>JALAZF010000208.1:6805000-9205000 GCA_022829125.1 Lathyrus tuberosus | reverse complement strand
GGTTACAGAGCATCTATATATAACCTATTCCCAACTGGATTTGGGCCTTCAAAATCGTAGCAAATAAGCTGCTACAAATTAGCAGAAACTTCTGCTACATAATAGGTCTTCAATCAATTCCTTCCTAATTTATCTCCATAATTAGAAAGTCATTATTCTTTAATATTCTTCTTGATTCTGACTTGAACCTTCCAGACCTATAAAACAATGCCACATAGGATAACATAATATTCCCAGAATATTCTGCATCTGTTAAATCATAACAGAATTTAACTGTCCAGCTCAGCACAAGCGCGATGTCGAATGATTCAGCATAGGACATCTTATCCGACATGTTGCTCCGGATGATGAGAACTTCTCATCTCAACATGTCTCAGCATACAATAGGACTTCTTGCTTAACCTGTTCTTCTTAGCAAGTAATCAGTCCTATTAAACATATTGCTGCTACAAGAACGACAGACCATGATTTTCTCTCACCACATAACAAAATGTAAACACACGTCAGTCTTCAAAAAATACGCAGCAAATAAAACCAAAACAATCTCAACAGAATGTTACTTTGGACGTCGTGTTTGACATCACATCACAGAACCTTAACCTTCAGGTTTAGTGAGGTCCAATATGTCTGAATCTTTCATGACATAACCATGCACTCATACTAGCTTAGTGCAACACAACATGCCAAGACATCACACTTGACATTTCCACAACCTGTAACTAAACTATACTGGCAGATACACACAAGCATATGTTAAAACAACTTTAGTGATATAAAGCTATCATATAGGTTTTAACAAAATTTAGCCAACACAAATACTGCATAGCTGCAAAACTAACAATCTCCCCCTTTGGCAAATTTTGGCTAAAACCATCATATCATATCAAATATATTAGCAGCAGACGATAGTCACACACATCAGTAGTAGATAAAACAATTATCAGCACTGCAGCACCTACAGAAGCAGATCAGCACTCAATCTTCATCTGCACACATACACAACCTCACACAGCCACTCACACTAACTCAGAGAAGTTAGAACATCATATAGACCATCATATGTCAGCAGCACACTCATCTCCCCCTGACTCCAGCCAGCTTCCTCTCAAGGAAATAACCAAGGACACTGGCTACTACTACTTACTTCTCCCCCTTTTTAGCCATAATATGCCAAACCAAGCAACTATGCATTTAAGGGAAATCAACCAGAAGCAGGAAAAAAAACAGTAGTATTACTCCCCCTGACGTGGATAACTAGTGCACCTGAATGGAAAACATAAGACGTATCTTCATGTCTTCAAGAGCCCACTCCCAGTCCAGCCACCTGCTGAAGCACATTCATTTTAGCACCACAATCCCTTCTGACAAGAAAAAGTAGTCACTCACACATGAAGTTACATCATGCTATACGTGAGGAACATAAGGATCACCATTCTCCTTCAAACAACCAGAGAGCCACAAAAACTTCAAATCCACAAAACTTCAAAACCACAAAAATCACATCACAGCCCATCACATCACAGAAGATCACAAGAACACAGGAACAGTATTCTCTCACCCAACTCTCCAAAGGCAATCATTCCCTATCATTCTCCCGTATGATAGTTTGGAATACTCCTGATCAATTGATGAGTATCTTCACCTTCAGACTTTCAAGCAATCAATACCTGATCTGCTTCAGTCTTCTCTACATTCTTCATCCAAGGCAGACCTTCTACTTCATCATTCTCCCGTATGATTATGTAGACGCTCCTTAGGCATAAAGTAGACACCAAGCTCCAGAACCAGAGCAAAATCATCCTTCACCAAGGATATCTATCCCGGATAATGTTCCAACACCAAGTTAGAACATCTCCCACACACCAAGACATCATCACCATGATTCTTGATATGCTCCACCAACTGGACTTACTAAAGCATAGTAATCCAAAGAACTAGAGAAATACACTCTCATCCACCTTCAAGAAGAATAATCTCCTTGAGTCTTCAACTCATCACCCTTCTGCCCAAGAGTAACTTGTTCCAAGACAATCCTCAATCATAACCAGCTGCCACACTCTGATTATCTTGATTCTTCGAATCCACTTCTGAGATCAACCAAATGCCACAGTTTGATCACCTCATTCATGAATCCTCATATGAAAAAGCCAACTGCCACAAATTGTCTTCTTCATGTTTTTCAAAATTCTCACAAAGATATCCTGATCTACCCACTGAAATTGATCTTCAAATCACATGTTCCACTTGCTTACTATCAAACACACTTAGAATCTCTAAGTCATGTAATATCTTCTTCTTCTTGCAGCTCCAGCAAACTGCCATGAGAGCAATCTTTATGAAGCATTCAATTTTCATTCCTGTAGATCATCCTATCTTAAGCTGATGTGCCACATCACCAACTGAGACTTCTGATGTTAAGCTAGATGTCAGAACATTATGACATCCAACTGTTAAATTCAGCTCTTCCTTCTGCCACTCAGAAGAACCTCCTCCCTTTGCAGAAACATATTTCCATGCTCTCATAGACTTGATTCAACAATCAAGTTTGAGTAGACAACCTCCATCCTGCTCAGAAACCCCAAAGACTTCAAACCTACCACATCTGAGTCTTCAGAGAATAAGTAGTTCAAGACTACCCCATAGCTATACCAAAGAATGCCACTTCCCTTAGTAGAGCCGTCAGTAGAAAGCCAGAGATAACAGCCACATATCCTCGACTTTCAAAAAAAACCATGCTCCAAAGCACCTAGATCAGAAACAAACTGATCCAACCATCAAGATTATGATGTCTTCATAGTCTTCCATCTCCATCTTCAGCATCAACAATATCCAGACCAGCTTCTTGCCAGGAAATTTTCCAGAAATACACGACTCCTGTCACACAAGACTGAAGCAAATCCTCAGGCCAACTCCCAAGAAATAACAGATGCTAAAGCTTATGTGGTACCCCTCCCATGATTCTGCACAAACTCTGATGATGAGATGTTCCAAACATCGTGTTGAACATCACCAATCTTGAATCACAAGGATAATCAATCAAATATTTGTGAACTCCACAAACAATAATTGATCTTAAATCCTTGTATAATAGCCCTACTTCACTGCTGTAGCTGAGCTCCACTAGATCATGTCATAAACACTTATAAAGTATTCAGTATTGTTGCAAGTATCTTTTTCAATGACAATGTTGAGATACCAAGGCTGCCACTCTTGACTCAAGTAACTAAGACTTTCTCTGAACAAGTCTTCTTTACCTCAACAAATCTTCAAACAGATTGGATTCACTCTTAGGGTCAAAAGAGATGCATCCTTCCTTGCTGTTTTTGTGAAAGGTGAAAATAAATCACCTCCACGGTCTTCACCCCTATGCTTCCTAGGAAGCACCTCCTAGTCTGAAGAATAACTAGAAGACTCCAGAACATGACTCAGCTGCCTTGATTGGACTTGATCATCATATCAAGTGTCTTCAACAACTTAATCAACAAGAAATCATCAAACCCCTATAGCATGAGTTTGATAATTCATATTACCCTTCAATCTGACTTCAGCATACATGATGAAGCCACTCACCCATGTACCAAGTCATACAAGACTCAACCATCACAAAGACATCCCTCTGCTCTCGACTTTGGAATGCTATGTGACATCACACAAGAACAGAAAACGAGTAAGGACAGCTACAATCTTCCTTCAATCATAACTCCAGAATCCCACACTTCTAGAGTTCTTCAATCAGAACCTCATGCAGCGGAACTACCAAGGAAACAGATCCTGCTTGCCCTAATAAGATGTCAGAACATCTTATAAGACACATCAACAAAAGAACTAGCCAATTCTTTCGTAGATGTTGTGGAATCTCCCTCAGCAATATGAACAACCAGGAATTTTCCATCAGATATATATATATACAGCGGAACACACACCAGAAAACTCCTCTACAGCCTTCAGGCAAAACATAATAACCCATGCCACTCCATGTGCAATAGGTCAACATAGGTTTGAAAATAAATCAAACCACACATAACCACAACACAGCAGCTTTTCAACCAAAAACTCCAAGCCTTCAGCACATGCCACTGCCTGTCACGAACAGTCTATCCTCCAGTTCTAGGGACCATTCTCACAACTATATGAACTTCTCCAAGTCCAAACAACTTTTCAGTAGAAAGCTTCTACCTTGACCATGAACCAGAAAGTATCTTCCCTCGGATCTCATCCAGATACAGAACAGAATGACCTGCTCTGATACCAATTGAAATTCTGGTACATGTGCAGAATTTAGATGTCCTAGAACATGTTATTCAACATCTGGTCTGACATGATCACAAAGGGCAAGGTATATTACACAAATCATGGTACTGAAAAGATAAGAGCAAGACACACAGAATTGTTAACCCAGTTCGGTCGAACACACCTACATCTGGGGGCTACCAAGCCAGGGATGAAGTCCACTATCAGTAGTATCAATTCAAAGCTAAACTCCCAGTTTACAACTTTTCACTTAATCACTACCCAATGACCCTTCTACCTAGATCCTCTCTAGATATGAGAAACCCTTCTCACTCCCAATCATCGCAATGATGTCTAGCAGTTGACAACCCGCCAATGCATCAACCGCTCTTTACCTATACAACAATTCAACACGGAAGATACACTTTCAAGACACAACTTAGAGTTACTTAAAAGCTTCCTCCAAGAACAATACTCCTCTTACTTAATAGCTTCGACGATCACACGAACAAACTGTCCAACTCACAGGTCGAGTGGTACAACCATACCAACTCTCCTAGAGAGTGGTTCACAAGAACGAAACCCTAATCATTTTATATCTTGGAATCGTTACAAAACTAGGTTACATAGCATCTATATATAACCTATTCCCAACTGGATTTGGGCCTTCAAAATTGCAGCAAATAAGCTGCTACAAATCAGCAGAAACTTCTGCTACATAATAGGTCTTCAATCAATTCCTTCCTAATTTATCTCCATAATTAGAAAGTCATTATTCTTTAATATTCTTCTTGATTCTGACTTGAACCTTCCAGACCTATAAAACAGTGCCACCTAGGATAACATAATATTCCCAGAATATTCTGCATCTGTTAAATCATAACAGAATTTAACTGTCCAGCTCAGCACAGGCGCGATGTCGAATGATTCAGCATAGGACATCTTATCCGACATGTTGCTCCAGATGATGAGAACTTCTCATCTTAACATGTCTCAGCATACAATAGGACTTCTTGCTTAACCTGTTCTTCTTAGCAAGTAATCACGTCCTATTAAACATATTGCTGCTACAAGAACGACAGACCATGATTTTCTCTCACCACATAACAGAATGTAAACACACGTCAGTCTTCAAAAAATACGCAGCAAATAAAACCCAAACAATCTCAACAGAATGTTACTTTGGACGTCGTGTTTGACATCACATCACAGAACCTTAACCTTCAGGTTTAGTGAGGTCCAATATGTCTGAATCTTTCATGACATAACCATGCACTCATACTAGCTTAGTGCAACACAACATGCCAAGACACCACACTTGACATTTCCACAACCTGCAACTAAACTATACTGGCAGATATACACAAGCACATGTTAAAACAACTTTAGTGACATAAAGCTATCATATAGGTTTTAACAAAATTTAGCCAACACAAATACTGCATAGCTGCAGAACTAACACTCAAGAACCCTAAAATTTGCATGAAGGCTCAGAAATTCCATACACGATTCAAACAAAGCAATTGATTGATGGAAAACACTCTATGCATAATTATGAACATATGGCTAAATTATTGTGCAGCAAAAAATGCATGGATCATAGAGTTAGAAGAGCTCATGCTTACCTCTTGCAGCTGGTGATCGTGTTTTGTGTTAGAGGTCTTACAGCTTGGTTCCAAGGATATGGACTGCTTCCCTAGGTGCTATGGAGTGTGTCTGGATGTTTGGAATGAATGGAAATGATCTGGAACTTGAGATGGTACCTCAACTGCAAATTTGTCAAGAACTTGAGTAATTAGCTAGTGATTTTGTGATTTTGGTGTTCCAAATGTTATGTGAGTGTTTGGATCACTTCTATATGATGTTTATGAGGTGTGTGTGTGATTGGTTTGGTTGGAATTGCTCTCAAACTCAAAACCCGATAGTGACTTGCTTTGGAAGGCAAATTTGGAAGTGAGAAGGTGATTTTGAGGAAAACATCTGTTTGATGGCTTTGGTGTACTCAAACTGATCATAAATGAGCTCTATTTATAGTAGAGCAAGTTTGTTTTGCAAGCAATAGTGAATGGCAACTGCTGCAGAGGTTTGGCCAATGTTGATCAATGAGAATCCAAGTCTCCTCTAGCCATTGACTAAAGGTTAGGGCACAGGCTGTTGGTTCCCTTGGTCTTGGATAAGTCTTGACTGAATTCAGTTGGAAATGGCTCAGTCCATGCCACCTTGGTGCATCCATTGAATGCTCCAAAACAAAATTGGAGTCTTATCCCTTCTTTAGGGATTTCTAGGTTTGGCATGCTACTTTTGGTTCCAAAGACTTGGGAGGCTTATGGATCAGTGTTTGTCCCTCCTTGGTCTCCCCCTGAGGTGTTCAGATGGATAAGTGTGTTTGTCATTTGCACAAATTTGGAAAATCAAGCATAATGCACAAATCTGCCTTGCTTTGACAGTTTTCAGCAAGGCATATTGCCATTGTCATATCTCATGGCTCAAGTGGAATTTGATGGAGTTCTTGGCCATTTTGGAAAGCCCTCCTATGATACAACAACTGTTTGATCATAGTTGGTTTTGATACTTTTTGGATCCAAGTGAAAAATGCCCCTACATTTGGAAAAAAGTGAAGGCAGATTCTGACTTAGTGAAAATTTCACTAAGTGTTGGAAAAAAGTGACATTTTCACTTTTTGTGATTTTGATCATTCCATAACTTAAAATCCATGAGGAATTGGAATGAGTTGTGTTTGAAGCTTTTGTAGAGTGCCATGAGAGCTACAAATCCAGCTTTGGATGGGGAAAATGGCCTTGTGGTTTAGGAGTTATGATCCTCCAAAGTTGGTACCCTAGCCACTTTGTTCCATAACTTAGAAAATTTCTAAGTTTTTATGGTTGCCCCTTTTACAAGTTATCTAACTTTTCTTGATTTTTCTTGATGAATGATGATTCCAATCACACATTAACATCATTTTAAGGTCAAAGACCCATAATTGTGAAAAATCTCAAAAAGTCAAAGTTGACTTTTGTGCACAGTTGACTTTTTGTCAGATGAATTCCAAACTGTGCGATCCTCTATGAAATCAAGTCCTTGACTTAAATAAAACTTGATGGATTGATTTCATAGGTGTTATAGGGTGTATTGAATCATGTCCTAGGGTTTGGGAGCATGTCCTGGTCAAAAGTCAAAGGCATAGTTGACTTTTCTCGCGAAACCCTAATTGTGGTTCAGATGAGATTGAAACTTGTTGCTCAAGCTTCTTGGATCAATCCATTATTGCAAATGGATCAATGTAGTGTATTGGAGACCCTCAAACCATGTCTTGAAGTCTTGGCTCATGATTTGTCCCAAAAGTCAACTTAGGGGTGAATTAGGTCAAGAAACCCTAATTCCTGATTTTTTATGAATGCATCCCCTGAGGCTAAATTGACTTGATGATTGGGTTTATGATGTCCCATGGAGCATCTTAGTTTATGCTTTGTAGCATTGGCTCATTCCCAGAGGAAAATTTCCATCTGGAGGCCCTGGTCGACCAAAACCCTAATTTGGTGACACTGTTGATTTTGGGGCTTAATCCACTCAGAATGTTGCAGCCTTGTGCCTAATCCTTGAGGTGGGAGTCCTCTTGATCCATTGGGGATGTTTGAGAGGTTTAGACAAGTTGAAGATCATGTTATTCCTTGATTGATCCTTTGTCTAAGAGCTCTGAGAGGGCTTGAAACCCTAAATTTGATTGTAGTGGATGCTCACCCATCTTTGGGGAGACTAATGAGGCATAATGATACACCCATATTGTGATGATGATTTGCACAATGATGGGAAATCTTAGTGGTCAAAATTTGGGGTATGACACTCTTAAAGGTATAAGACAGAACTTAGTCATCCTTTGCTAGAGCAGTCTTTCCAGCGTCAAAACTTCGGCCATTTTAGGGTTGATACTCATCCCTTAATGCCCGTGCCTCCTCTTGGGCATCATACAAAAGATAAAACTCTAGACTTGGACAGTCTAAACCTCTTAAGCCTTAAAGAAATTCTCAAGCTCCTTTCAAACATAGGAAAAAACACTGATCACTCTGGATCAATCTCCAGCAGAAAGCCGGTCTCTCTCATGAGAGTTCCCCACACTTGGACCCGCTTCAGGATCTAAATAATCCTAAGCAGTAAGTTAGCCTCCTCTTGGGATTTGTACAAATGATTCCCCCTAGCAGAGCTAACCTTTTCAGACTCTCTTGTTGAGTCAATCACTTTTAGCCTCCGTCATGGGCTTTGTTCAAGACATATAAAACACTCTCTTGTTGAGTATAAAAGACTCTCTTGTTGAGTCAATCATTTTTAGCCTCCGTCTTGGGCTTTGTACAAGACATATAAAACACTCTCTTGTTAAGTATAAAAGACTCTCTTGTTGAGTCAATCTCCTTTTAGCCTCAATCTCGGGCTTCGTACGAGACATCAAAACACTCTCTTGTTGAGTATAAAAGACTCTCTTGTTAAGTCAATCACTTTTAGCCTCCGTCTTGGGCTTTGTACAAGACATATAAAACACTCTCTTGTTGAGTATAAAAGACTCTCTTGTTGAGTCAATCTCCTTTTAGCCTCAATCTCGGGCTTCGTACGAGACAGCAAAACACTCTCTTGTTGAGTATAAAATACTCTCTTGTTGAGTCAATCTCCTTTTAGTCTCAATCTCGGGATTCGTACGAGACATCAAATCACTCTCTTATTGAGTATAAAAAGACTCTCTTGTTGAGTCAATCACCTGTTCAAGAGTCTCTTATTGAGTCAACCTTTTTTTTAGCCTCCATCTTGGGCTTTATACTGGATAGATAAAAGTACTCTCTTGTTGAGTCAAACCCTTTCAGCCTCCATCTTGGGCTTTATACAAGATACATTCTCCCCAACGGAGTCAAAATCCCTTTTAGCCTCAATCTTGGGCTTTGTACAAGACAGAAAGAACATTTTCCCCAAAAAAGTCAAACTTCCCGCCTCCTCTTAGGCTTTGTATAAAGAAATCCCCGGTTGAGTCAATCAACCTTTTAGCATCAAATTTGTGCCTTGCTCACAGCATACAAACATCAACAATTCCTCTTTAGAGATGACAAATTTTCTCTCAGTCAAACCTTTAGCTTCATATCTTGGGCTTTGAACAAGATACAAACCACCTTTAGCTTCATGTCTTGGGCTTTGAACAAGACACCAAAATGACCTTTTTCCTCCCATAGAATTGGAGGAACTACGATCGTTCTGATTTCCCTGTTTCGGGAATACATAGGCATAAGATTGCAAAAATCTTAGCGAGCATACTAATCAAAAAACCCAAAATCCCATACCTTCATACATCCATCAAAAGCATCAGACCTAACTCCTTACCAGAAACCTAGAAAATAGTCTAGACACTATTTTTAAGCAAATAACCTAAGACAGAGCCCCCTTTTGATAGCATCTGTAAACCAACAGTTTTGACTGTTTAACCTTAGTATGCAAGCAGGGTTAATTGGAGATATCTATTTCCCTTCCTTAACTAGCTCAATAGGATAAAAAAATGAATCGAACTGTAGTACCAAAGCGATAGTGATTCGAAACCACAAAAATCGCGCTACAGAAAAATGGCGACCACAGTGGGAAGCGTTTTTCTTACAGGTTTAGGTAGAAACCTTGAACAAGTCATTTTCACTGTGGCCGCCACAGAAAAATGGCGACCACAGTGGGAGGCATTCTTCCTTACAGTCTTAGGTAGAAAGCCTTAAATTCACCGAATACCACAGAAATGGCAACTCTGCTGGGGAGTCATTGTCTGTATAGGATCATAGGACTAGAGGTCTAGAATGTTAGGACAAATATATATGCTACTTTTCCTAATTGATATCTGTGTTTATTTTTCTGATAATGGGAATGCGTGTGATGCCGCATCTGGAAAGATTGAGTATACACCTAAGATAAGTGATGACATTATATGGGTAATCTTACGAGGAGTGAATCCCAGATAAGAGGTCCCGGTCGACCATCAAATCAATGGAGACACCCTTTGCGGATTCAATGCCTATATGACTTTGGTTGTTGAAAGCAGATTATTCCATTGGGTTATCTGAGAAGCTGAGGATTTTAGTAGACTGGAACCATTTTGTAGTGCGGAAGCTATCGGAAATAGTTGTCACACGATACTACCCTCATTTGAGACTACTCTAAGATACTACAGCTTGCTGGCGATCCGCTTGCTGTCGTTATCCCAAGAGGGGTCAGTGATTTTAAGGACAGGTACAAAAAATCACCAGTATAAACCTTTGGGGATGGGTAGAGCCTTGACTTTATGACACCGACCCTTTGACCCCATGTTTTTTCTATGTTTTTGTGTGCTGCATTCATGCATTCATTTCATTAAAAAACATTAAAAAACAAAGAAAAAACTTCTCTTCTAGTCTCTCTTTTTTAAATTAAACTAAGACAATGATTGCAAATGTCAAATAAAGAGATTGCTAATGGATTTCGGTAGAAGGAAAACTCATAAGTACACCTTCAAGGTTCCAAAACTAGAGGATTTAAGAGGGTTGGAAAGGATGATAACCTACCCTGAGGCTTTCAGAGCTAAGTACGGGGGACTGCTGTCTCTATTAAGGGTCCATGTAATTGAAGGAATCCTGTCCACACTAATCCGGTTCTACGATCCGGTCTATCACTGTTTCACATTCCCGGATTATCAACCAGAACCAACACTGAAGGAGTACTCTCACCTAACTGATTTACATATTACTGATCAAGCTCCCTTTTCTGGACTGGAAGAGATTCCAAAGGATCAAACCATTGCAAGAGCAATCTATTTGGACGAGTCAGAAGTCAGGACTGACATGACCACTAAGGGTGGAATCCAGGGTTTGCCAGCCCAGTTCTTGATAAATAAAGCTCTGTACTTTGCTAGTATAGGGAACGTGGCCGCTTTCGAAAGCATCTTTGTTTTGCTCACCTACGGGTTATTTTTGTTTCCCAACATCGATAACTTTGTAGATATCAATGCCATTAAGATCTTTCTGATTGGAAACCCTGTACCGACCCTACTCGCAGATGCTTATCATTCGGTACACCTAAGGAATTTGTATAGCAGAGTAATGATCACATGTTGTGTACCCCTGCTGTACAAATGGTTCATTTCTCATTTGCCAAAGTCTGATGCATTTTGGGATCAAAAGAATACTTTACATTGGTCGCAGAGAATCATGTCTCTTACCAACTCTGACATCGATTGGTACAATCGAATCTATGACGGGATCAGAATCATTGACCGTTGTGGAAATTTCCCAAATGTACCCCTTATAGGAACTAAGGGAGGAATCAATTATCATCCAACTTTAGTTCGTCGTCAATTTGGATACCCGATGAGGCATGTCCCGCGTAATGCTCATCTGGAAGGTCTTTTCTTCAAGGAAGGAGAAAATGACAGAGCACTAAAGACAGAAATAGTGCATGCCTGGAAACACGTTCATAGGAAAGGAAGAGAGTCTCTAGGAAAACCAGACTGTGTCTAGGTGGAGCCTTATCTCCACTGGGTACAAACTAGAGCTCTCAAGCTGAGGATGCCTTACCCTCGTCAGGAAGTTCTTCTGTTAAGGGACCCCGTCCTTTACTTTGTATCTGATACGAAAAAACTTCAAGTTACTCTCAATAAAGTTTAGCAGGAGAAGAGGTCTTGGAGGAACAAGTACCGTATTCTCAATGTGGAGTGTATGAAAATACAACAACTATTGAAAGATAAAGATGCGCTGATCAAGATTTTAGAGTAACATGCTGTAGAAAATCAGGATGACCAGAGGAATTTGCTCGCTCCTTTCACTTGGCAAAGGAATGACAACCCGACAACGGCTCAAGAGCCCCGGTCAAAGAAAAGAAAAGTACCAGAACCCCCACCTGAGCTCGCTTCAGAGAGGACTCAGGACCCATAAGTTTAGATTTCCTTTTGCAGCACTATGTAAGTTACTGCATGTCCATTTCCGCAATCTTTGAATTCAATAAAACAGGGTTTCCCCACTGTTTGATATTTGCAATCCAATTGTCGAAGTTTACTTTGAATGAACAAAAAAAAATATATATATACAATTATGTTGCGGTGAGAATCAGATAAAAAGCTATTAATTAACTTGCATCGCAAAACTTTGAATTCACAACCGACTTTGATTTATCCAAAGGAAAGGTTCAAGATCGAGAAAAATCGAAAGGGGGGGAGATCTAAGGTTCGGGGGTTGGTTATACTAAGGGAAGGTATTAGCACCCTTAATATTTGTAGTACTCTACAGGAACCTCTTGTTTAGTTTGTGTTATGTCTTACTCGCTTGCTAAGGGTGCTATGCTAAAGGTTGAAACCCTAGGGGTTAACATCTAAGTATACTCGACAAAGCATCGCACTTTGCGCCTACGTATCCTTACGGGAGTGGAATCAGAGTATCCGTAGTTCACCGATCTAAGGGTGGAGGATAGGAACCATTGGCTATGGCCAAAGTTCCAAGGGGAAAATGAGTATGAGCTCATTTTAGAGTTTATGATAACTCTCTAAATCTAAGTTATAGGGGAAAGTGAGTTCTCATGAGGACGAGAATCACATAGAGTTTAGAAACTCTGACCTACTTCTAAGTTATGATTTCATTGGCTCTCATGAGGCCAAGAAAATAAGGGTAAACCTAGAAGAATAAAGGGTAAGGAGGTTATTTAGTGACTTCATGAGTCAATTTAAGGAAGGTCTCCCTTTGGAATGGGGGGAAGGATAACAGTTGTAAAGGCACTAAAATATAATAAGTCATAATTCAAATATGATGATGTAAAAAACATGAATAAGATATGAGATGAAGTAAAATGATGATGTTAATGCAAAGCTAGGATCATACATGTTGGACAAAGAATAAACATGATAAATAGGGATAACATAGTAAGATACATAAAGAAGTGCAATAAAAACCTAAAAGGTACCTCCAAACTTATCACGAATAAAAGTCTCAAGGTTAAATAATTTTAACAATTTCTTTTTATATTTGAAAAGTAAATTTAATTAGAAGCAATTAGCAAAAAGAAGGGAAGAAAAAGGATAAAAATCAAACAAGTTATGACATTTTGAAGATGAAGCATAAACTTAAAAATAAAAATCTAACCAACAAGTAATAAAAATTAAGGAAATGGTACACCTAGGGATTGAACCCAGGTCTTCTTACTTGCAGCTTAAAACTCACACCACCAGGCCAGTGCACGCATTTTGATAAATAATGGAAACACACATATATATTTAAAGATAGGCGAAAAATCAGAAAAAAGCAAAAGGACTGGGGCGAGGGGGATTCGAACCCCAGTCCCAGAGGTAGGCAAGGCGTGTGATTGTGTGTGCTTGCCATTGGGGTGGCTGTTACATCCAGTATCATATTCACTTCAATAAATATATAAGTCATTCAAACACGCACATTTTAAATCAAATACACAACCCAACCAAGCACGCCAACCGCTCATGAAAAGCCACTAGATCACGCCATCACCCAAACATTTCCAAACAACATTGAAACAGAGGCATGCAATCTAAACACAAAACTAAGAAATATCGTGCATATTGAACAACAAGCAAGGGTTTAATCCATGAATTCACAAAGTAGAAGCATTGAACATAAAAAAAACACAAATCCAACATAGCCCTGGCAGCAACAATAGCAAGGCATGTAATGCTCAATTAGAAAACACACAAGGATAAGACTTGAATGCAGTAGACACTATGGAACCTGACAGCAGCATGGTATTAGCTCTAGTTCAAACATATCACAAAGTTCCCATGACTAAAATGCTAAATAAAAAATAACTGAACTGTTGTAAAGTACATACACGCATCCAGACAACATTGAAACAGAGGCATGGTGCCAAACATAAGTTTAAGGTTGACAAAGAACTTAACACAAAGGTAAAATAAGCCAACAGAAACATACACAACCATAGCAGTAAGCATACATCAGGTTTAGAGGATGTTTAATGGAATGAAACAACTTGGAAAACATTCAACAAACAAGCAGATCCAAATTGGCATGGCAAAAAGGTTAATTTCATGTATATCAAAGCTTTTCCCAAGACTTAACATGTTTAGAGAAGAGTAGCAAGTATGTATCAGAATGAAGATTACATAAGTGTCAAAGTTACGAGATTAGAAATGATAGCAAATATGAGATGGATTAGGACATGGTGATGAGTTAGCTTCAAGGATATTCTATTCAAGCATGTTTCAAAACAATGACAGGTTGGTGACAATTTCCATGATTAAACAAAGATGATAACAACATCAACAACACAGTCGTTCAATAGTAAATAACATCATGTCCTTACAAGGCAGTGAATTAACATACAACAAGTTTAAAAGGTATTTCAAGCAATGATGCAACTTGAACATAACTGATAAACAAAACACAGATTATGGAATCTAAAACAAAATGGCACGAATTCAAACATGAACTTAAAGTAAACAGACCAACCACTGCAAGAGCAAGGTGAGTTAGATTCATAGCATCTTGGAAGCATGGTATTGTCATAAAACAAGAGTTTAACAGAAATGTTTGTACATCTAAATCAAATAGCAACTAGGCATAAACAACAGATATACAAGAAGCCACATTTATCAAAAGGAAGATAAATCAGTCATGTTTTAAAGATAAGCACACAAGTAACATGATGGTCAGAGGCCTTCATGAATCAAACACACATAGTCAAGATAAAACTAGAACACATCATGGAATTCAAGACCAAATTCAAACAAATGATGTCATTAATACAAACAGTAGTATATGACAAATTAGGTAACATCAAGTAAGCTCATACATTAATCATACATGTATAGAATCATGATATCACAAAGGCATGACTTAGGAAACATGTTAGGAACACAATCAAGGCTAGCACATACATCAAACATAGTGTTAACATCATAATATCACAAAGACATGGCTTAGAGATTATCAGTCCAGTACAAAGATTTTTCATGTATAAGATGGAAAAGCATAAGTCATAGAACAAGAGAGGCATATGACCATCAACAACACAGTTTTCAACCTAAACTCCACATTCCTAATATAAACCTTAAACATCCACTAAATAAAAAAAAATAGTCCAAAGAGGTGCAACATTTAAGCAATAATTTATATGATACTTAACAGTTCAAACAATCCAAACATCAAATACATGGTCAGTCATCAACAATGCAAAGGCAATGGTGCATTCAAGTGTGTGCAAAACTATCAACCCTAAAACACCCACAATGACAAGGTTAAAACCAAAGACTGAATAATCAAAAAGCTCCTATATTAGAGGTGGCAGAAAAGGATACTAATGCTACACTAACAAGAACCACTTAATAACATTAAACAGTCCTCAAGCCAACAACAAGGATGGATAGGTTTAAGCTTACTACAACCTAAGAGCATATCAGAATTATAAGGAGAAACATAGGTTCACAAGTTCTTGTCTCAACATCATATTAGGTTCATACAACATCTAAGTAGGTCAACAAGGCCAAGAATCAATCTTATCAATATAAAACCACAATGAGAACTTAGTCACAGCCATTTGATGGACAAAACAGAGGTATTAACACTCAACACAAAGGCATTCATGTGTATCAAATCAATGAATAAAACATCACTTTACTTTAAGAACTCAAGTCATGAACATATAAGCAAAATATTCAAGTATATATCAATCAGACACGCATATAAAGAATAATGAAATACATATGGCAATGAAAATATTAAATGAGCATTATTAACAAAAGTATAAGAATACAATACCAAGTGGAATAATGTCCACTGTCTTCAAGTATGATGACTGCCTTCTCTTCCAAAGCAAACTCCAAGGCCAACCTCCAACTTGCTTGCTCAAAACTTTTATGGAATTTCAGAGGAATTTAGAGTGTTTCGAGAGAGTTGTTGATGTCCTTGTTGTGTAGAAGCGGGTCCATTTTATAGGCTGAACCCAAGGGTTGTGTGAGTCCAAACATCAAACATGTGGAGTGCTGAGTAGGAATTGGAGTCACAACGTCTCTTTTGAAATTCAAATGTTGGTCCATATCTTGGAGACAATTGCGCTGTTCATGCTGTGCAAATCTCAGAATCGCAGGGTCAATTCATAACTTCATGTATTGATTCAGAGTTCTCCACTTGATGTCATTGGGAGAGGTATCAAATGAGGCAAAGGTTGGGGATGGCGTGAAGAGGTTTGCAGGTGAGGACAGTTTGAATGCTGAAATTGGTAAATCCTCAGAACCACTTTTATGAACCAAACAGTTGAGAGCTCAAAAGGGAATGGTCTTGGAGAATTCAATTTGAACAAATTGCGTGCCAACGAATTGAATTGAAACAAGTTCTTGAATGAATTGACAAGCTTGCATTTGAATTCCTCCTTTCCACTCTGAGTTTCGCAAGCAAGAACGAGGAAGAAGAGCAACTTGGTTGATTTTGGTCTCTTGTGCGCCACATGTCGCCTTCTCATTGGTTGGCAAATGAGTTGAAAAGTCAACACAACCATACTTGATTCCTATTGGTTCTTGGTTAAGAAAAAACTCAAAATAGTTTGCAATACATATTTTGCACGTTGGGCCAATCAAATTGGGCTTATGAAATAAAATTAGAAATGGTTTTCTATCTTCTTGTTATAAAAGAAAATGAAAGATTAGGAAAACAAATGATAATGGTGGATTAATTGATTAGGGTTAGAGATATGGTTTAGGAGAATTAAAAATTGACAAATGGAGAATTTGGATAAAATTGGTTGATAGAGAACTATTGAAATTGGTTAGGAATTAAAGGTGACAATTGAGGGTAGAAATTTGGTTAAGGAGAGGATCATGGTTAGGGTTATTGGAGACAATCTCTTAGAGACCTGCTTGATTCAATGCTCCATCCAAAAAACTTGATTAGTCACCTCTTGAATCTCCTTAAGATAACACCTGATAAAAATGAAACAAACACAAACAAAAAAATCTGGCAAAAGGGTTAGCTATGCAATATGATTGACCTAATATGACATGCAAGAGATCAATGTATCTAAGGGAAAAATTTGGGGTACAACAGTTGCCCCTATTTAAATATCTTCTCCTGATGACATGAGAGATGAAAATCCTCATGAAATCAATGGTGAAAGATATTTAAATACAGATAACCGAAAATTTTTCCCTTAGATACAAAGACATGCAATGCTACTAATATGATGATATGATGTTATGAAAGATGCAAAAATGCAGACAAAACAGGACACCAAAGAAAAAAAGAGCTACCAAACACAGGAAAGCTTCACTGGGGAAGCAGAGAAGGTTAGTATCCACAAGGAAGACTCCTTGGGGATGCAGGCTAACCAACAAAAGAGACAAGACTCACTGGGGAGACTTTGAGGAAACACTAGGGATAGGAAACAAAAAGGATTCTCCAATGGGGAAGGATCCGGGGAAGTGGACGACAGGTTCAAATATGACCGGACGACACTGGGGAAAAAACACAATCTTACTGGGCAAGAAGCCAGAAAGAAGACATGATCTCCACTGGAGTTTAGTTTGAAATAAAGGATAGACACCCGAACAAAAGATTTTCTGGGGATTTCTTATGCTGAAGAGTTCAAACGGGATCTTCAAGAAAAGCCAGAAAAGACAGAGACGAACTTCGCGCGCCAGATAAAAACACCTGGAGTTTAAAAGAGAGCAAGGTTAATGAGCCAATAATAGACTCTGGTACTCACAAGAGTTGGTTGAGATAACAAGTAATTGTCTTGTGAAGAAAAACAGTGTGAACCGGATTTGCAATTTAGGTTCATATTTGACCTGAGTGTGAGCAATACAGGCTCATGATAACCTGATATAAGCAAACGGTTCACAATAACCGAAAATAAACAACTGGTTCACGATAACCAGAGACTGAGGTTCACAATAACCTGAAATAAAAGGAATGGTTCACGATAACCAAAAATACAGGTTCACAGTAACCTGAAATAAAAGGAATGGTTCACGATAACCAAAAATACAGGTTCACGGTAACCTGAAATAAAAGGAATGGTTCACGATAACCAAAAATACAGGTTCACGGTAACCTGATTTCAAACAAATGGTTCACGATAACCGGAAATACAGGTTCACGATAACCTGATTTCAAACAAATGGTTCACGATAACCGGAAATACAGGTTCACGGTAACCTGATTTCAAACAAATGGTTCATGATAATCGAAGATAAACAACTGGTTCACGATAACCAGAGATACAGATTCACGATAATCTGATATAAAAAAGCTGGTACAGGTTTACGATAACCCGAAATACAGGTTCACGATAACCTGATACAAACAACTGGCTCACGATAACCAGAGGTTTATAGTGCTAATGGTTACTGAAATGTTAGGTATCCAAATGAGGTGATATAGGTGATAAAAGGTTGCAGGTTAAACTTCCTGGGGAATACTGCACAAAGGGTCAAGATCTGGCGCACAGAGGCGAAGAAACCGGACACAGGCAAAACAAGGACAAAGAACCAAAGACCCATAAAAGGGGAAAGAAAAACAAAACCACACAAACAAAACACCCAAATGCAAAGATGCTCGATGCTATGGTATGATGCGAATGTTCAATGATATGCAAGAACGACAGACCGGGGACAGCCAAAAGGAAAACACCGTGTCCACCACAAAGAGTCACACTGAAATCTGAGCAGGTAGCCAGCCTTCAAAGCCAATATGGGAACATCTGTAATTTGCTGGGGAAACAAATTCTCATGAAACATCTTGGGTAGACACAGGTGAGACGTCCTTAGTGGTTAGCCATTATTAAAGCATTTAAATCAGGGAGATATTGCCAATCTTCTTTTAGAGCTCAAAGTTTTCAAAACATTCCGCTTTTAAAACCATTATTAATAAATAAGTGAAGTTTTGCATAACAATGAAAATATCAGAGTAATGATAAGTTTCGAACAAAGAAATGGTTCAAGAAAAACTGATTTCATTAGAATGGTAACTCGCCAATAGCGAAGTTCCATGAATCATTACAATTGAAAAATGGAAAAAGGAAAAGATTACATCATATTCAATGATCTACTCCCTAATGACTAAAATCCTAGAATTCTTTGCTGATACAGACAATAGAGTCTAGGGTCTCAGGCATAGTATTTTCGTACTGAGTCAGCATTCACAGGGTGTGTGAGCTGTTCACCATCCATTGTCGTGAGGAATAAAGAACCTCCTGAAAATACGGTCTTTACCACAAACGGACCCTCATAATTAGGCGCCCATTTTCCACGAGCATCCCTTTGAGATGGCAAAATCTTCTTGAGTACAAGCTCTCCTTCTCGAAATTCCCGGACACGGACCTTCTTGTCAAATGCCCTCTTCACTCTCTTCTGATACAGATGAACATGACACATTGCAGTCAATTGCTTCTCGTCAATGAGGTTCAGTTGGTCATATCTCTCTCTAACCCATTCAGCTTCGTCAAGCTCAGTTTCCATCAAGATTCTCAAAGATGGTATTTCTACTTCAATGGGGAGCACTGCATTTATTCCATATACAAGGGAAAAAGGGGTTTCCCCTGTTGAGGTTCGAACCGAAGTTCTGTATCCGTGCAGAGCAAAAGGTAACATCTCGTGCCAATCTTTATATGTTTTGACCATCTTCTGCAGGATCTTCTTGATGTTTTTATTAGCAGCCTCGACAGCTCCATTCATCTTGGGACGGTAAAGTGAGGAATTATGATGCTCAATCTTGAAATTGTCACATAACTCCTTCATTGTCTTGTTGTTCAGATTTTTCCATTGTCAGTGATGATCTTGCTGGGAATTCCATAACGATGTTGCACCCCAAAATTTGCCCTCCTTACTTTAGTACTAACTGGCTTATCTTGCATTGCATTTTGCATTATCATGTGTGCGCATCATTGGTCCTTAGCATGGGGTCAAGGTGCCTGAGGCATGTTCAAGAGGAGAAGATATTCTTCAAAGGGTCAAGCAAGAGAGCTCAGATGGATCACTCTCTCCTAACCAGTGCATGAATTAGGGTTTTGAAATTCTTGGGTTTATTGCTCCAATGGCCAAGCTCCTTGGGTTTTTATCATCACCAAATGACATATCTTATCTTTGTTGGAGAGGATACACATCATATTCAGAGGAATTTGGATTAGGAGACTGTGCTATTTCCTCCTAGACTGAGGGTACCAAAACTAGGGTTTGCTATAAAGTCAGTTTATTTCTGATTTTTTTGGGCAAGACTTGATTCTATGGTATTCCTTGGGTCCCCAAGAATCTAGGTATGGGAGTTTGTCCATCAGTTTGGTTCAGGAGAGACTTAATTGATCAGAAGATTGAGAATCAGGTGAATTGGGTAAAAGTCAATAGTGAGAGGAGAAGTCAACTGTGGAATTTTGAGGTTCTCTCCAAGGTTTTCAAGGTCTCACATCCTCATATGGTCCTCAAAAGTCAAGTTTCATGCCATTTATCAATAATCAGGAGTTGGTGCAAAAGTTACTAAATTTGGAAATGACCTATAATTTGAAAGTTTCCTTTTTGGGCAAGTTCCTACACTGCATTCAACTTGACTTTTCATCATCAAGAAAGCCTCCAATGAATTTTTCTCCAACATGAAAGTTGAAGATCTTTTTCTCCTCTTTCCAACAAGTACTAGTGGGTCTCGATATCATTTGTGAAACTCCAGTTATGATCAAAAGAAGGAAAAGTGGTTTTTAGGGTTTCTCATGGTTCCATTTTCACAACTTTGGGCATAATGACCTATAATCAATTCCATTGTGTCAGGTCACTTTCTAATATCAAAGAACAATCCCTAGGGGCCATTTTAGGCCTTTGAATCAAGTGGTTTCATGGTGTATGTATCACTTATTCTCCATTATTCAAAATTCCCAAATTATTTAAAAGTCAGGAATCAAATGGTTTCAGGGCCCAATGTCAATTTGGGTGTGATTAGCAATTCAGATATAAGTGATCCATCATGAAAAAGTTGGATATCTATGCATGAGAGGAGGTGTATCTCACATAACACAAAATTCCAAAATTGTCCAAAACTCATTAAACAAGGAATTGCCCAAGCCCAAATCATTATCAGTGAAAAACCCTAGTCTATATAAGCTCATTCATGCACTGGTTAGGGTTCATTCACGTGCATTTGGAGGAGAATAACAACTTGAACCCTAAAGCTTTTCTTCCACAAATCTCACAATCCACAAGGTTTCTTCACGAACTTCTTCCACAAACCTCTTCCTGGTGATCCATAGAGTAAAAATCAACCATCATTCGCAGCCAAAGGCAAGGATTCAGATTGTACCATCTCAGGTTGGTGGGTTTTTTCGTGATCATGAAACTTGAATTTTAATCGTGCATAATGTTGTGTGATGTCTATAGATCATGCTGATGTGATTTGTTTTGAATATGGATGCGTATATTGCTTGTTTGGTGCGTTTAAAGTTTTATGCCCTAACCTTTCTCCTTTCGTTTTTCATTATACACTAACAATTTGTGATTTTGGATGATATATTTGGAATCCTCGTTGAATTCTGGACAGAATAGTGTATGCACTTGCGTTTTCTGGGTTTTGTTAGGTTGCAGGTGACCGGAGTAGGGGCCGGAACCCTAACTCCGGTGGCGGCCGTTGATCCAGTTCGGCGGAGGGTTTGAATGGGGAAGACGACTCCTCAGCCGTCCATTGTGTTGATCACACGGTCCAGATCGCGCCATGTGTTTTTTCTTTTATTTTTTTCTTCTGAATTTTAATTAGTAATCTCATGTTTATTACCCCATGGCCCTTACCGTGTACGCACAATCATTTTATTTCATTTTATTTACTTTTATTTGCGTTGACTTGTTCATGGACGTTGGATCAATCCAAAGGTAAGTGCGCAGTCAACCCAGTTGACTAGGTCACACGCGTACACCCTTTTTTTTTATTATTATTTATTGTTTTTTTCTGATTAATTATGTGGTTGGGCCTTACTATCCGCACCCTCCTACCTTAGCCCATTATCATTCTCAACAGGTTTGGACTACTAAACGCACCCCCAGCATTTTTATTTCATTTTATTTTTATTTTAATTACTACATTTCATTTTTAATTATTAAAATTAGTTAATTGCATTTAAAAAATCCCAGAAAATTCATGCATCATTTTTATTATTTTATAAAATTTTCACAAATTTTATTTTCATTTTTTATTTTATTTTTATCATCTAAACTAATTATTTAGTTAATTTCTTTTTGAATTATCCACATCATGCATATCTAATTTTGTTTATTTTATTTCTCTGCATCCATAAAATATTTTCAATATGTTATTTTTGCATTTGTTAGATAATATTCTAAAATGCATTAAAATATTTTTATATCATTTTTAATTATTATTTCATATTACATTCTGGTCCACTTTTTGCGCATTGAACCCTATTTCTCACCTGAGCTTTGCCTATTTGTTTAAGTGGCTAACATCTTGATTTTTTGCAGAGTTTTTTGGTTTTTGGTTTGTCTCTGGTTGAGCAACCTTTATATTTAATTTGGTGATTTTAGAATTTGCTTTACTATTTGTTTAATGGCCCTTTGTGTGAGATTTTCTTATATGCGTACCCTTGACCTTGTCTGGTTATCTGTTTGAAAAGGCACTTAAGCCATTGTCTTGGGGTTGTTTATTTGACTTCTTAATTCATGTTTGGATTGATATCAATATTATATGCCATTGTTTGATTTTCATTTGCTTGGATATTACTTATGTCTATTCTGTACTAATCTTTTATGCAGGGACTAAGGTAAGTTATTTGAGGGTATGGATAAGTATCCATGGTCACCCTTACTCTTTCCTTCTCTTGTCTTTTCCCTTTAGGCTTAGGTTGTCGTCAAACCTCACTAACCATAGGTCACCCATGCATGATAACATTAGGACTCTTAGTTCCCTTTAGAGTTACCTTTGTGTCTTCTCTCTTCTCATCTCAAACTTTCTAAAAATACTTAATAAGGATAAGTTGTATTGCGCACGAGCCTTAAGCGTGGGGAATGAGAAATGAGGGGCTTCCTCTCATCTTTCTAGAGTGCTTAGCGAGCGTCCTGTCTTGGGACGATGCGTTAAGTATTCGCCCCTGTGCCCTAGACTTTGGTTCAATGCAACTTATGAACTAACTTAAGTCACTTCTGTCCTAAAAAACACAAACCAACTTCAAACTTTTTTTTCCTTCGGGATTGTCAAACTAAAGGATATTTTCAAAAAAGGGCACGTTACTTTCCGTCTGATTCGCAAACAGGCATCGACCCTAACTGCCGGACGCGGACTTAACGTTGCTCATAAAAAACACAAAAAGAACTTGGTCCGAACTACGTTGACTCTGAATTCCCCATTGCACAAAGGGGGTACGTAGGCCTAGGACGTCGATGTCCTACCGAGTCTGTCTTTGTCTGCCCTTTCTCCATCTTAGTACAGCCATAGATGATAGGATAACTCACCCTTAGAATAGACAGCAAGCGTGGATCCCATCGAGTACGATGGACGCGTGGGGTGCTAGCACCTTCCCCTCGCGTAACCGACTCCCGAACCCAGGCTATGGTTGCGATGACCATTCCTTTCCCTCTTCCTCAGGTTTATGCGGTGTTCCCTTTCCATCTCTTGGGATAAATTTACACGGCTGGCGACTCTGGTTTTTCCGCGCCACTCTCGCGTTTGTACCTGGATGAAAATCCTGGGGAGCGACAGCTGGCGACTCTGCTGGGGAGTCTGGTTGACCTATGCTGGTCCATCCCTAAGCGAGTCAGTTCTAGCGCTTGCTTGTCTTTATTCTCTTTGGGTGTTTTGTGTTTGGTTTGTTTTATTTGTTGTATTTTATTTTTACAGCTTTTCTGCATTGCATTCCATTTTTATTACTATCATACTGCTATGTTGTGCTGGCTGTTCTTGTTTTGCAGGTTGGGTGGGTCTGAGAGATAAGCCCAATACCCAGGCTTGAGTATACCCTAGGACTAGAGTGGAAAGTAGTGGGACCTACGTGCCCGGTTGGTACGTTTGTGTGTTCACGAAATTCACAACCAGACGAGGCTATCTTGGGATGCATTCTAACGTGTGTGTCTTGCGCATGTTGGGGTGTTGATCTAGAGAGCTGTCGACTTTGGTGACCGATCATCGAGGACCTTAGTGGAAACATCCCTCTTTAGTGGTGACAGTGGCAGACCACGTCCTATGGCAAACCCATTCGCACCCGAGGGCCCACTTTGGAACTTGCATAGGATGGTCCCTATCTTTTGAAGAGAATCAGTGGAGGCACTCCTCGTTTGACGATAGTACTGTACCCCGAGGGATGAATGTACTATTATTTCTCGACCTCAGTGCCAAAGCTGAGGACCTTCCGCTTAGGAGAATCAGTTGAGGCCTCCTCGATTGATGATGATGCCAAACCAGAGATGATGAATGTATCATCGTTTCTCGACCTGAGAGCCTGGGATACTGAACATCCTAGTAACCACACGTGAGAGGGGATGGGTGTTTGCAGGTTTGCAGGTAACCGAAACCTTCAAACTACCCTTTTTTCTGGATTTCTCATCACTGTCTGATTATTTGGGTTCTTGGTTATCTCAGTGGTTCAGAATTCTGGTTTTCTGGGTTGTGGTTCTCGTTCAGTTAACAGCACAACACATCCAGCAGTGTTGCCTTGACCCCATGTTTGCATGAGCATGTCACTTTCTTGCATTCTAACATGCTTGACATTTTTTAGGGCTTGCATCTTACTCTTGATTCCGGTTTTCTAAGGTTACTTCAGCATGGATGTCCAGAGAAAGAAGACTGTTGCCTATTCGTTCCCAGATCCAACTTTGACATTGATTCACAAATTGATTAATATGGCTGGTCCCGGAGTTCGTACAGAGTTCAGTGGAGGGTATGGAAGACTTTTGAAGTTTATTTATAATATTTCCAAGTATGAGAAGGATGCCATTTATACGCTTCTTCAATTCTACGATCCGTCTTTGCGTTGCTTCACTTTCCCGGACTACATCTTGGCCCCAACGTTGGAGGAGTTCTCATTTATTTTGGGAATCCCCATCAGGCATGACATAGTATTCTTTTTTGAAGAACACCCCGGTATAAGAGAAATGGCTGTTGCTCTTCATATTAGTGAATCTGTTCTGAGCGGTAATATTGAAGAAAAACAAGGGTCTAAGGGTTTCTTATTGAAGTTCTTGTTTGATCAAGCTTGCATACATGTTAAAGAGAAGAATTGGACTGCTTTCCAAGCTATTCTGGCTATGTGCATCTATGGGATTGTCCTGTTTCCGAATATTCCTGATCTGGTGGATATGCATGCCGTCAGAATCTTTATTTCGAAGAATCCTATACCTACCTTGCTAGGTGATGTGTATCACTCAGTTCACTACAAGAGTGAGAATAGGCGTGGAAAAACTGTGAGTTGTTGTGCACCACTCTTATCTACTTGGTTTCTGAGTCGTCTCCCTAAATCTGGCGCTTTCGTTGATACAAAAGATTCTATGAAATGGTCAAAGAGGGTTATGGGCTTGACCGCTGACAACATTGTTTGGATCAATCATGATTTGCTAGGAATGGAGATTATTTACAAGTGCGGAGAATTCCCTAATGTACCCTTGATAGGGAGAAAAGGTGGAATTAACTATAATCCTTCCCTTGTTATCAGACAGTTTGGTTATCCTTTGAGAGGTCCACCTGATGAGAGAGACATCAGAGAGTCCTTATTCTTCAATGGTATTGAGGATCAAGAGATGATAAGGAAGGTTGTGAATGCTTGGAAACAGGTAACCAAGAAGGGTAAAATGTCATTCGGGAAATGTAATAGTCGGGCTTTCCCGTCCTATAAAGAGTGGATTAAGAAGAGAGCAGAAGAGGAGCTTCTTCCCTTCCCGGTGGAACCACCTTTGTATCCTTTGGTGATCGAGCCTCCTACCACAGTTGAGATAGAGAAGTTTGACAATTTGTGGGCGGAAAAGGAAAAGTTGCGAGAAGAAAACAGAGAGCTACTAAGGGAGATCTATCAGTTAAAGCATGAGCGGGGTGAAGCTGTTCATACCGCTAAGTTGAAAACAGAGCTTCTTGTTAAGGCGGAAAAAGAGCTAGCTGACATGGTCGCATCCAGAAAAAGGATGAAAGAAGCTTTGGATGGTATCCGTGAGGTTCTCGAGTCCAAGAAGGAGGAATTAGACAAGGCTTTGTTGAAAATTCACAGGTTCGATGAACACCGAGAAACTGCAATGGCCGAGAATAAGAGAAAGGAAGACGGTTATCTAGCTAAGATTGACCAACTGACGTTGACGCTCAAGAAAAAAGATGCTGAGATCTTATCAGGGATATTCAAGAGACAAGTAGTCGAGGGTCGACTCAATGAAGCCATAGCCTCCATAGAAGAACTGAAAGTCCAAGCTGAAGTGAAGAAACCTAGACATGAGTGTCCTAGCATGGATGGTGCTTCTAGAGAAGACGCTTGGGAGATGCATTGCCGATACTTGGAAGGAATCATACATAGAAGGGACGTTCTCATTCAAGCGCTAATTCAGAGACCAAAGCATCCCGACACCAAAAAGCTATTCAAGGAAATTCAAGATTGGAGCAGAAAGCATAGTGGATGGGGGGATTGACACTTGTGGACTTTGATGATATGCCGTAGTCTTCTTTTCTCTTTTATTGTATTTGGATCACCACCAGGCTTGTTGGTTGGGACCTCTATGATTTATGTGTTCAAATTTGTTATCTTGGATTCGTGATTGTCGACATTTGGTTTTCCTCTGGTTTTCTTAATATATGAGCAGAAGTCCCGTTCTATCTTGTTATTAAACTGGAATCAAGGGGTGGATCGCCCTGCTAATATTCAAACATGTTCATTTGCATTTGCATATTCATAATCATTTTGCATAATCATTTTGCATGATAGGTGTTTATCTCCGGTATTCTTATCTTGTTCTTATCTCAGAATTACAGATCAACACATTCACCGGTATCCTACTAGACAGAATCAGAAGAGACTCATGGATCAGCTACAGAATGAGATCATTGAGACGCGGACTCGCATGAACCAATTCATGGAATTAATGCAAGGGGTTGCTCAGGGACAAGAGCAGTTGAGGACTCTCGTTCAGCCACTGATTGTGAGGGTTGATGATGACGGTGTCCTTCATGGAGGACTTCAGACTGGTGTTACTAGTAATAATGGTCAGAATGGTCCTACTGGCAGAGGTGTTCCTGTTTCTGGTGTTGTGATTCCTCCGGGCGGAGCTGAAAATGCTGGGGGAGGTGGTACTGGTGCTGGCGCAGTTCATGGCCGTCAGTATGATGATATTCAAGATGATGCATTTTCTCTGCCAGGTGGGGATGCTGGTCCCCAGATTGACAATGATCAGAGAATCAGGTTGATTGAGGAACAGCTAAGGGGTGTTGTGAATCAGGATTCTGTGGGAATGGATCTAGAAGATTTGGGACTAGTTCCAGGCGTTGTTATTCCGCACGAGTTTCAGACTCCCACTTTCGAGAAGTATAATGGTATGACTTGTCCGAGGACCCATGTGAGGGCATACGCAAGCAAAATGGTTGCGCATGCGAAAAATGAGAAGCTGATGATGCATTGCTTCCAGGATAGCCTATCTGGGGCATCCTTGGAGTGGTACATGCAACTAGAGAGGAAGGATGTGCGTAGTTGGAGAGATCTGGCAGGGGCATTCATTAGACACTACCAATATAACACTGACATGGCTCTGAACAGAACACAACTACAGAATCTGTCAAAGAAGAACAATGAGAGTTTCAAGGAGTACGCTCAGAGGTGGCGTGAACTGGCAGCTAGGGTTCAGCCTCCCATGTTGGAACGGGAAATGATAACTATGTTTATGGCCACCTTGCAGGGTCATTACTATGAAAAATTGGTACCATGTAGGACTGGAAAGTTTGCTGACTTGATCTTAGTAGGAGAGATGGTGGAAAGCGGAATTAAGGCGGGTAAGATATCAGGTGGTGATGGGTCCTCATCTAGAGGAAGTAAGAAGCCTTATGCCAGTGGTTATAAGAAGAAGGAGGGAGATACAAACTCTATGTCATCATATCGTGGTAGAGATGGACCTCGTCAGAACTACAATCAGCAGGTGGCTTCTGTAACCATCCCAGCAGCACCTCAGTAACCAGCAGTGTCTCAACAACAAAATCAGGCTCCTCGCCGATCGCAGCCTCTGACTAGGCGGGATAGGCATTTTGACACTCCACCTCTTCCCTACGCTCAGTTATTTCAGTACTTGTTAAAGCTACAGTTAATTCAGAAGAGAACATTGGCTCCGCCTACTGGTAATCCACCTCCCGGCTATGACGCTAACGCCCACTGTGAGTTTCATTCTGGGGCACCCAGACATTATATTGAGAACTGTAAAGCTTTTAAGCATCAGGTTCAAGATTTGCTGGATTCCAAGGCCGTCAATTTCTCCAATGATGTTCCAAATATGAATCAGAACTCGATGCCGAATCACGGTGAGCCGAGGGTCAATGCTATTATCAAAAACTGTGAAGACTTGAGTTTGATTTCAGATGTGAACGAAGTCCAAACTCCTTTGGGTGTGGTGAAGGAAAGGCTGTTGAAGGGAGGGGTATTCCCCGGTTGTGATGAAGGTTGTGTAGAATGTGTGTCGCAGCCAGGCGGTTGTGACTTTTTAAAAGCAGGTATTCAGAAAATGATCAGCGAAGGGGTATTACAGTTTGACAGGGGTTGTAGGCAGAGTAATGTTACTGACAGAGAGATTGATGTTGCCACGATAACGATTCCGTTCAAGACAGAAACTATATCAGCGCCAGCGAGACCAGCGCCGGTCACTATCATTGTTCCTGGACCAGTCCCGTATGAGAGTACTAAGGCCATCCCATGGAACTATGGGGCCGAGGTGTTTGTTAATGGTAAGAAGCTAGAATTGGAAGAGACATCAGCTGTGAATACATGGGTTGAAAATCTTTTTGAAGCAGGGGCTATCACTAGGAGTGGTAGAGTCTTTATTCCGTCCGAGAATCAAGCCGGCAGTTCAAGACAAGACAAGGGTAAATAGATGATGGATGAGTCATACAGAGGCAGGAAGCAAATAATTCTACGACAAAGCAAGGTGGGGATACTTTCTCAGAAGATGTAGAAGAGTTTATGAGGTTGATCAGAAAAAGTGATTACAAGATTGTCGGCCAACTTCACCAAACTCCATCGAAGATTTCCATTCTATCCTTACTGTTGTGCTCTGAGGCACACCGAAATGCATTGCTGAAGGTTCTGAATATGGCTTATGTACCACAGGAAATATCCGTCAATCAGTTAGAAGGGGTTGTGGCTCATGTGAATGCTGGTAATGGTTTGGGTTTCACCGATTTAGATCTGACTCCGGCTGGGAGGAATCACAACAACGCTCTGCATATTTCAGTGGAATGTCGTGGTTCTTTGATGTCGCATGTGTTAGTTGATACTGGGTCGTCTTTGAATGTGTTACCAAAGAAGGCTTTGATGAAATTGGATACTCGTGGGTTAATTTGTACACCAAGTGACTTAGTGGTACGTGCTTTTGATGGCTCCAAGAGGTCGGTTTTTGGAGAGTTAGTTCTACCGATCAAGGTGGGTCCTGAAATTTTCAACACCACCTTTTACATAATGGATATTCAATCTGCCTATAGTTGTTTGTTGGGTCGCCCTTGGATCCATGGTGCTGGGGCAGTAACTTCTACGCTGCACCAGAAGTTGAAGTATATGGTGGATGGCCAGGTTGTGACTGTTTGTGGTGAAGAAGATATCATGGTGAGTCACTTATCGACCTTCAAGTATGTAGAGGTAGATGGTGAGATACAGGAAACTTTGTGCCAAGCCTTTGAAGCTGTGAAAATTCCCGAGGAACCCCCAAAGGCAGTCAGTCAGCCTGAGGTGGTTGCCCAACCTGAAGTCATCGGACAACCAGAGGTTCCAATGTCCTCTTTCAAAGAGGCGCGTGCTATAGTTGAAGCTGGTGGTTCCCAGAAGTGGGGCAGTGTTATTGATGTCCAAAGAAAGCAAGATACTCATGGACTGGGTTACAAGCCACCTAGGAATTCCGAAGAGCCTCCCAAGTTCTATGGTCCAGTCCGTTTCACCAGTGCCGGTGTTTTCTTCGACAGAGTCAATGCTATTGAGGAAGAAGGAGATAGTGATTGTGACATGGATGAGTGGATCCGTCCCAGCATTCCTGGTCAGAGTTTAGGCAACTGGTCCTCCGAGAAAGTTATCCAAGTGACGCGCCCGGAGTAATTTACTTTTGTTTTCTGTTATGTTGAGTCCTACGTTCTGCCCAAGACGTAGTGATATTTATTTGTAGGGTTTGGATGTTTTATTTGCTATTTTTATCATTAATAAAGGACGTTTTTTCATTTCAAATATTTTGATCCCTGTCTTTCTATTTTTACTTTTTGCATTAACCCACATCAAAATGGTAATGTGTTTTCTTGTTTGTTGCACTCATAATAAACATAAAACAAATATCATGCAGGTTCCTTTGTTCAGATTCCACCCATGACTTAGCTATGGCTCGATATGACTTCGACAATCCCATCTATCATGCAGAAGAAGAGACTGACGAAGACTGTGACTTACTAGAAGAATTAGCCAGGCTACTGAAACAAGAGGAAAGGGTTATTCTGCCTCATCAGGAGGAAGTTGAGACTGTTAATCTGGGAACCGAGGATGTTAAACGAGAAGTAAAGATTGGGGTTGCTTTGGAAGACACTGTTAAGGGAAGATTGATTGAGTTGCTTCGAGAGTATGTGGATATCTTCGCCTGGTCTTACCAAGACATGCCTGGGCTTGACACTGACATTGTTTCACACCGGCTGCCACTTAAAGAGGGTTGTACTCCAGTCAAGCAGAAATTAAGAAGGACGAAACCAGATATGGCTGTCAAGATCAAGGAAGAGGTTCAGAAACAGTTGGACGCCGGATTTCTTGCTGTGAAAAATTATCCACCGTGGGTTGCTAATATCGTACTTGTACCTAAGAAGGATGGGAAGGTCAGGATGTGTGTGGATTACCGAGATTTGAATAGGGCGAGCCCGAAGGATGATTTCCCGCTCCCCCACATTGACGTGTTAGTGGACAATACTGCTCAATATTTTGTGTTTTCCTTCATGGATGGCTTCTCTGGGTATAACCAAATCAAAATGGCCCCAAAGGACATGGAGAAAACTACATTCATAACACCGTGGGGAACATTTTGCTACAAGGTAATGCCCTTTGGATTGAAGAATGCTGGGGCAACCTATCAGCGGGCGATGGTGACTCTCTTTCATGATATGATTCACAAGGAGATTGAAGTCTATGTTGATGACATGATTGCGAAGTCACAGACAGAGGAAGAACAATTGATAAACCTCCAAAAGCTATTTGAAAGGTCGAGGAAGTTTAGGTTGAGATTGAATCCGAACAAGTGCACTTTCGGCATGAGGTCTGGTAAATTGCTGGGTTTCATTGTTAGTGAAAGGGGTATAGAGGTTGATCCTGCAAAGATAAGAGCCATACAGGAGATGCCTGAGCCAAGAACAGAGAAAGAGGTTCGTGGTTTCTTGGGGAGGTTGAATTACATTGCTAGGTTTATCTCTCATCTGACAGCCATATGTGAACCAATTTTCAAGTTGTTAAGAAAAGATCAAGAGGTCAGGTGGAATGAAAATTGTCGAGAGGCGTTCGAAAGGATAAAGACGTATTTGCAGGAACCTTCAGTCCTTATGCCACCGGTGTCCAGGAGACCGTTGATTATGTACCTTACGGTTCTTGAGAATTCGATGGGTTGTGTGCTCGGTCAACACGACGAGACAGGTAGGAAAGAGCACGCCATTTACTACCTGAGTAAGAAGTTCACCGATTGTGAATCAAGATACTCTATGCTGGAAAAGACATGTTGTGCACTCGCTTGGGCAGCCAAGCGCTTAAGGCAGTATATGTTAAATCACACAACCTTGTTGATTTCGAAGATGGATCCGATTAAGTATGTGTTCGAGAAGCAAGCACTTTCTGGAAGGATAACCCGTTGGCAGATGGTTTTGACAGAGTACGATATTCAGTATGTTTCTCAGAAGGCCATTAAGGGAAGTGTTTTGTCAGAGTATCTTGCTGAACAGCCAGTTGAGGATTATCAGCCTATGAAGTTTAAGTTTCCAGATGAGCATGTTATGTTTCTGAAAATGAAGGATTGCGAAGAGCCTCTGCCTGACGAAGGACCAGAGATTGGGTCTCAATGGAAGATGATCTTTGATGGGACCGTCAACTCATATGGTAATGGAATTAGGGCAATCATTACGACCCCGAAGGGTTCTCATATACCTTTCACTGTCCGGTTAGCATTCGTGTGTACCAACAACGAGGCGGAGTATGAAGCATGCATCATGGGGTTAGAGGAGGCAATTGATTTGAGAATTAAGAACCTTGATGTCTATGGTGATTCTGCGTTGGTGGTTAATCAGATTACAGGAGAATGGGAGACTCGCCAGGCGAATTTGGTGCCTTACAACAACTATGCCAGAAGGTTGGTACCTTTCTTTGATAGGGTGGATTTTCATCATGTGCCCAGAGCTGAGAATCAGATGGCTGATGCGTTGGCGACATTGGCATCCATGTATAAGGTGAACCGTTGGAATGAAACTCCTTCGATTAGAATCATGCGTCTGGATAGACCAGCTTTTGTGTTTGCAATTGAGGATGTGTCAGATGGCAAACCGTGGTATCATGATATTAAGGTTTTTCTGAAGAGACAGGAGTATCCAGAGGGTGCCTCCACCAAGGATTAGAAGACTCTGAGAAGGTTGGCAAGAAACTTCTTTCTGAACAAGGATGATGTGTTATATAAGAGGAACTTCGATATGGTCTTGCTACGTTGTGTTGATGAACACGAGGCAGGCTTGTTGATGGAGGAAGTTCACGAGGGTTCTTTCGGTACTCATTCCAGTGGACACACCATGGCTAGAAAGTTGTTGAGGGCAGGATATTACTGGATGACTATGTAGTCTGACTGTTTCAAGCACGCCCGAAAGTGCCATAAATGCCAGATCTATGCAGATAAGATGCATGTACCGCCTACACCTTTAAATGTGTTGCCGTCTCCTTGGCCTTTTGCAATGTGGGGCATAGATATGATTGGAAAGATTGAGCCCACTGCTTCCAATGGGCATCGTTTCATTTTGGTTGCCATTGACTATTTCACAAAGTGGGTGGAGGTAGCCTCGTACGCCAACGTCACCAAGCAAGTGGTAGCCCGGTTTATAAAGAAGGACATCATCTGTCGTTATGGGGTCCCGGAGAGAATCATTACTGATAATGGCTCGAATTTGAATAATAAGATGATGAAGGAACTATGTCAGAGTTTCAAGATCGAGCACCACAATTCTTCTCCATATAGTCCGAAGATGAATGGTGTTGTTGAGGTGGCGAATAAGAATATCAAGAAGATTGTACAGAAGATGGTGGTGACGTATAAAAACTGGCATGAGATGTTACCTTACGCTCTACATGGTTATCGTACTTCGGTACGTACGTCAACTGGGGCAACCCCTTTTTCATTGGTATATGGTATGGAAGCAGTGTTACCCTTAGAGGTTGAGATTCCGTCTTTGAGAGTTCTGGCCGATGTGAAGCTTGATGAAGCTGAATGGGTGCATTCCAGATTGGATCAGTTGAACCTTATTGAAGAAAAGAGATTGGCAGCCATCGCACATGGTCGCTTGTATCAGAGCAGGATGAAGCACGCCTTTGACCAGAAAGTGTGTCCTCGGAATTTTCAGACAGGTGAATTGGTTTTGAAAAGGATCCTTCGTCCTCAGACAGATCACAGGGGCAAATGGACTCCAAACTACGAAGGGCCGTATGTAGTCAGAAAGGTTTTCTCTGGTGGAGCCTTACTACTTTCAACTATGGATGGCGAAGATTTTACCTCCCCTGTGAACGCAGACGTAGTAAAAAAATACTTCGCATAAAAGAGACCCGCTGGACATAAAAAGAAAGTCCAGGCAAAAAGGGGCATCCCGGCGAACCATAAAAAGGAAAAGGTTCGGGCAAAAGTTAGGGATAAAATGTAAAAAGAAACGTGTAAACCCGCAAAGTTGAAAACCTGAAAAGGCAACTTTGGCAAAAATGGGTATCCCGATGGATTGAAAACCCGAAAAGGGCGATCCAGGCAAAAGTTAGGGATTTATAAGCGAAAGGCTACGATCTGCGTTTGATTTGTGAGCACCTTCAACACTTGGAAATGCTGGAAGAAAGGAATCGATACAGTTAGTCTCTTCAAAGGTCAAGACATTTGTGGATAAGCAAGACATATGGGTCATAGCCAAGTCGAATCATGGTGGATATCTGTTCCCACATTGCCGACATATGTATTTTCTTTTTTCTTTTGCGCAATTACCTCTTTTTAGGAATTGCTTCCTATTGTAAATGCCTATTTACAGGCCACTCTTCAATAAAATATTCACTTCACTCAAAGAGCTTTCTATTGTTTACTTTTACTTTTACTGTTTTGTTTGCAAAAAACGTCCGATATTTTTTATAAACATTGCATATAAATCTTCGAGCTTTGCGGAGCATAACGAAAAACAGTAGAAATTACTTAGGAGTTAACGGTGATGATCATGTTGTGGCATTTTCTATTTGTTGTTATTTGACTTGCAGGGCAACAACATTGTATTCCCCTAGCAGGTTGCTCTCCCCAGCATTGAGATTGCGCTTTCCTCAGCAGAGCAGACATTCCTCAGCAGGAAACCTGGAAAGTATTTTCTCCGGATCAAGACGTTATTTCCCCACAAAATCAGGGTGTTCACATTCCCCATCCAGTCAAGAAGCGTGCTCTCACCGACGATGTCATATTCTAATCCCCAGCAAGGTGGGAGTAAAGTCATTCTCCCCATCAGCAAGCTAAGTTCAGCAGTATCCCCAAGCAGGATGGTATTATGGACTGTTTTCCCCAAGCAGGATGGTAGTATGGGCTGGCATCCCCCAGCAGGTTCTGAGCCTAATTGGTTATTGGCAGTCCTCAGTAATAGACTTTCGGTTCTGTTATTGGCGTCCATTATCAACTCCCCCAACAGAGGAGAAATCTCAGATTCTATGTCACTTCCAGTAGAGGACATGTATAATCCCCGGTAGTATGGATGTTCTTTTGGGATTTCATCCCTAGTAGAAGTTGTTGATCCGAAGAGTCGATCAATATGATCCTTCTCAGCAGAGTTCCTGGATTCAGAGGAAAATTTATTTTTGTCATCCCCGGCTGAATTGATCTTTTCTCTCCGGCATTTATTTTGCTGGAGGGACCCTTTTTGCATATCATAAGCATTTGCATTGCATCCTCAAAACGCGTAGCATTTCCACTTCGTGTCGAGCATTACGGCAAAATTCAAACATTTGCATTCAAAGCATAAGCCAGGTTTGACGCTTTCCTTGCCAGTTCTCTTTCCTAGCAGAGATGGCATAACTCAGGAGATTTTGGAGGGATGCGTTCCTCATGTTTGTGCTCCTCGGCAGAGTCTTTTATTTAGATTTCTCCTTTCCCCAGCGGAGTCATCGTATCTGTGGATCTTGAGTCCGTTAAAAGTTTGCTTTTGTTTGGCCTTTCTCTTTTGTGAGATCCAGTTTACCAGTATCCTTTTCTCAGTAGGGGTGGTATGAACCAGAAGTTTTGTTTCACGTTATCCCCAGTGAAGTCACCACTTTATGTTGGTTATCCTTTGTGGGTACAATTGAGGTTGTATTCGTTTTGTGGACGCGATCGAGGTCGTATTCGTGTTTTTCTTTGTGGGTAGAGTGATTGAGGTCAGTCTTCCTTTGTGGGTACAATTGAGGTTGTATTCGTTTTGTGATGCGATTGAGGTCGTATTCGTGTTTTTCTTTGTGGGTAGAGTGTTTGAGGTCAGTCTTCCTTTGTGGGTACAATTGAGGTTGTATTCGTTTTGTGGATGCGATCGAGGTCGTATTCGTCCTTTCTTTGCGGGTAGAGTGATTGAGGTCAATCTTCCTTTGTGGGTACAATTGAGGTTGTATTCGTTTTGTGGATGCGATCGAGGTCGTATTCATCTTTTCTTTACGGGTAGAGTGATTGAGGTCAGTCTTCCTTTGTGGGTACAATTGAGGTTGTATTCGCTTTGTGGATGCGATCGAGGTCGTATTCGTATTTTCTTTGTGGGTAGAGCGATTGAGGTCAGTCTTCCTTTGTGGGTACAATTGAGGTTGTATTCGTTTTGTGATGCGATCGACGTCGTGTTCATCTTTTCTTTGCGGGTAGAGTGATTGAGGTCAGTCTTCCTTTGTGGGTACAATTGAGGTTGTATTCGTTTTTGGGTGCGATCGAGGTCGTATTCGTTGTTTTCTTGTGGATAAGGTTGAGGTCATATTCCTTATTTTTCAGCACGCTCCATTTCGTTATTCTCATCATTAGCAAATTTTCGGAGCTCTTTCAGTATTCAATCCCCGTGTATCCTAGAATGTCTGAGAGCCATTACTATCATACCCTCAGGACCAAGTTGATTGAATAGGGGCAGCTGTTGAACCCCAAAATTTGCCCTCCTTACTTTAGTACTAACTAGCTTATGTTGCATTGCATTTTGCATTATCATGTGTGCGCATCATTGGTCCTTAGCATGGGGTCAAGGTGCCTGAGGCATGTTCAAGAGGAGAAGATATTCTTCAAAAGGTCAAGCAAGAGAACTCAGATGGATCACTCTCTCCTAACCAGTTCATGAATTAGGGTATTGAAATTCTTGGGTTTATTGCTCCAATGGGCAAGCTCCTTGGGTTTTTATCATCACCAAATGACATATCTTATCTTTGTTGGAGAGGATACACATCATATTCAGAGGAATTTGGATTTGGAGACTGTGCTATTTCCTCATAGACTGAGGGTACCAAAACTAGGGTTTGCTATAAAGTTAGTTTATTTCTGATTTTTTTGGGCAAGACTTAATTCTATGGTATTCCTTGGGTCCCCAAGTATCTAGGGATGGGAGGTTGTCCATCAGTTTGGTTCAGGAGAGACTTAATTGATCAGAAGATTGAGAATCAGGTGAATTGGGTAAAAGTCAACAGTGAGAGGAGAAGTCAACTGTGAAATTTTGAGGTTCTCTCCAAGGTTTTCAAGGTCTCACATCCTCATATGGTCCTCAAAATTCAAGTTTCATGCCATTTATCAAGAATCAGGAGTTGGTGCAAAAGTTACTAAATTTGGAAATGACCTATAATTTGAAAGTTTCCTTTTTGGGCAAGTTCCTGCACTACATTCAATTTGACTTTTCATCATTAATAAAGCTTCAAATGAATTTTTCTCCAACATGAAAGTTGAAGATCGTTTTCTCCTCTTTCCAACAAGTATTAATGGGTCTCCATATCATTTGTGAAACTCCAGTTATGATCAAAAGAATGCAAAGTGGTTTTTAGGGTTTCTCATGGTTCCATTTTCACAACTTTGGGCATAATGACCTATAATCAATTCCATTGTGTCATGTCACTTTCTAATATCAAAGAACAATCCCTAGGGACCATTTTAGGCCTTTGAATCAAGTGGTTTCATGGTGTATGTATCACTTATTCTCCATTATTCAAAATTCCCAAATTATTTAAAAGTCAGGAATCAAATGGTTTCAGGGCCCAATGTTACTTTGGGTGTGATTAGCAATTCAGATATAAGTGATCCATCATGAAAAAGTTGGATATCTATGCATGAGAGGAGGTGTATCTCACATAACACAAAATTCCAAAATTGTCCAAAACTCATTAAACAAGGAATTGCCCAAGCCCAAATCATTATCAGTGAAAAACCCTAGTCCATATAAGCTCATTCATGCACTGGTTAGGGTTCATTCACATGCATTTGGAGGAGAACAACAACTTGAACCCTAAAGCTTTTCTTCAACAAATCTCACAATCCACAAGGTTTCTTCACGAACTTCTTCCACAAACCTCTTCCTGGTGATCCATAGAGTAAAAATCAACCATTATTCGCAGCCAAAGGCAAGGATTCAGATTGTACTATCTCAGGTTGGTGGGTTTTTTCGTGATCATGAAACTTGAATTTTAATCGTGCATAATGTTGTGTGATGTCTATAGATCATGCTGATGTGATTTGTTTTGAATATGGATGCGTATATTGTTTGTTTGGTGCGTTTAAAGTTTTATGCCCTAACCTTTCTCCTTTCGTTTTTCATTATACACTAACAATTTGTGATTTTGGATTATATATTTGGAATCCTCGTTGAATTCTGGACAGAATAGTGTATGCACTTGCGTTTTCTGGGTTTTATTAGGTTGCAGGTGACCGGAGTAGGGGGCCGGAACCCTAACTCCGGTGGCGGCCGTTGATCCAGTCCGGCGGAGGGTTTGAATGTGGAAGACGACTCCTCAGCCGTCTATTGTGTTGATCACACGGTCCAGATCGCGCCATGTGTTTTTTCTTTTATTTTTTTTCTTCTGAATTTTAATTAGTAATCTCATGTTTATTACCCCATGGCCCTTACCGTGTACGCCCAATCATTTTATTTCATTTTATTTACTTTTATTTGTGTTGACTTGTTCATGGACGTTGGATCAATCCAAAGGTAAGTGCGTAGTCAACCCAGTTGACTAGGTCACACGCGTACACCCTTTTTTTTTTATTAGTTATTTTTTTTCTGATTAATTATGTGGTTGGGCCTTACTATCCGCACCCTCCTACCTTAGCCCATTATCATTCTCAACAGGTTTGGACTACTAAACGCACCCCCAGCATTTTTATTTCATTTTATTTTTATTTTAATTACTACATTTCATTTTTAATTATTAAAATTAGTTAATTACATTTAAAAAATCCCAAACAATTCATGCATCATTTTTATTATTTTATAAAATTTTCACAAATTTTATTTTTATTTTTTATTTTATTTTTATCATCTAAACTAATTATTTAGTTAATTTCTTTTTGAATTATCCACATCATGCATATCTAATTTTGTTTATTTTATTTCTCTGCATCCATAAAATATTTTCAATCCGTTCTTTTTGGATTTGTTAGATAATATAATAAAATGCATTAAAATATTTTTATATCATTTTTAATTATTATTTCATATTACATTCTGGTCCACTTTTTGCGCATTGAACCCTATTTCTCACCTGAGCTTTGCCTATTTGTTTAAGTGGCTAACATCTTGATTTTTTGCAGGGTTTTTTGGTTTTTGGTTTGTCTCTGGTTGAGCAACCTTTATATTTAATTTGGTGATTTTAGAATTTTCTTTACTATTTGTTTAATGGCCCTTTGTGTGAGATTTTCTTGTATGCGTACCCTTGACCTTGTCTGGTTATCTATTTGAAAAGGCACTTGAGCCATTGTCTTGGGGTTGTTTATTTGACTTCTTAATTCATGTTTGGATTGATATCAATATTATATGCCATTGTTTGATTTTCATTTGCTTGGATATTACTTATGTCTATTCTGTACTAATCTTTTATGCAGGGACTAAGGTAAGTTATTTGAGGGTATGGATAAGTATCCATGGTCACCCTTACTCTTTCCTTCTCTCGTCTTTTCCCTTTAGGCTTAGGTTGTCGTCAAACCTCACTAACCATAGGTCACCCATGCATGATAACATTAGGACTCTTAGTTCCCTTTAAAGTTACCTTTGTGTCTTCTCTCTTCTCATCTCAAACTTTCTAAAAATACTTAATAAGGATAAGTTGTATTGCGCACGAGCCTTAAGCGTGGGGAATGAGAAATGAGGGGCTTCCTCTCATCTTTCTAGAGTGCTTAGCGAGCGTCCTGTCTTGGGACGATGCGTTAAGTATTCGCCCCTGTGCCCTAGACTTTGGTTCAATGCAACTTATGAACTAACTTATGTCACTTCTGTCCTAAAAAACACAAACCAACTTCAAACTTTTTTGTCCTTCGGGATTGTCAAACTAAAGGATATTTTCAAAAAAGGGCACATTACTTTCCGTCTGAGTCGCAAACAGGCATCGACCCTAACTGCCGGACGCGGACTTAACGTTGCTCATAAAAAACACAAAAAGAACTTGGTCCGAACTACGTTGACTCTGAATTCCCCATTACACAAAGGGGGTACGTAGGCCTAGGACGTCGATGTCCTACCGAGTCTGTCTTTGTCTGCCCTTTCTCCGTCTTAGTACAACCATAGATGATAGGATAACTCACCCTTAGAATAGACACCAAGCGTGGATCCCATCGAGTACGATGGACGCGTGGGGTGCTAGCACCTTCCCCTCGCGTAACCGACTCCCGAACCCAGGCTATGGTTTGCGATGACCATTCCTTTCCCTCTTCCTCAGGTTTATGCGGTGTTCTCTTTCCCTCTCTTGGGAGAAATTTACACGGCTAGCGACTCTATTTTTTCCGCGCCACTCTTGCGTTTGTGCCTGGATGAAAATCCTGGGGAGCGACAAACGACAAATGATATTATTCTTGATGAAATGAGCAACTACTTGCCTGGTCACATTAGTAAAAGAAGCAGCTTCAACCCATTTGGTGAAATAATCAATGGCCACTAAAATGAAACGATGGCCATTAGAAGCTTTCGGCTCAATAGCTCTAATCATATCAATGCCCCACATGGAGAAAGGCCAAGGGGATGACAAAACATTCAGCAAAGTAGGAGGAACGTGCATTTTATCAGCATAGATCTGGCACTTATGACATTTCCTGGCGTATTGAATGCAATCGGCTTCCATAGTTAACCAATAATATCCAGCCCTCAAAATTTTCTTTACCATGGCGTATCCGTTGGCGTGAGTGCCAAAGGCTCCTTCGTGAATGTCGTGAATCAACAGGTCTGCCTCTCGTTTATCAACACATCTTAGCAGGACCATGTCATGATTCCTCTTGTAAAGCACGTTGTTACTGAGAAAGAATTTGGATGACAATCTTCGCAAAGTTTTCTTATCCAGATTGGAAGCATTGGCAGGGTATTCTTGAGTCTTCAAATAATTCATGATGTCGTGAAACCAAGGTTTTCCATCCACCTCTTCTTCAACTGCCTGGCAATAAGCGGGTTCGGTCTTGCGCTCGATATTGATGAGAGGTGCTTCATTGTGAAACCTGACTTGCCACATTGAAGCTAACATGGCTAGGAAATCAGCTATGTGATTTTCAGTACGAGGTACATGACGGAAAGTGATCTCATCAAAACACTTAATCAATTCCATAATGTAAGCACGGTATGGAATGAGCTTTTCATCTTTGGTTAACATTGATTCCAAGATCAATGGCAGCCTCTAGACCCAAAATACATGCTTCGTACTCAACAATATTGTTTGTGCATCAACAGTCCAACCTTGCTGCGAAAGGAGTATAACCACCATCGAGGTTTATCAATACAACACCTACACCATGTCCTTTGAAATTGGAGGAACCATCAAACATCATCTTCCATCTATAACTGGTCTCAAAACTCTCATTAGGGCCAGACCCTTCACAATATTTTACCACCATAATGTCTTCATCCGGGAAATCGAACTTGAGCGGCTCATAATTTTCAACAGGCTGGTCTGCGAGGTATTATGATAATACACTTCCTTTGATAGCCTTCTGAGATACATACTGGATATCGTATTCTGACAAAAGCATATGCCAACGGGCAAGTCTTCCTATTTGAGAAGGCTTCTCAAAGATATACTTTATTGGATCCATTTTCGAGATCAACAAAGTAGTGTGGCATATCAAATACTGCCTCAAACGTTTAGCGGCCCACGCTAAGGCACAACAGGTTTTCTCAAGTAATGAATAACGGCTTTCACTACCAATGAACTTCTTACTCAAGTAATAAATGGCATGCTCTTTGCGACCAGTTTCATCACGTTGGCCCAATACACAACCCATGGATCCCTCTAAGACAGTCATGTACATAATGAGAGGTCTTCCAGGGACCGGAGGAATCAGAATAGGTGGTTCTTGCAAATAACTCTTGAGCTTCTCAAAAGCTTGTTGGTAATCAGAATTCCACTCTACAGTCTAGTCTTTGCGGAGTAGTTTGAAGATCGGTTCACAAATTGGAGTCATATTGGAAATGAATCTGGATATGTAGTTTAAACGACCCAAAAATCCTCTCACTTGTGATTCAGTTTGTGGGGCTGGCATTTCTTGAATGGCTCGTACCTTGTCAGGATCTACTTCAATTCCTTTCTGGCTGACGATGAAACCAAGCAACTTCCCTGACCTGACACCAAAAGTACATTTGGCCGGATTCAACTTTAGTTGATACTTCCGGAGTCTCTTAAACAACTTCAAGAGATGGTCCAGATGTTCCTCCTCGCTTCGGGATTTAGCAATCATGTCATCCACGTATACTTTAATTTCCTTGTGGATCATGTCATGGAACAAAGTCACCATAGCTCTCTGGTAGGTTTCCCATGCGTTCTTCAAACCAAAGGGAATAACTTTGTAACAGTAGGTTCCCCACGGGGTGATAAAGGTAGTTTTATCCATGTCAGCTGGGTCCATTCTAATCTGGTTGTAACCGGAAAAACCATCCATGAAGGAGAACACTGCAAACTTAGCTGTATTATCCACAAGAGTATCAATATGCGGTAGGGGAAAGTCGTCTTTGGGACTAGCTTTGTTGAGATCCCTATAATCTATGCACATTCGTACTTTACCATTTTTCTTCATAACTGGCACGATGTTAGCTACCCATTATGGATATTTTGAAACTGCCAAGAATCCTGCATCCAGTTGCTTCTTAACCTCATCTCTGATTTGGAGAGCCATATCAGGTCTACTTCTACGGAGCTTTTACTTCACGGGCGGACATTCAGGCTTGAGTGGTAGCTTATGAACTACTATATCTGTATCCAATCCAGGCATGTCTTGATAAGACCAAGCAAACACATCTACATATTCTTCCAAAAGCAGGACTAGCCGCTGTCTGATCTCTGCCCCAAGCGTTGGCCGAATCTTGACCTCTTTCCTCTTTTCTTCAGTGCCAAGGTTGATGACGTCAACTCTCTCTTCGTGTGGCTAAAGATCCGTGTACTGATACTCACACATTTCTTCCAAATCATTGGGGACCTCATAATCCTCTTCGTCCTCAGCTTGATAAATGGGTGAATCAAAGTCTATAGTGAGAGTAGGGTCATTGAATACAACGGGTTTGGGAATCACTCTGCACGATGGAGGGATTTATTTTATTAAAAATGCACAAATATGAACAAAAGAAGAAATTTACAGTTTTGAAAAGATTGCCATTTTTCTTAAAACGAAAACAGGAATAAAGACAAGGAAGTTTAACAAAACAAACACTTCATTGATTAATAAGATTTAAAAGCGGTGGCCCATGCAAAATAATCTGAAAGCCTTGGGCATGGCTGCGGAACTGAAAACATCAAAGCAAACAAACAAATTACTCTGGCATAGGGTACAAAGTAGGTATCTCAATGGCTTCCCAGTTACTTAAAGCAGCGTCACACCGAAACACCAAGTGGTTGATATCTTCATCTTCAGCGTCTTCAATAATTGTGTAGACTTGCTGTCCTCCACTGACGAACACTTCTTGAATGGTCTTTGGTCTTCCTTTTGTTGAAGCAGCTCTTCCCTCAAAAGTTGGTTTGTAACCCAACCCTTGGTATTTCTCTCTTTCTGGGACTTCGACGATCTTGCCCCAGCCTTCAGGTACTCCTCCTCATAAGTCAGATTGAATGCTTTTGAAAGAAACAAAAGATGGACAACCAGAGGCCACTAGTTCCTTGTCATCAAGCATAATGGCATTAGCTATATCAAGAGTCTGGAAAGAAGTTTCCAAAGCATCTTCATCCGCTTCAATGTAACAAAACGAGGACAAATTACTAACCATCATGTCCTCCTCACCATGTATGATAACTAACTTCTCGTCGGCCACGAACTTCATCTTTTGATGTAAGGTAGAGGTTACAGTACCAGCCTCGTGGATCCTAGGCCTACCCAGTAAACAACTGTAGGCAGGGTTGATATCCAAGATCTGAAAAAGGATGTTGAATGTTTGAGGGCCAATCAAAACAGGTAGCTCAATTTCTCCCATCACCGATTTTCTTGAACCATCAAAAGCTTTGACAATAAGAGAAGTGGGTCCCATTATAGCTCCTTGGTAAGACAGTTTATCAAGAGTTCTTTTTGGCAAAACATTCAAGGATGAACCGGTATCTACGAGAACTCTGGCCATCGTATCCTCCTGACATTTTATTGATATATGTAAATCAAGATTATGATTCCTTCCAGCTCGGGGTAACTCCTCGTCACTGAAACTAAGAGTGTTACAAGCTGTGATGTTGGCGACGACATGGTCAAACTGTCCAGCTGTTATATCCTGAGCTACATGTGCCTGGGCTAACACCTTCTGCGAAGCTGATCTATGAACAGGTGAATTAACTAACAGAGATAAAATTGAAATCTTGGATGGTGTCTGATGGAGCTGATCTATCACTTTGTAATCACTCCTCTTGATAATTCTTAGGAACTCTTCATCTGCTTCTTGAGAAATTACCTCCTTCCCTCTGTCTCTAGATGGTGTGGGGATAACAGTTTCCTTGGGTACGGTTTCTTTGAAAGAAGGAGTGTATACTCTTCCACTTCGGGTCATCTTTCCAGTTCCAACTATATTAGTCACATCTTCAGTAGTAGTTCCCACCTCTTTCCTTGGAACTACGTCTTCAACAGCGATTCCCACCTCTTTCCTTGGAATCACGTCTTCTAGTCTTCTGCTACTCATAACATTTTCATAGACCCACGGCACGACCTTGGTCCCACGGAACCTAAATGGAACAGGTTATCTGATGTCACGTTGCCTGGAGTGATTAATGGTGGAAGCATCAATCGTTTCATGATTGCTGAAAATTGGTGCTGGTTTATTAAACACAGGAACTACAGACCCAGATTTGGATGTGTTGGACTTGGCTACTTGCCCTTTTGGCTTTGGTAGGTTAAATACAGGCTCAATTGCTACAACTCTGTTCTCCTTTTCTTTGATGAACACCTGTAGAAAACCTTCATTGATCAGATACTGAACATCATCTTGGACTAAACGGCAGCCCTTGATACTGACCTTACATTCTTCACAGTCATCATGGCAAACTTCAACTAATCCATCTTTGAACAGCTTAGCATGAAAAGCCTTGATAGGAGTTTTGATCTTCGTTGCATCCAAAACTAAGACTTCATCCTTCTCATCTTCTATGGCATTAGTGGTCCCATGGGTAGGCAAAGGATTATTCTTTACATTTGGTTGATTATCAGCAAATGAAAGAATATTCTTTTCCATCAAAGCCTTCACTACATTCTTCAACGCTAAACAGCCCTCCAAGTCATGACCAGCGCCTCCTTGATGAAAATCACAAGTTGCATTTGGGTTGAAGAAAGGCATATATTTTTCGGTTGGTGGTCCCAAAGGTCTAGTAACGATCAACCCTTGTTCCACTTAAGAAGGATAGAGCTCTGTATATGACATTGGTATAGGTGGAAATGCTGGCTTTCCTCCTTGCTTCTTATGGTGAGAATTCTGCTGTGGAACCTGTGGTCTTGGTTGCTGATAATTCTGGTTTTTGGACCACTGTTGATAAGCTGTCTGTTGATATGCTGGCGCCTGCTGCGCAGCTTGGTGATTGAAAGTAGGCGTAACAGCAGCTACGTAGGGTTGTTGAGCATACTGCATCTGATAAATTGGATGCTGAGAGAAGTTTGGTCTCTGCTGTTGCTGATACATTGGTTGCTTCCAACGAGGGCTCTGGGTCTTTCCTGCCATGATGGCATTAGTTTCTCCTTCCCTCTTCTTATAAGAATGACTAGGGGACTTCTTAGTACTGACGCCAGTTGAACTGCTCGGAGAACCGATTACTTTTCCACTCTTTAATCCTACTTCTTGTAGCACCCCAAAATTTGCTCTCCTTACTTTAGTACTAACTGGCTTATGTTTCATTTTATTTTTGCATTATCATCTGTGCATATCATTGGTTCTTAGCATGGGGTCAAGGTGCTTGAGGCAGTTCAAGAGGAGAAGGTGTTCTTCAAAGGGTCAAGCAAAAGTCCATATATTGTCCCAGAGATCAAGAGGAGAAATGGTTATTGATGCCACCATTATTTGAGTCACTAAGGGGCCTCGGGGGCCAAGAGATCCTATTTGGTCTATCGCATCATCAAGAGTTCACAATTGGCAGGAGATCTCAAGTGAACCACTCTCTCCTAACCAGTGCAGAAACTAGGGTTTTGAGATTCTTGGGTTTATTGCTCCAATGGGCAAGGCCCTTGGTTTTTTATCATCACCAAATGGCACATCTTATCTTTGTTTGAGAGGATACACCCCATATTCAGAGGAATTTGGATTTGGAGACTGTGCTATTTCCTCCTAGACTGAGGGTACCAAAATTAGGGTTTGCTATAAAGTCAGTTTATTTCTGATTTTTTGGGCAAGACTTGATTCCATGGTATTCCTTGGGTCCCCAATTATCTAGTAATGGAAGATTTTCCATCAGTTTGGTTCATGAGAGGTTTAATTGGCCAATGGATTGCAAATCAGGAGAATTGGAGAAAAGTCAACAGTGAGAGGGGAAGTCAACTATGAGATTTTGAGGTTCTCTTCAAGGTTTTCAAGGTCTCACATCCTCATATGGTCTTCAAGGGTCAAGTTTCATACCATTTATCAAGGATCAAGAGTTTGTGCTAAAGTTACTAAATATGGAAATGACCTATAATTTGAAAGTTTCCATTTTTGGCAAGTTTTTGCACTACATTCAACTTGACTTTTCACCACCAAGGAAGCTTCAAATGAATTTTTCTCAAACATGAAAGTTGAAGATCTTTTTCTCCCCTTTCCAACAAGTACTAGATGGTCTCCATATCATTTGTGAAACTCAATTTATGATCAAAAGAAGGCAAGGTGGTTTTTAGGGTTTTCTCATGGTTCCATTTTCACAACTTTTGCATTTTGGGACATATGGACCTATAATTGATTCTATTGCTTCAAGTCATATTCCAACATCCAAGTGCACCTCATGAGGATCATCTTTGGCCTTGGAATCAAGTGGATCCATGACTTATTCATCACTTATTTCACATTATGCAAAATGGCAAGGTGCATCAAAACTCACAAACCAAGACATTTCAAGGCCCAAATTCCATTCAGGTGTGATTAGCAATTGACAAGTGAGTGATCCACCATAGGAAGCTAAGGTGTACACGCATGGAGGGGGTGTATGATTTAAAATGCAAATTTCCAAAATCACCCAAAACTCATTAATCAAGGAATTAATAAGACCTAAATGATAATCAGTGGAATGACCTAGAGTATATAAGCTTACTTATGCACTCATTGGAGAGGAGGCACGTTATTTTGAGGAGAACCAAGTTTTCACCCAAAATATTTTTTTCCTTCGAATCTCATCATCCACAAGAGTTTTTCACAAACTACTTTCACAATCTGAATCCTTGGGTTCCATAGAGAATGAATCAACCACCATTTGAAGCTAACAACATGGACACGAATTGCATAATCTCAGGTTAGTGACAATTTGCATAATCTTAAAACTCTATTTTTAGATGTGCACAATGATCTTCGATATCCACTGATGATGCTGGTATATTTTGTTTTGAGACTGGACGTGTGATATGTGCGTACTGTGAGTTTTAAAATTTTGGATCCAAACTTGTTTCGTTCGACTCTCATTATTATTGCATTGTTTGTGAAAATAAATATGATATTTGTGATCCTCGTGGAATTCTTGTCAGAATAGAGTATTTGTTTGCATGTTCTAGTAAATTTTTGGTCGCAGGTTACCGGAGGAGACGACCGGAGCTAGGGCTCCGGCGTCTGTTTTGATTTCCGGCGAAGCTAGGGTTTGCGTGAAGGAGATGAAATCATGACCCTTGATTTTCCAGATCTGATGGTCCACAGCTTGCCACGCCATTTAAAAATCTGTCTTATTTTGTGGTTTGCGTGTGTGCCATTCCATGGTTACTACCGTGTACTCTTGATCTGGGTCACTCATGTTATTAAGTTTTGATTTGATGAATTATTTGGGTATGTTGGATGGATCTGATGGACATTGATATGCCAACACATTAAGTTCTTCATGTGCTGTTCGCGTGTGATCTTTTTAATTTCTGAGTGATTTTGTGTGTGCGTGTGCATCGTTATTAGTGTGGGTGTGTGGATCTGTGCCTCTCATCATGATTGCTTGTTGGTTTTACTGACTGATGTGAAGCTTTAGATTGATCGTATGGCTGATGGTGAGTCAATTTGGTTGACTGGGTTTCATTGTATTTTATTTTTATTTCGCTGATGGGTTTTTGGTTTGGGCGTGATAATTGCACCCCCACATGAGCCCATTTTTCATTTCTGAATGTGCATTTGTTGCTGAATACACCCCCATACTTATTTCAATTATTATCTTTTTTTTTCATTTAATTGTTTTGTTTGCATTTTTAATTCTTAAAAATAGTTAAATGCATCTAAAAATCCCAAAAAAAATCATGAATCATATTTAGAGTTTTATAAAATTTTTCCAAATTTTATTTTCTTATTTTATTTTATTTTTAGCATCTGAATTAATTATTTGGTTAATTTCCTTTGAATTTATTCCATATATGCATACCCTAACTTGCTGATCTTATTTCTCATAGCATACAAAACATTTTGAGTCCACCCTTTTTGAATTGTTTCACCAACATATTGAAGTGCATAAAAACATTTTTCTCATATTTTTTAAGACCATTTCATATTGCATTTTAGTCCTTCTTTTTTGCATATTGAATCATGTTTCCTACTTGCTCTTTGCATGATTGTTTGAGTGACTTATCTTGTGAATTTTTGCATGGGTTTTTAACATGATGTTCACCCCTGGTTGAGGTGCTTTGAGAATTAATTTGGTATTTTTTAAAGGATGTTTTGCTAATTGTTTGATTGCTCTTTATTTGAGGTTTTCTTTTATGCATATCTTTGATCATGTCTGATTACTTGTTTGAGAAGGCACTTGTGCCATTGTTTGGGATTGCTTCCTTGACTTCATGAATCATGTTTGAATTATTATAAGTCGTTTGTTTGCAATTATAGGTCATTGGTGTGAGGTTGTTGCATATTGTGTGCACATGTTCAATGCTTGGTTCACATGCCTCTCTTGATTTATCTTCTCACCTCTTTTCATCTATGCTCATTCATGACTTATGTTTGGTTTGTGTATGCCATGCCATATCATCCCTTTGCACTTCATTTGATATATGTTTCTGACCTTGGAGATTTGCATTCATGTCATATGTTATTCATGTTTCATCTTGCATACTTGAACATGTTTCACTTACATGCTTCCTTCTCCTTCTTCTAATGATTCTTAATGCTTGGATACTTGTTTGTGTGCCTCACGTGACACTTGTATAGAATGTTTAGGCACATGTTTAGGTCATCCACATTCTGACTTGGATATTATTTGAAGCATTCTTGCATGATCACCTTGCATATCCACTCATTCTTCTTCTACTCCTTCTTTGATGGCTTTCTTGTGTGTTTTGCCACTTGTTAGCATTCTATTTGCTCGGTCTTGTTTGGTGAACATTATGGGTTACCTCTAAGGTATACATTCTGACTTGGATGAGTTTTATTTGGTTTGTAACCATTTCTCTTTGGGTTATGACTTGTTTGGGTTTCATATATCTTATTGTTGCTTATGTCTGTTTTGTACTAACCTTTTATGCAGAGGCAGAGGTAAGTTATTTGAGGGTGTGGATAGTTATCCATGTCCACCCTCACTCTTTCTTTCTCTCATCTTTTCTTTTATTTAGGCTTAGGTTGTTGTCAAACCTCCCCTTAGGGCCACCTTTGCATGATAACATTAGGATAGAATCCCTTAGTGTTTTTTCTTTTCTTTTGAGTCCCTCTTCTCATCTCTTAACACTTCTAAGATACTTAATAAGGTCAACTTGCCTTGCACACAAGCCTTAAATATAGGAAGTGAAGATTGAGGGGTCCCCCTTCTCTCTTCTAGAGTGTTGAGCATACGTCCCATTGGGGACGACCATGCGACGCATTCGTTCCCGTGTCATAGACTTCGGTTCAAGGTGAGTTATGAATTAACTCAAGTCACTTCTGTCTTAAAAAATACAAACAAACTTCAAACCTTTTTGTCCTGCGGGATTGTCAAACTAAAAGCTATTTTCAAAAAGGGCACGTTACTTTTCGTCTAAGTCGCAAACAGACATCGACCCTAACTGCCAGACGCGAACTTAACGTCGCTCATAAAAAACACAAAAAGAACTTGGTCCAAACTACGTTGACTCTGAATTTCCCATTGCACAAAGGGAGTACGTAGGCCTAGGACGACGATGTCCTACCGAGTCTGTCTTTGTTTTTCCCTCCCCCATTTTAGTACAACCATAGATGTTAGGATAACTCACCCTTAGATTAGACAACAAGCGTGGATCCCATCGAGTACGATGGACGCGTGGGGTGCTAGCACCTTCCCCTCGCGTAACCGACTCCCGAACCCAGGCTATGGTTGCGATGACCATTCCTTTCCCTCTTCCTCAGGTTTATGCGGTGTTTCCTTTCCCTCTCTCGGGATAAATATACATTGCTGGCGACTCTGTGTTCCGCACCACTTTCACGTTTGTACCTGGATGAAAATCCTGGGAGCGACAGCTGGCGACTCTGCTGGGGACTCTGGTTGACCTATGTTGGTCCATCCCCTTTAGCGAGTCTGTCCTAGCGCTTGTTTGTTTTTGTCCTGTTTGGGTGTTTTTGTTTTTGTTTGCTTTATTTGTTGTATTTTATTTTTACCGCATTTTCTGCATTGCATATTATTATCATCTGCTGCATTGTTCTTCTGTTTGGCGGGTTAGGGGTTCCGAGAGATAAGCCCAATACCCAGGCTTGAGCGTACACGTAGGATTAGAGTGGAAAGTAGTGTGACTTGTATGGCATTTGGCCAGACGTAGTATACATGAAAATTCCACATCCAGACGAGGTTTTCCTTGGTAATGTTCTATCCTACGCATTGGTGCAGATGATTGAATGTAACTTGGAAAACTGTCGACTCTGGCGGCCATTCCCGAGGACTCAGTACCGGCACTCCTCCCGAGACGTGATAATGGCAGACCAGAAATGGCAAACCCATTGCACATGTCGATCCGAGGACCTAATGTTGGGAACTTGCTATAGGGTTTCCTTTTGGAAAAGAATCAGTGGAAGCACTCCTCGATTGGCGATAGTACGGTACCCCGAGGGATGAATGTACTATTACTTCTCGACCTCAGTGCCGAAACTGAGGACTTGCCATAGGATGTTTTCTTTTGAGGGGAATCAGTTGAGGCCTCCTCGATTGGTGATGATGCCAAACCAGAAATGGTGAACGTATCATCATTTCTCGACCTGAGAGCCCGTGATATTGAGGATCCTCGGCTTTCTAGTTCCCACATGTGAGAGGGCAGGGTGTTTACAGGTTTGCAGGTAACCTTGACCTTCAACATACCCGGTTTTCTGGTCAGTAGATTTCTCAGTGTGGTACTATGGTTATTCTGGTATTCTGGGTATTTGGGCAGATCTTTGAGATGGTTCAGTTTGTTCAGTGTAGCAGTTGTCCAGTCTGTGTGGCATCCTTGATCCCATGTGTGCATTTGCATCATCGTTTTGCATCCCAACATATTTATGCATTTGCAGTGTTGCATCCTAACTTTGATTCTGGTTTTTGAAGTTAAACTGGAATCAAGGGGTGGATCGCCCTGCAAATTTTTAAACATGTTCATTCGTATTTGCATATTCATGATCATTGTGCATAACAGGTGTTCAAAGCTGGTTTATTCTTATTCTGATCTGGCTTTCTTCAGAATTGTAGACTTAACTCCTCAGGCCATTCAAGAGTTGATCATGGAGCAATTTCAAGCTGAGTTGAGGGAAATGCGAGGCCAGATGGGGCAGTTTATGGGGAATATGCAAACTCTCATGCAAGACCAGAAGTTGCTGAGGGAGGAGGTCAATCAGATGAAGACTCAGATGGGTTTGGTCATGGATATTTTGAAAATAGTGTTAAAGAAGGAAAACAGTCATGTGCTCGCTTCCGCGACAGAGGTCCTTACTCCTCCTATCTCTTTGGGATTTGATCTAGATCGTGGATTGCCTCGTGAATCTCTTCCACAAGCTGAAGTTCCAGAACTTTCCCAACAGCAACCAGGTCTTATCTCCCAAGATAAGCCTAAGAATAAAAAGTGTGCACAGAGACCGAAGCAGTCTGAAAGAGTTTTTCATCCGCTCCCTATGCCATATTCTCAGCTATTGCAGCATCTCCTTCAGTTGCAACTGGTACAGAAAAGGACTTTGGCTCCTCTCACTGGTAATCCCCCACCAAGCTACAATGCAAGAGCCCATTGTGATTTCCATTCTGGGGCACCAGGGCATACTGTGGAGAAATGTAGGGCCTTTCAGCACCAAGTCCAGGATTTGATTGATGCAGGGGCAATTGAATTCACGTCGGGCGGCGTGAGCATACAAGGTGATTTTACTCAAATTGTTGCAAAGGAAGTGGAGACTCCTCCCCTCTTTGTAGGATCCACCTTATGTCATGGACTTTCTCCACAACCTTTTTCCGCAGAAGCTCTATGTCAGCAATCTTTATTTGTGCCTCAGCCAAATGTGGAAAGGGAAGTGCAAGCGCAGGTGAGGCGCCCAAATCAGCAGCAGCCGCCAAATCATCAGCAGTAGAGGCAATTTGGACCAAGAAGGCCCAAGAGGATATTTGATCCTATTCCTATTCCGTATAGTCAGTTGTTTGCTCGCTTGCTTAAGAACTCTCTGATTCAAACGAGGAGTACCACGCCGGTACCATACCCTATTCCTCCGAACTTTGATATGAATGCTAGGTGCGAGTTCCACTCGGAACGTTTGGGCATACAATTGATAATTGTGATGCATTCCAGCACAAGGTGCAAGACTTGATCGACTCAAAGGTCATCACGCCAGATGGTACCCCTTTGGATTGAAGCTTCTTTATCAGAGTGAGTACTCGAGGCTGCGAAGACATCATCAGAAGCAATAAGTCCAGACGGAGTCAAGTCTCCACAACAATGGCAATCATCAGTTTCTTTATTGCATGTTCATACGTAGCTTTCATTTATTTGTTTAAACATTGTCTGCATGTAAAAATTTGTTTGTGTTTGAATGTGGATTTTTAATGCAATGAGTTTGTTTTTCTTGAATAATTCCATTCGTGTACACTCATTTTAAATGTTTATATGCACTGAAATACCAACCTTTCTTGTCTAGAACTCTTGAGGGAGGAGGACGAAATAAGAGCGCAGATTTCTAATGGTACGCTTTTGGATAAAACCCTGTTAAGGATGTACAGGCATTGTTTCCAATTCACAAACACTGGAGAGATAAGGAAATAGACCTTTGTCAACCTCATTGAGCCTAGTAGTAGGAGTTCTTTCTGGAAACGAAAAAACCCTCAATCTTAACCTTGGGCAGGGTAGGCGTCAGTTAGTTTGACCAAGTTTTCAACTCTCATAAGGAGTGTACATCTGAGGATCCATTACCTTCCATTCCACTAGCAAGAGGTTAAGAGGTGTAGAACCACAATGGTTACTCCTCACCAACCGAAGAGTGAAACAGTCACAACCCTTTCAAACAAGTCAGACAAAACAGTGTCACACGACTTGTTCAAAAAAAAAGAGAGAAAAATAAAAAGCCTGCTAAGTCAAAAAACTTGAAAGCAAGTGACTTAGGCAAAAGCTAAGGCATCCCGCTGGACTTCAAAATTGAAAACTCAAAAGAGTCAGTCCAGGCAAAATTAGGGAACAAAAAGCAAAAGAATGAGAAAGCCAAAAGGATTACAAAGAAAATCTTTGAGCAGAACAAAGTCGTGTGACTACAGACACAAAAGACAAAAAGGGGTGACTGTTACTCCAAAACCTCATTGGGTGTCGAACCATCAGATGCATGGGTTTCTTTAAGGATCATAAAACCTTTTGAGAGATGAGCGCTTGTGCCGAATTAGCTGAACTTAGGACTGGAGAACGTCATGGAGAATGGGTGCGCACTGATAAACTTTGAGCCTTAAATCTTTCTTTTTCTCAAAACCGCGAACCAGGCCACGATACAACCCTCAAAAGTCCTAATTGAAACAGGGTTTATTCCGACGGCGTACTTCATTGGGATAACGTTTCTGACTCCTACGAGTTGTGCTAATAAGATTTGTTGGTATTGCATGTGTGCATTATTTTTCCATTCAAAAAAATCAAGGTCGCATCCCAGCTAGTGATTCGTTCACAAGGCTAGGCGACGCATTACTTCAAGGTTAACACGAGTGTTGCATTAGAATTGTCATTCTCATAATAAACATTTTCTGCTTGCATGTGTTTGATGTCAAAGAAGCCTACACGATGAACGACAGTTGAGAAGCTCGATCACGCCAAGTTGAGATGGTGAAAACTCCGAAGGACAATCATGTCAAGGGGTATGTGGCTAAGAGATTGTGTGCAGTCTGGGGGGTTCCCGATAAATGGTGATAAGATGCAGCTAATCTGGAGCAGTCACGTTGAAAACTCCCCCTAAAGCAGCCGAACAGGGCCAATCAGGTCGATTTGACAAATCTCTGTAAGATCAATCAGGGGAAAATTTCCTTCAAGGATTGGGGCAGGCCACCTCTAGAGCGTGAGAAATTGTCCACTCCTGAAAATGGTTAATTGAAAACACCTCTTCAAAGTTCAGAATACTGGGACACAATATTTTCAATTTATTACAAATCCTTTCGAGGTAATGTACTTCATGGATTATGAAGTCTGGGGCAGTTATGTCGAGATCTGATAAATCTCTCCAAGAGTTTGAAGACCCTGGGGCAGTGCGAACGCCCGGTCCTCTATAAAATCCTCTTGAGATGATTTCTTCCATTAGACCTGGCGGTCTGGGGCAAGTGGAAAGTTCAAAGGGCCGTCTATGACCGTAGAGACAGGTCAGGTTGGATGGCAATAGGATTCTACTTCCCCAGCAGTTTTCTCTCCCCAGCATTGAGATTGCACTTTCCTCAGCAGAGCAGACTTTCCCCAGCAGGAGACTCGGGGAACTTGTTCTCTGGATCAGGACGTTGTCTCCCCACAGAATCAGGGTGTCCACTTTCCCCAGCCAGTCAGGAAGCGCACTTTCACTGACAACGTTATGTTCCAATCCCCAGCAAGTTGAGGATAAAGTCATTCGCCCCTTCAGTAGGCTAAGTTCAGCAGCATTCCCCAGGCAGGATGGTATTATGGGCTGGCATCCCCAGCAGGTTCTAAGCCCATTGGTTATTAGCAATCCTCAGCAACTGACTTCTGGTTCTGTCATTGGCATTCATTCTCAACTCCCCCAGCAGAGGAGAAATCTCAGGTTTTGGATATTACCTTTAGTAGAGGTCACGTGTAATCCCCGGTAGTGCAGATGTTCTTTTGGGATTTCATCCCCAACAGAAGTCGTTGATCCAAAGATTCGGTCAGTGTGATCCTTCTCAGCAGAATTCTTGGATTCAGAGGACAATTTATTTTTGTCATCCCCAGCTGAATTGGTCTCTTCTCTCCAGCATTTATTTTGCTGGAGGGGCCCTTTTGCATATCATAAGCATTTGCATTGCACCCTGAAACGCGTAGCATTTCCATTTCGTATGGAGCATTACGCCAAAATTCAAACATTTGCATTCGAAGCATAAGCCAGGTTTGATACTTTCTTTGCCAGTTCTCTTTCTCAGCAGAGATGGCATAACTCAGGAGATTTTGGAGGGACGCGTTCCTCAAACTTGTGCTCCCCGGCAGAGTCTTTTATTTAGATTTCTCCTTTCCCCAGCGGAGTCATCTTATCTGTGGATTGTGAGTCCGTTAGTAGTTTGCCTTTGTTTGGCCTTTCTCTTTTGTGAAGTCCAGTTCTCACCTGGTAGTCAGTTCTTGCTTGACAAATTTTGCTGGCCAGTTCCCTTTATACGCAGGGATGGCATTTATTTTGCTAGTTCTCTTTATCAGCAGAGATAGCAATCTTTTGAAGATTTTCTTCGTCAGTTCCCTTTATCAGCAGGGATGACATTTATTTTGCTAGTTCTCTTTATCAGCAGATATAGCAATCTTTTGAAGATTTTCTTCGTCAGTTCCCTTTATCAGCAGGGATGGAATTTATTTTGCTAGTTCTCTTTATCAGTAGAGATAGCAACCTTTTGAAGATTTTCTTCGTCAGTTCCCTTTATCAGCAGGGATGGCATTTATTTTGCTAGTTCTCTTTATTAGCAGAGATAGCAATCTTTTGAAGATTTTCTTCGTCAGTTCCCTTTATCAGCAGGGATGACATTTATTTTGCTAGTTCTCTTTATCAGCAGAGATAGCAATCTTTTGAAGATTTTCTTCGTCAGTTCCCTTTATCAGCAGGGATGGCATTTATTTTGCTACTTCTCTTTATCAGCAGAGATAGCAATCTTTTGAAGATTTTCTTCGTCAGTTTCCTTTATCAGCAGGGATGGCATTTATTTTGCTAGTTCTCTTTATCAGCAGAGATAGCAATCTTTTGAAGGTTTTCTTCATCAGTTCCCTTTATCAGCAGGGATGGCATTTATTTTGCTAGTTCTCTTTATCAGCAGAGATAGCAATCTTTTGAAGATTTTCTTCGTCAGTTCCCTTTATTAGCAGGGATGGCATTTATTTTTCTAGTTTTCTTTATCAGCAGAGATAGCAATCTTTTGAAGATTTTCTTCGTCAGTTCCCTTTATCAGCAGGGATGGCATTTATTTTGCTAGTTCTCTTTATCAGCAGAGATAGCAATCTTTTGAAGGTTTTCTTCATCAGTTCCCTTTATCAGCAGGGATGGCATTTATTTTGCTAGTTCTCTTTATCAGCAGAGATAGCAATCTTTTGAAGATTTTCTTCGTCAGTTCCCTTTATCAGCAGGGATGGCATTTATTTTTCTAGTTCTCTTTATCAGCAGAGATAGAAATCTTTTGAAGAATTTCTTCGTCAGTTCCCTTTATCAGCAGGGATGGCATTTATTTTGCTAGTTCTCTTTATCAGCAGAGATAGCAATCTTTTGAAGATTTTCTTCGTCAGTTCCCTTTATTAGCAGGGATGGCATTTATTTTGCTAGTTCTTTTTATCAGCAGAGATAGTAATCTTTTAAAGATTTTCTTCGTCAGTTCCCTTTATTAGCAGGGATGGCTTTTATTTTGCTAGTTCTCTTTATCAGCAGAGATAACAATCTTTTGAAGATTTTCTTCGTCAGTTCCCTTTATCAGCAGGGATGGCATTTATTTTGCTAGTTCTCTTTATCAGCAGAGATAGCAATCTTTTGAAGATTTTCTTCATCAGTTCCCTTTATCAGCAGGGATGGCATTTATTTTGCTAGTTCTCTTTATCAGCAGAGATAGCAATCTTTTGAAGATTTTCTTCGTCAGTTCCCTTTATCAGCAGGGATGGCATTTATTTTGCTACTTCTCTTTATCAGCAGAGATAGCAATCTTTTGAAGATTTTCTTCGTCAGTTTCATTTATCAGCAGGGATGGCATTTATTTTGCTAGTTCTCTTTATCAGCAGAGATAGCAATCTTTTGAAGGTTTTCTTCATCAGTTCCCTTTATCAGCAGGGATGGCATTTATTTTGCTAGTTCTCTTTATCAGCAGAGATAGCAATCTTTTGAAGATTTTCTTCGTCAGTTCCCTTTATCAGCAGGGATGGCATTTATTTTTCTAGTTTTCTTTATCAGCAGAGATAGCAATCTTTTGAAGATTTTCTTCGTCAGTTCCCTTTATCAGCAGGGATGGCATTTATTTTGCTAGTTCTCTTTATCAGCAGAGATAGCAATCTTTTGAAGGTTTTCTTCATCAGTTCCCTTTATCAGCAGGGATGGCATTTATTTTGCTAGTTCTCTTTATCAGCAGAGATAGCAATCTTTTGAAGATTTTCTTCGTCAGTTCCCTTTATCAGCAGGGATGGCATTTATTTTTCTAGTTCTCTTTATCAGCAGAGATAGAAATCTTTTGAAGAATTTCTTCGTCAGTTCCCTTTATCAGCAGGGATGGCATTTATTTTGCTAGTTCTCTTTATCAGCAGAGATAGCAATCTTTTGAAGATTTTCTTCGTCAGTTCCCTTTATTAGCAGGGATGGCATTTATTTTGCTAGTTCTTTTTATCAGCAGAGATAGTAATCTTTTAAAGATTTTCTTCGTCAGTTCCCTTTATTAGCAGGGATGGCATTTATTTTGCTAGTTCTCTTTATCAGCAGAGATAACAATCTTTTGAAGATTTTCTTCGTCAGTTCCCTTTATCAGCAGGGATGGCATTTATTTTGCTAGTTCTCTTTATCAGCAGAGATAGCAATCTTTTGAAGATTTTCTTCGTCAGTTCCCTTTATCAGCAGGGATGGCATTTATTTTGCTAGTTCTCTTTATCAGCAGAGATAGCAATCTTTTGAAGATTTTCTTCGTCAGTTCCCTTTATCAGCAGGGATGGCATATTTCGAGATTCCTTTGTCAGTTCTCTTTATCAGCAGAGATGACATAACCTGGGAGAGTTTGTTTCACTTTATCCCCCACATAGCTAACACTCGTCCGTGTTTATTTCAAGACATTTCAATACATCGTCTGTATTGGTTTCCAACACTCGTACATGTTGTGATGGTGCAGCATTTATTGCTTGTTCCCCAGTGGAGTCGTCCCTCCTTTCAGGATTGTAAATTTCAGGTTTCTTTTGGTATTCAATCTCCGTGAATCCTTTGAACGCATGACAAACGTTGCTATCATACCTTCAGGACCAAGTTGATTGAATAGGGGCAGCTGTAGCACCCCAAAATTTGTTCTCCTTATTTTAGTACTAACTGGCTTATGTTTCATTTCATTTTTGCATTATCATGTATGCATATCATTGGTTCTTAGCATGGGGTCAAGGTGCTTGAGGCAGTTCAAGAGGAGAAGGTGTTCTTCAAAGGGTCAAGTAAAAGTCCATATATTGTCCTAGAGATCAAGAGGAGAAATGGTTATTGATGCCACCATTATTTGAGTCACTAAGGGGCCTTGGGGGCCAAGAGATCCTATTTGGTCTATCGCATCATCAAGAGTTCACAATTGGCAGGAGATCTCAAGTGAACCACTCTCTCCTAACCAGTGCAGAAACTAGGGTTTTGAGATTCTTGGGTTTATTGCTCCAATGGGCAAGCCCCTTGGTTTTTTATCATCACCAAATGGCACATCTTATCTTTGTTGGAGAGGATACACACCATATTCAGAGGAATTTGGATTTGGAGACTGTGTTATTTCCTCCTAGACTGAGGGTACCAAAATTAGGGTTTGCTATAAAGTCAGTTTATTTCTGATTTTTTGGGCAATAGTTGATTCCATGGTATTCCTTGGGTCCCCAAGTATCTAGGAATGGAAGATTGTCCATCAGTTTGGTTCATGAGAGGTTTAATTGGCCAATGGATTGCAAATCAGGAGAATTGGAGAAAAGTCAACAGTGAGAGGGGAAGTCAACTATGAGATTTTGAGGTTCTCTTCAAGGTTTTCAAGGTCTCACATCCTCATATGGTCTTCAAGGGTCAAGTTTCATACCATTTATCAAGGATCAAGAGTTTGTGCTAAAGTTACTAAATATGGAAATGACCTATAATTTGAAAGTTCCCATTTTTTGGCAAGTTTTTGCACTACATTCAACTTGACTTTTCACCACCAAGGAAGCTTCAAATGAATTTTTCTCAAACATGAAAGTTGAAGATCTTTTTCTCCCCTTTCCAACAAGTACTAGATGGTCTCCATATCATTTGTGAAACTCAAGTTATGATCAAAAGAAGGCAAGGTGGTTTTTAGGGTTTTCTCATGGTTCCATTTTCACAACTTTTGCATTTTGGGACATATGGACCTATAATTGATTCTATTGCTTCAAGTCACATTCCAACATCAAAGTGCACCTCATGAGGATCATCTTTGGCCTTGGAATGAAGTGGATCCATGACTTATTCATCACTTATTTCACATTATGCAAAATGGCAAGGTGCATCAAAACTCACAAACTAAGACATTTCAAGGCCCAAATTCCATTCAGGTGTGATTAGCAATTGACAAGTGAGTGATCCATCATAGGAAGCTAAGGTGTACACGCGTGGAGGGGGGTGTATGATTCAAAATGCAAATTTCCAAAATCACCCAAAACTCATTAATCAAGGAATTAATAAGACCTAAATGATAATCAGTGGAATGACCTAGAGTATATAAGCTTACTTATGCACTCATTGGAGAGGAGGCACATTATTTTGAGGAGAACCAAGTTTTCACCCTAAATCTTTTTTTCCTTCGAATCTCATCATCCACAAGAGTTTTTCACAAACTACTTTCACAATCTGAATCCTTGGGTTCCATAGAGCACGAATCAACCACCATTTGAAGCTAACAACAAGGACACGAATTGCATAATCTCAGGTTAGTGACAATTTGCATAATCTTAAAACTCTATTTTTAGATGTGCACAATGATCTTCAATATCCACTGATGATGCTGGTATATTTTGTTTTGAGACTGGACGTGTGATATGTGCGTACTGTGAGTTTTAAAATTTTGGATCCAAACTTGTTTCGTTCGACTCTCATTATTGTTGCATTGTTTGTGAAAATAAATATGATATTTGTGATCCTCGTGGAATTCTGGTCAGAATAGTGTATTTGTTTGTATGTTCTGGTAAAATTTTGGTCGCAGGTTACCGGAGGAGACGACCGGAGCTAGGGCTCCGGCGTCTGGTTTGATTTCCGGCGAATCTAGGGTTTGCGTGAAGGAGATGAAATCACGACCCTTGATTTTCCAGATCTTATGGTCCACAGCTTGCCATGCCATTTAAAAATCTGTCTTATTTTGTGGTTTGCGTGCGTGCCATTCCATGGTTACTACCGTGTACTCTTGATCTAGGTCACTCATGTTATTAAGTTTTGATTTGATGAATTATTTGGGTACGTTGGATGGATCTGATGGACATTGATATGCCAACACATTAAGTTCTTCATGTGCTGTTCGCGTGTGATCTTTTTAATTTCTGAGTGATTTTGTGTGTGCGTGTGCATCGTTATTAGTGTGGGTGTGTGGATATGTGCCTCTCGTCATGATTGCTTGTTGGTTTTACTGACTGATGTGAAGCTTTAGATTGATCGTATGGTTGATGGTGAGTCAATTTGGTTGACTGGGTTTCATTGTATTTTATTTTTATTTCGCTGATGGGTTTTTGGTTTGGGCTTGATAATTGCACCCCCACATGAGCCCATTTTTCATTTCTGAACGTGCATTTGTTGCTCAATACACCCCCATGCTTATTTCAATTATTTTATTTTTTTCATTTAATTGTTTTGTTTGCATTTTTAATTCTTAAAAATAGTTAAATGCATCTAAAAATCCCAAAAAAAATCATGAATCATATTTAGAGTTTTATAAAATTTTTCAAAATTTTATTTTCTTATTTTATTTTATTTTTAGCATATGAATTAATTATTTGGTTAATTTCCTTTGAATTTATTCCATATATGCATACCCTAACTTGCTGATCTTATTTCTCATAGCATACAAAACATTTTGAGTCCACTCTTTTTGCATTGTTTCACCAACATATTAAAGTGCATAAAAACATTTTTCTCATATTTTTTAAGACCATTTCATATTGCATTTTAGTCCTTCTTTTTTGCATATTGAATCATGTTTCCTACTTGCTCTTTGCATGATTGTTTGAGTGACTTATCTTGTGAATTTTTGCATGGGTTTTTAACATGATGTTCACCCCTGGTTGAGGTACTTTGAGAATTAATTTGGTATTTTTTAAAGGATGTTTTGCTAATTGTTTGATTGCTCTTTATTTGAGGTTTTCTTTTATGCATATCTTTGATCATGTCTGATTATTTGTTTGAGAAGGCACTTGTGCCATTGTTTGGGATTGCTTCCTTGACTTCATGAATCATGTTTGAATTATTATAAGTCGTTTGTTTGCAATTATAGGTCATTGGTGTGAGGTTGTTGCATATTGTGTGCACATGTTCAATGCTTGGTTCACATGCCTCTCTTGATTTATCTTCTCACCTCTTTTCATCTATGCTCATTCATGACTTATGTTTGGTTTGTGTATGCCATGCCATATCATCCCTTTGCACTTCATTTGATATATGTTTCTGACCCTGGAGATTTGCATTCATGTCATATGTTATTCATGTTTCATCTTGCATACTTGAACATGTTTCACTTACATGCTTCCTTCTCCTTCTTCTAATGATTCTTAATGCTTGGATAATTGTTTGTGTGCCTCACGTGACACTTGTATAGCATGTTTAGGCACATGTTTAGGTCATCCACATTTTGACTTGGATATTATTTGAAGCATTCTTGCATGATCACCTTGCATATCCACTCATTCTTCTTCTACTCCTTCTTTGATGGCTTTCTTGTGTGTTTTGCCACTTGTTAGCACTCTATTTGCTCGGTCTTGTTTGGTAAACATTATGGGTCACCTCTAAGGTGTACATTCAGACTTGGATGAGTTTCATTTGGTTTGTAACCATTTCTCTTTGGGTTATGACTTGTTTGGGTTTCATTTATCTTATTGTTGCTTATGTTTGTATTGTACTAACCTTTTATGCAGAGGCAGAGGTAAGTTATTTGAGGGTGTGGATAGTTATCCATGTCCACCCTCACTCTTTCTTTCTCTCATCTTTTCTTTTCTTTAGGCTTAGGTTGTTGTTAAACCTCCCCTTAGGGCCACCTTTGCATGATAACATTAGGATAGAATCCCTTAGTGTTTTTTCTTTTCTTTTGAGTCCCTCTTCTCATCTCTTAACACTTCTAAGATACTTAATAAGGTCAACTTGCCTTGCACACAAGCCTTAAACATAGGAAGTGAAGATTTAGGGGTCTCCCTTCTCTCTTCTAGAGTGTTGAGCATACGTCCCATTGGGGACGACCATGCGACGCATTCGTTCCCGTGTCATAGACTTCGGTTCAAGGTGAGTTATGAATTAACTCAAGTCACTTCTGTCTTAAAAAATACAAACAAACTTCAAACCTTTTTGTCCTGTGGGATTATCAAACTAAAGGCAATTTTCAAAAAGGGCACGTTACTTTCCGTCTAAGTCGCAAACATGCATCGACCCTAACTGCCAGACGCGAACTTAACGTCACTCATAAAAAACACAAAAAAAACTTGGTCCGAACTACGTTGACTCTGAATTTCCCATTGCACAAAGGGAGTACGTAGGCCTAGGACGACGGTGTCCTACCAAGTCTATCTTTGTTTTTCCTTCCCCCATTTTAATACAGCCATAGATGTTAGGATAACTCACCCTTAGATTAGACAACAAGCGTGGATCCCATCGAGTATGATGGACGCGTGGGGTGCTAGCACCTTCCCCTCGCGTAACCGACTCCCAAACCCAGGCTATGGTTGCGATGACCATTCCTTTCCCTCTTCCTCAGGTTTATACGGTGTTTCCTTTCCCTCTCTCGGGATAAATATACATTGCTGGCGACTCTGTGTTCCGCGCCACTTTCGCGTTTGTACCTGGATGAAAATCCTGGGAGCGACACTTCTACCTTCACACCAATTGCAACAATATCAGGGAAATTAGCACTAACACTACTGATCATTCTCTCATAAAATTTAGGCTTTACTGTGTCTACAAACCAATCAGCCAATTCTTTCTCGGTCAATGGTGGTTCAACCTGAGAAGCAATTTCTCTCCAACGTTGTGCGTATTCTTTGAAAGTCTCAGTACCTTTCGGGGCCATACTCAATAACTGCCTACGGTTAGGAGCTAAATCCATATTATACTTGTAATGTTTCACAAAAGCATCAGTTACATCCTGAAAACAACGGATCTGGGACTGTTCTAGACTCAAATACCACTTAGCGGCAGCCCCCTTCAAAATGTCCTGAAAACAATGGATCATCAGCTTGCCATTGCATACGTACGCGGCCATTCTTCGGTAGTACATAATCAAATGGGATTTGGGACATGTGGCCCCTGAGTACAACTCAAAACTTGGTAACTTGAACTTGGGTGGAATTACCAAATCCGAAACCAAACACGTGTCTTTAATGTCAGTACTGAATGCATTACTCAACTCCATTGCCTTCATCTTCCTCTGCATTGTTTCAACATTCTCTCTCAGCTTCTCGTGTCTATCATCTCCTTCTTCTGACACATCAATGTAGTTGTAGGGCTGGTGGTTTTGGAAAATCGGATGCACTTGCGTTTGCACTGCTGGTGGAGCATAGGTAGGAATAGCTTGAAGAGTTTCATTGACCAAAGGACCCACTTGCTGTGTTGTCAAAGGAACTGTAGCACGAATAAAATCTTCTGGCATGCCCAAAGTGGGATTCATGACAAGGATGATAGGAGATTCTACCGTTGTAGTGACGATTTCAGAGACCACAGTGGCCTGGGTGTCCATCTTTGTCTTCATAACATTAATAGCCTCGAGGATTTGTCCCATTCCTCCTCGTATCTCCTTCAATTCATTGTTGACTCTGTCCATCTCTCCGTATATCTCTGACATTCTGAATCGAGCTTGGGCCCTGGTATTGTAGTTGTGTCTGGGATTCAGTGTGACGATTCTGGAGAGAACACGGCGACATAAGACAAAGACAAGGAAAGAAATGCACATGAAGATGCAAATGAGGATGCAAATGCAAATGAAGGCTAAACTATCAAGAAACCAAAGAAATTTTGCAAATAGTATAGACGATAGATTCTTTGACGAAATAAACTTCTTCATTCAAGAGTCTGGTGAACATTACATCAGGAGCAGTGTATCCTCATACTCCAAGTACATAAATAGAAATACATCAAAAGAGGAATATTAGCAACAAAAGAAACAACAACAGTAATATTAAGGATTGAATCCACTGGTTGATGATCCTTCTCCTCCATTAATCACCCTCATCAACTTGCTGATACGCTCTTGTGCCTCCTCTCTTGCAAGAACCAATTATCCTAACTCTTCCACCATCCTTTGCTTTGTCTTGGAAGGTGATTCATGGTGAGGACGTGGCTTCATCATCACACGAGCTATATCACGAGACCATTGCAAGTGAGCCTCTGTGACTGGGCATTCAGTTTTCCATAGTTGTTTGTTAATCTGGCGCCAAGCGCGCTCCAATCGCATCTTCATTTCAAAACCTCCTATTTCATCATAAAACATCATCTGCATATCCTCGTCGTCTGGAATTCCCTCCTTCAGATGACCCAACTAACGGCGTGCAAGGACAGGGTTGTAATTGATACAACCGTTTCTTCCCATGAGAGGCACATTGGGGCAATCCCCACAGCTATGAATTATGATAATTCCTTCTTCAGTTGAATCATACCATTCGATGTCGGTATGCTTCAATTCCATCAGCTTTTTGGACCAAATCTTACAGTCTTCGACCTCCCAGAAAGTCGGAGTCTTTGGCAGATAAGAAACGAACCACTTGTAAAAGAGGGCTACGCAGCAAATAATTGGCCCACAGCCTCTAGTGTATCTGGTCTGTATAGAATGGTAAACATCAGCTAGCAGTGTTGGGACCGGATTGTTGACTGTAAAAAGCTGAATGGCATGGGTATCAACAAAGTTCTTGGCATTTGGGAACAGGAACAAACCATATATCATCAGAGCTAGGGTTGACTCAAACAAAGCCTCACTTCCTCTGTTTTTGAAGTACATAGCCTTTTCCATCAAGAACTGAGCAGGCAGTCCGCGCTTCCCTCCTTTGTTAGTCAAGTTAGCCTGGATGTCAGATAATCTGATTCTAGTTACTCTGGCGATGTCTCTGGCGGAAGGCATTTCTTCAATCCCAGAAAAGATGGGAGCTTCTCTGACTGGAATCCCTATCATGGCTGAGATCTCCTTTAGGGTCGGCACCAACTGGAATTCAGGGAATACGAAACAGCGGTACGCGGGATGATACAATTGGACCAAAACTTCAAGGGGCCCTACAGTCACTGGTGTCTTCATCAGTGGAATGACACACCCATATCTATCAGCAAAGGCTGACTGGTCTTCAATCATTTCTCCTAACCACAAAAAATGCTCCACCTTTGGCAGTTCAAAGAAATAAGGCCAAACTCTTTTCCCTGTAGCATCCATTTCTACAAAATCTGCAAAACAAAATTAGTATCTTAATAGTTTAGCAGGAATGCAAAATGCAATGCAAAATTTCATGGAATTCAGACGCTCGCAAAATATCAAGAGATATCAAAAGACCTCATTTTCATTAAATAAAAGGTGAATTACAATAGTTGATACACTTTCAAAAGCCCTAAACACAAAGCTAAATAAAAGCTAGAAAGTCCTAAGGAAGTTCTCCTAAGAGCCTTGTGTTGAGTCTACTGATTTCTTTCTCCATATGATCCATTTCTGCGACGAGGTTGTCAAGAATAGATTTCCAAGCAGGAGGCTGACTGTTAGAGGAACTTGGATCTTCTAGGGCCTTTCTCTTCTTGCATGAGAGTAACTCTTCATTCTTGATCTGTAGCTGCTTCTGGAGTTCTATGTTTTCTTCAACAACCACTTGATACTTGAGCTTCCAGGCTTCTTCTGACCTTTGGGCTTGTCTTAAAGAAATCTCCAGCTCTTCTTCTCTTGACATGAAGTATAAAACAGGCTCTTTCTTCAAAGTAATTGGTTCTTGCCTCTTGTAGGGCATCTTTAACTCTATAGCTCTTCTTCTGACCCATTGGAGATAAGGCTCCAATGACACGCAGTTAGGTCTTCCTAAAGAACTTCTTCCTCTTTTGCGCTTGCTACCCCAAGCGTTCAAGATTAGCTCCTTCTGTTCTTCGTTCTTGTCATATGCTTCAAAGTAGATGTTTTTCACATGCACACTGAGAGGTTTATCTTCCAAAGGATACCCTAATTGGCGTCGTGCTAATACAGGGCTGTAGCTGATGCCTCCTTTAATGCCAAGAAGAGGCACATTACCATAGTTTCCACAGCTGTCTATAATCAGGATTCCATCATACACCCTATTATACCAGTCAATATCTTCGTGGAAAAGTGCCATAATCTTCTGAGACCACCATCCTTTCTTGGAATCCCAGAATGCGTCTGCCTTCGGTAGATGCGAAATAAACCATCTATACAGTATGAGGACACAACAAGTAATCTGTCCATTCTTATGAGCGTTTCTTGCATGGACTGAGTGATAAGCTTCAGCAAGCAGGGTAGGTACTGGATTCTGTTTCAAGAAGATCTTGATTGCATTTAGATCCACAAAATTGTCAATATTTGGAAACAAGAAAAGTCCATAGATAAGTAATGCAAAAACAGCTTCAAAGGCATCCCGGTTAGAGTGCCTAGCAAAATAACGAGCCTTTTCAAGCAAGAACTTAGCAGTTAACCCAAAAATTCCTCCTTTGGAAGTCAAATTGCTTTTGATGTCAACTAATTCCAGATGAGTTTTCTTGGCTATTTCTTCTTCTTTAGGATCCTTCTCGAAGATAGGAAATAGGAACTCATCCTTGATAGACAAACCAATTATCTGAGAGTATTCCTCAAGGGTGGGTAAGAGTTGATAATCAGGAAACGTGAAGCAATAATACTTTGGATCATAAAACTGAAGCAGAGTTGAGAGGAGTCCTTCATCAATGGTCTTCTTCAACAAAACCCACAACTTCCCATATCTGTTTATGAATCCTTCAGGATCTGTTAGAAAATCTCCCAATTTCCTTAGGTCATCTAATTTGGGACTCTTGAAAGTGTATTTGATGGTGTTCATTCTTGAACTATCCATGATATCCCTCTGATATAAGGAAAGAAATCTGAGTTCCATGAAACAGATGCAGCATGAATGCTTATGATGTATGAATGCAAGGCACACACAAAGCATACAAAACACAAGCAAATGGGGATAGGTTGAGCATGGAGCTAGGGTTCACCCTTCCCATTGGTATGTTCTATTGATTTTTACCTGCTGAATAGGGTTCTAAGAAGTTCCCAGAGTCGACAACTCATCTTTCGGATTTTAACGATTTCCCATATGACTTGGTAATCAATAAAATTCTCAAGAGAATCTCGTCTGAGTTTAGTATCGCGTGACAACCAATTCAGAAATAGACTCCATTATGGTCACCGCACTACATCCTAAAAGGCTTAAGTGGAGTTTGGTAACTGCGGTTCTCAATATCAAGGGCTTCTAGGTCGAGAGTAGCATGTTTTCACGAACAGATTCGTTCAACATAACTAGACTCTCAAGAGGGCCTCAACTGAGTGATGGTGTCTCAATTCAACTTTTTCAGGATTCGACTCCCTCAAAGCCTCCTTGAATATACCATCGTCCTATCATAAGTGCACTCAAATCCGGGTTAGGATTTATCTCACCACTCAAGAACCAAGCCAACAAAAGATAACTCAAGCACAGCGTATATACAGGCAATCAAACAGATATACACAGATATTGCAAACAAGCATAAATAAAACAAGCAAAAACAAGATGTGCTTAACCCTAAAAAATAAGTATGTCCCCAGTGAAGTCACCATTCCTGTTACGGGGAGAATCAGATAACAAGCTGTTAATTAACTTGCATCGCAAAACTTTGAATTCACAACCGACTTTGATTTATCCAAAGGAAAGGTTCAAGATCGAGAAAAACCTAAAGAGGGGGAGATCTAAGGTTCGGGGGTTGGTTATACTAAGGGAAGGTATTAGCACCCTTAATATCTGTAGTACTCTACAGGAACCTCTTGTTTAGTTTGTGTTATGTCTTACTCGCTTGCTAAGGGTGCTATGCTAAAGGTTAAAACCCTAGGGGTTAACATCTAAGTATACTCGACAAAGCATCGCACTTTGCGCCTACGTATCCTTACGGGAGTGGAATCAGAGTATCCGTAGTTCACCGATCTAAGGGTGGAGGATAGGAACCATTGGCTATGGCCAAAGTTCCAAGGGGAAAATGAGTATAAGCTCATTTTAGAGTTCACGATAACTCTCTAAATCTAAGTTATAGGGGAAAGTGAGTTCTCATGAGGATGAGAATCACATAGAGTTCAGAAACTCTGACCTACTTCTAAGTTATGATTTCATTGGCTCTCATGAGGCCAAGAAATAAGGGTAAACCTAGAAGAATAAAGGGTAAGGAGGTTATTTAGTGACTTCATGAGTCAATTTAAGGAAGGTCTCCCTTTGGAATGGGGGGAAGGATAACAGTTGTAAAGGTACTAAAAGATAATAAGTCATAATTCAAATATGATGATGTAAAAAACATGAATAAGATATGAGATGAAGCAAAATGATGATGTTAATGCAAAGCTAGGATCATACATGTTGGAAAAATAACAAACATGATAAATAGAGATAACATAGTAAGATACATAAAGAAGTGCAATAAAAACCTAAAAGGTACCTCCAAACTTATCACGAATAAAAGTCTCAAGGTTAAATAATTTTAACAATTTCTTTTTATATTTGAAAAGTAAATTTAATTAGAAGCAATTAGCAAAAAGAAGGGAAGAAAAAGGATAAAAATCAAACAAGTTATGACATTTTGAAGATGAAGCATAAACTTAAAAATAAAAATCCAACCAACAAGTAATAAAAATTAAGGAAATGGTACACCCAGGGATTGAACCCAGGTCTTCTTACTTGCAGCTTAAAACTCACACCACCAGGCCAGTGCGCACATTTTGACAAATAATGGAAACACACACATATATTTAAAGATAGGCGAAAAATAAAAAAAAAAGCAAAAGGACTGGGGCGAGGGGGATTCGAACCCCAGTCCCAGAGGTAGGCAAGGCGTGTGATTATGTGTGCTTGCCACTGGGGTGGCTGTTACATCCAGTATCAAATTCACTTCAATAAATATATAAGTCATTCAAACGCGCACATTTTAAATCAAATACACAACCCAACCAAGCACACCAACCGCTCATGAAAAACCACTAGATCATGCCATCACCCAAACATTTCCAAACAACATTGAAACAGAGGCATGCAATCTAAACACAAAACCAAGAAGTATCGTGCATATTGAACAACAAGCAAGGGTTTAATCCATGAATTCACAAAGTAGAAGCATTGAACATAAAAAAAAAAACACAAATCCAACATAGCCCTGGCAGCAATAATAGCAAGGCATGTAATGCTCAATTAGAAAACACACAAGGATAAGACTTGACTGCAGTAGACACTATGGAACCTGACAGCAGCATGGTATTAGCTCTAGTTCAAACATATCACAAAGTTCCCATGACTAAAATGCTAAATAAAAAGTAACTGAACTGTTGTAAAGTGACATACACACATCCAGACAACATTGAAACAGGGGCATGGTGCCAAACATAAATTTAAGGTTGACAAAGAACTTAACACAAAGGTAAAATAAGCCAACAGAAACATACACAACCATAGCAGTAAGCATACATCAGGTTTAGAGGATGTTTAATGGAATGAAACAACTTGGAAAACATTAAACAAACAAGAAGATCCAAATTGGCATGGCAAAAAGGTTAATTTCACGTATATCAAAGCTTTTCCCAAGACTTAACATGTTTAGAGAAGAGTAGCAAGTATGTATCAGAATGAAGATTACATAAGTGTCAAAGTTATGAGATTAGAAATGATAGCAAATATGAGATGGATTAGGACATGGTGATGAGTTAGCTTCAAGGATATTCTATTCAAGCATGTTTCAAAACAATGACAGGTTGGTGACAATTTCCATGATTAAACAAAGATGATAACAACATCAACAACACAGTCGTTCAATAGTAAATAACATCATGTCCTTACAAGGCAGTGAATTAACATACAACAAGTTTAAAAGGCATTTCAAACAATGATGCAACTTGAACATAACTGATAAACAAAACACAGATTATGGAATCTAAAACAAAATGGCACGGATTCAAACATGAACTTAAAGTAAACAGACCAACCATTGCAAGAGCAAGGTGAGTTAGATTTATAGCATCTTGGAAGCATGGTATTGTCATAAAACAAGAGTTTAACAGAAATGTTTGTACATCTAAATCAAATAGCAACTAGGCATAAACAACAGATATTCAAGAATCCACATTTATCAAAAGGAAGAAAAATCAGTCATGTTTTAAAGATAAGCACTCAAGTAACATGATGGTCAGAGGCCTTCATGAATCAAACACACATAGTCAAGAAAGAACTAGAACACATCATGGCATTCAAGACCAAATTCAAACAAATGATGTCATTAATACAAACAGTAGTATATGACAAATTAGGTAACATCAAGTAAGCTCATACATTAATCATACATGTATAGAATCATGATATCACAAAGGCATGACTTAGCAAACATGTTAGGAACACAGTCAAGGCTAGCACATACATCAAACATAGTGTTAACATCATAATATCACAAAGACATGGCTTAGAGATTATCAGTTCAGCACAAAGATTTTTCATGTATAAGATGGAAAAGCATAAGTCATAGAACAAGAGAGGCATATGACCATCAACAACACAGTTTTCAACCTAAACTCCACATTCCTAATCATAAACCTTAAACATCCACTAAATAAAAAAAAAACAGTCCAAAGAGGTGCAACATTTAAGCAATAATTTGTATGATACTTAACAGTTCAAACAATCCAAACATCAAATACATGGTCAGTCATCAACAATGCAAAGGCAATGGTGCATTCAAGTGTGTGCAAAACTATCAACCCTAAAACACCCACAATGATAAGGTTAAAAACAAAGACTGAATAATCAAAAAGCTCCTATATCATAGGTGGCAGAAAAGGATACTAATGCTACTTTAACAAGAACCACTTAATAACATTAAACAGTCCTCAAGCCAACAACAACGATGGATAGGTTTAAGCTTACTACAACCTAAGAGCATATCAGAATTATAAGGAGAAACATAGGTTCCCAAGTTCTTGTCTCAACATCATATTAGGTTCATACAACATCTAAGTAGGTCAACAAGGCCAAGCATCAATCTTATCAATATAAAACCACAATGAGAACTTAGTCACATCCATTTGATGGACAAAACAGAGGTATTAACACTCAACACAAAGGCATTCATGTGTATCAAATCAATGAATAAAACATCACTTTACTTTGAGAACTCAAGTCATGAACATATAAGCAAAATATTCAAGTATATATCAATCAGACACACATATAAAGAACAATGAAATACATATGGCAATGAAAATATTAAATAAGCATTATTAATAAAAGTATAAGAATACAATACCAAGTGGAATAATGTCCACTGTCTTCAAGTATGATGACTGCCTTCTCTTCCAAAGCAAACTCCAAGGCCAACCTCCAACTTGCTTGCTCGAAACTTTTATGGAATTTCAGAGGAATTTAGAGTGTTTTGAGAGAGTTGTTGATGTCCTTGTTGTGTAGAAGCGAGTCCCTTTTATAGGCGGAACCAAGGGTTGTGTGAGTCCAAAAATCAAACATGTGGAGTGCTGAGTAGGAATTGAAGTCACAACGTCTCTTTTGAAATTCAAATGTTGGTCCATATCTTGGAGACAATTGCGCTGTTCATGCTGTGCAAATCTTAGAATCGCAGGGTCAATTCATAACTTCATGTATTGATTCAGAGTTCTCCACTTGATGTCATTGGGAGAGGTATCAAATGAGGCAAAGGTTGGGGATGGCGTGAAGAGGTTTGCAGGCGAGGACAGTTTGAATGCTGAAATTGGTAAATCCTCATAACCACTTTTATGAACCAAACAGTTGAGAGTTCAAAAGGGAATGGTCTTGGAGAATTCAATTTGAACAAATTGCACGCCAACGAATTGAATTGAAATAAGTTCTTGAATGAATTGACAAGCTTGCATTTGAATTCCTCCTTTCCACTATGAGTTTCACAAGCAGGAACGAGGAAGAAGAGCAACTTGGTTGATTTTCGTCTCTTGTGCGCCACATGTCGCCTTCTCATTGGTTGGCAAATGAGTTGAAAAGTCAACACAACCATACTTGATTCCTATTGGTTCTTGGTTAAGAAAAAACTTAAAATAGTTTGCAATACATATTTTGCACGTTGGGCAAATCAAATTGGGCTTATGAAATAAAATTAGAAATGGTTTTCTATCTTAGGAATTGAGCTTATGAAAGATTAGGAAAACAAATGATAATGGTGGATTAATTGATTAGGGTTATAGATATGGTTTAGGAGAATTAAAAATTGACAAATGGAGAATTTGGATAAAATTGGTTGATAGAGAACTATTAAAATTGGTTAGGAATTAAAGGTGACAATTGAGGGTAGAAATTTGGTTAAGGAGAGGATCATGGTTAGGGTTATTGGAGACAATCTCTTAGAGACCTGCTTGATTCAATGCTCCATCCAAAAAACTTGATTAGTCACCTCTTGAATCTCCTTAAGATAACACCTGATAAAAATGAAACAAACACAAACAAAAAAACCTGGGTTAGCTATGCAATATGATTGACCTAATATGACATGCAAGAGACCAATGTATCTAAGGGTAAAATTTGGGGTACAACAAATTAATATAATCATTGCATATCATTCATCATTCTCACATAACGCCTTCTTCTTACCTATGAATCTCATGTTTGCGTCTCGATTCTAGAGTCAAACTGTCTCATTCGTACAATACTCTGGCCAATCGACAGAAAAAGATGAATGATCTCGAGGAGGAGAATAGAGAGTTGAGGGAAGAGATCGACACTCTGAAAGAGGATCTGAGAAAGCTTCATAACGACATGCAAGCTCTAGCAGAAGCTCAGATGCAACAACAAAGGACTGTGATCTCAGAGATCACATCAACGCCAATAGTGGAAAAGTATGATCCTAGGTACAAAATTCCGAATGATCGTCCCTGGGGTATGCCTATTAACTAGTTCCCAGAAGGATATGTTCCGCCGATCACTGAGGATCAGGGAACCGCAGCAGGAGCCGCTGGGCCTGAAGGTTACAAACTTCGGGAAAGTGAAGATGCCCGGGGCATGACAGCAACTCCTGAAGGTTACAAACTTCAGGAGAGGGAAGGACCTAGAGTCACTGCCATGATGACTATACCACGACCCGTGGTACACACTGTCCCGGAAGGACAAATTCCACAGATACCTTCTGGTGGAAACGAAAGTATGCTCGGCGATTGTCAACTCAGACAAAGAACCAGGAGCTACTGATTCACTACTTTCAGGATAGTTTAACCGGTGCCGCACTCAAATGGTACATGGGTTTAAACCGTACTAAGATCGACACTTTCAGAGATCTTGGCGCTGCTTTCGTTCAGCAGTATAAGTATAACCTGGACATGGAACCGGACAAAGATCAACTTAGATCGATGTCACAAAAGGACAAGGAAACCTTTAAGGAGTATGCTCAGAGATGGCGTGAAATTGGCGCCCAGATTTGTCCACCTCTTGAGGAAAAAGAGATGACAAAGATCTTCTTAAAGACCTTGAGCTCATTTTACTACGACAAAATGGTCGCCAGTGCGCCCAGTGACTTCACTGAGATGGTAGGCATGGGAGTTTGTCTTAAGGAAGCAGTCCGAGAGGGATGTTTGGTTAAAGACGCTGGATCATCAAGTAGTATAAAACGATACGGTAGTACTCTCCCTAAGAAAAAAGAGCAAGATATTGGGAATATCTCTCTCGGAAAGCAAAGGCGACGGTACCAACCAGTAGCAGCTGTAACTCCTGCTATCAACCCTGCGCCTGTTCCTATGTATGTACCTCAGGTTGCTCAGAGCCAACCGAATCAACAACAATATCAGCAAAGGACACAACAGCCTCTTCAATAGGCTCGTCCTCCATATAACAACAATCGTACAACGCGACCACCAGGGTTCGACCCTATACCGATGTTGTATGCAGAATTGTTTCCACTCTTATTGGTCAAGGGGCATGTCTGAACCAGGTCTCCTCTTAGAGAACCGGAGAATCCGCCTTTTTGGTTCAAAGCGGATCAGACTTGCCCTTACCATCAAGGAGGACCAGGGCATAACATAGAAAACTCTCTCAGTTTCAAATCCAATGTGCAAAAGCTTGTTAGGAGCGGGGTCTTATCTTTCAAAGATACAAATCCTAATGTTCTCACGAACCCGTTGCCTCAACACGAGAAAGTTGCGGTAAATTTGATAGAGGGAGAGTCTAACAACAACTATCAAATTCATGATGTACTCTTATTGAGGGCTAACTTGGTCAAGATGCATTGTAGACTGAGTGGATACGGCCATGTGCCACCTCATAATTATCACCAGTGTGATATCTGCTCTAAAAACAACCAAGGATGTTCTGTGGTGCAATCAGCTCTACAGGAACAATTGGATCTCGGATGGATCCAAGAGCACCGAGTTCGTAGAGCTAATATGACGTATGTAAATTCCAACATCATTCAAAACCATGACATCCGTACGATGAATGTCAACTTGGTGGCAATGCACTCAAGGCAAAGCCAACATCATAATCTGCCACGGCATGATTACAATTCCTGTCTGACTTGCTCGGTAAACAAACAGGGATGCTCTTTTGTACAAGAGGCCCTCCAGCGTCAGATGGATCTTGGATGGATTCAGGATTACCGCGATGGAAATCAGTATCAAGTGAATATGATTCAAATCTTTGATATCCACTTGATGAATACCAGCTTGGTGGAGTTACACGCTACACAAGTCCAGCTCAGTTTTCTGATTTGGCATAATTATCAGAACTGTACAGTATGCCGTGAGAGTAACCAAGGGTGCGCTCTCATGCAAAGAACTTTGCAACACTTGTTAAACCACTAGTGGCTTCCGATCAATATGGATGAAGACACACAACAAATCAGTGTGGTTAATGGGAACCCTACTAGGCATCAAAGTCAGGATGTTCGATCTATGGAAATAGACCTGGTAAGGTTACACTGCATTCAAAGCGGACGTGGCCAGGTACCACCACATAACTACGAGTGTTGTATAGTCTGCTCGAAAAATAACCAAGGATGTTACCTCGTGCGAGCAGCCCTCCAGAGTTAGTTGGACCATAAAGAGATTCGACCATGCAAAAGTTCTGGATCAATCAAGTGGACGCCAGACTATTTCGCTGATCAGATTAAGGATGTTGTCATTATCTCTGATCACAAAGGGACCAAAGATGTTTGTACCATCATCCCTCTACTTGACGAATCGAAGGTTCTTAACTAGGAACTGATTGAAGTTACCTACGACAGTCAGAAAAATCAGAAGGCTCCTGTAGTTATCTATCTACCGGGACCATTACCGTATGAATCAACTAAGGCTATCCTTTACAAATATGGTGCAACAACAGTTGAGAATGGGAAGGAAACTCCATTACCCTCTGTCGTAAATATTGCAGACATCAGTCGAGTAACACGGAGCGGTCGAATCTTCAACAAAGGAGTTGGAGAACCTAACAGAGAAAAGGAACCTCACACAGAAGTTCCTAATCCACCAGTCGGTCAATCCAGTGATCCCGACCTTTCAAAAAATGATGATGAGATGCTGAAGCTCATCCAAAGGAGTGAATACAACATTGTTGATCAACTGTTGCAAACTCCTTCAAAGATCTATGTGTTATCTCTTTTACTCAGTTCCGAAGCCCACAGAGAGGCTCTACAGAAAGTCTTAGAACAGGCCTTTGTGGAACAGGATGTGTCAATACGACAGTTCGATAACATCGTCTCTAACATCACTTCCTGCAACAACTTGGGGTTTAGTGATGAGGAATTTCCAGAAGAAGGCAAAAGTCACAACATCGCGCTCAATATCACAGTTAACTGCCAAGACGATGCCTTAGCCAACGTACTGGTAGATACTGGATCGACTCTCAACATCATGCCAAAGTCCACTCTAATGTGACTGTCATTCAAAGGATCTCCTATGAGAGGCAGTGAGGTCGTCGTCAAAGCATTTGACGGGTCTAGAAAAACAGTTATCGGCGAAGTCGACCTTCCCATAACTATCGGTCCTCACACTTTCCAGGTCATGGACATCCGAGCAACAAACAACTGTTTGTTGGGAAGACCTTGGATACACTAGGCTGGGGTAGTCACTTCGACACTTAACCAGAAGTTGAAGTTCATCAAGAATGACCAACTCGTCACGTTCAGTGGAGAACAGGCATTGATCGTGAGTAACCTATCGTTGCCCACTTATGTAGAACCAGAAGAGGTTGTTGGAACTCAGTTCCAAGCGCTTTCGGTGAGCAATGAGAGTGGAAATCCTATCTTAACGAGGATGGTTATATGTCTCAGGAAGAGGTGCCTACGCCATTTTCCTATCCCGCACAAAGTCCGAGATTTATACCAAGGTCAGATGTCAAAATGATATACGAAGATTGTGATCCAGAAGGATGTCGTGCTCCACCCAACTCATTAGAGGAAGACACTCTGATGAAAGACAACTTTGACCACGACTATTATGGGCCAATGGATGGCCTGCCTATCTGGCAGCCGTACCCAGGAGACTTAGGGCAAGAAAATCAGCCGAACAATGAAAATCAGCTGAGCATCATTGAAAATAATACCTGCGTCCCCACCATGTCATGGGATCAACACTCAGGTCATTCAGAAAATATCCAGTGCGACGATGAATTTGCAAAATTTGCAGGACTAGAATTCATTAACTATGATTTTCCTGAGGTCAACGCCATCGAGAGAGAAGACTCCTCCAGTTCCAAGGAAGTATGGGACACCTTAGGACAACTGAGTGGCAAGTACGAATTCATGGTCAAGTATACTGCTCCTGAAAGTTCTCGCATCAGGCTCGAAGACATCCAGCAAACTGGATGGGGAGATCTGCCTGAGAGTACAAATACTATGCAAAATACAACAGAGGAATCCTCCTACGACAACTCTGCCTGGGAGACAGATTCTAATGATCCTGCTCCACCAAGAAATCAACATTATTTCTGAAGACAAATCGAGGAAGGTACCAGACTTTGTGATTCACCGAGGAGTTCACCGCCAATGGGTTACTGCCGATGTTCTGAAGATCGTTCATAAGTCAAAGTAATGGTCGTCTTTATCTTAACTTTTCACCCTGCCCAGGTGAAACAGATGTTTTGATAGGGCTAACTTTCTGTTAATATCCCTCTTCGCTTCGCCCAAAGCGACAAAGTTTTGTTTTATAGGGCTGTAGTTTCAAGAATCGACAAAATCATAAATAAATAAACGTCGTTCTGTAATTTCCGAATTAATTGCTATTTTCTCTTTTCGCTTTTTCAGAAAATAGTAATCCTAAAAAACAACAAATAAAAACAAGCAGTTTTCAGAAAAACACTGTACACACTCTTGCATTTCTCTCTATCTCTTCTAAAAAACGATCATCACGTTATGCAGATTGCTTGTTTTAAACCCCATTGAAACGTACGATCCGATGTCTTCTCCCAACTTTGAATTCTCCATATTTGAGGCTGAAGAAGAAGATGACAAAGAAATTCCAGAGGAGATCTCCCGATTACTCACACAAGAGGAAAGGTCTATTAAACCTCACAAAGAGCCGTTGGAAACGGTTAACTTGGGCTCAGAGGAACAAAGAAAAGAGGTCATGATTGGGGCACTGCTCAGTTCAACTGTCAAAGAAAGCTTGACAAAGCTTCTCAAAGAGTTTCCCGATGCATTCGCTTGGTCCTATCAGGATATGCCAGGGTTGGATACCAGCATCGTGGAACATTATCTACCGTTGAGATCAGAATGTCCTCCAGTAAAACAGAGATTGAGACGGACTCACCCAGACATGGCCATCAAAATCAAAGAGGAAGTACAGAAATAGATTGACGCAGGTTTCCTCGCCACATCAGAATATCCTCAATGGTTAGCCAACATCGTTCCAGTTCCGAAAAAGGACGGAAAGGTCAGAATGTGTGTGGATTATAGAGATCTAAACAAGGCTAGTCCAAAGGACGACTTTCCTTTACCACACATTGACATGATGGTAGACAGTACAACAAAGTTCAAAGTCTTCTCCTTCATGGATGGATTCTGAGGCTATAATCAGATAAAAAAGGCGCAGAAAGACATGGAGAAAACTTCATTCATTACCCCATGGGGCACTTTTTGTTACAAGGTAATGTCGTTCGGTTTGAAGAACGCCGGGGCAACCTATCAAAGGGCCATGACTACTCTGTTTCATGACATGATACACAAAGAAATCGAAGTATATATCGATGACATGATTGCCAAATCTAAGACAGAGGAGGAGCATGTGACCCACCTGTCAAAACTGTTCGAGCGGCTGAGAAAGTACAAACTCCACTTGAATCCCAATAAGTGCATATTTGGTGTCCGTTCAAGGAAACTTTTAGAGTTCATCGTCAGCCAGAAAGGAATTGAGGTTGATCCTGACAAGGTCAATGCCATTCAAGAAATGCCTTCTCCGTGGACTGAAAAACAATTCAGGGGATTCCTGGGATGTTTGAATTACATTTCCAGATTTATATTCCTCATGACCGCGACATGCGCACCGATCTTCAAATTACTCAAAAAGAATCAGGAATGTGCTTGGACAAAAGATTGCCAATCCGTCTTCGACAGTATCAAAGAATACCTATTGAACCCACTGATTCTATCACCTCCAGTGGAAGAAAGGCCACTAATCATTTACTTAACAGTCTTGGAAGACTCAATGGGTTGTGTACTTGGCCAACAAGACGAAACCAAAAGGAAAGAGTCTGCCATTTACTATCTGAGCAAGAAATTCACCGACTGCGAGACTCAGTACACTATGCTTGAGAAAACTTGTTGTGCTCTGGCTTGGGCTGCCAAATGTCTGGGCCAGTACATGATTCGTCATACTACTTGGTTAATCTCAGAAATGGATCCGATCAAGTACGTCTTTGAAAAACCTGCTCTCATGGGAAGGATTGCCCGTTGGCAGATGTTGTTGTCAGAATATGACATCGAATACCATGCTCAGAAAGCCGTAAAAGGAAGTGTTTTAGCCGATCATTTGGCTCATCAACCAATTGACGATCAAGAATCAGTCGGGTTTGACTTCCCAGACGAAGATGTTATGTATCTAAAGATGAAAGATTGCGATGAACCACTACCCAGTGAAGGGCCAGAACCAGGTTCCCAATGGGGACTCATCTTTGACGGAGCTGTCAATCATTATGTAAACGGAATTGGGGTAATCATCATAACACCTCAGGGTACCCACATTCCTTTCACCGCCCAACTGACGTTCAAGTGTACAAACAACAAGGTCGAATACGAAGCTTGTATCATGGGTCTCGAAGAAGCGATCGACTTAAGGATTAAGAACTTGAATGTATATGGCGACTCAGTCCTGGTTATCAACCAGATCAAAGGAGATTGGAACACATACCAATCAGGGCTGATTCCTTACAAAGACTACGCGAGAAGTTTGTTACCATTCTTCAACATAATCGAGTTTCATCATATCCCTCGTGAAGAGAATCATATGGCTGATGCATTAGCCACTCTCTCTTCCATGATTAGTGTAGGTCAATGAAACGACTTACCTAAGATTGACATAATGCACCTTGAACGGCCGGCTTACATCTTCGCGATTGAAGCAATCATAGACGACAAACCTTGGTATCACGACATCAAACGCTTCCTTCAGAAACAAGAGTACCCACCTGGGGCATTTAGAAAGGACCGAAAGACCCTTAAAAGGCTAGCAGGCATCTTCTTTCTGAGCGGCGATACCCTCTATAAGAGGAACTTTGACATGGTCTTGCTTCGATGCGTAGACAGACCAGAAGCAAACATGCTGATAAAAGAAATTCATGAAGGATCCTTTGGCACTCATGCCAACGGACACACAATGGCAAGAAGAATTTTAAGAGCAGGGTACTATTGGTTTACCATGGAATCTGACTGCTACAAGTACATGAGAAGATGTCACAAGTTTTAGATATACTCAGATAAAATCCATGTACCGTAAACGCATCTCAAAGTTCTCTCTTCCCCGTGGCCTTTTTCCATATGGGGAATTGACATGATTGGCATGATTGAACCAAAGGCTTCAAACGGACGTCGGTTCATCCTAGTAGCCATCGACTACTTCACCAAATGGGTCGAAGCAGCGACATACGCCAATGTAACCAGACAAGTGGTGGTCTGATTCATCAAAAACAATATCATCCGCCGTTATGGTGTTCCAAGCCAGATCATTACTGATAATGGATCCAACTTGAATAACAAAATGATGAAAAAGTTGTGCGCTAAGTTCAAGATCGAACACCATAACTCATCTCCCTATCGACCCAAGATGAACGAAGCGGTAGAAGTGGCTAACAAGAACATCAAGAGGATCGTTCAAAAGATGGTTGTAACCTACAAAGATTGGCATGATATGCTACCCTTTGCCCTCCACGGTTATCGCACATCTGTCTGCACTTCAACAGGGGCAACCTCTTTCTCTCTAGTATATGGCATGGAAACAGTCATTCCCATAGAGGTAGAGATCCCATCAATCCGAGTATTGATGGAAGCTAAGCTAACAGAGGCTGAATGGTGTCAAAGTCGATACGATGAGCTGAATCTGATCGAAGAGAAATGAATAACGGCACTATGCCATGGTCAGTTGTATCAGCAAAGAATGAAGAAGGCGTTTGACAAAAAGGTCCGACCTCGCGTCTTCAGGAAAGGAGACCTTGTGCTAAAAAAGATACAATCATTTCTCACTGATTCCCGGGGCAAATGGACCCCAAATTATGACGGCCCCTATGTGGTCAAGAAAGCCTTCTCAAATGGCGCCTTGAGACTCGCGACCATGGATGGAGAAGAATTTTCCTACCCCACGAATGTTGATGTAGTCAAGAAATACTTCGCCTAAAAAAAAACGTCTCGGTGGATTGAAAACCCGAAAGGGCGGTCCAGGCAAAAATTAGAGACACAGTCAAAAAATCATCCCGGTGGATTGGAAATATCAAAGTTCAATCCAGGCAAAAGTTAGGGATAATGGCAAGTAACTACGTCTGACAAGGTTGAATCCCAGCAGCAGTAATGCCATCCATAAGGAAAACTCCAGTCAAGGTCATCTTCAACGGAAGCTCAGGATATCCAGAATTCAAAGTTGGTAAAAGGATAGCGATCGTTATGTTTTAATGTAGCCCTTTTCCCTTAAATTACCATTTTCTAGACTTCGTAAATACTATATGGAATCTCGCGCTTGGCTGATCTCCGTCCTGTCAATAAAATATAAGCCCTAGTGCTTTTGTTTGCAATTCTCATTTGTTTTAGCTTTACAGAACGACATTTTAATATGATTAACGATTATTGAAATAAAACAAAAATGAATTTAGTTGTCAAAATTTTTCTGCTTTTCAAGATAAAGATGGCAATTTCTTTTGACTGTTGAACATCGAAAGAATATCGATCGCTTCTCCAGAAGTAATCAAATTTCAAAGTGCAGAATCAAAGTACTCCTTCTAAAACCAGTGCACCTGAATGAAAGATCAGCTGTGTCAGATGCGAATGTTCCATCTGACACCCCCCGAAAGAGTTCTTATCTCCTAAGCCCGACCAACGGTGTTCCCCACGTGGACTATCTCTCCTAAGCAAGGCATAATTGCTACTTTTGGACCAGTGATACTTTTCATCCCCTACGGTGGCCGAGTATCCAGTCGTGTTCATCCATTAGTCTGTATGTTGTGTCAGTTTTGTCAGCATAAACATACATACGTCATGCATTATTGATTTAAATTCATATTCATATTGCATCACTATCACTCTGGTCAGTCTTATCCCCAAGTGATAAAAGTCCTCTCAGTCGCGCTGTCAGTTCTTTCCTTGTCAGGAAACGTCGCGTCTGAACGAACTCTCCTCCAGTTTATTTCTGGATTGAAGTTGGTCCCTTGACTACTTTGATAACTTGAACCTCTGAAAAACAAGAAGACCTGCGATAAACATCACTCTTCGCCATTGAAGATGATATCTTCGCTTTCCCGGATTAAGGAAAATCCTCAGAGAAAGCCTCTTAATCAGAGATTCGGCAATACAGCAGTTTTTCTCCAAAAAATCCGCTGACGAAAAGGTCATCAACACCTCAAAATTGGATCACATCATATGGCATTTCTCCGAGAAGATCCCGAGAAAAGTATGATGTAATGCCCCAAGCGAAAGCAGTCTTTCAAGAGACTCGTTTTCCCCTAGTAGAGTCAAGGAATGGCATCTCCAACAGAGAAGTTTGTACACCTCTACAACTCAGACGATTAGGTTCCCCAGCAACTCTGACATCAAAATTTTTTCTATCAAATGGCATCTCCCCAGGAAAATTCGGCGAGAAGTTCGAGGAAAACCGCTACGAATAGCGTCCCTTGTCAAGAAAGTTCATTGACAAAAGAAACGGAGACCAATTCCTTGGTAGGAAACCAGGATCGAGGGGAAGTTTATTTCAGCAACTAAGACTAGTTCCTTGGTAGGAAACCAGGATTGAGGGGAAGTTCATTTCAGAAACTAAGACCAGTTCCTTGGTAGGAAACCAGGATCGAGGGGAAGTTTACCTTTTCTAAGCATCATTTCTTAGCAAAAGAAGAAGGATGCGTGAACTACCATTCCTATCCACCATCATAATTTTGGGTATTCTGATATTTAATCCTCTTGCACCCCGAATGCCCGAATACCTTCGCCATTCACACCTTCGGGTCCAAGAAGATTAAATAGGGGCATCTTTCATACCCCAAATTTTGACCACTAAGATTTCCCATCATTGTGCAAATCATCATCACAATATGGATGGACCATCATACCTCATTAGTCTCCCCAAAGATGGGTGAGCATCCACTACAATCAAACTTAGGGTTTCTAGCCCTCTTAGAGCTCTTAGACAAAGGATCAATCAAGGAATGACATGATCTTCAACTTGTCTAGCCTCTCCAATATCCACAATGGATCAAGAGGACTCCCACATCAAGGATTAAGCACAAAGTTGCAGCATTCCAAGTGGATTAAGCCTCGAGATCGCCAGTGTCACCAAATTAGGGTTTTGGTCGACTGAGGCCTCCAGATGGAAATCTTCCTCTGGGCATGAGCCAATGCTTCAAAGCATAACCCAAAATACTCTAAGCGACCTCATAAACCCAATCATTAAGTCAATTTAGCCTCAGGGGATGAATTCATAAAAAATCAGGAATTAGGGTTTCTTGACCTAATTCACCCCTAAGTTGACTTTTTGGACAAAACATTAGCCAAGACCTCAAGACATGATTTAAGGGTTCCTAATACACCACATTTATCCATTTACAACAATGGATTGATCCAAGAAGCTTGATTCACAAGTTTCAAGTTCATCAGAACCACAGTTAGGGTTTCGCAGAAAAAGTCAATTGTGCCTTTGACTTTTGACCAGGACACGCTCCCAAACCTTGAGACATGATTCAATACACCCTATAACACCTATGAAACCAATCCATCAAGTTTGATTTAGGACAAAGACTTGATTTCATAGAGGATCGCACAATTTGGAATTCATTTGATAAAAAGTCAACTGTGCCCAAAAGTCAAAGTTTGACTTTTTTTTTTATGATCAATCATGGTCCCCTAACACTAAAATGATGTTAATGTGTGATTGGAATCATCATTCATCAAGAAAAATCAAGAAAAGTTGGATAACTTGTAAAAGGGGTAACCATAAAAAACTTAGAAATTTTCTAAGTTATGGAACAAAGTGGCTAGGGTACCAACTTCCAAGGATCATAACTTGAGATCCAAGCAACCATTTGGGCTGATCCAAAGATGGATTTGTAGCTCTTATGGCATACTTTAAAAGTGTCAACTACACCTCATTCCAATTCATCATGGATTTTGAGTTATGGTTGGATCAAAATGGCTGAAAACATGAAATGTCACTTTTTCCAACACTTAGTGAAATTTTCACTAAGTCAGAATCTGTTTCACTTTATCCAAAATGTAAGGGCATTTTTCACTTGGATCCAAAAAGTGTCTAGACAAACTATGATCACACATATGTTGTATCATATAAGAGCTTTCCAAAATGGCCAAGAACCCCATGAAATTCCATTTGAGCTAAGAGTTATGATAGTGGCAATATGCCTTGCTGCAACTGTCATAACTAGGCAGATTTGTGCATTTTGCTCGATTTGAGCAATTTGTACAAATGACAAACAAGTTTATCCATTTGAACACCTCAGGGAGAGACCAAGGAGGGACAAACACTGATCCATAAGCCTCCCAAGTCTTTGGAACTAAAAATAGCATGCCAAACCTAAAAAACCCTAAAGAGGGGACAAGACTCCAATTTTGTTTTGGAGCATTCAATGGATGTACCAAGGTGGCATGAACTGAGTCATTTCCAACTGAATGAGTCAAGGATGATCTCTGAACTAGGGAACCAAAGGCATGTGCTCTAACCTCTAGTCAATGGCTAGAGAAGACTTGGATTCCTATTTATCAACATTTTCCAAACCTCTGCAGCAGTTGCCATTCACTATTACAGCCAAAACAAACTTGCTTTACTATAAATAGAGCTCATTTGTGCTCAGTTTAAGTACACCAAAGCACTACAACACTTGCTTTCCTCAAAATCTCTTTCTCTAGGCAAAAATGCCTTCTTTAGCAAGGTAACTCTGAGTTTTTGAGTTAGAGAGCAATTCCACCACAGCTCATGATCCAAACACATCAATATGTCATATCTAAGTTGTCCAAACTCTCACAAGTGACATGTAACACCAAAATCTCAAAGTCCCTTCTCAAAACCTCAAAATAAGACTTTTTTGCATTTTTCAAGCCATGTCTTGATTCAGTCACTTTCAAAACTAGATAAAACCTCAAACACACTCCAAATATCATCCCTGAACTGTCCCAAATGGTTCCCCACATCTGGAACACCATTTGAGAGAGTTTCTATTTTGGTCACTTTTGCCCCTTTTGCAAGAAAAGGACAATTTCCATTCCTGAGGTTTCCAGCTGATTCCAATCATCATGAAAGCTTCTAAGGGATCATTTGAGGGTGTTCAAAGCATCAAAACATTTCTGGAATAAAGCCATTGACAGATTGCCCAAAAAGCTCCTAAGGAGGTAAGCATCTCAAATTGAACTCTTTAAAATATGCATTGCTTTAAGGTCCACTGCTCATGTACATCTTCTACATGTTATATATGTGGTGTTTGAACCAATTCATCATGTAATTCATACCTGCAACAAGAGGTAGCACAGAAAATGCAAAGGGAGGCCTATTTCAAAACCACTATCGGGTTTTAAAATGGGGACCTCATCTGAGAAAACCACCACCACCATTGGATTCCTTGTGAAATTCTAGGCAGGATAGACCTAAATTTTGTCCCAATCCTTGGAGAAATGAGAAAGTTACAAGCTTCACGTTTTTGGCCAAAATCTTGCCTTGCCTTGCCTTGGCCAGGCTAAAAACAAGGCAAGCCTTGTATATTTGTGGCTGGGGTTTGATACACGGATGTATCACCACCCTAGTGGTAGGACGCGCACACTGCACACAAGAGGTCTGGGGTTCGAATCCCCCTCGCCCCAGATCCTCTTTTTTACCACTTTTTCATATTTTATTATTTTTCTTATTATTCTTAATGATTTGAAAAATTAATAACTCCCTCAATTTTAATTATTTTTTATTGGTTCTTTTTGAAAAAAATCACAAAAATGTTAAAATATTTTATTACACAAAAAAAATCAAATTTATATTATTTATTTAATATAGTTGGTATTTTTATGAATAAATTCATTTTTAATTGTTTTAAACATTTTAAAAGTGAATATTCATCTTGAAAAATCAAAACCAAATGAGTTTTAATTCATCTTGTGATTAAAACCTCATTTTTCAAACCTTAAACAAAAATCACAAGTTGTTTACTCAAGCTTATTTGGTGTTTTATCATTTTTTATCGATTTTCTTTAAGAATTCACTTTTAAAAATGATGAAATTAGGGTTTTGATTGATTCCACCCTCATCAATCATTTTCAAACACTCATGGGCCTCTAATAGAGTGTAAGACCCAATCCCCTTTTAACAAAAACAATTTTGGGCCTCAGATATTGTACAAGTCCCCCTGCGTTAAAAGAAAAATCTCGGCGCAATCGCCAGTTCAAAAATCAAATCATCTGGGCCTATCCTTGTGTTATAAGCCCCATTTCTTTTCTTTAAATTTCTTTGGGCCTCTACTAGAGTGTAAGACCTAACCCCTTTTTGAAACCAAAATGATTTGGGCCTCAGATATTGTACAAGACCCACTGTGTTTTAAAAAACCTCGACACAATCGCCGTTGCCAAATAAATAACCCTGGGCTTGTCCTTGAGTTGTAAGTCCCATCTCTTGTACAAAAATAAATCTTTGGGCCTCTAATAGAGTGTAAGACCCAACCCTTTTTTGAAACCAAAATGGTGTGGGCTTCACATATTGTATAAGTCCTTCTGTATAGTTTTCAAAACAACGGTGCGATCATCGTTAAAACTTGGGCCTCTCCTTGAGCTGTAAGCCCCAACAATCTTTTCAAAGCACTTTCTCCTTTGATTTTGAATTAAAATATATGTTGTTATCCAAACTTTCTTTGTTGAACAACTAACAAAACAGCATGGAAGCTCTACAATGGGTAAGTGTTTATCCGCTTTCATTTACCGCTTTCATATGTATATAACTGTATTGTGGGGCTGCTTCACTGTAAATCTTCTTTCACATCCTTTTATATACTTGTCACATATCCACTGTGTAATACTAGTATAGTTATTTAGAGTTTTCCATGGCAACTACGTCTAGCACTAGGTAAAGCCTTGTTGGTCACTCTTAAATACAAACAAAACTAGATCCCCCGTAGGATTCCAGATACAGTCTTCCCTTCTCTTGGGGTTAAACAATATGGAACAAAGAGAAAGGCAGTATTCTCGGTGAACCTTTTCTCAGACTGTCACCCTTAGAAATTGTCAAAGAAACTCTAACTCCCCAGAGATGATCTTTTCTCCGTGAATGGCATCTCTTAAGTTTCTTCCAAATTCTCAAACTTTCCTGGAATGATCTCTTCTCTGTGAATTGCATTTCTTGAACTTCTCTTGGTTTGGGGACCCACAGGCTTCCTAAAAGCATCCCCGTCTCCTCTTGGGCATTGTACAAGGACCCTTCGGCTTCTTAAAAGTTCTCATGCCTTCTCTTGGGCTTAATACAAGGACCCTGACGACCTCTTAAAGGTATAAGACAGAACTTAGTCATCCTTTGCTAGAGCAGTCTTTCCAGCGTCAAAACTCAGGCCATTTTAGGGTTGATACTCATCCCTTAATGCCCGTGCCTCCTCTTGGGCATCATACAAAAGATAAAAGTCTAGACTTGGACAGTCTAAACCTCTTAAGCCTCAAAGACATTCTCAAGCTCCTTTCAAGCATAGGAAAAAACTCCGATCACTCTGGATCAATCTCCAGCAGAAACCCAGTCTCTCTCATGAGAGTTCCCCACACTTAGACCCGCTTCAGGATCTAAATAATCCTCAGCATTAAGTTAGCCTCCTCTTGGGCTTTGTACAAATGATTCTCCCTAGCAGAGCTAACCTTTTCAGACTCTCTTGTTGATTTAGTCACTTTTAGCCTCCGTCTTGGGCTTTGTACAAGACATATAAAACACTCTCTTGTTGAGTATAAAAGACTCTCTTGTTGAGTCAATCACTTTTAGCCTCAGTCATGGGCTTTGTACAAGACATATAAAACACTCTCTTGTTGAGTATAAAAGACTCTCTTGTTGAGTCAATCTCCTTTTAGCCTCAATCTCGGGCTTCGTACGAGATAGCAAAACACTCTCTTGTTGAGTATAAAAGAACCTCTTGTTGAGTCAATCACTTTTACCCTCCGTCTTGGGCTTTGTACAAGACATATAAAACACTCTCTTGTTGAGTATAAAAGACTCTCTTGTTGAGTCAATCTCCTTTTAGCCTCAATCTCGGGCTTCGTACGAGACATCAAAATACTCTCTTGTTGAGTACAAAAGACTCTCTTGTTGAGTCAATCTCCTTTTAGCCTCAATCTCGGGCTTCGTACTAGACAACAAATCACTATCTTGTTGAGTATAAAAAGACTCTCTTGTTGAGTCAATCACCTGTTCAAGACTCTCTTGTTGAGTAAACCTTTTTTTTAGCCTCCGTCTTGGGCTTTATACAGGACAAATAAAAGTACTCTCTTATTTTGTCAAACCCTTTCAGCCTCCATCTTGGGCTTTATACAAGATACATTCTCCCCAACGGAGTCAAAATCCCTTTTAGCCTCAATCTTGGGCTTTGTACAAGACAGAAAGAACATTTTCCCCGAAAAAGTCAAACTTCCCACCTCCTCTTAGGCTTTGTATAAAGAAATCCCCGATTGAGTCAATCAACCTTTTAGCATTAAATTTGTGCCTTGCTCACAACATACAAACATCAACAATTTCTCTTTAGAGATGACACATTTTCTCTCAGTCAAACCTTTAGCTTCATATCTTGGGTTTTGAACAAGATACAAACCACCTTTAGCTTCATGTCTTGGGCTTTGAACAAGACACCAAAACGACCTTTTTCCTCCCAGAGAATTGGAGAAACTACGCAAAATACTATGCAAAATACAATAGAAGAATCCTCCTACGACAACTCTACCTGGGAGACAGATTCCAATGATCCTGCTCCGCCAGAAATCAGCATTATTTCTGAAGACAAATCAAGGAAGATACCAGACTTTATGATTCACCGAGGAGTTCGCCGCCAATGGGTTATTGTTGATGTTCCGAAGATTGTTCATAAGCCAAAGTAATTGCCGTCTTTAACCTTTCACCCTGCCCAGGTGAAACGGATGTTTTGATAGGCTCCCTTTCTGTAAATATCCCTCTTCGCTTTGCCCAAAGCGACAGAGTTTTGTTTTATAGGGCTGTAGTTTCAAGAATCGACTAAATCACAAATAAAATAACGTCGTTCTGTAATTTCTGCATTAATTGATGTTTTCTCTTTTTGCTTTTCTTAGAAAATGGTAATCCTAAAAAACAACTCAAACTAAAAAAACAAGCAGTTATCAGAAAAAACATTGCACACACTCTTGCATTTCTCTCTATCTCTTCTAAAAATAAATCATCACGTCATGCAGATTGTTTGTTTTAAACCCCGTTGAAACATACGATCCAATGCCTTCTCCCGACTTTGAATTCCCGGTATTTGGGGCTGAAGAAGAAGTTGACGACGAAATTCCAGAAGAGATCTCCCGGTTACTCAGAAAAGAGGAAAGGTCCATCGAACCTCACAAAGAGCCATTGGAAACGGTAAACTTGGCTTCGGAAAAAGAGAGAAAAGAAGTCAGGATTGGGGCACTGCTCATCCAACTGCCAAAGAGAGTTTGACAAAGCTTCTCAAAGAATTTCCCGATGTATTCTCTTGGTCCTACCAGGACATGCCAGGGTTGGATACCAGCATCGTGGAACATCATCTACCGTTAAAATTGGAATATCCGCCAGTAAAACAAAGGTTGAGAAGGACTCGTCCGGACATGGCCATCAAAATCAAAGAGGAAGTACCACTACTATGAAAAACCCATTTAGCAACGGTTGGGAATGACATATAATGACGCGGGCGAAGGCGTTGTTATGTAGATTGTTGTTGTAAGTTCGCCGTTTCTACAACGGTCTGGAAACTGTTGTTGTATTCTGGAAGCGCGCGATATATTGCAACGGTTAGGTATTTCAACCGTTGTAATATATATTAACTATCACAACGGTTATCAGTATGAACCGTCGTCATATATGTTAACTATCACAACGGTTATTTGTCTCAACCGTTGTGGAATGTATCCTTAGTTTATTAAATACAAATGTATATTGCTTGTTTTACCATCCACCTTATTAAAGAAATACAACCATTAAAATTGGTAAAGAACTATATAATCTGAAAATTAAACTATTCTTGAAAACCAACTTAAACACACCACTGTTTTCCGAATTGCATCCATTTCATTCCACACATTTTATGTTCCTTAACATAAAATTTATGGTTCGATGGTCGGTTTCCTTCAATCCATCGATATCTTTTGTTATAGTTTACCTCATCATCGCCAAAAATCGCCACGATTTTATCATCATAACAATGATCATGATCTTAACAACCACGGCGATTAGTGACGACGATGAGGAAAATTATAATAAAAGATATCTATGGATTGAAGGAAACCGACCATCGAACCATAAATTTTATGTTAAGGAACATAAAATGTGCGGAATGAAATGGATGCAATTCGGAAAACATTGACATGATAAAGGTTGGTTTTCAAATACATCCTATTTTTCAGATTATAATGTTCTATAGCAATTTAACTGATTGCATTTTCAATAAAAGGATAGTGAAACAAACGATATACATAGTATATAATAAACTAAATTTCATATACAATATCAGAATGAATTCATATATATGTACCTTATCAGAATGAATTCATATATAGGTACCACCATCATCATCACCATGTGAAACAAATCCTAAGAAGTGGGAAGCAATGATGAAAATTAGTTAGTATTAAATTTAACTATATACAATATACATAGTATATATATAATAAACTAATGTTCTATATCAATTTAACTGATTGCTTTTTCAATAAAAGGATAGTAAAACAAACAATGTACATAGTATATAATAAACTAAATTTCATATATAATATAAGAATGAATTCATATATATGTACTTTATCAGAATGAATTCATATATATATGTACCACCATCATCATCACCATGTGAAACAAACCCTAAGAAGTGGGAAGCAATGAAGAAAATTAGTTAGTATTCAAAACAAAACAACCAAAAGTTGAAACAAAACCCTAAGAAGTGGGATTGTACCATTACAATGAAGTTCACCTTGCTTGTGAAGCATTGAAGTCGAATCTGCACAAAATGAGAACAATCAACAAAAACAACATGAAGCAAACGAGATAATGGGAACTATTTAACAAAAAGATTGAAGTAGAAGACTACCTTATTTTCCATAAACAATATGTACATTACGCTTGCTACCGCCAGCATCATCACCATGTTCATCTAGTTTTAGATTCTGCAGGAAGAACTACAAGGAGGAAGAAGCTTAAATCAAAAGCTTCATACTTCTTGTATTTCTTCTCGCAGATTCTAAAAAAAGATGAAGTTTGGGTGCTAGGGTTTCGCTGTGAAGGAAATGGCACGACTGTCAAAAAGGGAAAGTTAATTCCCTTATATAGGTAAATGTTTCACAACGGTTTTCTTAAATAACCGTTATGATAGATTATATATTAATTTAATAATATCACAAGGGTTATTTATAATAACCGTAGCGATACCCCTTATACGTTGTATAAGGTTCGACACCAGGCAACAACATTTTCGTAAAGTTACGCCTGGATTATAAGTGATATCGCTACGATCATTACTTATAACCGTCGTGATATTATTAACCGTTGCACTTCCCAACATATGAAAGGTTTACAAGAAAATATAGTTCCAGAATATGAACGGTTTACAAGTTATCATCATTACAAGAAAATATAGTTCCAGAATATGAACGGTTTACAAGTTATCATCATTACAAGCATTAAACTATTAGTCTTTTCATCTTCAACCTCATCTATAAATAGACAATTTTACATATCTAAATAATATATTCTTCGTAACAATGAGTTCAACAAATGAGAATCCTAGAAACCTCAATGAGGAACATCAGGTGCCAATCCAGGACGTCGTCCAACCAGCAACTGCCAACTTCAGGGATACCTTAAGGGTAAGGAAGGATAAGAAGAAGAAGAAGAAGAAGAAGCCGAAGAAGAAGAAGATAAAGAAGAAAAGGAGGCCTGTATATTATGATTCCGATGAGGGGAGTGAGGAGAGATGTCTAGATTATGAAGATGCATTTTATGCTATGGGCTCTGACAATGATCTTGATATGTAATATGTTTATCAATGTACTCTCAATGGAATATTAAAATAAAATTATGTCTATATATGTTCATCTCTTACAGTTTTATTTTTAAAGTTATATATATACTCTATTGCACTTAAAAATACTAAAGAATACATTGCTGTGAATCGAAGCATGATACATGTATTACAACGGTCTTCTAATACAAGCGTGTTAAAATGTAAAAATATGGAAAAAAAATATAGAGTTGGGAATCGAAGCTTGTTACAAAGCTTGTATTACAACGGTTATGTAATACAACCGTCGTTAAATATGGCGTTATAAAATTTTAATCCTGTTACTACGGTGGGATACGAAACCGTGGTAAAGCTGACGTCGTTAAATGGGGTTTTCGTATTAGTGTACAGAAATAGATTGACGCGGGTTTCCTCACCACATCAGAATATCCTCAATGGTTAGCCAACATCGTATCCGTTCCGAAAAAGGACGGAAAGGTCAGAATGTGTGTCGACTACAGAGATCTAAACAAGGCTAGTCCAAAGGACGACTTTCCTTTGCCACACATTGACATGCTGGTTGACAGTACAGCAAAGTTCAAAGTTTTCTCCTTCATGGATGGATTCTCGAGCTATAATTAGATAAAAATGGCGCCGAAAGACATGGAGAAAACTTTGTTCATTACCCCATGGGGTACCTTTTGTTACAAGGTAATGCCGTTCGAATTGAAGAATGTCGGGGCAACCTATCAAAGGGCCATGACTACTCCGTTTCATGACATGATACACAAAGAAATCGAGGTATGTGTCGACGACATGATTGCCAAATCTAGAACAGAGGAGGAGCATGTGACCCACCTGTCAAAACTATTCGAGCGGTTGAGAAAGTACAAACTCCGCTTGAATCCCAACAAGTACACATTTGGTGTCCGTTCAGGGAAACTCTTAGGGTTCATCGTCAGCCAGAAAGGAATTGAGGTTGTTCCTGACAAGGTCAAGGCCATTCAAGAAATGCCTTCTCCGAAAACTGAAAAACAAGTCAGAGGATTCCTGGGACGTTTAAACTATATTTCCATATTCATATTCCTCATGACCGCGATGTGCGCGCCGATCTTCAAATTACTCAAAAAGAACTAGGACTACGTTTGGACAGAAGACTGTCAAACCGCCTTCAACAGTATTAAGGAATACCTGTTGAACCCACCGATTCTATCACCTCCAATGAAAGGAATGCCACTGATCCTTTACTTAACAGTATTGGAAGACTCAATGGGTTGTGTGCTTGCCCAACAAGACGAAACAAAAAGGAAAGAGTCTGCCATTTACTATTTAAGCAAGAAATTCACCGACTGCGAGACTCAGTACACTATGCTTGAGAAAACTTGTTGTGCTATGGCTTGGGCAGCCAGACGTCTTCGCCAATATACTATTCGTCACACTACTTGGTTGGTCTCCGAAATGGATTCAATCAAGTATGTCTTTGAAAAACCTGCTCTCACGGGAAGGATTGGATGTTGGCAGATGTTGTTATCAGAATATGACATCGAGTACCAAGCTCAGAAAGCCGTTAAAGGGAGTATTTTAGCCGATCATTTTGCTCATCAACCGATTGACGATCAGGAATCAATCGGGTTTGACTTCCCAAACGAAGATGTCATGTATTTAAAAATGAAAGATTGCGATGAATCGCTACCCAGTGAAGGGCCAAAACCAGATTCCCAATGGGGACTTATCTTTGACGGAGCTATCAATCATTACAGAAACGGAATTGGGGCAATCATTGTTACCCCTCAGGGTACCCACATTCCTTTCAATGCTAGACTTACGTTCAAGTGCACAAAAAACGAGGCCGAATACGAAGCTTGTATCATGGGTCTCGAGGAAGCGATCGACTTAAGGATAAAGAACTTAGATGTATATGGCGACTCAGCCCTAGTTATCAATCAGATCAAAGGAGATTGGAACACATACTAATCAGGACTGATTCCTTACAAAGACTACGCAAGAAGGTTGTTACCTTTCTTTAACAGAATCGAGTTTCATCACATCCCTCGTGATGAGAATCACATGGCTGATGCTTTAGCCACTCTCTCTTCCATGATTAGTGTAGGTCAATGGGCTGACCTACCTAAGATCGACATAATGCGCCTCGAACGGCCCGCTTACATCTTCACAATTGAAGCAGTCGTAGACGATAAACCTTGGTATCACGATATCAAATGCTTCCTTCAGAAACAAGAGTACCCACCTAGGGTACTAAGGAAATACAGAAAGACCCTCAGAAGGCTGGTAGACAGTTTCTTTATGAGCGGTACTACACTCTATAAGAGAAATTTTGATATGGTCTTGCTCCGATGTGTAGACAGACCATAAGCAGACATGCTGATAAAAGAAATTCACAAAGGATCCTTTGGAACTCATGCCAACGGACACACAATGGCGAGAAAAATTCTGAAAGCAGGGTACAATTGGTTGACCATGGAATCTGACTGCTACAAGTACATGAGGAGGTGTCACAAGTGTCAGATATACTCCGACAAAATCCATGCACCGCCAACGCATCTCAAAGTTCTTTCTTCCCCATGGCCTTTTTCCATATGGGGAATCGACATGATTGGCATGATCGAACCCAAGGCTTCGAACGGACAACGGTTCATCCTGGTAGCCATTGACTACTTCACCAAGTGGGTCGAAGCAGCGTCATACGCCAATGTAACCCGACAAGTGGTGGTCCGATTTATCAAAAACAATATCATATGCCGTTATGGTGTTCCGAGTCAGATCATTACTGATAATGGATCCAACTTGAACAATAAGATGATGAAAGAGTTGTGCGCAAAGTTCAAGATCGAACACCATAACTTATCTCCCTACCGACCCAAGATGAATGGAGCGGTAGAAGCAGCTAATAAGAACATCAAGAAGATTGTTCAAAAGATGGTTGTAACTTACAAAGACTGGCACGATATGCTACCTTTTGCTCTTCACAGTTATCGTACATCTGTCCGCACTTCAACAGGGGCAACCCCTTTCTCTCTAGTATATGGCATGGAAGCAGTGCTCCCCATCGAAGTAGAGATCCCATCAATCCTGGTATTGATGGAAGCTAAGCTAACAGAAGCTGAATGGTGTCAAAGTCGACACGAAGAACTGAATTTGATCGAAGAAAAGAGAATAACGACACTATGCCACGGTCAGTTGTATCAACAAAGAATGAAGAGGGCGTTTGACAAAAAGGTCCGACCTCGCGTCTTTAGGAAAGGAGACCTTATGCTAAAAAAGATACAATCTTTTCTCACTGATTCTCGGGGTAAATGGACTCCGAATTATGACGGCCCCTATATGGTCAAGAATGCTTTCTCAGGCGGCGCCTTGAGACTTGCAACCATGGACGGAGAAGAATTTTCCTACCCCACAAATGTTGATGTAGTCAAGAAATACTTCGCCTAAACTAAAAAAAAACGTCTCGGTGGATTGAAAACCCGAAAGGGCGGTCCAGGCAAAAATTAGAGACAAAATAAAAAAAAAAATCATCTCGGTGGATTGGAAACATCACAGTACAATCCAGGAAAAAGTTAGGGATAATGGCAAGTAACTACATCCAATAGGGGCAAAACCTCCAGTAGCAGTCATGTCGTTCATTAGAAAACTCCAGTCAAGGTCATCTTCTAAGAAAGCTCGGGATGCCCCGAATTCAAAGTTGGTAGAAGGATAGTGGTCGTAATGTTTCAATACAACCCTTTTCCCTTTAATTACCATTTTCTAAACTTTGTAAATACTCTATGGAATCACGCGCTTGGCTGATTTCCATCCTATCAATAAAAGTTGATCCCTTGTGCATTTGTTTGCAATTCTTATTTGTTTTAGCTTTACAGAATGACGTTTTAACATGATTAACGATTCTTGAAATGAAACAAAAATGAATTTACTTGTAAAACTTTTTTGCTTTTAAAATAAAGATGGCAATTTCTTTTGACTGTCGAACATCGAAAGAACATCGATCGCTTCTCCAGAAGTAATCGAACCTCGAAGTGCAGAATTAAAGTACTCCTTCTGAACCAGCACGCCTGAACGAAGGATCAATTGTGTCAGAGACCATGTTTCATCTGACGCCCTCGGCCGAGTTCTTACCTCCTAAGCCTGACCAACGGTTGCTCCCAACAGGGACTATTTCTCCTAGGCAAGGCAGAATTACTATCTTGAACCCGTGATAATTCTCATCTCCCACCGTGGCCGAGTATCCAGTCGTGTTCATCTACCAGTCTGTATGTCGCGTCAGTTTTGTCAGCATAAACATACATACATCATGCATTGTTGATCTACATTCATATTCATATTACATCACTATCACTCTATTCGGTCTTATCCCCTAATGATAAAAGTCTTCTCAATCGAGTTGTCAGTTCTTTCCTCGTCAGGAAATGTTGCGTCTGAACAATCTCTCTCCCCTAGTTTATTTCTGGGGTGAAGTCGGCCCTTGACCACTTTGATAACTTGAACCTCTGAGAAACCAGAGAACCTTCGACCAACGTCACTCTTCGGAATTAAAGATGATATTTTCGCTTTCCCGGATTAAGGAAAATCCCCAGAGAAAGCCTCTTAATCAGAGATTCGACAATACAACAATTTTTCTCCAAAAAAAAATCCGCTGACGAAAAGGTCATCATCACCTCAAAGATTGGATCACATCATATGGCATTTCTCCGAGAAGATCTCGAGAAAAGTATGATGTAATACCCCAAACAGAAAACAGCCTCTCAAGAGACTCGTTTTCTCCAGTAAAGTCGACAAATGGCGTCTCCAATAGAGAAGTTTGTACACCTCTACAATTCAGACGAATGGGTTCCCCAGCAAGCCTGACATCAAATCTTTTTCCGTCAAATGGCATCTCCCCAGGAGTATTCGGCGAGAAGTTTGAGGAAAACCGCTACGAATAGCGTCCCTTGTCAAGAAAGTTTATTGACAAAAGAAACTGATACCAGTTCCTTGGTAGGAAACCAGGATCGAGGGGAAGTTTATTTCAGAAACGTAGACCAGTTTCTTGGTAGGAAACCAAGATCGAGGGGAAGTTTATTTCAGAAACTGAGACCAGTTCCTTGGTAGGAAACCAGGATCGAGGGGAAGTTTATTTCAGAAACTGAGACCAGTTCCTTGGTAGGAAACCAGGATCGAGGGGAAGTTTACTTCAGAAACTTAGACCAGTTCCTTGGTAGGAAACCAGGATCGAGGGGAAGTTTTACCTTTTCTAAGTATCATCGCTTAGCAAAAGAAGATGAATGCGTAAACTACCATTCATAACCACCATCAAAATTTCAGGTATTCCGATATTTAATCCTCTTGCACCCCGAATTCCCGAATACCTTCGCCATTCACACCTTCGGGCCCAAGAAGATTAAATAGGGGCATCTGTCATACCCCAAATTTTGACCACTAAGATTTCCCATCAATGTGCAAATCATCATCACAATATAGGTGTATCATTATGCCTCATTAGTCTCCCCAAAGATGGGTGAGCATCCACTACAATCAAATTTAGGGTTTCAAGCCCTCTCAGAGCTCTTAGACAAAGGATCAATCAAGGAATGACATGATTTTCAACTTTTCTAAACCTCTCAAACATCCCCAATGGATCAAGAGGACTCCCACCTCAAGGATTAAGCACAAGGCTGCAACATTCTGAGTGGATTAAGCCCCAGGATCAACAGTGTCACTAAATTAGGGTTTTGGTCGACCAGGGCCTCCAGATGGAAATTTTCCTCTGGGAATGAGCCAATGCTACAAAGTATAAACTAAGATGCTCCATGGGACATCATAAACCCAATCATCAAGTCAATTTAGCCTCAGGGGATGCATTCATAAAAAATTAGGAATTAGGGTTTCTTGATCTAATTCACCCCTAAGTTGAATTTTGGGACGAATCATGAGCCAAGACCTCAAGACATGATTTGAGGGTTTCCAATACACTACATTAATCCATTTGCAACAATGGATTGATCCAAGAAGCTTGAGCAACAAGTTTCAATTTCATATGAACCACAATTAGGGTTTTGCGAGAAAAGTCAACTGTGCCTTTGACTTTTGACCAGGACATGCTCCCAAACCCTAGGACATGATTCAATACACCCTATAAGACCTATGAAATCAATCCATCAAGTTTGATTTAGGTCAAGGACTTGATTTCATAGAGGATCGCACAGTTTGGAATTCATCTGACAAAAAGTCAACTGTGCACAAAAGTCAACTTTGACTTTTTGAGATTTTTCACAATTATGGTTCTTTGACCCTAAAATGATGTTAGTGTGTGATTAGAATCATCATTCATCAATAAAAATCAAGAAAAGTTGGATAACTTATAAAAGGAGTAACCATAAAAAACTTTGAAATTTTCTAAGTTATGGAACAAAGTGGCTAGGGTACCAACTTTGAAGGATCATAACTCCTAAACCACAAGGCCATTTTCCCCATCCAAAGCTGGATTTGTAGCTCTCATGGCACTCTACAAAAGCTTCAAACACAACTCATTCCAATTCCTCATGGATTTTAAGTTATGGAATGATCAAAATCACAAAAAGTGAAAATGTCACTTTTTTCCAACACTTAGTGAAATTATCACTAAGTCAGAATCCGCCTTCACTTTTTTCCAAATGTAGGGGCATTTTTCACTTGGATCCAAAAGGTATCAAAACCAACGATGATCAAACAGTTGTTGTATCATAGGAGGGCTTTCCAAAATGGCCAAGAACTCCATCAAATTCCACTTGAGCCATGAGATATGACAATGGCAATATGCCTTGCTGAAAACTGTCAAAGCAAGGCAGATTTAGGCATTTTGCTCGATTTGCCAAATTTGTGCAAATGACAAACATACTTATCCATCTGAACACCTCAGGGGGAGACCAAGGAGGGACAAACACTGATCCATAAGCCTCCCAAGTCTTTGGAACCAAAAGTAGCATGCCAAACCTAGAAATCCCTAAAGAGGGGACAAGACTCCAATTTTGTTTTGGAGAATTCAATGGATGCACCAAGGTGGCATGGACTGAGCCATTTCCAACTGAATTCAGTCAAGACTTATCCAAGACCAAGGGAACCAGCAGCCTGTGCCCTAACCTTTAGTCAATGGCTAGAGGAGACTTGGATTCTCATTGATCAACATTGGCCAAACCTCTACAGCAGTTGCCATTCACTATTGCTTGCAAAACAAACTTGCTCTACTATAAATAGAGCTCATTTGTGATCAGTTTGAGTACACCAAAGCCATCAAACAGATGCTTTCCTCAAAATCACCTTCTCACTTCCAAATTTGCCTTCCAAAGCAAGTCACTATCGGGTTTTGAGTTTGAGAGCAATTCCAACCAAACCAATCACACACACACACCTCATAAACATCATATACAAGTGATCCAAACACTCACATAACATGTGGAACACCAAAATCACAAAATCACTAGCAAATTGCTCAAGTTCTTGATAGATTTGCAGTTGAGGTACCATCTCAAGTTCCAGATCATTTCCATTCATTCCAAGCATCCAGACACACTCCATAGCACCTAGGGAAGTTGTCCATATCCTTGGAACAAAGCTGTAACACCTCTAACACAAAACACGATCACCAGCTGCAAGAGGTAAGCATGAGCTCTTCTAACTCTATGATCTATGCATTTTTTGCTGCACAATAATTTGGCCATATGTTCATAATCATGCATAGAGTGTTTTCCCTCAATCAATTGCTTTGTTTGAATCGTGTATGGAATTTCTGAGGTTTCTCTTTGATTTCTTATTCCATGTTTAAAATAAATGAAATTAAAGACCATAGACATGATCATGAGGTGAAAACGGGTAGATTGATATGTAGATTGCATGATATCATCAAGTATTCAGTGAGATTGGGTAGAAAACGCAAATCTGCAGAAACAGAGGGTGGCGCGTGTTCTTGCCATGTTCTTGGCGCCATTTTTGAACATTTGAATATTTGAATTTTGTGATTTTATTTTATTGATTCGAAAATTATTTTCTCTCTGAGTTTTAATGATTTTGAGTTGATTTCTTTTTTAATAATTCACAAAAATGTTAAAATATTTTATTTTACCAAAAAAATCCCAAACATATTATTTATTTCATATATTTGATATTTTTGCAAAGAATTAATGTTTTATTTGTTTTTAACATTTAAAATATTTTTTCCTCCATGATTTTCCAAACTTAATTGATTTCCAATCATTTTGTGAATATAAACATGATTTTTGAAACATTGATCCAAGGTCACAATTTGTTTTCACACGTGTTTAACAATTTTGATCATTTTAATTGAATTTTTATTCAATTAAAATATATTTTGAAAACAAATTAGGGTTTTTGATTAATTCAACCCTCATCAAACTTTTTCAAACTCTTTGGGCCTCTAATAGAGTGTAAGACCCAACCCCTTTTTGAAACCAAAATGATTTGGGCCTCATATGTTGTATAAGACCCATTGTGTTTTCAAAAACCTCGGCGCGATCGCCATTTTCAAACAAATAACCTTGGGCCTCTCCTTGAGCTGTAAGCCTCATCACTTGTACAAAAACACCTTTGGGCCTCTAATGGAGTGTAAGACCCAATCCCCTTTTAACCAAAACCCTTTTGGGCCTCAGATATTGTATAAGTCCCTCCGCGTTAAATGAAAATCTCGCCGCGATCGGCAGTTCAAAAATCAAATTACCTGGGCCTACCCTCGTGTTATAAGCCCCATTTCTTTTCTTTAAAAACTCTTTGGGCCTCTTGACAGAGTGTAAGACCCATCCCTTTGTACAAAAAACCTTTTTGGGCCTCAGTCACTTCTATAAGTCCTTGTACAAATTCAAAACAACAGTGCAATCACTGATAAAACCTTGGGCCTCTCCTTGAGCTGTAAGCCCCAACAATCTTTTCAAAGCACTTTCTCCTTTGATTTTGAATATATATTGTTATCAAAGCTTTCTTTATTGACCAACTAAAAAAACAGCATGGAAGCTCTACAACCGAGTAAGTGTTTACCCGCTTTCTTTATCTGCTTTCATATACATATATCTGTATTGTGGGGCTGCTCACTGTAAGTCTTCTTTCACAAAACTTTTATATACTTGTCAAATATTAATTGTGTAATATTAGTATAGTTATTTAGAGTTTTCCCCGGCAACTACGTTTAGAACTAGGTAAAGCCCTGTTGGTGACTCTTAAATACAAACAAAACTAGATCCCCATAGGATTACCAGACACAGTCTTCCCTCCTCTTGGGGTTAAACAATATGGAGACGTGAAAGGCAACATTCTCTGTGAACCCTTTCTCAGACTGTCACCCTTAGACATTGTCAAAGAAACTCTATTCCCCAGAGATGATCTTTTCTCGGTGAATGGCATCTCTTGAGTTTCTTCCAAATCCTTGAACTTTCCTGGAATGATCTCTTCTCGGTGAATTGCATTTCTTGAACGTCTCTTGGTTTGGGGACCCACAGGCTTCTTAAAAGCATCCCCACCTCCTCTTGGGCGTTGTACAAGGACCCTTCGGCTTCTTAAAAGCTCACATGCCTTCTCTTGGGCTTAGTACAAGGACCTAGAGACCTCTACAGGTATAGGAACATAACCTAGTCATCAATTTGCTAGAGCTGTCTTTCTGAGTCAAGTATCAGACCAGTTAATGGGTTGACCTTCATCCCTTAGCATACCAGGCTTCTCTTGGGCATCAAACAAAGATCATTCACTATCTGAGAATCAATTTCTCAAAACACCAGTAGACTTGGACAGTCTCGATACCCTTTGGATTTCCCATTTCCTTTAAGAACAGGAAATAACCCTGATCTTCTGATCAGTACCAAAGTACAACCTTACCTTTAATCAGTCCCTTTATAAGAACTGATTTTCTCTTTTATCCAACATACTGGACCTGTCACTAAACTGAAACATTCACCAACAAAGGTAGCCTCCTCTTGGGCTTTGTACAATGATTCTCCCCACACTCTCTTGTTGAGTATAAAAGACTCTCTTGTTGAGTAAAACCTTTTAGCCTCCATCTCGGGCTTCGTACAAGATAGAAATCACTCTCTTGTTGAGTATAAAAGACTCTCTTGTTGAGTCAAACCTTTTAGCCTCCATCTCGGGCTTCGTGCGAGATAGAAATCACTCTCTTGTTGAGTATAAAAGACTCTCTTGTTGAGTCAAACACTTTTAGCCTCCATCTCGGGCTTCATACGAGATACAAATCACTCTCTTGTTGAGTATAAAAGACTCTCTTGTTGAGTCAAACACCTATCAGCCTCCATCTCGAGCTTCGTACGAGATAGAAAACACTCTCTGGTTGAGTATAAAAGACCCTCTTGTTGGGTCACAAACCTTTTAGCCTCCGTCTTGGGCTTCGTACATGACACATAAAACCACCCTCTTGTTGGGTCAATCGCCTCCTCTTAGGCTTTGTATAAGTAAACCTCGGTTGATTCAATCAACCTTTTAGCATCAAAGTTGTGCCTTGTTCATAGCATACAAACATCAACAACTCCTCTTTAGAGATGACAAATTCTCTCTCAAGCCAAAACCCTCCAGCTTCACATCTTGGGCTTTGAACAAGATACAAATCACCTTTAGCTTCATGTCTTGGGCATTGAACAAGACACCAAAACAACCTTTTTCCTCCCATAGAATAGGAGGAACTACGATTGCTCTGATTTTTCTGTTTCTTCAAACGGGAATACGTAGGCATAAGATTGAAAAATCTTAGCGAGCATACTAATCAAAAACCCAAAATCCAGTATCTCCACCAAATCAACCCCAAAAGCATCAAATTTAAACACATTACCAAAGACCTCACAAATAGCCCAGACAATCTATTCTTAACAAAATAACCGAAGAGAGACCCACATCTTAATAGCGTCTGTAAACCAACAGTCATCTGTTTAAACTCAGTATGCAAGCAGGGTTAATTGGAGACATCTATTTCCCTTCCTTAATCAGCTCAATAGGATAAAAAAATGAACCGAACTGTAGTACCCAAGCGATAGTGATTCGAAACCACAAAAATTACGCTACAAAGAGGTCGTCAGGGTCCTTGTATTAAGCCCAAGAGAAGGCATAAGAACTTCTAAGAAGCCGAAGGGTCCTTGTACAACGCCCAAGAGGAGGCGGGGATGCTTTTAGGAAGCCTGTGGGTCCCCAAACCAAGAGAAGTTCAAGAAATGAAATTTACAGAGAAGAGATCATTCCAGGAAAGTTCGAGAATTTGGAAGAAACTCAAGAGATACCATTCACGGAGAAGAGATCATCTATGGGGAGTTAGAGTTTCTTTGACAATTTCTAAGGGTGACAGTCTGAGAAAAGGTTCACCGAGAATACTGCCTTTCTCTTTGTTCCATATTATTTAACCCCAAGAGAAGGGAAGACTGTATCTGGAATCCTACGGGGGATCTAGTTTTGTTTGTATTTAAGAGTGACCAACAAGGCTTTACCTAGTGCTAGACGTAGTTGCCGGGGAAAACTCTAAATAACTATACTAGTATTACACAGTGGATATGTGACAAGTATATAAAAGGATGTGAAAGAAGACTTACAATGAAGCAGCCCCACAATACAATTATATACATATGAAAGCGGATAAACACTTACCCGTTGTAGAGCTTCCATGCTATTTTGTTAGTTGTTCATCAAAGAAAGTTTGGATAACAACATATATTTGAATTCAAAATCAAAGGAGAAAGTGCTTTTAAAAGATTGTTGGGGCTTACAGCTCAAGGAGAGGCCCAAGTTTTAACGATGATCGCACAGTTGTTTTGAAAAATGTACAGAGGGGCTTGTACAATATGTGAGGCCCACACCATTTTGGTTTCAAAAAAGGGTTGGGTCTTACACTCTATTAGAGGCGCAAAGATTTATTTTGGTACAAGAGATAGGACTTACAACTCAAGGAGAAGCCCAGGGTTATTTATTTGGCAACGACGATCGCGCCGAGGTTTTTAAAAACACAGTGGGTCTTATACAACATCTGAGGCCCAAATCATTTTGGTTTCAAAAAGGGGTTGGGTCTTACACTCTATTAGAGGCCCAAAGAAATTTAAACAAAAGAAATGGGGCTTATAACACGAGGGTAGGCCCAGATGATTTGATTTTTGAACTGGCAATTGCGCCGAGATTTTTCTTTTAACGCAGTGGGACTTATACATTATCTGAGGCCCAAAATTGTTTTGGTTAAAAGGGGACTGGGTCTTAAACTCTATTAGAGGCTCATGAGTGTTTGAAAATGATTGATGAGGGTGGAATAAATCAAAACCCTAATTTCATCATTTTTAAAAGTGAATTCTTAAAGAAAATCGATAAAAAATGATAACACTCCAAATAAGCTTGAATAAACAACTTGTGATTTTTGGTTAAGGTTTAAAAAATGAGTTTTTAATCACAAGATGAATTAAAACTCATTTGGTTTTGATTTTTCAAGATGAATATTCACTTTTAAAATGTTTAAAAACAATTAAAAATGAATTTATTCATAAAAATACAGACTATATTAAATAAATAATATAAATTTTATTTTTTTTGTGGAATAAAATATTTCAACATTTTTGTGATTTTTTGCAAAAAGAACCAATAAAAAATAATTAAAATTGAGGGAGTTATTAATTTTTCAAATCATTAATAATAATAAGAAAAATAATAAAATATGAAAAAATGGTAAAAAAGAGGATCTGGGGCGAGGGGGATTCGAACCCCAGACCTCTTGTGCGCAGTGTGCGCGTCCTACCACTAAGGTGGTGATACATCCGTCTATCAAACCCCAGCCACAAATATACAAGGCTTGCCTTATTTTTGGCCTGGCCAAGGCAATGCAAGGCAAGATTTTGGCCAAAAACGTGAAGATTGTAACTTTCTCATTTCTCCATGGATTGGGACAAAATTTAGGTTTATCCTGCCTAGAATTTCACAAGGAATCCAATGGTGGTGGTGGTTTTCTCAAATGAGGTCCCCATTTAAAAACCCGATAGTTGTTTTGAAATAGGCCTCCCTTTGCATTTTCTGTGCTACCTCTTGTTGCAGGTATGAATTACATGATGAATTGGTTCAAACACCACATATATAACATGTAGAAGATGTGCATGAGCAATGGACCTCAAAGCAATGCATATTTTAAAGAGGTCAAGTTGAGATGCTTACCTCTTTAGGAGTTTTTTGGGCAATCTGTCAAGGGCTTTGTTCCAGAAATGTTTTGATGCTTTGAACACGCTCAAATGATCCCTTAGAAGCTTTCAGGATGATTGGAAGGAGCTGGAAACCTTCTTGCAAAAGGGGCAAAAGTGACCAAAATAGCAACTCTCTCAAATGGTGTTCCAGATGTCGGGAACCATTTAGGATAGTTCAAGGATGATATTCGGAGTGTGTGTGAGGTTTTATCTGGTTTTGAAAGTGACTGAATCAAGACATGGCTTAAAAAATGCAAAAAAGTCCTATTTTGAGGTTTTGAGAAGGGACTTTGAGATTTTGGTGTTACAGGTCACTTGTGAGAGTTTGGACAACTTAGATATGACATATTGGATGCGTTTGGATCATGAGCTGTGGTGGAATTGCTCTCTAACTCAAAAACTCAGAGTTACCTTTCTAAAGAAGGCATTTTGCCTAGAGAAAGAGATGTTGAGGAAAGAAAGTGTTGTAGTGCTTTGTTGTACTTAAACTGAGTACAAATGAGCTCTATTTATAGTAGAACAAGTTTGTTTTGGCTGTAATAGTGAATGGCAACTGCTGCAGAGGTTTGGCAAATGTTGATCAATAGGAATCCAAGTCTCCTCTAGCCATTGACTAGAGGTTAGAGCACATGCCTTTGGTTCCCTATTTCAAAGATCATCCTTGACTCATTCAGTTGGAAATGGCTCAGTTCATGCCACCTTGGTACATCCATTGAATGCTCCAAAACAAAATTGGAGTCTTGTCCCCTCTTTAGGGTCTTTTAGGTTTGGCATGCTATTTTTAGTTCCAAAGACTTGGGAGGCTTATGGATCAGTGGTTGTCCCTCCTTGGTCTCTCCCTGAGGTGTTCAGATGGATAAACTTGATTGTCATTTGCACAAATTGCTCAAATCGAGCAAAATGCACAAATCTGCCTAGTTATGACAGTTGCAGTAAGGCATATTGCCACTGTCATAACTCTTAGCTCAAATGGAATTTCATGGGGTTCTTGGCCATTTTGGAAAGCTCTCATATGATACAACATATGTGTGATCATAGTTTGTCTTGACACTTTTAGGATCCAAGTAAAAAATTCGCTTACATTTTGGAAAAAGTGAAACAGATTCTGACTTAGTGAAAATTTCACTTAAGTGTTGGAAAAAGTGACATTTCATGTGTTCAGCCATTTTGATCCAACCATAACTCAAAATCCATGATGAATTGGAATGAGGTGTAGTTGACACTTTTAAATTATGCCATGAGAGCTACAAATCCATCTTTGGATCAGCCCAAATGGTTGCTTGGATCTCAAGTTATGATCCTTGGAAGTTGGTACCCTAGCCACTTTGTTCCATAACTTAGAAAATTTCTAAGTTTTTTATGGTTACCCCTTTTACAAGTTATCCCACTTTTCTTGATTTTTCTTGATGAATGATGATTCCAATCACACATTAACATCATTTTAGGGTTATCAAAAAAATCAAAAAGTCAAACTTTGACTTTTGGGCAAAGTTGACTTTTTATCAAATGAATTCCAAATTGTGCGATCCTCTATGAAATCAAGTCTTTGACCTAAATCAAACTAGATGGATTGATTTCATAGGTGTTATAGGGTGTATTGAATCATGTCTCAAGGTTTGGGAGGGTGTCCTGGTCAAAAGTCAAAGGCACATTTGACTTTTTCCGCGAAACCCTAACTGTGGTTCTGATGAACTTGAAACTTGTGAATCAAGCTTCTTGGATCAATCCATTGTTTTAAATGGATCAATGTGGTGTATTAGGAACCCTTAAATCATGTCTTGAGGTATTGGCTCATGTTTTGTCCCAAAAGTCAAATTAGGGGTGAATTAGGTCAAGAAACCATAATTCCTGATTTTTTATGAATGCATCCCCTGAGGCTAAATTGACTTGATGATTGGGTTTATGAGGTCCCTTAGAGTATTTTGGGTTATGCTTTGAAGCATTGGCTCATGCCCAGAGGAAAATTTCCATCTGGAGGCCTCAGTCGACCAAAACCCTAATTTAGTGACACTGGCGATCTCGAGGCTTAATCCACTTGGAATGCTGCAACTTTGTGCTTGATCCTTGATATGGGAGTCCTCTTGATCCATTGTGGATGTTGGAGAGGATAGACAAGTTGAAGATCATGTCATTCCTTGATTGATCCTTTGTCTAAGAGCTCTGAGAGGGCTTGAAACCCTAAGTTTGATTATTGTGGATGCTCACCCATCTTTGGGGAGACTAATGAGGTATGATGTCCCATCCATATTGTGATGATGATTTGTACAATGATGGGAAATCTTAGTGGTCAAAATTTGGGGTATGACAATGAGGAATTGCCAGAAGAAGGTAAAAGTCATAACATGGCGCTTAATATTACAGTCAACTGCCAAGACGATGCTTTAGCCAACGTATTGGTTGACACCGGATCAGCTCTAAATGTTATGTCGAAGTCCACTTTAATGTGACTATCATTTAAAGGATCTCCGATGAGAGGCGGTGAGGTCATCGTTAAAGCATTTGACGGATCCCAGAAAACAGTTATCGACGAAGTCGACCTTCCCATAACTATCGGTCCTCACACTTTCCTAGTCACTTTCCAGGTCATGGACATCCAAGCAGCATACAACTGTTTGGTAGAAAGACCTTAGATACACGAGGTTGGGGCAGTCACTTCGACACTTCACCAGAAGCTGAAGTTTGTCAAGAACGACTAACTAGTCATAGTCTGTGGAGAACAAGCCTTGATCGTGAGTAACTTATCATCATCCACTTGTGTAGAACCAGAGGAGGTTGTTGGAACCCAGTTCCAAGAATTTTCGGTGAGCAATGATAATCAATCAGAAAAAGGAACATCAATATCCTCGTACAAAGATGCTCTCGAAGTGGCCAAAAGTAACAATGCAAAAGGATGGGGACAACTTGTTATTCTTACTGATAACAAAACAAAGAAGGGTCTTGGTTTTTCCTCAACTTGTACTCAGACTGCTACTAATAATGAAAGTTTTCATCCCATTCAGAATTTCTTCAATAGTGGAGGTTTCCTTCACCCAGTGTCTCAAGAAGTACATACCATCAATGAGGGTTATCCTCCGATACAGATGAATAATGGAAGTCCTATCTTAACGAGGACGGTTATATGTCTCAGGAAGAGGTGCCTACGCCATTTTGTTATCCCGCACAGAGTTCGAGATATATACCGAGGTCAGGTGTCAAGATGATAGGATGTCGTGCTCCACCAAGCTCATTAGAGGAGGACACTCCGATGAAGGACAACTTTGACCATGACTATTATGGACCAATGGATTGTCTGCCTATCTGGCAGCCGTACCCAAGAGACTTGGGGAAAAAGGGTCAGCTGAACGATGAATATCAGCTGAGCATCATTGAGAAGAATACATGTGTTCCCACAGAGTCATGGGATCATTACTCAGGGCATTCAAAAAATATCCAGTACGACGGTGAATTCGCAACAAATGCAGGACAAAAGTTCCTTAACTATGCTTTTCCTGAGGTCAACGTCATCGAAAGGGATGACTCCTCTAGTTCCAAAGAAGTGTGGGATACCCTGGGACAACCGAGTGGCAAATACGACTTCATGGTCAAGTACACTACTCTTGAAAGCTCTCGTATCAGGCTCAAAGACATCCGGCCAACTGGATGGGGAGATTTACCTGAGAGTACAAACACTGTGCAAGATACAACAGAAGAGCTTGTCTAGGACAACTCTGCCTGGGAAACAGATTCCCACGATCTTGCTCCACCAGAAATCAACGTCATTTCTGAAGACATGCCAAGAAATAAGGTACCGGACTTTGTGATTCACCGAGGAGTTCGCCGCCAATGGGTCGATGTCGATGTTCCGAAAGTCTTTCATAAGTCCAAGTAATTGTCGTCTTTGTTTTAACCTTTCACCCTGCCCAGGTGAAACAGATGTTTTTATAGGGCTCACTTTCTGTAAATGTACGTCTTCGCTTTGCCCAAATCGACAGAGTTTTGTTTTATAGGGCTGTAGTTTCAGGAATCGACAAGATCATAAATAAAATAACGTTGTTCTGTAATTTCCGCATTTATTGATGTTTTCTCTTTTCGCTTTTTTCAGAAAATGGTAATCCTAAAAAACAACTCAAATAATAAAAACAAGCATTTTTCAGAAATTACACTGCACGCACTCTTGCATTCTCTCTATCTCTTCTAAAATCAATCACAACGTCATACAGATTGCTTGTTTTAAACCCCATTGAAACATACGATCCAATGCCTTCTCCCAACTTTGAATTCCCGGTATTTGGGGCTGAAGAAGAAAATGACGAAGAAATTCCAGAAGAGATCTCCTGATTACTCAGACAAGAGGAAAGGTCCATTAAACCTCACAAAGAGCCCTTGGAAACGGTCAACCTGGGTTCATAAGAAGAGAGAAAAGAAGTCAAGATTGGGGCACTGCTCAGTCCGACTGTCAAAGAAAGTTTGATAAAGCTTCTCAAAGATTTTCTCGATGTATTCGCCTGGTCCTATCAGGACATGCCCGGGTTGGATACCAGCATCGTGGAACATCATCTGCCGTTAAGGTCAGAATGTCCTCCAGTAAAACAAAGGTTGAGACAGACTCATCCAGACATGGCCATCAAAATCAAAGAGGAAGTACAGAAACAGATTGACGCGGGTTTCCACGCCACATCAGAATATCCTCAATGGTTAGCCAACATCGTGCCAGTTCCGAAAAAAGATGGAAAGGTCAAAATGTGTGTAGACTACAGGGATCTGAACAAAGCCAGTCTAAAGGACGACTTTCCCTTGCCGCACATAGACATGTTGGTAGACAGTACAACAAAGTTCAAAGTATTCTCCTTCATGGATGGATTCTCAGGCTATAATCAAATCAAAATGGCACCGAAAGACATGGAGAAAACTTCATTCATCACCCCATGGGGCACATTTTGTTAGAAGGTAACGTCGTTCGGTTTGAAGAACGCCGGGGCAACTTATCATAGGGTCATGACAACTCTATTTCATGACATGATACACAAATAAATAAAGGTGTATGTCGATGATATGATTACCAAATCTAAGACGGGGGAGGAGCATGTGACCCACCTGTCACAACTATTCGAGCGGTTAAGAAAATACAAACTTCGCTTGAATCCCAACAAGTGCACATTCGGTGTTCGTTCAGGGAAACTTTTAGGGTTCATCATCAGCCAGAGAGGAATTGAGGTTGATCCTGATAAGGTCAAGGCCATTCAAGAAATGCTTTCTCCAAAAACTGAGAAACAAGTCAGGGGATTCCTGGGACGTTTGAATTACATTTCCAGAATTATATTCCTCATGACCGTGACATGTGCGCCGATCTTCAAATTACTCAAAAAGAATCAGGATTGCGTTTGGACAGAAGACTGCCAAACTGCCTTTGACAGTATCAAGGAATACCTGTTGAACCCACCGATTCTATCACCTCCAGTGGAAGGAAGACCACTGATCATATACTTAACAATCTTGGAAGACACAATGGGTTGTGTCCTTGGCCAACAAGACGAAACAAATAGAAAAGAGTCTGCCATCTACTATTTGAGCAAGAAATTCACCGACTGTGAGACTAGGTACACTATGCTTGAGAAAACTTGTTGTGTTTTGGCTTGGGCAGCCAAACGTCTTCGCCCGTACATGATTTGCCACACTACTTGGTTAATCTCCGAAATGGATCCAATCAAGTATGTCTTTGAAAGACATGGTCTCACGGGAAGGATTGCCCGTTGGCAGATGTTGTTGTCAGAATACGACATCGAGTACCATGCTCAGAAAGCCATCAAAGGAAGTGTTTTAGCCGATCATTTGGCTCATCAACCGATTGACGATCAAGAATCAATTGGGTTTGACTTCCTAGACGAAGATGTCATGTACTTGAAAATGAAATATTGCGATGAACCACTACCCAATGAAGGGCCAGAACCAGGTTCCCAATGGGGACTAATCTTTGACGGAGCTGCCAATCATTATGGAAATGGAATTGGGGCAATCATTATAACACCTCAGGGTACCCACACTCCTTTCACTGCCAGACTGGCATTCAAGTGTACCAACAACGAGGCCGAATACGAAGCTTGTATCATGGGTCTCGAAGAAGTGATGGACTTAAGGATCAAGAACTTGGATGTATATGGTGACTCAGCCCTAGTTATTAATCAAATCAAAGGAGATTGGAACACATATCAATCAGGACTGATTCCTTACAAAGACTATGCGAGAAGGTTGTTACCATTCTTCAACAGAATTGAGTTTCATCATATCCCTCATGAAGAGAATCACATGGCTGATGCACTAGCTACTCTTTCTTCCATGATTAGTGTATGTCAATGGAATGACATACCTAAGATCGACATAATGCGCCTTGAAAAGCCCGCTTACATCTTCACAATTGAAGCAATCATAGACGATAAACCTTGGTATCACGATATCAAATGCTTCCTTCAGAAACAAGAATACCCACCTGGGGCATCCAGAAAAGACAAAAAGACCCTCAGAAGGTTGGCTAGCAGTTTCTTCTGAGCGGTGATACACTCTATAAGAGAAACTTTGACATGGTCTTACTCCGGTGCGTAGACAGACCAGAAGCAAATAGGGTGATGAAGGAAATTCACGAAGGATCCTTTGGCACTCATGCCAATGGACACACAATGGCGAGAAAAATTCTAAGAGCAGGGTACTATTGGTTGACAATGGAATCTGATTGCTACAAGTACATGAGGAAGTGTCACAAGTGTCAGATATACTCAGACAAAATCCATGTACCGCCAACGCATCTCAAAGTTCTTTCTTCCCCATGGCCATTTTCCATATGGGGAATTGACATGATTGGCATGATTGAACCCAAATCTTCGAATGGACATCGGTTCATCCTGGTGGCCATTGACTATTTCACCAAGTGGGTCGAAGCAGCATCATACGCTAATGTAACCCGACAAGTGGTGGTCCGATTTATCAAAAACAATATCATCTGTAGTTATGGTGTTCCAAGCCGGATCATTACTGATAATGGATCTAACTTGAACAACAAGATGATGAAAGAGTTGTGCGCTGAGTTCAAAATTAAACACCATAACTCATCTCCCTACCGACGTAAGATGAACGGAGCGGTAGAAACGGCTAACAAGAACATCAAGAGGATTGTTCAAAAGACGGTTGTAACCTACAAAGACTGGCACGAGATGCTACCCTTTGCTCTTCACGGTTATCGCACGCCTGTCCGCACTTCAACAGGGGTAATCCCTTTCTCTCTAGTATATGGCATGGAGGCAGTATTCCCCATAGAAGTAGAGATCCCATCAATCCTGGTATTGATGGAAGCTAAGCTAACAGAAGTTGAATGGTGCCAAAGTCGGCACGACGAACTGAATCTAATCGAAGAAAAGCGAATGACGGAACTATGCCATGGTCAGTTGTATCAGCAAAGGATGAAGAAGGCGTTTGACAAAAAGGTCTGACCTCGCATCTTCCGAAAAGGAGACCTCGTGCTCAAGAAGATACAATCATTTCTCACTGATTCCCGGGGCAAGTGGACTCCAAATTACGGTGGCCCCTATGTGGTCAAGAAAGCCTTCTCAGGCGGCGCCTTGAGACTCGCAACCATGGATGGAGAGGAATTTTCCTACCCCACAAATGTTGATCTAGTCAAGAAATACTTCGCCTAAATAAAAAACAAACATCTCGGTGGATTGAAAACCCTAAAGGGAAATCCAGGAAAAAATTAGAGACATAAGCAAAAAAATCATCCCGATGGATTGGAAATCTCAAAGTACAATCCAGGAAAAAATTATGGATTAATGGCAAGTAACTATGTCCAACAAAGGGGCAAATCCTCTAGCAGCAGTAATGTCATCTGTCAGGAAAACTCCAGTCAAGGGCATCTTCGACAGAAGCTCAGGATGTCCAAAATTCAAAGTTGGTAGAAGGATAGCGGTCGTTATGTTTCAATGTAGCCCTTTTCCCTTAAATTACCATTTTCTAAACTTTGTAAATACTCCATGGAATCACGCGTTTGGCTGATTTCCATCCTATCAATAAAATTTGAGCCCTAGTGCTTTTGTTTGCAATTCTTATTTGTTTTAGCTTTATAGAACAACATTTTAACATGATTAACGATTCTTGAAATAAAACAAAAATGAATTTACTTGTCAAAATTTTTCTGCTTTTAAAATAAATATGGAAATTCTTTTGACTGTTGAACATCGAAAGAACATCGATCGCCTCTCCCAAAGGCGATTAAGCTTCAAAGTCCAGAATCAAAGTACTCCTTCTAAGCCAGTACGCCTGAATGAAGGATCAGCTGTGTTAGATGCGAATATTCCGTCCGACACCTCCGGCCGAGTTCTTATCTCCTAAGCCCGACCAACGTTGTTCCCCACCAGAACTATTTCTCCTAAGCAAGGCAGAATTGTTATCTGGAACAAATGGTATTTCTTCGTCCCCCGCAGTGGCCGAGTATCCAATCATGTTCATCTATTCGTCTGTATGTCGCGTAAGTTTTGTCAGCATAAACATACATACATCATGCATAATTTATTCACATTCACATTCATACTGCATCACTATCACTCTGGTCAGTCTTATCCCAAGTGATAAAGGTCCTCTAAACCAAGCTGTCAGTTATTTCCTCGTCAGGAAATGTTTTGTCTGAACCACCTTTCTCCCCAGTTTATTTCTGGGATGGAGACGGTCTTCGACCACTTTGATAACTTGAACCTCTGAAAGACAAGAAGACCTTAAATAAATGTCACTCTTCTCCATTGAAGATGATATCTCCACTTTCCCGGATTAAGGAAAATCCCCAGAGAAAGCCTCTTAATTAAAGGTTCGTTAATACAACAGTTTTTCTCCAGAAAATTCACTGACGAAAAGGTCATCAGCGCCTCAAAGTTGGATTGCATCACATGGAATTTCTTCGAAAAGATCTCGAGAAAAAGTATGATCTAATATCCCTAAGCGAAAAATAGACTCTCAAGAGACTCGTTTACTCTAGTAGAGTCGACAAATGGCATCTCCAACAGAGAAGTTTGCGCACCTCTACAGCTCAGACCAATGGGGTCCCCCAGCAAGTCTGACCTTTAAACTTTTTCCCAGCAACTGGCATCTCCCCAAGAAAATTCGGCGAGAAGTTTGAAGAAAACCACTAACAAATAGCGTCCCTTGTCAAGAAAGTTTATTGACAAAAGAAACTGAGACTAGTTCCTTGGTAGGAGACCAGGATCGAGGGGAAGTTTATTTCAGAAACTGAGACCAGTTCCTTGGTAGGAAACCAGGATCGAGGGGAAGTTTATTTCAGAAACTAAGACCAGTTCCTTGGTAGGAAACCAGGATCGAGGGGAAGTTTATTTCAGAAACTGAGACCAGTTCCTTGCACTACTACGAAAAACCAATTTAACAACGGTTGGGAATGACATATAATGACGCGGGTGAGGGCGTTGTTATGTAGATTGTCGTTGTATGTATGATACTTACAATGACGGCCTTGTAGGCGTTGTAATAAATAGGAAAACGCACTAACTATCACAACAGTTTTATAATACACCGTTGTGATAAATTTAATTGTCCTCGGTTAGATTCCCAGCAATGCAGTTTTGATATTTATTTTTTTCTGGTCAGCGCGCCAGATATTATAACGGTTATGAAATATAACCGTCGTTAAAGTTTCTTCAAAATTAACAAATATGATCCTGCTTTTATAATTAATGCCATTTTTTTACCTGTATTATTGTTCTCCATATCTCAGCACAGCAGAAAAATACAATTCACATTTTGTGATAATGTTTTCATAATAATATTAATCGTATCATATTCATAATATCACATATACCAGATTACAGTTTATCAGAACAAACAACCTACATAAATAAAATATCACATATACCATATTACAGTTTACACACATTACATAACTTCACATAATTGTAACTTGGTGTATTGGTATCTTGTCTCTTGGTGTCTTGTCTCCTGGCCTGGTGTCTGGACTCAAAATACCTATGATTTCAAATAATTATACTTGTTATTAAAAATACTTCTAAACTATAACATACAATTAATATATTATGAGTAAATAATTAATTACGTACTTGTTAATTTTCCCATATGCCTTCTTCATGATCGAGTCGTATAGCATGCACGACATCTCCATCAACTTCATCATATGAGGTAGGAACTTGTGTTGTGTAAGAAGGTGTGGACAGAATATCAAGACTTTCATCACTAAGATGAATGTATTTTCCTTGGAGAACGATTGACCATTTCCCCGATTTGTCCAATGGATCGGAAACATAGAAAACTTGTTTTGCTTGAGAAGCCATGATGAATGGTTCTGTATTAAAAGATGCCTTGCCAAGGTCGACCCGGGTGAATCCTAAGTCATCAATGTCTACACCATTACTATTATTGGGAACCCACTTGCATTTAAATAAAGCCACTTTGAAAATAACATAATCAATCTCCCAAATCTCATCAATGACACCATAAAACGCAGTAGTTCCCAATACCGGATTCTTATCTTTCGAACTAGAGAAATACATCGATTCGGCTTCAACCATAACCCCACTATTTTGCATTGTACTACGATCATCTTTTGATTTTATATAAAAGGTATAATGACCAATGTCGTATGCACTCCAGGTAATGACACAAAATTTTGGCCCATACGACAACCATCTAAGTATCTCGGATGCACTAGGATCATTAGATACACTTTTATTAAACCAATCCATGAATCTATTGTTATGCTCTATCAACAACAACTTGTCATTCATTCGGGGATATTTTTTCTTCATAAGTCTTTTGTGAGTCTCTATGAAAGGTTGAACCTCATCTATATTATTCAATATATAGAAATGTGATTGAATAACTACATCCCGAGCCATTGACCTAACATTTAGACCTTGAATACCTCTTCTGTCTGTGTCAGCATGACAAGACTTTGGAATTCCTATAGAATCTGCATCCGACAAATAGTTTGTACAAAACTCAATAGCTTCTTCTATGATGTACCTTTCAACAATCGAAGCTTCCGGTCGGTGATGATTCTTCGTATATCCTTTAAAGATCTTCATATATCACTCTATTAGATACATCCACCTTAAAAAAACTGGACCACAAATTCTGATTTAGATACATCAAAACATGACAATCATGAGATTTTAAACCAATTAACTTAAGATCTTTCATTGATACAAGTTTCTTGATGTTTGATGAGTAACCTTGCGAAACTTTAATACCTTGCAAACACTCGCAGAACATCTTCTTTTCCTTTTTAGATAGAGTGTGACATGCTGGAGGCAGATAAGTTCTTTTTCCTTTCTCTATTGGAGCCAACTGTTTTCGTATACCCATCTTCTCCATATCAAGACAGGAAGTCTTACTATCTTTAGTCTTGCCCGGAATGTTTAGAAGTGTGCCAATCAAACTATCACACACATTTTTCTCCACGTGCATCACATCAAGACAATGTCTAACATCAAGACATGACCAATATGGAAGATCAAAGAAGATGGACCTCTTTTTCCATATATTTTTCGCAACTGCCCCTTTTTCTTTTCCTCTCTTCCCACCTTTTTCTTTTTCTCTCTTCCCACCTTTTTCTTTTTCTCTCTTCCCAAGGACAACATTAATGTATTCCTGTCGTTGATAAACTTCATCCCCAGTTAAAGGTTTAGGAGCCTCACCAAACTCTTGCTCTCCATTAAAAGCCTTCCGCAATCTACGATAAGCATGACCCGATTTTAGAATTTTCGATGCCCAAGGTAAACGGTCTTTTTTCCAAACTCAAGTTGGTGATAACAAGTATCATCTTCACATATAGGACACGCTTTATGTCCTTTGACACTGTATCCCGCCAAGTTACTGTAAGCCGAAAAGTCGTTAATTGTGCAAAATAACATTGCACGCATATTAAACTTTTCCCCAGAATATGCATCATCAACTTCAACGCCTTCATCCCACAAGAGTCATAAATCATCAATTAATGGACTAAGATAAACATCTATGTCGTTACCAGGTTGTTGTGGTCCAGAAATCATCATACTTAACAATATATACTTGTGCTTCATGCACAACCAAGGAGATAAGTTGTAAATAGTGAGAAGAACAGGCCACGAAGTATGATTAGTGCTCATATTACCAAAGGGGTTCATTCCATTGGTGGCAAGCCCAAGCCTAAGATTTCTTGGCTCGACTCCAAAATCCGGAAACAACGAATCAATTTTCTTCCATTGCAAAGAATCAGCTACATGGCGAATGTTTCCATCATGAATCCTTTCATCTGCATGCCATCTAAGATTCTTTGCGTCATTCGAATTAGCAAAAAGTCTCTTTAATCGTGAAAGTATTGGCAAGTACCATAACACTTTAGTAGGAGGATGCTTCCTACTAACATTGTCATAGTGATCATTGTCATCACCATTGCTTGCCTTCAGCTTGTAACGCGACACACCATATTTCGGACATTGAAACAAGTCTTCATACTCTTTCCGGTATAATATGCAACCATTAAGGCAAGCATGTATCTTGATATACTCCAGACCCAGTGGACACAATATATTCTTGGCCTCATAGCAACGATCTGGCAATTTGTTATCTTCTGGTAACATTTACTGTAGCAATTCAAGTAATTCCGTTAAACTTTTATCCGACCATCCATTTTTTGCCTTCAGATTAAACAACTTTAACACCGCCGACAATCGTGTGAACTCTGTGCATCCCTTATATAAAGGGGTGTCTTTATCACTACATAAATTATCATAAATATGAGCATTCATAAAAGAAGATTCCCCAATATCACGGAACATATCCTCTAGGTGATCTTCCATATATTCATCTTCTTCCACTCTTTGACTTTGTGACGCCCGACTTTCCTTATTATCCACCTCACCATGCCACGTCCATATTATATAATTTTGACATATACCATCACAACAAAGGTGATTGTGTATTTCTTTCTTTGTACCCTTTTTGATATTAGCGCAAACAACACAAGGACAATAAAAGATACCATCATTGCCGGTAAGATGTTTATCAGCGTATTCAAGGAATTCACAAACTCTGTTCTCATAAACCGGATCTAATCTATTGGCTTTCATCCAACTACGATCCATTACAACTTCTGAAATTTATACATGTATAATAATGTGAATGACACACCAAAATCTAATCCAAAAACTCAAGCATATGCATATACAATATGAACAAAGAAAAAATCAATGAAGATGTACTCTCATACTAAACGTAAAGCATATGAAACATCTCATTCTGACTTGAGCATATACAATATGAACAAAGAAAAAAGGAATGAAGATGTTGAAGAGAACCTTACTTCGATGCTGAAGAAGCAAATGAATGATGAAGACGGTCAATATTTGAGCATAAACCAAGAAAAAAGGAATGAAGATGTTGAAGAGAACCTTACTTCGAAGCTGAAGAAGCAAATGAATGAAGACGGTCAATATTTGAGCATAAACCAAGAAAAAAGGAATGAAGATGTTGAAGAGTACCTTACTTCGAAGCTGAAGAAGCAAATGAATGAAGACGGTCAATATTTGAGCATAAACCAAGAAAATGGAATAAAGATGTTGAAGAGTGTAAAGGTTAGGGCGTCTCTGGCTCACTTGTTCGATTAGGGCGTCTTATGAAAGAAATAGATAATAAGTTTTGTTTTAATTTATCAGTAAACCTTTTAATCTCGGTGGAGAAACAAACCGTAGTGGAATCTTAAGTGAAATGTATCCTAAAAAAAGGTAAAAATGTGTTGCAGGTAATTGAAGCTTGTTACATTTCATTTATTACTACGGTTGTTCATCTTAACCGTTGTAAAATAATTTACAATTTATTTTTTAAATAATGGACTTAAGGGACACACGCTAAATGTACTCTACAAAATGGAAAAAATGTAGTTGCAGGGAATCAAAGCTTGTTACATTTCATTTATTACTACGGTTCTTCATCTTAACCGTTGTAAAATAATTGACAATTTATTTTTTAGATAATGGACTTAATTTACACACGCTAAATGTACTCTACAAAATGGAAAAAATGTAGTTGCAGGGAATCGAAGCTTGATACATTTTATTTATTATTACGGTGGTTTCATTCAACCGTCATTAAATGACTCAGATTTTAAATGGGCGCGAAATTTTTAAGCTATTACAACGACATAAAAGGATGCGTTGTAAGCCTGGCGTTGTTGTTTTAGCGTTTTGTAGTAGTGTTGGTAGGAAACCAGGATCGAGGGGAAGTTTATTGACAAAGGAAACTTAGACCAGTTCCTTAGCTGAAGACCAGGATCGACGTGAAGTTTTACCTTTTCTAAGTATCATTGCTTAGCAAAAGAAGATGGATGAGAAAAATGTCATTCATAAACACTATCAAAATTTTGGGTATTCCGATATTTAATCCTCTTGCACTCCGAATGCCCGAATACCTTCGCCATTCACACCTTCGGGTCCAAGAAGATTAAATAGGGGCATCTGTCATACCCCAAATTTTGACCACTAAGATTTCCCATCATTGTGTAAATTATCATCACAATATGGATGTATTTACATGCCTCACAAATTTCCTCAAAGATGGTTGAGCATTCACCATAATCCAAAATTAGGGTTTCAGGCCCTCTCAGAGCACTTAGACAAAGGATCAATCAAGGAATGACATCATCTTCAACTTGTCTAACATCTCAAATATCCACAAAGGATCAAGAGGACTCCCACATCAAGAATCAAGCACAAGGTTGCAACATTCCAAGTGGATCAAGCCTCAAAATCGCCAGTGTCACCAAATTAGGGTTTTGGTCGACCAAGGCCTTCAGATGGAAATTTTCATCTGGGAATGAGCCAATGCTTTAAAGCGCAACCCAAAATACTCCAAGGGACCTCATGGACCCAATCAGCAAGTCAATTTAACCTCAGGGGATGCGTTTACCAAAAATCAGGAATTAGGGTTTCTTGACCTAATTCACCCCTAAGTTGACTTTTGGGACAAAACATGAACCAAGACATCAAGACATGATTTGAGGGTCTCCAATACACCAAATTGATCCATTTGCAAGAATGGATTGATCCAAGAAGCTTGATCCACAAGTTTCAATTTCATCAGGACCATAATTAGGGTTTCGAGGAAAAAGTCAACTGTGTCTTTGACTTTTGACCAGGACATGCTCCCAAACCTTAGGACATGACTCAATACACCCTACAACACCTGTGGAATATATCCATTAGGTTTGATATAGGTCAAGGACTTGATTTCACAAAGGATCGCACAGTTTGGATTTCATCCGATAAAAAGGCAACTGTGCACCAAATCAAGTTTGACTTTTTGGGATTTTTCACAATTATGGTTCTTTGACCCTAAAACAGTGTTAATATGTGATTTGAATAATCATTCATCAAGAAAAATCAAAGAAAGTGAGTTAACTTGTAAAAGGGGTAACCATAAGAAACTTAGAAATTTTCTAAGTTATGGAACAAAGTGGCTAGGGTACCAGCTTCCAAGGACCATAACTTGAGATCCAAGCAACCATTTTGGATGGTCCAAAGCTGGATTTGTAGCTCTCGTGGCATACTTTAAAAGTATGAACTACATCTCATTCCAATTCTTCATAGATTTTAAGTTATGGAGTGATCAAAATGGCTGAAAACATGAAAATGGCATTTTTCCAACACTTAGTGAAATTTTCACTAAGTCAGAATCTGCCTTACTTTTTCCAAAATGTAGGGGCAGTTTTCACCTTGATCCAAGTCAAACCAGGTCTAAGGGTAAACATCAAAGTTGAAGTATGCCATGAGTGCTTTCTAACAAGTACCTGATCATCTCCAAATTCCATTTGAGCAAGGAGATACAACCCTTGGAACATGGCATCCTGAACTGGGTTTTCAAGGCAGAATTGTGCACATTTGCTCGATTTGTCCAAATCTGATAAATCCAAGCCTTGTCATCATTTTGGACACATCTGAGGATCAAATCCAAGGGGGGGTTATCTGATCTCTAAGCCTCCAAAGTCCAAGAATCTACAAGTAGCCATGCCAAACCTAAAAGAGCTAAAAAGTGCCAAGACTCCAATTTTGTTTTAAAGCATTCAATGGATGCATAGAGCTGGCATGTATCAGTCCATGATCAACCAATTGAGTCAAGATAAGCTCATACAACAGAGAACCATAGGCCTGTGCTCTAATATCAAGTCAATGGCTAGAGGAGACTTGAGATTCCTTTTGCATAACATTGGCCAAAGGCCTGCTGCAGCCTCCATTCACTATTGATGCCAAAACAAACTTGACACACTATAAATAGACATCAATTGTGATCAGTTTGAGTACACCAAAGCACCCAAACTGATGCTTTCCTCAAAATCCCTCTCTTTAGGCCAAAATGCCTTCTTTTGCAAGGTATCTCTGAGTTTTTGAATTAGAGAGCAATCCCATCACAACTCATGATCCAAACACATCCAATATGTCATATCTAAGCTGTCCAAACTCTCATATGTGACCTGTAACAACAAAATCACAAAGTCCCTTCTCAAAACCTCAAAATTGGGCTTTTTTGCATTTTTCAAGCCATGTCTTGATTCAGTCACTTTCAAACCAGATAAAACCTCAAACACACTCCAAATATCATCATTGAACTGTCCCAAATGGTTCCCTACATCTGGAACACCATTTGAGAGAGTTGCCATATTGGTCACTTTTTCCCCTTTTGGAAGAAAGAGCTCAAACTTATTCCTGAGGATTCCAGCTGGTTCCAACCATTCTAAAAGCTCCTAAGGGATCAATTAAGAGTGTCCAAAGCATCAAATTACTTCTGGCACAAGGAACTTGGCATATAGCACAAAAAGCTCATAAAGAGGTAAGCATCACAACTTGAACTCCTTGAAATATGCATTGCTTTGAAGTCCACTGATCATACACCTCTCATACATGTTGTATATGTTGTGTTTGAACCAATTCATCATGTAATTCATGCCTGTACCATGAGGTAGCACAGAAAATGCAAATGGAGGCCTATTTCAAAACCACTATCGGGTTTTAAAATGGGGACCTCATCTGAAAAAACCAAGGGCACCATTGGATTCCTTGTGAAATTCTAGGCAGGATAAACCTAAATTTTGTCCCAATCCATGGAGAAATGAGAAACTTACAACCTTTACATTTTTGGACCAAAACCTTGCCTTGCCTTGCCTTGCCTTGGCCAGGCCTAAAACAAAGCACCCCTTAAGTATTCATGGGGTGGTTTTGATACACGGATGTATCACCACCCCAGTAGTAGAAGGCGCCCACTGCAACCTAGGGGTCTGGGGTTCGAATTCCCCTCGCCCCAGGCCTTCTTTTTACTATTTTTTCCACTTTTTTTTTACTATTTTTCTTATTATTTTTAAATGATTTGGAAAATTAATTTCTCTCTCAATTTTAATTATTTTTTATTGGTTCTTTTTGCAAAAATACACAACAATGTTAAAATATTTTATTCCACAAAATGATCAAATTTATATTATTTATTTAATATAGTTGATATTTTTGTAAATAAATTCATTTTTATTGTTTTTAAACATTTCAAAAATGAATATTCATCTTGAAAATAAAAATCAAATGAGTCCTAAATCATCTTGCGATTAAAATCTCATTTTTCAAACCTTAATAAAAAAATCACAAGTAGTTTATTTAAGACTTATTTGGTATTTTTGTCATTTTTATTCATTTTATTAAAAGGATTACTTTTAAAAGAAAATGAAATTAGGGTTTCTTTGATTTTCACCTTAACAAATCTTTTTCAAACACTCTGGGCCTCTAATAGAGTGTAAGACCCAACCCTCTTTTTTTGTAAAAATAATTTGGGCCTCAGTCATTGTATAATTCCCACTGTGCTTTAGAAAATTTCGACGCGATCGTCGTTTTCAAACTTTTTTCAACTGGGCCTCTCCTTGAGTTGTAAGACCCATCCCTTTGTACAGAAAACCTTTTTGGGCCTCAGTCGTTGTATAAGTCCCGATGCAATTTCAGTAACAACAGTACGATCACTGTTAAACCCTGGGTCTCTCCTTGAGTATAAGCCCCAACAATCTTTTCAAAACAACTTCTCTTTTGATTTAGATTCAAATATACAGTTGTTATCAAAAATTTCTTTAATTTCTTTGAATAACTAACAATACAGCATGGAACCTTGCTCACCTGTAAGTTTTAACAACTTTCATTTACTCGTTTTCATATAAATATAACTGTATTGTGGGAAGCTGTGCACTGTAAGTCTTCTTTCATATCCTTTTAAATACTCGTCATATATCAACTGTATATATACTAGTATAGTTATTTAGAGTTTTCCCCGACAACTAGGTCTAGAACTAGGTAAATCCATGTTGGTCACTCTTAAATACAGACAAAACTAGATCCCCATAGGATTTCCAGATACAATTTTGCCTTCTCTTGGGCTTAAACAATATGGAACAAAGAGAAAGGCAGTATTCTTCGTGAACCTTTTCTCAGACTGTCACCCCTAGAAATTGTCAAAGAAATTCTACTCCCCAGAGTTGATCTATTCTGGGTGAATAGCATCTCTTGAGTTTCTTCAAACCTCAGAACTTTCACTAAATGATCTATTCTCGGTGAATTGCATTTCTTGAACTTTTCTTGGTTTGGGATCCACAGGCTTCCTAAAACCATCCCCGCCTCCTCTTGGACTTTGTACAAGGACCCTCCGGCTTCTTAGAAGTTCTCATGCCTTCTCTTGGGCTTAATACAAGGACCCTGACAACCACTTAAAGGTATAAGACAGAACTTCGTCATCCTTTGCTTGAGCAGTCTTTCCAGTGTCAAATATCAGATTTTAGGGTTGACTCTCATCCCTTAATACCCTTGCCTTCTCTTGGAGGCATCATACAAAAGATAAAACTCTTCCACACCAGTAGACTTGGACAGTCTAACCCCCTTTGAGTCTCAACTACATTCTCAAGTTCCCTACAAACATAGGAGAAACCCTGGTCACCCTAGGTCAATCTCAACAGAGCTGAAACCCAGTCACTCTCCTAAAAATCCAAAATCAGAACCTCAAGGCATCTGGTACCTCAACCCTTCTGTAACTCTCAGCAAGAGTTGATTTCCCCATTTTGGACCTATCTCGGGATCTCAACAAATCCCCAGCAAAAGTTAGCCTCCTCTTAGGCTTTGTATAATGATTTTTCCTCAGCACAGTCAGCCTCCTCTTGGGCTTTGTACAATGATTCTCCCCGGCGGAGTTAATCTTTTCAGACTCTCTTGTTGAGTCACTCACCCCTTTCAGACTCTCTTGTTGAGTCAATCAACTTTCAGACTCTCTCGTTGATTCAATTACCTAGTCAGACTCTCTTGTTAAGTTGATCACTTTTTTCAGACTCTCTTGTTGAGTCAATCACATTTTAGCACTCCCGTGTTGAGTCAACCTTTTTAGCCTCAATCTCGGGCTTTGTACGAGACAGATAAAAGCACTCTCTTGTTGAGTCAAACCCTTTTAGCGTCAATCTTGAGCTTTGTACAAGACATAAATCTTCATCTCTTAAGCTTGGAACATATATCTTCCCCAGTAAAAGTCATTTCCTCCCAGCCTTCTTTTAGGCTTTTAGGAATGATTTCCCAAGTAGAGTCAAACTCTTTTCAGCCTCAATCTTGGGCTTTGTACAAGACAGATAATACTCTCCAGCAAGAGTCAAACGAATTTCGGCCTTAATCTTGGGCTTTGTACAAGACACATACAAATCTCCCCGGCGGAGTCAAAATCCCTTTTAGCCTCAATCTTGGGCATTGTACAAGACAGATAGAACATTTTCCCCAAAAAAGTCAAGCTTTTAGCCTCCTCTTAGGCTTTGTATAATGATATCCCCAAAGAGTCCGTCTTTTTTTTTTGCCTCAATCTTGGGCTTTGTACAAGACACCAATATATACACTCTCTTGTTGAGTCGGTCTTATCCAGCCTCCTCTTAGGCTTTGGGTAAGGATTCCCCCAGTGGAGTCAATCAACCGCTACACTTCAACCTTGGGTTTTGATCAAGGCACACAAAAATCAATATCCCTTATAAAGGAAAGTATGGCATTGCTGGATTCTCATATCCCAGTTAAAGTAATCCTCCTTTATAAACAGTCACCCAACAACCATGATAAACAAACAAGATGTCTCCCCTTTAGAGATGACAAATTCTCTCTCAGTCAAACCTTTTAGCCTCAGTCTTGGGCTTTGAACAAGACACAAATAAACCTTTTAGCTTTAATCTTGGGCTTTGAACAAGACACCAAAACATCATCTTTTTCCTCCCTTAGAATAGGAGGAACTACGATTGCTCTGATTTTCCTGTTTCGTTTAAACGGGAATACGTAGGCATAAGATTGCAAAATCTTAGCGAGCATACCAATCAAAAACTCTAGGTCCAGTACTTTCATACCAATTAAAACTTAGGTCCAGTACCTTACCAAAAACATCGGGAAAACCCGAACATCAACATCAACTCACTCACTCACTCATACTTCCCAAGAAACTTTCCCAACCCATTAACGGATAAACACCATCAAGTACAAAGCAAAACCTAAAGCTAATATCCTATGGATAACCACATATAGGATGGGTAATTGATAACTCCCCATTGTATAACCTGACCCCGGACCCCCTAATCTCTTTTAAGCGTTTGTTCAGTTAAACATCCGCGTGCAAGGTTAGTTTTAGATAGCTTCCCTTTCCCTTTCAGCTTCATGGAATAAATAAGAAATCAGAAAGTAGCACCCCCTCCTACCATCGCGGTGAGGAAAACCCAGCGATAAGGTGGTCGCGTCACCGACAAAAATCACTCGCTACACACAGCGTCTTTCTTGGCCCACTTCAGGTTCTGATCAGCCTTCAAGATCATCTCTAAATATTAGTTGTAAGTGATTGAATTGATAGTGGTAGACAAAGTCACAAAATCAAATTAATGTTGAGTTTAAACTCTTGAAAGAAAATAATGGTAGATGAAAAAAAAATTATGTTAAGGAAAGAGAGTGAGTGTAAAAATTGTGCGAGTGTATAGATAAAGTTGAGAGAATGAATCGAGATTGAGATTGAATTTGAAAACTTAAAACAATTTAAAATAATAAAAATAGTAAATTCTATTAAATGAAAATACTGAAAAGTTAAAATTGTAGCGAGTATGAGAACAATGTTTGGTCACGCTTATGACCTCTCAGGCCAAACTTTAGATTATTATGGCTCATTTCCCCTAGGAACCAGAGAGTAAAAACCAATGCTAGAGGGAAAGTTTTTTTTGACACACGCTAGTGGAAAAATTAATTACATGGGGTTTGTAAAAAATTAATATACTTGTTAAAATAAATTTTTTGGGGGGTTTAAGCCCCCAATTAATAGTAAGTGGATCAACCCCTGCTAATAACATAATATATTATTTATTGAAGGTTGCAACATCTCAAAATTACTCAATTTTTAACTATATCTCAAAAATCATTTTTATAAAAATATTCAAAATAACTTCAAACTTAAGAGATTTTTTTTTAAATTTTGATATCCAAATAAAACTATAGTAAAATAATGAGATTATTTTTTAAATAAAGAATTAATATAAAAATAAAGAGGTAAAAAAACCACCAAAGAATGGTAATTGTTAGTACAAGAAGTGCTAAACATGCCACCGTTAAGAAGAAAAAAAAGATACAACAATAAAAATTAATAAGAAAAGCCAAAAAAAACATAGAAGCACTAGAGCAAATAAAAATCTTATAGGAACTCACAGAAAAAACACTCGAGCCGTTAGAAACCTCACGCTAAGGGTTCAGGGTAGATCTTAGACAGTCAGTTACATTTTTAGGTTAGTAACAGTGAATATCATCTGTGTATTTTGATGATTTGTTGCATTTTTTATATTTATGAATTATTAAGTATTTATAACTTGATTTTTTATCGATGTATCGTAATTTGATTTTACTGCAGTATTGTATCTTGAGTTATCCCTTACACTCAATTAGGTTGAATCCATTACAATGTTTTTTAGCTAGAGCAAATTGGTCAAAGTCGAACGATATGTGCCATGAATCACAAGTTAGAAGCCTTAAAACGATGTGTTTTTTTATGTTTTATTCGAATAACAGTTTTGCTTGATTTGAATTAATAATTAATTTGAAATTTTGATTTTCGTGTTGTAATAGTGATTCGAATAAATGATATATCTGACTCGAATCAAAGACAACTTGATACGATCACAACAAGGGATGATTTAAATCAATTGCTCAATTTCTCACCTATTTTGTTTCTTACCTCTAGCACTTATATAAACCATTTTTTGTCATTCTTCATAAAAACTGTGAGTGTTGATTCTTTCACACCTTTTCTCTCATGTCAAGCCTATACAAAAAATTTATAGTGTGTTGATTGGGTTATTTATGTTTAGGTGTTGTGTGATATTTTTCAGATAACAAATCATCTTCAACCTTGAGCCCATAAACCACATTGTTGTGGTACTCATCTCAAAAGATTAAGTATGAGTGGTAGATGCAATGTATTATGATTATGGTGTCTAGAGACCGACTTCCATCAAAGAAAAGTATTATTTTCTTCTCCATTAAAGGCTTCAACAGAACTAAGTGAAGATTGTTGTGGAACAAAGTTGGGAGTTTCTAAGATCCTTTAGTAGAATAAAGGCTTGGACAAGGGAATTCCGATAAGATTGAGTGATGACCACTGCAAAAGAAATCTTGGAGCAGAACTTTGGGTCTAGTAAGGAAGTTAGCTCAGGATAAAGTGAAGATCTTATGAATTTGGCAGTTTATGGTATTCAACTACAATAGAAGGGAAATCCAGATTGACACATGTGTTTTTTTACCATTTTGGCTTGAAGTGTTTAGTATTGTCTTGATTGTCCATTATAATAAAAACTCTTGTATATTAATTTTATAAATAGTTGAAGACCGAATTAGTTTTCAATGGTTCTCCATTGAAGACTAGACTAAGCGCAAAGCATGGACGAATGCGTTGAACAAGTATAAACCTGGTGTACAATATCTCTTTCCATATCTCTTTTACGTTCTAGTATATATTTGCATGACTTGGGTGTTATCACTTTCTAGAATCACATGTTAATAGTTTTTTTATTTGCTTATAGTGAATCATTGTGTAACTGTAGATCTGTAACAGATCTACTCATTTGAATTTTCTTTCTAGCCATTATGAGTGTGTAAACTCTTAATGTTAGATTGATTGTTTAATTTACCAAATTCAATTTGAACTTTTTGTGTAAGTTAAATCATGTTAATTGATGAATTGTTGTTTAATAAAATTCATCTCTCTCAGTTGTTGTCATTTCTGATAATCTAAGAAAACTATGAAATCTATTCAAATGTATCTTTTATAAAAAACCATTGTCACACTTCTGCTTGTAAAAATCTAATTTTTAAAGAAAATATTTTTTTAAATAGATTTATAGGACAGTTTTATTTAACCCTATTCCCCTTCTAGACCATTTTACACCCATATTCTCCACCAACATTCATAACCACCATCAATAGATCAAACGACACCAAGAGAGAACCAAAATTCGCAAACCCTTACCAACCACAGAATCAAGACAACCACTCAATTTTCTATTGGTTTAGACAAAAGATAGGGTTCTAAAGCCAGTTAGAGAAAGTGCATGAGTCGACATCTTCTCTACCTAGAAACCAGTTTTAGACCTAAAAATACTCTTCTCTTTCAATTCTTTCATAGGTCTTGGGACACCATTAAAGATACCAGCATTAGAAGTTTTCCAAATATACCAAACCACAACATGCCAAATCATATTTAAGCCACCCTTAGACTTAGCCCTATCTCCTAAAGAGAGTAAAAAGACAAGCAAAACTATATGCCCGCAATGAATAGCCACATGCCAACCTAACCACTGAAAGATCCTATACTAAACTGACAAAGTTAACTCACAAGTGATAAAGAGATGGAAAATTGTCTCAACTAAACCCTCACACAAGGGACGAGAGATGCTGTTAGAATCAATAATCACTCCTTGTTTCAATAGGTTCTCACTAAAGTGATTCAATCTTGCAGGAGATGCCAAGAAAAGACCACCTCCTTAGAAGGGGCTCAACTTACCCAGATTAGGGAGAGGGTCAGATTCTCAACCAAATCAGAGGACAAATAAGGGATAAGAAGTTACAACTAAAGATTATAAGCATAGGAAACAAAGATAACATTATATCTTGAATTATTCCACATCCACTTATCTATATCCAGATAGAGTGGAGTTATGAAGCATAGAGAGAAGGTTATCAACCATAAGTAACTCATGAATAAAAAAAATTTCCCTTTCACTTGAGATCCCAAATAATGTTCTCATTATCCATCTATCAAATCTCTCTCGTCAGCCTATTCTATTGTGTATAAATTGAATAAAGGCCATGAAGATTGTTCTTAAGTGACATATATAATACCCAAGTATTCCCCCCCCCCCCCCCCCCCCTAAGAGAGGAAAAAACTGAGTTACCATATCTAGCTATAAGAATCTCACACCAAAGACCTAAAACACCTCTAACCAATCTATATATTAGCCAACAGTGCTAGGTTTACAAGAATTGGGTCCCTAACTCCTAACCCCTTTGTCTTAAGGTTTACAAACATTTTTCCACTTGACCCAATATATCTTAGAATATCGCTTCACACCTTTACAAAGGAACCTTCTTTGAATCTTAACAAGTTTCTTTCAAAACTTCACATGCATTTAAAAAAAAATTAATAATATAGGGATAACATTGAGCATAGAATTAAGAAGAACCACCACCCCCCCCCCCCCAAACTGACATATTGTGCTTCTAAGAATTGAGCCTCTTAGTCATCAAAGTGACTAAAGGATTCCAGGTAGATTCAAGCCTAGCATTATCCCCCACTGGTAGGCATGGGTACCTAAACGAGAGGTTTTAATCCTATAGAGAATGAAATCACCGGCAAAGGCCAAGAAGATCGGGTCCACATTAAGCCTCATAAGATAGCTCTTGAAGAAATTAACCTGAAGGTCGAGGCCCCCTCAATCTCCATAGGTTCTAAATAGTATGGATTGCCAAAAATAATGTTTCATATGCATATTAAAGGTGTGAGACCATAAATCATACGTTCTCACTTTAAACCCAGAGTAAAGACCAATCTCAATAGTTCTAGAAACTAGACCACTAAGCCCCTCAGTCATAAGGAGAAAAAGTAAAAGATCTAGGGGATCATCTTGCTTCAAGCTCTTTTAGGATAAACGAGATTCTCTATTACCTGCCCAAGTCTAGAAACCAACACTTTATCCACCAACTTATAGAGGAATCTAACCCGAGATATAAGCATAAAATTAAGAAGCGGAGTTATGACATAAAGATGAAAAACAATGAAACTGAACAAATATTATCCTCAAATAATCTCTCAAAATATTCCATAACCTTTTTAGGAAGGAGAATTCAAATCCATTCGAACCTAGGATTTTGTTACCCTAACACTAATACACAACAAAATCTAACTCTTGAAGACTGAATGGTGTCGTCAAAGAAAGGTTATCATCTTTCGAATAGGTATGAAAAAACGCCATCAACACGGGGTTTATCAACATTTGATTCTTTAAAATGGTTTGAGAAAAAATTAACAATCTCTTTCCTAATTTATGACACTCAATTCTGTAGATCTATGTGATTGCGGTATGATAATTGTAACAATCAGATGACCTATTGGGTTTGGATGATGGAAACACTGTGATTTGAAGTCCTCATTTGAAGTGGTGATCAAGTCATTTTGGTTCTAGAAATGACAAAATTGTGATGTGAAGTCTTCATCAGTTGTAATGTACAAGTTGTGATTCTTGGTGATCAACATGTCTAAGCTTATCTCTCAAGCACGACACTAGATGTCAAGCAGCATTTAGTGGAATCCCTAAGGATCTCAGCCAAGAAAAATCTCTAATGATGGTATCCATCAAGAAGCCTTATCAAGCCTCATGGTATATATGTGAAGTCAAGTCTCAGCTGAAGTGTTGATTCAATGTTAGATTAAGCAAGGGATCTTGGATCTTTAAAGTTGTGAAAGAGATTAAGTGTGAAAGTTCGCACCGTTAGTGTTAAGTGATTTAGGCCTATAAAAATATAAGATTATCTCTTGAATTTATTAATTCAAATCACTCTCACACACTTTCGAATGTTCGGGAAGCCTCTTTGCTTTGTTAAAATCACTATAAAATGTTTTACGCAAGTAGCAAATTGATTAATGGCTCAAATAATCTTGTATGGGTGCAATTTACACTAGATAATTAATTAGCACATTATGTATAATCGAATATCTCTTTTGTAATGCCTCATGGTCGATTATTAGAGCTTATAATCGATTAGTGATGACGCCTTTTAAAACCTTCCATGTTTATATTGAATAATCAATTATGTGTTTTTCATAGTGCTTTTGAGAGTGAATCTTTTACCTGTGAGGTGTTTGGTTTTGGTGTGGGGGTATTGTTCTAATATCTCTCTTGTGAGAAATTGGTTTTTGGTTGTGAGATGAAAAATTTGAAAAGATCTTGTTTGGTTGTTATGGTGAACCTGGTAAAACCTTTGTTTGGTTTCCGAGATTATTCGGTTAAAATATCGTGTTTGGTTAGGATGTCTCTGTAGTTAAAACTATGCTTGGTTCGTGAGCTCAACCCTGTGTTAAAAGCTCTCTCTAGATTCAAGATTGTCTTGGTAGTAAAATCTCGTGTTTGGTTAGGAGGTCTTCTTAATTAAGCTTCGTGCTTGGTCAAGAGCATAACCATTTTAAAACTCTAGTCTTTTTGATAGGAGGTTCATGGGAAAAACATATGAAAAGTTCCCATAAGATTGTAATGGATACTCTCAAGAAGGAATTATTAGGGAGGGGAGCAGGTCATGTTATTAGAATGAAACTCTATAAGTCTTTGGTGTTTTTCTCTCTTCCTTTATATCTTTACTTTTCAGTCATTTATTTACTTCCCTTGTTTCTCTTTCTTCCTACTATGATTCTTCTTATTTTGCTTATATTACCTTGTTTATTTTACAAACATATTTTAAATTTTGATTTTATGAAAGATTTTTATTTTGACACTGAAACTCTGTTATCAGGGGACACATGTTGGACACGATGTCTGGGTCCACGTGTACCACATGTCAAACCAGATTGACAGATTATCACATATACTAAGGAATTAAATGCAAAAAGCAATAAAGAACACAAGAGAATTGTTAATCCAGTTCAGTGCAACATCACCTACATCTAAAGGTCTTCCAACCTAAGAAAGGAAATTCACTCTCAATAGTATAGTACAATTAGTCTTAGATGAACAAACCTTGTTCAATTTCTATTTCCTAACACTACCCATGTATTTCTATTTAGGACTCCCCCTAAATATGAGAACCCCTCTTGCTTTCTCTCAATCACTACCCTAGTGATCAATGCTTTCAAAATATTACAGAAGTTGAATTACAACTCAATTAACAATCCACCTATATGCCTTAAATATTCAGTTTAGGCTTCTTTTAGAGATTTGCAACAAACAACAATACAAAGACACAAAGAACAAAAACCCTAGCACACTATATCTTCAATGCTTGCTACATGTGTCTTCGAAGGTAGGGATAAGTCTCTTTAAATATAAATACATCTACAGGGCTTTTTCCAATGGGAATTATATTTGAGAGAAATCATATTTGATTTTCTTTAAAAACATCCACAAAATGATTTGATTTGATTTTATCTTCATTCAATATTAAATCTTCATTTAAATTGATTGGACTTAATACAACACAAGGATGACAAATCTCCTTGGAACCAAATCAAAAACATTCTGGCAAATTAACTCACTGAATATGTCTTTCAGACTGGGGACAAATGCTACATACATTCTGGAGCATCTTGTTCCATATTTTGCATCTTCACCAAATTTACATTTTGTACTACCCATGTTGTTTTACCAAATGCATCTAACCAAAGGAAAAGTAGATATCGTTTTTCAAACCTACATAATTCACCCTTATTGTGTTTGGATTCACTTGTCCAACAAGTGACATCATAGCCTAACTCTTATTCAAAGACTAATCATCTCATAAGGAAGATGATGAATGTAAACACTTCTGCTTTTAACAAGGGACTATTCATGAATACACCTCCACCATTTAATGGTGAAAAGTTTGAGTCAAGGAAAGAAAGATGTAAGACTTTTATAAATGAAAATGAATTTTTAATGTGGGTTATTTTAATCAATAGTTCTTTTATTCCTACTTTATCCTTTAATGATAAAGTAGTAAATAAACATGGTTTTCATTGGACAAAAGAAGACAAAAGAAAAGTGAAACTTGGTTTTAAAGTCAAGCATCTTTTGAGAAGTGCTTTAAATTTTAAAGATTTTTGTTATGTCTTTAATTTTGATTCTTCCAAGGAAGTTTGGAAAACTCTTGAAATGATTCATGGAGTTTCTCTGAAGATCGAGGAAGAGAGAATGAACACATAAATCCAAGAAGTTGGAATGTCAAATGAATATGATAATCATTCTTATAGATGGTACTAAACCATTGGAACCCTTGGGGGTTATGTTAGAAATTTTATATTTAACAAATATATAAGGATTAAGAATTTGAATAAAAAATATGATCCAATCCTCAATTCAAAGATAGTAGTGTCTTTGTTGAGTTTAGGGACAGTTGAGGAAGAAGGAGATAATCAAGAAACTCAACTATTTAATTGAGCTTTTAAAAGAAGTAATAAACTCATGTCTAAATAAGAATCTTCATCAAGGTAATCTTTTGAATATGTATTAGAATTGACCCCATTAGTTCCTTTGAACGAAAAATCTTGATAGATGAATGATTATCCAAAGATTCTTCGTCCAATGAACTTGACGGGGAAGCTACATCTATAAGAAACCTTTAATAAGCTTCAACAAGCAGAATCTTTGAAAGTAGAAATTATAAAGAAACATCAATAAGAATCTTCGAGGAAAAAATGTCCAGAACTTCTGAAGAATCAACTTCAGGAAGAGCTTTCAGAGATTCCTCATATCAAGTCTCATATGATAAAGAGGTAGGAATGAACGATGAATTATTGGAAGAAATATCAAGAGATTCATGCATGGATTCTTGCAAATATATTTTCAAGAATATTTATAATAATATTTCCATAGAATCTTATTAATAATCACCAAAAGAAGAAGAGCATATGCGTTTTAAAGCCACCTATGATAAAGGAGATCATTTTGAGGTAACATATTTAACTCACTAACATCTCTGTAAACTAAGTATAAACTTTTTAAAGAAAATGAAAAGTTAGAAACCAATATCTTAGATATTAAGGAGTATATTGAATTCATGGAAAATAGCAATAAGATTCTTTGTGAATAAATTGCTAGCATTAGAATCCTTAAAATCAAATAATTGTGAATCTTGTGAGTCATTAAAAAAATAAAGTAACCAAAATGCATGAAACCTTATAGAAATTCACTAAGAGAAAAGATAAGATTAATTTAGTTATTTCTAATCAAAGGGATTCATTTAATAAAAATGTCTTAGGTTATAAAAATAATAGACCATTTAATAATATTTGCCATAATAGAAAGAAATTTAATCTCCTGATCTTTAAATGCAAGTTCTGTAACAAGCTTGGTCATCTTGAACCTGTATGCTATGCTTAATCAAGAGGATCTAAAGGGAATACCTCCCGACCTCTTAAAGCGACTAACACACCAGGACTAAAAAATATTTGGGTACCAAAGGTGAAATCTTAATTTGTTTTGTAGGATTGCTTTGCAACTTTGAAAGTGATTATTGCAAATTTAATAAAGTTGTGCAAAGAATGTGTATACTATGAGCAAACAAGAGAAGTATTATGACTTGTAATGATCCTTGATAATGTTGTTACCATTGATATTGGTGCTCAACAATCATGTTATTTTAAGGTATTAGAATTGATGGTAGTGCACAATAGTCCAGCTTGACCAAGTTGTTCCTTGGCATTGATTGTGGTGCTCAATGATCGTGATGGTTTTAGTTATGGAGTATGAGGAATTAGGATGATTATGTCTCTCCTAAGGATGTTTTAGCCAACCCTCTTATCCAAAAATTCACGGAGATCAATTTTTGACAATGTTTTGTCGCTTCCCTCACGAGGAGGAGTTTTATAAAGATATCTTGAGATTTTGGAGGTAAAACACTTGGTGTAAATTCAATCAAAAACTCCAAGAAAATTATCCAGCAAGTGGAATTTTTCATGCTTAGTGAATATTATTTTGTCACTAACATATTTTTTGATTTGAGTTATTTATGCCATAAGGAAGATTGCATTGGTAAAATTGAAATATCTAAGCTAAGGGGTGCAATGTTGAAGTATAAGGGTGTCAAAAGCAATCAATCAAGCCCAAACTTTTTCCAAAGCCCAAAAGTATGGGAAAAGGGCTAAAAGAATTAGATAATCGACTAAACGTGAGGGATAATAGATTACATCTTATTTCCATCTCAAATATTCAAGCAATATCATAATGTATCTTTTCCAAACTCAAGCAAATCAGGTCATGATTAAGAAACATGCCAAATATCAATATTTTAGAAGATCTAATCAATTAAGCCTTAGCTGTAATTGATTAGAGAGCTCGTTTTGGAAAGATTTCTCAATTTATCTTTTTTGGGTCAAATCTTCATTAATTTTATGAATTATCTCACGAAAATAAACTCATTAGTTATGCTACATAAAGGTACTCACTCATTCCTTCTTTTGCATCCTTTTCTTCCTTCTCTCTTATCTTCCTATGTGAGTTTCTAATTCTTGCCTCTATTTTTATCATCATGGTTCCAACAATAAGTTTCCCATATGGAAATCCTTCTTTAAGCAAATCTCCTTTCGATGAATACTCTTAAAAGAATCAAGAAAGAACTTCCACCACGAAGCTCTCTCAATTCACTAATGGCGAACAAGTGGAAAGAAGATGAAAAACCTATTTTATAGTTTCGAGACTGTAAAAAGGTGGATGGGACTCCTAATGTGACACTTCCACTAGTCATAACCACCGACATAGCAAACCATTCATTATGAGGAATCCTTGTTGATGATGGGAGCTCCTACGGTCTAATGTACATTGGATCCATTATGAGATTAGGGTTAGGCACTCAATATTTGAAGTCGTTGGGAGTTTGTTAGCATTCAATGATTCCTCCATTTTCCATGTGGAACTATCGAGTTGCTTGTCTCTTTTGGGGAAGGAGAGGACAAAAGAATCGTGAATGTGCACTTTCTCATGATCCTTTGTGAAAGTGTCTACAACGAAACCCTTAGGAGATTGTTCCTCATGACATTAGATGCAGTGGCCTCTCCGGTCTATTTAAAGATGAAATATAACAATGATTCATGCAAATTGATTATCATTTCGATCGATTTGCATGGAGCTCGCCTTATTCATGAAGCCATACTGAAGAAGCCAAGTGTGACCATCGTCACATCTGAGAGAAGAAGTATAAATATTTGTCAAGTAGTTGGCATAATTGACCTCGACGTGCAGAAAGATAGAACATTGCAAAACGACAAGCTTAGCCTAATGGCAGAAGTCAAAGTGAGAATCTTTAGGCTGGTTCTGGACTACAACTTTGAAATCATCTAGCTCGATGATAACTCACCGTGTTCGTTCTGTATAGGGGATAAGTTATCATTCAAGGTGAAGAATGGGCTTGTTGAGTACCTTAAATTTAACGTCGACCACTTTGCAGTTTCTCTTGACGAGATGCCCATCATACACCTTAGTGTGGCTTGCCACCGATTGGATATTAACCCCTCTATCCATTATGTCTCTTAACGAATGTGTCGTCAATCTCTTGAGAAAGTTGAAGCAACCAAGAAGACACCCCAAGGTGTATTAGATGCAAACTTTATCTCCAAAGTATGGTATACTTAATGGATGTCCAATGTTGTGTTGGTCAAGAAAGCCTTAGAGAAGTAGAGAATGTGTGTCGATTACACCGATCTCAACTGAGCATGCCCTAAAGATTCCTACCCACTCCCGAACATAGATAAGCAAGTAGAAAATTAGGTTTGTTACAAATTATTGTCATTTGTGAATGCGTATTATGGCTACAACCAGAACCTATGTACGAGGCGGACATAGACAAGACAACCTTTGTGACTGAGGGAGCCAACTATCGATATAATGTCATGCCTTTTGGCCTAAAATGTGGGAGAAACGTACCAAAGAATGATGAATAAAATCTTCATGGAATGGATAGGCGAAAGGTAGGAAGTCTACATGGAAGACATGATCGTTAAGTCTGACAATGAGGATATGCACGACGAACACCTAGCAAGTGTGCACAACAATACAATATTAGGTTCAATCCAAAGAAATGTACCTTTGGGGTCAGAGTCGGCAAATTCATAGGCTTTTATCTAATAGAGAGAGGCATAGAGGCAACCTCGAATAAGTGTGAGGCAGTCATCAAGATGGAAGCACCAACAACAAAGAAAGAAGTAATAAAACTAAATGGAATGTTCATCATCCGGAAATGTACCTCTGGGGTTAAGTCCGACAATGAGGAGATGCACAGCGAACGCCTAGCAAGTGTGTTCTGGATGTTTCGACAATATAATATGAGGTTCAATTCGAAGAAATGTACCTTTGGGGTCAGAGTCAGCAAATTCATAGGCTTCTATCTAATAGAGAGATGCATAAAGGCAAATCCAAATAAGTGTGAGACGGTCATCAAAATGGAAGCACTGTTGAAAAGTGTTTTAGGTGGTTGTTTTATCGTATCCGCATGGATTGTTCAGATATCTAGATGTTTTTCGTTCAATAGTTTAACGTTCTAAGAGAAAGGTTTTAAAAGAGTTCTTGTTTTGTAACATATGTTTTTGTAGCAAAGAGTAAACTAGAGAATGGATGTTTTGTTTTAAGAAAAGCATGTCAATATTAGATTTCGTTAACCCCTTTCATACATATCCGATTAATCAAGCATGTGAACTTAGTTTCGATCAATACAATCGCGTATCCACGCGAATCCGTTTATTTCTAAAGCGGCTCCGTGGGTATTATTTTTTTAATCGCTAGATGATTTCTCTAAATAACAATCGAAACAATAAACATAAAGATCGATACAAAGCAAATATTAACTTTTAAATCTATGTCTAGAGTTTGTTGGTTAATAGATGAAGAAATTAGATCAAGACTTGGAAAATCTATGTCTAGAGTGATTCAAACCATAAATATAACATTAAAAGCAAAGATCTTCATCATCTATTGATCATAAACCTTGTTCACATACAAAAGATCAAAAGAAATACATAATAGCAGGGTTAACTACCTCTAATCTTGACACAAAAGTGTTTAGCTACCCATCACCATGGTAGCTTGATCAACAAGTAAAAAAGAAAGCTTTGCTAGCATCAAAGTCAAAGAATCGAGGATTGATACTCCAAAGATTTGATTCTAACTTCTTCCTGAGTTTCTAAGCTTTTTTGACCTAAAAACCCTTTCTAATCTCTAAAAATCTGAAAATGTAAAAGTTGGTCAAAATATCTTCTAAGGAAGATTTATATAAAAAGTGCAAAAAGTAGCAGTAAGTGGCACCGCACTAAGCGCCATCAGGAGCGCGCTAAGTGCGGTCAGCAAAACAGAGGCAGAAACCCAGAAAGCGCGCTAAGCGCGGTTGGAGGCCATTAGCTACTGCCTCAACAGTGGAAACACACTAGAACCGCGCTGAAAAGCTCGCCAAGCGCGATTTACCGACATAATCGCCTCGAAAATGATCTTTTAGGCCTTCTTTCCATCACCATAGGTTTCTTGCATTATATATCAACAAGAAGACCTTGTAGCGAGCGATTTTGGACGCGGTTCTTAAGCGCTGGTCGCTCTCTGCGGTTGAGCTTACTACAGGTCGATTCATTTTTTATCCTATTGTGAGCTGAATAAGGAAGGGAAATAGATGTCTCCAATTAACCCTGCTTTGCATACTGAGTTTAAACAGCGGTCTGTTAGGTTACGGATGCTATCAATGTGGGGGGGCCTTTGTACTGGTTATTTGTATTTTCGCCAATACTGTTTTCTTTCTTTTTATCTTGGCAGAAGGTTTCTGGCGGGGAACAAGGATTAGGATGTTAGGACTGATGTTTTTGAATTACTGCTTTTGATTGATGGAGATATGGGATTTGGGTTTTTTGTTTAGTGTGCTCGCTAAGATTTTTTCTTTCAATCTTATGCCTACGTATTCCCATTTACCGAAACAGGGAAATCAGAGCATTCGTAGTTCCTCCTATTCTATGGGAGGAAATGGGTGTTTTGGTGTCTTGTTCAAAGCCCAAGACGTGAAGCGAAAGGTGGTTTGTATCTTGTTCAAAGCCCAAGATGTGAAGCTGAAAAGTCCTGACTTTAGAGAGAATTTGTTATCTCTAAAGGGGTCTGTTTGTCACAACTGTTGGATGACTGGCTGTAAAGGAGGATTACTTTAACCGGGATACGCGGATCCTAGTAATGCCATAATTTCCTTTATAGTGGGCTTTAACCTGAAGGAGAAGACTTTAACTCAGTGTAGAGCAATGCTATCTTTCCTTAGGAATTTCTCATGCTAAAAGAGGGACAGTGGCATGGATGTAGATGATCCAGAGGCTTGCCGCTTACAGCGATTAGATGAAAGGGAATGAGTTGTTGATGTTTGTGTACTGTGAACGAGGCACAACTTTGATGCTAAAAGGTTGATTGGATCAACCAGTGGTTTTCTTATATAAAGCCTAAGAGGAGGCTAATATGTGTCTCGTACAAAGCCCGAGAGAGAGGCGAAAAGGTTTTGACTCAACGAGGGAATCTTTTGGTATCTCGTATAAAGCCCGAGATGGAGGCTATTTGACTCAACAAGAGAGTTTTTGTATCTCGTACAAAGCCCGAGATGGAGGCTGAAATTTGTTTGGCAAAATAAGAACCTTTTTGTATCTCGTACAAAGCCCGAGATGGAGGCGAAAGGGGTTATTGACTCAACGAGGGAGTCTCTTATGTGTCTCGTACAAAGCCCGAGAGAGAGGTTAAACGTTGTTTGACTCCGCTGGGAGAATCTTTGTACAAAGCCCAAGAGGAGGCTATGGTTACTGTTTCAGTTAAGTGACAGGTCCAGTATACTGATTTTGAAAGAGAAAATCAGTTCTTATATGAGCAACACTTTACTCATGGATTTGATTCAAGGATCCGGGTTATTCCTGTTCTTTAAGGAAGCGGGAAATCCGAAGGGTATTGAGACTGTCTGAGTCTACGGGTTTCCTTCCTATTTAACGAAGGGGTCACTTGAGAATGTCTTTGAGACTCAAGGAGATTAGACCGTCCAAGTCTAGAGTTTCATCTTTTGTACTATGCTTTGAGAAACAGTAGTAGACTCTATGAAAGGACTGTTCTATGAAGATGACTAGGTTCTGTTCCTATACCTCTAGGAGGTCGTCGGGATAATTTGTACGAAACCCAAGAGGAAGCTGGACACTTTTAAGAAGCCGACGGGTCCTTGTACTAAGCCCAAGAGGAGGCTATCATTCCCGAAGGAAGAGATCATTATACGAAGCCTAAGAGGAGGCTGTGAATACTTCTAAGAAGCCGTAGGATCCTTGTACTAAGCCCAAGAGGAGGCGGGGTTGCTTTTAGGAAGCCTGTGGGTCCTTGTGCGATGCCCAAGAGGAGGCCGGTTGCTTTTAAGAAGCCGATGGGTCCCCAAACCCCGAGAAATTCAAGGCAAGCTATTCACAAAGAATAGATCAAGTCAGGAAAGTTTGAGAATTTGGAAGAAACTCTAGAGATGCAATTCACGGAGAAGAGATCATCTCTGGGGAGTAGAGTTTCTTTGACAAGTGCTTTTAAGAAGCCGATGGGTCCCCAAACCCCGAGAAATTCAAGGCAAGCTATTCACAAGGAATAGATCAAGTCAGGAAAGTTCGAGAATTTGGAAGAAACTCAAGAGATGCAATTCACGGAGAAGAGATCATCTCTGGGGAATAGAGTTTCTTGACAACTTCTATGAGTGACAGTCTATGAAAGGGTTCACAGAGAATGCTGCCTTTCATATCTCCATATTGTTTAACCCCGAGAGGAGGGAAGACTGTGTCTGGTAATCCTATGGGGATCTAGTTTAGACTATTTCTAAGAGTGATTGAAACGGCTTTACCTAGTGCTAGACGTAGTTGTCGGGGAAACTCTAAATATCTATACTATTATTACACAGTTGATATGAGTTTATGAAAGAAGGCTTACAGCGAAACAGCCCCACAATACAGTTATATATATATATATGAAAGCGGTAAATGAAAGCGGGTAAACACTTACTCAGTTGTAGAGCTTCCATGCTGTTTGGTTAGTTGTTCAACAAAGAAAGATTGAAAACAACAGTATATTCAAAATCAAAGGAGAAAGTGCTTTGAAATAAAAATATTTGGGGCTTACAGCTCAAGGAGAGGCCTAGGGTTTTATCGGTGAGCGCACTGTTGAATTTGTACAGAGGGACTTATACAAGTGACTGAGGCCCAAAAAAGGTTTTCTGTACAAAGGGATGGGTCTTACACTCTCTCAAGAGGCCCAAGTGAGTTTTAAGAAAAGAAATGGGTCTTACTACTCGAGGGTAGGCCCAATGGTTAATTTTGAAAAGGGCGACGATCGCGCCGAGGTTTTGGAAACACCGTGGGACTTATACAAGTGATTGAGGCCCAAAATTTTGGTATTTATAAAGGGATTGGGTCTTACACTCTATTAGAGGCCCAAAGAGTCTTGAAACAATTGAGTATGATTAAAAATCAAAGAAACCCCAATTTTCACTTTTTAAAAGTAAATTTTCAAAGAAAATTAATAAAAAATGACAAAAAATCAAATTAGTTTAAATAAACCACTTGTGATTTTTGGTTAAGGTTTGAAAAATGAGGTTTTAATCATAAGATGATTTAAAACTTATTTAGTTTTGATTTTCAAGATGAATGTTCACTTTTAAAATGTTTAAAAACAATTAAAAATGAATTTATTCACAAAAATACCAACTATATTAAATAAATAATATAAATTTTATTTTTTTATAGAATAAAATATTTTACTATTTTTGTGATTTTTCAGAAAAAGAACCAATAAAAAATAATCAAAATTGAGGGAGTTATTAATTTTCCAAATCATTAAAAAATAATATGAAAAATGAGAAAATATGAAAAAGAGGGGTTGGGTCTTACACTCTATTAGAGGCCCAAAGTGTATTTTTGTACAAAAGATGGGGCTTACAACTCAGGGAGAGGCCCAAAATATTTTCAGTTTGAAAATAGCGATTGCGCCGAGATTTTTAACGTATCGGGACTTATACAATAACTGAGGCCCAAAATTGTTTCGTTAAAAAAGGGTTAGGTCTTACACTCTAATAGAGGCCCAAGTGTTTAAAAATGAAAAGAAATGGGACTTACAGCTCAAAGAGAAGCCCAGTTGATTTTCGTTTGAAAATGGAGATGCGCCGAGGTTTTCTTTTAACGCAGAGGGACTTATACAATAAGTGAGGCCCAAAATTGTTTTGGTTAAAAGGGGATTGGGTCTTACACTCTAATAGAGGCCCAAAGTGTTTTAAAAAGATTTGTTAGGGTGAAAATCTAAGAAAACCCCAATTTCATTTTTTAAGGCATTTTTCCAAGAAAAATTAAGTAAAAAATGATAAAAATATCAAATAAAAATCATTAAATAATGATTAAGGTTTATGAAAAAATATTTTATCCACATAAATATTTAAAATCATTTTGGTTTTAAAAATCAAGATAAAGAAATCATTTTAAAAGCATTTAAAACAATTTAAAACATTATTTTTAAATATATTAAAAATAATACTTTTTTTTTGTATTTTTTGTGGATTAAAATATTATGGATTATGAATTGGAAAATGATGATTTTTTGCTATGTAAAAAAAATTGGTTGAGTTTTGAAAATAAAAAATAAGAAAAATAGGAAAGATGTCACAACATCATCTCCGACATCTCCTATGGGGTAAAAACTAGTACCGAAACTTTAATTTTCAACACGTTTTTTATCAAATTTCAAACACTCATAACTCGCTCAATTTTTATCGAAATCAAAATCCGGAAGTACCTATCTTGACCGATTTTTCGCAAGGAATCCAATGGTATCGCACATGCATGCTGAAACTCATCGTACAAAACACAGCAATAAAAAAACCAGAACTGTTATCGATTGAAAACATCGTTCCGCGTCGAATTTCCAACACGCGTAACTCTCTCGATTTTTATCCGAATTGAAATCCTTAAAAACCTATCTTGACCGATTTTTCGCAAGGAATCCAATGGTATTACTCACGCACATGGAAAATCAACAAACAAAACGCAGAAATAAAAAAACCAGAACTGCACTGTTTTGAAAACATCGTTCCGCATCGAATTTCCAACACGCGTAACTCTCTCGATTTTTATCCGAATTAAAATCCGTAAAAACCTATCTTGACCGATTTTTCGCAAGGAATCCAATGGAATTACTCACGCACATGGAAAATCAACACACAAAATGCAGCAATTAAAAAACCAGAACTGCTATCGTTAATTCGACGTCGTTTCGCGTCAAATTTCCAACGCGCGTAACTCTCTCAATTTTCATCGGAATTGAAATCCGTAAAAACCTATCTTGACCAATTTTTCGCAAGGAATCCAATGGTGTTACTCGTGTACACTGAAACTTAATTTACAGAACACATCAATAAAAAAAACCAGAACTGGACATGATTTTAAAACAACCAAAATTCCACATATAAACATGTTAAAATGCAAACAGTGGGAGGATCACAACATACACATTAAGGACTACATTTTTACCTCAAGAATTGTTCAATATGATGCATGTATGTGGACAACAAAGGTAAGCATGATTCAAAGAATTCAAGTTGTGAATTTTACCTCTTTTTTGGAGATTTTGGGCAACCTACCAAGTGCTTTGTTCCAAAAATGATTTGATGCTTTGGACAACCTCAAATGACCTCTTAGAAGCTTTTAAGATGGTTGGAATCGGTTGGAAACCTCTGGAGCAAGTTTGAGCACTTTCTTGCAAAATGGTCAAAAGTGGCCAAAATGCCAACTCTCTCAAATGGTGTTCCAGATGTGTGGCACCATTTGGGACAGTTCAAGGATGATATTTAGAGTGTGTTTGAGGTTTTATCTGGTTTGGAAAGTGACTGAATCAAGACATGGCTTGAAAAATGCAAAAAAGTGCTATTTTGAGGTTTTGAGAGGTGACTTTGTGATGTTGGTGTTATAGGTCACTTGTGAGAGTTTGGATCACCTACATATGATGTTTATGAGGTGTTAGGATCATGATCTGTGATGGAAATGCTCTCTAACTCAAAAACTCAGAATTTCCTTACTAAAGAAGGCATTTTGGAGTGAAAGAGAGAATTTGAGGAAAGCATCTGTTTGATGGCTTTGGTGTACTCAAACTGAGCACAAATGAGCTCTATTTATAGTAGAGCAAGTTTGTTTTGGGATCCACAGTGAATGGTGGCTGCAGCAGAGGTTTGGCCAATGTTGTCCAATGAAAATCCAAGTCTCCTCTAGCCATTGACTAGAGGTTAGAGCACAGGTTGTTGGTTCCCTAGTTGTTGGAGGAATCTTGACTGAATTCAGTTGGAGGAAGCTCAGTTCATGCCACCTCTAAGCATCCATTAAATGTTCCAAACCAAAATTGGAGTTTTGTCCCTCTTTTAGGGATTTCTAGGTTTTGGCATGCTTTTTTTGGTTCCTTGGACTTGGGAGGTTCATGGATCAGATCATCCCAATTGGATTTGATCCTTAGATGTGTCCAAAATGATGACAAGGCTTGAAAATTCGTGTGGCACAAAAAATGTGCAAATCTGCCCTGAAAAATTTAGCTGCAGCAAGCCTTTTTGTAAGATCCATAACTCCCTGCTCGAGTATTCTACATGGACGTTCTAGGACTTTCCGGAAAGCTTAGATGACGTACTTCAACTTTGATGTTTGACACTAGACCTAGTTTAACTTGGATCATGGAGAAAAACAGCCTTGAAGTTGGGACATTGTACTGAAATTACAAGACAGATTTTTGGCTAAGTGCTGAAAAATGTCAATTTTAAGTTTTTAGCCATTTTGATCCAACCATAACACAAAATCCATGATGAATTGGGATGAGGTGTAGTTGACACTTTTGTAGAGGGCCATGAGGGCTACAAATCAAGCTTTGGATGGGAAAAAATGTCTTTGTGGTTTAGGAGTTATGATCCTCCAAAGTTGGTACCCTTGCCACTTTATTCCATAACTTAGAAAAATTTCTAAGTTTTTATGGTTACCCCTTTTATAAGTTATCCCACTTTCTTTGATTTTTCTTGATGAATGATGATTCCAATCACACATTAAATCCATTTTAGGGTTAAAAAACCATTTTTATGAAAAATCTCAAAAAGTCAAAGTTTGACTTTTGTGCACAGTTGACTTTTTAGCAGATGAATTCCAAACTGTGCAATTCTTCAGGAAATCATGTCCTTGACCTAAATCAAACTTGATGGACATGTTCCATGGGTGTTATAGGGTATATTTAATCGTGTCCCACGGCTTGGGAGCATGTCCTGGTCAAAAGTCAAAGTTACAGTTGACTTTTCCCGCAAAACCCTAATTGTGGTTCAGATGAAATTGAAACTTGTTGCTCAAGCTTCTTGGATCAATCCATTGTTGCGAATGGATCAATATGGTGTGTTAGGGATCCTCAAATCCTGTCTTGAGGTCTTGGCTCATGATTTGTCCCAAAAGTCAACTTAGGGGTGAATTAGGTCAAGAAACCCTAATTCCTGATTTCTGGTAAATGCATCCCCAGAGGCTAAATTGTCTTGATGATGTGGTTTATGATGTTCCATGGAGCGTATTAGGTTATGCCTTGAAGTATTGGCTCATGCCCAGAGGAAAATTTCCATCTGGAGGCCCTAGTCGACCAAACCCTAATTTGGTGACACTGGCGATCCTGAGGCTTGATCCACCTAGAAGGGAGCAGCCTTGTGCTTAATCCTTGAAGTGGGAGTCCTCTTGATCCATTGTGGATATTTGAGACGCTAGACAAGTTGAAGATCATGTCATTCCTTGATTGATCCTTTGTCTAAGAGCTCTGCGAGGGCTTGAAACCCTAAATCCTGTTTGTAGTGAATGCTCACCCACCTTTGGGGAGACTAATGAGGTATGATGGTTCATCCATATTGTGCTGATGATTTGCACAATGATGGGAAATCTTAGTGGTCAAAATTTGGGGTATGACAGATGCTCCTATTTAATCTTCTTGGACCCGAAGGTGTGAATGACGAAGGTATTCGGGCATTCGGGGTGCAAGAGGATTAAATATCGGAATACCCGAAATTTTGATGGTGGTTATGAATGGTAGCTTACGCATTCATCTTCTTTAGCTAAGCGAATATGCTTAGAAAAGGTAAACTTCCCCTCGATCCTGGTCTTCAGTCAAGGAGCTGGTCTCAGTTTTCTTTTGAAATAAACTTCCCCTCGATCCTGGTTTCCTACCAAGGAACTGGTCTTAGTTTCTTTTGTAAACTTCCCCTCGATCCTGGTTTCCTACCAAGGATCTGGTCTCGGTTTCTTATATAAACTTCCCCTCGATCCTGGTTTCCTACCAAGGACCTGGTCTTAGTTGCTGAAATAAACTTCCCCTCGATCCTGGTTTCTTACCAAGGAACTGGTCTCAGTTTCTTTTGAAATAAACTTCCCCTCGATCCTGGTTTCCTACCAAGGAACTGGTCTCAGTTTCTTTTGTCAATAAACTTTCTTGACAAGGAACACTGTTAGTAGCGGTTTTCCTTCAAACTTCTCGCCGAATTTTCCTGGGGAGATGCCATTTGAGTGGAAAAAGTTTTGATGTCAGGCTTGCTGGAGAACCCAGTCATCTGAGTTGTAGAATTGCACAAACTTCTCTGTTGGAGATGCCATTTGTCGATTCTACTGGGGAAAGTGAGTCTCTTGAGAGACTGTTTTCGTTTGGGGGCTTACATTATACTTTTCTCGAGATCTTTCCGGAGAAATGCCATATGATGGGATCCAATTTTGAGGTGCCGATGACCTTTTCATCAGTGGTTTTTTCGGAGAAAAACTTCCGTACCACCGAATCTCTTGATTAAGAGGCTTTCTCTGGGGATTTTCCTTAATCCGGGAAAGCGAAGATATCATCTTCAATGGCGAAGAGTGATGTTTTTCGGAAGGTCTCTTATTTCTCAGAGGTTCAAGTTATCAAAGTGGTCAAGGGCCAATTCTAATCCAGAAATAAACTGAAGGAGAGATTGTCCAGACGCAACACTTCCTGACGAGGAAAAGGCTGACAACTTGATTGAGAGGACTTTTATCACTAGGGAATAAGACCGACTAGAGTGATAGTGATGCAATATGAATGTGAATGTAAATCAATAATGCATGATGTATGTATGTATATGCGGACAAAACTGACGCGACATACAAACTAAAAGATGAACATGACTGGATACTCGGCCATCGCAGGGCGTGGAAGAAATATCGCTGGTTCAAGATAGCAATTCTTCCTTGCTTAAGAGAAACGGTCCCTGTTGGGGGCGATGCTGGTCGGGCTTATGAGATGAGAACTTGGCCGAGGATGTCAGACGAAACATGGTCTCTGACATTGTTGATCCTTCATTCAGGCGTGCTGGTCTAGAAGGAGTACTTTGATCCTGCATTTTGAAGTTCGCTTACTTCTGGAGAAGCGGTTGATGCTCTTTTGATGTTCAATAGTCAAAAGAAATTGCCAACTTTATTTTAAAAGAAGAAAAAGTTTTAACAAGTAAATTCATTTTTGTTTTATTTCAAGAATCGTTAATCATGTTAACAACGTCATTCTGTAAAGCTAAAACAAATAAGAATTACAAACAAAAGCACAAGGGCTCAAATTTTATTGATAAGATGGAGATCAGCCAAACGCGTGATTCCAAAGAGTATATACAAAGTTTGAAAATGGTAATTTACAGGGAAAAGGGCTACGTTGAAACATAACGACCGCTATCCTTCTACCAACTTTGAATTTTGGGCATCCTGAGCTTCTGTCGAATATGACCTTGACTGGAGTTTTCCTCCGATGGACGATGTAACTGCTGCTGCTGCTGAGGGACTTGCCTCTGTTGAACATAGTTACTTGCCATTATCCCTAATTTTTGCTTGGATTGTACTATGATATTTCCAATCCATCGGGATGATTTTTTATATGTCTCTAACTTTTGCCTGGACCGTCCTTTCGGGTTTTCAATCCACCGAGACATTTTTTTTTTTAGGCGAAGTATTTCTTGACTACGTCAACATTCGTGGGATAGGAAAATTCCTCTCCGTCCATGGTTGCAAGTCTCAAGGCACCGCCTGAGAAAGCTTTCGTGACCACATAGGGGCCATCATAATTCAGAGTCCACTTGCCTTGCGAATCAGTGAAAAATGATTGTATCTTTTTGAGCACGAGGTCTCCTTTTCTGAAGACACGAGGTCGGACCTTTTTGTCGAATGCCCTCTTCATTCTTTGTTGATACAACTGACCGTGGCATAGTGCCGTTATTCTCTTTTCTTCGATCAGATTCAGTTCATCGTGTCGATTTTGACACCATTCAGCTTCTGTAAGCTTAGCTTCCATCAATACTCGGATCGATGGGATCTCTACTTCTATGGGGAGAACTGCCTCCATGCCATACACTAAAGAGAAAGGGGTAGCCCCTGTTGAAGTGCGAACAGATGTGCGATAACCGTGAAGAGCAAAGGGTAGCATCTCGTGCCAATCTTTGTAGGTTACAACCATCTTTTGAACGATCTTCTTGATGTTCTTGTTAGCCGCTTCTACCGCTCCGTTCATCTTGGGTCGGTAGGGAGATGAGTTATGGTGTTCGATCTTGAACTCAGTGCACAACCCTTTCATCATTTTATTGTTTAAGTTAGATCCATTATCAGTAATGATCTGGCTTGGAACACCATAATGGCAGATGATATTGTTTTTGATAAATCGGACCACCACTTGTCAGGTTACATTAGCATACGACGCTGCTTCGACCCACTTGGTGAAGTAGTCAATGGCTACTAGAATGAACCGATGTCCGTTTGAAGCCTTGGGCTCAATCATGCCAATCATGTCGATTCCCCGTATCGAGAAAGGCCATGGGGAAGAGAGAACTTTGAGATGTGATGGCGGTACATGAATTTTGCCGGAGTATATCTGACACTTGTGACACCTCCTCATGTACTTGTAGCAGTCGGATTCCATGGTCAACCAATAGTACCCTGCTCTCGGAATCTTTCTCGCCATTGCGTGTCCGTTGGCATGAGTGCCAAAGGACCCTTCGTGAATTTCTTTCATAAGCATGTCTGCTTCTGGTCTGTCTACGCATCGGAGCAAGACCAAGTCAAAATTCCTCTTATAAAGAGTGTCACCACTCAGGAAGAAGTTTCCAACCAATCTTCTAAGGGTCTTTCTATCTTTCCTGGATGCCCCAGGTGGGTACTCTTGTTTTTGAAGAAAGCATTTGATATCGTGATACCAAGGTTCGCCGTCTATGACTGCTTCAATCGTAAAGATGTAAGCGGGCCGTTCAAGGCGCATGATGTCGATCTTAGGTATGTCATTCCATTGACCTACACTAATCATGGAAGAGATAGTGGCTAATGCATCAGCCATGTGATTCTCCTCACGAGGGATGTGATGAAACTCGATTCTGTTGAAGAAGGGTAACAACCTTCTTGCATAATCCTTGTAAGGAATCAGTCCTGATTGGTATGTGTTCCAATCTCCTGTGATCTGATTGATAACTAGAGCTGAGTCGCCATATACATCCAAGTTCTTGATCCTTAAGTCGATCGCTTCTTCGAGACCCATAATACAAGCTTCGTATTCGGCCTCGTTGTTCGTACATTTGAACGTAAGTCTGGCAGTGAAAGGAATGTGGGTACCCTGAGGGGTAACAATGATTGCCCCAATTCCGTTTCCGTAATGATTAACTGCTCCGTCAAAGATAAGTCCCCATTGGGAACCTGGTTCTGGCCCATCACTGGGTAACGGTTCATCACAATCTTTCATTTTTATATACATGTCATCTTCGTCTGGGAAGTCAAACCCGATTGATTCTTGATCGTCAATCGGTTGATGAGCCAAATGATTGGCTAAAATACTTCCTTTAACGGCTTTCTGAGTGTGGTACTCTATGTCATATTCTGATAATAACATCTGCCAGCGGGCAATCCTTCCTGTAAGAGCAGGTTTTTCGAAAACGTACTTGATTGGATCCATTTCGGAGACCAGCCAAGTAGTATGACGAATCATGTACTGGCGTAGACGTTTGGCTGCCCAAGCCAAAGCACAGCAAGTTTTCTCAAGCATCGTGTACCGAGTTTCACAGTCGGTGAATTTCTTGCTCAGATAGTAAATGGCAGACTCTTTCCTTTTGGTTTCGTCTTGTTGGCCAAGTACACATCCCATTGAGTCCTCTAGGACTGTGAGGTAAATGATCAGTGGTCTTCCTTCCACTGGAGGTGATAGAATCGGAGGATTCAACAGATATTCCTTAATACTGTCGAAGGCGGTTTGGCAATCTTCTGACCAAACGCAATCCTGGTTCTTTTTGAGTAATTTGAAAATTGGCGCACATGTGGCAGTCATGAGGAATATGAATCTGGAGATGTAGTTCAAACGTCCCAAGAATCCTCTGACTTATTTTTCAGTTTTCGGAGAAGGCATTTCTTGAATGGCCTTGACCTTGTCATGATCAACCTCAATTCCTTTCTGGCTGACGATGAACCCTAGTAGTTTCCCTGAACGGAGACTGAAGGTGCACTTGTTGGGATTCAAGCGGAGCTTGAACTTTCTTAAACGTTCGAACAATTTTGACAGATGTTCAACGTGCTCACCCTCTGTTTTTGATTTTGCAATCATATCATCAACATACACTTCGATTTCTTTGTGTATCATGTCATGAAACAGAGTAGTCATGGCCCTTTGATAGGTTGCTCCGACGTTCTTCAAACCGAACGGCATTACCTTGTAACAAAAGGTACCCTATGGGGTAATGAACGACGTTTTCTCCATGTCTTTCAGCGCCATTTTGATCTGGTTATAGCCCGAGAATCCATCCATGAAGGAGAAGACTTTGAACTTTGTTGTACTGTCTACCAGCATGTCAATGTGTGATAAAGGAAAGTCATCCTTTGGACTAGCCTTGTTCAGATCTCGGTAGTCGACACACATTCTGACCTTTCCGTCCTTTTTGGGAACAGGTACTATGTTGGCTAACCATTGAGGATATTCTGATGTGGCGAGGAAACCCGCGTCAATCTGTATTTGTACCTCCTTTTTGATTTTGATGGCCATGTCCGGGTGAGTCCGTCTCAACCTTTGCTTTACTGGCGGACATTCCGATCTCAATGGTAAGTGATGTTCCACGATGCTGGTATCCAACCCTGACATATCCTGATAGGACCAAGCGAATACATCGGGAAATTCTTTGAGAAGCTTTATCAAACTCTCTTTGGTAGTTGGACTGAGCAGTGCCCCAATCCTGATTTTTTTTCTCTCTTTTTCTGAACCCAAGTTTACCGTTTCCAACGGCCTCTGTGAGGTTCAATGTACCTTTCCTCTTGTCTGAGTAGTCGAGAGATCTCTTCTGGAATTTTGTCGTCATTTTCTTCTTCAGCCCCAAATACCGGGAACTCAAAGTTGGGAGAAGACATCGGATCGTATGTTTCAACGAGGTTTAAAACAAGCAATCTGCATGACGTGATGATTCGTGTTTAGAAGAGATAGAGAAAATGCAAGTGTGTGCAGTGTTTTATTTTACTGCTTGTTTTTATTTTTACATGTTTTTTAGGATTACCATTTTCTGAAAAAGCAAAAAGAGAAAACACCAATTAATGCAGAAATTACAGAACGACGTTATTTTATTAATGAACAAGTCGATCCTTGAAACTACAGCCCTATAAAACAAAACTTTGTCGCTTCGGGCAAAGCGAAGAGGGAAAATTTACAGAAAGCGAGCCCTATCAAAACATCTGTTTCACCTGGACAGGGTGAAAGGTTAAAGACGGCAATTACTTTGACTGGTGAATGACCTCCGGAATCTCGACGGCCCCCCATTGGCGGTGAACTCCTCGATGAATCACAAAGTATGGCACCTTCCTCGATTTGTCTTTAGAAATGACGCTGATTTCTGGTGGAGTAGGATCATTGGAATCTGTCTCCCAGGCAGAGTTGTCGTAGGAGGATTCCTCTGTTGTATTTTTCATAGCATTTGTGCTCTCAACTGTATCTCCCCATCCAGTTGGTTGGATGTCTTCGAGCCTGACACGAGAGCTTTCGGGAGCGGTGTACTTGACCATATAGTCGAATTTTCCACTTGGTTGTCCCAAGGTGTCCCACACTTCTTTCGAACTGGAGGAGTCATCCCTCTCGATGACATTGACCTCGGGAAAAGCATAGTTGATGAATTCAAGTCCTGCAAACGTTGCGAATTCATCTGAGTGTTGATCCCATGACATGGTGGGGACACAGGTATTCTGTTCAACGACGGTCAGCTGATTTTCATTGTTCGGCTGACTCTCTTGCCCCAAGTCTCCTAGATAAGGTTGCCACATTGGCAGACCATCCATTGGGCCATAGTAATTGTGGTCAAAGTTGTCTTTCATCGGAGTGTCCTCTTCTAATGAATTGGGCGGAGCACGGTATCCTTCCGGATCACAATCCCCGTATATCATTTCGACAACTAACCGTGGTATAAATCTTGGACTCTGTGCGGGATAGCAAAATGACGTAGGCACCTCTTCCTGAGACACATAACTGTCCTTGTTAAGGTAGGACTTCCATTCTTCATCCGTGTCAGAGGGATCTTCCTCATTGATAGCATGAACTGTCTGAGACACTAGGTGAAGAAAACCTCCACTGTGGAAGAAGTTTTGAAGGGGATGAAGACTTTCATCGTTGGCAGCTGTCTGGGTACAGGTTGCAGAAAAACCAAGACCCTTCTTTGTTTTATTGTCAGTAGGAATGACAAGTTGTCCCCATCCTGTTGTATCGGTACTCTCGACCACTTTGATAGCAGCGTTGTATGAGGAAATCGAGGTTCCTCCTTGGGATTGATTGTCCTTGCTCACCGACAGTGCTTGGAGCTGAGTTCCAATAACCTCCTCGGGTTCTATACCAGTAGATGATGACAAGTTACTCACAAGCAAGGCTTGTTCCCCACAAACTGTGACAAGTTGATCGTTCTTGACGAACTTTACCTTTTGGTGGAGGGTTGAAGTAACCGCTCCAGCCTGATGTATCCAAGGTCTTCCTAATAAACAACTGTATGTTGCCCGGATGTCCATGACCTGGAAAGTAACTTGGAAAGTGTGAGGACCGATAGTTATGGGAAGATCAACTTCGCCGATAACCGTTTTTCTGGATCCGTCGAATGCTTTGACGACGACCTCACTGACTCTCATCGGAGGGCCTTTGAATGATAATTGCATCAAAGTGGACTTTGGCATAACATTCAGGGTTGACCATGTGTCTACCAGTACGCTGGCTAAAGCATCGTCCTGGCAGTTAACTGTGATATTGAGCGCCATGTTATGACGGCGACCCTCTTCGGGTAATTCCTCATCACTAAATCCCAAATTATTGCAGGAAGTGATATTAGAGACAATACTATCGAACTGTCTGATTGTTACATCTTGTTCCATAAAGGCTTGCTCCAAGACTTTCTGTAGAGCCTCCCTGTGCGCTTCTGAACTGAGTAATAGTGATAATACCGAAATCTTTGAAGGAGTTTGTAACAGTTGATCAACAATGTTGTATTCACTCCTTTGGATGAGCTTCAGTATCTCATCATCATTTTTCGAAAGTTCGGGATTACTGGATTGACCGACTGATAGATCGGGAGCTTCTGTCTGAAGTTCCTTTTCCTTGTTAACTTCCCCAACCCCTCGGTTGAAGATTCTACCACTCCGTGTTACACGACTGATGTCTGCAATGTTCACAACAGAGGGTAATGGAATTTCCTTTCCATTTTCAACTGTCGTTGGACCGTATTTGTAAGGGATAGCCTTAGTTGATTCATACGGTAATGGTCCTAGTAGATAGATGACTATGGGAGCCCTCTGATTTTTCTGACCGTCGTAAGTAATCTCGATCCGTTCCCAGTTGGGAACTTTAGATTCGTCAAGTAGAGGGATGATGACAAAAACATCCCTGGTCTGGTGACGACCAGAGATGGTGACAACATCCTCAACTTGATCGGCAAGGTAATTCGGCGTCCAGTTGATGGGTCCAGAACCCGGATATGGACGAATTTCTCCACGATCCACCTGACCCTGAAGAGCTGCTCTCACAAGGTAGCACCCTTGGTTACTTTCTGAACAGATGCTACAACGGTCATAATTGTGTGGTGGCACCTGGCCATGCCCACCTTGAATACAATGTAACCTTACTAGGTTAGCTTCCACTGATCGGACATCCTGACTCTGACGCCGAGTAGGATTCCTGTTACTGATACTAATTTGCTGAGTATCTTCATCCATATAGATTGGCATCCACCAATGATTTAACAAGTGCTGAAGTGCCTCCTGGACAAGGGTACAACCTCGATCGTTTTCGCAACCCGCTTTACAGCCTTGATAGTCATGTGATATTAAGAATCCGAGTCAGACCTGCTCAGCATGTAACTCTACCAGGCTGGTATTCATCACGCGAATGTCAAAGATCTGAACCATGTTGATCTGATAGGGATTCCTATCATGGTAGTCTTGGATCCATCCAAGATCCATCTGACGCTGGAGGGCCTCCTGTATGAAAGAGCATCCCTGTTTGTTTACCGAGCAAATAAGATAGGAACCGTAATCGTGTCGCGGCAGATTATGATACTGGCTTTTCCTTGAGTGCATTGCCACCAAGTTGACATTCATTGCACAGATGTCGTGGTTCTGAATGACGTTGGAGTTCGTATAGACCATGTTAACTCCACGAACTCGGTGCTCTTAGATCCATCCGAGATCCATCTGTTCCTGTAGAGCTGCTTGCACTACAGAACATCCTTGATTATTTTTAGAGCAGATATCACACTGGTGATAATTATGAGGTGACACATGGCCATATCCACTCTGTCTACAATGCATCTTGACCAGATTGGTCTTCAACAAGAGTACATCATGAATTTGATAGACATCGTTAGTCTCTCTTTCTATCAAATTGACTGCAGCCTTCTCGTGTTGAGGCAGCGGGTTCGTAAGAACATTAGGATTTGTATCCTTATAGGATAAGACCCCGCTCCTAACAAGCTTTTGCACGTCAGATTTAAAATTGAGACAATTCTCTATGTTATGCCCTGGACCTCCTTAATGATAAGGGCAAGTCTGATCCACCTTAAACCAAAAAGGCGGATTTTCCGGTACTGTAAGAGGAGATTTAGTCTGAATGTGCCCCTTAGCCAATAGTAATGGAAACAGCTATGCGTATGTTATGGGTATAGGATCAAATCCTGGTGGCCATGTTGTATGGTTGTTGTTATATGGAGGACGAGCCTGCTGAAGAGGCTGTTGTGTCCTTTGCTGATCAGGTTGGCTCTACGCAACCTGAGGTTGATATGTAGGAATAGGTGCATGGCTGATAGCAGGAGTTACAGCTCCTACTGGTTGATACCGACGCCTTTGCTTTCTGAGAGAGATATTCCCAATATCTTGCTCTTTTTTCTTAGGGAGAGCGCTACCGTATTTTTTAGTACCGCTCGTCGATCCAGTGTCTTTTGCCAAACGTCCTTCTCGGACGGCTTCCTCAAGACGTACGCCCATGCCGACCATCTTGGTGAAATCACTGGGCGCACTGGCAACCATTCGGTCATAGTAAAATGAGCTTAAGGTTTTTAAGAAGATCTTTGTCATCTCTTTTTCCTCAAGAGGTGGATAAATTTGAGCGGCAATTTCACGCCACCTTTGAGCATACTCCTTAAAGGTTTCCTTGTCCTTTTGCAACATCGATCTGAGTTGACCTCTGTCGGGTGCCATGTCCAAATTGTACTTGTATTATTGGACGAAGGCAGTACCAAGATCTCTGAAAGTGCTGATCGTGGCACGGTTTAAACCCATGTACCATTTGAGTGCGGCACCGGTTAAACTATCCTGGAAGTAGTGAATCAGTAGGTCCTGATTCTCCGTCTGAGCTGACATCCGCCGAGCATACATCACCAGATGTCTCTGAGGGCAAGAGTTACCCTTGTATTTTTCAAAGTCGGGCACTTGGAACTTGTGCGGAACTTTCACATTGGGGACCAAGCAGAGGTCTGCGGCGTCCTTTCCAAATAAATCCTGATCGCGAATGGCTTGCAGCTCCTTCTGCATTTCCAAGAACTATTCCTGGAATTCATCCATTCTATCGAACATAGTTTCCTTTTTACCAGCAGGTATTGGTGGAATCTGTCCTTCCGGGACAGTGTGCACCACAGGGGGTGGTACCATGACTACGGTAGCGAACCTTGGCGTTTCCCAAAGTTTGTAACCTTCAGGAGTCTTCAGTATGCCCCTAGCATCTTCGCTTTCTCGAAGTTTGTAACCTTCAGGCCCAGCGGCTTCTGTTGTGATTCCCTGATCCTCAGTGATCGGCGGAACATATCCTCTCGGGATATAGTTGACAGGCATGCCCCAGGGACGATCTTTCGGCATCTGATACCTAGGATCATTCTTCTCCACTATGGGCATTGAGGTGATCTCTGAGATCACAGTTCTTTGTAGCTGAGCTTCTGCCATGGCTTGCATGTCGTTACGAAGCTCTCTCATATCCTCTCTTAGAGCGTCGATCTCTTCTTTCAACTCTCTATTTTCTTCCTCAAGATCATCCATCTTTTTCTGACGATTGGTCCGAGTATTATACGAATGAGACAGTTTGACTCTAGAATCGAGACACAAACGTGAGATTCGTAGGGAAGAAGAATACATGATGTGAGAATGATGAATGCAATGATTATATTAATTGTTTTTTGGTTTAATCAAAATAAACTTCGACAATTAGATTGCAAATATCAAATAGTGGGGAAACCCCATTTTATTGAAATTCAAAGGATTGCGGAAATGGAAATACAGTAGATTACAAGATGCGGAAACAGAAACCTAAGCTAATGGGTCCCGAGTCCTCTCTGAAGAGAAACCGGGTGCTGATTCTGGTATCTTCCTTTTCTTTGACCGAGACTCTTGGGCCGTTGTCGGGTTGTTATTCCTTTGCCAGGTGAAAGGAGTGAGCAAATTCCTTTGGTCATCTTGATTCTCTACAGCATGTTGCTCCAAAATTTCAATCAGAGCATCTTTCTCTTTTAGTAATTGCTGTATTTTGATGCACTCTACGTCGAGGGTGCGGTACTTGTTCTTCCAAGACCTTCTTTCCCTCTGAACTTTGTTGAGAGTAACCTGAAGATTTTCTGTTTCAGTCATGAAGTACATGACAGATTCCCTCGGCGGAAGAATTCCGTAACGAGGATAAGGCATCTTTAGCTTGAGAGCTCTAGTTTGTACCCAATGGAGATAAGGCTCCACCGAGACACAGTCCGGTTTTCCTAGAGACTCTCGTCCTTTCTTAAGAACATGTTTCCAAGCGTGCACTATTTCCGTCTTTAGTGCTCTGTCACTTTCTCCTTCTTTGAAGAAAAGACCTTCCAGATGAACACCCAGTGGGACGTGTCTCATCGGGTATCCAAATTGACGGTGAACCAATACCAGATGGTAGTTGATTCCTCCTTTAGTTCCTATGAGGGGTACGTTGGGGAAGTTTCCACAACGGTCAATGATCCTGATTCCATCATAAATCCTATTACACCAATCTATATCAGAGTTAGTAAGGGACATGATCTTCTGCGACCAACGTAAGGCACTCTTAATTATCCCAAAAAGCAGCAGACTTGGGCAAGTGGGAAATAAACCATTTATAAAGCAGAGGTACACAGCATGTGATCTCCCCTCCGCTGTACAAATTCCCCAAGTGTACAGAATGATACGCATCTGCGAGCAAAGTCGGCACAGGATTTCCAATGAGAAAAACCTTAATAGCGTTGATATCGACGAAATTATTAATGTTGGGAAACAAAAATAACCCGTAGGTGAGCAAGACAAAGATGCTTTCAAAATCAGTTATGTTTCCTATATTGGCAAAATACAGAGCCTTCTTTGTCAGGAACTGGGCTGGAAAACCTTGGATGCAACCCTTAGCAGTCATGTGAGTCCTGACCTCAGACTCGTCCAAATGAATTGCTCTTGCAATGGTCTGATTCTTTGGAATTTCTTCCAGTCCAAAAAATGGAGCTCGATCTGTAATGTGTAGATCGATCAGATGAGAATACTCCTCCAGCGTTGGTGCTAGCTGGTAATCCGGGAATATGAAACAGTGATAAACCGGATCGTAAAACTGAATGAGCGCATCCATGATTCTCTCAATCACATGGACTCTTAACAGTGGTAGCAAACCTCCGTACTTGGCTCTGAAAGCCTCAGGGCTAGTGATCATCCTTGCTAACCTTCTCAAATCCCCTAGTTTTGGAACCTTGAAGGTGTACGTATGAGTTCTCTTTCTACCGAAATCCATTAGCGTAATCCTCTTCTCTGATATTTGCAATCACAGTCTTAGTTTAATTTGAAAAACAGAGAGACTAGAAGAGAAGTTTTTTTTAATGTTTTAATGTTTTATTAAATGAATGCATGAATGCAGCACACAAAAACATAGAAAAAACATGGGGTCAAAGGGTCGTTGTCATGAAGTCAAGGCTCTACCCATCCCCAAAGGTTTATACTAAGGTGACTTTTGTACCTGTACTCATTATCATCAGCTCCTCCCAGGAAAGCAAAACAACAAGCGGATCGCCAGCGAGTTGTAGAGCAATCTTAGAGTAAGTGCCATTCACCGAGAATAGATCACCAGCCTCAAATGAGGGTAGTATCATGTAACAACTATTCTCGATAGTTTCCCCACTACCAAAGGGTTTGGCTCCTCAGCTTCTCAGACTTAACAATCGGCCCATTGTCTAGGTGAGAGAATGGGTTGCATTGGTCAGCCTCAACTGAGGTTGATGGTCGACCTCGTCGCCATCACTTATCTTAAGTGTATACTCAATCTTTCCACATACGGCATCACCCGCATTCCCATTAGCAGAAAAATAAACATGTATAGCAATTAGGAAAAGCAGTATATATATTTGTCCTAAACATCCTAGACTTTTAAAGCTAAGAATCCTATGTTCCTGACAGAAATGGCTCCCCGGCTGAGTTACCACTCTGTAGTTTCTACACAAGGAAAACAGAAAGAAAGGTACTTCCAGGCCCCACGGTGGGCGCCATTTTTCTGTAGCGAGCGATTTTGGACGCGGTTCTTAAGCGCTGGTCGCTCTCTGCGGTTGAGCTTACTACAGGTCGATTCATTTTTTATCCTATTGTGAGCTGAATAAGGAAGGGAAATAGATGTCTCCAATTAACCCTTCTTTGCATACTGAGTTTAAACAGCGGTCTGTTAGGTTACGGATGCTATCAATGTGGGAGGCCTTTGTACTGGTTATTTGTATTTTCGCCAATACTGTTTTCTTTCTTTTTATCTTGGCAGAAGGTTTCTGGCGGGGAACAAGGATTAGGATGTTAGGACTGATGTTTTTGAATTACTGCTTTTGATTGATGGAGATATGGGATTTGGGTTTTTTGTTTAGTGTGCTCGCTAAGATTTTTTCTTTCAATCTTATGCCTACGTATTCCCGTTTACCGAAACAGGGAAATCAGAGCGTTCGTAGTTCCTCCTATTCTATGGGAGGAAATGGGTGTTTTGGTGTCTTGTTCAAAGCCCAAGACGTGAAGCAAAAGGTGGTTTATATCTTGTTCAAAGCCCAAGATGTGAAGCTGAAAAGTCCTGACTTTAGAGAGAATTTGTTATCTCTAAAGGGGTCTGTTTGTCACAACTGTTGGGTGATTGGCTGTAAAGGAGGATTACTTTAACCAGGATACACGGATCCTAGTAATGCCATAATTTCCTTTATAGTGGGCTTTAACCAGAAGGAGAAGACTTTAATTCAGTGTAGAGCAATCCTATCTTTCCTTAGGAATTTCTCATGCTAAAAGAGGGACAGTGGCATGGATGTAGATGATCCAGAGGCTTGCCGCTTACAGCGATTAGATGAAAGGGAAGGAGTTGTTGATGTTTGTGTATTGTGAACGAGGCACAGCTTTGATGCTAAAAGGTTGATTGGATCAACCAGTGGTTTTCTTATATAAAGCCTAAGAGGAGGCTAATATGTGTCTCGTACAAAGCCCGAGAGAGAGGTGAAAAGGTTTTGACTCAACGAGGGAATCTTTTGGTATCTCGTATAAAGCCCGAGATGGAGGCTATTTGACTCAACAAGAGAGTTTTTGTATCTCGTACAAAGCCCGAGATGGAGGCAGAAATTTGTTTGGCTAAATAAGAACCTTTTTGTATCTCGTACAAAGCCCGAGATGGAGGCGAAAGGGGTTATTGACTCAACGAGGGAGTCTCTTATGTGTCTCGTACAAAGCCCGAGAGAGAGGCTAAATGTTGTTTGACTCCGCTGGGGAGAATCTTTGTTCAAATCCCAAGAGGAGGCTATGGTTACTATTTCAGTTAAGTGACAGGTCCAGTATACTAATTTTGAAAGAGAAAATCAGTTCTTATATGAGCAACACTGTACTCATGGATTTGATTCAAGGATCCGGGTTATTCCTGTTCTTTAAGGAAGTGGGAAATCCAAAGGGTATTGAGACTGTCCGAGTCTACGGGTTTCCTTCCTATTTAATGAAGGGGTCACTTGAGAATGTCTTTGAGACTCAAGGAGATTAGACCGTCCAAGTCTAGAGTTTCATCTTTTGTACTATGCTTTGAGAAACAGTAGTAGACTCTATGAAAGGACTGTTCTATGAAGATGACTAGGTTCTGTTCCTATACCTCTAGGAGGTCGTCGGGACAATTTGTACGAAGCCCAAGAGGAGGCTGGAAACTTTTAAGAAGCCGACGAGTCCTTGTACTAAGCCCAAGAGGAGGCTATCATTCCCGGAGGAAGAGATCATTATACGAAGCCTAAGAGGAGGTTGTGAATACTTCTAAGAAGTCGTAGGGTCCTTGTACTAAGCCCAAGAGGAGGCGGGGTTGCTTTTAGGAATCCTGTGGTTCCTTGTACGATGCCCAAGAGGAGGCCGATTGCCTTTAAGAAGCCGATGGGTCCCCAAACCCCGAGAAATTTAAGGCAAGTTATTCACAAAGAATAGATCAAGTCAGGCAAGTTCGAGAATTTGGAAGAAACTCAAGAGATGCAATTCACGGAGAAGAGATCATCTCTTGGGAGTAGAGTTTCTTTGACAAGTGCTTTTAAGAAGCCGATGGGTCCCCAAACCCCGATAAATTCAAGGCAAGCTATTCACAAGGAATAGATCAAGTTAGGAAAGTTCGAGAATTTGGAAGAAACTCAAGAGATGCAATTCACGGAGAAGAGATCATCTCTGGGGAATATAGTTTCTTGACAACTTCTATGAGTGACAGTCTATGAAAGGGTTCACAGAGAATGCTGCCTTTCATATCTCCATATTGTTTAACCCCAAGAGGAGGGAAGACTGTGTCTGGTAATCCTATGGGTATCTAGTTTAGACTATTTCTAAGAGTGATTGAAACGGCTTTACCTAGTGCTAGACGTAGTTGCCGTGGAAACTCTAAATATCTATACTATTATTACACAGTTGATATGAGTTTATGAAAGAAGACTTACAGCGAAACAGCCCCACAATACAGTTATATATATATATATATATGAAAGCGGTAAATGAAAGCGGGTAAACACTTACTCGGTTGTAGAGCTTCCATGCTGTTTGGTTAGTTGTTCAACAAAGAAAGATTGAAAACAACAGTATATTCAAAATCAAAGGAGAAAGTGCTTTGAAATAAAAAGATTTGGGGCTTACACCTCAAGGAGAGGCCCAGGGTTTTATCAATGAGCGCACTATTGAATTTGTACAGAGGGACTTATACAAGTGCCTGAGGGCCAAAAAAGGTTTTCTGTACAAAGGGATGGGTCTTACACTCTCTCAAGAGGCCCAAGTGAGTTTTAAGAAAAGAAATGGGTCTTACTACTCGAGGGTAGGCCCAATGGTTAATTTTGAAAAGGGCGACGATTTTGGAAACACCGTGGGACTTATACAAGTGACTGAGGCCCAAAATTTTGGTATTTACAAAGGGATTGGGTCTTACACTCTATTAGAGGCCCAAAGAGTCTTGAAACAATTGAGTATGATTAAAAATCAAAGAAACCCCAATTTTCACTTTTTAAAAGTAATTTTTCAAAGAAAATTAATAAAAAATGACAAAAAATCAAATAAGTTTAAATAAACCACTTGTGATTTTTGGTTAAGGTTTGAAAAATGAGGTTTTAATCACAAGATGATTTAAAACTTATTTAGTTTTGATTTTCAAGATGAATGTTCACTTTTAAAATGTTTAAAAACAATTAAAACTGAATTTATTCACAAAAATACCAACAATATTAAATAAATAATATAAATTTTATTTTTTTGTAGAATAAAATATTTTACTATTTTTGTGATTTTTCAGAAAAAGAACCAATAAAAAATAATCAAAATTGAGGGAGTTATTAATTTTCCAAATCATTAAAAAATAATATGAAAAATGAGAAAATATGAAAAAGAGGGGTTGGGTCTTACACTCTATTAGAGGCCCAAAGTGTATTTTTGTACAAAAGATGGGGCTTACAACTCAGTGAGAGGCCCAAAATATTTTCAGTTTGAAAATGGCGATTGCGCCGAGATTTTTAACGTATCGGGACTTATACAATAACTGAGGCCAAAAATTGTTTCGTTAAAAAAGGGTTGGGTCTTACACTCTAATAGAGGCCCAAGTGTTTAAAAATGAAAAGAAATGGGACTTACAGCTCAAAAAGAAGCTCAGTTGATTTTCGTTTGAAAATGGCGATCGCGCCGAGGTTTTCTTTTAACGCAGAGGGACTTATACAATAAGTGAGACCCAAAATTGTTTTGGTTAAAAGGGGATTGGATCTTACACTCTAATAGAGGTCCAAAGTGTTTTAAAAAGATTTGTTAGGGTGAAAATCAAAGAAAACCCCAATTTCATTTTTTAAGGCATTTTTCCAAGAAAAATTAAGTAAAAAATGATTAAAATATCAAATAAAATTCATTAAATAATGATTAAGGTTTATGAAAAAATATTTTATCCACATAAATATTTAAAATCATTTTGGTTTTAAAAATCAAGAAAAAGAAATCATTTGAAAAGCATTTAAAACAATTTAAAACATTATTTTTAAATATATTAAAAATAATACTTTTTTTTGTGATATTTTGTGGATTAAAATATTATGGGGTATGAATTGGAAAATGATGATTTTTTGCTATGTAAAAAAAATTGGTTGAGTTTTGAAAATAAAAAATAAGAAAAAGAGGAAAGATGTCACAACATCATCTCCGACATCTCTTATGGGGTAAAATCTAGTACCGAAACTTTAATTTTCAACACGTTTTTTATCAAATTTCAAACACTCATAACTCTCTCAATTTTTATCGGAATCAAAATCCGGAAGTACCTATCTTGACCGATTTTTCGCATGTTGAAACTCAACGTACAAAACGCAGCAATTAAAAAACCAGAACTGTTATCGATTGAAAACATCGTTCCGCGTCAAATTTCCAATACGCGTAACTCTCTCGATTTTTATCCGAATTGAAATCCGTAAAAACCTATCTTGACCGATTTTTTGCAAGGAATCCAATGGTATTACTCACGCACATGGAAAATCAACACACAAAACGCAGAAATAAAAAAACCAGAACTGCACTGTTTTGAAAACATCGTTCCGCGTCGAATTTCCAACGCGCATAACTCTCTCGATTTTTATCCGAGTTGAAATCCGTAAAAACCTATCTTGACCGATTTTTCGCAAGGAATCCAATGGTATTACTCACGCACACGGAAAATCAACACACAAAACGCAGCAATTAAAAAACCAGAACTGCTATCGTTAATTCGACGTCGTTTCGCGTCAAATTTCCAACGCGCGTAACTCTCTCAATTTTCATCGGAATTGAAATCCGTAAAAACCTATCTTGACCAATTTTTCGCAAGGAATCCAATGGTGTTACTCATGTACACTAAAACTTAATGTACAGAACACATCAATAAAAAAAATAGAACTGGACATGATTTTAAAACAAGCAAAATTCCACATATAAACATGTTAAAATGCAAACAGTGGGAGGATCACAACATACACATTAAGGACTACATTTTTGCCTCAAGAATTGTTCAATATGATGCATGTATGTGGACAACAAAGGTAAGCATGATTCAAAGAATTCAAGTTGTGAATTTTACCTCTTTTTTGGAGATTTTGGGCAACCTACCAAGTGCTTTGTTCCAGAAATGATTTGATGCTTTGGACAACCTCAAATGACCTCTTAGAAGCTTTTAGGATGGTTGGAATCGGCTGGAAACCTCTGGAGCAAGTTTGAGCACTTTCTCGCAAAATGGTCAAAAGTGGCCAAAATGTCAACTCTCTCAAATGGTGTTCCAGATGTGTGGCACCATTTGGGACAGTTCAAGGATGATATTTAGAGTGTGTTTGAGGTTTTATATGGTTTGGAAAGTGACTGAATCAAGACATGGCTTGAAAAATGCAAAAAAGTGTTATTTTGAGGTTTTGAGAGGTGACTTTGTGATGTTGGTGTTATAGGTCACTTGTGAGAGTTTGGATTACCTACATATGATGTTTATGAGGTGTTAGGATCATGATCTGTGATGGAAATGCTCTCTAACTCAAAAACTCAAAATTTCCTTACTAAAGAAGGCATTTTGGAGTGAAAGAGAGAATTTGAGGAAAGCATCTGTTTGATGGATTTGGTGTACTCAAACTGAGCACAAATGAGCTCTATTTATAGTAGAGCAAGTTTGTTTTGGGATCCACAGTGAATGGTGGCTGCAGTAGAGGTTTGGCCAATGTTGTCCAATGGAAATCCAAGTCTCCTCTAGCCATTGACTAGAGGTTAGAGCACAGGCTGCTGGTTCCCTAGTTGTTTGAGGAATCTTGACTGAATTCAGTTGGAGGAAGCTCAGTTCATGCCACCTCTAAGCATCCATTAAATGCTCCAAACCAAAATTGGAGTTTTGTCCCTCTTTTAGGGATTTCTAGGTTTTGGCATGCTTTTTTTGGTTCCTTGGACTTGGGAGGTTCATGGATCAGATCATCCCACTTGGATTTGATCCTTAGATGTGTCCAAAATGATGACAAGGCTTGAAAATTCGTGTGGCACAAAAAATGTGCAAATCTTCCCTGAAAAATTCAGCTGCAGCAAGCCTTTTTGTAAGATCCATAACTCCCTGCTCGAGTATGCTACATGGACGTTCTAGGACTTTCCGGAAAGCTTAGATGACGTACTCCAACTTTGATGTTTGACACTAGACCTGGCTCAACTTGGATCATGGAGAAAAACAGCCTTGAAGTTGGGACATTGTGCTGAAATTACAAGGCAGATTTTTTGCTAAGTGCTGAAAAATGTCAATTTTAAGTTTTTAGCCATTTTGATCCAACCATAACTCAAAATCCATGATGAATTGGGATGAGGTGTAGTTGACACTTTTGTAGAGGGCCATGAGGGCTACAAATCAAGCTTTGGATGGGAAAAAATGGCTTTGTGGTTTAGGAGTTATGATCCTCCAAAGTTGGTACCCTTGCCACTTTATTCCATAACTTAGAAAAATTTCTAAGTTTTTATGGTTACCCCTTTTACAAGTTATCCCACTTTCTTTGATTTTTCTTGATGAATGATGATTCCAATCACACATTAACATCATTTTAGGGTTAAAAAACCATTTTTATGAAAAATCTCAAAAAGTCAAAGTTTGACTTTTGTGCACAGTTGACTTTTTAGCAGATGAATTCCAAACTGTGCAATTCTTCAGGAAATCATGTCCTTAACCTAAATAAAACTTGATGGACATGTTCCATGGGTGTTATAGGGTATATTTAATCATGTCCCACGGCTTGGGAGCATGTCCTGGTCAAAAGTCAAAGTTACAGTTGACTTTTCCCGCAAAACCCTAACTGTGGTTCAGATGAAATTGAAACTTGTTGCTCAAGCTTCTTGGATCAATCCATTGTTGCGAATGGATCAACATGGTGTGTTAGGGATCCTCAAATCCTGTCTTGAGGTCTTGGCTCATGATTTGTCCCAAAAGTCAACTTAGGGGTGAATTAGGTCAAGAAACCCTAATTCCTGATTTCTGGTAAATGCATCCCCAGAGGCTAAATTGTCTTGATGATGTGGTTTATGATGTTCCATGGAGCGTATTAGGTTATGCCTTGAAGCATTGGCTCATGCCCAGAGGAAAATTTCCATTTAGAGGCCCTAGCCGACCAAACCCTAATTTGGTGACACTGGCGATCCTGAGGCTTGATCCACCTAGAAGGGAGTAGCCTTGTGCTTAATCCTTGAAGTGGGAGTCCTCATGATCCATTGTGGATATTTGAGAGGCTAGAAAAGTTGAAGATCATGTCATTCCTTGATTGATCCTTTGTCTAAGAGCTCTGCGAGGGCTTGAAACCCTAAATCCTGTTTGTAGTGAATGCTCACCCACCTTTGGGGAGACTAATGAGGTATGATGGTTCATCCATATTGTGATGATGATTTGCATAATGATGGGAAATCTTAGTGGTCAAAATTTGGGGTATGACAGACCTGTAAAAAAGAATCAAAATGTTCATATTCACAATATTTACAATAAAATCGGAAACTTGCATATTTACACTAAAACTTATAGGTTTACTACTAAAATATCAAGGAAACCATTGGAAAGGGCCACAAAATACCATCAAATGTATGTACAATTTGGCCCTTAATAACTCTCCCCGACTTATTATTTTGTTTGTCCTCGAACAAAAGTGTCTCAAACAAAAGCAAACCCGAAAACTCGCACAAGAAATCAGAATCAACAAAATAGAACAACGACAATTTCATGGTTCAAAAAGTAGAAGTACAAACAAGATAAATTACCAAACTTCAAACAAATCATGGAGATGAAACTATTGCTAAGTGCAAAACACAAATCTAAAATTCTTGAGCAATACAATTTCAACATGAATCACACCTAAGCACAGATTCATCAACGGATGAGAACAATATGAGGTTTTTCACTCACCTAACAGTTATGCAAACATCTGGAACGAATTATGGATTCAACAAACAACATGCATTAATGAGTGAAAATGAAGGAATCACAAAGATTTCAAGGGTTTTAATTTGGCTTGGCTACAAGGAAGGGTCATTTATCAAAGTCATTGACACAAAAATGCCTATTCCTAAGAGAGCATTCAATTTTCACAATCATACTGTAACACCCCAAAATTTGCCCTACCTGTTTTCTAACCTTTTTCTGGTTTCTTCTTCTCATTTTCTGTTAGGTCATGGATTTATAATCATTCATTTGCATGAACTCCTGGGACATGGGATCGAAGGGTTTTCTTGTTATCAGTATTTGCCCTATGCAGAGGTGATTCAGTTGGCTCATACTTCAGTCAAGCTGAAGCAAGGATTGAATTCATTTATCACCAGTATCTTTATATTCAAGGGTTCATCAAGCTCCAAGGTTTCTTCTATTCAGAGGATTCATCAAAAGCATTGGGTCAGAGTTTCATAGGTGAATCAGGGTCTAACTTCTTCTCAGTTCAAGTCATCTTCTTCAAGATTTATCAGTGTATCTCGAGGAGGATCAGGATTCTTATTCATGGGTGAGTTTGTAGACAGTCATCAATTGAAGATCGTGAGATTAGGGTTTCATGTCAAGGATATCAATGGTCATCAGGACAAAGCATATGTGGTTTGATTTGAAGAGCATTGGGTCATGGTTAATTGAGCATACTGATTGAATTCTTGGGATCCATTGAGGATAGGAGTTTGGTGTGGATTGGGAATTTGATAGGAGTTAGACATGTTAAGATTGGTCGTGTGAATTTCTTGTAGTTCAAGATTCAAAGTCTAGTTTAATTCATGTTCACATACTTCTTCTTAACCATCCATATCCACTTTCAATTCATGTTAACATCCATATTCACTTTAAACCGTTCCATTCTTAGAAATCATTTCTCAAAATTCAAATCCATTTTTCCCATTTTTCCAATTAATTTCAACATCCATTCTTAATCATTTTCAAATCCAATTCCACATCTAAGTGTCCATATCCATTTTTAATTCCTTAGTCTAATCATTTAATATCCATCTCTAATCCAATTGTACCAAATTAAGAACCATATTCATTTTCTAAACCTCAAAACCATATCCAAAACATCCACATTCATTTTCAATCCCATCTAATTCCATTTTTCATAACCATTTTAAATCCACAAAATCCATAATGGACTCTCAATGTCCAATGGCCTACTGAACGTGTTCAACAAGCTTGTGAGCTATTAGCCAAAAACAATTGTCACACCAGCATATAGCAAATGCTTTACAAGTTTGTGATGTGAAAGAAATAAAATAAAACAATATATGTTTGTGATAGACTACACTGCGTCTGCCCTTAAAATGTTTCCCCTCATAATTAACGCTTTCCTTGTGAAAATAGCACTTGATATGGCTAAAGACTAATGCATTATAAAAAGTCTAATAAGTGTTATAATAGGACCAATGAAAAAAAGAAAAATGAAAGCAATTGGCAAGGTAGAGAGAAAGAGTTCACAACAGGAAAATATAAATTTCACAGCAGCTCACAACAAAATAATATTAGCAGAATAAAAGTACATAGCAGTTGAAACAAAGAGTTCTTATGAGAAAAAGAAAATACAGCGCAGAAGATACATGGCATAACAGAAATTCAATGAGGTTTTACAGAAAATATTGCAAAAGCATTCAAAAACAAATAACATAAGATTGAGAAGAAACCGTAACAGTTTTTCTTTAACCTCAACTAATTTCCTAACAGAATCCACAACTCACTTTAACAGAATTGCTAACAAACACGCCCAATCTCCAATTCTTCACTCTCTCCATTTTTTCCTTCATCTTTCTGCTCACACCATCTTCAATACTAACTAATCTCCAATTTCAATTTCTGCATGAAGCTTCTCTACTCCTCATACAAAAAACCATGCACCATCTCTTCCATTTGAAACTTCATTTCTCTACCTTCTTTACTCTTATCAAGTTTCAACCAATTCTTCTCCAATCTGTAATCGATTTTCTTCATCAATCTTCAAAAACACAACAAACTCCATCAACCAATCTTCAATCCTCATTATCAATTCTTTCAACCACCTGCAACAACAGTTCAGAAGCAAATCATGTGTCAACAAGAATCGCAGAGAGAATCGTTAATTTGCAGAAATCAAGAATTTGACGAAGGTTCAGCAGAATAATTCAAGAGTTGAGCAGAAGAAGATTTGAAGATTCACGCACCTGCATCATCAATAAGGTTCAGCATCTCGCAAGACAACGACGTACATATTCATCTTCAATTTCCTTCTCAAAGCTTCAATCCTCTAAAAGTCACTACAACCTTCACACTACGCCTTCAATCTTCACCTACTTCAAATTCATCTCCACATCTCAGCTTCATCTTCAAATTAATTCGCACCATGATTCGCAGATCGTAACGACTTCGCAAAACCTGCAGAAAATCGCAACTGATCAACAACTGGCAATTCAAACAATCTCATAACACCACACGCGCAAAGGAAAGGGGAAGAAGAAAACGTAGCCAGAGAATTTCGTACCTGGACGTTAACTCCTACCTTCATACATTGTTACGACGACGACGATGTAAGTAGGAATGCACCTAAGAGGGGGTGAATTAGGTACTTAGAATATTTTTCTCGGTTTTTCGACGGTTTAGATTTTTACTTTCCTAAAGTTACTAAGTGATGAAATGCATAAAAGTGCGGAAAGTAAATAACACAGAGATGTATCCTGGTTCCCCTCACAGTCCGAGAGTACTCTAGTCCCCTTTCAACACGAAAGAGATTTTCACTAATGTTAGATCTTAGGACAAGACACACCTAGTCTTCCTATACAAGACTCTAACAATTCACACCAAGAACAACCTCTTGGATTTTACAACTTAGTTGAAATGAGAACAATCCTCTCAAGATCAACCTCTTGTTTACAACAAACCTGGACAACAAGGAATAAACCAAACCCTATAAGAAGAAACAATCCTCCATCTATAGTCAACACCTAAATCCAAACATTCCTTGGAACTTAGGATTTTTTACAATAATTCTGAAATTTTAGTAGAAGTGTTTGAAACTTTGATTCTTCAATATATCAATCACAAGATTGATCTTCTTCTTGAACAAACAATTAAAATACATAATATACAAGTGTTTTATGATGAAAGAAGGAAACTATAATGATTGAAATGAAAGTTTAATGTAAAAGTTTCACTCTTTGAAAATTCTGATATTTCACACTTAAGAAAATGAAAGTTTTAAGAGAATAAAGATGTTTTAAATTGTTTGCAAGAAGGTAATTTTAAAATCTGAGTTTATGAGGTTTATATAGCCTCTAAACACCTTTACAAAAGGGTATAAATCATGAAAGTATGTCAAGTTTCGATTAAAGAAAGTTTTGAAAATTCTGTCATGAGTTGCAATTTTTTGGCTCACTGCTCCAGTGGTAACCGGTTACTCTAAAATGGATAACCGGTTACTTGCGTGCCAACGTAAACAAAATATTCAAATTTTCTACAGAGTAATCAGTTACTCAGTTCCAGAATTGAAAAAATACTTTGAAAAATGACTTGAAGTGATTTTTTAAATGCACAAAATATTTTAACAAGTATGATCAATATGAATATGAGTTTTAACACTTGTATAGACTATATAATGATTGAATGTTATACCTTTTCTTCAATCCATGGGAATTCTTCAAGACTTGAAATAATATGAAATTTGTACTATCTTTGTTGTCTTTGAATCAATTCTTTTTGTACACAAAGTCTTTGAATGATCATTGTTGTTTTCATCAAAACCATTGAGGAGCTATGTCTTCACATTCTCCCCCTTTTTGATGATGACAACCCAATTATTGAAAATTCGATCTAATCTTGTTTCTCTAACCAAAGCTTGCTCCCCCTTGGATATTGCTCCCCCTTAATCCATGATTTTAGAGAGTTTTGAAATCTGCACATTTTGTTAGAGAAACTAAGCAATACTACACAATTCATCTCCGCCTTTGTCATTAACAAAAAGGATGGGAAAAGTCTTGAAGTAAATAAAGAAATTATGAAAAATAAAAACAATTTTTACCTATGAGATTTACCTCATGATTGACTTCATCAAACATTCATCCTTGGCAAACATGATCTTAAAGCCTTTGTCATAAAGTTGGCTTTTGTTTAGAAGATTTTGGCTTTAGTCCTTTAACATAAAGTATATCTTCAATAAATGTGAAAGTTAGTGCTCCAACTTTGCCAATGCCAAGAATTTTTCATTTAAGGTATTCCCCAATTGAAATAACCCTTGGACTATAGAACTAGATTTGAAAGTTAGTTTATGTCTCCGATCATATGCTTCGAACAACCACTATCAAGATACCATAGATTCGAAGTGGTCTTCAAGCAAACCTACAAAACAAATTAAGTTTTGTTAGGTACCCAAATTGCCTTGAGTCCTTCATAATTAGTACCTTTCTTTACCCACACATAATGCCCACTTGCAACACTAAAGTTTCTTACATAGCAAGCATTAGGTGTATGGCCAACAATACCACAATAAAAGCAAGTAGGAACAAAATTGCTTTTATATCTTGGAATATATGATTTCTTTTTAGGAAATATTTTCTTTTTAGGATAAGGATGCACATTCCTAGGTTTGTTCACTTTCTCTTTGGAAGATGGTCACTAGCCTTAAAAAAATAGTTTTACTAGAACTTGGTTTGGAAAACTTTGAATAACCAAGTCCACTTTTATCATTTGAATATATTTGTTGACTAAGGATCGCTTCTAATCCAATTTGTCATTTCTCATATCTTTCAAGGACTCTTTTTAATTGAATAATTTAGAAAGAAAGTGATTCACAATTTTTACATACCAACTCTTGTTTTTCTTCACTAATTTTCTTTTGTTTCTCATCTTTTGCTTCTTTTTCCATAATATCAATTTTTTCTTCTAAAGATGTAATTTGTTTCTTTTGTGAAGATATTGTTTTATACAATACTTTGCATTCATTTAAGAGTTCTTCAATAGCACCAAAAGCATCATTATCACAAGAAGATATTTCATTACTAACTGTAGCGAGCGATTTTTGTCGGTGACGCGACCACCTTATCGCTGAAGTTTGGGTTTTCTTCCTTGAGGAGAAAGGGTGCTACTTTCTGATTTCTTATTTATCCCATGAAGCTGGAAGGGAAAGGGAAGCTATCTAAAACTAACCTTGCACGCGATTGTTTACCTGAACAAATGCTTAAAAGAGATTGGGGGTCCGGGGTCAGTGTAGCGAGCGATTTTGGACGTGGTTCTTAAGCATTGTCGCTTTGGGGTACTACAGGTCGATTCATTTTTTATCCTATTAAGCTTACTAAGGAAGGGAAATAGATGTCTCTAATTAACCCTGCTTGCATACTGAGTTTAAACAGATGACTGTTGGTTTACAGATGCGGTTTAGATTGTGGGCATCTCTCTGCTTATTTTGTTAAGAATGAAATGACGGGACTATTCATGGGGATTTTGGGTTTTTTATTAGTGTGCTCGCTAAGATTTTTCCAATCTTATGCCTACGTATTCCCGTTTAATGAAACAGGGAAATCAGAGCGATCGTAGTTCCTCCTATTCTATGGGAGGAAAAAGGTTGTTTTGGTGTCTTGTTCAAAGCCCTAGACATGAAGCTAAAGGTGGTTTGTATCTTGTTCAAAGCCCAAGATGTGACGCTGAAGGGTCTATTTTTATCTTGTTCGAAGCCCAAGATGTGAAGCTAAAGGGTTTTGACTTTAGAGAGAATTTGTCATCTCTAAAGAGGGGTATTTGGTCTGTTTGTCACAACTGTTGGGGTGACTGATTATAAAGGAGAATTACTTTAACTGGGATATGTGAATCCAGCAATGCCATAATTTCCTCTATAGGGGATTTTCAACCTGAAGGAGAAGACTTTAACTCAGTGTAGAGCAATGTTATCTTTCCTTAGGAATTTCTCATGCTAAAAGAGGGACAGTGGCGTGGATGTAAATAATCCAGAGGCTTGCCGCTTATAGAAATTAGATGGGGGAAAAAGAGTTGTTGATGTTTGTATGCTATGAACAAGGCACAACTCTGATGCTAAAAGGTTGATTGACTCAACCGGGGTTTTCCCTATACAAATCCTAAGAGGAGGCTATTGGCCCAACAAGAGGGTGTTTTTATGTGTCTTGTATGAAGCCCAAGACGGAGGCTACAGGTTTGACTCAACAAGAGAGTCTTTTATACTCAACAAGAGAGTGTTTTGTATCCTGTACGAAGCCCTAGATGGAGGCTAAAGGTGATTGAATCAATAAGAAGGTCTTTTATACTCAATAAGAGAGTGATTTGTATCTCGTATGAAGCCCGAGATGGAGGCTGAAAGTGATTGACTCAACAAGAGAGTCTTTTATACTCAACAAGAGAGTGATGTTCTATCTCGTACGAAGCTTGAGATGGAGGCTGAAGGTGTTTAACTCAATAAGAGAGTCTTTTATACTCAACAAGAGAGTGTTTTGTATCTCGTACGAAGCCCGAGATGGAGGCTAAAAGGGTTTGACTCAACAAGAGAGTCTTTTATACTCAACAGGAGAGTGTGGGGAGAATCATTGTACGAAGCCCAAGAGGAGGCTGTTTATGCTGGTGATTGTTTCAGTTTAGTGACAGCTCCAGTATGTTGGATAAAAGAGAAAATCAGTTCTTATGAAGGGAACGATTAAAGGTAAGTTTGTGCTTTGGTACTGATCAGAAGATCAGGGTTATTTCCCGTTTTTTAAGGAAATGGGAAATCCAAAGGGTATTAAGACTGTCCAAGTCTACTGGTGTTTTGAGAAATCGATTCTCGGATAAGTGAATGATCTTTGTATAATGCCCAAGAGAAGGCTGGTATGTTAAGGGATGAAGGTCAACCCATTAACTGATCTGACACTTGACTCAGAAAGACAGCTCTAGCAAATTGATGACTAGGTTATGTTCCTATACCTGTAGAGGTCTCTGGGTCCTTGTACTAAGCCCAAGAGAAGGCATGAGAGCTTTTAAGAAGCCGAAGGGTCCTTGTACAATGCCCAAGAAGAGGCGGGGATGCTCTTAAGAAGCCTGTGGGTCCCTAAACCCCGAGAAGTTCAAGACATGCCATTCACCGAGAATAGATCAAGCCAGGAAAGTCTGAGAATTTGGAAGAAACTCAAGAGATGCCATTCATAGAGAAAAGATCATCTCTGGGGAGTAGAGTTTCTTTGACGATTTCTAAGGGTGACAGTCTGAGAAAGGGTTCACTGAGAATGCTACCTTTCACGTCTCCATATTGTTTAACCCCAAGAGGAGGGAAGACTGTGTCTGGTAATCCTATGGGGATCTAGTTTTGTTTGTATTTAAGAGTGACCAATAGGGCTTTACCTAGTGCTAGACGTAGTTACAGGGGAAAACTCTAAATAGCTATACTAGTATTACACAGTTAATATTTGACAGGTATATAAAAGTTTGTGAAAGAAGACTTACACTGAGCAGCCCCACAATACAGTTATATATACATGAAAGCGGATAAAGAAAGCGGGTAAACACTTACTCGGTTGTAGAGCTTCCATGCTATTTGGTTAGTTGTTCAACAAAGAAAGCTTTGATAACAATATTATATACAAAATCAAAGGAGAAAGCGCTTTGAAAAGATTGTTGGGGCTTACATCTCAAGGAGAGGCCCAAGGTTTTATCAGTGATTGCACTGTTGTTTTGAAATTGTACAGGGACTTATACAAGTGACTGAGGCCCAAAAAGGTTTTCTGTACAAATGGATGGGTCTTACACTCTCTCAAGAGGCCCAAAGGTTTATTTTTATACAAGTGGTGGGGCTTACAGCTCAAGGAGAGATCCAGGGTTTTGATTTTTGAACTGGAGGTCGCACCGAGATTTTCTTTTAACGCATAGGGGCTTATACAATATCTGAGGCCCAAAATTGTTTTGGTTAAAAGGGGATTGGGTCTTACACTCTATTAGAGGCCCAATGATTTTGAATGGGTCTTATAGCTCAAGGAGAGGCCCAGATGATTTATTCTAAATGGGCGATGATCGCGCTGAACTTTTGAAATACAACGGGACTTATACAACATTTGAGGCCCAAAAAAGGTTTGTATTTACAAAGGATTGGGTCTTACACTCTATTAGAGGCCCAAAAGTGTTTGAAAAAGATTTGTTAGGGTGAAAATCAAAGAAACCCCAATTTCATTTTTTAAAGGCATTTTTCAAAGAAAAATCAAGTAAAAAATGATAAAAATATCAAATAAAATCATTAATCATGTTATAAACAATGATTAAGTTTTATAAAAAAGTATTTATCCACATGAATATTTAAAATCATTTTGGTTTTAAAAATCAAGAAAAAGAAATCATTTTAAAAGCATTTAAAACAATTTAAAACAATATTTTTTAATATATTAAAAATATATCAAATAATAATATTTTTTGTGATTTTTTGTGGATTAAAATATTATGGAGTATGAATAAGAAGTGTGTAAAACAAAATTGGAAAATGATGATTTTTGCTATGTAAAAGAATTGGTTGAGTTTTGAAAATAAAATAAGAAAAAGAGGAAAGATGTCACAACATCCTCTTCGACATCTCTTTTAGTTTTCAACATCTTTTTTTATCATACTTCCAACACTCATGACTCTCTCAATTTTTAACGAAATTAAAATCCGTAAGAACCTATCTTGACCGACTTTTCGCAAGGAAACCAATGGTATCACTCATACATACTGAAACTTAATGTACAGAACGCACGAAGCAAAAAACCAGAACTGGACATGAATTTTAAAACAACATAAACTCCACATATAAACATGTTAAAGTGCAAACAGTAGGAGGATCACAACATACACATTAAGGACTACATTTTTGCTTTAATAATTGTTCAATATGATGCATGTATATGGACATCAAAGGAAAGCATGATTCAAAGAATTCAAGTTGTGATGCTTACCTCTTTTTTGGAGATTTTGTGCAACCTGCCAAGTGCTTTGTTCCAGAAATGATTTGATGCTTTGGACACCCTCAAATGACCTCTTAGAAGCTTTTAGGATGGTTGGAATCAGTTGGAAACCTCTGGAGCAAGTTTGAGCTCTTTCTTGCAAAATGGGCAAAAGTGGGCAAAATGTCAACTCTCTCAAATGGTGTTCCAGATGGGGGGAACCATTTGGGACAGTTCAAGGATGATATTTGGAGTGTGATTGAGGTCTTATCTGGTTTGGAAAGTGACTGAATCAAGACATGGCTTGAAAAATGCGAAAAAGTCCAATTTTGAGGTGTTGAGATGTGACTTTATGATTTTGGTGTTATAGGTCACTTGTGAGAGTTTGGACAGCTTAGATATGATATATTGGATGTGTTTGGATCATGAGTTGTGATGGAAATGCTCTCTAACTCAAAAACTCATTATTACTTTGCTAAAGAAGTTATTTTTGCCTAAAGAAAGTGATTTTGAGGAAAGCATCTGTTTGATGGCTTTGGTGTACTCAAACTGAGCACAAATGAGCTCTATTTATTGTAGAGCAAGTTTGTTTCGCAAGCAATATTGAATGGTGGCTACAGCAGAGGTTTGGCCAATGTTGATCAATAAGAATCCAAGTCTCCTCTAGCCATTGACTAGAGGTTAGAGCATAGGCTACTGGTTCCCTAGTTGTTGGAGGAATCTTGACTGAATTCAGTTAGTGGAAGCTCAGTCCATGCCACCTCTAAGAATCCATTAAATGCTCCAAACCAAAATTGGAGTCTTGTCCCTCTTTTAGGGTTTTTTAGGTTTGACATGCTACTTGTGGAATCTTGGACTTGGGAGGCTTATGGATCAGATCATCCCCCTTAGATTTGATCCTCAGATGTGTCCAAAATGATGACAAGGCTTAAAAATTTGTGTGGCACAAGAAATGTGCAAATCTGTCCTAAAACCTGTCTTAAAAATCAGCTGCAGCAAACCTTGTTGTAAAATCCATAACTTCTTGCTCAAGAATGATAAATGGTTGTTCCAGGACTTTATGGAAAGCTGAGATGACATACTTCAACTTTGATGTTTGACCCTAGACTTGGTTCAACTTGGATCATGGAGAAAAACATCCTTGAAGTTGGGACATTCTAGCTGGAAAAATATTAATGATGTCCTATGAAATGTTGAAACATTTGACAACTTTGAACATTAACAATTCCAAACTCTAATCACTTATATCTTTTAATCCACTATGATATTTTGAGTTGAAGTGAATTGCACCTTTGATGCTTGTCCTGCATGGTGACAAAGCTTGAAAATTGTGTGGCACAAGAAAAAGTGCACAAAATCTGTCCTAAAAATAGCTGCAGTAAGCCGTGTTGTAAAATCCATAACTTCTTGCCCGAGTATGATAAATGGACGTTCTACAACTTCCTGGAAAGCTGAGACGACTTACTTCAACTTTGATGTTTAAGGTTTGGCTTGAATCAACTTGGATCATGGAGAAAAACATCCTTGAAGTTGGGACATTCTTGCTGGAAAAATATTAATGATGTCCTATGAAATGTCGGAACATTTGACATTAAGAATTCCCAACTTTGGTCACTTATATCTTTCAATCCTTATGATATTTTGAGTTGATTCCTTCTACAATGTTGAAGTATCAAATACCCTCTTTAAAAGTAGCACTTACACAAAATCAATGGATGCTTGGATCAATAGTTACAACCTTGAAAAGTTGTGCACTTGAACATGATTTTAACTTATAACAAATTTCTAAGTTTCTTTCAATTTGATCAATTTTGCAATTTTGCATGATTTCTTGATTTAAATTTGATCAAATTAAATCATCCATCATATTTTCTTGAGTAATGGCTTGTGAAGCTCAAAGTTGACCAAAAGTCAAACTTTGACTTTCTGCGCCAGTTGACTTTGTATTAGTTGAACTTGAGGCTTGATCCACTTGGAATGTTGCATCTTTATGCTTCATTCTTGATGTGGGAGTCCTCTTGATCCTTTGTGGGTGTTTAAGAGGTTATACAAGTTGAAGATCATGTCATTCCTTGATTGATCCTTTGTCTAAAGCTCTGAGAGGGTCTGAAACCCTAATTCTGATTGTAGTGAATGCTCACCCATCTTTGGGGAGACTAATGAGGTATGATGGTTCATCCATATTGTGATGATGATTTTCACAATGATAGGAAATCTTAGTGGTCAAAATTTGGGGTATGACAGTCAGGTTATACAATGGGTAGTTGTCAATTACCCATCCTATATGTGGTTATCCACAGGATATTAGCTTTAGGGTTTCGCTTTGTAATTGATGGTGTTTATCTGGTAATGGGTTGGGAAAGTTTCTTGGGAAAGTATGACAGGGAGAGTGAGTTTTTTGTTGATGTTCGGGTTTTTCCCGATGTTTTTGGTAAGGTGATGGACCTAAGTTTTGATTGATGTGTGAAGGTACTGGACCTAGAGTTTTTTATTAGTATGCTCGCTAAGATTTCGCAATCTTATGCCTACGTATTCCCGTTTAAACGAAACAGGGAAATCAGAGCAATCGTAGTTCCTCCTATTCTAAGGGAGGAAAAAGATGTTTTGGTGTCTTGTTCAAAGCCCAAGACAGAGGCTAAAGGGTTATTTTGTGTTTTGTTCAAAGCCCAAGATTGAAGCTAAAACGTTTGACAGAGAGAGAAATTGTCATCTCTAAGGAGGGATTGTTGATTTTTGTGTGCCTTGATCAAAGCCCAAGGTTGATGCTAAAAGGTTAATTGACTCGTCTAAGAGATTTGTATGTGTCTTGTACAAATCCCAAGATAGAGGCTGAAATGAGAAATTTAATCGACTCGACTGAGGATATTTTGAGTGTCTTGTACAAGGCCCAAGATGGAGGCTACAAGGATTTGACTCTACTGGAGAGTGTTATCTATCATGTACAACGCCCGAGATGGAGGCGGAAAAGAGTTTGACTCGGCTTGGGAGTTTATTCCTCAAAGTCTAATGAAGGCTCGGAGGAATTGACTTTGCTGGGGAAAATATTTGTCCCAAGCTTATGAAGGTTTATATCTTGTACAAAGCCCAAGATAGAGGCTAAAAGGATTTGACTCAACAAGAGAGTGCTTTTATCTATCCTGTACAAAGCCCAGGATTGTGGCTGAACAAGCTGGAGAAATAAATCTACACAGCTCGAGAGGAGGCTAACTCCTGCTAGGGGAAATCATTATACAAAGTCTAAGAGGAGGCTATGGACTCAACAAGAGAGTGTTTTTATTTGTCTCGTACGAAGCTCGAGATAGAGGCTAAAAGGGGTTGAAGGGTTTACTCAACAAGAAAGTACTGAAAAGTGATTGACTCAACAAGAGAGTCTGAGATGGTGATTGACTCAACAAGAGAGTCTGAAAATGTGATTGACTCAACAAGAGAGTCTGAGACGGTGATTGACTCAACAAGAGAGTCTGAAAATGTGATTGACTCAACAAGAGAGTCTGAAAAGGTTAGCTCCACAGGGGAGAATCATTTGTACAAAGCCCAAGAGGAGGCTAACTTTGCTGAGGAAAAGATCATTATACAAAGCCTAAGAGGAGGCTATCTTCTGCGGGGGGATCATTAAGATCAAGAGGCAGGTCCAAATGGGGGAATCAACTCTTGCTGGGGATTACAGAAGAGTTGAGGTATTAGATCCCTTGAGGTTTTGATTTGAGATAGTGTTATCCTGATGATAAACTGACCCGAGTTGGGGGATTTTAGGAGAGAGACGGGGTTTTAGAACCCATAAGTTCTAACTCTTGCTGGAGATTAATCCAGAATCCGGGGTTTCTCCTATGTTTTGTAGGGAACTTGAGAATGTCTTTGAGACTCAAGGGTATTTAGACTGTCCAAGTCTACTGGTGTGGAAGAGTTTTATCTTTTGTATGATGCCCAAGAGGAGGCCGACTCTATTAAAGGATGGGTATCAACCCTAAAATTGATCTGAAGGTTTTGACTCTTTTTTAGAAAGACAGCTTTAACGAAGGATGACTAGGTTCAGTCCTATACCTTTAAGAGGTCTTCAGGGTCCTTGTATTAAGCCCAAGAGAAGGCGTGAGAACTTCTAAGAAGCCGGAGGGTCCTTGTACCAAGCCCAAGAGGAGGCGGGGATGCTTTTAGGAAGCCTGTGGGTCCCAAACCAAGAAAAGTTCAATAAATGCTATTCACCGAGAATAGATCATTTAGTGAAAATTCTACGGTTTGAAGAAACTCAAGAGATGCTATTCACCGAGAATAGATCAGCTCTAGGGAATAGAATTTCTTTGACAATTTCTAGGGGTGACAATCTGAGAAAAGGTTCACGAAGAATACTGCCTTTCTCTTTGTTCTATATTGTTTAAGCCCAAGAGAAGGCAAGATTGTATCTGGAAATCCTATGGGGATCTAGTTTTGGTTGTATTTAAGAGTGACCAACAGGCTTTACCTAGTTCTAGACCTAGTTGCCGGGGAAAACTCTAAATAACTATACTGGTATATATATACAGTTGATATATGACAAGTATTTAAAAGGGTATGAAAGAAGACTAACCATGCACAGCTTCCCACAATACAGTTATATATATATATTTGACATGTATTTAAAAGAGATGAAAGAAGACTAACCGTGTGCAGCTTCCCACAATACAGTTATATACATTAAAGCGAGTAAATGAAAGCTGTTAAAACTTACAGGTGAGCGAGCTTCCATGTTGTATTGTTAGTTGTTCAGAGAAATTAAAGAAAGTTTTGATAACAACTGTATATTTGAACCTAAATCAAAAGGGAAGTTGTTTTGATAAGATTGTATTGTTGTTTTGAATATCGTATCGGGACTTATACAACGACTAAGGCCCAAAAAGTTTTATGTACAAAGGGATGGGTCTTACAACTCAAAGAGAAGCCCAAAGATTATTTAAAGAAAAGAAATGGGACTTATAACACGAGGGTAGGCCCAGTTGAAAATAGTTTGAAAACGATGATCTCGTCAGAGTTTCTGAAACTGTATCGGGACTTATACAATACACTGAGGCCCAAAAATGGTTTTGGTTAAAAGGGGATTGGCTCTTACACTCTATTAGAGGCCCAAAGTTTATTGTTGTACAGGATATGGGGCTTACAACTCAGGGAGAGGCCCAAATGATTTTGAAAAGGCGACGATCGCGCCGCTGTTTTGAAAATGTACAGAGGGACTTATACAATATGTGAGGCCCAAAAATGTTTATTTACAAAAAGGGGTTGGGTCTTACACTCTATTAGAGGCCCAAAGTGTTTTTGTACAAGTGATGGGGCTTACAACTCAAGGAGAGGCCCATCGTTTTTGTTTGAAAATGGCGATCGCGCCGAGATTTTCTATTGTGTCGGGACTTATACAATATCTGATTCCCAAAAATGGTTTATGTAGAAAAAGGGTTGGGTCTTACACACTATTAGAGGCCCATGAGTGTTTGAAAAAAGTTTGTTAGGGTGAAAATCAAAGAAACCCTAATTTCATCATTTTTTAAAGTAATCCTTTTAATAAAATGAATAAAATGACAAAAATACCAAATAAGTCTAAATAAACTACTTGTGATTTTTGGTTAAGGTTTGAAAAATGAAGTTTTAATCACAATATGATTTAGAACTCATTTGGTTTTGTTTTTTCAAGGTGAATATTCATTTTTAAAAGGTTTAAAAACAATAAAAATGAATTTATTTACAAAAATATCAACTATATTAAATAATTAATATAAATCTGATTTTTTTGTGGAATAAAATATTTTAACATTTTTGTGATTTTTTACGAAAAGAACCAATCAAAAATCATTAAAATTGAAGGAGAAATTAATTTTCCAAATCATTTAAAATATAACAAATATATAAAAAAAAATGGAAAAAAGTGGTAAAAAAAGGATCTGGGGCGAGGGGGATTCGAACCCCAGACCTCTAGGTTGCAGCGCGCGCCTTCTACCACTAGGGGGTGATACATCTGTGTATCAAAACCACCACATGAATAGATGAGGCATGCCTTGTTTTTGGCCTGGCCAAGGCAAGGTTTTGGCCAAAAACGTGAAGCTTGTAACTTTCTCATTTCTCCATGGATTGGGACAAAATTTAGGTCTATCCTGCCTAAAATTTCACAAGGAATCCAATGGTGGTGGTGGTTTTTTCAGATGAGGCTCCTATTTCAAAACCCGATAGTATTCTTGAAATAGGCCTATAATTGCATTTTCTATGCTACCTCTTGTTACAGACATGAATTACATGATGAATTGGTTCAAACACAACATATATAACATGTATGAGATGTGCATGATCAGTGAACTTCAAAGCAATGCATATTTCAAAGAGTTCAAGTTGTGATGCTTGCCTCTTTAGGAGCTTTTTGGGCTATCTGCCAAGTTTCTTATGCCAGAAGTAATTTGATGCTTTAGACACTCTCAATTGATCCCTTAGAAGCTTTTAGAATGGTTGGAACCAGCTGGAATCCTCAGGAACAAGTTTGAGCTCTTTCTTGCAAAAAGGGCAAAAGTGATCAATATGGCAACTCTCTCAAATGGTGTTCCAGATGTGGGGAACCATTTGGGACAGTTCAAGGATGATATTTGGAGTGTGTTTGAGGTCTTATCTGGTTTTGAAAGTGACTGAATCAAGACATGGCTTGAAAAATGCAAAAAAAAAGTCCAATTTTGAGGTTTCGAGAGGGGACTTTGAGATTTTAGTGTTACATGTCACATGTTAGAGTTTGGACAGCTTAGATATGACATATTGGATGTGTTTAGATCATGAGTTGTGGTGGAAATGCTCTCTAACTCAAAAACTCAGAGTTACCTTGCAAAAGAAGGCATTTTGGCCTAGAGAAAGGGATTTTGAGGAAAGCATCCGTTTGGTTGCTTTGGTGTACTTAAACTGAGCACAAATGAGTTCTATTTATAGTAGAGCAAGTTTTTTTTGCAAGCAATAGTGAATGGTCGCTGCAGCAGGCTTTTGGCCAATGGTGATCAAATGGAATCTCAAGTCTCCTCTAGCCTTTGACTTGAGATTAGAGCACAGGCTTATGGTTCTTTGATTCAAGGATAAGGCTTGACTGAATTGTTCATTTTTTCTCTGATACATGCCACCTCTAAGAATCCATTGAATGCCTAAATTGGATTCGTGAGGCATCTTTAGCTTTTAGGGGTGCCAAACCTATATATAACTCCAAAGACTTGGGAGGCTTATGGATCATTGTTTGTTCCTCCTTGGTCTCCCCCTGAGGTGTGCAGATGGATAAACTTGTTTTTCATTTGCACAAATTAACCAAATTGAGCCCTAATGTATAATCTGCCTTGCCAAGACAGTTTGCAGCAAGGCATGTTGCAGCTGTCATAACTCCTAGCTCAGATGGAATTTGATGGAGTTCTTGGACATTTTGGAAAGTTGATATATCATATTTTAAAATAATGTCCAAATTTGGTTTTGAGTCAAGTTGAATTACAATGAAAAATGACTCTACTTTTGTGAAAAAATAAGGCAGATTCTGACTTAGTGAAAATTTCACTAAGTGTTGGAAAAGTGTCACTTTTATGTTTTCAACCATTTTGATCACTCCATAACTAAAAATCCATGAGGAATTGGAATGAGCCGTAGATGAAGATTTTGTAGTATGCCATGAGAGCTACAAATCCATTATTGGACCATCCAAAATGGTTGGTTGGATCTCAAGTTATGATCCTTGGAAGTTGGTACCCTAGCCACTTTGTTCCATAACCTAGAAAAATTCTAAGTTTTTTATGGTTACCCCTTTTACAAGTTAACTCACTTTCTTTGGTTTTTCTTGATGAATGATGATTCCAATCACACATTAACATCATTTTAGGGTTGATGAACCTTGGTTGAGTAAAAAATCAAAAAGTCAAACTTTGACTTTTTGTACAGTTGCTTTTTCAGCAGATGAAATCTAGACTGTGCGATCCTCTATGAAATCAAGTCCTTGACCTAGATCAAACTTAATGGATGGATTCCATAGGTGTTATAGGGTGTATTGAATCATGTCCCAAGGTTTGGGAGCATGTCTTGGTCAAAAGTCAAAGGCACAGTTGACTTTTTTCCTCAAAACCGTAATTGTAGTCTTGATGAAATTGAAACTTGTAGATCAAGCTTCTTAGATCAATCCATTATTGCAAATGGATCAATGTAGTGTATTGGAGGCCCTCAAATCATGCCTTGAGGTCCTGGCTTATGTTTTGTCCCAATAGTCAACTTAGGGGTGAATTAGGTCAAGAAACCCTAATTCCTGATTTTTTTATGAATGCATCCCCTGAGGCTAAATTGACTTGATGATTGGGTCCATGAGGTCCCTTGGAGTATCTTGGGTTGTTGTGTGAAGCATTGGCTCATGTCCAGAGGAAAATTTCCATCTGGAGGCCTCTGTCGACCAAAACCCTAATTTGGTAACATTGGCGATTTTGAGGCTTTATCCACCTGGAATGTTGCAACTTTGTGCTTGATTCTTGATGTGGGAGTACTCTTGATCCTTTGTAGCTGTTTGAGAGTTTAGACAAGTTGAAGATCATGTCATTCCTTGATTGATTCTTTGTCTAAGTGCTTTGAGAGGGCTCAAACCCCTAATTCTTAGTTGTAGTGAATACTCACCCATCTTTGAGGAGATTGATGAGGCATGAAGGTACATCCATATTGTGATGATGATTTGCACAATGATGGGAAATCTTAGTGGTCAAAATTTGGGGTATGACAGATGCCCCTATTTAATCTTCTTGGACCCGAGGTGTGAATGGTGAAGGTATTCGGGCATTCGGGGTGCAAGATGATTAAATATCGGAATACCCGAAATTTTGATGGTGGTTATGAATGGCTGCTCGCCCATCCATCCTCTTTTGCTAAGCAAAGATACTTAGAAAAGGTAAAAACTTCCCCTTGATCCTGGTCTTCAGCCAAGGAACTGGTCTTAGTTTCTGATATAAACTTCCCCTCGATCCTGGTTTCCTACCAAGGAACTGGTCTCAGTTTCTGATATAAACTTCCCCTCGATCCTGGTTTCCTACCAAGGAACTGGTCTCAGTTTTTGATATAAACTTCCCCTCGATCCTAGTTTTCTACCAAGGAACTAGTCTCAGTTTCTTTTGTCAATAAACTTTCTTGACAAGAAACGCTATTCGTAGCGGTTTTTCCTTAAACTTCTCGCCGAATTTATTTTGCTGGGGAGATGCCATTTGACAGAAAAGGGTTGAGGTCAGACTTGCTAGGGAAACCCATTGGTCTAAGCTGTAGAGGTGTTCAAACTTCTCTTTTGGAGACGCCATTTGTCGACTCAATTGGGGGAAAACGAGTCTCTTGAGAGACTGCTTTCTGCTTGGGGATACTACATCATACTTTTCTTCGAGACCTTCTAGGAGAAATGCCATACAATGTACCCTAATTTTGAGGTGCTGATGACTTCATTAACATTGATTTTCTGGAAAGAAGAACCACTGTGTTGCTGAGAGTCTTTAGTTGCGAGGCTCTCTCTGGGATTTCCCTTAATCCGAGAAAGCAAAGATATCATCTTTAATGGAGAAGAGTGACGTTTGTCGAGATTTTTCTTGTTTTTCAGAGGTTCAAATTATCAAAGTGGTCAAGGGCCTTCTCCATCCCAGAAATAAACTGGAGGAGAGATCGCTCAGATGAGGCGTTTCCTGACGAGGACAGAACTGACAACTCGATTGAGAGGACTTTTATCACTAGGGGGTAAGACCGACTAGAGTGATAGTGATGCAATATGAATATGAATGTAAATCAATAATGCATGATATATGTATGTATATGCTGACAAAACTGACGCGACATACAGACTCGTGGATGAACACAATTGGATACTCGGCCGCTGCTGGGGAACGAAGAAGTACCATTCGTTCAAGATAGCAATTCTGCCTTGCTTTGGAGAGATAGTCTCTGTAGGGAACAACCGTTGGTCGGGCTTAGGAGATAAGAACTCTGTCGGGGGTGTCGGACGGAATGTTCGCATCCGACACAACTGGTCCTTCATTCTGGTGTACTGGTTTTAGAAGGAGTACTTTGATTCTGCACCTTGAAGCTCAATTGCTTTTGGAGAAGCGATCGATTCTCTTTCGATGTTCAACAGTCAAAAGAAATTGCCATCTTTATTTAAAAGCAGAAAAATTTTGATAAGTAAATTCAATTTTGTTTTATTTCAAGAACCGTAAATCATGTTAAAATGTCGTTCTGTAAAGCTAAAACAAATAAGAATTACAAACAAAAGCACTTGGGCTCAAATTTTATTGATAGGATGGAGATCAGCCAAGCGCGTGATTCCATAGAGTATTTAAAAAGTTTTAAAAATGGTAATTTTAAGGGAGCAAGGCTACATTGAAACATAACGACCATTATCCTTCTACCAACTTTGAATTCTAGGCATCCTGAGCTTCCGTCAAAGATGACCTTGACTGGAGTTTTCCTGATGGATGGCATTACTGCTGCTGGGGAATTTTCCCCTTTGTTGGATGTAGTTACTTGCCATGAATCCCTAACTTTTGCCTGGATTGTACTTTGAGATTTCCAATCCACCAGGATGATTTTTTTTTATTATGTCTCTGATTTTTTCCTGGACCGCCCTTTCAGGTTTTCAATCCACCCAGACATTTTTTTTTATTTAGGCAAAGTATTTCTTGACTACGTCAACATTCGTGGGGTAGGAAAATTCCCCTCCATCCATTGTTGTAAGCCTCAAGGCGCCGCCTGAGAAAGCTTTCTTGACCACATATGGGTTGTCATAATTCGGAGTCCATTTGCCCCGGGAATTAGTGACAAATGATTGTATCTTCTTGAGCACAAGGTCTCCTTTTCTGAAGACGCGAGGTCGGACCTTCTTGTCAAACGCCTTCTTCATCCTTTGCTGATACAACTGACCATGGCATAGTGTCGTTATTCGCTTTTCTTCTATCAGATTCAGTTCATCATGCTGACTTTGACACCATTCGGCCTCTGTTAGCTTAGCTTCCATCAATACCCAGATTGATGGGATCTCTACTTCTATGGGAAGCACTACTTCCATGCCATATACTAGAGAGAAATGGGTTGCCCCTGTTGAAGTGCGGAAAGATGCTCGATAACCGTGAAGAGCATAGGGTAGCATCTCGTGCCAATCTTTGTAGGTTACAACCATCTTCTGAACAATCTTCTTGATGTTCTTGTTAGCCGCTTCTACCGCTCCGTTCATCTTGGGTCGGTAGGGAGATGAGTTATGGAATTTGATCTTAAACTCAGAACATAATTATTTCATCATCTTGTTGTTCAAGTTGGATCCATTATCAGTAATGATCTGGCTTGGAACACCATAACGGCAGATGAGATTATTTTTTATAAATCGGACCACCACCTATCGGGTTACATTAGCATACGACGCTGCTTCGACCCACTTGGTAAAATAGTCAATGGCCACTAGAATGAACAAATGTCCGTTCGAAGCCTTGGGTTCAATCATGCCAATCATGTTGATTCCCCATATGGAAAAAGGCAATGGGGGAAGAAAGGACTTTCAGATGCGTTGGCGGTACATGGATTTTGTCTGAGTATATTTGACACTTGTGGCACTTCCTCATGTACTTGTAGCAATCAGATTCCATGGTCAACCAATAGTACCCTGCTCTCAGAATTTTTCTCGCCATTGTGTGCCGTTGGCATGAGTGCTAAAGGATCCTTCATGAATTTCTTTTATCAGCATGTTTGCTTTTGGTTTGTCTAAGCAACGAAGCAGAACCATGTCAAAGTTTCTCTTATAGAGTGTTTCACCGCTCAGTAAAAAGCTGTCTGCTAACCTTCTGAGGGTCTTTCTGTCTTTTTTGGATGCCCCAGGTGGATATTCTTGTTTCTGAAGGAAGTAGTTGATATCATGATACCAAGGTTTGTAATCTATGACTGCTTCAATCGCGAAGATGTAAGCGGGCCGTTCAAGGCGCATTACGTCAATCTTAGGTATGCCATTCCATTGACCTACACTAATCATGGAAGAGAGGGTGGCTAATGCATCAGCCATGTGGTTCTCTTCACGAGGGATATAATGAAACTCGATTCTGTTGAAGAATGGTAACAACCTTCTCGTGTAATCTTTGTACGGAATTAATCCTAATTGGTATGTGTTCCAATCTCCTTTGATCTGATTGATAACCAGGGCTGAGTTGCCATATACATCCAAATTCTTGATCCTTAAGTCGATCGCTTCTTCGAGACCCATGATACAAGCTTTGTATTTGGCCTCGTTGTTTGTACACTTGAATGTCAATCTGGCAGCGAAGGGAATGTGGGTACCCTGAGGTGTTATGATGATTGCCCAAATTCCGTTTCCATAATAATTGACAGCTCTGTCAAAGATTAGTCCCCATTGGGAATCTGGTTCTGGCCCTTCACTGGGTAGTGGTTCATCGCAATCTTTCATTTTCAAGTACATGACATCTTCGTCTGGGAATTCAAATCCGACTGCTTCCTGATCGTCAATCAATTGATGAGCCAAATGATCGGCTAAAACACTTCCTTTAATGGCTTTTTGAGCGTGGTACTCGATGTCATGTTCTGATAGCAACATCTGCCAACGGGCAATCCTTCCTGTGAGAGCAGGCTTTTCGAAAACATACTTGATTGGATCCATTTCGGAGATTAACCAAGTAGTGTGACAAATCATATACTGGCGAAGACGTTTGGCTGCCCAAGCCAAAGCACAACAATTTTTCTCAAGCATAGTGTACCGAGTCTCGCAGTCGGTGAATTTCTTGCTCAGATAGTAAATGGCAGACTCTTTCCTTTTTGTTTTGTCTTGTTGGCCAAGTACACAACCCATTGAGTCTTCCAAGACGGTTAGGTAGATAATCAGTGGTCTTCCTTCCACTAGAGGTGATAGAATCGGTGGGTTCAACAGGTATTCCTTGATACTGTCGAAGGTGGTTTGGCAGTCTTCTATCCAAACGCAGTCCTGATTCTTTTTGAGTAATTTGAAGATTGGCGCGCATGTCGCGGTCATGAGGAATATAAATCTAGAAATGTAATTCAAACGTCCCAGGAATCCCCTGACTTGTTTTCCAGTCTTTGGAGAAGGAATTTCTTGAATGGCCTTGACCTTGTCAGGATCAACCTCAATTCCTTTATGGCTGACGATGAATCCTAGCAGTTTCCCTGAACGAACACCGAATGTGCACTTATTGGGATTCAAGCGGAGTTTGTACTTTCTCAGATGCTCGAATAGTTTTGACAGGTGGGTCACATGCTCCTTTTCTGTTTTAGATTTGGCAATCATATCATAGACATATACCTCGATCTCTTTGTGTATCATGTCATGAAATAGAGTAGTTATGGCCCTTTGATAGGTTGCCCCAGCGTTCTTCAAACCGAACGGCATTACCTTGTAACAAAAGGTACCCCATACGGTGATGAACGAAGTTTTCTCCTTATCTTTCGGCGCCATTTTTATTTGGTTATAGCCCGAGAATCCATCCATGAAGGAGAATACTTTGAACTTTGTTGTACTGTCAACCAGCATGTCAATGTAGGTAAGGGAAAATCATCCTTTGGACTTGCTTTGTTCAGATCCCTGTAGTCTACACACATTCTAACTTTTCCGTCCTTTTTCGGAACTGACACTATGTTGGCTAACCACTGAGGATATTCTGATGTGGCGAGAAAACCTGCGTCGATCTGTTTTTGTACCTCCTCTTTGATTTTGATGGCCATGTCTGGATGAGTTCGCCTCAACCTTTGCTTTACTGGCGGACATTCTGATCTTAAAGGTAGATGATGTTCCACGATGCTGGTATCCAACCCTGGCATATCCTGATAGGACCAAGCAAATACATCGGGAAACTCTTTGAGAAGCTTTATCAAACTTTCTTTGACAGTTGGACTAAGCAGTGCCCCAATCTTGACCTCTTTTCTCTCTTCTTCTGAACCCAATTTGACCGCTTCCAACGGCTCTTTGTGAGGTTCAATGGACCTTTCCTCTTGTCTGAGTAATCGGGAGATCTCTTCTGGAATTTCCTCGTCATCTTCTTCTTCAGCCTCAAATGCCAGGAATTTAAAGTTGGGAGAAGGCATTGGATCGTATGTTTCAATGGGGTTTAAAACAAGCAATCTGCATGACGTGATGATTTGTTTTTTAGAAGAGATAGAGAGAATGCAAGAGTGTGTGCAGTGTATTTTTTTTACTGCTTGCTTTTATTATTTGAGTTTTTTAGGATTACCATTTTCTGAAAAAGCAAAAAGAGAAAACAGCAATAAATGCGTAAAATACAGAACGACGTTATTTTATTTATGATTTTGTCGATTCTTGAAACTACAACCCTATAAAACAAAACTCTGTCGCTTTGGACGAAGCGAAGAGGGACATTTACAGAAAGTGTGCCCTATAAAAACATCTGTTTCACCTGGGCAGGGTGAAAGGTTAAGATAAAGACGGCAATTACTTAGACTTATGAACGACTTTCGGAACGTTGACAGCGACCCATTGGTGGCGAACTCCTCGGTGAATCACAAAGTCTGGGACTTTCCTTCTTGGTCTGTCTTTATAAATAACACTGATTTTTGATGGAACAGAATTATTGGAATTTGTCTCCTAGGTAGAGTTGTCGTAGGAGGATTCCTCTGTTGTATCTTGCACAGTGTTTGTACTCTCAGGCAAATCTCCCCATCTAGTTGGCTGGATGTCTTCGAGCCTGATATGAGAGTTTTCAGGAGCGGTGTACTTGACCATGAAGTCGTACTTGCCACTTGGTTGTCCTAAGGTGTCCCGTACTTCTTTGGAACTGGAGGAGTCATCTTTCTCGATGACGTTGACCTCGGGAAAAGCATAGTTTATGAATTCTAGTCCTGCAAGTTTTGCAAATTTATTGTCGTGCTGGATATTTTCATAATGCCCTGAGTGTTGATCACATGACATGGTGGGGACGCAAGTATTCTTTTCAATGATGCTCAGCTGATATGCATCGTTGGGCTGACTCTTTTTCCCTAAGTCTCCTGGGTACGGCTGCCAGATAGGCATACCATCCATTGGGCCATAATAGTCGTGGGCAAAGTTGTCCTTCATCAGAGTGTCTTCCTCTAATGAGTTTGGTGGAGCACGACATCCTTCCGGATCACAATCTCCGTATATCATTTTGACATCTGACCTTGGTATAAATCTCGGACTCTGTGCGAGATAGCAAAATGGCGTAGGCACCTCTTCCTGAGACATATAACCGTCCTCGTTAAGGTAAGACTTCCACTCTTCAACTGTATCGGAGGAAATTCCCTCGTTGATGGTGTGTACTTCTTGAGACACTGGGTGGAGGAAACCTCCACTGTGGAAGGAGTCTTGAATGGGATGAAGACTTTCATCGCTAATAGTAGTCTGGGTACAGGTCGAAGAAAAACCAAGACCTTTCTTCGTCTTGTTATCAGTAGGAATGACAAGTTGTCCCCATCCTTTTGCATTGTTACTTTTGATCACCTCGAGAGCATCTTTGTACGAGGAAATCGACATTCCTTTTTCTGATTGATTCTCATTGCTCACCGACAGTGCCTGGAACTGAGTTCCAACAACCTCATCGGGTTCCAGACAAGTGGAGGATGATAGGTTACTCACGATTAAGGCTTGTTCTCCACAGACTGTGACGAGTTGGTCATTCTTGACGAACTTCAACTTTTGGTGAAGTGTCGAAGTGACTGCCCCAGCCTCGTGTATCCAAGGTCTTCCCAACAAATTGTTGTATGTTGCTCGGATGTCCATGACCTGGAAAGTGACTTGGAAAATATAAGGACCGATAGTTATGGGAAGGTCGACTTCGCCGATAACCATTTTTCGGGATCCATCAAATGCTTTGACGATGACCTCACTGCCTCTCATCGGAGATCCTTTAAATGATAGTCGCATTAAAATAGACTTTGGAATGACATTTAAAGCTGATCCGGTATCCACCAGTACACTGGCTAAAGCATCATCCTGGCAGTTAACTGTAATATTGAGCGCCATGTTGTGACTTTTGCCTTCTTCCGACAATTCCTCATCACTAAACCCCAAGTTACTGCAGGAAGTGATGTTAGAGATGATGTTGTCGAACTGTCTTATTGTTACATCCTGTTCCATAAAGGCTTGCTCTAAGACTTTCTGTAAAGCTTCCATGTGAGCTTCGGAACTGAGTAATAGGGACAGCATAGAGATTTTTGAAGGAGTTTGCAACAGCTGATCAACAATATGGTATTCACTCCTTTGGATGAGCTTCAACATCTCATCATCGTTCTTTGAAAGGTCGGGATCACTGGTTTGCCCGATTGGTTAAATGGGAACTCCGGTTTGAGGTTCCCTTTCTTTGTTAGGTTCTCCAACTCCTCGGTTAAAGATTCGACCGCTCTGTGTTACCTGACTGATGTCTGCCATATTCACGACTAAGGGTAATGGAACTTCTTTTCCATTCTCAATTGTTGTTGCACCGTACTTGTAAGGGATATCTTTATCAGACTTGTACGGTATTGGTCCCGGCAGATAGATAACTGCAGGAGCCTTCTGATTTTTCTGACCATCATAGCCGACCTCAATTGGTTCAAGGTTGAGAATCCTTCCACCCTCAAGAGGAACTCTTGATTCATGGAGTAAAGGGATTATGGCACACACATCTTTGGCCACTTCTCACTTAGGGATCAAGATAACATCTTTGCCTCGATTGGGATGATAGTCTGATGTTAAACTGGAGCTTGACCATGGTTGAATCTCATTATGGTCCAACTGACTTTGAAGGGCTGCTCGCACGAAGTAGCATCCTTGATTATCCTCCGAGCAAACTCTACAGCGTTCATAGTTGTGTGGTGGCACCTGGCCACGCCCGCTTTGAATGCAGTGTAACCTCACTAGATCTGTTTCCATTGATCGAACATCCTGACTTTGATGCCTAGTAGGGTTCCCATCGGTCATACTGATTTATTGTGTGTCTTCATCTAGATAGATCGGAAGCCACCAGTGGTTTAACAAGTGTTGAAGTGTTCTTTGAATGAGAGCACATCCTTGGTCACTATCACGACATACTTTACAGTTCTGATACTCATGTGAAGTCAGAAAACTGAGCTGGACTTACTTGGCGTGTAGTTCCACCAAGCTGGTATTCATCAGACGAACATAGAAGATTTGAATCATGTTAACTTGATACTGACTTCTATCGCGGTAATCCTGAATCCATCCAAGATCCATCTGACGCTGGAGGGCCTCTTGTACAACAGAGCATCCCTGATTATTTGCCGAGCAAATCAGACAGGAATCGTAATCGTGCTGTGGCAAATTATGATGTTGGCCTTTCCTTGAGTGCATCGCCACAAAGTTAACATTCATAGCCAGGATGTTGTGGTTCTAAATAATGTTAGAATTTGTATAAGTCATGTTGACTTCACAAATTCGGTGATCCTGGATCCATCCGAGATCATCTATTCCTGTAGAGCGGTTTGCACCACAGAACATCCTTGATTATCTTTAGAGTAGATATCACACTAGTGATAATTATGAGACGGTACATGACCGTATCCACTTTGTCTGCAATGCATCTTGACCAGGTTGGTTCCCAATAAGAGTACATCGTGAATTTGATAGATGTGCTTAGACTCTTCCTCTATCAAATTTACTGCAGCTTTCTCGTGTTGAGGCAACGGGTTCATCTGAACATTTGGATTTGTATCCTTGAAGGATAAGACCCCACTCCTGACAAGCTTCTGCACATCGGACTTGAAGCTGAGACAATTTTCTATGTTATGCCCTGGTCCTCCTTGATGGTAAGGACAAGTCTGATCAGCTTTGAACCAAAAAGGCGGATTCTCCGGTATTGCAAGAGGAGCCCTGGTTTGGACGTGCCCCTTGACCAGTAGTAATGGAAACAGTTTTGCATACAACATTGGTATAGGGTCGAACCCTGGTGGTCGTGTTGTACGGTTGTTGTTGTATTGAGGACGAACCTGCTGAAAAGGTTGTTGTGTCCTTTGCTGATATTGTTGTTGATTCGGTTGGCTCTGAGCAACCTGAGGTTGATACGTAGGAACAGACGCAGGGTTAATAGTAGGAGTTACAGCTGCTACTGGTTGGTACTGTCGCCTTAGCTTTCCGAGATAGATATTACCAATATCTTGCTCTTTTTTCTTAGGGAAAGTACTATCGTATCTTTTGGTACTGTTTGATGGTCCAGCGTCCTTAACTAAACGTCCTTCTCGGGCTGCTTCTTCAAGACGAACTCCCATGCCGACCATTTCAGTAAAGTCGTTGGGCGCACTGGCGACCATTCTGTCTTAGTAAAATGAGCTCAGGGTTTTCAAGAAGATCTTTGTCATCTCTTTTTCCTCAAGAGGTGGACAAATCTGAGCGGCAATTTCACGTCATCTCTGAGCATATTCCTTAAAAGTTTCCTTGTCTTTCTACGACATGGCTCTAAGCTGATCTCTGTCTGGTGCCATGTCTAGGTTATACTTATATTGTTGAACAAAAGCAGCGTCAAGATCTCTGAAAGTGACGATCTTAGTGCGGTTTAAACCCATGTACCATTTGAGTGCGGCACCGATTAAACTATCTTGGAAATAGTGGATCAGTAGCTATTGGTTCTCTGCCTGTGTTGACATCCTCTGAGCGTACATCACCAAATGACTTTGAGGGCAAGAGTTACCCTTGTATTTTTCAAATTCGGGCACCTTGAATTTGGGCGGAACTTTCACATTGGGGACCAAACAAAGGTCTGCGGCATCCTTTCCAAATAGATCCTGACCGCGAATGGCTTGCAGTTCCCTCTGCATCTCCAGGAACTGTTCCTGGAACTCCTTCATTCTGTTGTCCATACTTTCATTTCCACCAGAAGATATCTGTGGAATTTGTCCTTCCGGGACAGTGTGTACCATAGGTGGTGGTACAGTCATTACGGAAGTTACTCTTGGTGCCTCCCGAAGTTTGTAACCTTCAGGAGTTGTTGTCATGCCCCTGGCATCTTTGCTTTCCCGAAGTTTGTAACCTTCAGGCCCAGCGGCTCCTGGTGCAGTTTTCGGATCTTCCGTGGTCGGGGAATATATCCTTCCGGGATATAGTTAAGTAGCATGTCCCAGGGACGATCTTTAGGCATGTTATACCGAGGATCAATCTTTTCCACTATAGGCGTTGATGTGATCTTTGAGATCACAGGCCATTGTTGTTGCATCTGGGCTACTGCTAGAGCTTGCATGTCACTGTGAAGTTTTCTCAGATCCTCTCTAAGAGCATCGATTTCTTCTCTCAGCTCTCTATTCTCTTCCTCGAGATTATCCATTTTCTTTTGTTGACTGGCCCGAGTATTGTACGAATGAGACAGTTTGACTCTAGAATCGAGACATAAACGTGAGATTCGTGGAGAAGAAGAATGCGTTATGTGACAATGATGAATGATATGCAATAATTATAGTAATTATTTTTTTGTTTAATCAAAAGACACTTTGACAATTGGATTGCAAATATCATACAATGGAAACCCCGTTTTATTGAATTCAAAGATTGCGAAAATGGAAATACAGTAATTTACAAAGTGCTGTAAAAGGAAATCTAAACTTATGGATCCTGAGTCCTTTCTGAGGAGAGCTCAGGTGCTGGTTCTGGTATTTTTCTCTTCTTGTACCGGGGCTCTTGAGCCGTTGTCGGGTTGTCATTCCTTTGCCAAGTGAAAGGAGCGAGCAAATTCCTTTGGTCTTCTTGATTCTCTACAGCATGTTGCTCTAAAATCTCGATCAGAGCATCTTTTTCTTTTAACAGTTGTTGTATTTTCTTACACTCCAAATTTAGAATGCGGTACTTGTTCTTCCAAGACTTCTTCTCCTGTTGAACTTTGTTGAGAGTAACCTGAAGTTTTTCCGTATTAGACATGAAATAAAGGACAGGTTCCTTTAACGAAAGAACTTTCTGACGAGGGTAAGGGATCCTCAGCTTGAGAGCTCTAGTTTGTACCCAGTGGAGATAAGGTTCCACCGAGACACAGTCTGGTTTTCCTAGAGACTCTCTTCCTTTCCTGTGAACATGTTTCCAAGTATGCATTATTTCTGTCTTTAGTGCTCTGTCATTTTCTCCTTCCTTGAAGAAAAGACCTTCCAGATGAGCATTACGCGGGACATGCCTCATCGGGTATCCAAATTGACGACGAACTAAAACTGGATGGTAATTGATTCCTCCTTTAGTTCCTATAAGGGGTGTAACGCCCCAGTTTTTGTTAGATTTGTTTAATCGAATCGATTTAATTATTTTTATTATTATATTATTTTATTCTTGACTTTTATTTGGTAATATATTATTTTTCATTGTTGCTATGTTTTCTCGCGTTTTGAGAGCGTTTGCGAGATAATTGAGTGTAGGGGTATTTTGGTCATTTTACTTATTTTTCTTAAAATAGAATTTAGAAGTTAGTAACATAGAGAGAGAGAAATAGAGAGAAAGAAAAAGAGAAGGAAAAGGGAAAGAAGAGAAGAAAAAGAGGGAAAAACTTGGAGAGAAAGAAATTGATCCAACCGACTTTTCAAACATGATTAAATCGGGTAAGGGTGTGAAACTCGATTATTCTATACTTGTGTATGATTATGTATGTATGTATTTGTTTGTTGTTGGGTTGAAATTGGATATAGAACCAAAACCATAATATGTTGAGATTGTTAGAATTTGATTCAAATTGTGTCTGAATTCATGTTTTAATGTTCCTAATTGTTGAGACATGTCAGATAGATGTTGTTAGACATTCAATTGGTAATTTTCTAGTGTTTAGATGAGATTTGGAGTGATTTTTGGTTGAACCCGTAGAAGAAAAATTATGCAGGAAAAATTCTGGGTTGTCGCTGTCGTTATGCGTATCAGGCAAGGCAATACGTGTATTGGGTTGGGCAATACGCGTATGGCAGGTGCAATTGAGGCAATACGCGTATGGAAATCCATTTTTCTTGGACATCTGCTAAAATGCGTAATGGTACGCGTATGGGTCTGGGCATTACGCGTATGGCTCAGGGCAATACGCGTATGGTCAGCGAGGGTGCAGAATTTTGCCATTTCGCGATTCCCTTTCTTTTTAATTCCATAGCTTGTGTTCCGATTATCTGTTTTGAACATCCTTGGTATCGTTGGAAAGCTATTGAGATGTTCTTTCTTATCAAAATGGTTTTGAGATTGTTGGACGATTTAATTATATTGGGAATTTGGAAATGTGTCGTTTTGTCTACTTTTACCGTTTTAATTGTGTGTATTTGATGTGTTATTATGCAATGTGCTTTTGATATATACCGTATGACTTGTGTGCTGTTGTATGATGTAAATGCATGTGATGAAATGTTGTGATGATGGTTTGTGACCGAAGGGAAAGAAAATGCATTATGTTGTGTTTGATTATATATGCATGATTACGGATGTGTATATGTGTGCATTTGAATGTCATGAGTCATTGTATGCCAAGCATCATGATATGCATTCTTGTGATGTCGTGTGCCCTTGTGGGGTGTGAGCGACGAAATGATTCCAGAGGGAATCCGCTATAACATCGTGTGCCTTATACAAAGAGGACCTAAAGCGATGATTATAGACGATCGTGTGCCTTATACAAAGAGGACCTATAGCGATCGGATCGTGTGCCTTATACAAAGAGGGCCTAAAGCGATCCATAAACGTTGTGTGCCTTATACAAAGAGGACCTAAAGCGACGGGGAACATCGTTTGCCCGACGGGGAGTTACACTAAGTAACAAGCGATGATTCCAATAGTTCCTGAGTGAACTAATGATGAGAATGATGGATGGAATGGTATCGCATTTGCATAGAGTCGTTGTGTCGGTCTCTCTGCATTTGAATAAATCATGAATGAATTGATTTGGTGTGGAATTGTGAATGGAATTGATGAGTTGAGATTTATATATATATATATATATATATATATATATATATATATGTTGGTGATAAATGTATTGTGCATGATTGATATGCCTTTGTGATGGATGTATGAGATATAATTGTGTTGTTTTGCATTTGAATTATGGTGTACATTGTGGTGAGAATATTTTACATGTGTATTTTTGTGTTATTATATACTTGTATGCAATTATATTATGATTGTGTTTCCTACCCTTCTGCTATTTTGAATGCTCTATGAGGAATTGCAGATTAGATGCTGGAGGTCTTTTTGTGAAGCTTAGGTCTTCATTCTTTTGTCGGTCGGCTCTGATATGTAGCGCCGAGTAGTCGGGGAGATCGTTTGTGATTATCTGTATATGTATATGTTCTTTTTGGGATTGTACATGTATGACTCTGTATATGACAGACAAACTTTTATGTTATATATATATATATATATATGTGTGAGATTTCAGTTGCAGATTTCCCACTTTTATTCTGTATCTGAATTATGGGTGTTAGGAACTGAGTTCCTCTGTTATGTGCTACCTGATTGTTGCATATCTTTATGAGCAGGTTGTTGTATTTTGTTTCAATTGATGTGACGCCTCCGTCTATGCCATGAACGTTTTAATTATACTCTGATTATTTGTTATCGCTTTAATTAATTGGGGGTGTAGATTGGGGGTGTTACATTAAGTGGTATCAGAGCCAGTCCGTGTCAGTTTGTGTTAGTCCGTGTCAGTCCGTGTCGGTCTTTGTGTTTGGGTGAGCTGTTTGTTTAACCATAGTTGCTGTTATTGGATATGAACAGAATATGGTTGGTAGGAATGATGCTGCTCTTGTTGCTGCTATGCAAGCTATGGCTCAGGCTGTGCGGGATGCACCTAATGCTGGTGGGAATGATGAGTTCAGGAAGAACAAACCGCCTATCTTCAAAGGGAGACATGATCCTGATGGTGCTCAGATTTGGATTAAAGAGATTGAAAGAATCTTTCGAGTAATTGACTGTGCTGAGGAACAAAGGTGAGACTGGGTACTCACATGTTGCAGGAGGAGGCTGATGATTTGTGGGTTAGTGCGTGTCATGTTTGGGAAGCTACAGGTGAAGAGGTCACTTGGACTTTGTTTAGCAGGGAGTTTTTTAGGAAGTATTTTCCTGAAGATGTTGGAGGAAAGAAAGAGATAGAGTTCTTGGAGTTGAAACAAGGCAACATGTCTGTTGTGGATTACACTGCTAGGTTTGTGGAGCTTGTTCAGTTTTATCCACATTATGCTGAAGCAACTGCAGAGTTTTCCAAATGTGTGAAGTTTGAGAATGAGTTGCGTCCTGAGATCAAGCAAGCAATTGGCTATCAAAGGATTAGAAGGTTTTCAGATTTGGTGGATTGTTATGGAATTTTTGAGGAGGATAGCAAAGCTCGTTCTACTCATTATAAGAGTGTGAACGAAAGGAAAGGGAAGCAATCGTTTCTTGGTGGTCCTTATGTGTCACCAGCTGAAAAAGGTAAGCAAAGGGGTAGTTTTGATAAAAGGCCAAGTGGGGGAGGTATGTCTAATCCTCCGAGATGTTTCAGGTGTGGTGACTTAGGACATCGTCAGTTTGAATGTAGAAAGGATATGAGGAAGTGTTCCAATTGTGGAGGTTTAGGACATGTCGCAGCTGATTGTAAGAAGAATGTGGTGAAGTGTTTCAACTGTGGTGAACCTGGTCATGTTAGTACGAAGTGTCCGAAACCAAAGCAAGCTCCAGCTGGAGGGAAAGTATTTGCATTGGCAGGGACTCAGACTACTAATCAGACTGTCTGATCAGAGGTACTTGTTTTATTAATAGTACGCCTTTAGTTGCTATTATTGATACCGGAGCGACTCATTCGTTTATTTCGTCTGAGTGCGCGAAGCGTTTGAATCTTTTGTTGTCTTCGATGGGTGGAGAGATGGTTATTGATACTCCAGCAATGGGGTCGGTAACTACTTCTTTGGTTTGTTTAAGTTGTCCTTTGACCATTTATGGTAAAGATTTTGAGATGGATTTGGTGTGTCTGCCATTGGAGGGTTTAGATGTGGTTCTGGGAATGAATTGGTTGCAGTTCAATCGAGTTCATATTGATTGTTATCATAAGCTGGTAATATTTCCTTCTCTTGAGGAAGACGAGGAATAAATTTTCTTATCTACCAAAGAGTTGAAGAAACTTTTGGCGGATGAAGCTCAGTTGTTCGGGTTGTTTGCATCAATGACCGTGGATAGTCAAGTTGCACTTGATGTGTTTCCAGTTGTGTGTGATTTTCCAGAGGTGTTTCCAGAGGATATTTCGGATGTGCCGCCAGAGAGAGAGGTGGAGTTTTCTATAAATCTAGTTCCTGGTACTAGACCTGTGTCTATGGCACCATATCGTATGTCGGCATCTGAGTTGGTTGAGTTAAAGAAGCAGTTGAATGAATTGTTAGAAAAGAGGTTTGTGAGGCCGAGTGTATCGCCTTGGGGTGCTCCAGTTCTTTTGGTGAAAAAGAAAGATGGAAGTATGCGATTGTGTATTGATTATCGCCAGCTGAATAAGGTGACGATTAATAATAAGTATCCTCTTCCGAGAATTTATGATCTGATGGACCAGTTGGTAGGTGCGTGTGTGTTTAGTAAGATTGATTTGAGGTCAGGGTATCATCAGATTAGGGTGAAAGAGGAAGATATTCAGAAGACGGCTTTTAGGGCACGATACGATCATTACGAATATTCTGTGATGCCGTTCGGGGTTTCTAATGCGCCGGGTGTGTTTATGGAGTATATGAATCGTATTTTCCATAAGCATTTGGATCGATTTGTTGTTGTGTTTATTGATGACATCTTGATTTATTCTAAGTCTCGGGAGGAACATGCAGAACATTTGCGTGTTGTGTTGCAAATTTTGAAAGAAAGGAGACTTTTTGCCAAGTTGTCTAAGTGTGAGTTCTGGTTGTCAGAAGTGAGTTTTCTTGGGCATGTGATTTCAGGTAATGGTATTGCTGTGGATCCATCCAAAGTAGATGCAGTTCTACAATGGGAGGCTCCTAGATCTGTTACTGAAATTAGAAGCTTTTTGGGTTTAGCTGGATATTATCGAAGATTCATCGAAGGTTTTTCCAAGTTAGCACTTCCTTTGACCCAGTTGACTTGTAAAGGTAAAGCGTTCATTTGGGATATTCAGTGTGAGGAAAGTTTTAGTGAGCTGAAGAGAAGATTGACTACAACTCCAATTTTGGTCTTACCGAATCCTACTGAACCGTTTGTGGTGTATTATGATGCGTCTTTGATTGGTTTAGGTGGAGTGTTGATTCAAGAAGGTAAGGTTGTGGCTTATGCTTCGAGGCAATTAAGGATTCATGAGAAGAATTACCCTACTCATGATTTGGAATTAGCGGCTGTGGTGTTTGTATTGAAAATTTGGAGGCATTATCTCTACGGTGCAAGATTCGTAGTCTTTAGTGATCATAAAAGTTTGAAATACTTGTTTGACCAGAAAGAGTTGAATATGAGGCAACGGAGATGGTTGGAATTTTTGAAGGACTACGATTTTGGCTTGAATTACCATCCTGGTAAAGCTAATGTGGTAGCCGATGCGTTGAGCCGGAAGTCTTTGCATATGTCTGTTTTGATGGTTAAAGAGTGGGAACTTTTGGAAGCGTTTAGAGATTTGAGTTTGGTGTGTGAATTGACATCTGATAGCGTGAGGCTTGGTATGTTAAAGGTTACTAATGATTTTCTGTTAACCGTTAGCGAGAAACAGAAGTTGGATGTGAAATTTATTGATTTGTTGATGGTTGAAGATCAAAGTGTGAATGGTGACTTTAAAGTGGATGATAAGGGTGTTTTGAGATTCCGTGGTAGAATTTGTATTCCTGATGATTTGGACATGAAAAAGATGATTTTAGAGGAAGGACACCGGAGTAATTTTAGTATACATCCGGGAGCTAATAAGATGTATCAAGATTTGAAGAAGATCTTTTGGTGGTCCGGATTGAAGAGGGATGTGGCTCAGTTTGTTTATGCGTGTTTGACGTGTCAGAAGTCTAAGGTAGAACATCAGAAGCCTAGTGGATTATTGCAACCGTTGGATATTCCCGAGTGGAAATGGGACAGCAATTCTATGGATTTTGTGACGGGGTTGCCGAATACACAGAGGGGACATAATGCCATTTGGGTAGTTGTGGATAGGCTGACTAAATCAGCGCATTTCATTCCGATTGACATCAGTTTTTCTTTGGAGAGGTTGGCTGAGATTTATATCAGTGTGATTGTGAAGCTACATGGTGTTCCGTTGTGTATTGTTTCAGATCAAGATCCGAGGTTTACTTCTAAATTTTGGGAAAGTTTGCAAAAGGCGTTAGGTTCCAAGTTGAGATTGAGTTCGGCTTATCATCCGCAGATGGATGGTCAGACCGAGAGAATTATTCAGTCGTTGAAAGATTTGCTGAGAGCTTATGTTCTTGAGCAAGGTGGTGCTTGGGATAGTTATATTTCGTTGGTGGAGTTTACGTATAACAACAGTTTCCATTCGAGTATTGGAATGGCACCTTTTGAAGCGTTGTATGGAAGAAGATGTCGAACACATTTGTGTTGGCATGAATCTGGTGAGAGTTTGGTGGTTGGACCGGAGTTAGTGCAACAGACTACGAACAAGGTGAAACTTATTCGCGAGAAGATGAAGGCTTCTCAGAGTAGGCAAAAGAGTTATCATGATCGAAGGAGGAAAGATCTTGAGTTTCAAGAAGGAGATCATGTATTTTTGAGAGTTACACCGGTGACGGGTGTTGGTCGTGCATTGAAGTCGAAGAAGCTTACTTCTCGGTTTATTGGTCCTTACCAGATATCCGCGAGAGTGGGTGCTATGGCTTATCGGGTGGCGTTGCCGCCGAGTCTTTCGAATTTGCACGATGTGTTCCATGTTTCACAGCTTCGGAAGTATGTTCCGGATCCGTCGCATGTGATTCCGATGGATGAGGTTGAGGAAAAGGAGAACCTTACGGTTGAGGCATTACCGGTGGGGATTTTGGATCGCGAGTTGAAGCAGTTAAGAGGCAAGGATATTGCGCTTGTGAAAGTAACATGGGGAGGCGCTGCTGAGGGCAATTTGACTTGGGAGTTGAAGAGTCGGATGCGGGAGTCGTATCCGGAGTTGTTCGTCTCAGGTAATATTTTCGAGGACGAAAATTTCTAAGTGGGGGAGAGTTGTAACGCCCCATTTTTTGTTAGATTTGTTTAATCGAGTCGATTTAATTAGTTTTATTATTATATTATTTTATTCTTGACTTTTATTTTGTAATATATTATTTTTCATTGTTGTTATGTTTTATCGCGTTTTGAGAGCGTTTGCGAGATAATTGAATGTAGGGGTATTTTGGTCATTTTACTTATTTTTCTTAAAATAGAATTTAGAAGTTAGTAACATAGAGAGAAAAATAGAGAGAAAGAAAAAGAGAAGAAGGAAAAGGGAAAGAAGAGGAGAAAAAGAAGGAAAAACTTGGAGAGAAAGAAATTGATCCAACCGACTTTTCAAACACGATTAAATCGGGTAAGGGTGTGAAACTCGATTATTCTATACTTGTGTATGATTATGTATGTATGTATTTGTTTGTTGTTGGGTTGAAATTGGATATAGAACCAAAACCATAATATGTTGAGATTGTTAGAATTTGATTCAAATTGTGTCTGAAATCATGTTTTAATGTTCCTAATTGCTGAGACATGTTAGATAGATGTTGTTGGACATTCAATTGGTAATTTGCTGGTGTTTAGATGAGATTTGGAGTGATTTTTGGTTGAACCCGTAGCAGAAAAATTATGCAGGAAAAATTCTGGGTTGTCGCTGCCGTTACGCGTATCAGGCAAGGCAATACGCGTATTGGGTTAGGTAATACGCGTATGGCATGTGCAATTGAGGCAATACGCGTATGGAAATCCATTTTTCTCGGCCATCTACTAAAATGCGTAATGGTACGCGTATGGGGCTGGGCATTACGCGTATGGCTCAGGGCAATACGCGTATGGCCAGCGAGGGTGCAGAATTTTGCCATTTCGCGATTCCCTTTCTTTTTAATTTCATAACTTGTGTTTCGATTATCTGTTTTGAACTTCCTTAGTATCGTTGGAAAGCTATTGAGATGTTCTTTCTTATCAAAATGGTTTTGAGATTGTTGGCCGATTTAATTATGTCGGGAATTTGGAAATGTGTCATTTTGTCGACTTTTACCGTTTTAATTGTGTGTATTTGATGTGTTATCATGCAATGTGCTTTTGATATATACCGTATGACTTGTGTGTTGTTGTATGATGTAAATGCATGTGATGAAATGTTGTGATGATGGTTTATGGCCGAAGGGCAAGAAAATGCATTGTGTTGTGTTTGATTATATATGCATGATTACGGATGTGTATATGTGTGCATTTGAATGTCATGAGTCATTGTATGCCAAGCATCATGATATGCATTCTTGTGATGTCGTGTGCCCTTGTGGGGTGTGAGCGACGAAATAATTCCAGAGGGAATCCGCTATAACATCGTGTGCCTTATACAAAGAGGACCTAAAGCGATGATTATAGACGATCGTGTGTCTTATACAAAGAGGACCTAAAGCGATTGGATCGTGTGCCTTATACAAAGAGGGCCTAAAGCGATCCATAAACGCCGTGTGCCTTATACAAAGAGGACCTAAAGTGATGGGGAACATCGTTTTCCTGATGGGGAGTTACACTAAGTAACAAGCTATGATTCCAATAGTTCATGAGTGAACTAATGATGAGAATGATGGATGGAATGGTAACGCATTTGCATAGAGTCGTTGTGTCGGTCTCTCTGCATTTGCATAAATCATGAATGGATTGATTTGGTGTGGAATTGTGAATGGAATTGATGAGTTGAGATATATATATATATATATATATATATATATATATATATATGTTGGTGATAAATGTATTGTGCATGATTGATATGCCTTTGTGATAGATGTATGAGATATAATTGTGTTGTTTTGCATTTGAATTATGGTGTACATTGTGGTGAGAATATTTTACATATGTATTTTTGTGTTATTATATACTTGTATGCAATTATATGATGATTGTGTTTCTCACCCTTATGCTATTTTGAATGCTCTATGAGGCATTGCAGATTAGATGTTGGAGGTCTTTTTGTGAAGCTTAGGTCTTCATTCTTTTGTCGGTCGGCTCTGATATGTAGCGTCGGGTAGTCGGGGAGATCGTTTGTGATTATCTGTATATGTATATGTTCTTTTTGGGATTGTACATGTATGATTCTGTATATGACAGACAAATTTTTATGTTATATATATATGAGATTTCAGTTGCAGATTTTCCGCTTTTATTCTGTATCTGAATTGTGGGTGTTAGGAACTGAGTTCCTCTGTTATGTGCTACCTGATTATTGCATATCTTTATGAGCAGGTTGTTGTATTTTGTTTCAATTGATGTGACGCCTCCGTCTATGCCATGACCCTTTTAGTTATACTCTGATTATTTGTTATTGCTTTAATTAATTAGGGGTATAGATTGGGGGTGTTACAAGGGGTACATTAGGGAAGTTTCCACAACGGTCAATGATTCTGATCCCATTATAGATTCGATTGTACCAATCGATGTCAGAGTTGGTAAGAGACATGATTCTCTGCGACCAACGTAAAGTACTCTTATGATCCCAAAAAGCAGCAGACTTGGGTAAATGGGAAGTAAACCATTTGTATAGTAGGGGTACACAGCATGTGATTATTCCTCCACTATACAAATTCCTTAGGTGTACAGAATGATAAGCATCTGCGAGCAGGGTCGGTACAGGGTTTCCAATCATAAAAACCTTAATAGCGTTAATATCTACGAAGCTATTAATGTTGGGAAACAGAAATAACCCGTAGGTGAGCAAAACAAAGATGCTCTCGAAAGCAGTCACATTCCCTATACTAGCAAAGTACAGAGCTTTCTTTATAAAAAACTGGGCTGGTAAACCTTGGATTCCACCCTTAATGGTCATGTGAGTCCTGACTTCTGACTCGTCCAAATAGATTGCTCTTGCAATGGTTTGATCCTTTGGAATTTCTTCCAGTCCAGAAAAGGAAGCTTGGTCAGTGATGGGTAAATCAGTCAGGTGAGAGTACTCCTCCAGTGTTGGTGCTAGTTGATAATCCAGGAATATGAAACAGTGATAAACCGGATCGTAGAACTGAATGAGCGTAGCCAGGATTCCTTCAATTACATGGACCCTTAACAGAGACAGTAGTCCTCCATGTTTTTCTCTGAAAGCATCAGGGTTGGTGATCATCCTTGCCAAACCTCTTAAATCCTCTAATTTTGGAACCTTGAAGGTGTACTTGTGAGTCTTCCTTCTACCAAAATCCATAACGCAATCCTTTTCTCTGATATTTGCAATCATTGTCTCAGTTTAATTTGAAAAAGAGAGACTAGAAGAGAAAAAATTTCTTTGTTTACTGTTTTTTAGATGAAATGAATGCATGAATGCAACACACAAAAACATAGAAAAAACATGGGGTCAAAGGTTCGGTGTCATGAAGTCATGGCTCTACCCATCCCCAAAGGTTGTACTGGTGATTTTTGTTACCTGTCCTCACAATCATTGGCCCCTCTTGGGATAACAACAGCAGGCTGGTTCACCCAAGCGAGCTGCAGTATCTTATAGTAATCTAAAATGAGGGTAGTATCGCGTGACAACTATTTCTGATAGCTTCCGCACTACAAAATAGTAACATGGTTTCAGTCTACTAAAATCCTCAACTTCTTAGATAACCCAATCGAACAATATGCTTTCAACAACCGAAGTTGTATAGGCATTGAATCCGCAAAGGGTATCTCCACTGATTCGATGGTCGACCAGGATCTCTTACTTGGGAGTCACTCCCTATAAGATTACCCGTCTAGTGCCATCACTTATCTTAGGTGTCACTCAAACTTTCCAGATGCGGCATCACCCGCAGTCCTATTAGCAGAAAAGTAAACACGGATATCAATTAGGAAAAACAGTATATATATTTATCCTAAAACTAACATCCTAGACCTCTTAAGAGCAATAATCCTAGTCCTATACAGTCAATGACTCCCCAGCAGAGTCGCCATTTTCCTGTGGAAAATGGGGTCGATGCCCCAAGGATTAATCTAAGGACTCCCCAGCAGAGTCGCCATTTTACTGTAGAAAATGGGGACGATGCCCCAAGGATCAATCTAAGGACTCCCCGGCAGAGTCTCCATTTTACTGTAGCGAGCGATTTTTGTCGGTGACACGACCACCATATCGCTGAAGTTTGGGTTTTCCTCCTCGAGGAGAAAGGGTGCTACTTTCTGATTTCTTATTTATCCCATGAAGCTTGAAGGGAAAGGGAAGCTATCTAAAACTAACCTTGCACGCGATTGTTTACCTGAACAAACGCTTAAAAGAGATCGGGGGTCCGGGGTCAGGTTATACAATGGGTAGTTGTCAATTACCCATCCTATATGTGGTTATCCACAGGATATTAGCTTTAGGGTTTTGCTTTGTAATTGATGGTGTTTATCTGGTAATGGGTTGGGAAAGTTTCTTGGGAAAGTATGACAAGGAGAGTGAGTTTTTTGTTGATGTTCGGGTTTTTCCCGATGTTTTTGGTAAGGTGCTGGACCTAAGTTTTGATTGATGTGTGAAGGTACTAGACCTAGAGTTTTTTATTAGTATGCTCGCTAAGATTTCACGTATTCCCGTTTGAACGAAACAGGGAAATCAGAGCAATTGTAGTTCCTCCTATTCTAAGGGAGGGAAAATATGTTTTGGTGTCTTGTTCAAAGCCCAAGACAGAGGCTAAAGGGTTATTTTGTGTCTTGTTCAAAGCCCAAGATTGAAGCTAAAAGGTTTGACGGAGAGAGAACTTGTCATCTCTAAGGAGGGATTGTTGATTTTTGTGTGCCTTGATCAAAGCCCAAGGTTGATGCTAAAAGGTTAATTGACTCATCTAGGAGATTTGTATGTGTCTTGTACAAAGCCCAAGATAGAGGGTGAAATGAGAAATTTAATCAACTCGACTGAGGATATTTTGAGTGTCTTGTAAAAGGCCCAAGACGGAGGCTACACGGATTTGACACTACTGGAGAGTGTTATCTATCCTGTACAATGCCCAAGATGGAGGCGGAAAAGAGTTTGACTCGACTTAGGAGTTTATTCCTCAAAGTCTAATGAAGGCTCGGAGGAATTGACTTCGCTGGGGAAAATATTTGTCCCAAGCTTATGAAGGTTTATATGACTCAGCAAGAGAGTGCTTTTATTTGTCCTGTACAAAGCCCAGGATTGTGGCTGAACAAGCTGGAGAAATCAATCTACACAGCTCGAGAGGAGGCTAACTCCTGATAGGGGAAATCGTTATACAAAGCCTAAAAGGAGGCTATGGACTCAACAAGAGAGTGTTTTTATTTGTCTCGTACGAAGCCCAAGATAGAGGCTAAAAGGGGTTGAAGGGTTGACTCAACAAGAGAGTACTGAAAAGTGATTGACTCAACAAGAGAGTCTGAGACGGTGATTGACTCAACAAGAGAGTCTGAAAATGTGATTGACTCAGCAAGAGAGTCTGAGACAGTGATTGACTCAACAAGAGAGTCTGAAAATGTGATTGACTCAACAAGAGAGTACGAAAAGGTTAGCTCCGCAGGGGAGAATCATTTGTACAAAGCCCAGGAGGAGGCTAACTTTGCTGAGGAAAAGAGAATTATACAAAGTCTAAGAGGAGGCTATCTTCTGCGGGGGGATCATTAAGATCCCGAGGCAGGTCCAAATGGGGGAATCAACTCTTGCTGGGGATTACAGAAGAGTTGAGGTATCAGATCCCTTGAGGTTTTGATTTGAGATAGTGTTATCCTGATGATAAACTGACCCTGGTTGGGGGATTTTAGGAGAGAGACGGGGTTGTAGAACCCACGAGTTCTAACTCTTGCTGGAGATTAATCCAGAATCCGGGGTTTCTCCTATGTTTTGTAGGGAACTTGAGAATGTCTTTAAGACTCAAGGGTATTTAGACTGTCCAAGTCTACTGGTGTGGAAGAGTTTTATCTTTTGTATAATGCCCAAGAGGAGCCCGACACTTTTAAGGGATGAGTATCAACCCTAAAATTGGTCTGAGGGTTTTGACTCCTTTATAGAAAGACAGCTTTAACGAAGGATGATTAGGTTTTGTCCTATACCTTTAAGAGGTCTTCAAGGTCCTTGTATTAAGCCCAAGAGAAGGCGTGAGAACTTTTAAGAAGCCGAAGGGTCCTTGTACCAAGCCCAAGAGGAGGCGGGGATGCTTTTAGGAAGTCTGTGGGTCCCAAACCAAGAAAAGTTCAAGAAATACTATTCACCGAGAATAGATCATTTAGTGAAAATTCTACGGTTTGAAGAAACTCAAGAGATGTTATTCACCAAGAATAGATCAGCTCTGGGGAGTAGAATTTCTTTGACAATTTCTAGGGGTGACAGTCTGAGAAAAGGTTCACGAAGAATACTGCCTTTCTCTTTGTTCCATATTGTTTAAGCCCAAGAGAAGGCAAGACTGCATCTGGAAATCCTATGGGGATCTAGTTTTGTTTGTATTTAAGAGTGACCAACAGGCTTTACCTAGTTCTAGACCTAGTTGTCGGGGAAAACTCTAAATAACTATACTAGTATATATATACAGTTGATATATGACAAGTATTTAAAAGGGTATGAAAGAAGACTAACCATGCGCAGCTTCCCATAATACAGTTATATATATATTTGACATGTATTTAAAAGAGATGAAAGAAGACTAACCGTGCGCAGCTTCCCACAATACAGTTATATACATTAAAGCGAGTAAATGAAAGCTGTTAAAACTTACAGGTGAGCGAGCTTCCATGTTGTATTGTTAGTTGTTCAGAGAAATTAAAGAAAGTTTTGATAACAACTGTATATTTGAACCTAAATCAAAAGGGAAGTTATATTGATAAGATTGTACTGTTGTTTTGAATATCGTATCGGGACTTATACAACGACTAAGGCCCAAAAAGTTTTTTGTACAAAGGGATGGGTCTTACAACTCAAAGATAAGCCCAAAGATTATTTAAAGAAAAGAAATGGAATTTACAACCCGAGGGTAGGCCCAGTTGAAAATAGTTTGAAAACGACGATCTCGTCGGAGTTTCTGAAACTGTATCGGGACTTATACAATACACTGAGGCCCAAAAATGGTCTTGGTTAAAAGGGGATTGGCTCTTACACTCTATTAGAGGCCCAAAGTTTATTGTTGTACAGGATATGGGGCTTACAACTCAGGGAGAGGCCCAAATGATTTTGAAAAGACGACGATCGCGCCGTTGTTTTGAAAATGTACAGAGGGACTTATACAATATGTGAGGCCTAAAAATGTTTATTTACAAAAAGGGGTTGGGTCTTACACTCTATTAGAGGCCCAAAGTGTTTTTGTACAAGTGATGGGGCTTACAACTCAAGGAGAGGCCCATGGTTTTTGTTTGAAAATGGCGATCGCGCCGAGATTTTCTATTGCGTTGGGACTTATACAATATCTGATTCCCAAAAATGGTTTATGTATAAAAAGGGGTTGGGTCTTACACACTATTAGAGGCCCGTGAGTGTTTGAAAAAAGTTTGTTAGGGTGAAAATCAAAGAAACCCTAATTTCATAATTTTTTAAAGTAATCCTTTTAATAAAATGAATAAAATGACAAAAATACCAAATAAGTCTAAATAAACTACTTGTGATTTTTGGTTAAGGTTTGAAAAATGAATTTTTAATCACAAGATGATTTAGAACTCATTTGGTTTTGTTTTTTCAAGGTGAATATTCATTTTTAAAAGGTTTAAAAACAATAAAAATGAATTTATTTCCAAAAATATCAACTATATTAAATAATTAATATAAATCTGATTTTTTTTGTGGAATAAAATATTTTAATATTTTTGTGATTTTTTGCAAAAAGAACCAATCAAAAATCATTAAAATTGAAGGAGAAATTAATTTTCGAAATCATTTAAAATATAAAAAAATATATAAAAAAAATGGAAAAAAAGTGGTAAAAAGAGGATCTGGGGCGAGGGGGATTCGAACCTCAAACCTCGAGGGTGCAACGCGCGCCTTCTACCACTGGGGTGGTGATACATCCGTGTATCAAAAGCACCCCATGAATACATGAGGCATGCCTTGTTTTTGGCCTGGCCAAGGCAAGGCAAGGCAAGGTTTTGGCCAAAAACGTGAAGCTTGTAACTTTCTCATTTCTCCATGGATTGGGACAAAATTTAGGTCTATCCAGCCTAGAATTTCACAAGGAATCCAATGGTGGTGGTAGTTTTTTCAGATGAGGCTCCTATTTCAAAACCCGATAGTGTTCTTGAAATAGGCCTATAATTGCATTTTCTATGCTACCTCTTGTTACAGGCATGAATTACATGATTAATTGGTTCAAACACAACATATATAACATGTATGAGATGTGCATGATCAGTGGACTTCAAAGCAATGTATATTTCAAAGAGTTCAAGTTGTGATGTTTACCTCTTTAGGAGCTTTTTGGGCTATCTGCCAAGTTTCTTGTGCCAAAAGTAATTTGATACTTTAGGCGCTCTCAATTGATCCCTTAAAAGCTTTTAGAATGGTTGGAACCAGCTGGAATCCTCAGGAACAAGTTTGAGCTCTTTCTTGCAAAAAGGGCAAAAGTGATCAATATGGCAACTCTCTCAAATGGTGTTCCAAATGTGGGGGACCATTTGGGATAGTTCAAGGATGATATTTGGAGTGTGTTTGAGGTCTTATCTGGTTTTGAAAGTGACTGAATCAAGACATGGCTTGAAAAAGGCAAAAAAGTCCAATTTTGAGGTTTTGGGAGAGGACTTTGAGATTTTAGTGTTACAGGTCACATGTTAGAGTTTGGACAGCTTAGATATGACATATTGGATGTGTTTGAATCATGAGTTGTGGTGGAAATGCTCTCTAACTCAAAAACTCAGAGTTACCTTGCAAAAGAAGGCATTTTGGACAAGAGAAAGGGATTTTGAGGAAAGCATCAGTTTGGTTGCTTTGGTGTACTTAAACTGGGCACAAATGAGCTCTATTTATAGTAGAGCAAGTTTGTTTTGCAAGCAATAGTGAATGGTGGCTGCAGCAGGCTGTTGGCCAATGGTGATCAAATGGAATCTCTAGTCTCCTCTAGCCATTGACTTGAGATTAGAGCACAGGCCTATGGTTCTTTGATTCAAGGATAAGGCTTGACTGAAGTCTTCATTTTTGCTCTGATTCATGCCACCTCTAAGTATCCATTGAATGCCTCAAAACAAAATTGGAGTCTTGAGGCATCTTTAGCTTTTAGGGGTGTCAAACCTATATGTAGTTCCAAAGACTTGGGAGGCTTATGGATCAGCGTTTGTTCCTCCTTGGTCTCCCCCTGAGGTGTGCAGATGGATAAACTTGTTTTTCATTTGCACAAATTAACCAAATCGAGCCCTAATGCACAATCTGCCTTGCCAAGACAGTTTGCAGCAAGGCATGTTGCAGCTGTCATAACTCCTAGCTTAGATGGAATTTGATGGAGTTCTTTGACATTTTGGAAAGCTGATATATCCTATTTTAACATAATGTCCAACTTTGGTTTTGAGTCAACCTGAATTACAATGAAGATGCCTCTACTTTTGGGAAAAAATAAGGCAGATTCTGACTTAGTGAAAATTTCACTAAGTGTTGGAAAAGTGTCACTTTTGTGTTTTCAGCCATTTTGATCACTCCATAACTAAAAATCCATGAGGAATTGGAATGAGTTGTAGTTGAAGCTTTTGTAGTATGCCATGAGAGCTACAAATCATTCTTTGGACCATCCAAAATGGTTGCTTGGATTTCAAGTTATGATCCTTGGAAGTTGGTATCCTAGCCACTTTGTTCCATAACTTAGAAAATTTCTAAGTTTTTTATGGTTACCCCTTTTACAAGTTAACTCACTTTCTTTGGTTTTTCTTGATGAATGATGATTCCAATCACACATTAACATCATTTTAGGGTTAAGGAACCTTGGTTGAGCAAAAAATCAAAAAGTCAAACTTTGACTTTTTGTACAGTTGACTTTTTCAGCAGATGAAATCTAAACTGTCCGATCCTCTATGAAATCAAGTTCTTGTGTAGCGAGTGATTTTTGGATGTGGTTGCGAAGCACGATCGCTCTAGTACTATAGTTCGATTCATTTTTTATCCTATTAAAGCTGATGAAGGAAGGGAAATAGATGTCTCCAACTAACCCTGCTTGCATACTGAGATTAAACAGTCAAAACTGTTGGTTTACAGATGCTACAAAGATTCGGGGTCTCTCCTTGGTTATTTTTTCGAAAAGAGGTGTTTTAGGCTATCGGTTGAGATGTTAGGATGGATGTATATGAAAGTATGGGATTTTGGGTTTTTGTTTAGTGTGCTCGCTAAGATTTTTTCATTCAATATTATGCCTACGTATTCCCGTCTACCGAAACAGGGAAATCAGAACGTTCGTAGTTCCTCCTATTCTATGGGAGGAAATGGTTGTTTTGGTGTCTTGTTCAAAGCCCAAGACGTGAAGCTAAAGGTGGCTTGTATCTTGTTCAAAGCCCAAGATGTGAAGCTGAAGGGCGTTGTCTTTAGAGAGAATTTGTCATCTCTAAGGGGTCTGTTTTTCACAATTGTTGGGTGACTGACTGTAAAGGAGGATTACTTTAACCGGGATACGCGGATCCGGCAATACCATAATTTCCTTTATAGGGGATTTTAACCTGAAGGAGAAGACTTTAACTCAGTTTAGAGCAACGCTATCTTTCCTTAGGAATTTCTCATGCTAAAAGAGGGACAGTGGCATGGATGTAGATGATCCAGAGGCTTGCCGCTTACAACAATTAGATGAACCAGTGGTTTTCTTATACAAAGCCTAAGAGGAGGCTAATATGTGTCTCGTACAAAGCCCGAGAGAGAGGCTAAAAGGTTTTGACTCAACGAGGGAGTCTTTTGGTATCTCGTATAAAGCCCGAGATGGAGGCTATTTGACTCAACAAGAGAGTTTTTTTTATCTCGTACGAAGCCCGAGATGGAGGCTGTTGTTTGTTTGGCTCAATAAGAACCTTTTTGTATCTCGTATAAAGCCCGAGATGGAGGCGAAAGGGTGATTGACTCAACGAGGGAGTCTCTTATGTGTGTCTCGTACAAAGCCCGAGAGAGAGAGGGTAAACGTTGTTTGACTCCGCTGGGGAGAATCATTGTATAAAGCCCAAGAGAGGCTAGTATGACTGGAGAAGGATCATTATACAAAGCCTAAGAGGAGGCTATGGTTACCATTTCAGTTGAGTGACAGGTCCATTATACTGATTTTGAAAGAGAAAATCAGTTCTTATATGAGCAACACTGTACTCAAGGATTTGATTCGAGGATCCGGGCTATTTCCTTTTCTTTAAGGAAGTGGGAAATCCTAAGGGTATTGAGACTATCCGAGTCTACGGGTTTTCTTCCTATTCTTGAAGGGGGTCACTTGAGAATGTCTTTGAGACTCAAGGAGATTAGACTATCTGTGTCTAGAGTTTCATCTTTTGTACTATGCTTTGAGAAACAGTAGTAGACTCTTTGAAAGGACTGTTCTATGCAGATGATTAAGTTATGTTCCTATACCTCTAGGAGGTCGTCGGGACAATTTGTACGAAGCCCAAGAGGAGACTGGAAACTTTTAAGAAGCCGACGGGTCCTTGTACGATGCCCAAGAGGAGACTATCATTCCCGGAGGAAGAGATCATTATACGAAGCCTAAGAGGAGGCTGTGAATACTTCTAATAAGCCGTAGGGTCCTTGTACTAAGCCCAAGAGGAGGCGGGGTTGCTTTTAGGAAGCCTGTGGGTCCTTGTATGATGCCCAAGAGGAGGCCGATGCTTTTAAGAAGCCAGTGGGTCCTTGTATGATGCCCAAGAGGAGGCCGATGCTTTTAAGAAGCCCGTGGGTCCCCAAACCCCGAGAAATTCAAGGAAAGCTATTCACAAGGAATAGATCAAGTCAGGAAAGTTCGAGAATTTGGAAGAAACTCAAAGATGCCATTCACGGAGAATACATTCATCTCTGGGAGTAGAGTTTCTTGACAATTCCTAATGAGGACAGCCGAAGAGAAGACTGTATCTGGTGATCCTATTGGGGATCTAGTTGTCTAATTCTACGAATAAACGAAACGGCGTCACCTAGTTCTAGACGTAGTTGCTGGGGAAACTCGAAATATCTATACTATTATTACACAGTTGATATGAGTTTATGAAAGAAGACTTACAGTGAAACAGCCCCACAATACAGTTATATGTATATGAAAGCGGTAAATGAAAGCGGATAAACACTTACTCGGTTGTAGAGCTTCCATGTTGTTTGGTTAGTTGTTCAACAAAGACAGATTGAAAACAACAGTATATTTAAAATCAAAGGAGAAAGTGCTTTGAAAAAGAAAGATTTGGGGCTTACAGCTCAAGGAGAGGCCCAGGGTTTTATCAGTGAGCGCACTGTTTGAATTTGTACAGAGGGACTTATACAAGTGACTGAGGCCCAAAAAGTTTTAAAGAAAAAGAGTGGGGCTTATAACACGAGGGTAGGCCCAATTGATTTTTCGTTTAAAATGGCGATCGCGCCGAGATTTCCTTTTAACGCAGAGGGACTTATACAATAAGTGAGGCCCAAAATGATTTTGGTTAAAAGGGGGTTGGGTCTTACACTCTATTAGAGGCCCAAAAGTTTTTAATGGGTCTTATAGCTCAAGGAGAGGCCCAGAAGGTTATTTTTCAAAAGGCGACAATCGCGCTGTTTGGTTTTTACGGTATCGGGACTTATACAATACACTGAGGCCCAAAAATGATTTGGTCAAAAAAGGATTGGGTCTTACACTCTATTAGAGGCCCAAAAGTGTTTTGAAAAAGTTTGATGAGGGTTGAATTAATCCAAAAACCCTAATTTGTTTTCAAAATTTGTTTTAATTGAATAAAAATTCAATTAAAATGATCAAAATTGTTTAACATATGGAAAACAAATTGTGATCTTGGATTAATGCTTTAAAAATTAAGTATTGACCTACAAAATAATTAGAAAGCATTAAAAGTTACAAAATCAAGGTGGAAAAAATATTGTAAATGTCAAAAACAATTAAAACATTAATTCTTTGCAAAAATATCAATTATACAAAATAAATAATATTTTTGGGATTTTTTTGGGAAAATAAAATATTTTAACATTTTTGTGAATTATTAAAAAAAGAATCAACTCAAAATCATTAAAACTCAGAGAGAAATTAATTTTTTAATCAATTAAATAAAATCACAAAATTCAAATATTCAAATATTCAAAAAATGGCGCCAAGAACACCCAAGAACACGCGCGTGTTCTGGGTTTGCCCAGATTTGCATTTTCTCTCCAATCTCACTGAATACTTGATCATATCATGCAATCCACATACCAATCAACTCGTTTCAACCTCACGATCATGTCTATGGTATTTAATTTCATTTAAATTAAACATATAACAAGAAATCATGAAAAATCCTCAAGAACCCTAATTTCTGCATGAAGGCTAGGATTTTTGATACACGATTCAAACAATGCAATTAATTGAGGGAAAACATTCCATGCATGATTATGAACATGTGGCCAAATTATTGTGCAGCAAAAATTGCATGGATCATAGAGTTAGAAGAGCTCATGCTTACCACTTGCAGCTGGTGATCGTGATTTGTGTTGGAGGTGTTACAGCTAGGTTCCAATGATCTGGATAGCTTCCCTAGGTGCCATGGAGTGTGTATGAATGCTTGGAATGGATTGAAATGGTTTGGAGCTGAAGATGGTACCTCAACTGCAAAACTATCAAGAACTTGAGCAATTGGCTGGTGATTTTGTGAAATCTATGTTCCAGATGTTATGTGAGTGTTTGGATCACTTCTATATGATGTATGTGAGGTTTGTGAGTGATTGGTTTGATTGGAAAAGCTCTCAAACTCAAAACCCGATAGTGACTTGCCTTAGAAGGCAAAATTGGAGTGAAAGAAGAGATTTTGAGGAAAGCATCTGTTTGATGGCTTTGGTGTACTCAAACTGATCACAATTGAGCTCTATTTATAGTAGAGCAAGTTTGTTTTGGGATCCACAGTGAATGGCAACTGCAGCAGGTGTTTGTTCAATGTTGGCCAATGGAAATGCAAGTCTCCTCTAGCCATTGACTAGAGGTTAGGGCACAGGGCTGTGGTTCCCTTGGTCTTGGATAAGTCTTGACTGAATTCAGTTGAGAATGGCTCAATCCATGCCACCTTGATGCTTCCATTGAATGCTCCAATCCAAAATTGGAGTCTTGTTCCTATTTTGGCCATTCTAGGTTCAACATGCTATTTCTTGTTCCAAAGACTTTGGAGGCTTGGCTCAGTGATTGTCCCCTTTAGATTCAATCCTCAGAGGTGTCCAAGTGGATAGGAGCATTTGGATTTGGATGATTTTGGAAAATCGACCAAAAATGCAAAACCTGCCTTGCCTTGACAGATTTCAACAAGGCAACTTGCCAATGTCATATCTCATGACTCAAATTGAATTTGGAAATGTTCTTGGCCATTTTGGAAAGCCCTTACATGATACAACAACTGTTTGAACATGTTTGGTTTTGATATCTTTTGAATCCAAGTGAAAAATCCCCCTACATTTGGCAAAAAGTAGGGTAAAATCTGACTTAGTGAAATTTTCACTAAGTGTTGGAACAAAGTGACTTTTCTTGATTTTGATCACTCCATAACTCAAAATCCATGAGGAATTTGAACATAGGTCAGTATGAAGCTTTTGTAGAGGGCAATGAGATCTACAAATCAAGCTTTGAATGGGGACTAATGGCCTTGTGGTTTAGGAGTTATGATCCTCCAAAGTTGGCACATTAGTGTCACTTTTTCCATAACTTAGAAATTTTTCTAAGTTTTTATGGTTACCCCTTTTACAAGTTATCCCACTTTCTTTGATTTTTCTTGATGAATGATGATTCAAATCATACATTAACATCATTTTAGGGTTAAAAATCCATTTTGGTGAAAAATCTCAAAAAGTCAAAGTTGACTTTTGTGCACAGTTGACTTTTTATCAGATGAATTCCAAACTGTGCAATTCTTCATGAAATCATGTCCTTGACCTAAATCAAACTTGATGGACATGTTCCATGGGTGTCATAGGGTATATTGAATCATGTCTTAGGGCTTGGGAGCATGTCCTGGTCAAAAGTCAAAGTTACAGTTGACTTTCCTCGCGAAACCCTAATTGTGGTGCAGATGAAATTGAGACTTGTTGCTCAAGCTTCTTGGATTAATCCATTGTTCCAAATGGATCAATATAGTTCATTAGAGACCCTCAAACCCTCTCTTGAGGTCTTGGCTCATGATTTTCCCTAAAAGTCAACTTAGGGGTGAATCAGGTCAAAAAAACCCTAATTCCTGATTTTTGTTGAATGCATCCCCTGAGGCAAAATTGACTTGATGATTGGGTCCATGAGGTTCCATGGAGTATATTAGGTTATGTTTTGGATTATTGGCTTGTGCCCAGATGAAAGATTTCCATCTGGAGGCCCTGGTCGACCAAAACCCTAATTTGGTGACACTGTCGACCTTGAGACTTAATCCACCCAGAAGGGAGCAGCTTTGTGCTTAATCCTTGGAGTATGAGTCCTTTTGATCCATTGTGGATATTCTAGAGGCTAGACAAGTTGAAGATCAAGTCTTTCCTTGATTGATCCTTTGTCTAAGGCTCTGAGAGGGCTTGAAACCCTAATTCTTGATGGTAGTGAATGCTCAACAATCCTCGAGGAGATTGATGAGGCATGAAAGTACATCCATATTGTGATGATGATTTGCACAATGATGGAAAATATAAGTGGTCAAAATTTGGGGTATGAAACCTTGACCTAGATCAAACTTAATGGATGGATTCCATAGGTGTTATAGGGTGTATTGAATCACGTCCCAAGGTTTGGGAGCATGTCTTGGTCAAAAGTCAAAGGCACAGTTGACTTTTTTCCTCAAAACCCTAATTGTGGTCCTGATGAAATTGAAACTTGTAGATCAAGCTTCTTGGATCAATCCATTGTTGCAAATGGATCAATGTAGTGTATTGGAGGCCCTCAAATCATTCCTTGACGTCCTGGCTCATGTTTTTCTCCAAAAGTCAACTTAGGGGTGAATTAGGTCAAGAAACCCTAATTTTTGATTTTTTTTATGAATGCATCCCCTGAGGCTAAATTGACTTGATGATTGGGTCCATGAGGTCCCTTGGAGTATCTTGGGTTGTTGTGCGAAGCATTGGCTCATGCCCAGAGGAAAATTTCCATCTGGAGGCCTCTGTCGACCAAAACCCTAATTTGGTGACACTGGCGATCTTGAGACTTGATCCACCTGGAATGTTGCAACTTTGTGCTTGATTCTTGATTTGGGAGTCCTCTTGATCCTTTGTAGGTGTTTAAGAGACTAGACAAGTTGAAGATCATGTCATTCCTTGATTGATTCTTTGTCTAAGTGCTTTGAGAGGGCTCAAAACCCTAATTCTTAGCTGTAGTGAATGCTCACCCATCTTTGAGGAGATTGATGAGGCATAAAGGTACATCCATATCGTGATGATGATTTGCACAATGATGGGAAATCTTAGTGGTCAAAATTTGGGGTATGACACTAACCACTTCTTCTTCTTCATCCGAATGGTGTGTTGCTATCAATGCAAGATTTACATGTTCTTCATCTGAAGATGAACTTATTTCATTGTCATTCCATGCTACATATGCTTTCTTTTCCTTTTTATGATTCTTTTTCTTGAATTTATTCTTCTTTTGAAGTGTAATTCACTTCTAACTTGTCCTCTTTCTCCACATTCAAAGTATTTAATCTTCCTTGTTGGTGCTTCCCCTTTAATGGTCTCCCTTTTTCTTTCTTTTCTTAGAAACTTTTCAAACTTCTTGATAAGATTATCATTTTCATCACTATTGGACTCATCCTTTTGATTGTTGTCATAATTTTTTGCTTTTGCCTTTAAGGCAATGTCTTTTGGATCTTTTACTTGTATTTCATGCTTCTCCAATCTTTCAAGTTCTAATTCATGCTCTTGAAGTTTTCCAAACAAGGAAGCGGATGTCATGGTAGAAAGACTCTTCTTTTCTGATATCGATGTCACCTTTGGTTGCCATTCCCTGTTTAAAGATCTAAGCACTTTTAGATTTAATTCATCGTTAGTAAAAGTCTTACTGAGTGCTTTCAAATGATTTTTCAAGTGCACAAATCTTTTTTGCAAGTCGAGGATTGATTCTCGGGGCTGCATTCTGAACATCTCATATTCTTGACTTAATGTGTTCAATCTAGATCGTTTAACTTCAGCGGTTCTTTCATGAGTTTCCACCAAAGTGTCCCAAATTTCTTTCACGGATTTACATTGTGAAATACGGAAGAATTCATCCATACTTAATGTACTTTGTAATATGTTAATGGCTTTTTTTTCATCGAGCGTTTTCTTTCTATCATCTTCATTATAAGCATTTTTAACCTTTGGAGTTGCAACATCGTTTACTACACTCATTGGTTAATGTGGACCATTTTTAACAGTTTCCCATATTCCATCTCCTTGTGCTTCTAAGTGTGCTCTCATTCGGATTTTCCAAAGTCGAAATACTCTCCAGAAAATAGAGGGGGCTTGTTACTACTACCGCCATCTTTGAAAACCAGATTTGCGCTTGTGGAAGCCATACTAGATCTGTAGGAACAGGTTACCTATAACCTGCTCTGATGCCAATTGTAAATAGGAATGCACCTAAGAGGGGGTGAATTAGGTACTTAGAATATTTTTCTTGGTTTTTCAACGGTTTAGATTTTTACTTTCCTAAAGTTACTAAGTGATGAATTGTAGAAAAGTGAGGAAAGTAAATAACACAGAGATGTATCTTGGTTCCCCTCACAGTCCGAGAGTACTCCAGTCCCCTTTCAACACGAAAGAGATTTTCACTAATATTAGATCTTAGTACAAGACACACCTAGTCTTCCTATATAAGACTCTAACAATTCACACCAAAAATAACCTCTTGGATTTTACAACTTAGTTGAAATTAGAACAATCCTCTCAATATCAACCTCTTGTTTCCAACAAACCTGGACAACAAGGAATAAACCAAACCCTATAAGAAGAAACAATCCTCCTTCCTATATTCAACACCTAAATCCAAACAATCCTTGGAACTTAGGATTTTTTACAATAATTCTGAATTTTTAGTAGAAGTGTTTGAAACTTTGATTCTTCAATATATCAATCACAAGATTGATCTTCTTCTTGAACAAACAATTAAAATACAGAATATAAAAGTTTTTTATGATGAAAGAAGGAAACTATAATGATTGAAATGAAAGTTTAATGTAAAAGTTTCACTCTTTGAAAATTCTGATATTTCACACTTGAGAAAATGAAAGTTTTAAGAGAATAAAGATGTTTTAAATTGTTTGCAAGAATGTAATTTTAAAATCTGAGTTTATGAGGTTTATATAGCCTCTAGACACCTTTACAAAAGGGTATAAATCATGAAAGGATGCCAAGTTTCGATTAAAGAAAGTTTTGAAAATTCTGTCAAGAGTTGCAATTTTTTGGCTCACTGCTCCAGTGGTAACCGGTTACTCTAAAATGGATAACCGGTTACTTGCGTGCCAAAGTAAACAAAATATTTAAGTTTTCTACATAGTAATCGGTTACCCTATATTTAGTAATCGGTTACTCAGTTCCAGAATTGAAAAAATACTTTGAAAAATGACTTGAAGTGATTTTTTAAATGCACAAAAATATTTTAGAAAGTATGATCAATATGAATATGAGTTTTAACATTTGTATAGACTATATAATGGTTGAATGTTATACCTTTTCTTCAATCCATGGGAATTCTTCAAGACTTGAAATAATATGAAATTTGTACTATCTTTGTTGTCTTTGAATTAATTCCTTTTGTACACAAAGTCTTTGAATGATCATTGTTGTCTTCATCAAAACCATTGAGGAGCTATGTCTTCACAGACGAGTGTCGAAGCATAAAGGCAATAACTCAGCAACAGTGATTCAAGCGATCGCGAAGAAGAAGGAGCGACGAAGAGCATAAGGAGAGAGATTCGAATCCACTCCAGATTGATCTTTCCTCATTGCAGGTAATTTTCCTTTGATCCTGTGATTCCGCTGTTTCACCGTCGTTTGCAATCAGAGGATATGAATGGCGAGAGGTTAGGATTTATGAGGTGTTGTGTGATCTATGATTCGAAGCAAGGAAGTAGTGATTTAAGAGAAGTAGAATAGTGAAAACGGTGAGGTAATGAAGTCTGCGGCAGATGAAAGAAGGAAGAAAGAGTTGGGGAACTTGATGAAGAGGAGGACGGCAGACAAGGCTGAGGGATCCTTTTCATAGAGCTAGGTTTTATCCTCTATGTTATTCATGGATCGGGCTTTCAAGCCCTTTGAAACTTCTATTTGCACCATCGAACTACTCATGCACCCTCCCTGAACACACAAACTCTTGAACCGGGTTGGGCTCATAAGCCCTGAGCTATTATTCCTATTTCCTTTCCACACCTTGTCATATACTGTTCGCACACTGTGCCCCGTGTTCTTCCTTGTAAATGGTTTTTTTTATTTAATTAAGTTCGTTTAAGTTAGATATCATTTTGATAATCTTGATTTACTGTTAATTGTTAATTGTAGTTTGAGCTTAATTCTGATTAAGAATTGTAACTAGTTTTTCTTTTAATTAGAAATAGATTTTTAGAATTAGATTAGTTTTTAATTTTCAATTAGAACTTGATCTTGTTTGAATTCGATTTAGCTTTAATTTTAGAATTTTCTTCCAAATTAGAAATTGTTCTTGATTTAGAATTAGTTTTTAGAAGATTAATTTCGATTAACTTTTGTTAAGAAATTAATTTCGATTTGATGTAGACTTTGATTTTGGTTAATTCTTGATGTAGTTACTTTGATTAAATTTTGATAAAACTCCTTGATTAGCATTTGGTAGTTCAATTAGCAATTATTGATAATTGTTTATTAGGAGTTTGATGGTGTTGATCATAAAATCTTGATGTTAATATTTCTTGCTGAATCTTAAGCAAATTGTTTGTAGAGTCTTAGTTGAAATTTTTGTCATATTGTAATGGAGTTGCTTCTTGTTGAATTTTTGGATAATTTGGATTTTTTTGTTAATTTGGTAGAATTTTCTTACCAAAAATGTGATCAATTTTCGTGTTAGATGTTGATTGTAATTTTTGTGGAATTTTGATTGGTGCTTTGATACTAGGTTGATTTGAACTTTGATTAAAGTTTGATTTTGTTCTAGATGAAGTCTTTGACGAAATTTTATGTGAATCTTTTGTTCCTTATTAAATCCTTGTTGATAATTTCCATTTGAATCTTGGTGATTAACTTTGGTTGATTTCATGGATTGCCTTGACTAATTTTTTAGTTACCTTTGGTAGTGATTCATACTTGAGTTGCCAAGTTGTTTGAAGGTAGGAAGTGTTGTTACATACATAGTTGTAGTGCACAAGGTAAGCTGTTAAATATTGTCATTCTGTCCAGACTTTTATACCTATTTAGTTCTGAAAATAGAGCCTGTTGAAAGCTGTTCTAGCTTGTTGTTGGATTTTATAATTGTACAGGTGCTAGAGCGTTGTTGTTGCTGTTGTTTTTGGTTTATTGCCTTGTTTTTTGTTTACTTTGCGATGGATGAAAAGTCACTCAACTTCATTATAATTGAGATCACGACATCGTTTTCATCTTATGGTTGACGAAGAGTCACTCAACTTCCTCATAGTTGAGATCACGACATCGCCCGATTCTACTGCATTTTCTTTCAGTTGAGGACGAGGAGTCACTCAGTTTGTTTCTTGGCTGAGATCACGACATCATCTGAATTGTGATTGATTTGTCCTGTGTTTACTTGTGGTTGTTCACATGATCCCTTAGGATTCCTAGATCCACTTAATTTCTGATTAAGTTGGAGGTAGGAGAGACATTAGGCTTTCAATCCAGGCATGATGACAATAGGTTAGCTCCCTCCTGATCCTGACCATAGGGCCATTATTGCATGATGACTTGTAGGACCGAGTTTCCCATAGACCTTCCGTGAGTCTCATCTTTTCTATCGCACCTGTGCGATTGAGATCCTGTTTTCCCATAGTCGTGTGAACTACGAATGCTCTGATTCCTTATTCCCTAATGAGGATACGTAGGCACGAGATGCGATATCTTTGCGAGAAAACTAACAACTAACTTCCCTTTATTCTCTCGCACCCGTGCGATCGAAACTAATCAGATAACCAAGTCTTTTCTCTCGCCCTCGTGCGACCGAGACCCTTCTCCCTTTTCGACCTGTAGGTCGAACTATGACTGCTCTGACTTCCTCTCTCTCGTCCGATTGAGAATATGTAGGCACAAGACGACGATGTCTTGGCGAGCAACCTTCCTCCACAATCCCGTGGTCCCCCGAACTACGTTGACTCTAATTTTCCCATTCCCGAGGGAATACGTAGGCCTAGGACGACGATGTCCTATCGAGTCACCTTTTCTCTTCTTTTCACCTTTTGTTTTCCATTTTTATTTAGCAGTTGAGCTTTAGATATATACACCCTTTGATCAGAATAACAAGCGTGGATCCCATCGAGTACAATGGACGCGAGGGGGTTCTAATACCTTCCTCTCGCATAACCGACTCCCGAACCCAAACTATGGTTGCGATGACCATGTCTTTCTCTTTTTTAGGTTTTCTTCGAGCGTTTCTTTTCCCTGCATCGGGATAAATAACGTTCGGTGGCGACTCTTCTGTCTTTTCCGCCGGTTGATTTTCGCAAATGCGACACATACATACTTCAAGACTTTAACCCTCTTGTTTTCTTTTCTTTGAGGCATCATTACAAATTTGAGCTTTTTGTTGGCAATTCATGCCCAATTTCTTTTCTTTTTCATTTGATTCTTTTTTTAAGCTCTTTCATTATTCAAAACCACTGTATTTGTCATGATTCCTCAATCTACATTTTTCTCCCCAACTTTGAACACAACCAAAACATGATATTAAAAATGCTCTCACACATCTAAGGCAAGGAACAACAAAAGCAACCATACTTAAGGTTGAGGTTCAAAAGTTTCACAATAAAAATTCAAGATCCATTTAAAAATTCACTTATTTTTCATGTACAATATTTACACGATTCAATTATTCACACGGATCTTGATACAAAGGCTCAATGGGGTTATCAAATACTCGCTCACTCACAAGGTAGATTAATCATTATTATTTGATCAAGTGGTTCTTCTTAGAATACACAAAAATTGCCTTGATCCTTTTCTTCCTTTTCCACAAATTAACACAGATGCATGATTTCAACATAATAAGAAAGAGTTAAACAAGAATGTCGGTATCCCGCATTTATACAATGAAAGCTTCCTCACAAAGGCAATGTTCTAAATTATTCATAATTGAAAAATTATTTCAAAAGAAGTAATGACTACAAGTTTTACACCCATCACAAGTTTCATATCCATGCTTAGTTTAGAAAGCAATAAAAATGCACCTTGCACGACACCTTTACTCAATCATATCACTACTACTCAATTGCTCATTGATTCATCAATCTTGGCATTAGTCACAAGGTTCCTTCATGTTTTCAAACTTAGGAACAACAAAAAATTTTAAAAAAAAAATCTACAAAAACTAACAATTGTATAAACTACTCAATATACTAAAACATATTATCATAAAGCCAAAATTTGCGACACCCATAACAATGGTGCCACAACATATGTTCTTCATCCTTCCAAGGATGGTACAAAATAATCCAAAAGTACAATAAAAATAGAACAACAAAATCCTGAAAATCCAAACATAAATATAATATAAAGTAAACAAAAGATAAGAGAAACCCAGGATTAACTAATCAGAACTGGCCTCCGAGCCCAGCTCCCCAAAACGCTCCCCGTTATCATCATCATCGTCATCCACTACAACCTCAATATCCCCCACATCGTCCCTAGCAACTTTTGGCTGGGGCACCTGAGTACTCTCAGAAGGAACCTACCCCCTCAGGAACTGAAAAGGCATGTCCCCAAGCCAAGCTAAATAAGCGTCAAACTCTTCTTGCGACGGGAATGGATGATTAACCTGTGGTTCACGAACCTTCAAATGCAAAACTCACATGGATGAGTGCAAAAAAGTAAAGACTCTCTGATGAGCCATGTGCATATCTCACGTGTACATGCACGTGACACGCTCATCAAATGCCTGATCATCGGGTGGGACTCTTTCATGTTACTGTGGTGGCTGATCTGGGTGAAATGGTGGTGGTGGTGGTGGTGGTGGCTGGTTAACTCTTGGCATATAGTGACTTTGGATCTATGTGTCCGTCACTACACCCTTTATGGTCTTGTGGACCATACCCAAGATTGGGAAACCCCCTCAGGTGCACAGGCCCATAATAAGTCCCAGAAATACCAAAATCGCAGGGACCTTAGTAATCAAGCGGTGTCCACTAACAGCTATGGCTCAGATCTCATCAGAAATAATCCTAGCGACGTCAACCTGTTACTCCACCAAAATATAGTATAGCATACACACAATATCAACCGGGATGGAGGAGGTATGACTCATTGGCCTTATGTTATGCAGGACAAGGGTCACCAGATTTTGAGTTGTGGTGTTCATGTCTCCTCTTTTCAATATCTTCGGCCTCCCCACCGCATTCAGCTCAAATCCTAGACCCAGATGTGCCAAGGCCAAGCACACATTCTCTAAATTCCAATTCTTTCTAGCCACCCTCTTGTAGTAGGATCAATGTTCACCTTCATCCAGAACCAATGGGCTGCCCAGATACTCATTGATTGCATCCCTAGAGAACGAAACATGTCTCCCTCTCACATAAGTCATAAAAGTGTACATATGACCCTCCGTAGGAATGGCGTTTGCATAGAACTCATGCACTATCTCATAGTTAAGCTGGGTCGATGGAGTTAGGAGGGCTTGCCAACCATGTGACTCTATTATGTTCTGACAACCGCGAAAATCCCCTTGAGGGATGATTCAAAAAATTCGCTCAGTCCAAATACTTCTTCTGGTCAGCTCAAGGTATCGACCCTGCTGCTTAGACCCCGAGAATATGTGTACATCATACTCAGCAGACGGCTGCCTTTGTTGCGGCGATTGCCCAGTAATAAAACGGGCACGCTTAGGAGCCATCTGCAACCAAGAAAAACTGACCAAAACAGCACCAAAGAAGTTAAGCAACTAGCCAGTAAATTCAAGAAAAATCACATGAAACCACAAGTCAACACGAAATAGTCGAACAGTCGAGGAAAAATTAAAAATTGAGGATTTTGATTCCAGGGGGCGCGCTTAGCACGGTCAGGCATGCAAGCAAAAATTGTTCTGCAGCCAACTTGCCCCAAACACAAATATCCTACAAAAAAAATCATCAAACAGCAACATACCCAAATACATTTCAACAGAAAACATGAGAAATACAAAAATAATCAGAACGGGCAATAAGGGTGCGCTTAATCGACTCATAGCGTGCTAAGCGTGCCTGTGATAACAGGCACAAATTCTGCCTCTGCCACTATAATGGAGTTGCACAACCAACATCCAATTCACCCAATCTAAACCCTAACACAAGCATTATCAAACTAACACAAAAAAACAATAAACGACAAGCAAACCCACTTTGCAACTTAACCCTAACATTGGTCACAAAGGGTCAGAACCTATTCTACCAAGACAAACCTTAACAAATCAAATTCAACAAAGCCCCACAAAACCTTAACAGCATGCACTCTAATTTACCAAAATAAAAAACATTTAGCAAACCTGGACTTAAGGAATGAGAGGAAAGAGTGATTGTGAGCTTGAAGAACAGGTGGTGAATCTTTGAGAGAATGAAGTTGAAGCACAAGGGTGAAGTAGCCGTGAGAGGAAAAGTGAGGGAATGAGGGTTTTTCAGCTTTTTTTCTTTTAAAAACGAACAGACCCACTCAAGCCCACTTCCATTTTTCCACTCAGGCCCACACTTGATTGGGCATGTTCACATGAACGTGCTAAGCGGACTCAGCAGCGCGCTAAGCGCGCTCAGTGAAACATAGCCACTGAAGTTTGGCTTCAGGTTGTGCTCTCCCGACTTGTTGTCCCGATTAAATTCAAAATACAAAAAAAAAATAGTAAATACATACAATGTTGGGGTGCCTCCCAACAAGAGCTTTGTTTAACGTCGTTTGAGCTCGACGGTCCAATGCGACCTCACGGATCGCAAAAAAGGCACTGTGGCTATATTTTGCTCGAAATCTCCACCAAAATAAACCTTCAGCCTCTGACCATTAACAGTCCAACTCTCATTTGACAGTGTGTCTTCAATGACAATCACCCCATAGTGCTTGATCTCCTTAATCTTGAACGGACCGGACCATTTGGATTTCAACTTACCAGGGAACAGCTTCAATCTCGAATTAAACACTAAGACCAGCTGCCCTTCCTTAAATTTTTTGCTCACAATCTTTTTGTCATGGTAACTTTTCACTCAATCCTTGTACAGCTTGTTGGAGTCATACGCTTGAAGGAGAAATTCCTCCATTTCATGCAGTTTTACCTTCCTTTTTTCACCACTTAAAGTTGGAATAAAATTAAAAAAATTTAAGGCCCAAAATGCCTTATGTTCCAACTCTACCGGTAAATAACAGTTTTTACCATAGACCTTTTTGAAAGGTGTGAGACCAATCGGAACTTTGAAAGTTGTCCGATAGGCCCACAAAGCATAATCGAGCTTATTTGACCAGTCTTTTCTAGAAGCCGACACCGTTTTCTCAAGGATCCTTTTAATTTCTCGATATGATACCTTCGCTTGCCCATTTGCCTGTGGATGGTATGGTGTTGCAATTTTGTACTTTACACCATACTGCTACAACGCTTTTTCTAGCTGAGTGTTGCAAAAGTGGGATCCTCCATCACTTATCAACGCTCTCAGAGTACGAAATCGAGAAAAATGTTTTTCTTTAAAAAATTTATCATAGTTTTTCCATCCGGTTTAGCAAATGTTAACGCTTCTACCCACTTTGACACATAGTCCACTGCGACCAAAATGTATTCATTGGAAAACGATGATGGAAATGGGCAGATAAAGTCTATTCCCCAACAATCAAACACCTCAACCTCTAGTATATTTTGCAATGACATTTCATTATGTTTTGAAATTCCACCACTCCTTTGGCACTTGTCACAACTTTGTGTATGCGCATGCACATCTTTGAACAAAGAAGGCCAATAAAAGCCTGATTGAGGACTTTTGTTGCCGTTCTCAAACCATTAAAATGCCCTTCATACGAAGAGTTGTGACAATTCCAAAGGATGCTATTAGCCTCTTCTTTTGACACACACCTTCTCAAAATGTTATCGACACCAAGCTTAAACAAATACAATTAATCCCACACAAAGTACTTGGCGTCAGATAAAAATATCTTTTTCTGGTTACGAGTTAGACCTTCCGGTATTAATCCGGTGGCTTTGTGATTTGCCATGTCAGCAAACCAAGGTCTAACTTGCACCATAAACAACTTTTCATCAGGAAATTCTTCCTTGACGTCTCTTTCATTCTTGATCACCTCAACATTAACAAGGCGGGATAAGTGATCCGCCGCCACAACTCCCTTTTTGTCGCGAATTTCTAAATCAAACTCTTGCAATAAAAAGACCCATCGAATTAGCCTTTGTTTTGAATCCGGCTTGGTAAGAAAATACTTAATCACCGCATGGTCCGTGTAAACCACAACCTTAGACCCAATTAGGTATGACCTAAATTTATCCAATGAATACACTATCACAAGCAACTCTTTTTCTGTTGTGGCATAGTTTATTTGAGCTTCATTCAAGACCTTGCTTGCGTAGTGTATAGCATGAAAAAAATTTGTTCTTCATTGACCGAGTACCACACCCACAGCATAATCACTCGCGTTACACATGAGTTCAAAATTAATTTTCTAATTTGGAGTGATGATTATAGGCGCGGTAGTCAAACTTTGTTTTAAAGAATTAAAAGCTATCATGCAAGACTCATCAAATTCAAAAGACTTATCTTTGTTGAGCAAATTGCTCAAAGGCTTTGCGACTTTTTCGAAATCTTTGATGAATCTTCGATGGAATCCTGCATGACCAAGGAAGCTCCTTATTCCCTTCACATTCAATGGTGGTGGCAATTTTTCAATGACGTCCACCTTGGCTTGATCAACTTTAATGCCTCTTGAAGAAACTTTGTGGTCGACCACAATTCCCTCCATTACCATGAAATTGCATTTTTCCCAATTAAGAACCAAGTTGGTTTCCACACACCTTTCCAATACCACATCCAAGTTTTTCAAGTAAAGATCAAACGACGTTCCAAAAATTGAGAAGTCGTCCATAAAAAACCTAAATTTACTTTTCAATAAAATCCAAAAATATTGCTTGCATACACCGTTGAAAAGTGGTTGGTGCATTACACAACCCAAACGGCATCCTCCTATAAGCGAATATTCCAAAAGGACGAGTGAAAACGGTTTTCTCACGGTCCTCCGGGTTCACAGTAATTTGATTGTAACCCGAATAACCATCCAAAAAACAATAGAATTCTTGACCGGAAAGTCTCTCGAGCATTTGATCCGTGAACGGAAGAGGGAAATAGTTTTTCCTCATAGATTGATTTAGCCTATGGTAATTAATGAACATTCTATATTCGGTCACGGTTCTTGTAGAGATCAACTCATTCTTTTCATTTTGGATTATCGTCATCCCTCATTTCTTCGGTACCACTTGCACTGGGATAACCCATGGACTATCAGAAATCGGGTAGATCATTCTAGCATCCAACATTTTCACCATTTCCTTCCTAACCACTTCTTTCATGGTAGGATTCAATTGATGTTGAGGTTGAGCTACCGGTTTGAAACTGTCTTCCATGAGTATCATATGCATATAATAGGAAGGACTTATTCCTTTTAAATCAGAAAGAGTCCACCCCCTAGCATCTTGATTCTTTTTCAACACACAAATTAATTTGTCCTCCCGTTTTTTGTTAGCTCCTTGCTTATGAACACCGGTTTATGCTCCTCATCATCAAGAAACACATATTTAAGATGAGAGGGAAAAAACTTCAATTCAAGCTTGATTTGCTTCATTATTTTCCTATTTCAAAATTTCTACCCTTTATTTCAAGGGAGGAATCTCATCCAATTCTTCAAGTTCTCGCAAACACTTTTCAATTTCTTTTTCTTCATTCTCATTGATACTTTGAAGAGCATTTGTAAGAACTTTTTGTAATGGGGTAGGAACTTGTAATTGCCTTGTTACTTCTTCAATCACCTCCTTCGTTGCATTAATTCTAAAATAATCACCTTTGTCTTTCGAATGCTTCATGGCTTCAAATAGATTAAAATAAATCTCCTCATCTTGTACGCTCACTTTCATGAGACCGTCATCTATATCTATGGCCATTATAGCGGTCTTCATAAAAGGTCTTCCAAGAATCAAGGGAGCTTCATCATCTTCTTCCATATCAATCACCACAAAGTTGATGGGAAACAAGAATTTGTCTACCTTAACCAATACATCTTCCGCTACACTGTGAGGACGAGTAGTGGATTTCTCGGCAAGTTGCAAGGTCATTTGAGTAGCTCTCAACTCCATATGTCCCAACCTTTTCACAATGGAAACGATATCAAATTAATACTAGAGCCCAAATCAACCAACCCATTGCCAACATAAATATTTTCTATTGTAACCGGTAAAGTAACTCGTCCCGAATCGCTTTCTTTCTGCAGAAAAGTCCGTTGAATGATAGCGCTACAACTAGCATTAACCATGATCATTTCTTGATCTGTGTACCTTTTCTTCTTGGTGAGAATATCCTTCATGAATTTTGCGTATTTTGGCATTTGCTCCAATGCCTCAGAAAATGGAATATTAATTTGCAATTGACTAAAAATATCAAAAAAACGAGCATAGTGCCTCGCATTATCTTTATTCGTTGGAGCATGAGGATAAGGAAAATTTTGAATCGGAATAGTACTCACTTGTTCCTTCCCCTTCCTAGTCTTTTTTTCTTCTCTCATTTTCTTTTCTTCTTCCTCACTCTTTTTCTTTTCATTTTCAACTAATTCTCTCTCAACATTCTTTTCTACTTCTCTCTCATCAATCTCTTTTTCTTTTTCAACTACTCCCTTTTTTTCCACAACTTCCTCACTTATGCCCATATCAATTTCTCTACCACTTCTAGTAAGAATATCCTTGCAATGCTCTTTTGGATTCACTTGAGTATTCGTCGAAAAACTTCATTTGTGTTGGTCGGCGCCAATTATTTGGATAATTACCCCCACTTGAGTCTCAAGGTTCTTTATAGACGCATTGGTGTTATTTTGATTAGACATCGACATTTGCATGAATTGAGTGAGGGTGTCTTCCATCGCAGATTACTCTTGTGATCCCCAAAAGCAACAGACTTGGGCAAGTGGGAAATAAACCATTTGTAGAATAATGGTACACAGCATGTGATCATCCCTCCACTGTATAAATTCTTTAAGTGTACAGAATGATAAGCATCTGCTAGCAAGGTTGGTACGGGGTTCCCAATCAAGAATATCTTAACAGCATTGGTGTCGACGAAGTTTTCGATGTTGGGAAAAAGGAATAATCCATATGTGATTAGGACAATGACATCCTCGAAAGCAATTATATTTCCTATACTGGCAAAGTATAGAGCTTTCTCCATCAGAAATATAGCTGCTAAACCCTGGATTCCTCCTTTGGTGGTCAAGTGAGTCCTAACTTCTGACTCATCCAAAGAAACTGCTCTTGCAATGGTTTGTTCTTTTGGAATTTATTCCAGTCCAGAAAATGGATCTCGAACAGTGATAGGTAAATCAATCAGGTGGGAATACTCTTCCAGTGTTAGTGCGAGTTGATAATCCGGGAATGTGAAACACTGGTAAACTGGATCGTAGAACTGAATCAGCGTAGGTAGGATCCCTTCAACCATGTTGATCTTCAGAAGAGATAAAATTTATCCGTGCTTAGCTCTGAAAGCCCCGGGATTAGTAATCATCCTTCCTAGTTTCCTTAGGTCGTCCAATTTTGGAACCTTGAAGGTGTACTTATGCGTTTTTCTTCTTCTGAAATCCATAACGCAACCTCTCTGATATTTGCAATTATTGTTTTAGTTCTTTTGAAAAGATTTTTTCCATTTTTGAAAAGAGTTTTTTAATGAATGTATGGATGCATGAATGCAGCAAACAAAAACATTTGAAAACATGGGTTTAGGGGTTCATCGTCACGAGTATGGAGTCATAGATTTACCCATCCCCAAAGGTGTGTACTAATTGGTCAATTTTTGTACCTGTAGAATGGGTTCTAAAAGGTTCCCAAAATCATTGACCCCTCCTAGGGATATTAACAGCAAGCTGATTCACTCGCGTGAGCTGCAATATCCTAGGATGAATCTCTTTTGAGTGTAGTATCGCGTGTCAACTATTCCCGATAGTCACCGCACTACCTAATGGTTTAAATGGTTAAATTTCTACAAAATTCTCAGTGTCATGGGTACCGCACTGGGAACACTATGCTTTCACGATGATCGGTCGTTCAACATTAGAGAATCCACACGAGTACCTCGACAGATTCGGTGGACTGCCAGGTCAGCTTGGTCGGGATTCACATCCTATACGCCTTTCCTGGAGACGCCAGCACTTATCTTAATTTTCTCTCAAACTTTCCACATTTGTATCAATCTCATTCCTAGTTAACAGAAATTTAAACACGGGTATCAAGTAATATAACAATATATGATATATATATATATAGCAGAAAGTAAGTAGATAAACAGAGAAATAAACGGAAAACAAAGCCTAGACCTCTTAGGAACTCTAATCCTAAAACATCCACAGCAGAGTCGCCATTTTTCTGTAGCGTGCGATTTTTGTCAGTGACGCGACCACCTTACCGCAATGGTTGGAATTGGGTGCTGCTTTCTGATTTCTTATTTATCCTATGAAGCTGAAAAGGAAAGGGAAGATATCTAAAACTAACCTTGCATGCAAATGTTTTCTTTAACAAATGCTAAGAGATTGGGGGTTCGGGGTCAGGTTATACAAAGGGAAGCTATTAACACCCAGTGTATATATGGTTATCCATAGAGTTTTTATTATATGTTTCTCTGTTGATTTAAGTGATTTATGGTGTTTATCTGTGGTGGTTTGGGAAAATTTCTCCTTTGGGGGAATTCAGAGAGTGTTTTTGTTGTTTTCGGGTTTTCCGTTGTTTTTGGGAAGGTACTAGACCTAAAGTTTTTTATTTGTGTGCTCGCTAAGATTTCAGAATCTTATGCCTACGTATTCCCGTAAAGATATCTGGGAAATCAGAGCAATCGTAGTTCCTCCTATTTCTATGGGAGGAAAGATGTGGTGTCTTGTTTAAAGCCCAAGATTGAAGCTGTTTGAGTATTTGTGTCTTGTTCAAAGCCCAAGATTGAAGCTAAAAGGGTGACTGAGAGAGAATTTGTCATCTCTAAAGGGAGAACATCTCACATATTCATCACAAGTGTTGAGTAATTGATTATAAGGGAAATTACTTTAACTGCGATATGTGAATCCAGCAATGCCATAATTTCCTTTATAAGGGTGATGTCATGAAGGAAGAAAGCTTTAACTAAGTGTAGAGTAATGCCACTTTTTCTTTATGAATCTTTCATTCTAAGAGAGAGACATTGGCTTGGATGTATATAATCCAGAGGCTTGCCACTTACAGCTGTTAGATGAAAGATGAATTTTAGCCAGGATAAAAGAAAGACTCCAAGTTGGATTTTGAATCAACAAGTGTGCCACTTACAACAAATATCTGGGAAAAAGGTTTTGACTATTTGTTTTGATACGTGATGTATAGAGGAAATGTTCTCCCGCAGAGTGGACTCATGGTCTCATTTGAGGGGATGTTGATTTTTGTGTGCCTTGATCAAAACCCAAGGTTGAAGCTAAAAGGTTGACTCTACTAGGGGAGTTTTTATGTCTGTCTTGTACAAAGCCCAAGATTGAGGCTGAAAAGAGATTAACTCCACTGAGGAGGGTTTTATCTGTCTTGTACAAAGCCCAAGATTGAGGTTGAAGGAAACTGACTCCACTGGGGGAAATTCTTATATGAAGCCTAAGAGGAGGCTATCTCTTGCTGAGGATTATTGAAATCCAAGAGCAGGTCCAAATTGTATTGAGGAAATCCAAAGGCTTTACTCTTTCTGGGAATCAGGGAAGAGTTGGAGTATCATATGCCATGAGGTTCTGATGCTGTTGGGGATTTGTTGATGGTAAATTGACCCTGACTGGGGATTCTTAAAGTGAATGTTTAAACCTTATTGGGGGTCTAAGAGTTTAAAAGATGAGTTTGAAAACCTTAGAGGTTTTAACTCTTCTGGAGATTAGTATATTGATGAAAATGATCAGGGTTTTTCCCGTGCTTTTAGGAAACTTGAGGGTTTCTTTGTGAGATCCAAGAGGATATGAGACTTTCCAAGTCTACTTGTATGAAGCCCAAGAGGAGGCTGAGACTGTCCAAGTCTCTCAAGAAGTGGTAGGCTCTGGTGAGAGATAGATCTTTGTATGATGCCCAAGAGGAGTTTGTTGGTCTTAAGAGTTGAAAATCAACCCTATGATGGTCTGATGTTCTGGAATTTTGACTCTCCTGAGGATTGAACTAGCAAAGATGACTAATTTATGTCCTATACCTGTAGGAGGCCTTTGAGTCCTTGTACTAAGCCTAAGACGAGGTTGAGGAACTTCTAAGAAGCATGTTGGTCCTTGTACTAAGCCCAATGGGAGGCTGGGGATACTTTTAGGAAGCCTGTGGGTCCTTGTACTAAGCCCAAGAGGAGGTTGGGGAACTTCTAGGAAGCCTCTGGGTCCAAGCCTAAGAAAAGTTCAAGAAAGGTTTCACCGGGAATAAATCCTTTCTTTGTTGAACAGTTCTAAGGTTTGAAGAAATTCAAAAGAGGTTTCACCGGGAATTAATCCTTTCTGGGGAAATGAATTTCTTGTACAAAATATAATTTCTAAATTTGACAGTCTTGAGAAAAGTTTCACCAGGAATAATGCCTTTCTCTGTTCCATATTGTATAATCCCAAGAGGAGGCAAGACTGTATAGGGAGTTTCCTATGAGGGAACTAGTTTTGACTATGTTGAAAGTAACCTCTGGTTTGATCTAAATCTAGACCTAACTGCTGGAGGAACTCTAAGCAAGATATGCACAAGTATATATACAGACAATTATATTGACAGATATATATATAAAAGAAATAAGCATTGAAACAGATATGGGAACTTACCTTCTGAGAAGAAGCCCAAGCATATTGTGATTTATAGTATTTACTACAAGTGTATTCCCTCTTTTAGGGTTACAAGAATTTGAAGAAAGTTTTGAAAAACACATTGAATTTGAATTTTAATCAAAAGAAAGTTGTTTTAAAATATTTGCTTGGGGCTTATAGCTCAAGGAGAGGCCCAGATGACTTATTTGATAACATTGATCGCACTGCGATACCGACAGACGTTGTGGGACTTATACTATAGCAGAGGCCCAAAATTATTTTTGTACAAAGAGAGGTTAGGTATTACACTTTATTTAGAGGCCCAAAAGTGTTTGTGAAAAGAGAAAATAGGGCTTATACTCAAGGAGAGGCCCAGATGATTTATTTGAAAAGGCGACGATCGCGCCGTGATTTTGAAAATTGCAGAGGGATTTATACAATGACTGAGGCCCAAAAATGGTATATTTACAAAAAGGGATGGGTCTTACACTCTATTAGGGGCCCAAAATGTTTGAAAAGAAGAAAGATATGGCTTACAACTCAAGGAGAGGCCCAGATGATTTATTTGAAAAGGCGACGATTGCCCCGTGGTTTTGAAAACTACAAAGGGACTTATACAATGACTGAGGCCTAAAATTTTGTATTTACAAAGAGGATTGGTCTTGCACTCTATTAGAGGCCCAAAATGTTTGAAAAGAATAAAGATGGGGCTTACAACTCAAGGAGAAGCCCAGATGAAAATTGTTTTGAAAATGGCGATCGCGCCGAGATTTTTAAAATAGTATCGGGACTTATACAATGACTGAGGCCCAAAATCAATTATTTACAAAGGAATGGGACTTACACTCTATAAAAAGGCCCAAAATGATTTTGAAAAGAAGTTTGAAAAATTAAAATTAAGAGAAACCCTAATCTTAATTAAAAATATAATTTTTCAAAGGAAATTAAATATAAAATATCAAATATATTTAAAAATAAGTGGTAAGCTTTGAAAAATAGCTTGAAAAATCATGTTTGATTACATGAAAGCTTGAAATTCAATTGGTTTTGAAAAATCAAGGTGAGAATTTCATTTAAAAATGTTAAAAAACAATTAAAAAAATGAAATTATTTACAAAAATTCAAGATATATTAAATGAATAATATAAATTTAACTTTTTTGTAGAATAAAATAATTTAACATTTTTGTGACTTTTTTAAAAAAAGAACCAATAAAAAATGATAAAAAATGAGAGAGAAATTAATTTTTGAAATCATTTAATAAAAAATATCAAATATTCAAAAATTCAAATATTTGAAAATGGCGCCAAGACCATCTTCTTCTTCCTCGCGTGTACCCGTCATAGCCAATTTGAAAAACCTTACATATCTCTTTGATTACTCAATGAAAATGACTTTTGTAAACATGAAAGTTGTGTGTTTTTGAACAAGGATTTCAGTCATATAAATTAATTGCATTTATATTAAGTGTGGAGTGAGAAATCAAGTGATGAACTCAAGAACCCTAATTTCTGCAAGAACACTATGAAATCTTATACACGAAAGCTACAAAGCAATTGATTGAGGGGAATCACTCTATACAAGTGCAGAAACATGTTTGTAACTTGAAAACACATTTATGATGCATGGATTATAGATTTTGATTGTGTAATGATCTGGACAGCTTCAATGGACCTAATACAAGGTGTTTGGAAGCTTGGAATGGATTGAAACAGCCTGGAACTTGTCGAACGCTTTCTTCATCCTTTGGTGGTATAAATGACCATGGCATAAAGCCATCATTCTATTTTCTTCAATTAGGTTCAGTTCATCGTGTCTACTTTGACACCATTCAGCTTCTGTTAGCTTGGCTTCCATCAATACCCTAATTGATGGTATCTCTACTTCTATGGGGAGCACTGCCTCCATGCCATATACTAGAGAGAAACGGGTTGCCCCTGTTGAAGTACGGACAGATGTGCGATAACCGTGAAGAGCAAAGGGTAGCATCTCGTGCCAGTCTTTATAGGTTACAACCATCTTTTGATTGTTTTTCTTGATATTCTTGTTAGCCGCTTCTACCGCTCCATTCCTTTTAGGTCGGTAGGGAGATAAGTTATGGTGTTTGATCTTGAACTTAGCACACAACTCTTTCATCATCTTGTTGTTCAAGTTTGATCCATTATCCGTAATGATCTGGCTTGGAACACCATAACGGCATATGAGATTTTTCTTGATAAATCGGACCACCACTTGTTTGGTCACATTGGCATATGACACTGCTTCGACCCACTTGGTGAAGTAATCAATGGCTACCAGGATGAACCGATGTCTGTTCGAAGCCTTGGGTTCGATCATGCCAATCATGTCGATTCCCCATATAGAAAAAGGCCATGGAGAAGAAAGAACTTTGAGATGCGTTGGTGGTACATGGATTTTGTCTGCGTTTATCTGACACTTGTGACACCTCCTCATGTACTGGTAGCAATCGGATTCCATTGTCAGCCAATAATATCTTGCTCTCAGAATTTTTCTTGCCATTGTATATCCATTGGCATGAGTGCCAAAGGATCCTTCGTGAATCTCTTTCATCAACATGTTTGCTTCTTGTCTGTCTACGCATCTGAGCAAAACCATGTCGAAGTTTCTCTTATAGAGTGTATCACCGTTCAGGAAGAAGTTGCCTGCTAATCTTCTGAGAGTCTTCCTATCTTTTCTGGATGCCCCAGGTGGGTACTCTTGTTTTTTAAGGAAGCACTTGATATCATGATACCAGGGTTTGTCGTCTATGACTACTTCAATCGTGAAGATGTAAGCGGGCCTTTCAAGGCGAATTATGTCAATCTTAGGTACGTCGTTCCATTGACTTACACTAATCATAGATGATAGGGTGGCTAATGCATCAGCCATGTGATTTTCTTCACGAGGGATATGATGAAACTCGGTTCTGTTGAAGAATGGTAACAACCTTCTCGCGTAATCTTTGTAAGGAATCAGTCCTGATTGGTATGTATTCCATTCTCCTTTGATCTGATTGATAACCAGGGTTGAGTCTCCATACACATCCAAGTTCTTTATCCTTAAGTCAATTGCTTCTTCGAGACCCATGATCCAAGCTTCATATTCGGCCTTATTGTTTGTGCATTTGATTGTCAATCGGGCAGTGAAAGGAATATGGTTACCCTGAGGGGTTACGATGATTACCCTAATTCCGTTTCCATAAGTGTTGACGGCTCCGTTGAATATTAGTCCCCATTGGGAACCTGGTTCCGGCCCTTCACTGGGTAGCGGTTCATCGCAATCTTTCATTTTCAAATACATGACATCTTCGTCTGGGAAGTCAAATTCGACTGATTCCTAATTGTGAATCGGTTGATGAGCCAAATGATCGGCTAAAATACTTCCTTTGACAGCTTTCTGAGCGTGGTACTCGATGTCGTATTCTTATAACAACATCTGCCAATGGGCAATCCTTCCCGTGAGAGTAGGTTTTTCAAAGACGTACTTGATCGGATCCATTTCGGAGATTAACCAAGTAGTGTGATAAATCATGTACTGGCGTAGACGTTTGGCTGCCCAAGCCAGAGCGCAGCAAGTTTTCTCGAGCATAGTGTACCGAGTTTCATAGTCCGTAAATTTCTTGCTTAAGTAGTAAATGGCAAACTCTTTTCTTTTTGTTTCGTCTTGTTGGCCAAGTACACAGATGATCAGTGCATTTTAATGCACATTCTCTTATGTTTGTACTTAGGAATTCCTACAGTTTATTTGAGTGTTTTTACTATTTTAATGTGTTTTCATATTTAAGTTGGTTTTTACCTTTATTTTATTTTCGCAACTTATTTTTCAGCATTAACACTTATTTGATACCTTCACTGCGCAAGTCATAACTTGGGCTACGGTATGCCGTTCTGCGTGTTCTACCAGTCGATGGAAAGCTAAGACAGAGAGCTACAACTTTCATGTTTTACACAGAATCTAATTCGGATTGAAATATGGTCAAATAAGTCGTTGAAGTCAGAGCCCGAATTTTGATTTTAGAAAACAATTTGTTTCGGGTTGTTTTATGGGTCTGGTTTATGTTTCCGACCCAATTTGAGTTAGTGGTGAAAAACCTTATTTTTTTTATAAGGTTTTTAGTCGTACAGCCATTGTTTACCTTCTTTTCACTATTCACATCTTGGCTTTTTGCTTTTGTACGAAACTTATGGAGAACTAACTTCTTCGGATTAATCTGCTGTAATCGGTTTCCGCCGACACTTTGAGGTTCTTTTAATTTCCAATAAAATCTATTTCCTTTCAATTCTTCTCTATGATATCTTGTTTGCTTAATTCGATTTATCTTAGGGTTGATTGATTTATTTCGATGATTGCATGTTCTTATACTTTAATCGCGTTTGCTTAATCCGCGTATGTTTCTCGTGTTTGCTTAATTCACGGTTACTACATCTCATCCTTTTGCTTAATTCGGAAATTAGGAATATGTATCGTATAATATCAATTGTGCTTGTTTGATTGTTATTATAATCGAAAAGGGGATAGAGTCCGCTTAGGAATTGGAAATTATTGGATCGATGATAAGTTGGGAAACTAAAACAGCAGATTAACCGTTCAGCTTATTTTGATAATCATTTTTTTTTTACAATCACTTATTTTTATTATTTTTTCTAAATCAAAACCAAAACCTCCCCATCAACCTTTTCTTTAGTTGGTTGAAATAATACAAGAATCCTTGCGATACGACATCCGAGTGTCGCTTCCCTTTACTACTTTTTCAAAAATACTCGTTTTTTATCCATGCGCGACAGCGGATCAAATTAGCACCGTTGTCGGGGAGATTCTTGTAGATTTTAACCAATTTTAGAAATTTAGTTTAGAGTTTTTTGTCTTTTTGTTTTTTGTTTTGCTTGTTGATTTTCAGGGTTGCAGTACAATGTTAAAAATTCCAGCCTGTCAGATAAGTTTGGAACCTACAGTGTTAAAAATCAAAGAACATTACTCAATTAGAATAAAATTCTAAAAGATTTCGACCATCAAAATCACAAATTCGGCGTTTTTCTATTTTATTTGATTTATTTTCTATTTTCATATTTTCAAAAAAATCTGAAAAAAATTGTGCGATCTTTATTTGATTTAATTAGATTTTTGCGTTATTTTTATATTTTTTAGATTTTATTTTAATCGCTTTTCTTATTTTCCATTCTTTTTAAATCTGTAGTGATTTTATTTGATTCTGTGTTGAAATAGATAATCATATCATGGTTGATCAAATGACTCTGAGAGAACAGGTTACACTTTGTGTGAATTATAATTCTTTATGTATTGAATATCCTGTTGTTGTTGTACCTTTCGAATTTAAATCTGGTTTAACACACTTGTTGCCAAGTTTTAATGGTTTTGCAGGTGAGGATCCGAATAAGCATCCGAAGGAATTAGAAGTTGTGTGCTCTGCACCTTCCGAACCTTCACTAGAGGACCTTGTCAACCAAATGGCTACAAATAATATCAAGTTTCAACAACAAATAGATTCTAATTTTCAGACTTTGGAAATACATATTGGACAACTTGCCACTTCAATGAATACCATGCAATAAGCTCAAGGTTCAAACCAACAACCCTTGGAAGAGCATTCTGTTTTTCAAATAGAGTTGTCTTCTGAAACTGTTGATGATACTTGTACTGATTTGTTTGCAGCTGATTTTCCATCATTGTCTGATTTTGATGATGTTTACTCTTGTGATGTATGTACTAACACTAATGTTTACTCTATTTGTGCCGAAATAAATGTTGCACTGCAGGCTGATGTTTTTCATGTGGATGAGGCTATAGATGAAGTGGTTTGTGCGGTTGAGGCTCTTGACATCCTGGTTGCCCCGACCATTCCGTCCATTGAACAACCTCCTTCTTTAGATCTCAAACCACTCCCGAAAAATCTTAAATATGCCTACTTAGAGAGAAATGAAAAGCTTCTTGTTATTATTTTGTCTAACCTTGATTTCGATCAAGAAAGTAAGCTTTTGCAGGTCTTAAATATGCATAAAAAGGCGATTGGGTAGACCTTGGCAGACATTCCCGGTATTAGCCCTTCCATGTGCATGCATCGGATTTTACTTGAAGAAGGAGAAAAAGCGGTGAGGCAGCCCCAAAGTTGGTCTAACTTAGTGAGTTTGAATGCTATTAAAAATGAGATCTACATTGCACCAGAGGACAAAGAGAAGGTCATTTTCACTTGTTCGTTCGACACTTTTACCTATAGAAGAAGGTTTTTTGATCCTGGAATAAAAGACAAAGGCACTAATAAAAATTTCAAGGTCGATGGATGCTACCTAAAAATCCTCCCCACTTTGGAAGAGGAGACGGTAGGAAATCTCTCTTTGGGAAAGGATGCTTATGCGATCACTTATCCACCTTGAATACTCGGGTATGTTATTTCCTTTCCCTCACTCTTTTTTTAATAGTTATGTCCTTTCATTGAGGACAATGCATGTTTTAAGTGTGGGGGAGGGAACCATTTATTTGTTTATTTTATTATTTGTTTTGCTTGTTGATTTTCTTTGTTTTAAAAAAAATAGCATGTTCTTCTTTGGTTTTTGAGTTACAAGTATGGATTTTGTTCTTAGCTCTTTTGACTAAAGACTTGTGATGTGATGTGATTGATTCCCTTTTTGTGCATTCTTAGCGTGATATGTAGGACTAAACTCTGAATTATATATCACTCGTGGTAGATCACTAACCCTTGTGAGAATTTGAGCATAATAATGGATAATGCATAAAAACTTCCATTCCTTTTTCTTTCTTGTGTGTTTCACTCATGTTTGTTAGTCTCTAGAATTTAAATTGACTTTGTTGAAGCTTTTTGTTTACTTGTGCACATTGATATGATAAAGGCAACTTGTTTTTGTTTTATTTTTAGCCACTTAGCCAAAAAGCCAACCCTAAAAAATATTATCCCTTGTTGGAAACCCCTTTGAGCCTATTTATCCTTTTTTTTTGTTTAAAACTCATTATAAGCCGAAAGCGAAAAACAAAATTATCACCCTAATCAAGGGGTCGAAAGAGTCTTGTTTAGAGTTTTGTGGGGTTGAACAATACAGTTGTGATGTTTCAAAGGTTGGCAGAAAAAAATATATATAGAAAAAGAAAAAAAAAAAGAAAAGAAAGAAGGATGTCAATACATTTTTCTTCTGAAAAAGAAAATAAAAATAAAAATAAAAAAATAAAATAAAAAGAGGAAAATATGGGAAAATTGTTGTTTGAAGGTTATTTAAGTGTTTTTAGTTCAACTCCCTAATTCTCCTTCAATTTTCTTTTGACCTTTTGAGTTTTATCCTAGTACCCCTTAGGATTTATCCTACCCTTACCTTGGCCACGTTACAACCTGAATAAAAGTCCTTTTGATCTTTGTGTGCATGTATTTCAAGTGTGAATTTAGAGTCTTTTCGTGCGTATTGTAGTATTAACTTTCATGTTGTGCTTTGAGTGTAAATAGTTAGCCTAAACACTTGAGAGTTGAGTGAATTATATCTTATGATAATCCTACTACTTTTGATGTACTCTTCGGTAAACTGTTTTCGTATTTGTTTTGAAAGTCACAAAAGAGTTGCTCACTAACACCATATTCTTGAAGCTTAGACTTAGGACTCAACTTGTACCTTGTATATTGAATACCTTTGGAAAGGCATGCTCTGCTTTGTTTTGTTTTAATTTTTTGAAGTTATCATTTTGCTCGAAGTGCAAAAGTTCAAGTGTGGGGGAATTTGATCAGTGCATTTTAATGCACATTCTCTTATGTTTGTACTTAGGCATTCCTACAGTTTATTTGAGTGTTTTTACTATTTTAATGTGTTTTCATATTTAAGTTTGTTTTTACCTTTATTTTATTTTCACCGCTTATTTTTCAGCATTAACACTTATTTGATACCTTTCACTGTGCAGGTCATAACTTGGGCTACGGGATGTCATTCTGCGTGTTCTACTAGTCGATGGAAAGCTAAGACAGAGAGCTACAACTTTCTTGTTTTACGCAGAAGCTAATTCGGAGTGAAAGATGGTCAAATAAGTCGTTGAAGTCAGAGCCCGAATTTTGATTTTAGAAAACAATTTGTTTCGGGTTGTTTTATAGGTCTGGTTTATGTTTCCGACCCAGTTTGAGTTAGTGGTGAAAAACCTTATTTTGTTTATAAGGTTTTTAGTCGTACAACCATTGTTTACCTTCTTTTCACTATTCACATCTTGGCTTTTTGCTTTTGTACGAAACTTATGGAGAACTAACTTCTTCGGATTAATCTGCTGTAATCGGTTTCCGCCGACACTTTGAGGTTCTTTTAATTTCCAATAAAATCTATTTCCTTTCAATTCTTCTCTGTGATATCTTATTTGCTTAATTCTATTTATCTTAGGGTTGATTGATTTATTTCGATGATTGCATGTTCTTATACTTTAATCGCGTTTGCTTAATCCGCGTATGTTTCTCGTGTTTGCTTCATTCACGGTTACTACATCTCATTCGTTTACTTAATTCGGAAATTAGGAATATGTATCGTATAATATCAATTGCGCTTGTTTGATTGTTATTATAATTGAAAAGGGGATAGAGACCGCTTAGGAATTGGAAATTATTTGGATCGATGATAAGTTGGGAAACTAAAACATCAGATTAACCGTTCAGCTTATTTTGATAATCACTTTTTTTTACAATCACTTAATTTTATTATTTTTTCTAAATCAAAACCAAAACCTCCCCATAAACCTTTTCTTTAGTTGGTTGAAATAATACAAGAATCCTTGCGATACGACATTTGAGTGTCGCTTCCCTTTACTACTTTTTCAAAAATACTCGTTTTTGATCCGTGCGCGACAGCGGACCACCATGGAGTCTTCCAAGACTGTTAAGTAGATGATAAATGGTCTTCCCCACTGGAGGAGACAGAATCGATGGATTCAGCAGATATTCTTTGATGTTGTCGAAAGCTTTTTGGCAGTCTTCTGTCAATACGCAACTTTGATTCTTTCTGAGCAGTTTGAAGATCAGCGTGCATGTCGCGGTCATGAGGGATATGAATCTTGAGATGTAATTCAGACGTCCCAAAAATCCTCTGACCTGTTTTTCAGTCTTTGGTGAAGGCATTTCTTGAATGGCCTTGACCTTTTCGGGATCAACCTTAATTTCTTTTTGGCTGACGATAAATCTCAAGAGTTTTCCTGACCGGACACCGAATGTGCACGTATTGGGATTCAAGCGGATTATATATTTTCTCAGATGCTCGAATAGCTTTGATAGGTGTTCCACGTGTTCTTCTTCTGTTTTAGATTTGGCAATCTTGTCATCGACGTACCCTTCATTCTCTTTATGCATCATGTCGTGAAACAGAGTTGTTATGGCCCTTTGATAGGTTGCCCCCGCGTTCTTCAGACCGAACGGCACTACCTTGTAGCAAAAGGTGCCCCATGGGGTGATGAATGAAGTTTTCTCCATATCTTCTGGCACCATTTTGATTTGAATATAGCCCGAGAATCCATCCATGAAGAAGAAGACTTTGAATTTTGTTGTGCTGTCTACCAGCATGTCAATGTTTAGCAAGGGGAAGTCATCCTTTGGACTTGCTCTGTTCATATCCTTGTAGTCTACACACATTCTGACTTTTCCGTCCTTTTTCAAAACTGGCACTATGTTGGCTAAACATTGAGGATATTCTAAAGTGGCGAGAAAACCTGCGTCGATCTGCTTCTGCACTTCATTCTTAATTTTGATGGCCATATCTGGATGAGTCATTCTTAGTCTTTGTTTTACCGGAGGACATTCTGTTTTCAGTGGTAAGTGAGAAGTTTTATTAAGCCTTCTCTGACAGTTGGACTGAGCAGTGCTCCAATCTTAACTTCTTTCTTTTCTTCTTCTGAACCCAAATTGACTGTTTCCAATGGCTCTTTGTGAGGCTCAATGGACCTTTCCTCTTGCCTGAGTAGTCGGGAGATCTCTTCTGGAATTTCTTCGTCCTCTTCTTCTTCAGCTTCAAATACCAAGAATTCAAAGTTGGGAGAAGGCATTGGATCGTATGTTTCAATGGCGTTTAAAACAAGCAATCTGAATGACGTGATGATTCCTTTTTTAGAAAAGACAGAGAGAATACAAGAGTGTGTGCAGTGTATTTTTTGAAAAAGCTTGTTTTTATTTTGGGTTGTTTTTAGGATTACCATTTTCTAAAAAACGAAAAGTGAAAACAGCAATAAATGTGGGAATTCATAATGACATTATTTATTCATGATTTGTGAATTTGAAAACTGTTGACAGGTTCTCTTTCTATCAAATTCACTGTAGTCTTCTCATGTTGCGGTAATGGGTTCGTCTCAACATTTGGATTTGTATCTTTGAAAGATAAGACCCTGTTTCTAACAAGCTTCTGTACATCAGACTTGAAGCTAAGACAATTCTCAATGTTATGGCTCGTTCCTCCTTGATGGTAAGGACAAGTTTGATCTGCTTTAAACCAGATAGGTGGATTTTCTGGTACTGTAAGAGGAGTCCTGGTTTGAACGTGCCCCTTGGCCAGTAGAAGTGGAAATAACTCTGCACACAACATCGGTATAGGGTCGAACCCTGATGGTCGTGTAGTACGATTGTTGTTATTATATTGTGGACGAGCCTGCTGAAAGGGTTGTTGTGGCCTTGCTGATATTGTTGTTGACTTGGTTGGCTCTGAGCAACCTGAGGTTGATAAGTCGGAGCTGGCGCTGGGTTGATAGCGGGAGTTATTGCTGCTATCGGCTTATACCTTCGCCTTTGCTTTTCCATAGAGATATTACTAGTATCTTACTTTTTTTTCTTTTGGAAAGCACTACCGTATCTCTTGGTACTACTGGATGGCTCTGCATCTTTGACCAACCGTCCTTCTCGGACTGCTTCTTTAAGGCGTACTCCCATGTTCACCATTTTAGTGAAGTCACTGGGTGCACTGGCAACCATTCGGTCGTAATAGAAAGAGCTTAAGGTTTTCAGGAAGATCTTTGTCATTTCCTTTTCCTCAAGAGGGGGACAGATCTGAGCGGCAATTTCACGCCATCTATGAGCATATTCTTTGAAAGTTTCCTTATCCATTTGTGACATTGCTCTGAGTTGGTCCCTATCTGGTGCCATGTCCAAGTTGTATTTATACTGCTGAACGAAAGTTGCGCTGAGATCTCTGAAAGTACTGATCTTGGTGCGGCTTAAACCCATGTACCATTTGAGTGTGGCCCCGGTTAAACTGTCTTGGAAGTAATGGATTAGTACATCACCAAATGACTTTAAGGGCAAGAATTGCCTTTGTATTTTTCAAAGTCAGGCACCTTGAATTTGTGCGGGATCTTTACATTAGGGACCAAACAGAGGTCAACGGCGTCTTTACCGAATAAGTCTTGACCGCGAATGGCATGCAGTTCCTTCTGCATTTCCAAGAATTGCTCCTGGAATTAATTCATCCTTTCATATACGTCTTCGTTTCTGCCAGGAATTGCTTGTGGAATTTGTCCTTCCGGGACAGTGTGTACCACTGGCTGTGGTATAGACATTACAGCGGTGACTCTTGGTGCTTTAGTGCCCTGAAGTTTGTAACCTTCAGGAATTGTTGTCGTAACTCTTGTATCTTCATTTTCAGGAAGTTTGTAACCTTCAGGTCCAGCGGTTCCTGCCACGGCTTCTGGGCCTTTAGTGACCGGTGGGATATATCCTTCAGGTATAAAGTTGAAAGGCATTGCCCCAGGGGCGACCTTTAGGCATGTTGTACCGAGGATGATTATCATGTGTCTCAAATGTGGGTGTAGATGTAATCTCTGAGATTACAGTCATTTGATGATGTTTCTCCTGAGCTTCGGCCAGGGATTGCATGTTGCTGTGAATTTTTTTCAAACTTTCTTTTAGAGCGTCGATTTCTTCTCTCAGCTCTCTGTTCTCTTCCTCGAGATCATCCATTTTCTTTTGTCGATTGGCCCGAGTATTGTACGAATGAGACAGTTTGACTCTAAGATTGTGACACATACGTAAGACTCAAAGATAACAAATGCGTTATGTGAGAATGATGAATGATATGCAAAGACATATTTTTTTAGTTTTTGTTTTCAAAAGAAACTTTTAACAAATATATCGCAAAATTCACACAGTGGGGGGAGACTCCTTTTATTGACTTCGAAAGATTGTAGTATTTTACAAAGAAAAGTACAGTATTTTACAAAGTGTGAGAAGGAAACGTCTAAGCTCATGGATCCTGAGTCCTCTCTGAGGAGAGCTCAGGTGTTGGTTCCTGTATTTTTCTTTTCTTTGATCGGGTCTCTTCAGCCGTTGTCGGGTCGACGACCATTTGCCAAGTGAAAGGAGTGAGTAAATTTCTTCGGTCTTCCTGACTTTCTATGGCATGTTGCTCTAATATCTCAATCAGAGCATCCTTTTCCTTTAGCAGTTCCTGGATCTTGGTACATTCCAAATTAAAGATCTGGTATTTGTTCTTCCAAGAATTCTTCTCACGTTGGACTTTGTTGAGAGCGACCTAGAGTTTTTCCGCATCAAACATGAAATAAAGGACAGATTCCTTTAATGGAAAAACTTCTTGATAAGGATAAGGCATCCTTAGCTTGAGGGCTCTAGTTTGCACCCAGTGGAGATAAGGTTCCATGGAGGTACAATTTGGTCTTCCCAAAGACTCTCTCCCTTTCTTGTGAATATGTTGTCAGTCATGCACTATTTCTTTCTTCAGTGCCTTGTCATTTTCCCCTTCCTTGAAGAAAAGACCTTCCAGATGAACATTATGTGGGATATTCTTCATCGGGTATCCGAGTTGACGGCGAGCTAAAATTGGATGATAGTTTATTCCTCCTTTAGTTCCAATGAGGGGTACATTGGGGAAATTTCCACATCTGTCGATGATCTTTATCCCTTCGTAAATCCGATTATACCAGTCTATGTCAGAATTGGTAAGAGACATAATCCTCTAAGACCAACATAGAGTACTCTTGTGATCCCAAAAAGCAGCAGACTTGGGCAAATGGGAAATGAACCATTTGTAGAGTAATGGTACACAGCATGTGATCATTCCTCTGCTGTACAAATTCCTTAAATGTATAGAATGATAAGCATCTGCGATTAAGGTTGGTACAGGGTTTCCTATTAAGAATATCTTAACAGCATTGGTATCGACGAAGTTGTCAATGTTGGGAAAGAGAAATAACCCATATATGAGCAGAACAAAGTCTTCTTCGAAGGTAGTTATGTTTCCTACACTAGCAAAGTATAAAGCTTTCTCCATCAGGAATTTAGCCGATAAACTCTGGATTCCTCCTTTAGTAGTCATGTGAGTCCTAACTTCTGACTCATCCAAAGAGATTGCTCTTGCAATGGTCTGATCCTTTGGAATTTCTTCCAGTTCGGAAACTGGAACTTAATTAGTGATAGGTAAATCAATCAGGTGGGAGTACTCTTCTAGTGTTGGTGCAAGTTGGTAATCCGGGAAAGTGAAGTAATGGTAAACCAGATCGTAGAACTGTATCAGTGTAGACAGGATCCCTTCAACCACGTTGGCTTTTAACAGAGACTACAGTCCTTCGTGCTTAGCTCTGAAAGCCTCGGGATTGGTATTCATCCTTCCCAATTTCCTTAAGTCTTCTAGTTTCGGAGCCTTGAAGGTGTACTTATGCGTTTTTCTTCTACCGAAATCCAAAACACAACCTCTAATATTTGCAATTATTGTTTTAGTTCTTTTGGAAAAAGATTTTTTTTCTTGTTTGAAAAGAATTTTTTTTAATGAATGCATGAATGCAGTAAACAAAAATATTTGAAAACATGGGTTTAGGGGTTCATCGTCACGAGAATGGAGTCAGGGATCTACCCATTCCCAAAGGTTGTGCTATTTGGTCAATTTTTTTATCTGTAGAACGGGTTCTAAAAGGTTCCCAAAATCATTGATCCCTCCTAGGGATATTAACAACAAGCTGATTCACTCGAGCGAGCTGTAATATCCTAGGATAAATCTCTTTTAAGTGTAGTATCACGTATCAACTATTCCCGATAGTCACCGCACTACCAAATGGCCGTATGGTTAAATGTCTCCTAAATCCTCAGGGTCAAGGGTACCGCACTGGGATAAACAATGCTTTAACGACAATCGATCGTTCAACATCAATATTTCCACACGGGTACCTCGCCTGAATCGGTGGAGTGCCAAGTTAGCTTGGTCGGGATTCACTCCCTATAAGCGTTTCCCGGATATGCCACCACTTATCTTAATGTTCTCTCAAACTTTCCACATGCGTATTAATTGCATTCCCAGTTAACAGAAATTTAAACACGGGTATCAAGTAAAATGATATATATATATATATATATATATATATATATATATATATAGCAGAAAGTATGTAAATAAAAAAAAATGCCAAGCAAAGCCTAGACCTATTAGGAACTCTAATCCTAATGACGTTTCCCCAGTAGAGTTGCCATTTTCTGTAGCGTGCGATTTTTGTCGGTGACGCGACCACCTTACCGTAATGGTTGGAATTGAGTGCTACTTTCTGATTTCTTATTTATCGTATGAAGCTGGAAAGGAAAAGGAAGTTATCTAAAACTAACCTTGCACGCAAATGTTTTCTTTAACAAATGCTAAGAGATTGGGGATTCGGGGTCAGTTTATACAAAGGGAAGTTGTCAATTACCCAGTGTATATATGGTTATCCATAGACTTTGCATTACATATTTCTCTATTAATTTGAACTGCTTTCTAGTGTTTATCTGTCGTGGGTTGGGAAAGTTTCTCCTTTGGGAGTGTTGAGAGACTGTTTTTGTTGTTTTCGGATTTTTCGTTGTTTTTGGGAATGTAATGGACCTAAAGTTTTTTATTTGTGTGCTCGCTAAGATTTCGCAATCTTATGCCTACGTATTCCCGTAAAGATAACTAGGAAATCGGAGCAATCGTAGTTCCTCCTATTTCTCTGGGAGGAAAGATGTTGTTTTGTTTAAAGCCCAAGATTGAAGCTAGATGAGTATTTGTGTCTTGTTCAAAGCCCAAGATTGAAGCTAAAGGGGTGACTGAGAGAGAATTTGTCATCTCTAAAGGGAGAAAATCTCACCTATGCATCACAGAATGAGAAACTGATTATAAGGGAAATTACTTTAGCTGGAATATGAGAATCCAGCAATGCCATAATTTCCTTTATAAGGGTGATGTCATGAAGGAAGAAAATTTAACTCAATATTGAGCAATGCCATTTTTCCTTATGAATCTTTCATGCTAAGAGAGGGACATTGGCATGGATGTAAATAATCCAGAGGCTTGCCACTTACAGTAATTAGATGAAAGATGATTTTTGACCAGGATAAGATAAGGACTCTAGCTTGGATTTTGAATCAACAAGTGAGCCACTTACAGTAATTATCTGGGAAAATGGTTTTGGTTGTCTGTTTTGAGATGTGATGTATAGAGGAAATATCCTCCTGCAGAGTGGACTCATGGTCTCATCTGAGGGGATGTTGATTTTTGTGTGCCTTGATCAAAGCCCAAGGTTGAAGCTAAAAGGTTTGAAAACTGACTCTACTGGGGAGAGTGTTATATTTGTCTTGTACAAAGCCCAAGATTGAGGCTGAAAAGAGATTGACTCCACTGGGGAGGTTTTATCTGTCTTGTACAAAGCCCAAGATTAAGGCTGAAAAGAGATTGACTCCACTGGGGAGGTTTTATCTGTCTCGTACAAAGCCCGAGATTGAGGATGAAAAGAGATTGACTCCACTGGAGAGGTTTTATCTGTCTTGTACAAAGCCCGAGATTGAGGCTGACTCTTCTGAGGAAGATCATTATATAAAGCCTAAGAGGAGACTGGTTGGGGAAATTCTTATTTGAAGCCTAAGAGGAGGCTGGCTTCTGCTGAGGATTGTTGAAATCCAGAGACAGGTCCAATATGTCTTGGGGAATCCCAAAGGTTTTTACTCTTTCTGGGGATCAAAGGGAGAGTTACAGTATCAGATACCATGAGGCTCTGATTCTGTTAGGGTTATATTGATGATAAATTAACCCTGGTTGGGTTTATTAAGGTGAAGGTTTAAACCTTGAAAACCTATGGAGGTTTTAACTCTGTTGGAGATTAGTGTGTTGATGTAATGATCAGGGTTTTCTGTGCCTTTAGGAAACTTGAGGGTCTCTGGGTGAAATCCCAGAGGAAATGAGGTTTTCCAAGTCTACTTGTATGAAGCCCAAGAGGAGGCTGAGACTGTCCAAGTCTCTCAAGAAATGGTGGGCTCTAGTGTAGAGAGAGATCTTTGTATGATGCCCAAGAGGAGGTTGTTGGTTTAAGGGATGAGAATCAACCCTAGAATAGTCTGATGTTCTGGAATTCTGACTCTCCGGAGGATTGAACTAGTAAAAATGACTAGTTTCTTTCCTATACCTGTAGGAGGCCTTTGGGTCCTTGTACTAAGCCCAAGAGGAGGCTGAGAACTTTTAAGAAGCCTGAGGGTCCTTGTACTAAGCCCAAGAGGGGGTTGGGGATGCTTTTAGGAAGCCTGTGGGTCCAGGCCTAAGAAAAGTTTAAGAAAGGTTTCACCGGAAATAAGTCTTTTCTTTGCAGAACAGTTCTAGGGTTTGAAGAAATTCAAAAGAGGTTTCACCGGGAATTAATCCTCTCTGGGGAAATGAATTTCTTGTACACAATATTTCTAATTTTCGACAGTCTTGAGAAAAGTTTCACTTGGAAAAATTTCTTTCTCTGTTCCATATTGTATAAGCCTAAGAGGAGGCAAGACTGTATCTGGAATTTCCTATGGGGAACTAGTTTTGACTGTGTTGAAAGAGTAACCTCTAGTTTGACCTAGATGTAGACCTAATTGTTGGGCAAAACTCTAAGCAATTATATATATATATATATATATATATATATATATATATTGAAGAGATAGTGGAACTTACAGTTGTGCAAGCCCAAGCATAGTAACTACAGCTGTATGATTAGTTTTTTTCAAGAAATTGAAGAAAGTTTTGATAAACACATTGAATTTTTAATTTTAATCAAAAAGAAAGTTGTTTTAAAAGGAAGTTTGGGGCTTATACTCAAGGAGAGACCCAAATGATCTCTTTTGAAAAGGCGACGATCGCGTCGTAGTTTTGAAAACCACAGAGGGACTTATACAATGACTGAGACCCAAATTATTGTATTTACCAAAAGGATGGGTCTTACACTCTATTAGAGGCCCAAAAGTGTTATTTTTATACAAGAGTTGGGGCTTATAACTCAAGGAGAGGCCCAGATGAAAAACAACGATCGCACCGTTATTTTGAAAATTGCGTTGGGACTTATACAATGACTGAGGCCCAAATTATTTATGTACAAAAGGGGTTGGGTCTTACACTCTATTAGAGGCCCAAAAGTGTTTGAAAAAGAAGAAAAATGGGACTTACAACTCAAGAGGAGGCCCAGTTGAAAATTGTTTTGAAATTGCCGATCGCGCCGAGATTTTTAAAATCATATCGGGACTTATACAATGACTGAGGCCCAAAAAGGTTTATTTACAAAGGGATGTGACTTACACTCTACCAATAGGCCCAAAAGTGTTTTGAAAAATGTTTGATAAATTAAAATTAAGAGAAACCCTAATTTTAATTAATCAAAAATAGTTTTTTTTAAAGGAAATTAAATATAAAATGATACAAAATATCAAATATATTCAAAAACAAGTTGTCAACTTTAAAAAATATTTTGAAAAATCATGTTAAATCACATGAAAGCTTGAAATCCAATTGGTTTTGAAAAATCAAGGTGAGAATTTCATTTAAAAATGTTTAAAAACAAATAAAATTAAATTAAGTTCAAAAAATCAAACTATATTAAATAAATAATATAAATGTAATTTTTTTTGTAGAATAAAATAATTTAACATTTTTGTGACTTTTTAAAAAAAGAACCAATAAAAAATGATAAACAATGAGAGAGAAATTAATGTTTGAAACCAATTAATAAAAATATCAAAATATTCAAAAATTCAAAATTTTGAAAAAGGGCGCCAAGAACACCCTCTTCCTCGCACGAGCTCTGTTTTTGCAGATTTGCAAAACCTCTTATGTCTCTCTGATTACTCAATGAAAATTACTTTTGTAAACATGAAACTTGCTCATTTTTTAACAAGGATTACAGTCATATAAATTAATTGCATTTATATTAAGTGTGGAGTGAGAAATCAAATGATGAATTCAAGAACCCTAATTTCTGCAAGAACACTATGAAATCCTATACATAATTCATACATAGCAATTGATTGAGGGGAGTCACTCTACATAAGTGCAGAAACATGTTTGTAACTTGAAAACACATTTATGATGCATGGATTATAGTGTTTGATAGTGTCAGGCTTACCTCTTGCAAGAAGAATTTGAATTCTATGTTGGAGGTGTTACATATGTTGTGTAATGATCTGGACAGCTTCAATGGACCTCAAGTAATGTGTTTGAAAGCTTGGAATGGATTGAATCAGCTTGGAACTTGTTGTGGCACCTCAACTACAAACAGACCAAAAAGCTTGAGCAAATGGGGAGTGACTTTGTGATTCTGATGTTCCAGATGAGTTTTAAGGTTATGGATCACTCATATATGATGTATGTGAGGTATTGGCATGATTGGTTTTGATAGAATTGCTCTCAAATGGAAAATTTGAATGTTACTTGAATGAGAAGCAAAATCTGGTTTTTTGAGAGTGATTTGGATGAAAGCATGTGTTATGGTACTTTGGTGTACTTGAATTGATCAGAAAGCAGCTTTATTTATAGTAGAGCAATTTTGTTTTGGGAGCAATAGTGATTGGAGGCTGATCACTATTGACTTGAGTCATTGACTTGAGTCAATCTTGCAGGTTATGAGTCTTCTATTGCAGGGATAAGGCTTAACTCATTTGGTTGATTACGGACTGATACATGCCAGCTCTATGCATCCATTAAATGCCACATGACACGATTGGAATTTTGGATTTGCAACTTGAATGCTACATGCCAAAAGAGGTGGTGTCTTGACTTGCAAGGCTTTGTGATCAGATTATCCATCATTCAAGTTGATTTTGGACAGAAATGAAATGATGCAAGTGTCCAAAATTGGATCAAGAAATCGTGGGAACCAAGTTTCATGTTCATGTTGTCTTGAAAAATCAAGTTTTTAGGCCATGTTTCAAGGCTTGTAACTCCCTATTCAAGTGGAGTTAGAGTGAGTTCTTGTACTTTTAGGAAAGCCCCAATGACATACTTCAACTTTTATGTCCAACATTGGTCTTGGTTCAGCTTGGATCATAATGAAAAATGGCCCTAAAGTTGGTGAAAAACCAAGACAAATTCTGTCCAAAATTTTCACTAAGTGTTGGAAAAAGTGGTCATTTTCATGTTTTTGTGATTTTTATCAATCTATAACTCAAAATCTATGAGAATTTGGAATCTCTTGTAGTTGACAATTTTGAATTATGTAATGAGAGCTTTCATTTGAGGTTTGGATGGAAGAAAAAGGCCTCGTGGTTTGGGAGTTATGACCTTGCAAAGTTGGTACCAAATCAATTTTGTTCCATAACTTAGAAAATTTTAAGTTTCTTAAGGTTGCCCCTTTTGCAAGTAACCCTACTTTTCTTGATTTTTCTTGATGGGTGATGATCCAAACCATGAATTAACATTGTTTTTTACTTAGGGAAATCTTGATTGTCAAGAAATTCAAAAAGTCAAACTTGGTTTTTAGGCACAGTTAACTTTTTGTCAGATGAATTTCAAACTGTGTGATCCTTTATGAAATCAAATCCTTGACCTAATTCAAACCTAATGGATGGATTCCATAGGTGTTTTAGGGTGTCTTGAATCATGTCCCAAGGTTTGGGAACATGTCTTGGTCAAAAGTCAAAGATACAGTTGACTTTTCATCAAGAAACCCTAATTGGCCCAGATGAATTTGAATCCTTGCATTGTTTGTGAACCATGTTCTTTGAATCAATCCAACCTTGTGAGTAGATCAAAATGTTGTATTGGAGGTATTCAAAACACTTCTTGAGGTATTGGCTCATGTCTTGCTCCAAAAGTCAACTTAGGGGTGAATTAGGTCAAGAAACCCTAATTCCTGATTTTTTATGAATGCATCCCCTGAGGCTATTTTGACTTGATAATTGGGTCCATGAGGTACCTTTGAGCTTCTTGACTCATGTTTTGAAGTATTGGCTCATGACCAGATGGAAATTTTCATTTGGAGGCCTTGGTCGACCAAAACCCTAATTTGGTGACACTGACGATCTTGAGGCTTGATCCACTTGGAATGTTACAACCTTGTGCTTGATTCTTGATGTGGAAGACCTCTTGATCCTTTATGAGTGTTTGAGAGGTTAGACAAGTTGAGGATCATGTCCATTCTTGATTGATCTTTTGCCTGAGTACTCTGAGAGGGCTCGAAATCCTAATTCTTGGTTGAGGTGAGTGCTCAACAATCTTTGAGAGGATTGATGAGGCATGAAGGTACATCCATATTGTGGTGATGATTTACACAATGATGGGAAATCTTGTGGTCAAAATTTGGGGTATAACAGGGTATTAGAGTAGTAAAGTATTGTAAACTCAAAGCTGACATGTGGCAGTCTGAGTAGTGTAAGCAACCTGCTACTACAGGTCATTAGGCCTTTTTAGAACATTCTACTGCAGGTTATTCAGCTGTTGTTGAAATCTGCTTGTGAAGGTCACTCTGTTAGTTACAACCTGCTAGGGTAAGTTAGATCCAGCTTGTATAAAAGCAAAATAGTTGTAACTAATTATAATCAATGAAAACAGAAAACAAAAGTTAGTTACAGAAATGAAACTACTCTCTCTCCCTCTTCCCTTTCTAATAAAATAAAAGAGAATTAAATTATTCTGATTTTCTTTAAAATTAAAATTTTATGTATATCATATACTAAATTAAATCTCACAATTTTAATTGACGATTAAAATAAATATTCACTTAATAGTTTTAAAGTTGTATTTTAATTTAGGAGAAAATTATACAATTTTTTAGATGTGATTTTTATTGTTTTCTAATGAAAATATGACAAAGTGTATATTTTTATTGAAAATTGTATGTATAGAAGAAAAATGCATGTATATAGGAAGAAATTATCCACTAAAAAAATTATAAAAATCGCGCCTAAAAAATCGTATCTAAGTCGTCTTCTTTAATTTATTCATTGAATTGATTTCCTCAATTTAGAATTTACCATTTTTTTTTTAATTTTAAGGAACAATCAACTCTTATAAAGTTATAAAAAAAACTTAAAAACTATAGTTTCAACTACTAAAATTTATTTATTTTCATAATTTAATCAATTCTTATAAATTATTAACAAATTTAAATGATTATATATCACCCGATTGTATATCACATTATTTAAACCATGTCAAATCAATAATTTTTTATAAGAATCTGAAAAAATAAATTAAAACACATAAAATACCAAAACTATAATTATACCAAAATTAAGAATCGTTTTTTTTTTAAGTTGTCTAGTGGCCAAAATTTCATCTTTTTAAGGTCAAGCTCTTTCATCTAGTAATATTAATTAAATATACTTAAAATAATAATAAATAGTAAATGCATCTAATAGTTTTTACAGAAACATATTTACGGGTTAAAAAAATATTCTAAAAGGACATCAATTAGGGATAGAGGTAGAGAAGTAAAATAACTATACAAGAAGAAAAAAAAATACATGTTTGGAAAATGCAAATAACAACCTTGAAAACTTTTAGTAACAAATAAATTCAGTTATGAATACCCGTGCAGCCACCATTTATCGCATTAACCACCTTGCATGAAATGCACATGATCTAAGAGACTGAGACAATAGTGTGATCAAGGGGGGTAAGGATTTTCTTTGTTGATTACGTATTAAAAGAAGCTATCAATAGAGATTTCTTACACTGCTTCACATCTGGCCCAGGATAAAATAAGATATGACTGTGGAAACTAAAAAATGCCTATAACTATTTTTTTTCTTTTCTCTTTTTTCCCTCAAAAAGTAGGAGCAAATGAGTATGGCATTTGCAAATGATAGTTACACTGGATTCCCTTCACATTTTCAAGGAAAAATTTCACCCAACCCTTCTAACATTCAGCTCTTTTTTACCCAACATTCTTGCTTGCTCCAACAGTTTTACCAGCCAAAATGCCAAAGAAATAACTCAAAAATAATAACATCCTATGACCTAATAATTCAAGGGTGGTTAAACCAGGGTCCTACTGCACCATTCACATGCCCGTTGCTATGGATTCCTACTCCATTTGGGATGATCGAGGGAGGAAGGCCTACTGTTGCAGGATATAATCCATGGCTGTGAGGGAGAGCATGGGGACTCAAAATTGGACTCCCAGCCAGACTCCCTTTACGCTGTTGAAGGGCGTGGATCTGCCTCAGACCCTCTTCATGAATACGTGATATTGTTTCCAACTCTTTCATTGATAAAGCCTCCAGACCAGCACCATATAATGGGGCATGTCGTGACATTTCCTCCTGGAGTGATGTCTCAACGGAGAGGATGTGTTGCTGCAGAAGAGAAACAAGGAATTAACCTACCAAATTAATCCCCGGTGTATGATCATAAACACCAACATTTTGCACGTACAAGAATGAAGATATAATGGTATCAGTTCAACGATAAAAAATACATTCTATCTCATTCTAGCCCATCCAACAATACTATAAAGAAAATTTTGAACACGATTTTTGAGCTAGAGAACTTTAGGCAAAAGAATGAAACAGTCCAGCCCCGATAGTGAAAACCTGCCTAATATTAAGGATGCCTCTGCAGACATATCTAACAATGATTTCAAGGTCACCCAATCAAAACTCGTTCATCATCCAACTAAGCATTCGAGAATAGCAGACAGCATTGAAATTGCAGACAGAACCGGAAAGTATAGATAAATAGCAATAAACGCAAAAATTACAATCTATATGTCAAGGCTAACCTGGTAGGCCTGCAACTTTGATTGCATGTCATCAATATATGCTTCGCACCTTGCAACCTGCTCTTCCTTTTCCCGTTTTTCTCCCTCGGTTTGTCCAACTGTTTGAGTCAATCTACGAACTTCATCCTCTAGCGATTGGCGGATTTCTTCCCGAGTCACGTTTTCTGTTGCAAATCTTTTCAATTCTTCATCAAAACGCTTGCGTGCAGCTTCAGCATTCTTCAATCTTTCAGCAAGTGTGTTTTTCTCTTTTACTATTTTCTGTAGAAAATACAGATTACATCAATATGGAACTTTCCCCATTCAAGACATAACGACAGACTAATCAATCAAGAACAGAAAATGAAGGGCCTTCTTCCACAGGTACACCATTTTTCAAAATTTTCGAGTGCTGGAAAATAGATTAACATATTTTCTCTATTAATATTTATCAAGTCCTCACTATATCTTCAGAGCTGGAAAAGATTGTTGAAGAAAAATTGACAGTTGACAGGCAACTAAAAAAGATAACAATCATTCACATTATTTTGTTCAGGGTTTGTTTGGTTGGGGGGAAATGGAGGGGAAGAATTATTTAAATTAAATGTGTCGGTTCAATTGTTTGGAGAGGAAAGGAGAGGATAATAACAAAATCCCTCGCGAGAAAATTTTAGCTTCTGTAAGAAAATGGAGGGATTTGAAGGAAAGACAAGATGTGAGTAAAATCTTAGAAGGTACTGATTAAAAACTAAAAGATTATTGCATTAAATGTCAGATGAAACATTATAATGTATAAGGGTTTAAAACGTAAGTTAAAACTTTCTCTTTATTAGTGTCTCCACTTCCCTCCTCTTTGACCAAGTATGATATCTCATTAAAATGTAAGTTAAATCTTATTTAAGTCAAGGATCAACTCTAAAAATCTTATACACTTAGGTGGAGTGTGGCAGCCCTAACATGCCGCCACACACAAGCATTTTGGCCTTGAAGAGTGGACAAGGTATAAAAGCACACACGCGGGCTTTGTGCTGAAATTCATTTTTAGTGAGAACTAAGAAAAGAAAGATCAAACTCCTTCCTAACAGAAGAGTAACCCATCAGCTAAAAAACTAAGTAGAAACAAATGGCTGCCAAATATCTTTCTGAATTGGGAAAATCAATGCATGAATATTATGTTGCCCATATCAGAGTTTAAGTGAAGGCTGAAATGAAGTGGAAAAGACAGAAATGGTGCAGTCAGATAAGGGAATGGCAGAAATAGAGTAATTGGATTCTGAAGCACCGCTATAAAAGCTGTGGTTCCTCCATTATAGAGTATAAAGATGCTTTTGTTTTTAAACCTTAGCCTACATGCATAAACCCCTGCCACAGTAAAAATTAACTGCAGGTAAACTGTTCCTTATTTGAGATGCAAGCTCATCAAAGATTTAATTATAATCTGCACGATGTAGACAAAATGAAGGAACCAAAACGGAAATCATATTGAAGAATAAAGAACACTTTTCGCCACACTTTTGTTAATCTGCAAACATAAACATTGTAGGCAGCATAGTCGCCGCATAGGGTGCAGTGTTTAAGATCAGAATAATGAATGCTTATTTTTCAATTGTTAAGGAACAAATGCTTATTTTGTTTAAAAACTCAATACCTTTACTTCATCACGCTTCCGAGACTTCAACTGAGAAAGTTGTGTCTCTGCATCATGCAAACGATCATGAAGAACTTTCTTCTCTGCAGAGAGCTTTAATATTTCATCATCCCGCTCTGAGCGATGCCATTCAAGCTGACTCTCAACTTCGTGAATTTGTTCTCCTAGTTCCTTCTTTTCCCGAGAAAATCGATCTACCTCGGCCTTCATTTCGGACTGTTGAATCGTAAAATGTATCAGAAATAAATTCTCCATTAACCCACAATAAATTATCAACCAAGACATACGAAATACCTTGAGACGACTGTTTGTGGCCTCGGATTCACTCAGCTTTTGTGATAGAATAGCATTTTCCTTAGCCATATTAGAAATCTCAGTTTTGCTTTCTTCACGAACGCGGATAATTTCATCTTCACTAGCACATAACTGGTGCCACATAGCAGCTCGATCAATATTTGAAAGTTCGACAACTCCACGCATCATACTCAAAACAGGCCTAATATACTCTTGTTCCTCACAGACCAAAGTAACTAAGATATCCAAATCAAAATCTACTTCGCGACCATTATCAGTAGTGCTGGTGACACGGTCAACAAGCGTCTTCAGCATCCTCCCCCGGTAAGATTCATTAGCATACCATTTAAAGATTATCACGTAGAGTAGTTTCACAAATTCTTGGACACAGAGATCCCTGGAGAGGGCCAAAGTTTCAGCGAGACCAAGAACTAATGTAATATCATCCCTTTGAACTTCCAATTGCTCACAGGCATCCTCCTCTGTTGCACCATCTGAATGTTGAAAATTTTCGGTTCTGGCATTACTGTTCAATCTTTGGGAAAGAAGACTTTCCAATACCAGGGCTACAGACTGAGCACCTATTGCACCTCGTGCTACAGCTCTCTCAAATGTTTGAGAAGCTTCAACAGCAAGACAAGGTATAGATAACATTTCTAATAGTATATAAATATCAGAAAAATGACGACTAGCACGAAAAGCCTGCTCATCAATCATGTGCAGTCCAGTAGCAGCAGTGCTAGGCTCACCAAATAAGAAAATCCCACACGGTAGAGCAGTGCAACTTTCACCATAATCCTCATCGCAATCAATATCCCTCAATATGGTTTCAGCAACATCACCCCAACTATTTATAGTCTTACTCAAAAAGTCAAGGACACAAGGTGACACATGAAGTCCTAAACTTTTCAGCCTGACACGAACAGACCTAACCTGCATATACATGGGAAACAAATAATGTTACAATTACAAATACTTTATAAATCATCTTGGAATTGGAAACAGTACATAAGTATAATAATTTGTTTTTGATGCATTGTGGATGTAAACTTTTTAACACTATCATGCAATCTTGTGCGGACATCGCATTCAATGAGCTTGTTTGAATATATTACTAACATGAGATGCCAATTGACTAACTCATTAAATGACATGGCAAAACATTATCAGAAAATAGTATAAAACTCTATTGCATTGAGAATGCGACTAATTTAAGTTCTAAGTGATTAAAGAGGCATGGAGCAATTTCCAATTATCTTCGAGCTTACTGCTTCGGGGAGGTGCTGACATTGAGATGCTGCTTTGAATACAAAATCTATTGTTGCAACCAGGGGTTCGTCATTTGAATCCGTCAAAAGCTCAAATGACTGAAATAGAATGCGCTCCCACACTTCACTGCCACATTCCAATTGACTAAGAGCCCCAAAAACCTAGGAAATAAAATATCCATCAATAGTAGAAAAACAATGCAACCATAACCAAGTTGGTAGAAGTGGAAATGCAGCCAAAGTAAATCTAAAATTGAAGACTGTTATCCTAACATAAAATGCACACGAAAAAACAATTTGAATAAGACATTTGGGTAAAGAATAATAGTTTCTCTCACAGGCATTCGCAAAGAAGGTTCAGCATCTGGCTGTTGCAGACGCTCAAGAAGTGCATGTGCAGCCAATGGGTGTTCTGACTGCTCAACCAATTTGGGTACCAAAGCAACAAGATCTGCTTGCAAATGCTTAGGAGCCTTGTCCAATACAAGAGCAATTTTCTGCGCAGATTGAGGTCGCCGTCTTGGCTCTGGACAACCTTGTGGAACGGCCCCATCCAAAGCTCTTAGTGAGTTTACAATCAAACCTAAGAGCTCCTCAGACTGCTCTGGCCACTTGGTCTGAAGTTCCAAATTCACACAATCAAAATCATGGGTATATTTAACAAAAGTTTAATCTCATGAATGCAAAGTTGTACCTTTGACCGAAATGACGCATTTTCTGAAACAGTGGCACACGTTTCTGGTGGACAAGTAGGTTGTCCAGGAAGAGTTTTTTCCTGAATACCATTCCCATTTAAATCAAAGCTATGTACAGAAGACGTAGTACTGCTTTCTTCGACAGCAGAATTCAATCTCTCATTAACAAGAACTTGTGGAGACTCCACTACTCTATCTTCATTATCACGTTCAAGAGGACTAGCAGTTCCACTGCTATCTGGAGAAGGCTTTGAGCATTCATCAACAGAATCTGCAACAGGGCCCACTTCAGAAGGCTGGCAGCACTCAACCATTATATCCAATAGTAAATCAATGATTGCTTGCTGTAAGACTTTAACTCCCATCAGCAAATTCATCAAACTTGGGGAAGACTCATCAGCCTTGGTGGCCTTCTTCCCATCATAACTTCCAGCAAGCTTCGTAGGCAGAAGCAAACGCTTTACTTTTGCAGGATCATCAAGATACACCCGAAGTCCAGTCAGAAACCCAGCAATTGCACCAGCATCCATTAAAAGTTTCTCTCTTAAAGTAACCTGTGGCTGTGAAGGATTATCTCCATAAGTTAAATGAAATCCAGCTCTGGAAAGAAGATTTCTAAAAATATCTTCCTCATCTCCAGTTATCCCTTCACTGTCTTCAGAGTCTATCAGTTCATCGGGATCAGTTGTCAATGCATCCTGATCATCCTCCGAAGCAAAAACCTGTACATTAAAGATCAAATTATTAAAGGTGCATGCAACCTAACAATAAGAGTGATAAGCATTAAACACGACTAACAGTTGTAATGAAGTTCATAACAAAAACCTCCAACTTCACAACATGTAAGAAGATAAGAGGTAAACATAAAGTCGTTTTTTCTTTTCATAAAAGGCATACAAATATATATCTTTTGCCTTGGTTATGAGATAGAAACATGCTTACAAGTTTTATTGTACATCAAGTTTAAGAGATGCAAAATTTTAATCAACTTCTGTAACTCTTGAGTCACTTATCAACTTGTCCCATGCATCTTATCAGCAATAACAAGCAATTCCAAGGAAGGGGCCATAGTTTCTAACTTGCTTGTTACAATCTTACCAGACAGAATATAAGTCAGATGCAAAACCAGATAGTATATGTGAAATTTGTTATATGTCAGAAGCAGAAGAGCCAGGGTCGACAAATAGTTACCTAGGGCAAGACAGAACATTTGTTGTGTGGGCGTGTCTTTATGAGTATATCAATTAATAATAGCATTTACAAGTACAAGGCAATCCTGAAAGGACTCACCTCTAAGTCTGAAAAGTCAAACCAAGGGCAGCAATCCAATATTTCACACACAAAAACAACGGTGTCACGGACAAGAAATCCTGCATCTGCTTCTAACATATCAGACACCTTCATGAATTGCAATACAGAATTATTCCAAGTTTTTGTGCAGATAGAAGATTCTTTCCATACAGTCTTGGCTGGATTTTTTTGATTCACAACAGCCATTCTGTATCTGACCCAGAAGTTTTTATCAGGATCACTACCAACAGCCTGGTCACTCTCCAAATAAATACATATGGTATCAAATGACTCATACACACCTGGAGAGCATTGAAACATAAGCTTTTATTGAAAGAACAACAATTCAAAAGTTTGCAATCACTGCTGCCAGTGGATACAATGCAGGAGATAATTTATGTGCAATAAAACACATACCAATTCGAAGTTCACATCCACCAGCCTGAAAGAATTTACTGTAGATTTTTCGAGTCTCCATTATTTCCTTAAAAGAAAGGAAATTCTCCACTTTCCATGAAAATGAACTTCTTTTCCCAGAACTATCAAGAAGGGAACTGCTGCTGTTTAACTCAGAATCATTCTCAGTAAAATCCTGCATTATTGATGTCTCTTTCAATATAAGAACTTCAGCTGAGAAAATGACAGTGTCTTGGACAAGAAAACCTGAATCTTGATCAAATAGACTAGTAAGCGTCACAAATTCACGCCAACCCCAATCCTTTGCAGCTTTAGAGTAGCGGTTCTGAGATTCCTTGGTGACAGATTTGTCCTCCATTCTCTGGTTTACAACTGACAACCGATGATTAACAAAACAACTCCAATCACTTGAAGAATTTCTTGAATCCGTAACTTCAAGAAACACTGAAAGATGGCACGGTGGCTGAGACTGCCCTGGTAGCATCAAAACCATATAAAAATTCATCACAACCTAAACATAATAGCAATGCATTGGAATAATCTGAGTGCAAGGACAAGACTCATGCACTAAGAAAAAAATATCTAGATTATCGTCCCTACTTGCAATGGAAGTTGTACTTAATATTGGTAGATATAAACTACAAGCATGAAATATCAAACTGAAAGAAATAATCAAAAGAAAAACTTATAAAATTCTCAAATATACTCTCCTAAACATCCATAGGAGTAAACAAGAATTGTGCCAAAAAAGCACACAAAAAAGACTGTATCATATCTACTAATGGAGTTATAATTTACTAACAAGACAGTAAAATGTATACAGAAAAAGAAAAGAAACATACCTCGGGGATAAACAATAAGACGACAGTCCCTATTACCAATCTGAAACCTCCTACTCTTAATGCAAAGACCCGTAATTTTCCTCTTTTTCAGTAAATCCTTCAACCTTGTGAAATTCTCAATCCTCCAAGTGAACTTTCCAATGTGACCGTCTGACTTCCTGGCACCACCTCCACTTCTCCCACCAATAACAGCCCCATTCTTGGAGAAGCTGCTAAACTCCTTGATCACATGAAATGAGGTACTAAAAACCGCAGTGTCATCCAGCAGAAACCCTGAATCCGTCCCAACGAAATCAGACATCTTCATATAATCATTCCAACCCAAGCTAGTATTGTCACCACTCTTGTTATCAGCAGCAAAGCGACCATAAGAATCCCTGTGCATGTGATTCGTAGCAGGCTTCTGATTCAAAACAGACATTCTAAACAAACACCAGCAACTCCTATCAGACAACACAACATTCTTATCCGTATCCTTACTTTCCAAACACATTGAAAGATAATCAACACCATTAACCGAACTCTGATACACACTAATCCTTAAATTACACTCCCCAGCAGGGAAAACCGGACTCATTATCTTCTGCGTCTTAATCATATCCTTAAACAAACTGAAATTATGAACTTTCCACGTGAACTTCCCACTCAAAACATCAGAAACAGGACTTACAACAACTGATGAAGCCATCGACGAAGACGACGAAGACAGAGCTGAAGACTGCGCCTCATTGTTATCGCGTGTAAAATTAACAGACTCGTTAAGAATAAGAATATCAGCAGTTATCAATACAGAATCATTACTAAACATATAACCCAATTTCGGATCAAAAATAGTGGAAGCAGGCGTAAAATCACACCATCCATGTGATTTCTTCTTAGCAGTAAACCTATGCCAAGAATCACGATGAACGGTTTTGGAATCATCAGCAACATTCACAAATGCTAAACGATAGCTAGCGAAACAGTCCCATTTCGAAGAAGAAGTTCCGCGAGGGTCCATGATTTGAAGATAAACGGAGATGTAACCAGGCAAAGCCTGCGAATCACCCTTAGGGTATATCAATAGACGACAATCGTAACCACCTACCTCAAAGTACTTGCTCCACAGTGCCCTAGCTTTTACTTTGGGAAAATTGTTCACCGTCCATCTACATACAGCGGAGTACTCGTTTTTCCGATCCACAACCACCGTCTCCTGAGCGCTTCCTCCGTCGCGAGAGCCTATTGCGAGGTCCTCCGCCGCCGCAGCGGAAGATGAGGAAGAAGAAGATGACGTGGCGGGCTGTGATTGGTCTGTGAACGAAGGTACGGATGATAGAGACGGAACTGCTTCGGATGAAGTGTGTTTCATTGTTTAACGAGTATTTGTTTATTTGTGTTAATTTTTCTTCTTCTTCCTCTTTTTTCTTTTTTCGTGTTCGTTTTAGTTATTGGTTTTGATTGAAACGTTGTGAAGAAGAGAAGAGAAAAATACAGAGAAAAACGAAGGAGGCACACACACAATACACACAAACACGCAGGTTTGGACAATACGGCGCACGATAATGCCTTGCGCCTTTTTTCTTCTTTTGCTTCGTAACCTTCTGGTGTATGATAGTAAACAATGCGCGTTTGTGTTTTTCTTTTCGCTTATTGTTAAGTTGCGTTCAGATGCACGTTAGAGTATGCGTGTTACTTAATATAGACTGTTTATGGCCGTTGGATTGGTGAGAGTTATGTGACTGGATAGGCTTGGTTGGGGCCGTCGTGAGTGCACGTAATTATCGAACGTTAGTTTGGGGTATAGGGTGGGTCGCAACGCGTTGATTCTCACGATATTACAATCAGGTTACGCATATTGACCGTTTGATCTCAAGCCTGACTGATCTTGGGTTGGAATTATTAGGTTAGCCTTTTTTTCTGCCCATTTTGTTTTGCTGGTCCATTTCTTTATCAGCGGATGGGTGTGTATGATGAGCAATTATTTTTAGGACTATTTTTCTTGTTTGGTTACATGAAAAGAAGAAGAAGAAAAAACAACTCAAAAGGTATAATAATAATAAATGAGGGGATTTCTTAATGTAGTCTATGGATTATTAGCATATTTCGTAAAAATATAATAATATCCTCAGATTTTAGAGATGCATCTTCAGATATACCTCAACTCAATTATATTTTTAAATCAGATCTTAAGTCAATGAAAAAAATTACGGAAATATATCACCGTGTACATCACAAAGATGTATCTTCGGGCGTCGTTTGTTCAAAATCATGTCAAAACCATTTTTCCTTACTCACTTCTAAAAAAATAACTATAAATTCAATTTTCTCAAACTGTCTCAACTCACATTTTTTCAAAAGCATTCAACCAACTTCAAAGCTTCTTCCAGCAACATCAAGTCCATTAAAGTCTTCATTCAACACTGAAGTAAACTCACAATTTGTAAAAAAAATAAAATATTTTTCTAAACTTTTTTGAGTTTTTGTATAAATTTGTAGAAATTGATGATTATGTTATGAAATAAATAGTTTATACATGTTTGATAGTTTATACATGAGAAATGTGTTTGATAGGTAGTTTTATTAATCAACGCACTATTTTTGTTGTTTTGGGGATTATATTTTCGCCATTGACGCTGATGAAAGTTGCAGAAAATCCCAAAAACCAGAGATATATCTCCGAAGTTTTCAGTGCATTTTTTAGCAATTTTTGCTTGTACTCATTGTGTAACGTTTGTGTGGTTTACTTACATACATTATGGCTGATATGCAATACCGATTGAGGCACGACAGGACTGCACAGCATGCATCTGTTCGGAGGAAAAAGAGTCAATCATCGTATGCTCTTGTTATCTCTAGCCCGGTTGGTCCGAATGCTTCAGTTTCTAGGGCTCATGTATCTCTGCATTCTTCTTTCCGTTGGAGACGGGTGTCACATACTCATGCATCTCTGCCTCCATCTTCCCATAGGTGATAGGTTTCACTTATTCAGGCATCCGAGGCAGTAGAGGTATCCAAGTCACCGGAGGTACCTCAGACATTAGAGGTACCTAAGGCACCCTTTGATGGGTGGGAATAAGTAAGTAGAAAAAGGGTTTATATGGGGGTGAATAGACCTTTATTGAAAAATTCATGTCGTTCCCCGCCGTTGTGCCTGTGAGGTATCATGTCGTTCTCTTGTCGTTTTGCAAGTTTTTAGACGTAGTGTTGATGTTATTCAATTTCTTTATGGTCGTCGAGCTGATGTTATTCAATGTTTTTCCAGCCCCAGTGTTGAGGTCTTTAAGTTTTTCCCAGTCGTCGTGCTGATATCTGTCCAATTCATTCACTTGCTTTCCAGCCTCGTGTTGAGGTCTGTCTTGTTTAACCAGTTTGTTTTCCAGCCCCTATAAGACCCTAATTTTTGACCCCTAAGATTCCACATATCATTCGCATTTTCATTTGCATCTTTACCACAAACAAGATCACACATTGATTCTCTCGTCCCCCTCATCTTTGGGTTTATGCCTTGCAGGGTTCACTGATCATATGTGTGTTTTCTTATTCACTTTATTGCTTTATTTGTTTATATTTTACTAACCATTAATCAAAATCCAAAAAATATTTTGTTTTCTTTCACTAACATTTTCAGGGGAAGAACAAGTCAAAAATGCTAAAATAACAGTCCCACAGCTCGATTGAATTTCACCTGACAAAGTCAAAGTTGATCTGCAAACAATTCAAAATTCATCTGATCAAGAGTTTCCAAGATTTAATTGATTATTATTCAAGGAATTCCAAGGTTCATGTGTTTATTTCCATGCCTTATTTGACGAGCAAAAGAATCGAACCGAACCACAGCAGTGCATTCAAAAAGGGAATTTTTTTTAAAATTTGCACTAAGTAACCGGTTAGCAGATATGCTATAACCGATTACCATCGTGAAATTTTGAAAAATGGCAGCAAATTCAAATTTCAGCATTTGGCATCAATTTTGATCACATTTTGGAATATTCCATACCATCCCATTTTTATTCCCTACATCACGTTGATCATTTCCTACCATACACCTCCACTAATCACCACTCTTTTGATAATTCTCTCCAAATTTGAATTCCAATCCTAATTTTCAAATTCCAAGCCTAATTCCAAACCACCAAATTCCCAAACCTAAACTCTTTAAATAGAGGCTTCATTTCACTCATTTCACAAGCTTTTGAGAGCCAAATTCACCTTGCTAAAATTTCATTCAAGCTTTTGAGAGCCAAAGAACCTCTTGCAATTTCTCTTCCTAACTACCAAATTCACCAAAAGCTCAATTTCTTATTTCATAAGTTAGTAAGAATTCACATTGATTCTTACTAATTTAGAGCTAAACCTTCATCCATTCTTGTTTTTGTTCATCAATTACAGTAGATCAAGGCTTTGGAGTGTAGATCTTGAAGTAATTTGAAGGAATTTTCATATTTGAAGTGGTAATTCATCTTTCACCATTGTTGAAGCTTCATCTTCATCTTCCATAATGTAGATCTTTGGAGATCCTTGTTACTTGATCCTTTGGATCTTGTAATTGTGTTTAATTGTTGGTTTTGGCTGTTATTTTACTTTAAATTTCGTGCAATTTCAGTTCCATGATCATAAGGTGTTTGTAAAAAGTTTTGGAAATGGATCATGCTGAATTTTGCACATTTTTCTGCATTCTGGTGCTATGTAACCGGTTAGCAGTTATGCTGTAACCGGTTACACTGTGTAAATTTTGAAAAACTGCACTTATTTTGAACTAAGTAACCGGTTAGCAGTTATGCTGTAACCGGTTACTTCGAAACAGATTGCATGTTTTGGCTTGTTTTTGGGGTTGTTTTGGTTCCTTTTCCTTTTTCTTCCCTCTCCTTTTGTTCTTAGCCTTAGATCACATAATTGTGTGGTTTAATTAGGCTCTCTCTTCATCTATTCCTCTTTTCTTTTGATCGATGAAAGTCTAAAAGATCTTGGAGTTCTTTTGTTGAATTTCGATCGAGACGAGATCGCTACCACTTTTCTTTTCGTGCGGTATTGCTTTCGGATGACGATCTACATATCGTTCATCTAGCATGCATTAGCACAAAGAGCTATTGACCGACCTCATTGTAGGGTAATTACTCCGTAAATTACTCGGCGATTGCTTAACATAGCGCAATATTTGTCCCGCATCGAAAAACTATCAAGAATAGTTGATTATTTGTCTTTTGGTTTAAAACTTATGAAACTTGTTGTTAGGAGGCTTTGGTCTTATCAATCCTCTAATGAGTTCTCATTAATCTTGACCTAAGTGCAATTATTCAATCATTATTGATCACTAACTCTAACAACTAATCACTAACTTACTAACATTACTATTGTACTAATCATTTACAATTCCTTCTCGCTCCTTATCTCTTTTACTTTTATGCTTCATTATTATCATTCCATATCATGTTTATGCTTCCGCAATTTTTCCTTTGTCCGTTGGACATATGTTTATGCTTCCGAAATTTTTCCTTTGTCCGTTGGACACATGTTTATGCTTATGCCTTTTCCTCTTTGTCCACTTGGACCAAAAACATTAATAAAGGTCAAAACCTCTAAAAACTTGTGCTTCTAATCTCGGACTATGGTTACTATCCATTGCAATGGACATGGAGTTTTGCACCTAGACCTTGGACTTCAATGCTATTCTTGAATCCTTGAACTTAAACCTTGGACATCCAATGCAATTCTTGGAACCTTGGACTTAGAACTTAGGACCTTTCTCCCTTTGCTTTGGAATTATGGTTCGAAGACGATGGAGCTTACTTTTGTGGTTAGATGTTTCTTATCCTTAGCTTTTACTTTATGCTTTAGGATAGTCACTTCTTCTCCACCCATTCTTCAATTTTCAAAACTCTCTCTCTTTTTCAAAACATTCTTGATTTCAAACTATCACATCTTTCATAATCAAACCTTGACCTTGTCAAGTTGATTTTACTCTTTTCTTTTCATTTCTTAACAAATGCTAAACTACATAAGCATATTGACACCTTTTTCAAAAGACTTAAAAAACATCAAACTCATCAAACTCTCTTTTTGTGCCCTCGTGCACTCTTTTCCTTTAACTTTTTCATAAGTTTAGACATGATTCATTTCTTTAAGCATAATTATTCGCTTGGAAATGACGACTTGTCTTTACATTTAAAAATAACCAAAACAAACAAATTTCATTCTTTGTACCATGAACTACGAGGTTTTGATCCTACATTACACATCGTGGGTACGTAGGCATGAGACGACAAGTCTCTTCAAACACAAAAATCTTAAAAACAATTTCTCTTCTCATCTCCTCAATCACTTTTCAAGCAAACTTTTTCAGACAAAAAGCAGTAGATATTTCAAAGGGCTCCTATAGAGTACTATAGACGTTTTGGGTGCTAACACCTTCCCATTGCGTAACCAACCCCCTTACCTAGACTCTCTTCACTTGTTCTTGTTTAGAGCTTGTGTAGGTTTTGTTCGCTCTTTTTCCTTTCCTTTTTGGATAAAATAAAAGTGCGGTGGCGACTCTTGCTTTTCGAGTTAAGTTAATCAATAGCTTACACTCACGATTTTGCCGCTACAGAAAAGTGGCGACTCTGCTGGGGACAGATTGACCTCTTGCTGGTCCATCCCTTGAGGGGTTTAGCCTACTTTGATTTATTTACTTCTTGTTGTCTGATTTGCTTGTTACTTGTGTGTTCTGTTTGGGAATTCTTCTGTGTGGTGAGATAAGCCCAATACACAGGCTTGAGTGTACACCTAAGACTAGGGTGGAAAGTAGTGGGACCTACGCGCCGTCTTGGTACATTTGGTGTTCACGAAATTCACATCCAGACGAGGTTTTCTTGGGAGATATTCTGACGTACGTGTCTTGCGCATTTCGGAGTGTTGATCTAGAGAGCTGTCGACTCTGGTGACCATTTCCGAGGACTCAGTTGAGGCACTCCTCCCAAGAGGCAATAATGGCAGACCAGAAATGGCAAACCCGTTATGCTTCTTGATCCGAGGACCCGAAGCTGAGGACTTTAGAATCCTTTAACCCATCTTGGCCTTATTAGGATGTGGTGCGGTGGCTATTCAGGTGTAAACTTAAATCAGTTGTTACGCGATACCACACTCAGGCGAGACTCTCTTGAGAATATTATTGACTACCAAGAAAGTTGGGAAATCGATAATATCCGAAAGATGGGTTGTAGACTCTGGGAACTTCTTTAGAACCTTGTTCGGCAGGTGTTATACCCTTAGCACATACCTTTGTGGGATTGGTTTCTTTCCCTTGACTCATTGCTCGTGACTCAAACCTTTGGACCCGTGTGCTTTGAGTGATCTTGTTTGTGGTTGTTGCATCCATGTACTCTTGCCTCCATGAGCATACATATACATTCTTCCCAGTTGTCTCAGAAACTCATTTCAACTGTCTCCTTCTTCAGTTATATGTTCACCGTCAAGCTGTTTCCTCAACACAACTACGGAACTAGAGCTGCTGTCAGATTGAGAATGGAAAACCAAGAACAACACAATGCCGAAGTCAGAATGGAAATTGATGAGTTGAAGGTCGGCATGACCAGACTCACAGAAATGCTGCAAGTTCTGATTGCTAGAGGTGAACCACCTCAGAGGACTGTGATTATTGAAACTTCAACTCTTGCTGTTGACCCTCCATTGACTCAGCAACCAGCTTCTACTTGGCCAGAATTTGGGTTACCTCTTAATTATTTGCCACCCTTTGCAACTACTCATGTGTTTGTCTCGCCAGTATCTTCAGCTCTATTGTTCACTGAACCTCAGCCTATTGTGCATTTTGTTGCTCAAGTTATTCCTGAGAATCCTTTCGTGTACCATGTTGCTGGTCCACAATCTGAAAGTCAGGGAGAACCTGGATACATTGAAGAAGTCAGAGAGCAATGGCAAAATCTAGACAAAAGGATAAGAGCCATGGAAGGAAGTGATGTCTTTAATGCTGCCGCAATGGACATGTGCTTGGTTTCTGACTTGGTTATTCCTCTAAAATGCAATACTCCTGATTTTGAGAAATACAAGGGGCACACCTGTCTCAAAACCCACTTGGTGATGTATTGCCGCAAGATGGCTGCTCATGCCAAAAATGACAAACTGCTCATTCACTGTTTCTAAGACAACTTGAGTGGGACTTCAATGAAATGGTATATGGGACTTGAGAAGAACTGTATCCAAAGCTGGAAAGACTTGGCTGATGCTTTCTTAAAGAAATATAAGTACAATCTGGACATGGCACCTGATCTCCGTCAATTGCAAAACATGTCTCAGAAAGAAAAGGAATCTTTTAAGGAGTACGCTCAGCGCTGGAGAGAGCTAGCTGCTCAGGTGGAGCCACCCTTGGCTGAAAAAGAATTGACTGGATTGTTCATGGACACTCTTCAGCCACTCTTTTGGGAAAAGATGATAGGAAGTGTATCATCTGGCTTTGCTAACCTAGTCACTATTGGAGAGAAACTAGAAAAGGTATCAAGAAAGGAAAGATTGCCAATGCTGAAGCCTTTAGTGGTGCTAAAAAGTATGCTGGGAATTTTCAAAAGAAAAAGGATGGCGATACCCATGCTGTTTCAGTTGAAGGGAAACCTCATCGCAAACAACAATAATATGTAGCTGCAGTTGCTCTTGTTGTCAATGCTCAAACAGTTCAAGCTCCTCGTCAGACTGTTAGACAAAATCAGAATCACAATAGGGTTAACTTTGATTCTATCCCGATGTCCTACACTGAGTTGTATCCATGTCTTGTAAAGAAAGGCTTGATTACAATGAGGGATCTACCTCCTCCTCTAAATCCTCTCCCAGCCGACTATAGGGCTGATCTTCACTGTGAGTTCCATCGAGGTGGGGCAGGCCATAACTTGGAAGGTTGCTATGCATTGAAAGCTAGAGTATAAGAATTGGTGAACTCAAAGATTCTGATTTTTCTTGATGATAATCCCAATGTTGTCAACAATCTTTTGCCAGAGCATGCCAAGTGAAGTTTGAGTCAGTTCAGACGGATCATCTCCTAAAGCCAGTGTTTCAGACAGGACAGCTCATCCTTGTTGTTGATTAATCACTAGGCCTTGTTTCTTTCTGTTTGCAATTTTCTTTGATTGTATTGACTGTTTACTTTCGAACTTTATTTGTACTTTCATGGTAATTTCAACGAAATGAGCATTGCAATGTTTCAATTCATTTATATCCACTGTGTGCATCTTTATGCTTTCTTTTTCATAAAACAAAATATATCTCCTGTTCACTTTCTTTATTAAGCTTTTGTTTATGCAAAGATTGAAGGGAGGATGATGAAAACAAAATACCTGAAATTGCTAAACTGTATGCTTTCAATTAAAACTTGGCTGATGATGTACAAGCATTGTTTCAACTCCCAAACACTAGAGAAATAAGGAAGTTAATCCTTTGTCAACCCCTTTCGAGCCTAAAAGGTGGAGTTTCTTTCTGTACGAAAAAACCGCAATTCTAACCTGGGGATGGGTAGTTCTCAGTTAATTTGGCTGCCTATTCAAATTCAAGTGAATCATTCAAGACACCTTTCAATAAAGGTTGCAATCACAAGCTTTCCTTCGCACACATCAAAGAAGTGTCAAAGATGTCTTTCAAATCAAAAGCCAATGATGGTTCACCGTAATCATTAAGCCAGGCAGTCACTATCTTTCATAAAAAAAATTAATGATGAAAAAAATCAAATGAAAAGCCCGCTAAGTCAAAACCTATGAAGGAGACTTAGGCAAAAATTGGGGCATCCCGCTGACTGTAAACTCAAATGACACAATTCAGGCAAAAGTTAGGGATAACAGAAGATCAATCAAGAGGTTACCAAAATCCTCAAAGACAAAACGAGTTGACTGAGGTCCTCATCCGAAACAACAAAATGTTGTAAGAAAGATTGACTGCCATCTCAAAAATACCAAGGTCCTTGAGCCATCATCATAACAGTGTTGCAATTCAAAAATCTCTTGGAACCTGAATGCATAGTTTGAATTAACTGAGCATATGACTGGAGATCATCACGAAGAATGGGATGGGTACGAATTAACTTTGAGCCTATATCCTTTGTTTCAAAAACCGTGAACCAGACCACGTTAAAACCGTGAATCCAAGATGGAGGCGGAAAAGAGTTTGACTCTGTTTAGGAATTAATTTTTCAAAGCCTAAATGAAGGCTTTGAGGATTTGATTTTGCTGCGGAAAATGCTTGTCCCCAAGTTTAAGAGATGAATATTTATGTCTTGTACAAAGCTCAAGATTGAGGCTAAAAAGGGTTTGACTCAACAAGAGAGTGTTTTTTATCTGTCCTGTACAAAGCCCAGGATTGTGGCTAAACAAGCTGGAGAAATCATTATACAAAGCCTAAGAGGAGGCTGACTTCTACTAGGGGAAATCATTATACAAAGCCTAAGAGGGGGCTGAAAAAGATTGTCTCAACAAGAGAATGGTTTTATCTGTCTTGTACAAAGCCCAAGATTGAGGCTAAAAAGGGTTGACTCAACAAGAGAGTGCTGAAAGGTGATTGACTCAACAAAAGAGTCTGAAAAGGGTGATTGACTCAACAAGAGATTCTGAAAAGGTTAGCTCCGCTGGGGAGAAACTCTTTGTACAAAGCCCAAGAGGAGGCTAACTTTTGCTGAGGAAAGGAATGATCATTATACAAAGCCTAAGAGGAGGCTATCTTCTACTAGGGATTATTGAGATCCCGAGGTAGGTCCAAATGGGGAATCAACTCTTGCTGATGGTTACAGAAGAGTTAAGGTATCAGAGACCTTGAGGTTCTGATTTGGGATAATGTCATACTGATGATAAATTGACCCTGGTTGGGGAATTTTAGGAGAGAGATTGGGTTTTAGAACCCATGGGTTTTAACTCTATTGGAGATTGATCCAGAAGGACCAGGGTTTCTCCTATGTTTGTAAGGTGCTTGAGAATGTCTTTGAGACTCAAGGGGATTTAGACTGTCCAAGTCTATTGGTATGGAAGAGTTTTATCTTTTGTATGATGCCTCCAAGAGGAGGTAGGTGTTTTAAGGGATGAGAATCAACCCTAAACTGGTTTGATGTTTTGACACTGGAAATACTGCTCTATCAAAGGATGACTAAGTTTTGTCTTATACCTTTAAGAGGTCTTCAGGGTCCTTGTATTAAGCCCAAGAGAAGGCATGCGAACTTCTAAGAAGCCGGAGGGTCCTTGTACAAAGCCCAAGAGGAGGCGGGGATGCTTTTAGGAAGCCCGTGGGTCCCAAACCAAGAAAAGTTCAAGAAATTCTATTCACCGAGAATAGATCATTTAGTGAAAGTTCTGAGGTTTGAAGAAACTCAAGAGATGCTATTCACCGAGAATAGATCAACTCTGGGGAGTAGAATTTCTTTGACAATTTCTAAGGTGACAGAAAGGTTCAGGAAGAATACTGCATTTCTCTTTGCTTCATATTGTTTAATCCCAAGAGAAGGCAAGACATTATCTGGAAGTCCTATGGGGATCTAGTTTTGACTGTATTAAAGAGTGACCAAACTAGCTTTACCTAGTTCTAGACCTAGTTGCCGAGGAAAACTATAAATAACTATACTAGTATATATATAGTTGATATATGACAAGTATTTAAAAGGATATGAAAGAAGGACTTACAGTGCACAGCTTCCCACAATACAGTTATGTATATTAAAGCATGTAAATGAAAGCAGATAAAAACTTACAGGCGAGCAAGCTTCTATGCTGTTTTGTTAGTTGTTCAAAGAAATTAAAGAAAGTTTTGATAACAACATGTATATTTGAATCTAAATCAAAGGGAAGTTGTTTTTGAAAAGATTGTTGGGGCTTATACTCAAGGAGAGGCCCAAGGTTTAACGGTGATCGCACTGTTGTTTTAAAGATCACATCGAGACTTATACAACGATTGAGGCCCAAGATGGTTTATTTACAAAAAGGTTGGGGCTTACACTATTTCAAGAGGCCCAAAAAGTGTTTTGAAAAAGAAAGATGGGACTTACAACACGAGGGGAGGCCCAGGTGATTTGATTTTGAATCGGCGATCGCGCCGAGATTTTTGAAAATGTAGTGGGACTTACACAATGTCTGAGGCCCAAAGTTATTTTTATTTACAAAGGATTAGGTCTTACACTCTATTAGAGGCCCATGAGTGTTTGAAAAAGATTTGTTAGGGTGAAAATCAAAGAAACCCTAATTTCATCATTTTTTAAAGTAATCCTTTTAATAAAATGAATAAAAATGACAAAAATACCAAATAAGTCTAAATAAACTACTTGTGATTTCTGATTAAGGTTTGAAAAATGAGATTTTAATCACAAGATGATTTAGGACTCATTTGATTTTGATTTTCAAGATGAATATTCATTTTTGAAATGTTTAAAAACAATAAAAATGAATTTATTTACAACAATATCAATTATATTAAATAGCTAATATAAATTTGATTTTTTCGTGGAATAAAATATTTTAACATTTTTGTGATTTTTTACAAAAAGAACCAATAAAAAATAATTAAAATTGAGAGAGAAATTAATTTTCCAAATCATTTAAAATAATATGACAAATATTAAAAAAAAATGGAAAAAGTGGTAAAAAAAAGGGTCTGGGGCGAGGGGGATTCGAACCCCAGACCTCCAAGTTGCAGTGCGCGCCTTCTACCACTAGGGTGGTGATACATCTGTGTATCAAAACCACCCCGTGAATACATAAGGAGTGCCTTGTTTTAGGCCTGGGCAAGGCAAGGCAAGACAAGTTCTTGGGCCAAAAACGCAAAGGCTGTAACTTTCTCATTTCTCCATGGATTGAGACAAAATTTAGGTCTATTCTGCCTAGAATTTCACAAGGAATCCAATGGCGCCCTTGGTTTTTTCAGATGAGGCCCCCATTTTAAAAACCAATGGTGGTTTTGAAATAGGCCTATAATTGCATTTTTTATGCTACCTCGTGTTACAGGCAAGAATTACAAGATGAATTGGTTCAAACACAACATATATAACATGTATGAGATGTTTATGATCAGTGGACTTCAAAGCAATGCATATTTCAAAGAGTTCAAGTTGTGATGCTTACCTCTTTGGGAGCTTTTTGTGCTATCTGCCAAGTTTCTTGTGCCAGAAGCAATTTGATGCTTTAGACACTCTCAATTGATCCCTTAGAAGCTTTTGGAATGGTCACCACCAGCTGGAATCCTCAGGAATAAGTTTGAGCTCTTTCTTGCAAAAGGGGCAAAAGTGACCAATATGGCAACTCTCTCAAATGGTGTTCCAGATGAGGGGAACCATTTGGGACAGTTCAAGGATGATATTTGGAGTGTGTTCGAGGCTTTATCTAGTTTTGAAAGTGACTGAATCAAGACATGGCTTGAAAAATGAAAAAAATTCCAATTTTGAGGTTTTGGAAGTGGACCTCTTAAGAGCTATAACTTAGTCCCTAAAAAACAAAATGAGTCTCCAGCAGAGTCGCCATTTTACAGTAGCGAGCGATTTTTGTCGGTGACGCGACCACCTTATCGCTGAAGTTGAGTTTTCCTCCTCGCGGAGAAAGGGGTGCTACTTTCTGATTTCTTATTTATCCCATGAAGCAGGAAAGGAAAGGGAAGCTATCTAAAACTAACCTTGTACGCGGATGTTTAATCGAACAAATGCTTAAAAGAGATTCGGGGAGTCGGGGTCAGGTTATACGATGGGTAGTTGTCAATTATCCATCCTATATGTGGTTATCCACAGGATATTAGCTTTAGGTACCGCTGTAATTGATGGTGTTTATCTGGTAATGGGTTGGGAAAGTTTCTTGGGAAGTATGAGCGAGTGAGTGGGTTTTTGTTGATGTTCGGGTGTTCCCGATGTTTTTGATAACGTGTTAGACCTAAGTTTTTGATTGATATGTGAAGGTACTGGACCTAGAGTTTTTGATTAGTATGCTCGCTAAGATTTCGCAATCTTATGCCTACGTATTCCCGTTTAAACGAAATAGGGAAATCAGAGCAATCGTAGTTCCTCCTATTCTAAGGGAGGAAAAATATGTTTTGGTGTTTTGTTCAAAGCCCAAGATTGAAGCTAAAAGGTTGAGTATTTGTGTCTTGTTCAAAGCCCAAGATTGAAGCTAAAAGGTTTTTTTTATGTCTTGTTCAAAGCCCAAGATTGAAGCTAAGAGGTTGATTGACTCCACGGGGGAGGTCCTTATCCAAAGTCTGGATGAGACCGACTCAACAAGAGAGTGTATATATTGGTGTCTTGTACAAAGCCCAAGATTGAGGCAAAAAAGAGACTGACTCTTTGTGGATATCATTATACAAAGCCTAAGAGGAGGCTAAACGTTGACTTTTTCGGGGAAAATGTTCTTTCTGTCTTGTACAAATCCCAAGATTGAGGCTAAAAGGGATTTTGGACTCCACCGGGGAGTTTTGTATGTGTCTCGTACAAAGCCCAAGATAGAGGCTGAAATGGGAAATTTAATCGACTCGACTGAGGATATTTTAGGTGTCTTGTATAAAGCCCAAGACGGAGGCTAAACGGATTTGACTCAGCTGGAGAGTATTATCTATCTTGTACAAAGCCCAAGATAGAGGCGGAAAAGAGTTTGACTCGGCTTGGGAGTTCATTCCTTAAAGTCTAATGAAGGCTCGGAGGAATTGACCTCGCTGGGGAAAATGCTCGTCCCAAACTTATGAAGGTTTATATCTCGTATAAAGCCCAAGATAGAGGCTAAAAGGGTTTGACTCAACAAGAGAGTGATTTTATCTATCCTGTACAAAGCCCAGGATTATGGCTGAACAAGCTGGAGAAAGCCTAAGAGTAGGCTAACTTTGCTAGGGGGAATCATTATACAAAGCCTAAGAGGAGGCTATTGACCCAACAAGAGGGTGTTTTTTATTTGTCTCGTACAAAGCCCGAGATAGAGGCTAAAGGGGTTAACTCAACAAGAGAGTACTGAAAGGTGATTGACTCAATAAGAGAGTCTGTAGGAGTGATTGACTCAACAAGAGAGTCTGAAAAGGTGATTGACTCAACAAGAGAGTCGGAAAAGTAATTGACTCAACAAGAGAGTTTGAAAAGGTAATTTACTCAACAAGAGAGTCAGAAAAGTAATTGACTCAACAAGAGAGTCTGAAAAGGTTTGCTCCGCTGGGGAGAATGATTGTATAAAGCCCAAGAGGAGGCTGACTTCACGGAGGAAGGATCATTATACGAAGCCTAAGAGGAGGCTAAACTTCTGCAGGGGATTCTTGAGATCCCGAGGCAGGTCCAAATGGGGAATCGACTCTTGCAGGGGAATGCAGAAGAGTTGATATATCAGAAACCTTGAGAGAGGCGGGGTTTCAGAACCCACAAGTTTTAACTCTTGCTGGAGATTAATCCAGAATCCAGGGTTTCTCCTATGTTTGGTAGGGAACTTGAGAATGTCTTTGAGACTCAAGGGTATTTAGACTGTCCAAGTCTATTGGAAGAGTTTTATCTTTTGTATGATGCCCAAGAGGAAGCCGACTCTTTTAAGGGATGAGTATCAACCCTAAAATTAGTCTGAGGGTTTTGACTCCTTTTTAGAAAGACAGCTCTAACGAAGGATGACTAAGTTCTGTCCTATACCTTTAAAAGGTCTTCAGGGTCCTTGCATTAAGCCCAAGAGAAGGCATAAGAACCTCTAAGAAGCCCGAGGGTCCTTGTACAAAGCCCAAAAGGAGGCGGGGATGCTTTTAGGAAGCCTGTGGGACCAAACCAAGAAAAGTTCAAGAAATGCTATTCACCGAGAATAGATCATTTAGTGAAAGTTCGTAGTTTGAAGAAACTCAAGAGATGATATTCACCGAGAATATATCAACTCTGGGGAGTAGAATTTCTTGAACAATTTCTAGGGGTGACAGTCTGAGAAAAGGTTCACGAAGAATACTGTCTTTCTCTTTGTGCCATATTGTTTAACCCCAAGAGAAGGAAAGACTGTATCTGGAATCCTATGGGGGATCTAGTCTTGTTTGTATTTAAGAGTGACCAACGGGCTCTACCTAGTTCTAGACCTAGTTCCTGGGGAAAACTCTAAATAACTATACTAGTATATATACAGTTGATATATGACGAGTATTTAAAAGGGGTATGAAAGAAGACTAACTGTGCGCAGCTTCCCACAATACAGTTATATACATGAAAAGCAGTAAATGAAAGCGGATAAACACTTACCCGTTGTAGAGCTTCCATGATGTTTCGTTAGTTGTTCAACAAAGAAATTAAAGAAAGTTTGGATGAAAATCATATATTTGAATTCAAAATCAAAGGAGAAAGTGCTTTGAAAAGATTGTTGGGGCTTACAGCTCAAGGAGAGGCCCAAGTTTTACAGTGATCGCACCGTTGTTTTGAAGATCGCAGAGGGACTTATACAACGACCGAGGCATAAAGTTATTTATTTACAAAAGGGGTTGGGTCTTATACTCTATTAGAGGCCCAAAAATTATTTAAAGAAAACTAATGGGACTTACAACACGAGGGTAGGCCCAGTCGATTAAAAAAGGGGCAACGATCGCGCCAAACTTTTGAAAATGTACAAAGGGACTTATACAATATGTGAGACCTAAAATTGTTTATTTACAAGGGATGGGACTTACACTCTTATCAAGAGGCCCAAAAACTTATTTTTGCACAAGAGATGGGGCTTACAACTCAAGGAGAGGCCCAGATGATTTGTTTGAAAACGACGATCGCGCCGAGGTTTTTGAAAACACAATGGGTCTTATACAATGACTGAGGCCCAAAAAGGTTTTGGTTAAATAGGGATTGGGTCTTACACTCTATTAGAGTCCCAAAATGATTTTAAGAAAAAGAATGGGGCTTGCAACTTCAGGAGAAGGCCCAATTGGTTTGTTTGAAAACAACGATCGCGCCGAGGTTTTTGAAAACACAGGGGGGTCTTATACAATGACTGAGGCCCAAACTATTTTGGTTTTCAAAAGGGGTTGGGTCTTACACTCTATTAGAGGCCCAAAGTGTTTGAAAAAAAAAGATTTGTTAGGGTGAAAATCAAAGAAACCCTAATTTCATTTTCTTTTAAAAGTAATCCTTTTAAAAAATGAATAAAATGACAAAAATACCAAATAATTCTAAATAAACTACTTGTGATTTTTGGTTAAGGTTTGAAAAATGATGTTTTAATCACAAGTTGATTTAGGGCTCATTTGATCTTGATTTTCAAGATGAATATTCATTTTTAAAAAGGTTTAAAAATAATAAAAATAAACTTATTTACAAAAATACCAACTATATTAAATAAATAATATAAATCTGATTTTTTTGTGGAATAAAATATTTCAACATTTTTGTGATTTTTTGCAAAAAGAACCAATAAAAAATAATTAAAATTGAGAGAGTTATTAATTTTCCAAATCATTTAAAAATAACATGAAAAATAACAAAAAGTGGAAAAAATGATAAAAAAGAGGATCTGGGGCGAGGGGGATTCGAACCCCAGACCTCTAGGGTGCAGTGCGCGCCTTCTACCACTGGGGTGGTGATACATCCGTGTATCAAAACCGCCCCATGAATATATGAGGCATGCTTTGTTTTTGGCCTGGCCAAGGCGAGGCAAGGCAAGATTTTGGCCAAAAACGTGAAGCTTGTAACTTTCTCATTTCTTCATGGATTGGGACAAAATTTAGGTCTATCCTGCCTAGAATTTCACAAGGAATCCAATGGTGGTGGTGGTTTTTTCCGATGAGGCTCGTATTTCAAAACCCGATAGTGTTCTTGAAATGGGCCTATAATTGTATTTTCTATGCTACCTCTTGTTACAGGCATGAATTATATGATGAATTGGTTCAAACATAACATATATAACATGTATGAGGTGTGCATGATCAGTGGACTTCAAAACAATTCATATTTCAAAGAGTTCAAGTTGTGATGCTTACCTCTTTAGGAGCTTTTTGGGCTATCTGCCAAGTTCCTTGTGCCAGAAACAGTTTGATGCTTTCAACACCCTCAAATGATCCGTTAAAAGCTTTTAGAATGGTTGGAACCAACTGGAATCCTCAGGAATAAGTTAGAGCTCTTTCTTGCAAAAGGGGCAAAAGTGGCCAATATGGCAACTCTCTCAAATGGTGTTCCAGATGTGGGGAACCATTTGGGACAGTTCAAGGATGATATTTGGAGTGTGTTTGAGGTCTTATCTGGTTTTGAAAGTGATTGAATCAAGACATGGCTTGAAAAATGCAAAAAAGTCCAATTTTGAGGTTTTGAGTGGGGGCTTTGAGATTTTGGTGTTACAGGTCACATATGAGAGTTTGGACAGCTTAGATATGACATATTAGATGTGTTTGGATCACGAGCTGTGATGGAAATGCTCTCTAACTCAAAAACTCAAAGTTACCTTGCAAAAGAAAACATTTTGGCCTAGAGAAAGGGATTTTGAGGAAAGCAAGTGTTGTAGTGCTTTGGTGTACTTAAACTGAGCAAAAATGAGCTCTATTTATAGTAGAGCAAGTTTGTTTTACAAGCAATAGTGAATGGTGGCTACAGCAGGCCTTTGGCCAATTAGATCATTTTGGAATCTCAAGTCTCCTCTAGCCATTGACTAGAGGTTAGAGCACAGGCCTATGGTTCTTTGGTTCAGAGATTATCCTTGACTCATTAAGTTGGAATAGGCTCAGTTCATGCCACCTTGGTGCATCCATTAAATGCTTGGAAACAAAATTGAATTCTTGGCACACTTTAGCCTTTTTAGGTTTGGCATGCTACTTGTAGATTCATGGACTTGTGAGGCTTGGGGATCAGATCATTCCATCTTTGTTTTATCCTCAGATGTGTCCAAAATGATGACAAGGCTTGGAGTTGCTCAAATTGATCAAATTGAGCCATAATGCACAAATATGCCTTGCAAGACAGTTTGCATCAAGGCATATTGCAGTCATCATAACTCTTAGCTCAGATGGAATTTGATGGAGTTCTTGGACATTTTGGAAAGCTGATATATCCTATTTTATCATGATGTCCAACTTTGGTTTTGATCCAACTTGAATTACATTGAAAACTGCCTCTACTTTTGGGAAAAAATAAGGCAGATTCCGACTTAGTGAAAATTTCACTAAGTGTTGGAAAAATGTCACTTTTGTGTTTTCATCCATTTTGATCCCTCCATAACTTGAAATCCATGAGGAATTGGAATGAGCTGTAGTTGACACTTTTAAAGTACGTCATGAGATCTACAAATCCATCTTTGGATCATCCAAAATGGTTGCTTGGATCTCAAGTTATGATCATTGGAAGTTGGTACCCTAGCCACTTTGTTCCATAACTTAGAAAAATTCTAAGTTTTTATGGTTACCCCTTTTACAAGTTAACCCATTTTCTTTGGTTTTTCTTGATGAATGATGATTCCAATCACACATTAACATCATTTTAGGGTTAAGGGACCTTGGTTGACCAAAAAATAAAAAAAGTCAAACTTTGACTTTTTGGTACAGTTGACTTTTCTAGCAAATGAAATCCAAACTGTGCGATCCTCTATGAAATCAAGTCCTTGACCTAAATCAAACTTAATGGATGGATTCCACAGATGTTATAGGGTGTATTGACGTATGTCACAAGGTTTAGGAGCATGTCTTGGTCAAAAGTCAAAGGTACAGTTGACTTTTCCCGCGAAACCCTAGTTGCGGTCCAGATGAAATTGAAACTTTTGAATCAAGCTTCTTAGATCAATTGCAAATGGATCAATGTAGTTTATTGGAGACCCTCAAATCATGTCTTGAGGTCTTGGCTCATGTTTGGTCCCAAAAGTCAACTTAGGGGTGAATTAGGTCAAGAAACCCTAATTCCTGAATTTTGGTAAATGCATCCCCTGAGGCTAAATTGACTTGATAATTGGGTCCATGAGGTCCCTTGGAGTATCTTGAGTTATGCTTTGAAGCATTGGCCCATGCCCAGATGAAAATTTCCATTTGGAGGCCCTGGTCGACCAAAACCCTAATTTAGTGACACTGGCGATCTTGAGACTTAATCCACTTAGAATGCTGCAACCTTGTGCTTGATTCTTGAGGTGGGAGTCCTCTTGATCCTTTATGTGTGTTGGAGGGTTTAGACAAGTTGAAGATCATGTCATTTCTTGATTGATCCTTTGTCTAAGTGCTCTGAGAGGGCTCAAAACCCTAATCTTTGATTGTAGAGAATGCCTAATAATTCCTGAGGTGATTGATGAGGCATAAAGGTACATCCATATTATGATGATGATTTGTACAATGATGGGAAATCTTAGTGGTCAAAATTTGGGGTATGACAGATGCCCTTATTTAATCTTCTTGGACCCGAAGGTGTGAATGGCGAAGGTATTCGGGCATTCGGGGTGCAAGAGGATTAAATATCCGAATACCCAAAATTTTGATGGTGGTTATGAACGACAGCTTGCTCATCCATCTTCTTTTGCTAAGCAATGATGCTTAGAAAATGTAGAAACTTCCCCTCGATCCTGGTCTTCAGCCAAGGAACTGGTCTCGGTTTTCTGAAATAAACTTCCCCTCGATTCTGGTTTCCTACCAAGGAACTGGTCTCAGTTTCTGAAATAAACTTCCCCTTGATCCTGGTTTCCTACCAAGGAACTGGTCTCAGTTTCTGAAATAAACTTCCCCTCGATCCTAGTTTCCTACCAAGGAACTGGTCTCAGTTTCTTTTGTCAATAAACTTTCTTGACAAGGAATGCTATTTGTAGCGGTTTTCATCAAACTTCTCGCGTATTTTCCTAGGGAGATGCCATTTGATGGGAAAAGTTTTGTCATCAGACTTGCTGGGGAAACCCATTTGTCTGAGCTGTAGAGGTGTACAAACTTCTCTATTGGAAATGCCATTTGTTGACTCTATTAGGGAAAACGAGTCTCTTGAGAGACTGCTTTCCGATTGGGAATACTACATCATACTTTTCTTTGAGATCTTCTCGGAGAAATGCCATGTGATGTAATCCAATTTTGAGGTGCTGATGACTTCATTAACATTGACTTTCTGGAGAGAAGAACCAATGTGTTGCTGAGAATATTTAGTTGTGAGGCTTTCTCTGGGGATTTTCCTTAATCCGGGAAAAGCAAAAATATCATCTTCAATGGCGAAGAGTGACGTTTGTCGAAGGTCTTCTTGTTTTTCAGAGGTTCAAGTTATCAAAGTGGTCAAGGGACCAACTCCAATCTAGAAATAACTGGAGGAGAGGTTGTTCAGACGCAATATCTCCTAACGAGAAAAGAACTGACAACTCGAGTGAGAGGACTTTTATCACTAGGGGACAAGACCGACTAGAGTGATAGTGATGCAATATGAATATGAATGTAAATCAATAATGCATGATGTATGTATGTATATGCTGACAAAATGGACGCGACATACAGACTAGCGGATGAGCACAATGGAATACTTGGCCACTGCGGGGGATGAAGAAGTACCATTCGTTCAAGCTAGCAATTCTGTCTTGCTTAGGATAGATGATCCCTGTGGGGGAAAACCGTTGGTCGGGCTTAGGAGATAAGAACTCTGCCGAGGGGTGTCAGATGAAACATGGTCTCTGACACAGTTGATCCTTCCTTCGGGCGTATTGGCTTAGAAGGAGTACTTTGATTCTGTACTTTGAGGTTCGATTACTTCTGGAGAAGCGATCGATGTCCTTTCGATGTTCAACAGTCAAATGAAATTGCCCTCTTTATTTTAAAAGTAGAAAAAATTTGACAAGTAAATTCATTTTTTATTTTATTTCAAGAATCGTTAATCATGTTACAATGTTGTTATGTAAAGCTAAAACAAATAAGAATAGCAAACAAAAGCACTAGGGCTCAAATTTTATTGATAGGATGGAAATTAGCCAAGCGCATGATTCCATGGAGTATTTACAAAGTTAGAAAATGGTAATTTAAGGGAAAAGGGCTACATTGAAACATAACGACCACTATTCTTCTACCAACATTGAATTCTAGACACCCTGAGCTTCTGTCGAAGATAACCTTGACTTGAAGTTTTTTCTGATGGATGGCATGACTGCTGAGGAGTTGACTGATCAGACGTAGTTACTTGCCATTAATCCCTAACTTTTGCCTGGATTGTACTTTGAGATTTCCAATCCATCAGGATGATTTTTGATTATGTCTCTAATTTTTGCCTGGACCGCCCTTTCGGGTTTTCAATCCACCGAGACTTTTTTTTTATTTAGGCAAAGTATTTCTTGACTACGTCAACATTTGTGGGGTAGGCAAATTCTTCTCCGTCCATGGTTGCGAGTCTCAAGGCGCCGACTGAGAAGGCTTTCTTGACCACGTAGGGGCCGTCATAATTCGGAGTCCATTTGCCCCGAGAATCAGTGAGAAATGATTATATCTTTTTTAGCACAAGGTCTCATTTTCTGAAGACGTGAGGTCGAACCCTTTTGTCGAACGCCTTCTTTATTCTTTGCTGATACAACTGACCGTGGCATAGAGCCGTTATTCGCTTTTCTTTGATCAAATTTAGTTCGTCGTATCGACTTTGATACCATTCAGCTTCTGTTAGCTTAGCTTCCATCAATACCTGGATTGATGGGATCTCTACTTCTATGGAAAGTACTGCTTCCATGCCATATACTAGAGAGAAAGGCGTTTCCCCTGTTGAAGTGCGGACAGATGTGCGATAACCATAAAGAGCAAAGGGTAGCATTTCGTTCCAGTCTTTGTAGGTTACAACCATCTTTTGAACGATCTTCTTGATGTTCTTGTTAGCCGCTTATACCGTTCTGTTCATCTGAGGTCGGTAGGGACATGAGTTATGGTGTTCGATCTTGAACTCAGTGCACAACTCCTTCATCATCTTATTGTTCAAGTTAGATCCATTATCCGTAATGATCTGGCTAGGAACACCATAACGGCAGATGATATTGTTTTTGATAAATCGGACCACCACTTATCGGGTTACATTAGCGTATGATGCTGCTTCGACCCATTTGGTGAAGTAGTCAATGGCGACCAGGATGAACCGATGTCCGTTTGAAGCTCTGGGTTCAATCACGCCAATCATGTCGATTCCCCATATGGAAAAAGGCCACGGGGAAGAAAGAACTTTGAGATGCGTTAGCGGTACATGGATTTTGTCTGAGTATATCTGACACTTGTGACACCTTCTCATGTATTTGTAGCAGTCGGATTCCATGGTTAACCAGTAGTATCCTTCTCTCAGTATTTTTCTCGCCTGTTGTGCGTCCATTGGCATGAGTGCCAAAGGATCCTTCGTGAATCTCTTTCATTAACATGTTTGCTTCTGGTCTGTCCACGAATCGGAGCAAGACCATGTCAAAGTTTCTCTTATAGAGTGTATCACTGCTCAGAAAAAAGCTGTCTGCTAGCCTTCTGAGGGTCTTTCTATCTTTTCTTGACGCTCCAAGTGGGTACTCTTGTTTCTGAAGGAAGCATTTGATATCGTGATACCAAGGTTCGTTGTCTATGACTGCTTCAACCGTGAAGATGTAAGAGGGCCTTTCTAGGCGCTGTATGTCAATCTTAGGTATGTCATTCCATTGACCTACACTAATCATGGAAGAGAGAGTGGCTAATGCATCAGCCATGTGATTCTTTTCACGAGGGATATGATGAAACTCGATTCTGTTGAAGAATGGTAACAGCCTTCTCGCATAGTCTTTGTAAGGAATCAGTCCTGATTGGTATCTGTTCCAATCTCCTTTGATCTGATTGATAACTAGGGCTGAGTCGCCATATACATCCAAGTTCTTGATCCTTAAGTCAATCGCTTCTTCGAGACCCATGATACAAGCTTTGTATTCGGCCTCGTTGTTTGTACACTTGAATGTCAATCTGGCAGTGAAAGGAATATGGGTACCCTGAGGTGTTATGATGATTGCCCCAATTCTGTTTCCATAATGATTGACAGCTCCGTAAAAAATAAGTCCCCATTGGGAACCTGGTTCTGGCCCTTCCCTGGGTAGCGGTTCATCGCAATCTTTCATTTTCAAATACATGACATCTTCTTCTGGGAAGTCAAATCCAACTAATTCCTGATTGTCAATCGGTTGATGAACCAAATGATCAGCTAAAATGCTTCCTTTGACGGCTTTCTGAGCGTGGTATTCTATGTCATATTTTGATAGCAACATCTGCTAACGGGCAATCCTTCCCGTGAGAGCAGGTTTTTCAAAGACGCACTTGATCGGATCCATTTCGAAGATTAACCAAGTAGTGTGACGAATCATATACTGGCGAAGATGTTTGGCTACCCAAGCCAAAGCGCAGCAAGTTTTCTCAAGCATAGTGTACCGAGTTTCACACTCGGTGAATTTCTTGCTTAAATAGTAAATGGCAGACTCTTTTCTTTTTTGTTTCGTCTTGTTGGCCAAGTACACAACCCATCGAGTCTTCCAAGACTGTTAGGTATATGATTAGTGGTCTTCCTTCCACTGGAGGTGATAGAATAGGTGGGTTCAATAGGTATTCCTTGATACTGTCGAAGGCGGTTTGGCAGTCTTCTGTCCAAACGCAATCCTGATTCTTTTTTAGTAATTTGAAGATCAGCGCACATGTCGCGGTCATGAGGAATATAAATCTGGAAATGTAATTCAAACGCCCCTGGAATCCCCTGACTTGTTTTTCAGTCTTTGGAGAAGGCATTTCTTGAATGGCCTTGACCTTGTCAGGATCAACCTTAATTCCTTTCTGGCTGACGATGAATCCTAGCAGTTTCCCTGAACGGACACCGAATATGTACTTGTTGGGATTTAAACAGAGTTTGTACTTTCTCAGCCGCTCGAATAACTTTGACAGGTGGGTCACGTGCTCCTCTTCTGTCTTAGATTTGGCAATCATATCATTGACATACACTTCGATTTCTTTGTGTATCATGTCATGAAACAGAGTAGTCATGGCCCTTTGATAGGTTGCCCCGGCGTTCTTCAAACCGAACGACATTACCTTGTAACAAAAAGTGCCCCATGGGGTGATGAACGAAGTTTTCTCCATGTCTTTCGATGCCATTTTTATCTGATTATAGCCCGAGAATCCATCCATGAAGGAGAAAACTTTGAACTTTGCAGTGCTGTCAACCAAGATGTCAATGTGTGGTAAGGGAAAGTCATCCTTTGGACTGGCTTTGTTTAGATCCCTGTAATCTACACACATTCGGACCTTTTCATCCTTTTTTAGAACTGGTACTATGTTGGCTAACCATTGAGGATATTCTGATGTGGCAAGGAAACTCGCGTCAATCTGTTTTTGTACTTCCTCTTTGATTTTGATGGCCATGTCTGGATGAGTCCGTCTCAACCTTTGTTTTACTGGCGGACATTCTGATCTTAGCGGTAGATGATGTTCCACGATGCTAGTATCCAACCCTGGCATATCTTGGTAGTACCAAGCGAACACATCGAGAAATTCTTTGAGAAGCCTTGTCAAACTTTCTTTGACAGTTGGACTGAGGAGTTCCCCAACCTTGACTTCTTTTCTCTCTTTTTCTGAACCCAAGTTGACCGTTTCCAATGGCTCTTTATGAGGTTCAATGGACCTTTCCTCCTGTCTGAGTAATCGGGAGATCTCTTCTGGAATTTCTTCGTCATTTTCTTCTTCAGTCTCAAATACCGGGAATTCAAAGTTGGGAGAAGGCATTGGATCGTATGTTTCAATGGGTTTGAAAACAAGCAATCAACATGACGTGGTGATTGTTTTTTAGAAGAGATAGAGAGAATGCAAGAGTGTGTGCAGTGTATTTTCTTTGGAAAACTGCTTGTTTTTATTATTTGTTGTTTTTTAGGATTACCATTTTCTGAAAAAGCGAAAAGAGAAAACATCAACAAATGCGGAAATTACAAAACGACGCTATTTTATTTATGATTTTGACGATTCCTGAAACTACAGCCCTATAAAACAAAGCTCTGTCGCCTTGGGCAAAGCGAAGAGGGACATTTATAGAAAGCGAGCCCTATAAAAACATCTGTTTCACCTGGGCAGGGGGAAAGGTTAAGATAAAGACGACCATTACTTAGACTTATGAATAATTTTCAGAACGTTGACAGCAACCCATTGGCGGCGAACTCCTCGGTGAATCACAAAGTCTGGTACCTTGTTTTTTGACTTGTCCTCAGAAATAACGCTGATTTCTGGCAGAGCGGGATCGTTGGAATCTGTTTCCCAGGCAGATTTGTCGTAGGAGGATTCCTCAGCTATATCTTGCGTAATGTTTGTACTCTCAGGCAGATCTCGCCATCTAGTTGGCTGGATGTCTTCGAGCCTGATACGAGAGCTTTCAGGAGCAGTGTATTTGACCATAAAGTTGTATTTGCCACTCGGTTGTCCTAAGGTGTCCCATACTTCTTTGGAACTGAAGGGGTCATCCCTCTCGATGACGTTGACCTCGGGAAAAGCATAGTTGATGAACTCTAGTCCTGTAAGCTTTGCAAATTCATCGTCGTGATGGATATTTTCAGAATGTCCTGAGTGTTGATCCCATGACATGGTGGGGACGTAGGTATTCTTTTCAATGATTCTCAGCTGATATTCATTGTTCGGCTGATTCTCTTACTACGAGTCTCCTGGGTATGGCTGCCAGATAGGCAGGCCATCCATCGGGCCATAATAGTCGTGGTCAAAGTTGTCTTTCTTTAGAGTGTCTTCCTCTAATGAGTTTGGTGGAGCATGACATCCTTCCAGATCATAATCTCCGTACATCATTTTGACGTCTGACCTTGGTATATATCTCGGACCCTGCGTGGGATAACAGAATGTCGTAGGCGCTTCTTCCTGAGACATATAACCGTCCTCGTTGAGATAGGACTTCCACTCTTCATCTGTATCAAAGGAATCTCCCTCGTTGATGGTATGTACTTCTTGAGGCACTGGGTGAAGGAAATCTCCACTGTGGAAGAAGTCCTGAATGGGATGAAAACTTTCATCATTAGTAGCAGTCTGGGTACAGGTTGAGGAAAAACTAAGACCCTTCTTTGTTTTGTTATCAGTAGGAATGACAAGCCGTCCCCATCCTTTTGCATTGTTACCTTTGATCACCTCAAGAGCATCTTTGTACGAGGAAATCGAGGTTCCTTTTTCTGATTGATTCTCCTTGCTCACCGACAGTGCCTGGAACTGAGTTCCCACAACCTCTTCGGGTTCTACACAGGTGGACGATGATAAGTTACTCACGATCAAGGCTTGTTCTCCACAGATTGTGATGAGTTGGTCATTCTTGACGAACTTCAGCTTCTGATGAAGTGTTGAAGTGACTGCCCTAGCCTCGTGTATCCAAGGTCTTCCCAACAAACAGATGTATGTTGCTTGGATGTCCATGACCTGGAAAGTGACTTGGAAAGTGTGAGGACCGATAGTTATGGGAAGATCGATTTCGCCGATAACCATTTTTCGAGATCCGTCAAATGCTTTGACGACGACCTCACTGCCTCTCATCGGAGATCCTTTAAATGATAGTTGCATTAAAGTGGACTTCGGCATAACGTTGAGAGCCGATCCGGTATCTACCAGTACGCTGGCCAAAGCATCATCCTGGCAGTTAACTATAATATTGAGCGCCATGTTATGACCTTTGCCTTCTTCCGGCAGTTCCTCATCACTAAACCCTAAATTATTGCAGGAAGTGATGTTGGCGATGATGTTGTCGAATTGTCGTATTGTTACATCCTGTTCCACAAAGGCTTGCTCTGTGAGCTTCGGAACTAATTAAAAGAGACAACACGAAGATTTTTGAAGGAGTTTGTAACAGCTGATCAACAATGTTGTATTCACTCCTTTGTATGAGCTTCAGCATCTCATCATTGTTCTTTGAAAGGTTGGGACCATTGGATGGACCGACTGGTTGATTAGGAACTTATGTCTGAGGTTCCTTTTCTCTGGGTTCTCCAACTTCTCTGTTGAAGATCCGACGGCTCCGTGTTACTCGACTGATGTCTTCAATATTCACGACAGAGGATAATGGAGTTTCCTTTCCATTCTCAATTGTTGTGGCACCGTATTATTAAGGGATAACCTTAGTTGATTTATACGGTAATGGTCCCGGCAGATAAATAACTACAGGAGCCTTTTGATTTTTCTGACATTGTAAGTAATTTCAATCAGTTCCTGGTTGGCAACTTTCTTACTGTCCAAAGGAATTCTTGATTCGTCAAGCAGAGGGATTATGGTACAAACATCTTTGGTCCTCTCACAATCAGAGATTACGACAAAATCTTTGATCTGATCAGCAAAATAGTCGGGCATCAAGTGGATTGACCCAGTACCTGGACACGGTTAAATTTCTTTACGGTCCAACTGACTTTGAAGGGTTGCTCGCATGAGGTAACATCCTTGATTATCTTCGGAGTAAACTCTACAGTGTTCATAGTTGTGTGGTGGCACCCGACCACGTCTGCTTTGAATGCAGTGTAACCTTACTAGGTTAGTTTCCATTGATCGGACATCCTAACTTTGATGTCTCGTAGGGTTCCCGTTAGTCATGCTGACTTGTTGTGCGTCTTCGTTCATATAGATCGGAAGCCACCAATGGTTTAACCAGTGTTGCAAAGTTATTTGAACGAGAGCACATCCTTGGTCGCTCTCATGGCATACTGTGCAGTTCTGATAATTATGCGAAGTCAGAAAACCGAGCTGGACTTGCGTAGCGTGTAACTCCACTAAGCTGGTATTCATCAAACGAATATCAAAGATTTGAATCATGTTAACTTGATAAGGATTACTATCATGATAGTCCTAGATCCACCCAAGATCCATCTGACGCTTGAGGGCCTCTTGTATAAAAGAGCATCCCTGGTTGTTTACCGAGCAAGTCAGACAGGAATCCTAATCGTGCCACGACATATTATGATACGGGCTTTGCCTTGAGTGTATTGCCACTAAGTTGATATTCATCGTACGGATGTCGTGGTTTTGAACAATGTTGGAATTCGTATAAGTCATGTTGACCCCATGAATTCGGTGCTCTTGGATCCATCCAAGATCCAATTGTTCCTATAGAGCTTATTGCACCACAGAACATCCTTGATTATCTTTAGAGCAGACATCACACTAGTGATAGTCGTGAGTTGGTACATGTCCGTACCCGCTCTGTCTGCGATGCATCTTGACCAGGTTGACCCTTAATAAGAGTACATCATGAATTTGATAACTGTGGTTAGATTCTCCCTCTATCAAATTTATTGTAGCTTTCTCATGTTGAGGCAACGGGTTCGTTTGAACATTTGGATTTGTATCCTTGAAGGATAAGACCCCGCTCTTAACAAGTTTTTGCACATCGAATTTGAAGCTGAGACAATTTTCTATGTTATGCCCTGGTCCTCCTTGATGGTAAGGACATGTCTGATTCGTTTTGAACCAAAAAGGCGGATTTTTCGGTATTGTAAGAGGAGCCCTGGTTTGGACATGCCCCTTGACCAGTAGTAATGGAAATAGTTTTGCGTACAACATTCGTATAGGGTCGAACCCTGGTGTTCGCGTTGTACGGTTGTTGTTGTATGGAGGACGAGCTTGCTGAAGAGGCTGTTGTGTCCTTTGCTGATATTGTTGTTGATTCGGTTGGCCCTGAGCAACATGTGGTTGATACGTTGGAACTGGCGCAGGGTTAATAGCAGGAGTTACGGCTGCTACTGGTTGGTATCGTCGCCTTTGCTTTCCGAGGGAGATATTACTGATATCTTGCTCTTTTTTCTTAGGGAAAGTACTACCATATCTTTTGGTACTGCTTGATGATCCAGCGTCTTTAACTAAACGTCCTTCTCGAACTGCTTCTTCAAGACGAAGTCCCATGTCGACCATTTCGGTAAAGTCGCAGGGCGCGCTGGCAACCATTCTATCGTAGTAAAATGAGCTCAAGGTTTTCAAGAAGATCTTTGTCATCTCCTTTTCCTCAAGAGGTGGACAAATCTGGGCGGCAATTTCACGCCATCTTTGAGCATATTACTTGAAGGTTTCCTTGTCCTTCTGCGACATGGCTCTAAGTTGATCTCTGTCCGGTGCCATGTCCAGGTTATACTTATATTGTTGAACGAAGGCATCGCCAAGATCTCTGAAAGTGACGATCTTGGTGCTGTTTAAACCCATGTACCATTTGAGTGCGACACCGACTAAATTGTCTTGGAAATAGTGGATTAGTAGCTGTTGGTTTTCTGTCTGAGTTGATATCCTCCGAGCGTACATCACCAAGTGACTTTGAGGGCAAGAGTTACCCTTGTACTTTTCAAATTCGGGCACCTTGAACTTGTACGGAACTTTCACATTGGGGACCAAACAAAGGTCTGCGGCGTCCTTTCCGAATAGATCCTGACCGCGAATGGCTTGTAGTTCCTTCTGCATCTCCAGGAATTGTTCCTGGAACTCCTTCATTCTGTTGTCCATACTTTCGTTTCCACTAGAAGATATCTGGGGAATCTACTCTTCCGGGACAGTGTGTACCACGGGTAGTGGTATAGTCATTACCATAGTGACTCTCGGTGCCTCCTGAAGTTTGTAACCTTCAGAAGTTGTTGTCATGCCCCTGGCATCTTCGCTTTCTCGAAGTTTGTAACCTTCAGGCCCAGCGACTCCTGCTGCAGTTTCCGGATCTTCAGTGATTGCCGGAATATATCCTTCTGGGATATGTCGCACCTCGAAAATTCATCGAGAAAATACGACCCTCGTGCGAAAGGTGCGGAAAACTGTTCGACAGAGTCGCCACCGAACTTTATTTATCCCAAAAGAGGGAAAGGAAAATATCGAGAGAACCTTTAAAGAGGAAAGGTAAGAACATGGTCGTCGCAACCACATTCTGGGTTTGGGAGTCGGTTACATGAGGGGAAGGTACGCGCACCCCCTCACGTCCGTTGTACTCAACGGGAACCTCTTGATTCGAATCGCGATACTCGTTAGCTAAGTTTATCTATTTTCTTCTCTAAAATAAATGCGGGAAAGGTAAAGATAAAAGGAAAAGATACTAAGGGGAAATGGGTGGTTTAAGGATATGGTGCTCGGCAAGGTCATCGCGACCTCGGGCATACGTATGCTCATTCGGACGAGAATGAGGAATCAGAGCAATCGTAGTTCGACTACGGGGTTTGACGGAAAAAGATGGTAGTGTGGAAAAGGTGAAAAAAAGAAAAGGTGTGGACACAAACGGGGGAAAAAGAAAAAGGTAGCTCGCCAAGATCATCGTAATCTTGTGCCTACGTATCTTTATTCGGACGAGAATAAAGAATCAGAGCAGTCGTAGTTCGTGGTACGCCCACGAAAAGGAAGGTTGGTTTGTTTTAAAGAGAGGCGTCGATTGCTCACACACGAGTAAGAGAACTCGCACCCAAACAATCGAAGGAAGATCAAAGACTTGAACCCCCTATTTATCACCTTGAAAGAGTCATGATAGTTATTAGTTGTTTTGAGGTTTATTGAGAAAATCCGCTTGATGTTGGATCAAGGGTTTATTGTATGCGTTCGATTGGTTTGATTTGAAAATGGTTAGATTGTTAAAGGAAGAGGCGTCAATTGCTTACACACGAGTAAGGAAACTCGCACCCAAACAACCGAAGAGAGATCAAAGACTTGAACCCCCATTTTTCACCTTAAAGAGTTACGATAGTTGTTAATTATTTTTGAACTTTGATTATGAAAATCCGCTTGACGTTGGATCAAGGGTTTGTTTGTTATGAAAAGAATTTGATTGAAAAAACTTGAGGTTGATTTTGAAAGTGGCTCGACGACGAATCGAGAGGTTGGTTGAAAAGGTTTGTTTAGAAAATGGATCGACGACGAATCGAGGCTTTGGTTTGAAAATGGGTTGTTTGAAAAATGTCTCGACGACGAATCGAGGTTTTGGTTTGAAAATGGGTTGCTTGAAAAATGTCTCGACGACGAATCGAGGTTTTGGTTTGAAAATGGGTTGCCTATGCTAGTCCCTAGGGGTGCTCCTAGTAAACAAACCACAATCAAAACAATATTAAATGCGTACAACGGAATGGGAGAGGGGTACAAGTAAAATACAAGTGTTGACGGAAATAAATGGTCTCGTTGTAAGGTAGCCCAAGAGGAAGCCGTGTGTGTGCAAAGTGTCCTAAACTAAACCTTGAGTGCGCGTCAAGCAAATGATCATAACCAACAGTCCATTAGTTAATTGTTTTATGGTTTCAATATTTGTTAATTGTTTTCGATTAAAGTGAGTAAATGAAATGAAAATGAATATGATACAATATGATAATATTTACAATAATAATATAATATGAAATAGACAAGATATAATAGTGACATAAAATCGGTCTCGTCTTAATCGCGATTTAATCGGTAAGTTGATAATCGGATTTTTGGTTTTCATTGACCCAAAATTGAATAAAAGAATATACGAAATGAAAATTAAATAGAAATTAGAAATTAAATCGGAAATATGAATAAAGGCATAATGGTCTCACCTTTATCAAGATTTAATCGAGAATTCGATAAATCGATCGATATTTGGTTTTCATCGACCAAAAATAAATGAGAACAACAATAAAAATGAAATAAAATCGAGAAAATGACTACGAAGGATAAAGGTCTCACCTTTATCGAGATTTAATCGAGAAATCGATAAATCGATCGATATTTGGTTTTCATCGACCTAAACTAGATGTAAATGAACCAAAAAAAGATAAAAATTGAAAATGACATGAAAAATAATAAAGGTCTCACCCTTATCGAGATTTAAGTCGAGAAATCGACAAATCGATCGATATATGTTTTCATTGACCCAAAATACTAAAAAAAATCTAAATACAAAATAAATCGAAATAAAAGTGAATAAAAAAAGGTGGGCCTCAAATAAATCACAATTTAATCGGCTTAATTAAACTATGAATATGTTATATCATTGGCCTTTAAGAAATCAAAGAAAAAAAAAAGAGTAAAATTGAAATTGAAAGAATATAAAAAACACAAACATCTACAAAACTTAATAATAACCTTTCTTGAAGAAGAAAGTTCCTAGAGTAAATTAAAACCCCAAAAAAACAAACCAAATAGAGCAAACGGGAGGGGGTGCGTTAGAGAAGGGTAGCGTGTGGAAAACACAATGGGCTACCGAGCCCAAGCATGACCCACGAGCAAAAAAACCCCAAAGTTAGAACTCGGTTAAGGTAAATGAGGATTTCAAACTTGGACTTCAATACCTATACACCACATTCACCGTCAAAATCAACAAATGCTTAACCCACTCAAACGCTGTATCACTCTCGTCCTCAAACTCTGCTTCAATCTTCTCCATTTCGCTCGATTTTCTCCTCCTACGCTTCAGGTTTGTGTTCGAATCAACTTTTGGTTTCTTGTCTCAATCCCTCTTTCTCCATCTCACTCTGTCTTTCTGGTTCTGGTTTCGTGATTTTGGATTTGATTTGAGTAGTTTGTGTTTTGGATTCGTGGGTTTAGTGAGTTGAAGAAGGTTTGTGCGATTTGGTTGGGTTGAAGGAGGTGTTGGGTTGAAGAGATTGTGAAGAAGGATTATGAAGGTTAGAGGTTGGAAGTTGAGGGAATGGCGGAGGAAGTGGTATCTCACAGTGGTTGAGGGCGGTTGTATGGTGGATTGGCTGTGGGTTTTTTTTTGAAGGTTTGGTTTCAGAAGATTGTATGGGGGATTGAAGTGAAAATAGGGTGGTGCGAATGGAGGTTCGGTTTTGAGGTGGGGAAGGGTGGCGGCTCCCTGTTGTTGGTTGATTTGAATAAAAGGGTGTGTTTGTGTGGTTTGAAGGTTCGAATGGAGGAAGAAGGGTGAACGGTTCTGCTTCTGATGTTGGTTCTGTGTATGGGGTTTGTGGGTGTGATGAGCAAAAAGAGGAGGAAGATCGTTGAAGGTATGATTTGAAGGTGGTTTACAAAATGGAGGCGGAGGGTGTGTTATGATTTGGTGGCTGAAGATTGTTGAAGGTGGAGGCTAGGGCTCCAAAAGAGAGTGAGGAAGGGTTCCATTTATAGGAGAATATGAGGGTAGAAATGGAAGGGATTGAAAGGAAAACAATGAGCTGGAAATTCTAATTTTTGTGTTGTACGATTTTTTTGGTTTTGTCGTGATGTGCGATGAAGGAGGAAAGGTGCGAGGTCTCGTTTTGTTGTTGTTACGGAAAGCAGTGTGCTGTGAAGGAATTTTCAATTTTTTGATTTCATCTCTTGTAGAACGGTCGTGGTATTGGAGCTACAACTTGCAGTGTGCGGTTTTGTGTTGCTGAGTTTTTGCAATTGGTTTTCATATGGTGGTACGAGTCGTGGGCAGGCCTAGTAGCAGAAACGGTTTTGTAAAGTATTCGTTCAAAATTTTTTTGCACAAGTGATGGCTGTGGCGTTGTGAAATGGCTGTGGAGTCCCTGCGTTTTGCAGTTGCATCGTGTGGATCATGTAGTGCCATGCTTGTGTAATGAAAATAGATTCCTTTTATTTCATTTTTTTGTATTTTGGGTAATGGGCTTTTTTTTAAAAACATGGGCCTTTTTGTAGGACTTTTGGTTTTTTGTAGATTTTTTGAATTTTATGATGGATAATGAAATGGTTTAGAATGGAAATAAATGGTTATTGGAAATAGATAATTAACGGATAACTAAAAAAAAAGTGATTTTTTTTTGAAATGGATATTGAAAGTGGATATGGTTAGAAGAACAAATAATCGGATAATTGAACTTTTAATGAAATGGATAAAAAAAGAAAATGGTCATTGAAAATTGGATTTGAATGAGATAATAATGGATGTGGTTATTTAATCATGGATATGCTACTTTGGATATGAAGAATGGATAAAAGTTTTGAAAGGGATTACAAATGGATTTTTTTTTAGAATTGGCTTCGGATATGAAATGAATATGGAAATGGTTATTGGATAAAAAAACTAAAAATGGTTAAACAAAAGAGGGATGAAGTTGAAGACAACATATTTTTTGGATTTTCTGGATAACGGTTAATGGATGTAAGGTACAGATGGAAGTTAAACAAAGGTAGGACAAATTTGAGGTATGACAGGATATAGTTGAGTGGCATGCCCCAGGGACGATCTTTAGGCATGTTGTACCGAGGATCAATCTTTTCCACTATAGGCGTTGATGTGATCTCTGAGATCACAGTCCGTTGTATCCGAGATGCTGCCAGAGCTTGCATGTCACTGTGAAGTTTTCTCAAATCCTTTCTTAGAGCGTCGATTTCTTCTCTCAGCTCTCTGTTCTCTTCCTCGAGATTATCCATTTTCTTTTGTTGACTGACCCGAGTATTGTACGAATGAGACAGTTTGACTCTAGAATCGAGATATAAATGTGAGATTCGTAGAGAAGAAGAATGTGTTATGCGAGAATGATGAATGATATGCAATGATTATATTTAGTTATTTTTTTAAATCAAAAGAAACTTCAACAATTGGATTGCAAATATCAAACAGTGGGGAAACCCTATTTTATTGAATTCAAAGATTGCGGAAATGGAAATACAGTAATTACAAAGTGCTGTAAAAGGAAATCTAAACTTATGGGTCCCGAGTCCTCTCTGAGGAGGGCTCAGGTGCTGGTTCTGGTACGTTCCTTTTCTTTGACCGGGGCTCTTGAGCCATTGTCGGGTTGTCATTCCTTTGCCAAGTGAAATGAGCAAGCAAGTTCCTTTGGTCTTCTTGATTCTCTACAGCATGTTGCTCTAAAATCTCAATCAGAGCATCTTCGTCTTTCAACAGTTGTTGTATTTTTTTACACTCTACATTGAGAATACGGTACTTGTTCTTCCAAGATTTCTTCTCCTGTTGAACCTTGTTGAGAGTAACCTGAAGTTTTTCTGTATCAGACATGAAATAAAGGACAGGTTCCTTTAACGGAAGAACTTCGTGACGAGGGTAAGGCATCCTCAGCTTGAGAGCTCTAGTGTTACCCAGTGGAGATAAGGTTCCACCGAGACACAGCCTGGTTTTCCTAGAGACTCTCTTCCTTTCCTATGAACATGTTTCCAAGCATGCACTATTTCTGTCTTTAGGGCCCTGTCATTTTCTCCTTCCTTGAAGAAAAGACCTTCCAGATGAGCATTACGCGGGACATGCCTCATCGGGTATCCGAATTGACGACGAACTAAAACTGGATGATAATTGATTCCTCCTTTAGTTCCTATGAGGGGTACATTAGGGAAATTTCCACAACGGTCAATGATTCTTATCCCGTCATAGATACGATTGTACCAATCTATGTCAGAGTTGGTAAGAGACATGATTCTTTGCGACCAACGTAAAGTACTCTTATGATCCCAAAATGCGGCAGACTTGGGCAAATGGGAAGTGAACCATTTGTATAGCAGGGGTACACAGCATGTGATCATTCCTTCGCTATAAATTCCTTAAGTGTACAGAATGATAAGCATCTGCGAGCAAGGTCGGTACAGGGTTTCCAATCAGAAAAACATTAATGGCATTGATATCAATGAAGTTATCAATGTTGGGAAACAGAAATAACCAGTAGGTGAGCAAAACAAAGATGCTTTCAAAAGCGGCCACGTTTCCTATACTAGCAAAGTACATGGCTTTCTTCATCAAAAACTGGGCTGGCAAACCTCGGATTCCACCCTTAATGGTCATGTGAGTCCTGACTTTTGACTCGTCCAAATAGATTGCTCTTGCAATGGTCTGATCCTTTGGAATTTCTTCCAGTCCAGAAAAGGGAGCGTGAACAGTGATAGACCGGATCATAAAACTGAATGAGTATGGACAGGATTCCTTCAATTACATGGACCCTTAACAGAGACAGCAGTCCTCCGTATTTAGCTCTGAAAGTATCAGGGTTGGTGATCATCCTTGCCAACCTTCTCAAATCCTTTAGTTTTGGAACCTTGAAGGTGTACTTGTGAGTCTTCCTTATACCGAAATCCATAACGCAATCTCTTTTCTCTGATATTTGTAATCACTGTCTTAGTTTAATTTGAAAAAGAGAGACTAGAAGAAAAAAAATTTCTTTGTTTTAATGTTTTTTAGATGAATGCATGGATGCAGCACACAAAAACATAGAAAAAACATGGGGTCAAAGGTTCGGTGTCATGAAGTCATGGCTCTACCCATCCCCAAAGGTTGATACTGGTGATTTTTGTACCTGTCTTCAAAATCATTGACCCCTCATGGGATAACAATAGCAGGCCGGAATCACCCGAGCGAGCTGATGTATCTTAGAGTAATCTTAAATGAGGGTAGTATCGCGTGACAACTATTTCCGATAGCTTCCGCACTACAAAATAGTAACATGGTTTCAGTCTACTAAAATCCTCAGCTTCTTAGATAACCCAATCGAACAATCTACTTTCAACAACCTAAGTCGTATAGGCATTGAATCCGCAAAGGATATCTCCACTGATTCGATGGTCGACCGAGATCTCTTATTTGGGAGTCACTCACTGTAAGATTACCCGTATAGTGCCATCCCTTATCTTAGGTGTATACTCAATCTTTTCAGATGCGGCATCACCCGCAGTCCCATTAGCAGAAAAATAAACACGGATATCAATTAAGAAAAGCAGTATATATATTTATCCTAAATCTAACATCCTAGACCTCTTAAGAGCTATAACTTAGTCCCTAAAAAACAAAATGAGTCACCAGCAGAGTCGCCATTTTACAGTAGTGAGCGATTTTTGTCGGTGACGCGACCACCTTATCGCTGAAGTTGGGTTTTCCTCCTCGCGGAGAAAGGGGTGCTACTTTCTGATTTCTTATTTATTATTTATCCCATGAAGCTGGAAGGGAAAGGGAAGCTATCTAAAACTAACCTTGCACGCGAATGTTTAACCGAACAAACGCTTAAAAGAGATTCGGGGAGTCAGGGTCAGGTTATACAATGGGTAGTTGTCAATTATCCATCCTATATGTGGTTATCCACATGATATTAGCTTTAGGTACCACTTTGTAATTGATGGTGTTTATCTGGTAATGGGTTGGGAAAGTTTCTTGGGAAGTATGAGTGAGTGAGTGAGTTTTTGTTGATGTTCGGGTGTTCCCGATGTTTTTGATAAGGTGCTAGACCTAAGTTTTTGATTGATATGTGAAGGTACTAGACCTAGAGTTTTTTATTAGTATGCTCGCTAAGATTTTGAAATCTTATGCCTACGTATTCCCGTTTAAACGAAACAGGGAAATCAGAGCAATCGTAGTTCCTCTTATTCTGAGGGAGGAAAAAGATGTTTTGGTGTCTTGTTCAAAGCCCAAGATTGAAGCTAAAAGGTTGAGTATTTGTGTCTTGTTCAAAGCCCAAGATTGAAGCTAAAAGGTTTTTTTTTGTGTCTTGTTCAAAGCCCAAGATTGAAGCTAAGAGGTTGATTTACTCCACTGGGGAGGTCCTTATCCAAAGTCTGGATGAGACCGACTCAACAAGAGAGTGTATATATTGGTGTCTTGTACAAAGCCCAAGATTGAGGCAAAAAAGAGACTGACTCTTTGTGGATATCCTTATACAAAGCCTAAGATGAGGCTAAACGTTGACTTTTCTGGGGAAAATGTTCTTTATGTCTTGTACAAAGCCCAAGATTGAGGCTAAAAGGGATTTTTGACTCCGCCGGGGAGTTTTGTATGTGTCTCGTACGAAGCCCAAGATAGAGGCTGAAATGAGAAATTTAATCGACTCGACTGAGGATATTTTAGGTGTCTTGTACAAAGCCCAAGACGGAGGCTAAACTGATTTGACTCTGCTGGAGAGTATTATCTATCTTGTACAAAGCCCAAGATGGAGGCAGAAAAGAGTTTGACTCGGCTTGGGAGTTCAGTCCTCAAAGTCTAATGAAGGCTCGGAGGAATTGACCTCGCTGGGGAAAATGCTCGTCCCAAACTTATGAAGGTTTATATCTCGTACAAAGCCCAAGATAGAGGCTAAAAGGGTTTGACTCAACAAGAGAGTGCTTTTATCTGTCCTGTACAAAGCCCAGGATTGTGGCTGAACAAGCTGGAGAAAGCCTAAGAGTAGGCTAACTTTGCTAGGGGGAATCATTATACAAAGCCTAAGAGGAGGCTATTGACCCAACAAGAGGGTGTTTTTTATTTGTCTCGTACAAAACCCGAGATAAAGGCTAAAGGGGTTAACTCAACAAGAGAGTACTTAAAGGTGATTGACTCAACAAGAGAGTCTGTAGGAGTGATTGACTCAACAAGAGAGTCTGAAAAGGTAATTGACTCAACAAGAGAGTCGGTAAAGTAATTGACTTAACAAGAGAGTCTGAAAAAGGTTTGCTCCGCTGGGGAGAATCAATGTACAAAGCCCAAGAGGAGGCTGACTTTGCGGAGGAAGGATCATTATGTGAAGCCTAAGAGGAGGCTAAACTTTTGCAGGGGATTCTTGAGATCCCGAGGCAGGTTTATATGGGGAATTGACTCTTGCAGGGGAATGCAGAAGAGTTGATAGATCAGAAACCTTGAGGTTCTGATTTGAGATAGTGTTATACTAGTGATACACTGACCCTGGTTGGGGAATTTAGGAGAGAGATAGGGTTTCAGAACGCACAAGTTTTAACTCTTGCTGGAGATTAATCCTGAATCTGGGGTTTCTCCTATGTTTGGTAGGGAACTTGAAAATGTCTTTGAGACTCAAGGGTATTTTGACTGTCCAAGTCTATTGGAAGAGTTTTATCTTTTGTATGATGCCCAAGAGGAGGCCGACTCTTTTAAGGGATGAGTATCAACCCTAAAATTAGTCTGAGGGTTTTGACTCCGTTTTAGAAAGATAGCTCTAACAAAGGATGAATAAATTTTGTCCTATACCTTTAAGAGGTCTTCAGGGTCCTTGGATTAAGCCCAAGAGAAGGCATGAGAACTTCTAAGAAGCCGGAGGGTCCTTGTACAAAGCCCAAGAGGAGGCGGGGATGCTTTTAGGAAGCCTGTGGGACCAAACCAAGAAAAGTTCAAGAAATGCTATTCACCGAGAATAGATCATTTAGTGAAAGTTCGTAGTTTGAAGAAACTCAAGAGATGCTATTCACCGAGAATAGATCAACTCTGGGGAGTAGAATTTCTTGGACAATTTCTAGGGGTGACAGTCTGAGAAAAGGTTCACGAAGAATACTGCCTTTCTCTTTGTTCCATATTGTTTAACCCCAAGAGAAGGGAATACTGTATCTGGAATCCTATGGGGGATCTAGTCTTGTTTGTATTTAAGAGTGACCAACGGGCTCTACCTAGTTCTAGACCTAGTTGCCGGGGAAAACTCTAAATAACTATACTAGTATATATGCAGTTGATATATGACGAGTATTTAAAAGGGGTATGAAAGAAGACTAACAGTGCGCAGCTTCCCACAATACAGTTATATACATGAAAAGCAATAAATGAAAGCGGATAAGCACTTACCCATTGTAGAGCTTCCATGCTGTTTCGTTAGTTGTTCAACAAAGAAATTAAAGAAAGTTTTGGTGACAATAATATATTTGAATTCAAAATAAAAGGAGAAAGTTCTTTGAAAAGATTGTTGGGGCTTACAGCTCAAGGAGAGGCCCAAGTTTTACAGTGATCGCACCGTTGTTTTGAAGACCGCAGAGGGACTTCTACAATGACTGAGGCCCAAAGTTGTTTATTTACAAAAGGGGTTGGGTCTTATACTCTATTAGAGGCCCAAAGATTATTTAAAGAAAATTAATGGTAATTACAACACGAGGGTAGGCTCAGTCGATTAAAAAAGGGCGACGATCACGCCGAACTTTTGAAAATGTACAGAGGGACTTATACAATATGTGAGGCCCAAAATTGTTTATTTACAAGGTATGGGACTTACACTCTTATCAAGAGGCCCAAAAACTTATTTTTGTACAAGAGATGGGGCTTACAACTCAAGGAGAGGCCCAGATGATTTGTTTGAAAATGGCGATCGCGCCGAGGTTTTTGAAAACACAGTGGGTCTTATACAATGACTGAGGCCCAAAAAGGTTTTGGTTAAACAGGGATTGGGTCTTACACTCTATTAGAGGCCCAAAATAATTTTAAGAAAAAGAATGGGGCTTACAACTTCAGGAGAAGGCCCAATTAGTTTGTTTGAAAACGGCGATCGCACCGAGGTTTTTGAAAACACAGGGGGGTCTTATACAATGACTGAGGCCTAAACTATTTTGGTTTTCAAAAGGGGTTGGGTCTTACACTCTATTAGAGGCCCAAATTGTTTGAAAAAAAAGATTTGTTAGGGTGAAAATCAAAGAAACCCTAATTTCATTTTCTTTTAAAAGTAATCCTTTTAAAAAATGAATAAAATGACAAAAATACCAAATAAGTATAAATAAACTACTTGTGATTTTTGGTTAAGGTTTGAAAAACGAGGTTTTAATCACATGATGATTTAGGGCTCATTTGATCTTGATTTTCAAGATGAATATTCATTTTTTAAAAGGTTTAAAAACAATAAAAATGAATTTATTTACAAAAATACCAACTATATTAAATAAATAATATAAATCTGATTTTTTTGTGGAATAAGACATTTCAACATTTTTGTGATTTTTTGGAAAAAGAACCAATAAAAAATAATTAAAATTGAGAGAGTTATTAATTTTCCAATTCATTTAAAAATAACATGAAAAATAACAAAAAGTGGAAAAAATGATAAAAAAGAGGATCTGGGGCGAGGGGGATTCGAACCCCAGACCTCTAGGGTGCAGTGCGCGCCTTCTACCACTGGGGTGGTGATACATCCGTGTATCAAAACCACCCCATGAATATATGAGGCATGGTTTGTTTTTGGCCTGGCCAAGGCAAGGCAAGGCAAGATTTTGGCCAAAAACGTGAAGCTTGTAACTTTCTCATTTCTCCATGGATTGGGACAAAATTTAGATCTATCCTGCCTAGAATTTCACAAGGAATCCAATGGTGGTGGTGGTTTTTTCAGATGAGGCTCCTATTTCAAAACCCGATAGTGTTCTTGAAATAGGCCTATAATTGCATTTTCTATGCCACCTCTTGTTACAGGCATGAATTATATGATGAATTGGTTCAAACATAACATATATAACATGTATGAGGTGTGCATGATCAGTGGAATTCAAAACAATGCATATTTCAAAGAGTTCAAGTTGTGATGCTTACCTCTTTAGGAGCTTTTGGGCTATCTGCCAAGTTCCTTGTGCCAGAAACAGTTTGATGCTTTGGACACCCTAAAATGATCCCTTAGAAGCTTTTAGAATGGTTGGAACCAACTGGAATCCTCAAGAACAAGTTTGAGCTCTTTCTTGCAAAAGGGGCAAAAGTGGCCAATATGGCAACTCTCTCAAATGGTGTTCCAGATGTGGGGAACCATTTGGGACAGTTCAAGGATGATATTTGGAGTGTGTTTGAGGTCTTATCTGGTTTTGAAAGTGACTGAATCAAGACATGGCTTGAAAAATGCAAAAAAAGTCCAATTTTGAGGTTTTGAGAGGGGACTTTGAGATTTTGGTGCTACAGGTCACATATGAGAGTTTGGACAGCTTAGATATGACATATTGGATGTGTTTATATCATGAGCTGTGATGGAAATGCTCTCTAACTCAAAAACTCAGAGTTACCTTGCAAAAGAATGCATTTTGGTCTAGAGAAATGGATTTTGAGGAAAGCAAGTGTTGTAGTGCTTTGGTGTACTCAAACTGAGCACAAATGAGCTCTATTTATAGTAGAGCAAGTTTGTTTGCAAAGTAATTGTGAATGGTGGTTGCAGCAATGTCATACCCCAAATTTTGACCACTAAGATTTCCCATCATTGTGAAAATCATCATCACAATATGGATGGGCCATCATACTTCATCAGTCTCCCCAAAGATGGGTGGGCATCCACTACAATCAAAAATTAGGGTTTCAAGCCCTCTCTGAGTGCTTAGACAAGGGATCAATCAAGGAATGACATGATCTTCAACTTGTCTAACCTCTCAAACTCCCCAATGGATCAAAAGGACTCCCACTTCAAGGATTAAGCACAAGGCTGCTCCCTTCTAGGTGGATTAAGTCTCAAGATCGACAGTGTCACCAAATTAGGGTTTTGGTCGACCAGGGCCTCCAGATGGAAATTTTTCATCTGGGCATAAGCCAATGATCCAAAACATAACCTAATATACTCCATGGAACCTCATGGACCCAATCATCAAGTCAATTTTGCCTCAGGGGATGCATTCATCAAAAATCAGGAATTAGGGTTTCTTGACCTAATTCACCCCTAAGTTGACTTTTAGGGCAAATCATGAGCCAAGACCTCAAGAGAGGGTTTGAGGGTCTCTAATGAACTATATTGATCCATTTGGAACAATGGATTAATCCAAGAAGCTTGAGCAACAAGTCTCAATTTCATCTGCACCACAGTTAGGGTTTTAAGGAAAAAGTCAACTGTAACTTTGACTTTTGACCAGGACATGCTCCCAAGCCCTATGACATGCATCAATATACCCTATGACACCCATGGAACATGTCCATCAAGTTTGATTTAGGTCAAGGACATGATTTCCTGAAAAATTGCACAGTTTGGAATTCATCTAATAAAAAGTCAACTTTGACTTTTTGAGATTTTTCACCAAAATGGATTTTTAACCCTAAAATGATGTTAATGTATGATTTGAATCATCATTCATCAAGAAAAACCAAGAAAAGTTGGATAACTTGTAAAAGGGGTAACCATAAAAAACTTAGAAAATTTTCTAAGTTAAAAATAAAGTGGCTAGGGTACTAACTTTGGAGGATCATAACTCCTAAACCACAAAGCCATTTTCTCCCATCCAAGGCTTGATTTGTATATCTCATTTCCCTCTACAAAAACTTCAACTAGACCTAATTCCAACTCCTCATGGATTTTGAGTTATGGAGTGATCAAAATCAAGAAAAGTCACTTTGTTCCAACACTTAGTGAAAATTTCACTAAGTTAGATTTTACCCTACTTTTTGCCAAATGTAGGGGGATTTTTCACTTGGATTCAAAAGAGATCAAAACCAAATATGTTCAAACAGTTGTTGTATCATGTAAGGGCTTTCTAAAATGACCAATAACATTACCAAATTCAATTTGAGTAATGAGATATGACATTAGAAAGTTGCCTTGCTGAAATCTGCCAAGGCAAGGCAAAATTTGCATTTTTGCTCGATTTGCCAAAATCAGCCAAATCCAAATGCTCCTATCCACTCGGACACCTCTGAGGATTGAATCTAAAGGGGACAATCACTGAGCCAAGCATCCAAAGTCTTTGGAACAAGAAATAGCATGTTGAACCTAGAATGGCCAAAATAGGGACAAGACTCCAATTTTGGATTGGAGCATTCAATGGAAGCATCAAGGTGGCATGGACTGAGCCATTTGCAACTGAATTCAGTCAAGACTTATCCAAGACCAAGGGAACCACAGCCCTGTGCCCTAACCTCTAGTCAATGGCTAGAGGAGACTTGGATTTCCATTGGCCAACATTGAACAAACACCTGTTGCAGTTGCCATTCACTGTGGATCCCAAAACAAACTTGCTCTACTATAAATAGAGCTCAATTGTGATCAGTTTGAGTACACCAAATCCATCAAACAGATGCTTTCCTCAAAACCTCTTTCTCTTGGCAAAAATGCCTTCTTTAGCAAGGCAACTTTAAGTTTTTGAGCTTGAGAGCTTTTCCATCACAATAAATCACACACACACCTCATATATATCATATGTAACCTGTGCAAACTATCACAAGTGACATGTAATCACAAAATCACAAAGTCACCTCTCAAAACCTCAAAATAGACTTTTTTTGCATTTTTCAAGCCATGTCTTGATTCAGTCACTTTCCAAACCAGATAAAACCTCAAACACACTCCAAATATCATCCTTGAACTATCCCAAATGGTTCCCCTCATCTGGAACACCATTTGAGAGAGTTGCTATTTTGGTCACTTTTAACCCCTTTTGCAAGAAAGGGACTGTTTGTGTTTTTGCAGGTACCAGTCAATTCTAATCATCCTAAAAGCTTCTAAGGGATCATTTGAGTGTGTCTAAAGCATCAAATCATTTCTGGAATAAGAGGTTTAACAGATTGCACAAAAGCTCCAAAATCTCAAAAAAAGAGGTAAGCCTCACAACTTGGAATCTTTGAATCATGCAATGCTTTGAAGTCCACTGATCATAAACATCTCATACATGTTGTATATGTTGTGTTTGAGCTAATTCACCATGTAATCCATGCTTGTACCAAGTTGTAGCATAGAAAATGCAATTATTGGTCATTTTCAAAACCACTATCGGGTTTTGAGGAGGGAGTGTGATCTGAAAAAACTACCACCACCATTGGCTTCTTTATGAAATTCTGGTCCAGATGCATATAAATTTTGTCTCAAACCATTAAGAATTGAGAAAGTTATGACCTTCACGTTTCTGAGCCAAAACTTGCCTTGGGCCAGGCCTAAAACCAAGTCATGCCTTGTATATTTGTTGTTTTGTTTCAAACAATGGATGTATCACCACCCCCATGGTAAGGCGCACGCCTTGTAACCTTGAGATCTTGGGTTCAAACCCCACCCATGCCATTTTGTGTTTTTTCACATTTTGCCATTTTTTCCAATATTTTCATGGTTTATTAATTAATTGGAAAATTAATAACTCTTTCAATTTTAATTATTTTTGATTGGTTCTTTTTGCAAAAAATCACAAAAATATTGAAATATTTTATTACACAAAAAAATTTAATTTATATTATTTATTTAATATAATTAGTATTTTTGTGAATAAATTCACTTTTATTTGTTTTTAAACATTTTAAAATGAATATTCATCTTGAAAAATCAAGACCAAATGAGTTTTAATATCTCTTGTGATTTATACCTCATTTTTCAAACCTTAAAAAAAATCACAAGTGGTTTATTCCAACCTATTTGGTATTTTTCATAGATTTTCTTTAAATATTTACTTTTAAAGAATAAAATTAGGGTTTCTTTGATTTTCACTCAGACAAATCATTGATAAACACTCATGGGCCTCTAATAGAGTGTAAGACCCAATCCCCTTTTAACCAAAACCATTTGGGCCTCACTTATTGTATAAGTCCCTCTGCGTTAAAAGGAAACCTCGGCGCGATCGCCATTTTTAAATGAAAAATCAATTGGGCCTACCCTCGTGTTATAAACCCCACTCTTTTTATTTAAACCTTTTGGGCCTCTTTAGAGAGTGTAAGACCCATCCCTTTGTACAGAAAACCTTTTTTGGGCCTCAGTCACTTGTATAAGTCCCTCTGTACAAATTCAAACAGTGCGCTCACTGATAAAACCCTAGGCCTCTCCTTGAGCTGTAAGCCCCAAATCTTTCTTTTTAAAAGCACTTTCTCCTTTGATTTTGAATATACTGTTGTTTTCAATCTTTCTTTGTTGAACAACTAACCAAACAGCATGGAAGCTCTACAACCGAGTAAGTGGTTATTGCTTTCATTTACCACTTTCATATACATATAACTGTATTGTGGGGCTGTTTCACTGTAAGTCTTCTTTCATAAACTCATATCAACTGTGTAATAATAGTATAGATATTTAGAGTTTCCCCAGCCACTACGTCTAGAACTAGGTGACGCCGTTTCGTTTATTCGTAGAAATAGACAACTAGATCCCCAATAGGATCACCAGATACAGTCTTCTCTTTGGCTGTCCTCATTAGGAATTGTCAAGAGACTCTACCCCCAGAGATGAATGTATTCTCCGTGAATGGCATCTTTGAGTTTCTTCCAAATTCTCAAACTTTCCTGACTTGATCTATTCCTTGTGAATAGCTTGCCTTGAATTTCTCGGGGTTTGGGGACCCACGGGCTTCTTAAAAGCATCGGCCTCCTCTTGGGCATCGTACAAGGACCCACAGGCTTCCTAAAAGCAACCGTGCCTCCTCTTGGGCTTAGTACAAGGACCCTACGGCTTCTTAGAAGTATTCACAACCTCCTCTTAGGCTTCGTATAAATGATCTCTTCCTCCGGGAATGATAACCTCCTCTTGGGCATCGTACAAGGACCCGTCGGCTTCTTAAAAGTTTCCAGCCTCCTCTTGGGCTTCGTACAAATTGTCCCGACGACCTCCTAGAGGCATAGGAACAGAAAATAGTCATCTGCATAGAACAGTCCTTTCATAGAGTCTACTACTGTTTCTCAAAGCACAGTACAAAAGATGACACTCTAGACTTGGATAGTCTAATCTCCTTGAGTCTCAAAGACATTCTCAAGTGACCCCTTCGTTAAATAGGAAGAAAACCCGTAGACTAGGACAGTCTCAATACCCTTCGGATTTCCCATTTCCTTAAAGAACAGGAATAACCCGGATCCTCGAATCAAATCCTTGAGTACAGTGTTGCTCATATAAGAACTGATTTTCTCTTTAAAAATCAGTATACTGGACCTGTCACTTAACTGAACAATCGCCATAGCCTCCTCTTAGGCTTTGTATAATGATCCTTCTCCAGTGATACTAGCCTCCCTCTTGGGCTTTATACAATGATTCTCCCCAGCAGAGTTAATAACGTTTAGCCTCTTTCTCGGGCTTTGTACGAGACACATAAGAGACTCCCTCGTTGAGTCGATCACCCTTTCGCCTCCATCTCGGGCTTCGTACGAGATACAAAAAACTCTCTTGTTGAGTCAATTAGCCTCCATCTCGGGCTTTATATGAGATACCAAAAGATTCCCTCGTTGAGTCAAAACCTTTTAGCCTCTCTCTCGGGCTTTGTACGAGACACATAATAGCCTCCTCTTAGGCTTTGTATAAGAAAACCACTGGTTGATCCAATCAACCTTTTAGCATCAAAGCTGTGCCTCGTTCACAGTACACAAATATCAACAACTCCTTCCCCTTCATCTAATCGCTGTAAGCGGCAAGCCTCTGGATCATCTACATCCATGCCACTGTCCCTCTTTTAGCATGAGAAATTCCTAAGGAAAGATAACATTGCTCTACACTGAGTTAAAGTCTTCCCCTTCAGGTTGGAAATCCCCTATAAAGGAATTTATGGCATTGCCGGATTCACATATCCCGGTTAAAGTAATTCTCCTTTATAAAACAGTTGTGACATACAACCCCCTCTTTAGAGATGACAAATTCTCTCTAAAGTCAACACCTTTGGCTTCACATTTTGGGCTTCAAACAAGATACAAATAAACCTTTCAGCTTCACATCTTGGGCTTTGAACAAGATATAAACCACCTTTCGCTTCACGTCTTGGGCTTTGAACAAGACACCAAAACACCCATTTCCTCCCATAGAATAGGAGGAACTACGAACGCTCTGATTTCCCTGTTTCGGTAAACGGGAATACGTAGGCATAAGATTGAAAGAAAAATCTTAGCGAACACACTAAACAAAAACCCAAAATCCCATACTTTCATATATATCCATCCTAACATCTCAACCAATAGCCTAAAGCACCTCTCGTCAACAAAATAACCTAGGACAAACCCCGAATCTTTGTAGCATCTGTAAACCAACAGTTTTGACTGTTTAATCTCAGCATGCAAGCAGGGTTAATTGGAGACATCTATTTCCCTTTCTTCATCAGCTTTAATAGGATAAAAAATGAACCGAACTGTAGTACTAGAGCGATCGTGCTTCACAACCACATCCAAAAACCACTCGCTACAAGCAGGCCTTTGGCCAATTAGATCATTTTGGAATCTCGAGTCTCATCTAGCCATTGACTAGAGGTTAGAGCACAGGCCTATGGTTCTTTGGTTCAGAGATTATCTTTGACTCATTCAGTTTGAATAGGCTCAGTTCATGCCACCTTGGTGCATCCATTAAATTCTTGGAAACAAAATTGAATTCTTGGCACAATTTAGCCTTTTTAGGTTTGGCATGCTACTTGTAGATTCATGGACTTGTGAGGCTTGGGGATCAGATCATTCCATCCTTGTTTTATCCTCAGATGTGTCCAAAATGATGACAAGGCTTGGAGTTGTTCAAATTGATCAAATCGTGCCATAATGCACAAATCTGCCTTGTAAGACAGTTTGTATCAAGGCATATTGCAGTCATCATAACTCTTAGCTCAGATGGAATTTGATGGAGTTCTTGGACATTTTGGAAAGCTGATATATCCTATTTTATCATGATGTCCAACTTTGGTTTTGATCCAACTTGAATTACATTGAAAACTGCCTCTACTTTTGGGAAAAAATAAGGCAGATTCTGACTTAGTGAAATTTTCACTAAGTGTTGGAAAAATGTCACTTTTGTGTTTTCAGCCATTTTGATCCCTCCTTAACTTGAAATCCATGTGGAATTGGAATGAGCTGTAGTTGACACTTTTAAAGTATGCCATGAGATCTACAAATCCATCTTTGGATCATCCAAATTGGTTGCTTGGTTCTTAAGTTATGATCCTTGGAAGTTGGTACCCTAGCCACTTTGTTCCATAACTTAGAAAAATTCTAAGTTTTTATGGTTACCCCTTTTACAAGTTAACCCATTTTCTTTGGTTTTTCTTGATGAATGATGATTCCAATCACACATTAACATAATTTTACGATTAAGGGACCTTGGTTGACCAAAAATCAAAAAAGTCAAACTTTGACTTTTTGGTACAGTTGACTTTTCTAGCAGATGAAATCCAAACTGTGCGATCCTCTATGAAATCAAGTCATTGACCTAAATCAAACTTAATGTATGGATTCCATAGATGTTATAGGGTGTATTGACGTATGTCCCAAGGTTTAGGAGCATGTCTTGGTCAAAAGTCAAAGGTACATTTGACTTTTCCCGCGAAACCCTAGTTGCAGTCCAGATGAAATTGAAACTTGTAAATCAAGCTTCTTAGATCATTCCATTGTTGCAAATGGATCAATGTAGTTTATTGGAGACCCTCAAATCATATCTTGAGGTTTTGCCTCATGTTTGGTCCCAAAAGTCAACTTAGGGGTGAATTAGGTCAAGAAACCCTAATTCCTGATTTTTGGTAAATGCATCCCCTGAGGCTAAATTGACTTGATAATTTGGTCCATGAGGCCCCTTGGAGTATCTTGAGTTATGCTTTGAAGCATTGGCCCATGCCCAGATGAAAATTTCCATCTAGAGGCCCTGGTCGACCAAAACCCTAATTTGGTGACACTGGCGATCTTGAGGCTTAATCCACTTGGAATGCTGCAACCTTGTGCTTGATTCTTGAGGTGGGAGTCTTATTGATCCTTTATATGTGTTGGAGAGTTTAGAAAAGTTGAAGATCATGTCATTTCTTGATTGATCCTTTGTCTAAGTGCTCTGAGAGGGCTCAAAACCCTAATCTTTGATTGTAGAGAATGCCTAATAATTCCTGAGGAGATTGATGAGGCATAAAGGTACATCCATATTGTGATGATGATTTGCATAATGATGGGAAATCTTAGTGGTCAAAATTTGGGGTATGACATACAGGTCACATGTTAGTGTTTGAACAGCTTAGATACAACATATTAGATGTGTTTGGATCATTAGTTGTGATGGAATTGCTCTCTAACTAAAAAACTCAGAGATACCTTGCAAAAGAAGGCATTTTGGCATAAAGAGAAGGATTTTGAAGAAAGCATCAGTTTGGGTGCTTTGGTGTACTCAAGCTGATCACAATTGAGGCCTATTTATAGTGTGTCAAGTTTGTTTTGGCATCAATAGTGAATGGAGGTTGCAGCAGGCCTTTGGCCAATGTTATGCAAAAGGAATCTCAAGTTTCCTCTAGCCATTGACTCGAGATTAGAGCACAGGCTTTGTAGCTTTGGTTCAGAGATAAACTTGGACTGAATTCAGTTGGAATAGGCTCAGTTCATGCCACCTTGATGCATTCATTAAAGGCTTAGTGACAAAATTAAAGTCTTGGCACTTTTGATCTCTTTTAGGTTTGGCATGGCTACTTGTAGATTCTTGGACTTTGGAGGCTTGGAAATCAGATCATCCCCCTTGGATTTGATCCTCTAATGTGTCCAAATTGATGACAAGGCTTGGATTTATCAGATTTGGACAAATCGAGCAAAATGCACAAATTCTGCCTTGTAAAAACCAGTTCAGGATGCCATGTTCCAAGGGTTGTATCTCCTTGCTCAAATGGAATTTGGAGATGATCTGGTACTTGTTGGAAAGCCCTCATGGCATACTTTAACTTTGATGTTCACCCCTAGACCTGGTTTGACTTGGATCAAGGTGAAAAATGTCCCTACATTTTGGAAAAAGTAAGGCAGATATTTTCATGTTTTTAGCCATTTTGATCACTCCATAACTAAAAATCCATGAGGAATTGGAAGGAGGTGTAGTTGACACTTTTGAAGTATGTAATGAGAGCTACAAATCCAGCTTTGGACCATCCAAAATGGTTGCTTGGATCTCAAGTTATGGTCCTTGGAAGTTGGTACCCTAGCCACTTTGTTCCATAACTTAGAAAAATTCTAAGTTTTTTATGGTTACCCCTTTTACAAGTTAACTCACTTTCTTTGATTTTTCTTGATGAATGATGATTCAAATCACATATTAACATTGTTTTAGGGTTAAGGAACCTTGGTTGACCAAAAATCCAAAAAGTCAAACTTTGGATTTTTGTACAGTTGACTTTTTATCGGATGAAATCCAGACTGTGCGATCCTTTGTGAAATTAAGTCCTTGACCTAAATCAAACCTAATGGATGGGTTCCATAGGTGTTATAGTTTGTATTGAATCATGTCCCAAGGTTTGGGAGCATGTCCTGGCCAAAAGTCAAAGGCACAGTTGACTTTTTCCTCGAAACCCTAATTGTGGTCCAGATAAAATTGAAACTTGGGAATCAAGCTTCTTGGGTAAATTCATTGTTGCAAATGGATCAATGTAGTAGATTTGAGGCCCTCAAATCATGTCTTGAGGTCTTGGCTCATGTTTTGTCCCAAAAGTCAACTTAGGGGCGAATTAGGTCAAGAAACCCTAATTCCTGATTTTTGGTAAATGCATCCCCTGAGGTTAAATTGACTTGATGATTGGGTCCATGAGGTCCCTTAGAGTATCTTGGGTTATATTTTAAAGCATTGGCTCCTGCTCAGATGAAAAATTCCATCAGGAGGCCTTGGTCGACCAAAACCCTAATTTGGTGACACTGGCGATCTTGAGGCTTAATCCACTTGGAATGTTGCAACCTCGTGCTTGATTCTTGATGTGGGAGTCCTCTTGATCCTTTGTGGGTGTTTGAGAGGTTTAGACAAGTTGAAGATCATGTCATTCCTTAATTGATCCTTTGTCTAAGTGCTCTGAGAGGGCTAAAAACCCTAATTCTTGATTGTAGTAGATGCTCAACAATCCTTGAGGAGATTGATGAGGGGTGATGGTTCATCCATATTGTGGTGATGATTCTCACAATGATGGGAAATCTTAGTGGTCAAAATTTGTGGTATGACAGATGCCCCTATTTAATTTTCTTGGACCCGAAGGTGTGAATGGCGAAGGTATTCGGGCGTTCGGGGTGCAAGAGGATTAAATATCGGAATACCCAAAATTTTGATGGTGGTTATGAATGGCTGCTTGCTCATCCATCTTCTTTTGCTAAGCGTTGATACTTAGAAAAGGTAAAACTTCCCCTCGATCCTGGTCTTCAGCCAAGGATCTGGTCTAAGTTTCTTTTGTCAATAAACTTCCCCTCGATCCTGGTTTCCTACCAAGGAACTGGTCTTAGTTTCTGAAATAAACTTCCCCTCGATCCTGGTTTCCTACCAAGGAACTGGTCTCAGTTTTTGAAATAAACTTCCCCTCGATCCTGGTTTCCTACCAAGGAACTGGTCTCAGTTTCTGAAATAAACTTCCCCTCGATCCTGGTTCCCTACCAAGGAACTGGTCTCGGTTTCTGAAATAAACTTCCCCTCGATCCTGGTTTCCTACCAAGTGTCATACCCCAAATTTTGACCACCAAGATTCCCATCATTGTGAAAACCATCATCACAATATCGATGAACTTTCACACACATCAGTCTTCCCAAAGATGGGTGAGCATTCACTGCAATCAAGGATTAGGGTTTCAAGCCCTCTCAGAGCCCTTAGACAAATGATCAATCAAGAAAGGACATGATCTTCAACTTGTCTAAACCTCTCAAACATCCATAAAGATCAAGAGGACTCCCACATCAAGAATCAAGCACAAGGCTGCAGCATTCCAGGTGGATCAAGTCTCAAGATCTTCAGTGTCACCAAATTAGGGTTTTGGTCGACCAGGGCCTCCAGGTGGAAATTTTCCTCTGGGCATGAGCAAATTCTTTAAAGCATAAGCCAAGATACTCAAAGGGACCTCATGGACCCAATCATCAAGTCAATTTAACCTCAGGGGATGCATTCATAAAAAATCAGGAATTAGGGTTTCTTGACCTAATTCACCCCTAAGTTGACTTTTGGGACAAAACATGAGCAGAGACCTCAAGACATGATTTGAGGGTCTCTCATATACCATATTAATCTATTTGCAACAATGGATTAATCCAAGAAGCTTGATCAACAAGTTTTAATTTCATCTGGACCACAGTTAGGGTTTTGAGAAAAAAAGTCAACTGTACCTTTGACTTTTGATCAGGACATGCTCCCAAACCTTGGGACATAAGTTAACACACCCTATAACACCTATGGAATCCATATATCAAGTTTGATTTAGGTCAAGGACTTAATTTCATAAAGGATCGCATAGTTTGGAATTCATCTGACAAAAAGTCAATTGTTCCAAAAAGTCAAAGTTTGACTTTTTGATTGTTTGATCAATTATGGTCCCTTAACCCTAAAATGATGTTAATGTGTGATTGGAATCATCATTCATCATGAAAAATCAAGAAAAGTGGGATAACTTGTAAAAGGGGTAACCATAAATAACTTAGAAATTTTCTAAGTTATGGAACAAAGTGGCTAGGGTACCAACTTTGGAGGATCATATCTCCTAAACCACAAGGCCATTTTTCCCCATTCAAAGCTGGATTTGTAGCTCTCATGGCCCTCTACAAAAGCTTCAACTACACCTCATTCCAATTGATCATGGATTATGAGTTATGCTTGGGTCAAAATGGCTGAAAACATGAAATGTCACTTTTTCCAACACTTGGTGAAATTTTCACTAAGTCAGAATCTGTTTCACTTTTTCCAAAATGTAAGGGCATTTTTCACTTGGATCCAAAAATTCTCAAAACAAACTATGATCACGCATATTTTGTATCATATGAGGGCTTTCTAAACTGACCAAGAACTTCACCAAACTCAATCTAAGCAAGAAGTTATGACAATGGCAATATGCCTTTTTGCAACTGTTATAACAAGGCAGATTTGGGCATTTTGCTCGATTTGCTCAAATTTTGCAAAGGGCAAGCAACTCTATCTATCTGAACACCTCAGGGGGAGACCAAGGAGAGAAAAACATTGATCCATCAGCCTCCCAAGTCTTTGGAACCAAAAGTAGCATGCCAAACCTAGAAATGCCTAAAAGAGGGACAAGACTCTAATTTTGTTTTGGAGCATTTAATGGATGCACCAAGGTGGCATGGACTGAGCCTTTTCCAACTGAATTCAGTCAAGGATGATCCAACAACTAGGGAACCACAACTCTGTGCTCTAACCTCTAGTCAATGGCTAGAGGAGACTTAGATTCTCATTGATCAACATTGGCCAAACTTCTGCAGTAGCTGCCATTCACTATTGCAGCCAAAACAAACTTGACACACTATAAATAGAGCTCATTTGTGGGCAGTTTGAGTACACCAAAGCCATCAATCAGATGCTTTCCTCAAAATCACTTTCTCTAGGCAAAATACCTTCTTTAGCAAGGTAACTCTGAGTTTTTGAGTTAGAGAGCATTTCCATCACAGCTCATGATCCAAACACATCCAATATGTCATATCTAAGCTGTCCAAACTCTCACAAGTGACCTGTAACACAAAAATCTTAAAGCCCTCTCTCAAAACCTCAAAATAGGACTTTTGTGCATTTTTTAACCCATGTCTTGATTCAATCACTTTCAAAACCAGATAAAACCTCAAACACACTCCAAATATCATCCTTGAACTGTCCAAAATGGTTCCCCACATCTGGAACACCATTTGAGAGAGTTGCTATTTTGGCCACTTTTGCCCCTTTTGCAAGAAAGGGCCAGTTTCCATTCCTGAGTTTCCAGCTGGTTCCAACAACTCTAAAAGCTTCTAAGGGATCATTTGAGGGTGTCCAAAGCATCAAAACTTTTCTGGAATAAAGCACTTGGTAGATATCCCAAAAAGCTCCAAAAGAGGTAAGCATCACAACTTGAACTCTCTGAAATATGCCTTGCTTTGAAGTCCACTGATCATGCATCTCTTATACATGTTATATGTGTTGTGTTTGCACCAATTTATCATGTAATTCATACCTGTACCAAGAGATAGCACAGAAAATGTAAAACATGGCCTATTTCAAAACCACTATCGGGTTTTGAGGAGGATTTATTTTCTGAAAAAACTACCACCACCATTGGATTCCTTGTGAAATTCTAGGCCAGATGCATATAAATTTTGTCCCAATCCATGGAGAAATGAGAAAGTTATGGCCTTCACGTTTCTAACCAAAATCTTGCCTTGCCTTGCCTTGGGCCAGGCCAAAAACAAGGCAAGCCTTGTATATTTGTGGTTGTGTTTCAATACACGGATGTATCACCACCCCAGTGGTAGGAAGCGCGCACTGCACACAAGAGGTCTGGGGTTCGAATCCCCCTCGCCCCAGACCCCTTTTTAATGCTTTTTCCACTTTTTTTTAATTATTTTTCATATTATTTTTAATGATTTGAAAAATTAATAACTCCCTCAATTTTAATTATTTTTTATTGGTTCTTTTTGCAAAAAGTCACAAAAATGTCGAAATATTTTATTCCACAAAAAAATCAAGTTTATATTATTTATTTAATATAGTTGGTATTTTTGTTAATAAATTCACTTTTAATTATTTTTAAACATTTTAAAAATGAATTCTCATGTTGAAAATCAAAACTAATTGAATTTTAATTCATCTTGTGATTAAAACATCATTTTTCAAATCTCAACCAAAAATCACAAGTTGTTTATTCAAACTTATTTGGTATTTTATCATATTTTATTGATTTTCTTTGAGAATTTACTTTGAAAATGATGAAATTAGGGTTTCTTTGATTTTCACCCCAACAAATCTTTTTAAAACACCATGGGCCTCTGGTAGAGTGTAAGAACCAACCCTTTTTGAAAACCAAAATAATTTGGGCCTCAGTGTATTGTATAAGTCCCAATACCATCAAAAAGTTCGGCGCGATCGTCGCCTTTTTTAATATAAACCTATGGGCCTCTCCCCGAGTTGTAAGCCCCTTCTCTTGTACAAAAATAAACTATAGGCCTCTAATAGAGTGTAAGACCCAACCCCCTTTTAACCAAAACTTTTTGGGCCTCAGATATTGTATAAGTCCCTCTGCGTTAAAAGAATAATCTCGGCGCAATCGCCAGTTCAAAAATCAAATCATCTGGGCCTACCCTCATGTTATAAGCCCCATTCCTTTTCTTTAAATACTTTTGGGCCTCTTGAGAGAGTGTAAGACCAATCCCTTTGTACAGAAAACCTTTTTGGGCCTCAGTCACTTGTATAAGTCCCTGTACAAATTCAAAACAACAGTGCAATCACTGATAAAACCTTGGGCCTCTCCGCGAGCTGTAAGCCCTAACAATCTTTTCAAAACACTTTCTCCTTTGATTTTGAATCCAAATATATGTTGTTATCGAACTTTTCTTTGTTGAACAACTAACAACAACATGGAAGCTCTACAACGGGTAAGTGTTTATCCGCTTTCCTTTACCGCTTTCATATGTATATAACTGTATTGTGGGGCTGTTTCACTGTAAGTCTTCTTTCACATCCTTTTATATACTTGTCACATATCCACTGTGTAATACTAGTATAGTTATTTAGAGTCTTCCCCGGCAACTACGTCTAGAACTAGGTAAAGCCCTGTTGGTCACTCTTAAATACAAACAAAACTAGATCCCCCGTAGGATTCCAGATACAGTCTTCCCTCCTCTTGGGGTTAAACAATATGGAACAAAGAGAAAGGCAGTATTCTCGATGAACCATTTCTCAGACTGTCACCCTTAGAAATTGTCAAAGAAACTCTAACTCCCCAAAGATGATCTTTTCTCCGTGAATGACATCTCTTGAGTTTCTTCCAAATCCTTGAACTTTCCTGGCTTGATCTATTCTCTGTGAATAGCATGTCTTGAACTTCTCGTGGTTTGGGGAACCACATGCTTTCTAAAAGTATCCCCGCCTCCTCTTGGTCGTTGTACAAGGACCCTTCGGCTTCTTAGAAGTTCTCATGCCTTCTCTTGGGCTTAATACAAGGACCCTGACGACCTCTTAAAGGTATAGGACAGAACTTAGTCATCCTTTAATAGAGCAGTCTTTCTAGCGGCAAAACTCCGACCATTTTAGGGATGATACTCATCCCTTAATGCCCGTGTCTTCTCTTAGGCATAGTACGAAAGATAAAACTCTAGACTTGGACAGTCTAAACCTCTTGAGTCTCAAAGACATTCTCAAGTTCCTCCGAAACATAAGCAGAAGCCCACTCTCTCTCATGAGAGGTCCCCACACTTGGACCTGCCTAGGAATCTCAGTGACCTTTGGCAATAAGATAGCCTCCTCTTGGGCTTTGTACAAATGATCCTCCGAAGCTTTTCAGACTCTCTTGTTGAGTCGATCCCATTTTAGCCTCCGTCTTGGGCTTTGTACAAGACATATAAAACACTCTCTTGTTGAGTCAACCTCCTTTTAGCCTCAATCTCGGGCTCTGTACGAGATAGAAAAACACGCTCTTATTGATTATAAAAGACTCTCTTGTTGAGTCAATCTCTTTTCGCCTCCGTCTCGGGCTTTGTACAAGACACACAAAAACACTCTTGTTGAGTATAAAAGACTCTCTTGTTGAGTCAAACTCTCTTTTCGCCTTCGTCTTGGGCTTCGTACAAGACAAATAAAACTCTCTTGTTGAGTCAAACTTCTTTTCGCCTCCGTCTCAGGCTTTGTACAAGACACATAAAAAATCCTCTCTTGTTGAGTGAACCTTTTTAGCCTCAATCTTGGGCTTTGTACAAGACAGAAAGAACATTTTTCCCCAGAAAAAACTTTTAGCCTCCTCTTAGGCTTTGTATAAGGAAATCCCCAGTTGAGTTAATCAACCTTTTAGCATTAAATTGGTGCTTTGCTCACAGCATACAAACATCAACAACTCCTCTTTAGAGATGACAAATTCCCTCTCAGTCAGGACCTTTAGCTTCATATCTTGGGCTTTGAACAAGATACACATCACCTTTAGCTTCATATCTTGGGCTTTAAACAAGATACAAATCACCTTTAGCTTCATGTTTTGGGCTTTGAACAAGACACCAAAACATCTCTTTCCTCCCATAGAATAGGAGGAACTACGATCGCTCTGATTTCCCTGTTTAATTAAACGGGAATACGTAGGCATAAAATTGCAACAATCTTAGCGACTATAACAAATAAACACTCCCAGTCCAGTCCCTTCATATATCAACCAAGAAAAAATCCAGTCTAGCATCCTAAACCAAAAAACCCCTATACAGTAAAGTCACTTTCGTTCTTAAATGCATAACCCTAAGAAAAACGCCTTTTTGATAGCATCTGTAAATCAACAGTTTTGACTGTTTAACCTCGGTATGCAAGTAGGGTTAATTGGAGACATCTATTTCCCTTCCTTAATCAGTTCAATAGGATAAAAAATGAATCGAACTGTAGTATCAAAGCGATAGTGATTCGAAACCACAAAAACCGCACTACACCAAGGAACTAGTCTCAGTTTCTTTTGTCAATAAGCTATTTGTAGCGGTTTTCATGAAACTTCTCGCCGAATTTTCCTGGGGAGATGCCATTTGATGGGAAAAAGTTTCGGATTCAGACTTGCTAAGGAAACCCATTGGTCTGAGCTGTAGAGGTGCGCAAACTTCTCTGTTAGAGACGCCATTTGTCGACTCTATTGGGGTAAATGAGTCTCTTGAGAGACTGTTTCCTACTTGGGGGATGTTACATCATACTTTTCCTCGAGATATTCTCGGAGAAATGCCATGTGATGCAATCCAACTTGGAGGTGCTAATGACCTTTTCGTCAGCGAACTTTCCAGAGAAAAACTGCTGTATTGCCGAATCTTTGATTAAGAGGCTTTCTCTGGGGATTTTCCTTAATCCAGGAAAGCGAAGATATCATCTTCAATGGCGAAGAGTGACGTTTGTCGAAGGTTTTCTTGTCTTTCAGAGGTTCAAGTTATCAAAGTGGTCGAAGACCGTCTCCATTCCAGAAATAAACTGGAGGAGAGATTGTTTAGACAACACATTTCCTGACGAGGAAAGAACTGACAACTCGATTGATAAGAGGACTTTCATCACTTGGGGATAAGACTGACCAGTGTGATAGTGATGCAATATGAATATGAATGTAAATCAATAATGCATGATGTATGTATGTTTATGCTGACAAAACTGACGTGACATACAGACTAGTGGATGAACACGACCGGATACTCGACCACTGCAGGGGACGAAGAAGTATCACTGGCTCAAGATATCAATTCTGCCTTGCTTAGGAGAGATAGTCCCCATGGGGAACAACCTTGGTCGGGCTTAAGAGATAAGAACTCGGCCGGGATGTCGGACGGAATATTCGCATCTGACACAAGTGATCCTTCATTCAGGCGTACTGGTTTAGAAGGACTACTTTGACTCTGCACTTTGAAGCTTAATCGCCTTTGGAGAAGCGATCGATGTTCTTTCGATGTTCAACAGTCAAAAGAAATTGCCATCTTTATTTTAAAAGCAGAAAAAAATGTTTGACAAGTAAATTCATTTTTGTTTTATTTCAAGAATCGTTAACCATGTTAAAATGTTGTTCTGTAAAGCTAAATCAAATAAGAACTGCAAAGAAAAACACTAAGGCTCAAATTTTATTGATAGGATAGAAATCAGCCAAACACGTGATTCCATGGAGTACTTACAAAGTTTAGAAAATGGTAATTAAAGGGAAAAGGGCTACATTGAAACATAACGACCACTATCCTTCTACCAACTTTGAATTCTGGACATCCTGAGCTTCTGTCGAAGATGACCTTGACTGGAGTTTTCCTGATGGATGGCATTACTGCTGCTGGGGGTTTTGCCCCTTTGTTGAATGTAGTTACTTGCCATGAATCCCTAACTTTTACCTGGATTGTACTTTGAGATTTCTAATCCACCGGGATGATTTTTGATTATGTCTCTAATTTTTGCCTGGACCGCCCTTTCGGGTTTTCAATCCACCGAGACATTTTCTCTCTTTTTTTTTCATTTTTTTTTTCATTTAGGCGATGTATTTCTTGACTACGTCAACATTCGTGGGGTAGGCAAATTCTTCTCCATCCATGGTTGCGAGTCTTAAGGCGCCGCCTGAGAAGGCTTTCTTGACCACATAGGGGCTGTCATAATTCGGAGTCCATTTGCCCCGGGAATCTGTGAGAAATGATTGCATCTTTTTGAGCACAAGGTCTCCTTTCCTGAAGACACGGGGTCGGGCCTTTTTGTCAAATGCTTTCTTCATTCTTTGTTGATATAACTGACCATGACATAGAGCCGTTATTCGCTTTTCTTCGATCAGATTCAGTTCGTCGTGTCGACTTTGACACCATTCCGCTTCTGTTAGCTTAGCTTCCATCAATACCCGGATTGACGAGATCTCTACTTCTATGGGGAGCACTACTTCCATGCCATATACTAGAGAGAAAGGGGTTGCCCCTGTTGAAGTGCGGACAAATGTGCGATAACCGTGAAGAGAAAAGGGTGGCATCTCGTGCCAGTCTTTGTAGGGAATCAGTCCTGATTGGTATGTGTTCCAATCTCCTTTGATCTGATTGAAAACCAGGGCTGAATCGCCATATACATCCAAGTTCTTAATTCTCAAGTCAATCGCTTCTTCGAGACCCATGATACAAGCTTTGTATTCGGCCTCGTTGTTTGTGCACTTGAATGTCAGCCAGGCGGTGAAAGGAATGCGGTACCTGTCATACCCAAAATTTTGACCACTTAGATTTCCTATCATTGTGCAAATCATCATCACAATATGGAGGAACCATTATACTTCATCAGTCTCCCCAAAGATGGGTGAGCATCCACTACAATCAAAATTAGGGTTTCAAGCCCTCTCAGAGCCTTAGACAAAGGATCAATCAAGGAATGACATGATCTTCAACTTGTCTAACATCCACAATGGATCAAAAGGACTCCCACTTCAAGGATCAAGCACAAGGCTGCTCCCTTTTAGGTGGATCAAGTCTCAAGATCGACAGTGTCACCAAATTAGGGTTTTGGTCGACCAGGGCCTCCAGATGGAAATTTTTCATCTGGGCACAAGCCAATGATCCAAAACATAACCTAATATACTTCATGGGACCTCATGGACCCAATCATCAAGTCAATTTTGCCTCAGGGGATGCATTCATCAAAAATCAGGAATTAGGGTTTCTTGACCTAATTCACCCCTAAGTTGACTTTTAGGGCAAATCATGAGCCAAGACCTCAAGAGAGGGTTTGAGGGACTCTAATGAACTATATTGATCCATTTGGAACAATGGATTAATCCAAGAAGCTTGAGCAACAAGTCTCAATTTCATCTGCACCACAATTAGGGTTTCGCGAGGAAAGTCAACTGTAACTTTGACTTTTGACCAGGACATGCTCCCAAGCCCTAAGACATGATTCAATATACCATATGACACCCATGGAACATGTCCATCAAGTTCGATTTAGGTCAAGGACATGATTTCATGAAGAATTGCACAATTTGGAATTCATCTGATAAAAAGTCAACTGTGCACAAAAGTCAACTTTGACTTTTTGAGATTTTTCACCAAAATGGATTTTTAACCCTAAAATGATGTTAATGTATGATTTGAATGATCATTCATCAAGAAAAATCAAAGAAAGTGGGATAACTTGTAAAAGGGGTAACCATAAAAACTTAGAAAAGTTTCTAAGTTATGGAAAAAGTGACACTAATGTGCCAACTTTGGAGGATCATAACTCCTAAACCACAAGGCCATTGTTCCCCATTGAAATCTTGATTTTTAGATCTCATTGCCCTCTACAAAAGCTTCATACTGACCTATGTCCAAATTCCTCATGGATTTTGAGTTATGGAGTGATCAAAATCAAGAAAAGTCACTTTGTTCTAACACTTAGTGAAAATTTCACTAAGTCAGATTTTACCCTACTTTTTGCCAAATGTAAGGTAACTACGGTTCTCAATATCCCGGGCTCCTAGGTCGAAAGTAGTAATGTATTCACGATAGCTCGTTCAACAAATACCACCTTTGAGAGGGCCTCAACTGAGTGTGGAATCAAACCGACTTCTTTGGAATTACTTCCTCAAAATCTCCTCGATTATATCCATGATCCTATCTTATATGTGCTCTCAAGTCCAGGTTAGGACTTATCTCACTACACAAAGTAGCAACCCTGCACACAGAAAACCCAAGCAGAACAGGTATATATACAGATATAAAGATATACATGCAAACAAGCAAATAAATAACATAGATATAAACAAGTTAGGGGAAACCCTCAATCCCAAGTGAAGTCGCCATTTCTGTCGCGGTGAGAATCGGATACCATAGCTATTATGTTAACTAGGATCACAAATCTTAATGTTCACCACCGGTCTTTATTTTATCCAAAGGAAAGGGTTAAAGATCGAAAATCCTAATAAGAGAATCTAGGTTCGGGGGTTGGTTACGCTTAGGGAAGGTATTAGCATCCTAAACGTCTGTAGTACTCTACAGGAACCTCTTGTTATTATTTATGTTATGTTATTTGTTTGCTTGCTAAGGGTATGACTTGATATATGGATCAAGGATGCTTGGGTTGATTGTTCAATTGGTGTTGACCAATATTTTTGAAAATGGAACTTGGTGTTGACCAAATTCTTTGATTTTTTTATGAAGGATTGATTTTATTTTATTTTTTTGTTCTTTTTATTTATTTATTAATTATCTATCTAAAGAAAAAGAGGCGGTAAAAACAAATGACAATTACACATGAGGGTGAGGGATACATTTTATCAATGAGAAGTAAGAAAATGATTGAAATACTACACAACCAAACAAATAAATGTGGGTCCGAAACCAACCGAAATCGAATGGCAACTGAATTTAGCTTTGAAGCTAACTAAGAGTGGATTCATGTAGGAATCACTCTATGAGAAGCCGAACAAATGACTATAAGCACTCAAACGGTTCTCAAAAGTTAAATTAGATTTTAACTCCGAAATTGAAATGCAACGGTAAACAAATATAGATCCGCATACCGATGAAAATCGACAAATGGTTTGCTACACTCAACGTGATCATCGCAATCGGATCGAAATCGTGCGGAAAAAAATGCATAGAAAAATAAGTTTTAAAACATTTTAAATCAATAATGCTGCTAACGCAAAAAAATGCGATCATCGCAATAGGGATCCAAATCATGTGGATCTATTTATAACAAAAAGCAACTCAAAGAAAAAGATAATTTTAAATTTGATTAAAATTAGGGTGTGACACCCTTGTTTGTGAATTGTCAACTTGATTACCTTCAGGCGTGGTCTCTGGACGCTCGACCAGAAGCCTCAATCTCTCTTGAGTCTGTGCCATACCAGTCATGAGAGTCATGAACTGATCCATGCGTGCCCTCATCTCAGCCAAATCACTCTGCATTTGATCCATGACCTTAGCTTGATTTCTACGGGTTGCGTATCGGTGGACGTGAAATTCTCAGCTATAATGCCTGAAACCAAATAAAGGTTAGGAAAAAATGGAACAAGTACCTGTTATGCAAAAATGCTTATGATTTTGAAAATGCAAATGTCATGTTTTTCGTCCCCAGGGCGTTTTACACCCTGATTCCAGTCTTAATCACAAGAATCTCAATAATAGTCACATAATGTTGAGAGAAAAATATTGCGAAGAACTGTGCTGGTGAATAGCGTGATGCCGAAGAAACCCCTTTGAATAAGCCATTCATTGAATTCAACAGAAAACTAGTAAGTGCCGAAGAATTTTACAACGAGTCCGTAAATGGGAAGTACATCAAGGAAATGACTCCATCAACAAGCCTGATGGTAGCCAACAGTACATCAAAACTACATTAAAAAGATGGGAAAGTAAGATCAAACATCTAACTCCAAATCTTTCAATTTCTCACTAGAATGCTTGATTTCTTCAAAAAGGATTCTGGTGCGCTGATGACCCGGCCTTTCAATCAACTCTTTGATCAAAATGTATCTCCTCTTCAAAGCTTCGGCTAATGAATCTGCGTGCATCAGGAGAGCTTCATCAGTACTCACTTCCTTAAACCTTTTCACCCCAGCTTGTATCTTGAGTCTTCCCATCTCCATCATGGCATCCTCAAGCTTTTTCTTGGACACTTTCAGTTCATCATTAACATTCTCCAGCTACTCTTGGCTTTTCCCAAAGTCTTCCCGATGCTTTCTCCGTTGTTCATGCGCTCTAAGAAGCTCATCGTCTTTGGCCTTTAATTGCTCTCGCAACTCCGTATTCTTCATTCTGATCTCATCCCAGGCTTGTTGAAGCTTGGCTAGCATGTCTTTAGTCTGGGCTAAAGCCTGTTTGGTCTTCTTATGAGCTTGAGTGGCAGCATCGGCACCCTTACTGACTTTCTGGAAATGTTGAGCCCTTTTTGTAAAATCCCTTTCTCTTGTTGCTAAAATTTGTTCGGCATCTTGGGCTTTCAGTTCCAATCTTTTGTTGGTATGTAGCGCTTCTTGAAGACGGCTTCTCAGCTCAGAATTCTCTCCTTGAAGCTTTTTCACCGAGGCTTGCAACTTATCAAATTCTTCCACAGTGGCAGTACTTCTTTCTTTCTCACCCTCAGGATACAGAAGGGGCGCCTTACCAAAAGGCAAGTGAAAATATTCAACTCTTTTCTTCACCCACTCTTCATATGCTGGATAAGCCCGATTGTTGGGTTTGCCTAGAGCAACTTTCCCTTTCTTCAGTACGCTACCCCAGCTTTCAGAGACTTTTTGTGCTGTTTCAAACCATCTGATGTGTGGAAATACAGGGACTCCTTCACATCTCTCTTAATGGGCGGACCCGTCAGAGCGTACCCAAATTGCCGGATGGCCAAAGAAGGATTGTAGTTAATTCCCCCTTTCTTCCTATTAGTGGAACATTAAGAAACTCACCACAGCTGTGGATAATATTCTTGCCGATTAGCCCATGATCTACCCATATGATGTCCTTGTCAACTAGTCCCATTAAGCGCCGACTCCATTCTAGAGAATCTTTAGAATCCACAAAAGCTCCTGATTGTGGTAATCGACTTGCAAACCACTTATAGAACAATGGTGCACAGCAACGAACTATCCCTCCTCTTTTCTTTTCATTTCTGTTGTATAAGGCGTAGTGAAGGTCTCCCAACAGTGTGGTACCAGATTTTTCATCATGAATATCCGAATTGCGTTCGTATCAACAAAATCAGGCTCGTTGGGAAACAATACAATAACGTATACACAAAGGCTAACAAAGCATTAAAAACAACCCATTTCCCATCTTTCGCAGCCTCCCGAACCTTCTTTATCAAATACCCCAGCTTGTAACCACAAAGCTTTCCTTGGTTAGAGATATTGGCCTCTAACTCTGACTTGCTCAAATAAAGAGCACCAGCCACTTTTCCAAAGTCAAGATCACCCACATACCCAAAGAAAGGAGGCTCCTCTTTGATAGCAATCCCTAACATGTTGGAATATTACTCTAAAGTAGGTACCAACAAATAATCTGGAAATATAAAACACCTCAGAGGAGGATCGTAGAACTGCATCAAAGTATGGAGACCCCTATATTCGTAATCACTGACATTGCAAACAAAAGATAAAATCCACCCATATTTTTCTTCGAAAGCTGTCCGCACTTCAGGGCTCGCCATTCCTTTCAGGACAATAATAGGGCCTAGAGTAGGCGTGAGGAATTTGTAACTGATGATATTCTTCCTCTCTTTAGTATTCATCCTTGTGAGAACCTGATGACTGGAATCGGGGGTAAAGTATGCACCTGGAAATGAATAAACATGTATGTTAGGATATGTAAATGTAATGCAAAGGGCATGGTATCAAGGCGCCAAGTGTCTGTGCTGGACTGTGAATGGTGCCAGTGTAGCTATGAGAACAATATAGAACCATAGATAGGAACCATCTGAATACAATAGGATGAATTCTCCTTTTGCGTAATGACAACAGAAAACCGGGTATGTAGGAGGTTGTGGTTACCTGCAAACCTGTAAATAACCCGCCCTTCTCACGTGTGAGTACTAAGATCCTCAGTATCCCGGGCTCTCAGGTCGAGAAATGATGATACATTCACCATTTCTGGCTTGGCATCATCATCAATCGAGAAGGCCTCAACTGATTCTCCAAAACGAAAGGTCCTCAGCTTCAGGCACTGAGGTCGAGAAGCAATAGTACATTTATCCCTCAGGGTACAGAACTATCGCCAATCGAGGAGTGCCTCCACTGATTCTCTTTCAAAAAGGACATCCTATAGCAAGTTCCCAGCATTGGGTCCTCGGAACGAGAATGTGCAATGGGTTTACCACAAAACATGGTCTGCCACTGTCACATCTCAGGAGGAGTGCTGCAACTGAGTCCTCGGGAATGGTCACCAGAGTCGACAGTTCCTCAAGAGAATAACTACTGGCCTGTATAACATACAGTAGAAGATAGCTCCTGATAGAACCTCGTCTAGTTGTGGGTCTCATGAACAACTATACGTGGTCACCACCATGTAAGCGTCACGACTATCCACTCTAATACCTATGTGTGTACTCAAGTCTGGGTAGTGGGCTTATATCTCAGAACACCCCATCCCGCCAAACAGAAAACCAGCACCGCACAACATAATACAGTATATGAAAGGAAAATGCTAAAATTCAGTAAATATAGTAAAGTACAGTAAAGCGGTAATACGATAAACAGCAATACAGTAAAACAATAAATACAACAAAATACAACATCAAAGTAAACACCCAAATGAATGAAAAAAAACAAGCACTAGGATTGACTCGCTTAGGGAACCAGAGATTCTGGGTTCGATCCCCAGCAGAGTCGCCAGCTGTCGCTCTCGGGATTTTCATCCAAGTACAAACGCGAAAGTGGCACCGAAACAGAGTCGCCAGCAATGTGTATTTATCCCAAGAGAGGGAAAGAAAACACTGCGTAAACCAGAGGGAAAGGACAGAGCATGGTCTTGCGACCAAGAGAACTGGGTTCGGGAGTCAGTTACGCGAAGGGAAGGTATTAGCACCCCCACGCGTCCATCGTACCCGATGGGATCCATCCATGCTTATCTCGATCAAAGGGTGTCGTTGACTGGAGCTTCGCTGCTGAGAACTGGAAAAGAAAGGTAGAAAGGAAGGGGGGAAAGAATGAGAACAAGAAGCAAATGTAGGGAAAATAAAAGAAGTGCTCGAATGGGCCCTACCCCACTGCCTACGTATCTCATCGGGAACATGAGAATCAGAGCGACGTAGTTCCCCTCAGCTAAGGGAAAGTTGTTTGTGTTTTTTAGTGGAAACGTCAAAGTGCGCGTTCCAGCAGTTAGGTGTTGCAACTCGCTGAAGGGAGACTTAGGCGTTACCTGTTTGCGGTGGAACGTACGTGAAGGATCCTTAAGGAATAGAATGAAGGAGATGAGGAGATAATTTGTTTGTTTGTTTTTGTATTTTAGAAAGAAGTGTTTTGATCACTTTTGTGTTAGTAACACGTATTGCATTCAAGTCTATAATATAGGATCGAATGCGTCGCATGGTCGTCCTAACAGGACGTATGCTAAACATTCTAGGAAGGTGGAGAGAAACCTTTCTCCTTCCATTTCCCATGTTTTAGGCTCACATGCAATATGCGTCAACCTTTATTAAGTGTTTTTTTGCTTTTTGTTTTGAGATGAGGAGAGAAAGACTCAAATGGTTAAGAAAGGTAAAATCTAATGAGGGAGACTAAGACTCAAACCCTAAAGTTATCATACATGGATTTTCCTATGGTTAATGTGGTTTAAGAAACCTAATCCTAAGAGAAAAGAGAAGAAAAATGAATTAAACAACTCACTTCTAAAGTAGAAGATGAGTTATAATTCAAAAGGGGGAAGAAAGAAGTTATTCAAGGAAAGCATATAAATGCTCATCATGATCATAAGTAGAGTGATTAAAAGTGATAAGAGAAAATAGAAGAAAGAAGTGTATGTGTAAGCATATCCACACACTTACTTACCCTTAGCACCTACATGAAAAGGTTAGCTCAAAAACTACTTACAAGTAGTGAAATAAGGAAAGAATACCAAATAATGATCAAACAAATTAAGAATCAATGGATAAAGATCCTAAGAGTTGAAAATCAATCAAGGTCATAACCTATTCTCTAAGGATGTCCTCTAATGTTAAGATATCTAACCCACACAAACTATGCACAAGCAAAGTCTTAAACATCAAATAAAAGCACCTATGAAAGAAATAAATGAAAGATGAGTGGAAATGCAAAGTGATCATACAATAATGCTTCACCAAAGATCAAGGTCAGAACCACATACCATTTATAAATGTCTCACAATGCATATGAATCATCATACAAATCATGGATGCAATGATTCAAGTAAAAGAAATAAGATGAAGAAGAGATAAGGAGAAGAAACAAGTTTCTAATTAGATGCACAAAGTGACATACCAAAGTGCATAACATGTGAAATGATTAATGAATGCATATGGGAAGTGGCATACTATTAATGAGATGCAAATGGAAGGTATGAAATGGCATACAAAATGCACACATAAAACATGTATAGCTTAAGAAGAGATAGGATGCAAGTTTAATTCAATCAAGTTCATGTAATGGAACAAATTGAAACAAGCATGTTTAAGTGGCAAGAAGTGAAAGCAAATTACCTATAATCATGGTTTAAGATGTCCTATAATATCATACAAATGAACTATAACATCATACAAAGTAAACACAAGAGGTGGCACAAGTGCCTCATCAAAATCATATGAGAATGAAGTAGAAGAATGTGCATACATGTTACTTCAAATGCAAGGCATTAAAAAAATATCAAAGCACATGAGAAAATTGTAAATAATAGGGCTTAAACAATCCAAGTCAGAAGCACAAACATGTATAAAAAACTCATGGCAAAACTCAAAAGAAAAGTGCATCAAAACGCCTCATGAAAACACATTGAAACACACCACAAAAATGCTCAAATAAGAACTCCTAAACACATGATAAAATGACTTTAAAAATCAAAATAAAATTGATTTATATACTTCAATGTGTCCTTTAATCAATACAAAAAGAATGGATGAAAAACAGTGTGTGAAATGATAAAAATAAAATGTACAAGTTTGAGTATCAATGAAGAACCTCATTCAAAAAGAATTTGGAAAGAAAATATGGAAATATGCTCAAAAATTAATAACACCAGAATTAAAAATTGTAGAAAATTAATTAAATGTGTAAAGATGTCACAAGAATTTATTTGGGATTTTTAAAGTTTACTTGGTATTTTTACTAAAAGAAAACAAAACAATATGGAAAAGGAATTAAAATAAGAGAATAAAATGGAGAGGGGGTGCAGCGAAAGCAATTTACATGTTGAAAAATATTTGGGCCCACAATGTGGGGTGTGTGAAAAGTAATCCGTGACCCAATCCAATTATACGTGTGTTTGTGTCTGGAATGGTGTATGTGCAGTCAATACGTGGATGCAATCATGGCCATTAAATCAAACAGTCAACCCTCATCAAGAAAATTATGACAATCAAAAGGATGAGAACGCGTGTACATGTTAATCATCAAACACACGCACACATGCAAGCATCAGAATCCAAAACTTGAGACCACACATTCATTAATGTGTTGGCAAAATAAAGAGCGTTGGATCAATGTCAATGCAAGATTGTCAAGCAAGTACACGCATCAAGCAAATCAGAGTTAAGGTCCACAATAGGTAGCATGCACGCACACACATAGAAGTCAATCAGGTAAAAAAAATGCATGTGAGAGGGAGGGTGGATCATTTATGTGTTGTCACATTTATGAGCGTTGGATGATGATGATCGGACGGTCACGATATAAACTGGCCTAAAACCCTAACACACACCTCACCGGCCTGCAAATTTCACATGCCCCAGAAATACGCGAACCATACAACAAAATGAAGAGGAAGTTGAGGAGATCATGAATATGCAATTATTTTCCCCAGATCATGCATATACACAACAAACTGAGCCAAAACATCTTGCCCTAGCAAAAAATTCTAAGAACTTAGAGTGCCTATCACTGGCCAGAACTCACAGTGCTTCTAGTAAGCCTCAAATCAAGATGAAACAAGCAATAATAAACAGAAATCGTGCAAGCAAAGTTTGAGAAATTTGGAACCTGAAGCTTGAAGATCTTGGAATTGTTGAGAAAACCAGAGACGTGAACTGGATCTTGAGCTTGATTTGGCCAAATAAAGGCTTATGAAACTTTGTATCTTGAAGAAAACTGAGAAATTCACCTTGAGTAAGAAGCTGCACTTGATCTTGATTCAACACATTCTTGATCCAAAACCTCCAAAAGATGAACACTGAATAAAGGTGATGATGAATTCGTATGAAAAGAGAGAGAAAACTCAGAGAGAAATTTTGAGAGCTGAAGTTGTGAAGTGCGTGAAAATGAAAAATGAAGTGTTGCCTTCAAAATTATGTGAGTTAGATTATATAGTTGTGGTTAGTTGTTAACCAGAATGGTTAATTGAGTTGGTTAAATGAGTTTGGGGAGGGTTAACTGAGTTTAACCTAACTAACTGAGTTAAGTTAGTTAGGGCGAGTTAGTGAGGGCTAGCTATGGTGTTCAGAGGTTCATGAGGTCTATGGTGAGCCAAGCAAAAAAAAAAAGAAGGAACCGTGTGATATAGTTTCTGTTATGGTGATGATGGTGATGTTATGTTGGTGAAAATTAGTGAGCAAGTTTGATATTTCCTCTTTGGTGTATGATAGTAATCATGGCGTGGCATGTGTAAGCTCATGTTGGTTCAAATGTAGTAAAGAGTGGGGAGGTGTGTTTGATGTATGCGTACAAACTGGTGTAAAGTAAACACACAATGTAAAACAATTCCAACTTGGCCAGCATTACATCAATGAAACCATGGGTGTTTGGTGATGGAATTCTTCATGTAGGGTGGATGGAATTGCATGGTTTAAGATGCAATGGATTGAGGACATGACATAGAACAAGATTGGTGTTGGAAATTGGATTGAATAGAGCTTGCAAGATGATCAAAAATAACTCCAAACATCATGGTTCAAAACTGGTGCATGGGCGTGGTAAATTGAGTTGTGCATGGCCATGTGACTTGAGGAAAATTCAGGATGAACACCTCAACTTTGGCCCACTATAACTCACTCATAACTTGCTCAAATAGAAAAATGTCCAACATCAAAGTTGAAGAGAACATTGAGATGAACAACTTTGATGTTCAACATTATTTCATTTGAAGCTTTCTTAAATGAGAAAAATGGATTGACATTTGGCACACCAAGTGTTTGATGAAATTATGACCTATGGGCCTGAGCTTGCCTTGCCATGACTTGGTTTTTGCCTTGATTTTACCAAACTTTGATTGATCATAACTCCCTCAATTTTGGTCTAATGGAAGAGTTATTTACATGGATTTAAAGCTTAGAATATGAACTTTAATTGGCTCAACTTGGACCTGAGGTTTGGAGATTTCATCTTGAAGAAAGGAAGCCTCAAAGTGTGGTGCAAAATGGTCCAAACTTGCCATTTTTGGAAACCCTAAGTTTCTAAAAATGGAAACTTTGTAAATTTCTTGATTTTTCATGATTCCTCCATCATTTCTTGATCAAATCTTGTCCAATGAATATATGTAACTTGAATTTCATGAATTTGACCTTAAAAAGTCAGGAGTTGACTTTTCCAATGCACAGTTGACTTTTCCCCCAATTTCTTGATTCTCAAGCAACTGATCAATTGAACCTCCTCTGAAATGAACCAATGACAAATCTTACATCCTTAGACACTTAATATCATGTAGAAAACATTGAGATCAAGTTTGAATCAAAATTTCATCAGGAGACTGCTTGAACCCAAAACCCTAATTTGGACTTTTTTGATAGGAGGTGATGAACTGTCCAACTTCTTGGTGAATTCTCTTCTTCCAATGGCTTGTGGGATCAATTGAGATGACATGTGATATAAGAGACCCTTGGCTCTTGTTCTCTTGATTTGGATGATCAACACCTGCAATCCACTGATCACATGCCCTTATGCAAGATGCAATGCAATGCTTTATGTTTTATTTTTCTATGCTTGAATGCAATGCAATGAAATGAAAGCATATGCTAAATGGTATGAAAAATGAGAGGGCAAATTTTAGGGTATTACAATTGGAACACAGACCAATCAGGACTAATTCCTTACAAAGACTATGCGAGAAGGTTGTTACCCTTCTTCAACAGAGTCGAGTTTCATCATATCCCTCGCGAAGAAAATCGCATGGCTGATGCATTGGCCACTCTCTCTTCCATGATTAGTGTAGGTCAATGGAATGACATACCTAAGATCGACGTAATGCGCCTAGAACGGCCCGTGTACATCTTCACGATCGAAGCAGTCATAGACGACAAACCTTGGTATCACGATATCAAATGCTTCCTTCAGAAACAGGAATACCCACCTGCGGCATTAAGAAAAGACAGAAATACCCTCAGAAGGCTGGCTGGCAGCTTCTTCCTGAGCGGCGATACACTCTATAAGAGAAACTTTGACATGGTCTTGCTCCGATGCGTAGACAGACTAGAAGCAAATATGCTGATAAAAGAAATTCACGAATAATCCTTTGACACTCATGCCAACGGACACACAATGGCGAGAAAAATTCTGAGAGAAGGGTACTATTGGTTGACAATGGAATCCGATTTCTACAAGTACATGAGGAAGTGTCACAAGTGTCAGATATACTCAGACAAAATCCATGTACCGCCAACACATCTCAAAGTTCTCTCTTCCCCATGGCCTTTTTCCATATGGGGAATCGACATGATTGGCATGATCGAACCTAAGGCTTCGAACGAACATCGATTCATCCTGGTAGCCATTGATTATTTCACCAAGTGGGTCGAAGCAGCGCCATACGCCAATGTAACCCGACAAGTGGTGGTCCGATTTATCAAAAACAGTATCATCTATCGTTATGGTGTTCCAAGCCAGATCATTACTGACAATGGATCTAACTTGAACAACCAGATGATAAAAGAGTTGTGTGCTGAGTTCAAGATCAAACACCATAACTCATCTCCCTACCGACCTAGGATGAACAGAACGGTAGAAGCGGCTAACAAGAATATCAAGAAGATCGTTCAAAAGATGGTTGTAACCTACAAAGACTGGCACGAAATGCTACCTTTTGCTCTTCACAGTTATCGCACATCTGTCTGCACTTCAACAGGGGCAACCCCTTTCTCTCTAGTATATGGCATGGAAGCAGTGCTCCCCATAGAGGTAGATATCCCATCAATCCAGGGATTGATGGAAGCTAAGCTAACAGAAGCCGAGTGGTGTCAGAGTCGACACGACGAACTGAATCTGATCGAAGAAAAATGAATAACGACACTATGCCACGGTCAGTTGTATCAGCAAAGAGTGAAGAAAGCGTTCGACAAAAAGGTTCTACCTTTGTCTTCAGGAAAGGAGACCTTGTGCTCAAGAAGATACAATCATTTCTCACTGATTCTCAGGGAAAATGGACTCCGACTTATGACGGCCCCTATGTGGTCAAGGATGCTTTCTCAGGCGGTTCCTTGAGACTTGCAACCATGGACGGAGAAGAATTTGCCTACCCCACAAATATTGATGTAGTCAAGAAATACTTCGCCTAAATAAAAAAGAAATAATAAAAAAAAAGAGCGTCTCGGTGGATTGAAAACCCGAAAGGGCGGTCCAGGCAAAAATTAGAGACATGATCAAAAATCATCCCGGTGGATTGGAAATATCAAAAAGTACAATCCAGGCAAAAGTTAGGGATTCATGGCAAGTAACTATATCCAACAGAGGCTAGTCCCTCAGCAGCAGTTACGTCATCCATCAGAAATCTCGATCAAGGTCATCTTCGACAGAAGCTCAGGATACCCAGAATTCAAAGTTGGTAGAAGAATAGCGGTCGTTATGTTTCAACATAGCCCTTTTCCTTGTAAATTACCATTTTCTAACTTTGTATATACTCTATGGGATCACGCGTTTGGCTGATCTCCATCCTATCAATAAAATTTGAGCCCTTGTGCTTTTGTTTGCAATTCTCAATTGTTTTAGCTTTATAGAACGACATTTTATGTGATCAACGGTTCTTGAAATAAAACAAAATGAATTTACTTGTAAAACTTTTTCTGCTTTTAAAATAAAGATGGCATTTTCTTTTGACTGTTGAACGTCGAAAGAACATCGATCGCTTCTCCCAAAGACGGTTAAGCTTCAAAGTGCAGAATCAAAGTACTCATTCTAAACCAGTACACTTGAATGAAGGATCAACTGTGTCAGAGACCGGGTTTCATCTGACACCCCCGACAGAGTTCTTACCTCCTAAGCCCGACCAACGGTTGTTCCCCACAGGAACTATCTCTCCTAAGCAAGGCAGAATTGCTATCTTGAACAAATGGTATTTCTTCGTCCCCCGCAGTGGACGAGTATCCAGTCATGTTCATCTTCTAAATCTGTATGTCGTGTCAGTTTTGTCAGCATATACATATAGACATCATGCATTATTATTTTACATGCATATTCATATTGCATCACTATCACTCTAGTCGGTCTTATCCCCTAGTGAAAAAGTCCTTTCAATCGAGCTGTCAGCTCTTTCCTCGCCAGGAAACGTTGGGGCTGGACAATCTCTCCTCCAGTTTATTTCTGAATCAGAATTAGCCCTTGACCACTTTGATAACTTGAACCTCTGAAAAACCATAAAACTTTCAACAAATATCACTCTTCGCCATCGAAGATGATATCTTCGCTTTCCCGGATTAAGGAAAATCCCTAGGGAAAGCCTCATAATCTTCGGCAATACAGCAGTTTTCCTCCGGAAAATCCACTGACGAAAAGGTCGTCAACACCTCAAAAGTGGATCACATCATATGGAATTTCTCCGAGGAGATCCAGAGAAAAGTATGATGTAATATCCCTAAGAAGAAGCAGTCTCTCAAGAGACTCATTCTCCCCAGTAGAGGCGACAAGTAGCATCTCCAAACAGTGAAGTTTGTGTACCTCTACAAGCTCAGGCAGATGGGTTTTTCCAAGCAAGTCTGGCATCAAAAATTTTCCCATCAAATGGCATCTCATCAGGAAAATTCTGCGAGAAGTTTGAGGAAAATCGCTACGAGCAGCGTCTCTTGTCAAGAAAGTTTATTGACAAAAGAAACTGAGAACGGTTCCTTGGTTGGAAACCAGGATCGAGGGGAAATTTGTATCAGAAACTAAGACTAGTTCCTTGGTAGGAAACCAGGATCGAGGGGAAGTTTATATATCAGAAATTGAGACCAGTTCCTTGACTGAAGATCAGGATCGAGGGGAAGTTTACCTTTTCTAAGCATCATTGCTTAGCGAAAGAAGATGGATGAGCAAACTACCGTTCATAACCACCATCAAAATTTCGGGTATTCCGATATTTAATCCTCTTGCACCCCGAATGCCCGAATACCTTCGCCATTCAAACTCTCGGGTCCAAGAAGATTAAATAGGGGCATCTGTCATACCCCAAATCTTGACCACCAAGATTCCCATCATTGTGCAAACCATCATCACAATATGGATGACCTTTCATACTCATTAGTCTCCCCAAAGATGGGTGAGCATTCACTACAACAAAAACTTAGGGTTTCAAGCCCTCTCAGAGCTCTTAGACAAAGGATTAATCAAGGAATGACATGATCTTCAGCTTGTCTAAAAACTCTCAAACACCCACAATGGATCAAGAGGACTCCCACATCAAGAATCAAGCACAAGGCTGCAGCATCCCAAGTGGATTAAGCCTCAAGATCCCCACAATCACCAAATTAGGGTTTTGGTCGACCAGGGCCTCCAAAGGGAAACTTTCCTCTGGGCATGAGCCAATGCTTCAAAGCATAAACTAAAATACTCCATGGGACCTCATGGACCCAAGCATTAAGTCAATTTAGCCCCAGGGGATGCATACATAAAAAATTAGGAATTAGGGTTTCTTGACCTAATTCACCCCTAAGTTGACTTTTGGGACAAATCATGAGCCAAGACATCAAGAGAAGATTTGAGGGTCTCCAAAATACCACATTGATCCATTTGCAATAATGGATTGATCCAAGAAGCTTGATCAATAAGTTTCAAGTTCATCAGAATCACAATTAGGGTTTTGCGGGAAAAGTTAATTGTGCCTTTGACTTTTGACCAAGACATGCTCCCAAACCTTGGGACATGATTCAATACACCCTATAACACCTATGAAATAAATCTATCAAGTTTGATTTAGGTCAAGGACTTGATTTCATAGAGGATAGCACGGTTTGGAATTCATCTGACAAAAGTCAACTGTGCACAAAAGTCAACTTTGACTTTTTGAGATTTTTCACAAAATATGGTACTCTAACCCTAAAATGATGTTAATGTGTGATTGGAATCATCATTCATCAAGAAAAATCAAGAAAAGTTGGATAACTTGTAAAAGGGGTAACCATAAAAAAACTTAGAAATTTTCTAAGTTATGGAATAAAGTGGCAAGGGTACCAACTTTGGAAGATCATAACTCCTAAACCACAAGGCCATTTTCCCCCATTCAAAGCTGGATTTGTAGCTCTCATTGCCCTCTACAAAAGCTTCAAACTGAACTCATTCCAATTCCTCATGGATTTTAAGTTATGGAATGATCAAAATTAAGAAAAGTGAAAATGTCACTTTTTTCCAACACTTAGTGAAATTTTCACTAAGTCAGAATCTGCCTTCACTTTTTTCCAAATGTATGGGCATTATTCACTTGGATCCAAAAGGTATCAAAACCAACTATGATCAAACAGTTGTTGTATCATATAAGGGCTTTCCTAAATGGCCAAGAACTTCATCAAATTCCACTTGAGCCATGAGATATGACAATGGCAATATGCCTTGCTGAAAATTGTCAAAGCAAGGCAGATTTGTGCATTTTGCTCGATTTTCCAAATTTGTGCAAATGACAAACACACTTATCCATCTGAACACCTCAAGGGGGGGCCAAGGAGGAACCAACTCTGATCCCAAGCCTCCCAAGTCTTTGGAACCAAAAGTAGTATGTCAAACCTAGAAATGCCTAAAAGAGGGACAAGACTCCAATTTTGGATTGGAGCATTTAATGGATGCACCAAGGTGGCATGGACTGAGCCATTCCCAACTGAATTCAATCAAGACTTATCCAATACCAAGGGAACTAGCAGCCTGTGCCCTAACCTCTAGTCAATGGCTAGAGGAGACTTGGATTCTCATTGCTCAACATTGGCCAAACCTCTGCAGCAGTTGCCATTCACTATTGCTTGCAAAACAAACTTGCTCTACTATAAATAGAGCTCAATTATGATCAGTTTGAGTACACCAAAGCCATCAAACAGTTGCTTTCCTCCAAATCTCCTTCTCACTTCCAAATTTGCCTTCCAAAGCAAGTCACTATCGGGTTTTGAGTTTGAGAGCAATTCCAATCAAACCAATCACACACACACACCTCATAAACATCATATAGAAGTGATCCAAACACTCACACAACATCTGGAACACCAGATTCACAAAATCACTAGCCAATTGCTCAAGCCTTTGACAGATTTGCAGTTGAGGTACCACAACCAGTTCCAGCTCAATTCAATCCACTCCAAGCATCCAGACACACTCCATAGCCCCTAGGGAAGCTGTCCATATCCTTGGAACCAAGTTGTAACACCTCTAACACAAAACACGATCACTAGCTGCAAGAGGTAAGCATGAGCTCTTCTAACTCTATGATCCATGCATTTTTTGCTGCACAATAATTTGGCCATATGTTCATAAACGTGCATAGAGTGTTTTCCCTCAATCAATTGCTTTGTTTGAATCGTGTGTGGAATTTCTGAACCTTCATGCAATAAGGTTCTTGAGGTTTCTCTTTGATTTCTTATTCCATGCTTAAAATAAATGAAATTAAAGACCATAGACATGATCGCGAGGTTGAAACAAGTAGATTGATATGTAGATTGCATGATATTATCAAGTATTCAGTGAGATTGGATAGAAAACGCAAATATGCAGAAACAGAGGGTGGCGCGTGTTCTTGCCTTTGTTCTTGACGCCCTTTTTGAAAATTCAAATATTTGAATTTTGTGATTTTATTTAATTGATTCAAAAATTAATTTCTCTATGAGTTTTAATGATTTTGAGTTGATTCTTTTTTTAATAATTCACAAAAATGTTAAAATATTTTATTTTCCCAAAAAATCCCAAAAATATTATTTATTTCACATACTTGATATTTTGGTAAAGAATTAATATTTTGATTGTTTTTGACATTTAAAATATTTTCTCCTTCTTGATTTTTCAAATTTTAATGATTTCCAATCATTTTGTGGATCAAAACCTGATTTTTGAAACATTAATCCAAGATGACAATTAGTTTTCCACATGTTAGACAGTTTTGATCATTTTAATTGAATTTTTATTCAATTAAAATGTACTTTGAAAACAAATTAGGGTTTTGATCAATTCAACCTTCATCAAACTTTTTCAAACACTTTGGGCCTCTATTAGAGTGTAAGACCCATCCCCCATTTTGAAACCAAAATAATTTGGGCCTCATTCATTGTATAAGACCCACTGTGTTTTCAAAAACCTCGGCCCGATCGCCATTTTTTCAACTGGGCCTCACCTCGTGTTGTAAGTCCCATCTTTCTTTTTCAAACTCTTTGGGCCTCTAATAGAGTGTAAGACCCAACCCTTTTTGTACATAAATAATTTGGGCCTCAGTTATTGTATAAGTCCCGATACGTTAAAAGTCTCGGCGCGATCACCAATTTTCAAACAAAAAAAGACCATTGGGCCTCTCCTTGAGCTGTAAGCCCCATCTTGCTGTACAAAAATACTTTCGGGCCTCTAATAGAGTGTAAGACCCAATCCCCTTTTAACCAAAACCTTTTTGGGCCTCAGGTATTGTATAAGTCCCTCAGCGTTAAAAGAAAATCTCGGCGCGATCGCGAGTTTAAAAATCAAATTACCCGGGCCTCTCCTTGAGCTGTAAGCCCCACCACTTGTATAAAAATAAACCTTTGGGCCTCTTGAGAGAGTATAAGACCCATCCCTTTGTACAGAAAACCTTTTTGGGCCTCAGCCACTTGTATAAGTCCCTGTACAAATTCAAAACAATAGTGCAATCACTGATAAAACCTTGGGCCTATCCTTGAGCTATAAGCCCCAACAATCTTTTCAAAGCACTTTCTCCTTTGATTTTGAATATAATATTGTTATCAAAGCTTTCTTTGTTGAACAAACTAACAAAACAGCATGGAAGCTCTACAATCGAGTAAGTGTTTACCCGCTTTCTTTATCCGCTTTCATATATATATAAACTGTATTGTGGTGCTGCTCACTGTAAGTCTTCTTTCACAAACTTTTATATACTTGCCAAATATCAAATGTGTAATACTAGTATAGTTATTTAGAGTTTTTCCCGGCAACTACGTCTAGCACTAGGTAAAGCCTGTTGGTCACTCTTGAATACAGTCAAAACTAGATCCCCATAGGATTACCAGATACAGTCTTCCCTCCTCTTGGGGTTAAACAATATGGAACAAAGAGAAAGGCAGTATTCTCGGTGAACCTTTTCTCAGACTGTCACCCTTAGAAATTTTCAAAGAAACTCTAACTCCCCAGAGATGATCTTTTCTCCGTGAATGGCATCTCTTGAGTTTCTTCCAAATCCTCGAACTTTCCTGGCTTGATCTATTCTCTGTGAATAACATGTCTTGAACTTCTCGTGATTTGGGGACCCACAGTCTTCCTAAAAGTATCCCCGCATCCTCTTGGGCGTTGTACAAGGACCCTTCGGCTTCTTAAAAGCTCTCATGCTTTCTCTTGGGCTTAGTACAAGGACCCAGAGACCTCTACAGGTATAGGAATAGAACCTAGTCATCAATTTTCTAGAGTTGTCTTTCTGAGTCAAGTGTCAGACCAGTTAATGGGTTGACCTTCCTCCCTTAACATACCAGCCTTCTCTTAAAGATCATTCAATTGTTTTCTCAAAACACCAGTAGACTTGGACAGTCTCAATACCCTTTGGATTTCCCATTTCCCTAAGGAACAGGAAATAAACCTGATCTCCCGATCAGTACCAAAGCACAACCTTACTTTTAATCAGTCTCTTTATAAGAACTGGTTTTCTCTTTTATCCAACATACTGGACCTATCACTAAACTGAAACAGTTACCAGTATAAATAGCCTCCTCCTGGGATTTGTACAATGATTCCCCCCACACTCTCTTGTTGAGTATAAAAGACTCTCTTGTTGAGTCAAAACCTTTTAGCCTCCCTCTCGGGCTTCGTACGAGATACAAAACACTCTCTTGTTGAGTATAAATGATTCTCTTGTTGAATCACCTCTTTAGCCTCCATCTCGGTCTTCGTACGAGATACAAAACATTCTCTTGTTGAGTATAAAAGATTCTCTTGTTGAATCACCTCTTTAGCCTCCATCTCGGGCTTCGTACGAGATACAAATCACTATCTTGTTGAGTATAAAAGACCCTCTTGTTAGGTCACAAACACCTTTAGCCTCCGTCTTGGGCTTCATACAAGGCACATATAAAAGCATCCTCTTGTTGGGTCAATAGCCTCCTCTTAGGCTTTGTATAAGGAAAACCCCGGTTGAGCCAATAAACCTTTTAGTATCAAACCTGTGCCTTGCTCACAGTATACAAACATCAACAACTCCTCTTTAGAGATGACAAATTCTCTCTAAAAACTCTTTAGCTTCACATCTTGTGCTTCGAACAAGATACAAATAAACTCTCCAGCTTCACATCTTGGGCTTTGAACAAGATACATATACTCCCTTTAGCTTCACATCTTGGGCTTTGAACAAGACACCAAAACAACCTTTTTCCTCCCGTAGAATAGGAGGAACTACGATCGCTCTGATTTCCTTATTTCGTTAAACGGGAATACGTAGGCATAAGATTGAAAAAATCTTAGCGAGCATACTAATAAAAAAAACCCAAAATCCCATACCCTCATACATCAATCGAAAAGCACCAGGTCCTAACATCCTACCAAAAACCTCGCAAATGATCCAGACATTCGAATCTTAACAAAATAACCTAAGAGAGGCCCCACGACCTCAACAGCATTTATAACCTAACAGACAGCTGTTTAAACTCAGTATGCAAGCAGGGTTAATTGGAGACATCTATTTCCCTTCCTTAGTCAGCTTAATAGGATAAAAAATAAATCGACCTGTAGTACCCCAGAACGATAGTGCTTAAGAACCACGTCCAAAATCGCTCGCTACAACAAGCCTTTGGCCTAGCTTTGCTACTAGCCATCACAGGGTACCACTCAACAGAAGTTTCAAGTCTTAGCATGTTCTTCTAAACCCTACCAACTTTAAACTTCCCTTCATTGATACTTTGGTTCCAACAGCCCTGCACTTGATGAATTATCTGCCCGACTTTCATTTTTGAAATGTTTAAAAACAATAAAAATGAATTTATTTACTAAAATATCAACTATATTAAATAACTAATATAAATTTGATTTTTATGTGGAATAAAATATTTTAACATTTTTGTGATTTTTTTCCAAAAAGAACCAATAAAAAATAATTAAAATTGAGAGAGAAATTAATTTTCCAAATCATTTAAAATAATATGACAAATATTAAAAAAATGGAAAAAAGTGGTAAAAAAGGGTCTGGGGCGAGGGGGATTCGAACCCCAAACCTCCAAGTTGCAGTGCGTTCCTTCTACCACTGGGGTGGTGATACATCCGTGTATCAAAACCACCCCATGAATACATAAGGAGTGCCTTGTTTTAGGCCCGGGCAAGGCAAGTTCTTGGGCCAAAAACGTAAAGGCTGTAACTTTCTCATTTCTCCATGGATTGGGACAAAATTTAGGTCAATTCTGCCTAGAATTTCACAAGGAATCCAATGGTGCCCTTGGTTTTTTCAGATGATGCCCCCATTTTAAAACCCAATGGTGATTTTGAAATAGGCCTATAATTGCATTTTCTATGCTACCTCATGTTACAGGCAAGAATTACATGATGAATTGGTTCAAACACAACATATATAACATGTATGAGATGTTTATGCTTAGTGGACTTTAAAGCAATGCATATTTCAAAGAGTTCAAGTTGTGATGCTTACCTCTTTGGGAGCTTTTTGTGTTATCTGCCAAGTTTCTTGTGCCAGAAGTAATTTGATGCTTTAGACACTCTCGATTGATCCCTTAGAAGCTTTTGGAATGGTCACCACCAGTTGAAATCCTCAGGAACAAGTTTGAGCTCTTTCTTGCAAAAAGGGCAAAAGTGACCAATATGGCAACTCTCTCAAATGGTGTTCCAGATGAGGGGAACCATTTGGGATGGTTCAAGGATGATATTTGGAGTTTGTTTGAGGTTTTATCTAGTTTTGAAAGTGACTGAATTAAGACACGGCTTGAAAAATGCAAAAAAGTCCAATTTTGCGATTTTGGAAGTGGACTTTGAGATTTTGGTGTTACAGGTCACATGTTAGTGTTTGAACAACTTAGATACAACATATTAGATATGTTTGGATCATGAGCTGTGATGGAATTGCTCTCTAACTCAAAAACTCAGAGATACCTTGCAAAAGAAGGCATTTTGGCCTAAAGAGAGGGATTTTGAGGAAAACATCAGTTTGGGTGCTTTGGTGTACTCAAACTGATCATAATTGAGGTCTATTTATAGTGTGTCAAGTTTGTTTTGGCATCAATAGTGAATGGAGGCTGCAGCAGGCCTTTGGCCAATGTTATGCAAAAGGAATCTCAAGTCTCCTCTAGCCATTGACTTGAGACAAGAGCACAGGCTTTGTAGCTTTCGTTCAGAGATAAACTTGGACTGAATTTAGTTGGAATAGGCTCAGTTCATGCCACCTTGATGCATGCATTAAAGGCTTGGAGACAAAATTGAAGTCTTGGCACTTTTTAGCTCTTTTAGGTTTGGCATGGCTACTTGTAGATTCTTGGACTTTGGAGGCTTGGAGATTAGATCATCCCCCTTGGATTTGATCCTCTAATGTGTCCAAATTGATGACAAGGCTTGGATTTATCAGATTTGGACAAATCGAGTAAAATGCACAAATTCTGCCTTGTAAAAACCAGTTCAGGATGCCATGTTCCAAGGGTTGTATCTCCTTGCTCAAATGGAATTTGGAGATGATCTGGTACTTGTTGGAAAGCCCTCATGGCATACTTTAACTTTGATGTTCACCCCTATACCTGGTTTGACTTGGATCAAGGTGAAAAATGTCCCTACATTTTGGAAAAAGTAAGGCGGATTCTGACTTAGTGAAAATTTCACTAAGTGTTGGAAAAATGTCATTTTCATGTTTTTAGCCATTTTGATCACCCCATAACTAAAAATCCATGAGGAATTGGAAGGAGGTGTAGTTGACACTTTTGAAGTATGTAATGAGAGCTACAAATCCAGTTTTGGACTATCCAAAATGGTTGCTTGGATCTCAAGTTATGGTCCTTGGAAGTTGGTACCCAAGCCACTTTGTTCCATAACTTAGAAAAATTCTAAGTTTTTTATGGTTACCCCTTTTACAAGTTAACTCACTTTCTTTGATTTTTCTTGATGAATGATGATTCAAATCACATATTAACATTGTTTTAGGGTTAAGGAACCTTGGTTGACCACAAATCCAAAAAAGTCAAACTTTGGATTTTTGTACAGTTAACTTTTTATCGGATGAAATCCAGACTGTGCGATCCTTTGTAAAATTAAGCCTTGACCTAAATCAAACCTAATGGATGGGTTCCATAGGTGTTATAGGGTGTATTGAATCATGTCCCAAGGTTTGGGAGCATGTCCTGGTCAAAAGTCAAAGGCCCAATTGACTTTTTCCTCGAAACCCTAATTGTGGTCCAGATGAAATTGAAACTTGGGAATCAAGCTTCCTAGGTCAATCCATTGGTTCAAATGGATCAATGTAGTAGATTTGAGGCCCTCAAATTATGTCTTGATGTCTTGGCTCATGTTTTGTCCCAAAAGTCAACTTAGGGGTGAATTAGGTCAAGAAACCCTAATTCCTGATTTTTGGTAAATGCATCCCCTGAGGTTAAATTGACTTGATGATTGGGTCCATGAGGTCCCTTAGAGTATCTTGGGTTATATTTTGAAGCATTGGCTCCTGCTTAGATGAAAAATTCCATATGGAGGCCTTGGTCGACCAAAACCCTAATTTGGTGACACTAGTGATCTTGAGGCTTGATCCACTTGGAATGTTGCAACCTCGTGCTTGATTCTTGATGTGGGAGTCCTCTTGATCCTTTGTGGGTGCTTGAGAGGTTTAGACAAGTTGAAGATCATGTCATTCCTTGATTGATCCTTTGTCTAAGTGCTCTGAGAGGGCTCAAAACCCTAATTCTTGATTGTAGTGGATGCTCAACAATCCTTGAGGAGATTGATGAGGCATGATGGTTCATCCATATTGTGATGATGATTCTCACAATGATGGGAAATCTTAGTGGTCAAAATTTGGGGTATGACATGAGTGTATCCTTTTCACTGCCCTGCTATGCTATTCTCAATTTGGTATGAACTTCTTTGCCTTCTTCCTGTGTGTGAATGTGTTATCTGGTTCTTGATTGCTGCAACTGATGATTCTCTATGTGAGAATATGGTTATGTGATTTTTGTGTGAGTGCTGATGATTCTCTATGTGTGAGTATGGTTCTGTGATTTTTCTTGTGCGAATGCTAATACTATATGTCTCTCCCCCCTTTGTAAGTCGTGTGTGGCTGTCCTTTTATAGGCATTAACCGTCATGGATTCTTGTCTTAGAAACCAATTAATGTCATTCTGAACATGTTGAAAAATTATTTTGGAAAGAATTCAAACATGCTTGGAATCTGGTGAAAATTTGATAAATTCATTTTCGCTTTTGTTTTGACATGTCTGTGGGTTTTTTCTTTGCCAGTGATCTTGTCTTGATTGGGTGATTCTTATGATGAATGTTTTTGATTCCTTGCCCTTTTGTGCTGATTTTCTTGATGAGTACATGATGATGACGATTTTGGTTTCCATTTTTGAATTGATCTTAAGATTTCCATAACTGCTCTTGATCTCCTTCTTTGACTTTTTGCTATTGAATGCTAATCCAAACCATTTACCATGTGTGGAATAGGGATAACATCAACAGTTTATTACAATACTCTACCACTGCCTTTTTACTATCTTCTTCTTTTCTAACACTACTTTATTCTTATAACAAAAATTCTGCAGGTCATTCATGAAAACCAAATGCTGCATATCTGATGACACTAAATTATACTGTATTTTCGACTCTGATTTCACATGCATATTAGTTGTTTTTCTATTATTTTTTGCTTTGTTATTGTTATGTTTCCCTTTGTTTTTAGGTTTTCAATAAAATCAAGGTCCCAGACGGAAAAGGATGCAAAAGGAGCAAGAATTCAAGTTTGGCAACAATCTACTCTTGTCGCTTCCCTTGTCGCGGACGCCCCAGGGTAGGCGACGACGTGTCCCATGATCTCCACAACTCAACTGCCACATTCCCACGATCAAGCACTCACCTTGGCCATTTTCTTCATGTCGCGGGCGCGGTAGGCCTGTCGCGGGCGCGACAAGGCAAAATCAGTTTCCCGACCATTTTCAAGCCAAGGCCACTTTTGTCTTTGCACCTTGCCAACTTTGCCTATAAATACTCTCAGGACTCGAATTTTAGGATCATCCAATCTTAGTTTACTTCATCCTAGGCATAAATTTCACTCTTGTAAAGCAGTAATCTTCTCACATCGAGGAGTTATTGCACTGTGTGTGATCGAGTTTGTAATCAAGTCTTGGAGTGTCTGTAATCAAGTTGGAGCATTTTATTTTCCGTGCATTGTACCAGATTTAAAGACTCCGCTTTGGAGCAGGTTTTATTTTAATCGCATTTACTTTCATTTATTTCTTGCACTTGCCTTATTTTGTTTATTTATTGTCTCGCCTTACTTTTTTACTTTTAAAAGACTTAATTCCATACATGATAAGAATCAACATGACTGTTGTAACTACCATGGCTGGCTAAGTTTTAGATAGGTAAGAATGTAAAGACCATAACCACCGTAATACGTCTATGTGTTAATAGAAATACTTAAGGGTTGTTTTAATCTTTAACACAAGTTTTCTGTACTTAAAAGCAATGTTGGGTAAGATCGAAAGCCGTCCAACCATATGTGAACTAGTTTAGTTCTCAACTGATCAAATACAGCGAAAGCGCTTTGCTCAGTTGAGTAGGGATTTTTAACACTTTGGAAAAGAGATTTTAAAACTATTTTCGGACGCGTTAGTGGGATTAGAATCTGGTTCATTTTGAACCTCTTTAGTTTAGAGATTTCAGGTCAAAATACTTTTCTGTTTAGTTTAGAATTTGCATTTCTTAAAAGTAAGTTTTCCATGACTCTAACGCAATGCGCGCCTTTTTATAAGTGACAATAAAGGGGTTAGTTTAGAGGGTAAACTTGGTTCTGACTACGCGAAAGCGACAGTTCCTGTTAAATTGAATTCTTTTCTTAAAATAGAAGATATTGCCCGTAAGTAGTTCTGTTGATGAATATAGAAATATTATCGGTTATGAGAATTACATTCAAGCCTATTGTTTTGTCTGAATTTTATTACCTCGTCATTTACTTTTATTTATTTTCCTCTGCATTAGTAAACCCTGAATTGAACTGCCTTAGATAAGCACTGTAACAGACGGAAATCGTTAGATCGACATTTGGTCCCTGTGGATACGATAACTTTTTATATTACTCTGACACGATTCGTGCACTTGCGAATAAAACGCATCAAGTTTTTGGCGCCGTTGCCGGGGATCGATTTCGCCGAATTTCAAATTTCGTTTGTTATCACCGTTTAGACTAGGGCCGCACGAACTGGTCGATGCGAAGATCTCGCAGCTCCAGTAGTGTAATAGATCCTTTAGTGGAACCAGAACGTTACGCTCGCGCACGACTTTGGCTTCGTCGAATTAAGCAAGTTATGGCCGAAGATCGTAACCAAAGACCCCTTAAGGAATTCGCTCAGCCTGCTGACGAAGAACCGAACTCTAATATAGTTAACCCTACCATACCTGCCAATAATTTTGAACTAAAACCGTCCCTATTACAACTAGTTCAACAAAACCAATTCGGAGGACTACCATCTGAAAACCCAAACCAACATCTAAAAACCTTTGTCCAGCTATCAAACACCTTTAAGACCAATGGTGCTAGTCCTGAGGCGATTCGTTTAAGACTATTTCCCTTTTCCCTTAGAGACAAAGCCCTAACTTGGTTAGATTCCCTTCCAGCCAATTCTATAACAACATGGGAAGACCTTAGGAGAACATTCCTTGCCAGATATTTTCCCCCAAGCAAAACAGCCGTTCTCCGAAACCAAATAACAAGATTTACCCAAAACCAAGGAGAATCACTATTTGAAGCTTGGGAGAGGTATAAAGACCTTCTAAGGGCTTGTCCACACCACGGTTTGGAGCAATGGTTGATTATACATACCTTTTACCACGGACTTCATTATAACACAAAGATGTCCATCGACGTTGCCGCTGGTGGTGCCCTGATGAACAAACCCTATCCTGACGCTTGTAGTCTCATTGAAGATATAGCTCAAAACCATCATCAATGGGGAAACGAAAGAGCAACAGTGGAAAAGAAAGAAGCCCAAGGAGGTAAACATGAGGTAAGCTCTATAGACATGATGCAAGCCAAAATGGATGCTATGGCACTCAAGATCGATCAAATGTACGCACAACCAACCGCTGCAGCAGCAGTAGTGTCGGATTGCGAACTTTGTGGTACTAAAGGTCATCAATCAGCTGACTGCCATCTGTTAAACGAGACTAACCCAGACCCAGTCAACTATGACCAAGGAAACCCGTTATCAAATACTTACAACCCTGGATGGAGAAATCACCCTAATTTTTCCTACAAAAACAATAACCCTACCCAAAACCAAGCACCTCCGAGATCAACCAACAATCAAGCACCTAGGCAAAACCAACCTATGCAAGCAGTGCCACCTAAGCCAAATATTGAGAAAGTTCTAAATGATTTTATGACAGCACAAGCCCAGCAAAACAAAGAGTTCCTAAATCAGAATATTCATGTAAATGAGCTGCTTACCTAACTGGGAACCAAAATGGATCAAATGGCCACCCACAGCAAAATGCTTGAAACCCAGATCTCTCAGGTAGCCTTAAAGCAAGCACCCCAAACTACTCCTGGAGGACAATTTCCTGGGCAACCTCAACAGAACCCTCGAGGGCAAGCTAACGCTGTTACCTTACGAAGTGGAACCACTTATGAAGGGCCTAAAAACCCGACATTGAGTGACTCCGAAGTTTCCAAAAAGGATGCTACCCCCGAAGGTGAGGAACCCGTAGAGATTGAGAAACCAGAAAACAGAGATAAAGGAGAAGTTACGGGCGAAGCTCCAACACCCCCTCAGCCATACAAACCACCAGTTCCCTATCCACAAAGACTTAAACAAACTAAGATCAATGACCAATTCCAAAAGTTTGTTAAAGTTATAGAAAAACTCCATGTAGAGATTCCTTTTACAGAAGCCATCACCCAAATACCATCTTATACTAAATTCCTGAAGGACGTCCTCACCAATAAACGTAGACTTGACGATCCAAAACCAGTGGAGTGTAATTCCATTTCCGAGAACAAACTTGCCAAAAAAGACAAAGATCCGGGGAATTTCTCCATACCTTGTATTTTGGGGAATCATGTCATAGATAAAGCCTTTCTGGACTTAGGAGCCAGTGTAAGCCTAATGCCCCTTGCAGTTTGTGAACGACTGAAACTAGGAGATTTGCAACCTACTAAGATGTCTCTCTAATTAGCTGACAGGTCTATAAAATACCCTGTAGGCGTATTAGAAGACATCCCAGTTAGAATAGGCAAGTTGTTCATTCCCACCAACTTCGTCGTAATGGACATCAAAGAAGATAAAGATATCCCAATCCTCCTAGGAAGACCCTTCCTATCAACTGCGGGAGCCATAATAGATGTCAAGAAAGGAAAATTGACTTTTGAGGTAGGTAACGAAAAAATAGAGTTTGTCCTAGCAAAGTTTCTCGCGGCACCAGTAATAGGAGATGCATGTTATGCAGTTGATGTCATTGATGAATGTGTCCATGAACTTAACCAGGAAGAGCCGATAGAAAGAATAAAACTACCCTCAACGCCCATTGAGAAAGATGATGACAGTATGGAACCCTACATAGATGACAACCTTTTTGAATGTCTATCCTTAACTCCAAATCCTATACAAAGCCCCAGCAAACCAACCTTGGAATTAAAAGAATTACCCAAGAATCCAAGATATGAGTTTTTAGACAAAGAAATGGACAGACCAGTTATAGTCAGTGCTGTTCTGAACCAAAATGAAACAAACCAACTCTTAGATGTCTTGCGAAGATATCCCTCAGCACTAGGGTACAACATCTCAGATCTTAAAGGAATAAGTCCATCCGTGTGCATGCACCGGATTTCACTTGAGGAAGATGCTAAACCTTCGAGAGAACACCAAAGAAGGATTAACCCTATAATGAGTGAGGTAGTTAAGAAGGAAGTTCTTAAGTTGTTGGAAGCAGGGATAATATATCAGATCTCAGACAGTAAATGGGTAAGCCCTGTGCATGTAATACCTAAAAAGGGAGGCATCACCGTGGTTCAGAACGAAAAAGGTGAGCACGTTACAAAACGGATAGAAGGAGGTTGGCGTATGTGCATAGATTATAGAAAATTAAACAAAGCCACTAGGAAAGACCATTTCCCATTACCTTTTATAGATCAGATGTTGGAACGTCTAGCTAGATATTCCTACTTCTGTTACCTCGACGGATATTCAGGTTTTTTCCAAATTCCTATACACCCTGATGACCAAGAGAAAAAAACCTTCACATGCCCATATGGAACTTTTGCCTATAGACGTATGCCTTTCGGACTCTGTAATGCCCCAGCAACTTTTCAGCGTTACATGATGTCAATCTTCGCTAATTATCTTGATGGAATTATGGAAGTATTCATGGACGATTTCTCAGTCTGCGGATTTGATTTCAATAACTGTCTAGTCAACCTTGAAAAGATCTTGAAGAGATGTGTCAAAGTAAACCTGGTATTAAATTGGGAGAAATGACACTTCATGGTCACGGAAGGTATAGTTCTAGGACATATCGTTTCTGAAAAAGGCATTGAAGTTGATAAAGCTAAGATCGAGGTGATAGAGAATCTTAAACCACCCAAAACAATTAGAGAAGTTCGAAGTTTTCTCGGACATGCCGGATTTTACCGGCGTTTCATTAAAAACTTCTCTAAGATCACTAAACCTTTGACAGGTCTTCTGATGAAAGATGTCGAGTTCATTTTTGATGAAAAATGCAACGAAGCATTCAACCTTTTAAAACAAGCTTTAATTTTAGCACCCATTATGCAACCACCAGATTGGACAAAACCTTTTGAAATCATGTGTGATGCTAGTGACTACTCTGTAGGAGCAGTGCTAGGGCAAAGATCTGATAAGAAGTTACATGTGATTTACTACGCCAGTAAAACTCTAGATGCCGCTCAGCTAAACTATGCAACCACAGAAAAAGAACTCCTAGCCGTAGTTTTCGCCATAGACAAATTTAGATCCTATTTGGTGGGAGCTAAAATAATTGTTTACACTGATCATGCCGCCATCCGATACCTTTTGAATAAAAAGGATGCTAAACCTAGGTTACTCCGGTGGATACTTTTATTGCAAGAATTTGATTTTGATATCAGAGATAAGAAAGGCACCGAGAATGTAGTTGCCGATCACCTTTCCAGGCTTGAGTTCATGAAACCTGATGTAGTACCCATAAATGATGACTTTGCTTATGACAGGTTAATCGCTAAGCTAGATGCCATTTGAGATGTAAGTTTAGAAACCCTAGAAGATTCTGAAAAATCCTTAGCGGTAAATAATGTACCTTGGTATGCAGATTTTGTTAACTATCTTGCTGCAGATATAATACCTCCTGACCTCAGCTATCAGCAGAAAAAGAAGTTCTTCAATGACGTTAAACATTTCTATTGGGATGAACCACTCCTTTTTAAGAGAGGCACTGACGGAATCTTTCGCCGGTGTGTTCTAGAGGAATAAGTGCACCATATCATAGAACATTGTCACTCAGCACCCTACGGAGGACACGCAAGCACATCTAAGACTCACGCTAAAATCTTACAAGCTGGTCTTTATTGGCCAACTATATGGCGTGATGTGCATACATATATAACCAAGTGTGACCCGTGTCAACGCTCCGGAAACATCTCGAGGAGAAATGAAATGCCATTAAGAAACATTCAAGAAGTAGAACTTTTTGATGTTTGGGGAATCGACTTTATGGGACCTTTTCCATCATCCTTAGGGAACAAATATATTTTGGTCGATGTTGATTACGTGTCTAAATGGATTGAAGCTATAGCTGCACCCACAAACGACACCCGAGTAGTGATTAAGATGTTCAAGCAGAATATATTCCCTAGATTCGGAGTTCCCAGACTGGTCATAAGTGACGGAGGATCACATTTTATATCTAGGATTTTTGACAAACTGTTGAGGAAGTATGGAGTTAAACATAGAGTAGCCACACCTTACCACCCGTAAACCAGTGGGCAAGTAGAAGTATCTAATAGAGAGATCAAGCACATCTTAGAAAAAACTGTCTCGATATCCAGAAAGGATTGGTCACAGAAGCTTTCAGAAGCACTGTGGGCCTACAGGACAACCTACAAGACTCCCATTGGAACAACCCCTTACCAACTAGTTTACGGAAAATCATGTCACTTACCCTTTGAATTGGAACACAAAGCATATTGGGCCATCAGAACCTTAAATTTTGACTACCTAGCAGCTGGTGAGAAACGCATCTTAGACATACATAAACTAGAAGAGCTCCGACAACCAGCCTATGAAAATGCCATCATATATAAAGAGAGAACCAAAGCATGGCATGACAAGAAGATCATCAAGAAAGACTTCAACATAGGTGACCCCGTTCTTCTATACAATTCAAGACTGCGACTTTTTCCAGGTAAGCTTCGATCTAGATGGACGGGCCCGTTCGAAGTTTCCAAAGTCCCAAAATCCGGGGCAGTGGAAATTAAGAACAAATCTTGCAGTCCGTTCGTTGTAAATGGACAAAGGCTTAAGCATTATGAAGGAGGTGACATTCCAGCATACTACTCCAGGTTCACGTTAACAGACCCACCTATCCTCGCACCAGATACATGACTTGAACTCGTCGAGCTAACGACGTTAAACAAGCGCTGCATGGGAGGCAACCCATGGTTCTTTTCCTTTTCGTATTTATTTTTTTTCTTCTATTTTGATTTACGTTTGTTTGCTTATTCGTACATATATGCCTAACTTGTTTTGTGTGTTTGATTTCAGGGCCTGTTTTTCCTAACCTTTTCTTTCAGGATGCCACCAGTTGACGACATGCACGTGACCTTCAGAGATGACGCTCAGAGAGAGCGTTATGCGATGCTTTCACTCAGACCCATGGAACCCACTCGCTACCCAGACAGTGACTGCATGGAAGCTTTGGGCATAGAGCCCAGTGTCCGATACTTGGCCCACCAGCTCAAATGGGACCAGTACGCTGATGATTTGCATCCCACCTATAGGAACCTCACTCTGGAGTTCCTCAGCTCTTTTTCCTATGATCCGTACTTGGGACCAGATGGCCACACTAGCTTCAGGTTATTTGGCACAGAGTATTCGTTCACCCATACTGAGTTCGGTGATCTTCTTGGATTTGAGACTGGAGTTGGCGCTATCCCTGAGCTGCCCATGGGTTACTTCATGAATAGAGACGTGGAGAAATTTTGGAGTGACATTTCTGGAGGTGGAGGCCCTGACCCTGATACTCACATTTCACAGGTTATCCATAACCCAGCTCTCCGATACTTTCAGATGATCATTGCCCATACATTCTTTGGGAGAGCAGATACTGATGACCACGTTACTGAGGAGGACATATTTTTCATGTTTTGTGCGAATCAGTCGCGTCGTTTAGCTTGTGGTAACTTTATGCTGTACTCTTTTAGTGGTGTTGCCACCTGGGCAGGAGGACCTATACATGTAGGAGGTAATGTGACTGAGATTGCTGCTGCTCTAGGCCTTGGCCGAAAGCTATTTCATTTGACTCCCTACTGCAGCCATACCACCATGGATATTGATTTTTGTTTAGATCGGGGGCTGATGAGAAGGAACTCCTTTAATCCCTCTCAGTTCAGACTCTTGATCGATGGTGAGACCATACATCACTTCACTTTGCCAGATCCTGTTATGACCAGTGTCCATGACCCAGCAAACTGGACATATGCCTTAGAAGGACACGGTGAGACGGTAGACGCACCACGACCCTGCCCAGAGCCAGAGTACGTTCCAGCTCCACCAGCTGACAGGACCGCGGTATGGTCAAATAATCATTCATTAGGTACTCCAGATATGCAGACCCAGATGGAAATGATGCGCCAGGAGATAGCAGATCTCCGACAGACTCTTGCTGACCTACACCTGAGGATGGAAGTGTCAGAGCTGACCCACGCTACTGAGTCCGATGTGCTGCATGAAGACATAGCGGAACTCCGTCATGAGATAGCGAGACTCCGTGGAGATGACCAGACATCTTGATTTCCATTTTCGTATTATTTACTATATTTATTATGCATTGATTTACTTCCAGTATCACCCAGACATATTTCCTACTATTTGCATTTGATATATTTCCGATTTATATTAACGTTTGAGTTTTTATGTTTATATGCTAATATTTTCTTTTGTTTTATTTTTCTTTGACAAAATATATAAAAAAAAATTTATTACATAAATATATATATATATATATATATATATATATATATATATATATATATATATATATATATATATATATATATATATATGCTTGTGAAAATTTTGTGCAAAACTACATTTTTAGGACATATGGAATGCTAAAAAGACCCCCCGAGGCCAAAGGGAGGACAAAAGCCCATTCAAAAATACATTGAGGCCCATCAGCGAATTTACTCACGTCGCGCCTGCGACCCACCTGTCGCGCCCGCGACAGCGTCCCTGTAAATTCGGGACAGAACCTCCGTTTCCACCATTTTTGAACCTCCAACCTCTTCAAACCCATTTTTTCCCTCCGAAAAATCCCTATAAAACCCCATTGAAACTCATATCTCTAATATTCACCAATCATCTCTTAACTTTCCATTTCAATTTCCATCAACAAAAACCCATAAAAATCCAACCTTTATCATATCACTTTCCTTCCACCCTCTTCACCATCTTCATCAATGGAGTTTAATGGAGTCATTCTTCGTGAAGGACAATCCGGGATTAGGCAGAAGCGACAACTTCAAAAGCTTCAGGATCGAGAAATTCTCTCGACGAGGTATGTCGACGATTCTTGCTTGCACGCTTTAGGGGTTCATCATAGCATTTTTCATTTGTTAGACTCTGTAGGTTTAGGCACTATTTTCACCGCAAAAGAACCCACCTATGAGAGGATGACGGTTGAGTTTTTGAGCTCATTGGTTTATACCGTTCATCCTAACACTGCTAGCACAGTCGGTACCGTGCATTTTAGATTGTTTGCTGTTGAGTATGAGTACAGTACCGATGAACTAGCAGGTCTATTGGGATTCCCTCATGGGGAGGGCGCTATTTGTGAGGCTCCTTCAGATGCTGAATGGTCAGTCGGGATGTTCGCCTTCTGGCGCAGGTTGTCAGATACTATTGTTGATTCCTTTAAGGGAATACTCGCCTCGACCATTCATAACCCGACCATAAGAATTTTCAGATATCTTTTGGCATTCTCTATTTTTGGCCTGGAGAATCAAAACAAAGTTAATAGCAAAGAACTTTTGTTCTTGCAAGGATGCCTCACAGATGTAAGAATCAATCCGGTTCCATTTATGATCGCCCACATGTGCTTAACGGTAAATAAGAGTGGACCGATAGTTTTTGGCGGATTGATTACGTCTATTGCTCGGGCACTAAATTTGAATAATGAGATAGCTACTTTGGAACCACTGCCCCCTCGCACAATTAATTTAAAATTTCTGAAAGACATGAAATTGTGCCGATCAAGGAGGGCTGGTGGTTATGAGTTGATGATTCACGGGGTAGCCATCGAATCAATTGTTATGCCGTGCAGTAGACGTACAAATGTACGATTCGAGAGGAATTGGACCTATGACCTTACTGCCCCACCTTTTCTAGGTCCAATTCCTCCTAATGACCATGACAATGAGGGGCCCGACACAGATGATGAGTATGACCATAGAGAGCGTGTGTCCCCCCCTCGCCCTACACAATCACACACCGCACCATCTGCTTCTAACACTTTTGCAGGAGCTGCTCCTGGATTTTATATTACGGAGGATATGTGGCGAGACCATATGGCTAGAGAAGCACGACATGAAGACCTGCTCTCTTCCATTCAGCAACAAATGGCGGACCAAATGAGCTTTATGCAAGAGTCGCGGCGGAGAGCAGACCAGTCTTACGAGACCATCTCCCGTACTCTGCTTGCGATCACCAATGAGCAGTCCCGTCAACAGCAGTATAATCATCAGCACTTTCAGCTTATGGAGGCCACTCAGGGTTCCATCTTAGGTAACCTTCGTGAGGTGAAAGCTGCTCAGGCAGAATTGCAGGCTAGGATGGACCAGCGAGACCGTCACCGTAGCAGATCCCGTCATTCCGAGCATCCAGTACAGGGCGGCGAGGGCACCAGCGGTCCTCACTAGTTTTACCAGGTTCCTTTCTCCTTAGCTTACTTCGAAACATTGGGGACAATGTTCGATTTAAGTGTGGGAGGAGATTTTATTTTTATTTCCGTCATTTTAGTAGTTTATTTTTATTTCCCTTCAGTTATTTACTTTTGTTTCTGTTTTAGAAAATGCATGTGTTTGAAGAGTCATTAGTATAAGTATTTTTGGTTCACCTTCATTTTTTTTCCCACATTTTTAGCCCCACAAAAATAATAATTCTGAAAAATCTTTGGGCTTTAAGACAGGTTCGGGTTAGGATGCGGTGACTTGGGAGAACCTTTGAAACATCAGTATCGTCCTTACACCATGAACTTCGTAAATATAAGAATCACACCTGAAACCCCATGTACCATGGCCCTAATTTCATTTCAAAATCATCCTTAGTAGTTTATTTCAGCAATCAACTCTGGCCTAAACATGTTCTAAGTAGGAGACCGACGAATATAAGTGACTGATCTGAGTGCATATTCAAAAAAAAAAAGAGAACAAAGAAAAGAAGAAAAAAGAAAAAAAAAAGTAATAAGATGTTTAACTTGCTCATTTCAGTTGGTTCAGAGGTATCTGGCACTGAACTCGGTAGGGCGGATTACGATCCGATCCCCCACAACTGCACTTGAGAAGAATAAAAGGATTTTACACAGTTCCCTGTGCCAGAAATCCGGTATGAAAAGACCAGAATCACTAACAGGTCACTCTACCATGAAGCATGTGCGGAAAATGGGCTTAATGTGATTGCGCTTGAATGAAAAAGACTCAAAAGAGATGGAAAAGGAAGGCCTAAGTAGTGTGGGATATAATGGGTTGATTAGTATAGGAGCGAAGTTTATGTCCGTATTTGCGGATTAGTGTCATCACGATGCCCTTGGTTCACTCAGTTAGTACCGACCACTTCATCCAGACTCGGACTTAGAAGCCCTTTTCGCCCAAAAATCATCGATCGACACTGATTTTTCTATGAGCTTTAAATGTTTTGCTTGAGGACAAGCAAAGGTCTAAGTGTGGGAGAATTTGATGACACTAAATTATACTGTATTTTCGACTCTGATTTCACATGCATATTAGTTGTTTTTCTATTATTTTTTGCTTTGTTATTGTTATGTTTCCCTTTGTTTCCAGGTTTTCAATAAAATCAAGGTCCCAGACGGAAAAGGATGCAAAAGGAGCAAGAATTCAAGTTTGGCAGCAATCTACTCTTGTCGCTTCCCTTGTCGCGGACGCCCCAGGGTAGGCGACGACGTGTCCCATGATCTCCACAACTCAACTGCCACATTCCCACGATCAAGCACTCGCCTTGGCCATTTTCTTCATGTCGCGGGCGCGGTAGGCCTGTCGCGGGCGCGACAAGGCAAAATCAGTTTCCCGCCCATTTTCAAGCCAAGGCCACTTTTATCTTTGCACCTTGCCAACTTTGCCTATAAATACTCTCAGGACTCGAATTTTAGGATCATCCAATCTTAGTTTACTTCATCCTAGGCATAAATTTCACTCTTGTAAAGCAGTAATCTTCTCACATCGAGGAGTTATTGCACTGTGTGTGATCGAGTTTGTAATCAAGTCTTGGAGTGTCTGTAATCAAGTTGGAGCATTTTATTTTCCGTGCATTGTACCAGATTTAAAGACTCCGCTTTGGAGCAGGTTTTATTTTAATCGCATTTACTTTCATTTATTTCTTGCACTTGCCTTATTTTGTTTATTTATTGTTTTGCCTTACTTTTTTACTTTTAAAAGACTTAATTCCATACATGATAAGAATCAACATGACTGTTGTAACTACCATGGCTGGCTAAGTTTTAGATAGGTAAGAATGTAAAGACCATAACCAGCGTAATACGTCTATGTGTTAATAGAAATACTTAAGGGCTATTTTAATCTTTAACACAAGTTTTCTGTACTTAAAAGCAATGTTGGGTAAGATCGAAAGCCGTCCAACCATATGTGAACTAGTTTAGTTCTCAACTGATCAAATACAGCGAAAGCGCTTTGCTCAGTTGAGTAGGAATTTTTAACACTTTGGAAAAGAGATTTTAAAACTATTTTCAGACGCGTTAGTGGGATTAGAATCTGGTTCATTTTGAACCTCTTTAGTTTAGAGATTTCAGGTCAAAATACTTTTCTGTTTAGTTTAGAATTTGCATTTCTTAAAAGTAAGTTTTCCATGACTCTAACGCAATGCGCGCCTTTTTATAAGTGACAATAAAGGGGTTAGTTTAGAGGGTAAACTTGGTTCTGACTACGCGAAAGCGACAGTTCCTGTTAAATTGAATTCTTTTCTTAAAATAGAAGATATTGCCCGTAAGTAGTTCTGTTGATGAATATAGAAATATTATCGGTTATGAGAATTACATTCAAGCCTATTGTTTTGTCTGAATTTTATTACCTCGTCATTTACTTTTATTTATTTTCCTCTGCATTAGTAAACCCTGAATTGAACTGCCTTAGATAAGCACTGTAACAGACAGAAATCGTTAGATCGACATTTGGTCCCTGTGGATACGATAACTTTTTATATTACTCTGACGCGATTCGTGCACTTGCGAATAAAACGCATCAATATTCAGCCAAGCTAGCTCATTAGCCATACAAGACCTATTCCTGAGTTCATGTGCTTCAAAGAAAATTAATTGATTTACTTTCATTTGTTTCAGGTATCCCAGGAGGAAAATCTTCCCCGAAGGCAACGACAATAGCTGCAGCATCGCCCATCCGTGAGAATCCAACTGATATGGGTCTATAACTTTGCATCATCAAACTGATCGAATCTTGCAATGCTTAAACTTGGCCTCATCATCTATTACTGAGTAAAGACGGAATCGACCCTTTGTGTCTTAGAAAAAGACATAAATTTTCATTTGTCTTTGGAATACACACAACTAAAACATGGCGCTGCATTGGTGTTTATTTGCAGTTATAGACTTATGGTGCAAGAGTGGCTTGGATATGGGATCAAAATGATGTCATGAAGTTTCTTACAGGGCCAATCGTCAGAAAAAATGGATGATCTCGAGGAAGAGAACAGAGAGTTGAGGGAAGAGATCGACACTCTGAAAGAGGATCTGAGAAAGCTTCATAGCGACATGCAAGCTCTAGCAGAAGCTCAGATGCAGCAACAACGAACTGTGATCTCAGAGATCACATCAACGCCCATAGTGGAAAAGTATGATCCTAGGTACAAAATTCCGAAAGATCGTCCCTGGGGCATTCCACTTAACTATATCTCGGAAGGATATGTTCCGCCGATCACTGAGGATCAGGGAACCGCAGCAGGAGCCGTTGGGCCTGAAGGTTACAAACTTCGGGAAAGCGAAGATGCCAGGGGCTTGACAACAACTCCTAAAGGTTACAAACTTCGGGAGGCACCAAGAGTCTCGGCCATAATGAATGTACCACCGCCCGTGGTACACACTGTCCCGGAAGGACAGATTCCACTGATACCTTCTGGTGGAAATGACAGCATGTTCGAAGAATGAATGAGTTCCAAGAACAGTTCCTGGAAATGCAGAAAGAACTGCAAGCCCTTCGCAGTCAGGATTTATTTGGAAAGGACACCGCGAACCTTTGTTTGGTCCCCAATGTGAAATTTCCGCATAAATTCCAGGTACCCGACTTTGAAAAGTACAAGGGTAACTCTTGCCCTCAGAGCCATTTGGTGATGTACGCTCGACGAATGTCAGCTCAGACAAAGAACCAGGAGCTACTAATCCATTACTTTCAGGATAGTTTAACCGGTGCCGCATTAAAATGGTACATGGGTTTAAACCGCGCCACGATCGGCACATTCAGAGATCTTGGCGCTGCCTTCGTTCAACAATATAAATACAATTTGGACATGGCACCGGACAGAGATCAACTCAGATCGATGTCACAAAATGACAAGGAAACCTTTAAAAAATACGCTCAGAGATGGCGTGAAATCGCCGCTCAGATTTCTCCACCTCTTGAGGAAAAAGAGATGACAAATATCTTCTTGAAGACCTTGAGCTCATTTTACTACGACAGAATGGTTGCCTGTGTGCTCAGTGACTTCACTGAGATGGTGAGCATGGGAGTTCGTCTTGAGGAAGCGGTCCGAGAAGGACGTTTAGTTAAAGACGCTGGATCATCGAGTAGTACAAAACGATACGGTAGTGCTCTCCCTAAGAAAAAAGAGCAGGATATTGGGAATATCTCTCTCGGAAAGCAAAGGCGACGTTACCAACCAGTAGCAGCTGTAACTCCTGCTATTAACCCTGCGCCTGTTTCTACGTATCAACCTCAGGTTGCGTAGAGCCAACCTAATCAACAACAATATCAGTAAAGGACGCAACAACCTCTTCAGCAAGCTCGTCCTCCATACAACAACAACCATATAACCCGGCCACCAGGGTTCGACCCTATACCTATGTTGTACGTAGAACTGTTTCCATTACTACTGGTCAAGGGGCATGTCCAAACCAGGTCTCCTCTGACAGTACTGGAAAATTTGCCTTTTTGGTTTAAAGCGGATCAGACGTGTCCTTACCATCAAGGAGGATCAGGGCATAACATAGAAAACTGTCTCAGTTTCAAATCCGACGTACAAAATCTTGTTAGGAATGGGGTCTTATCTTTCAAAGATACGAATCCGAATGTTCTCACAAACCCGTTGCCTCAACACGAAAAAGCTGCAGTTAATTTGATAGAGGGAGAGTCTAACAACATCTATCAAATTCATGATGTACTCTTGTTAAGAGCCAACTTGGTCAAAATACATTATAGACAGAGCGGATATAGACATGTGCCACCTCATAATTATCACCAGTGTGATATCTGCTCCAAGAACAATCAAGGATGTTCTGTGGTGCAATCAGCCCTACAAGAATAGTTGGATCTCAGATGGATCCAAGAGCATCGAGTTCGTGGAGTCAACATGACTTATACGAATTCCAACCTCATTCAGAACCACGACATCCGTGCAATGAATGTCAACTTGGTGGCAATGCACTCAAGGCAAAGCCAGTACCATAATTTGCCGCGACACGATTATAATTCCTGTCTGACTTGCTCGGTAAACAAATAGGGATGCTCTTTCATACAAGAGGCCCTCTAGCGTTAGATGGATCTTGGGTGGATCCAGGACTACCATGATAGAAATCCTTATCAGATCAACATGATCCAAATCTTCGATATTCATCTAATGAATACCAGCTTGGTGGAGTTACACGCCAGGCAAGTCCAACTCGGTTTTCTCACTTTTCACGATTATCAGAACTGTAAAGAATGTAGTGAGAGTAACCAAGGGTGCGCTCTTGTTCAAAGAACTTTACAACACTTGTTAAACCACTGGTGGCTTCCGATCTATATGGATGAAGACACGCAACAAATCAGTGTGCTTAATGGGAACCCTACTCGGCGTCAAAATCAGGATGTCCGATCTATGGAAACTGACCTGGTAAGGTTACACTGCATCCAAAGCGGGCGTGGCCAGGTGCCACCTGTTGCACCCCAAAATTTGCCCTCCTTACTTTTACTAACTGGCTTATGTTTCATTTCATTTTTTGCATTATCCTGTATGCATATCATTAGCATGGGGTCAAGGTGCCTGAGGCAGTTCGGAAAGGTCTTATCTGGTCTACTACATCATCAGGGGTTCACAGGTGGCAAGGGATCTCAAGTGGACTACTCTCTCCTAACCAGTGCATGAATTAGGGTTTTGAGATTCTTGGGTTTATTGCTCCAATGGGCAGGCTCCTTGGGTTTTTATCATCATCAAATGGCATATCTTATCTTTGTTGGAGAGGATACACATCATATTCAGAGGAATTTAGATTTGGAGACTGTGTTATTTCCTCCTAGACTGAGGGTACCAAAACTAGGTTTTGCTATAAAGTCAGTTTATTTCTGATTTTTTGGGCAAGACTTGATTCCATGGTATTCCTTGGGTCCCTGAGTACCTAGGAGTGGAAGGTTGTCCACCAGTTTGATTCTAGAGAAGTTCAATTGGCCAATGGATTGAAAATTAGTTAATTTGGTCAAAAAGTCAACTGTGGTCAACACAAGGTCAAACCTCAAGATTTTTGGTCAACATCAAGATTTTGGGGTGAAATTCATCATTTGATCAAGGGTTGATCATGATTCATCAGGGAAACCTCAGAATCATCAAGAACCAGGAGTTACTAAATTATGGTTTTTGTAGGAAAAGTCAACTATACTTTGACCAGGCCTAACTTCCACATACTTCATCAAAAATTCCTCAACCAAAGCCCATATTGAAGGAAATTTAATCCCCTACAACTTTGTGTCTCACAAGCCAAGGCCAGAAATGCTTCGTTTGGGAGATATGAGCCAAGACATTGTAGGTCATTTGGAAAGCCAACAAAAGTCAACCTTTTTCAAAAGCTCATAACTTGAACATGGAAAATCATATTGACATGGGACCAAAAGGGTTGATTAGAGGACATCTTGAGGTTTCTAAAAACTATTAATTTGCATTAAGGAGCTAAAAATTGAAGGAGTTATACTTAGTCAAAGTTGGCCAATTTTGAGGAGGTGTACAAAGCAAACTATGCCTAAAAATCCAAATTTTGACAAATGGGCCATAAGTTTCTTGAACCAAACTCAAACATAGAGCCATGAACGACCCAAAGAGAATATATTTGGTTTTTCCTCATTTTATTTTATTTTTATTGGATTTATTTAGTTAAAATTCAATATTAAATGAAATAATTCAAAAATAATTAAACAATGGATTATTCAGGCCCAACTCATCATCAGAAGAATAACCCTAAGTATTTAAAACCTACTCATGCATTGGTTAAGGTTAGAGAGGGAGAGACAGAGGGAAGAGGCACGTGAAATTGGAGTTCTCAAAAAACCCTAAAAAAAGGATTTCTCACCGCAACTCACGATCCACAAGGAGTTTCTCCAGAATTCTTCCACAAAGCTTCTCTTGGATTTCACTACTTGATTCAACCGAATTCTGTTTACAACACTCACCAAAGCAAACCTCAGCTTTGTAGGTTGGTTAATTCCAGATCCAAATTCATTTTAGATTAATTTGAGCTTATGCGATGTAGATTCATTGGTTTCATGTGTTTTAATGTTTTTTGTTGATCATGAATGTTGATGATGATCGAATTTGCATGAGGTTTAAATGTGGTTTATGAGCTTAATTTTCGTGCATCAATGATTTTATGATGTTTGGGCTTGATCGGATAAGTGATTTTGCAGCTGGAAGTGATTTTTGAAAATTTGTTTTTGGTGTCACAGCAGTAGTAATCGATTAACACATTTGTTGCTAACAGATTAGCAGTGTTAATTTTCACATTTTCCTGATTTTTTTTAACAGCTAATCGATTAGCACATTTGTTGCTAACAGATTAGCAGTGTTAATTTTCACGTTTTTTTGATTTTTTTTAACTGCTAATCGATTAGCACATTTGTTGCTAACAGATTAGCAGTGTTAATTTTCACATTTTTCTGATTTTTTTTAACTGCTAATCGATTAACACATTGTTGCTAACCGATTACCACTGTGCTGAATTGTGATTTTTGAGCGTTTTCAAGCATGTTTCGATACCGTTTTGTTCGTAACCTTTATGGATTGATGTGATACATGTTTAAGGATTATTTTGATGCTCTTGCCCCTCACACCTTTGCATGTACACGATTTCTCGACACGCGATCGTTACACTTGTATGTTTGAATTGCTCATGTTGCTTGAATGTTCTTGCACACACCACATACCACTTGAGCTTGATGCTTGATGATGTTTGTTCTTGCTGCTGAACCTAATTAAATACATGTTTGCATGTTTGGTTTCATGATTTCATCGATTTTGTCCATTTGCATTAATGTGTAGGATTCATGTTTGGTTTCAATGACTTGCACCATGTTTTATTATATGCTTTTGATCATGATCCATTGAATCACATGATGTACTTGTTGCTTGCCATGTCGTACTTGTATTTTGCTCAAAATGCAATGCATGCTGTCCCACTTTCACATCTGAGTTCTTGCATAAGTGCTGTTATATGTACTGCTTATCTTGACATGCTTGCTGCCTGCACCCTTTTTACACCCCTTTTCTTGTTGAATCATGTGCTGTTATAAGCTGTCTTGCTTACATGCTGTTTATTACTGCTGAGTTTGTGTGTGTGTGCTGTTGTATGCTGCTGAGTTTGTGTTTTGCACCCTCTTTTGCTCTTTCTCTTCCCTTGAATCTCAAGACTGTTTAAGTCTTGGATTCCTTTCCCTTTAGAGCTACCTAGTCCAACTTAATTTCTGATTAAGCTTGGAGTAGGATTAGCATTAGGTCTTAGGTAGTTGTTTCTTTCCTAAACCTCACTAACCCTAGGATCTCCATGCATGATAATATTAGGACTCTTAGTTTCCCTTTAGAGTTACCCTTGTGTCTTCTCTCTTCTCATCTCAAAATGTCTTTAATACACTTAATAATAATAAGGTGTATTGCGCCCGAGCCTTAAGTATGGGGAATGAGAAATGAGGGGCTTCCTCTCATCTTTCTAGAGTGCTTAGTGAGCGTCCTGTCTTGGGACGATGCGTTAAGTATTCGCCCCTGTGCCCTAAACTTTGGTACAATGCAGCTTAGGAACTAACTTAAGCCACTTCTGTCCTAAAAAACACAAACCAACCTCAAAGTTTTTTTGTCCTTCGGGACCTTCAACTTAAAGGCTATTTTCGTAAAGGGCACGTTACCTTCCGTCTGAGTCGCAAACAGGCATCGACCCTAACTGCCGGACGCGAACTTAATGTCGCTCATAAAAAACACAAAAAGAACTTGGTCCGAACTACGTTGACTCTGAATTCCCCATTGCACAAAGGGGGTACGTAGGCCTAGGACGTCGACGTCCTACCGAGTCGGTCTTTGTCTTTCCTTCCCCGTCTTAGTACAGCCCTAGATGACAGTATAACTCACCCTTAGAATAGACAACAAGCGTGGATCCCATCGAGTACGATGGACGCGTGGGGTACTAGCACCTTCCCCTCGCGTAACCGACTCCCGAACCCAGGTTATGGTTGCGATGACCATTCCCTTCCCTCTTCCTAAGGTTTATGCGGTGTTCCCTTTCCCTCTCTTGGGATAAATTTACACGGCTGGCGACTCTATTTTTCCGCGCCACTCTCGCGTTTGTACCTGGATGAAAATCCTGGGAGCGACAGCTGGCGACTCTGCTGGGGACTATAGTTGACCTATGCTGGTCCATCCCTAAGCGAGTCAGTCCTAACGCTTGCTTGTCTTTGTTCTCTTTGGGTGTTTGGTTTTGATTTGCCTTGTGTGTTATATTTTTATTTTTTATTTTTACCGCACTTTCTGCATTTCATTTTTTTATTATTACTGTCACGCTGCTGTGCTGTGCTGGCTGTCTTTGTTTTGTAGGTTGGGTGGGTCTGAGAGATAAGCCCAATACCAAGGCTTGAGTATACCCTAGGACTAGAGTGGAAAGTAGTGGGACCTACGTGCCCGCTTGGTACGTTTGTGTGTTCACGAAATTCACAACCAGACGAGGCTATCTTGGGACGCATTCTAACGTGTGTGTCTTGCGCATGTTGGGGTGTTGATCTAGAGAGCTGTCGACCCTGGTGACCGATCATTGAGGACCTTAGTGGAAACATCCCTCTTTAGTGGTGACAGTGGCAAACCACATCCTGTGGTAAACCCATTCGCACCCGAGGGCCCGCTTTGGAACTCGCATAGGATGACCCCTACGTTTTGAAGAGAATCAGTGGATGCACTCCTCGATTGACTTTAGTACTGTACCCAGAAGGATGAATGTACTATTGTTTCTCGACCTCAGTGCCAAAGCTGAGGACCTTCCGCTTTGGAGAATCAGTTGAGGCCTCCTCGATTGATGATGATGCCAAACCAGAAATGGTGAACGTATCATCATTTCTCGACCTGAGGGCCCGGGATACTGAACATCCTAGTACCCACACGTGAGAGGGGATGGGCGTTTGCAGGTTTGCAGGTAACCGAGACCTTCAACCTACCCCTATTCTGGATTTCTCGTCAATGTCTGATTATGTGGGTTCCTCAGTGGTTCAGAGTTCTGGTTATCTGGTTTCTCGTTCAGCTAACAGCACAGCACATCCAGCAGTGTGCCTTGACCCCATGTTTGCATGAGCATATCATTTTTTTGCATTCTGACATGTTTGACATTCTGTAGGGCTTGCATCTTACTCTTGATTTCGGTTTTTTGAGGTTACTTCAGCATGGATGTTCCGAGAAAGAAGACTGTTGCCTATTCGTTCCCAGAGCCAACTTTGACACTGATTCATAAATTAATTAATATGGCTGGTTCCGGAGTTCGTACAGAGTTCAGTGGAAGGTATGGAAGACTTCTGAAATTTGTCTATAATATCTCCCAGTATGAGAAGGATGCCATTCACACACTTCTTCAGTTTTACGACCCGCCTCTGCGTTGCTTCACTTTCCCGGACTACATCTTGGCTCCGACGTTGGAGGAGTTCTCATTTATTTTAGGAATTCCTATTAGTCATGATATAGTTTTATTTTCTGAAGAACACCCCGGTATAAAAGATATGACTGTTGCTCTTCACATTAGTGAGCCTGTTCTTAACAGTAATATTGCAGAAAAACAAGGAGTTAAGGGTTTCCTATTGAAGTTCCTATTTGATCAAGCTTGTATACATGTCAAAGAGAAGAACTGGACTGCTTTCCAAGCTATTCTAGCTGTGTGTATCTATGGGATTGTTCTGTTTCCAAATATTCCTGATCTGGTGGATATGCACGCCGTCAGGATCTTTATGTCGAAGAATCCTATACCTACCTTGCTAGGTGATGTGTACCATTCAGTTCACTATAAGAATGAGAATAGGCGTGGGAAAACTGTGAGTTGCTGTGCGCCGCTCTTAGCTACTTGGTTTTTGAGTCGTCTCCCTGAATCTGGCGCTTTCGTTGATACGAAAGATTCTCTGAAGTCGTCTAAGAGGGTTATGGGCTTGACTGCCGATAACATCGTTTGGATTAATCGTGACTTGCTAGGAATGGAGATTATTTGCAAATGCGGAGAATTTCCTAATGTTCCCTTGATAGGGAGGAAATGTGGAATTAACTATAATCCCTCCCTAGCTATCAGACAGTTTGGCTATCCTTTGAAGAATCCACCCGAAGAGCGAGATGTCCGAGAATCCTTATACTTCAATGGTATTGAGGATCAAGGGTTGATAAGGAAAGTTGTGAATGCTTGGAAACAGGTGACTAAGAAGGGTAAGATTCCATTCGGGAAAAGTAACAATCGGGTTTTCCATCCATATAAAGAGTGGATTAAGAAGAGAGCAGAATATGAGCTTCTCCCATTCCCGGTGGAACCACCTCTGTATCCTTTGGTGATCGAGCCTCCTACCACCGTTGAGTTGGAGAAGTATAACACATTATGGGCTGAAAAGGAAAGGTTGTGGGAAGAAAATAATGAGCTAAAGAGAGAAATTTATCAGTGGAAGCATGAGCGGGGTGAAGCTGTTCATACCACCAAGTTGAAGATAGAGCTCCTTGCTAAAGCAGAAAAAGAGCTTGCTGACATGTCGCATCCAGGGAAAGAATGAAACAAGCTTTGGATGGTATCAGTAGCATTCTCAGGTCCAAGGATGAGGAATTAGGCAAGGCTTTGTTGAAGATTCACAGGTTCAATGATCACCGAGAAACTGCCATGGCTGAGAATAAGAGAAAGGAAGACGACTACATAGCTAAGATTGATCAGTTGAAGTCGACGCTCAAGAAGAAAGACGCCGAGATCTTATCAGGGATATTCAAGAGACAAGTAGTCCAAGACTAACTCAATGAAGCTATAGCCTCCATAGAGGAACTGAAGGCCCAAGCTGAAGTGAAAAGATCTAGACATGAGGGACTTAGCATGGAAGGTGTTTCTGGAGAAGACGCTTGGGAGTTACATTGCCGGTACTTGGATGGGATCATACACAGGAGAGACCTTCTTATCCAAGGACTGATTCAGAGGCCGAAGCATCCTGACACCAGAAAGCTGTTCGAGGAAGTTCAAAACTGGTGCAGAAAGCATAGTGGATGGGGAGGATTGACTCTTGTAAACCTTGATGACATGCCTTAGTTTTCTTCCCTCTTTTATTGTATGTGGATCACCACCAGGCTTGTTGGTTGGGACCTATGGTTTTTGTATTCAGACTTGTTATATCAGATTTGTGGTTGTTGACATTCGACTTTTCTCTGGTTTTCTTAATATATGAGCAGAAGTTCCATTATATCTTGTTATTAAACCAGAATCAAGGGGTGGATCGCCTTGTGAATTTTCAAACACGTCCATTTGCATTTGCATATTCATAATCATTTTGCATAAGCATTTTGCATGACAGGTGTTTATTTCCGGTGTTCTTATCTTGTTCTAATCTCGGGATTTCAGATCAGCACATTCACCAGTATTTTACCAGACCAAATCAGAAGAGAATCATGGAACGAATCCAAGCTGAGTTAAGGGAAATGCGAAGCCAGATGGGGCAATTTGGGGAAGACATGCTCCAGGAGCAGAGAATGCTAAGGGAAGAGATCAATCAGATGAAGACTCAGATGGGTTTAATCATGGAAATTTTAAATAGGGAAGACAGTCCTGTGCCCGCTTCCACAACAGAGGTCCTTACTCTTCCTATCTCTTTGGGGTCTCCTCTAGACCATGGATTGCCTCGTGGATCCTCTCCACCGTCTGAACTTTTTCATCAACAACCGTTTTTTGAAGAAAAGTTTGAAAAGAAGTTTGACCAGATTCCGGTGCCATACGCTCAGTTGCTTCAGCACCTGCTCAAGTTTCAGCTGATCGAATTGATTGCTGCGGGACCTCCACACACCAAGTTTCGTATGGGTTCCAATGTCCATGATAGGTGTGAATTCCATTCAGGGGCGCCTGGTCATAATGTTGAAGATTGTAAGATGCTCAAGTATAAAGTCCAAGAGCTCATTGACTCAGGGGCAATCAAGTTTACATCAGTTGGCACTGGTAAACAAAGTGATGTTACTCCCAGTGTTGCAAAGGGACTGATGACTCCCTCTTTTGCCAAAGGATCCACCTCGCGTCAGGGATCTCTTCCACAACCCTTGTTTGTGCCTCAGCCGAGTGTAGAAAGGAAAGTGCAGGGCCAGACTGGGCGCCCAAATCAGCACCGACAGCAGAATTATCAGCAACAGGGGCAATCGAGACCAAGAAGGCCCAAAAGGATAATTGATCCTGTTCCTATCCCTTATAGACAGCTGTTTACGCACCTGCTTAAGAAGTCTCTGATTCAAACAAGGGGTACCGCGCCAGTACCGTACCCTATTCCTCCCGATTATGACATGACTGCCAGGTGCGAGTTCCACTCGGGAACGTTCGGGCACACGATTGATGAGTGTAATGTATTCAGGCATAAGGTACAAGACCTGGTGGACTCAGAGATCATTGTATTCACTGAAGATGATATGTACATCAATGGAAGCCTCATTTCTCAAATGAACACTCAGTCTGCAAGTACGTCCAGGCAGAATTAAGCTTCCTCAGCAATAGCAATCTTCAGCTTCTTTACTGCATTTTCATTTGTAGTTTTTATTTTCTGTTAAAGCATCTTATGTATGCAAGACTTGTTTGTTTTTATGATGATATTAATGCAATGAGTATGTTTTCCTTGAAGAAATCCATTCGTATTCACTATTAAATGTTTATATGCACTGCAATATCAATTTTTCTTGTTAAGGACTCTTGAGGGAGGATGACGAAATAAGAACGCAGGTCTCTAATGGTACGCTTTTGGATAGAACCCTGTTGAGGATGTACAGGCATTGTTTCAAAACCATAAACACTGGAGAGATAAGGAGATAAACCCTCGTTAACCCCTTTGAGCCTCGGAGTAGGAGTTTCTTTCGTACGAAAAAAACTCTCATATTTAACCCAGGGGCAGGGTAGGCGTCAGTTAGTTTGACCGAGCGCTCAAATTCCAAGGAGAGTGTGCAAGAGATATGAAACCCCGATGGTTATCCGTCAACAACTAAGGAGTGAGGCAGTCACAACCCTTTCAAGCAAGTAAGACAACCAGTGTCACACGCTTCGTTCAAAAGGGGAATAAAAAGAGAAAGCCCGCTAAGTCGAAGCTTGAGAACAAGCGACTTAGGCAAAAGTTAGGGCGTCCCGCTGGACTTCAAAATCAAAAAAACTCAAAAGAGTCAGTCCAGGCAAAAATTAGGGATAAAAAAAAAGAAAGAAAAAGCACAAGGCGAAAAGAAAATCCCTGATAAGAACAAATTCGTGTGATTACAGACACAAAAGATAAAAGGGATGACTGTCACTCCAAAACCTCCTTAGGGGTCAAACCATTAGTGGCATAGGTTCCTTGAAGATCATAAATCTTTCGGGAAATGAGCGTTTGGGTCAGATTAACTGAACATAGGACTGGAGAACATCACGAAGAGTGGGTGGGCACCGATAAACTTTGAGCCATAAATCCTTTTTTCTGAAACCGTGAACCAGACCACGTTACAACCCTCTAAAGTCCTAATTGAAACAGGGTTTATTCCGAAGGCGTACTTCAACAGGACAGCGTTCCTGACTCCTATAAGTTGTGTTAATAAGATTTGTTGGTATTGCATGTGCGCATTGTTTTGCCATTCAAAAATCAAGGTCGCGTCCCAGCTAGTGATTCGTTCACAAGGTTGGGCGACGCATTTTCAATAAAAACTTCAAGGTTAACATGAGTGTTGCATTAGAATTCTCATAGATAACTTGTTCTATTTGCATACATGTGCCTAAGCATCAATGTAGCTTACACAGTGAAAGTCAGTCAAGAAGCTTGATCCTGCCAAGTTGGGTTGCTTGAAAATTCCGAAGGACAATCATATCAAGGGGCATGCTGCCAAGAGACTCAGTGTAGAGTGGGCTCTCCCAGTAAGTCGTGTTAAGATGAAGCCAATATGGGGCAGTCACGTCGAGAAGTCCCTCTGAAATTCAGTTATTATGGGGCATTCATTCTAAGGTCAGGGGCAAAGTCACTTCAAAGCTCATATTGGGGCAGGCCACCTCCAGAGCGTGGGAGATTATCCACTCCTGAAAATGGTTAATTGAAAGCACCTCTTCAAGGTAGAATATTTCAGGTCATTGCAAATCCCTTTCGAAGTAATGTACTTCATGGATTATGAAGACTAGGGCAGTTATGTCGAGATATGATAAATCTCTCAAAGAGTTTAAAGACCCTGGGGCAGTGCGAACGCCCGGTCTTCTGTAAAATCCTCTTGAGGTGATTTCTTCCATTAGACCTGGTGGTCTGGGGCAAGTGGAAAGTTCAAAGGGCCATCTATGACCTTAGAAACAAGTCAGGATTGAAGGGCAACAGGATCGTACTTCCCCAGCAGCTTACTCTCCCCAGCATTGAGGTTGTACTTTCCTCAGCAGAGCAGACCTTCCCTAGCAGGAGACTTAGGAGGTATTTTCCCCAGGTCAAGACGTTATTTCCCCACAAAGTCAAGGTGCTCCTTCTCCCCCATCAGCAGGCTAAGTCCAGCAGTATCCCTAGCAGGTTTTAAATCCAAGTGATATTTGACACTCTCTTGATCCAGGCCGTGGTCTCCTTTTTCAAAGAGTTATGTACAATCCCCAGTAGAGCGAATGTTCATTTGGGACTTCATCCCCAGCAGAAGTTATTGATCCAGAGAGTCGGTCATGGTGATCCTTCTCAACAGAGTTCTGGGACTCAGAGGACAATCTATTTTTATCGTCCCCAGCTGAATTGGTCTTTCCCCTCCGACATTTATTTTGCTGGAGGGACCCCTTTTGCATATCATAAGCACTTGCATTGCATCCTCAAACGCGTAGCATTTCCACTCCGTGTGGAGCATTACGGCAAAATTCAAACATTTGCATTCGAAGCATAAGCCAGGTTTGATGCCTTCTTTGCCAGTTCTCTTTCTTAGCGGAGATGGCATAACTCAGGAGATTTTGGAGGGGCGCGTTCCTCATATTTGTGTTCCCCGGCAGAGTCTTTTATTCAGACTTATCCATTCCCCAGTGAGATTAATCCCCGGTAAAAGTTGCTTTGAACCTTTTTTCGCCCGTCCGTGTACCTTTTAGATACCTGTCCGTATTGAAACCCTTTACACCCGTCCGTGTACCTTTTTGATACCCGTCCGTATTGATACCTTTACACCCGTCCGTGTACCTTTCCGATACCCGTCCGTATTGAACCTTTTTACACCCGTCCGTGTACCTTTTAGATACCCGTCCGTATTGAAACCCCTTACACCCGTCCGTGTACCTTTTTGATACCCGTCCGTATTGAACCTTTTTACACCCGTCCGTGTACCTTTTTGATACCCGTCCGTATTGATACCTTTACACCCGTCCGTGTACCTTCCCGATACCCGTCCGTATTGAACCTTTTTACACCCGTCCGTGTACCCTTTGGATACCCGTCCGTATTGAAACCTTTACACCCTTCCGTGTACCCTTTTGATACCCGTCCGTATTGAAACCTTTACACCCGTCCGTGTACCTTTTTGATACCCGTCCGTATTGAGCTTTCTACACCCGTCCGTGTACCTTTTTGATACCCGTCCGTATTGAAACCTTTACACCCGTCCGTGTACCTTTTTGATACCCGTCCGTATTGAGCTTTCTACACCCGTCCGTGTACCTTTTAGATACCCGTCCGTATTGATATCTTTACACCCGTCCGTGTACCCTTTTGATACCCGTCCGTATTGAACCTTTTTACTGCCGTCCGTGTACCTTTTAGATACCCGTCCGTATTGAAACCCTTTACACCCGTCCGTGTACCTTTTTGATACCCGTCCGTATTGAAACCTTTACACCCGTCTGTGTACCTTTTAGATACCCGTCCGTATTGAAACCCTTTACACCCGTCCGTGTACCTTTTTGATACCCGTCCGTATTGATACCTTTACACCCGTCCGTGTACCTTTCCGATACCCGTCCGTATTGAACCTTTTTACACCCGTCCGTGTACCTTTTAGATACCCGTCCATATTGAAACCCTTTACACCCGTCCGTGTACCTTTTTGATACCCGTCCGTATTGAACCTTTTTACACCTGTCCGTGTACCTTTTTGATACCCGTCCGTATTGATACCTTTACACCCGTCCGTGTACCTTTCCGATACCCGTCCGTATTGAACCTTTTTACACCCGTCCGTGTACCCTTTGGATACCCGTCCGTATTAAAAACCTTTACACCCGTCCGTGTACCCTTTTGATACCCGTCCGTATTGAAACCTTTACACCCGTCCGTGTACCTTTTTGATACCCGTCCGTATTGAGCTTTCTACACCCGTCCGTGTACCTTTTTGATACCCGTCCGTATTGAAACCTTTACACCCGTCCGTGTACCTTTTTGATACCCGTCCGTATTGAGCTTTCTACACCCGTCCGTGTACCTTTTAGATACCCGTCCTTATTGATACCTTTACACCCGTCCGTGTACCCTTTTGATACCCGTCCGTATTGAAGCTTTTTACACCCGTCCGTGTACCTTTTAGATACCCGTCCGTATTGAAACCCTTTACACCCGTCCGTGTACCTTTTTGATACCCGTCCGTATTGAAACCTTTACACCCGTCTGTGTACCTTTTAGATACCCGTCCGTATTGAAACCCTTTACACCCGTCCGTGTACCTTTTAGATACCCGTCCGTATTGAAACCCTTTACACCCGTCCGTGTACCTTTTTTATACCCGTCCGTATTGATACCTTTACACCCGTCCGTGTACCTTTCCGATACCCGTCCGTATTGAACCTTTTTACACCCGTCCGTGTACCTTTTAGATACTCGTCCGTATTGAAACCCTTTACACCCGTCCGTGTACCTTTTTGATACCCGACCGTATTGAAACCTTTACACCCGTCCGTGTACCTTTTAGATACTCGTCCGTATTGAAACCCTTTACACCCGTCCGTGTACCTTTCCGATACCCGTCCGTATTGAACCTTTTTACACCCGTCCGTGTACCTTTTTGATACCCGTCCGTATTGAGCTCTCCACACCCGTCCGTGTACCTTTTAGATACCCGTCCGTATTGAACCTTTTCACACCCGTCCGTGTACCTTTCCGATACCCGTCCGTATTGAACCTTTTTACACCCGTCCGTGTACCTTTTAGATACCCGTCCGTATTGAACCTTTTTACACCCGCCCGTGTACCTTTTAGATACCCGTCCGTATTAAATCTTTTTACACCCGCCCGTGTATCTCTTCAGTACCCGTCCGTAATTGGTTTTCTGAATTCCTTGACGACCGTCAGTGTTTATCCCCGGCATAGTTAACACTCGTTTGTGTTTATTTCGTGACTTTCCAATACTTTGGTTTTCAACACTCGTACGTCTCGTGACAAGTGCAGCATTTATTGTTCGTCCCCCAGTGAGTCGTCCCTCTTCTGTCGGTCGCAAATTTCTGGAGTTCTTTCAGTATTCAATCCCCGTGTATCCTGGAATGTCTGAGAGCCGTTGCTATCATACCTTCAGGACCAAGTTGATTGAATAGGGGCAGCTGTTGCACCCCAAAATTTGCCCTCCTTACTTTTACTAACTGGCTTATGTTTCATTTCATTTTTTGCATTATCCTGTATGCATATCATTAGCATGGGGTCAAGGTGCCTGAGGCAGTTCGGAAAGGTCTTATCTGGTCTACTACATCATCAGGGGTTCACAGGTGGCAAGGGATCTCAAGTGGACTACTCCCTCCTAACCAGTGCATGAATTAGGGTTTTGAGATTCTTGGGTTTATTGCTCCAATGGGCAGGCTCCTTGGGTTTTTATCATCATCAAATGGCATATCTTATCTTCGTTGGAGAGGATACACATCATATTCAGAGGAATTTGGATTTGGAGACTGTGTTATTTCTTCCTAGACTGAGGGTACCAAAACTAGGGTTTGCTATAAAGTCAGTTTATTTCTGATTTTTTGGGCAAGACTTGATTCCATGGTATTCCTTGGGTCCCTGAGTACCTAGGAGTGGAAGGTTGTCCATCAGTTTGATTCTAGAGAAGTTCAATTGGCCAATGGATTGAAAATTAGTTAATTTGGTCAAAAAGTCAACTGTGGTCAACACAAGGTCAAACCTCAAGATTTTTGGTCAACATCAAGATTATGGGGTGAAATTCATCATTTGATCAAGGGTTGATCATGATTCATCAGGGAAACCTCAGAATCATCAAGAATCAGGAGTTACTAAATTATGGTTTTTGTAGGAAAAGTCAACTATACTTTGACCAGGCCTAACTTCCACATATTTCATAAAAAATTCCTCAACCAAAGCCCATCTTGAAGGAAATTTAATCCCCTACAACTTTGTGTCTCACAAGCCAAGGCCAGAAATGCTTCGTTTGGGAGATATGAGCCAAGACATTGTAGGTCATTTGGAAAGCCAACAAAAGTCAACCTTTTTCAAAAGCTCATAACTTGAACATGGAAAATCAAATTGACATGGGACCAAAAGGGTTGATTATAGGACATCTTGAGGTTTCTAAAAAGTATTAATTTGCATTAAGGAGCTAAAAATTGAAGGAGTTATGCTTAGTCAAAGTTGGCCAATTTTGAGGAGGTGTACAAAGCAAACTATGCCTAAAAATCCAAATTTTGACAAATGGGCCATAAGTTTCTTGAACCAAACTCAAACATAGAGCCATGCACGACCCAAAGAGCATATATTTGGTTTTTCCTCATTTTATTTTATTTTTATTGGATTTATTTAGTTAAAATTCAATATTAAATGAAATAATTCAAAAATAATTAAACAATGGATTATTCAGGCCCAACTCATCATCAGAAGAATAACCCTAAGTATTTAAAACCTACTCATGCATTGGTTAAGGTTAGAGAGGGAGAGACAGAGGGAAGAGGCACGTGAAATTGGAGTTCTCAAAAAACCCTAAAAAAAGGATTTCTCACCGCAACTCACGATCCACAAGGAGTTTCTCCAGAATTCTTCCACAAAGCTTCTCTTGGATTTCACTACTTGATTCAACCGAATTCTGTTTACAACACTCACCAAAGCAAACCTCAGCTTTGTAGGTTGGTTAATTCTAGATCCAAATTCATTTTAGATTAATTTGAGCTTATGCGATGTAGATTCATTGGTTTCATGTGTTTTAATGTTTTTTGTTGATCATGAATGTTGATGATGATCGAATTTGCATGAGGTTTAAATGTGGTTTATGAGCTTAATTTTCGTGCATCGATGATTTTATGATGTTTGGGCTTGATCGGATAAGTGATTTTGCAGCTGGAAGTGATTTTTGAAAATCTGTTTTTGGTGTCACAGCAGTAGTAATCGATTAACACATTTGTTGCTAACAGATTAGCAGTGTTAATTTTCACGTTTTTCTGATTTTTTTTAACTGCTAATCGATTAGCACATTTGTTGCTAACAGATTAGCAGTGTTAATTTTCACATTTTTCTGATTTTTTTTAACTGCTAATCGATTAACACATTGTTGCTAACCGATTACCACTGTGCTGAATTGTGATTTTTGAGCGTTTTCAAGCATGTTTCGATACCGTTTTGTTCGTAACCTTTATGGATTGATGTGATACATGTTTAAGGATTATTTTGATGCTGTTGCCCCTCACACCTTTGCATGTACACGATTTCTCGACACGCGATCGTTACACTTGTATGTTTGAATTGCTCATGTTGCTTGAATGTTCTTGCACACACCACATACCACTTGAGCTTGATGCTTGATGATGTTTGTTCTTGCTGCTGAACCTAATTAAATACATGTTTGCATGTTTGGTTTCATGATTTCATCGATTTTGTCCATTTGCATTAATGTGTAGGATTCATGTTTGGTTTCAATGACTTGCACCATGTTTTATTATATGCTTTTAATCATGATCCATTGAATCACATGATGTACTTGTTGCTTGCCATGTCGTACTTGTATTGTGCTCAAAATGCGATGCATGCTGTCCCACTTTCACATCTGAGTTCTTGCATAAGTGCTGTTATATGTGCTGCTTATCTTGACATGCTTGCTGCCTGCACCCTTTTTACACCCCTTTTCTTGTTGAATCATGTGCTGTTATAAGCTGTCTTGCTTACATACTGTTTATTACTGCTGAGTTTGTGTGTGTGTGCTGTTGTATGCTGCTGAGTTTGTGTTTTGCACCCTCTTTTGCTCTTTCTCTTCCCTTGAATCTCAAGACTTGTTTAAGTCTTGGATTCCTTTCCCTTTAGAGCTACCTAGTCCAACTTAATTTCTGATTAAGCTTGGAGTAGGATTAGCATTAGGTCTTAGGTAGTTGTTTCTCTCCTAAACCTCACTAACCCTAGCATCTCCATGCATGATAACATTAGGACTCTTAGTTTCCCTTTAGAGTTACCCTTGTGTCTTCTCTCTTCTCATCTCAAAATGTCTTTAAAACACTTAATAATAATAAGGTGTATTGCGCCCGAGCCTTAAGTATGGGGAATGAGAAATGAGGGGCTTCCTCTCATCTTTCTAGAGTGCTTAGCGAGCGTCCTGTCTTGGGACGATGCGTTAAGTATTCGCCCCTGTGCCCTAGACTTTGGTACAATGCAGCTTAGGAACTAACTTAAGCCACTTCTATCCTAAAAAACACAAACCAACCTCAAACTTTTTTTGTCCTTCGGGACCTTCAACTTAAAGGCTATTTTCGTAAAGGGCACGTTACCTTCCGTCTGAGTCGCAAACAGGCATCGACCCTAACTGCCGGACGCGAACTTAACGTCGCTCATAAAAAACACAAAAAGAACTTGGTCCGAACTACGTTGACTCTGAATTCCCCATTGCACAAAGGGAGTCGTAGCCCTAGGACGTCGACGTCCTACCGAGTCGGTCTTTGTCTTTCCTTCCCCGTCTTAGTACAGCCCTAGATGACAGTATAACTCACCTTTAGAATAGACAACAAGCGTGGATCCCATCGAGTACAATGGACGCGTGGGGTGCTAGCACCTTCCCCTCGCGTAACCGACTCCCGAACCCAGGTTATGGTTGCGATGGCCATTCCCTTCCCTCTTCCTAAGGTTTATGCGGTGTTCCCTTTCCCTCTCTTGGGATAAATTTACACGGCTGGCGACTCTGTTTTTCCGCGCCACTCTCGCGTTTGTACCTGGATGAAGATCCCGGGAGCGACACCACCACATAACTATGAACATTGTGGAGTCTGCTTGGAGAATAACCAAGGATGCTACCTTGTGCGGGCAGCTCTTCAAGGCCAGTTGGATCGTAAAGAGATCCACCCATGTTCGAGTTCCGAGCCAATCAACTGGACGCCGGACTACTTCGCTGATCAAATCAGAGATGTTGTCATAATCTCTGATCATCAACAGAACAAGTATGTTTGTACCATCATCCCTCTACTGGAAGAATCAAAGGTTCCTAGCCAGAAGCTGATTGAAGTCACCTACGACAGTCAGAAAAATCAGAAAGCTCATGTAGTTATCTATCTGTCGGGACCATTACCGTATGAATCAGCTAAGGAGATCCCTTACAAATACGGTGCAACGATAATTGAAAATGGAAGGGAAATTCCATTACCCTCCGTCGTGAATATTTCAAACATCAGTCGAGTAACACGGAGCGGTCGAATCTTCAACCGAGGAGTTGGAGAACCTAACAGAGAAAAGGATCTTCAGACAGAAGCTCCCAATCCACCAGTTGGTCAATCCAGTAAACCAGACCTTTCGAAAAACGATGATGAGATGCTGAAGCTCATCCAGAGGAGTGAATACAACATTGTTGATCAGCTGTTACAAACTCCTTCAAAGATCTTTGTGCTATCTCTTTTACTCAGTTCCGAAGCCCACATGGAGGCTCTACAAAAGTCTTAGAGCAGGCCTTTGTGGAACAGGATGTGTCAATACGACAGTTCGATAACATCATCTCTAACATCACTTCCTGCAACAACTTAGGATTCAGTGATGAGGACATGCCAGAGGGGGGCAAAAGTCACAACATGGCGCTCAATATCACAGTTAAATGCCACGACAATGCTTTAGCCAGCGTACTGGTAGACACAGGATCGGCCATCAATGTTATGCCGAAGTCCACTTTAATGCGACTATCATTCAAAGAATCCCCGATGAGAGGCAGTGAGGTTATCGTCAAAGCCTTTGACGGGTCTCAGAAAGCAGTTATCGGCGAAGTCGACCTTCCCATAACCATCGAGCCTCACACTTTCATAATCACCTTCCAGGTCATGGACATTCGGGCAACATACAGTTGCTTATTAGGAAGACCTTGGATACACCAGGCTGAGGCGGTCACTTCAACGCTGCACCAAAAACTGAAGTTCGTCAAGAACGACCAACTCGTCACGGTTTGTGGAGAACAAGCCTTGATCGTGAGTAACCTGTCATTATCTACTTGTATAGAACCCGAGGAGGTTGTTGGGACTCAGTTCCAAGCGTTTTCGATGAGCAATGAGAATCAATCAGAGAAAGGAACCTCGATTTCCTCGTACAAAGATGCTCTCGGAGCAATTAAAAGTAACAATACAAAAGGATGGGGACAACTTGTCATTCCTACTGATAATAAAACAAAGAAGGGTCTTGGTTTTTCTGTAACCTGCACCCAGACAGCTGCTAACGATGAAAGTTTTCGTCCTATTCAAAACTTCTTCCATAGTGGAGGTTTCATTCACCCAGTGTCTCAAGGAGTACATACCATCAATGAAGGTGATTCCTCTGATATAGAGGAAGAATGGAAATCCTATCTCAATGAGGATGGTTACATGTCTCTGGAAGAGGTGCCTACGCCATTTTGCTATCCCACGCAGAGTCCGAGATTTATACCGAGGTCAGACGCCAAAATGATATACGGAGATTGTGATCCGGAAGGATGCCGTGCTCCACCAAATTCATTAGAAGAAGATACTCTGGTGAAGGACAACTTTGACCGCGACTTTTATGGCCCAATGGATGGCCTGCCTATCTGGCAGCCGTACCCAGGAGACTTGGGGCAAGAAAATCCGCCGAACAATGAAAATCAGCTGAGCATCATTGAGCAGAATACCTGTGTTCCCACCATGTCATGGGATCAACACTCAGATCATTCAGAAAATATCCAGTATGACGATGAATCGGCAAAGCTTGCCAGACTAGAATCATCAACTATGCCTTTCCCGAGGTCATTGTCATCGAAAGGGATGACTCCTCCAGTTCCACAGAAGTATGGGGCACCTTGGGACAACCAAGTGGAAAATACGACTATATGGTCAAGTACACCGCTCCTGAGAGCTCTCGTATCAGGCTCGAGGACATCCAGCCAACTGGATGGGAGATTTTCCTAAGAAAACAAATGTTATGCAAAAAACAACTGAGGAATGCTCATACGACAACTCTGCCTGGGAGACAGATTCCAATGATCCTGCTCCACTAGAAATCAGCATTATTTCTGAAGACAACTCAAGAAGGATGGTACCAGACTTTGTGATTCACCGAGGAGTTCGCCGCCAATGGGTTGCTGTCGATGTTCTGAAGATTGTTCATAAGTCAAAGTAATTACCATCTTTACCTTTCACCTTGCCCAGGTGAAACGGATGTTTTGATAGGGCTCGCTTTCTGTAAATATCCCTTTTCGCTTTGCCCGAAGCGACAGAGTTTTGTTTTATAGGGTTGTAGTTCCAAGATTCGACTTGTTCATAAATAAAATAACGTCGTTCTGTAATTTCCCCATTAATTGTTGTTTTCTCTTTTCGCTTTTTCAGAAAATGGAAATCCTAAAAAACAAATAATAATAAAAACAAGCAGTTTTCTAAAGAAAATACACTGCACACACTTTTGCATTCTCTCTATCTCTTCTAAACACGAATCATACCGTCATGCAGATTGCTTGTTTTAAACCCCGTTGAAACATACGATCCGATGCCTTCTCCCAACTTCGAATTCCCGGTATTTGGGGCTGAAGAAGAAGTTGACGACGAAATTCTAGAAGAGATCTCCCGACTACTCAGACAAGAGGAAAAGTCCATTGAACCTCACAAAGAGCCGTTGGAAATAGTCAACTTAGGTTCAAAAGAGGAAAGGAAAGAGATTAAGATTGGGGCAATACTCAGTCCAACTGTCAAAGAAAGTTTGACAAAGCTTATCAAAGAGTTTCCCGATGTATTCGCTTGGTCCTATTAGGACATGCCAGGGTTGAATACCAACATCGTGGAACATCATCTACCGTTAAGATCGGAATGTCCGCCAGTAAAACAGAAGTTGAGACGGACTCACCCGGACATGGCCATCAAAATCAAAGAGGAAGTACAAAAACAGATAGATGCGGGTTTCCCGCCACATCAGAATATCCTCAATGGTTAGCCAACACCGTACCTGTTCCGAAAAAGGACGAAAAGGTTAGAATGTGTGTAGACTACAGGGATCTGAACAAATCCAGTCCAAAGGATGACTTTCCCTTACCACACATTGACATGCTGGTGGACAGTACAACAAAATCAAAGTTTTCTCCTTCATGGATGGATTCTCGGGCTATAATCAGATTAAAATGACGCCGAAAGACATGGAGAAAACTTTGTTTATTACCCCATAGGGAACCTTTTGTTACAAGGTAATGCCGTTCAGGTTGAAGAACGTCAGGGCAACCTATCAAAGGGCCATGACTACTCAGTTTCATGACATGATACACTAAGAAATTGAGGTATATGTCGATGACATGATTTCCAAATCCAAAACAGAGGAGGAGCATGTGACCCACCTGTCAAAACTATTCGAGCGGTTGAGGAAGTACAAACTCCGCTTGAATCCCAATAAGTACACTTTCGGTGTTCGTTCAGGGAAACTCTTAGGGTTCATTGTCAGCCAGAAAGGAATTGAGGTTGATCCTGACAAGGTCAAGGCCATTCAAGAAATGCCTTCTCCAAAGACTGAAAAACAAGTCAGGGGATTCTTGGGACGTCTGAATTACATTTCCAGATTTATATTCCTCATGACCGCGACATGTGCGCCAATCTTCAAATTACTCAAAAAGAATCAGGACTGCGTTTGGACAGAAGACTGCCAAACCGCCTTCGACAGTATCAAGGAATACCTGTTAAACCCACCTATTCTGTCACCTCCAGTGAAGGAAAGACCGCTGATAATCTATTTAACAGTCTTGGAAGACTCCATGGCTGTGTACTTGGCCAACAAGATGAAACAAAAAGAAAAGAGTCTGCCATCTACTATCTAAGCAAGAAATTCACCGACTGCGAGACTCGGTACACTATGCTTGAGAAAACTTGCTGCGCTCTGGCTTGGGCAGCCAAACGTCTTCGCTAATACATGATTTGTCACACTACTTGGTTAATCTCAGAAATGGATCCGATCAAGTATGTCTTTGAAAAGCTTGCTCTTACGGGAAGGATTTCCCGTTGGTAGATGTTGTTATCAGAATATGACATCAAGTACCATGCTCAAAAATCCGTTAAAGGCAGTATTTTAGCCAATCATTTGGCTCATCAACCGATTGACGATCAAGAATCAGTCGGATTTGACTTCCTGGACGAAGATGTCATGTAATTAAAAATGAAGGATTGCGATGAACCGCTACCCAGTGAAGGGCCAGAACTAGGTTCCCAATGGGGACTTATCTTTGACGGAGCTGTCAATCATTACGGAAAGGGAATTGGGGCAATCATCATAACACCTCAGGGTACCCACATTCCTTTCACCGACAGACTTACATTCAAGTGTACAAACAACGAGGCCGAATACGAAGCTTGTATTATGGGTCTCGAGGAAGCGATTGATTTAAGGATCAAGAACTTGGATGTATATGGCGACTCAGCCCTGGTTATCAATCAGATCAAAGGAGATTGGAACACATACCAATCAGGATTGATTCCTTACAAAGACTATGCAAGAAGGTTGCTACCATTCTTTAACAGAATCCAGTTTCATCATATCCCTCGTGAAGAAAATCACATGGATGATGCATTAGCCACTCTCTCTTCCATGATTAGTGTAGGTCAATGGAATGACCTACCTAAGATCGACATAATGCGCCTTGAACGGCCCGCTTACATCTTCGGGATCGAAGCAGTCCTAGACGACAAACCTTGGTACTACGATATCAAATGCTTCCTTCAAAAACAAGAGTGCCCACCTGGGGCATCCAGAAAGGACAGAACAACCCTCAGAAGACTGGCCAAAAACTTCTTCCTGAGCGGTGATACACTCTATAAGAGAAACTTTGACATGGTCTTGCTCCGATGTGTAGACAGACCAGAAGCAAATATGCTGATGAAAGAAATTCACAAAGGATCCTTTGGCACTCATGCCAACGGACACACAATGGCGAGGAAAATTCTAAAAGCATGGTACTATTGGTTGACAATGGAATCTGATTGTACAAGTACATGAGAAGATGTCATAAGTGTCAGATATACTCAGACAAAATCCATGTACCGCCAACACATCTCAAAGTTCTCTCTTCCCCATGGCATTTTTCCATATGGGGAATCGACACGATTGGCATGATTGAACCCAAAGCTTCAAACGGACATCGGTTCATCCTAGTAGCCATTGATTACTTCACCAAATGGGTCGAAGCAGCGTCATACGCCAATGTAACCCGACAAGTGGTGGTCCGATTTATCAAAAACAATATCATATGTCGTTATGGTGTTCCGAGCCAGATCATTACTAACAATGGATCTAACTTGAACAATAAGATGATGAAAGAGTCGTGTGCTGAGTTTAAGATCAAACACCATAACTCATCTCCCTACCGACCTAAGATGAACGGAGCAGTAGAAGCGGCTAACAAGAACATCAAGAAGATCGTTCAAAAGATGGTTATAACCTACAAAGACTGGCACGAAATGCTACCCTTTTCTCTCCACGGTTATCATACCTCTGTCCGCACTTCAATAGGGGTAACCCCTTTCTCTCTAGTATATGGCATGGAAGCAGTGCTCCCCATAGAGGTAGATATCCCATCAATCCGGGTATTGATGAAAGCTAAGCTAACAGAAGCTGAGTGGTGTCAGAGTCGACACGACGAACTGAATCTGATCGAAGAAAAATGATTAACGGCTTTGTGTCATGGTCAGTTGTATCAACAAAGAATGAAGAAGGTATTCGACAAAAAGGTTCGACCCCGTGTCTTCAGGAAATGAGACCTTGTGCTCAAGAAGATACAATCATTTCTCACTGATTCTCGGGGCAAATGGACTCCGACTTATAATGGCCCCTATGTGGTCAAGAAAGGATTCTCAAGCGGCACCTTGAGACTCACGACCATGGACGGAGAAGAGTTTGCCTACCCCACAAATGTTGACGTAGTCAAGAAATACTTCACCTAAATAAAAAATAATAAAAAAAAAGCGTCTCGATGGATTAAAAACCCGAAAGGGCGGTCCAGGCAAAAATTAGAGACATAATCAAAAATCATCCCGGTGGATTGGAAATCTCAAAAAGTACAATCCAGGCAAAAGTTAAGGATTCATGGCAAGTAACTACGTCTGACACAGGTAAATCCTCAGCGGCAGTCGCGTCATCCATCAGAAACTCCAGTCAAGGTCATCTTCGACAGAAGCTCAGGATGTCCAGAATTCAAAGTTGGTAGAAGGATAGTGGTCGTTATGTTTCAATGTAGCCCTTTTCCCTTAAATTACTATTAAATTACTATTTTCTAACTTTGTAAATACTCTATGGAATCACGCGTTTGGCTGATCTCCATCCTATCAATAAAATTTGAGCCCCTGTGCTTCTGTTTGCAATTCTCATTTATTTTAGCTTTATAGAACGACATTTTAATATGATTAACGATTCTTGAAACAAAACAAAAATGAATTTACTGATTAAAACTTTTTTCTGCTTTTAAAATAAAGATGGAAATTTCTTTTGACTGTTGAACATCGAAAGAACTTCGATCGCTTCTCCAGAAGTAATCGAACCTCAAAGTGCAGAATCAAAGTACTCCTTCTAAGCCAGTGCACCTGAATGAAGGATCAACAATGTCAGATGCGAGTGTTCCGTCCGAAATCACCGGCATAGTTCTTATCTCCTAAGCCTGGCCAACGGTTGTCCCCGCAGGGATTATCTCTCCCAAGCAAGGCAGAATTGCTATCGTGAACCAGTGATACTTCTCATCTCCCGCTGTGGCCGAGTATCCAGTCGTGTTCATCCATTAGTCTGTATGTCGCGTCAGTTTTGTCAGCATAAACATACATACATCATGCATTATTAATTTATATGCATATTCATATCACATCACTATCACTCTAGTTGGTCTCGTTCCCTAGTGATAAAAGTCCTCTCAATCGAGTTGCCAGTTCGTTCCTCGGTAGGAAGTGATTCATCTAAGTAATCTCTCTCCCGTTTATCTCTGGATTAGAGACGGTCCTTGACCACTTTGATAACTTGAACCTCTGAAAAACCAGAGAACCGTCAACGAAGATCACTCTTTGCCATCGAAGATGATATCTTCGCTTTCCCGGATTAAGGAAAATCCCCAGAGAAAGCCTCATAATCTTCGGCAATACAACCATTTTTCTCCGAAAAATCCACTGACAAAAAGGTCATCGGCACCTCAAAATTGGATCACATCATATGGCATTTCCCTGAGGGGATCTCGAGAAGAGTATGATGCAATCCCCCAAGCGGAAACAGTCTCTCAAGAGACTCGCTTTCCCCAGTAGAGTCGACAAATGGCGTATTCAAACAGAGAAGTTCGTGCACCTCTACAACTCAGACGAATGGGTTCCCCAGCAAGTCTGACATCAAAACTTTTTCCACTCAAATGGAATCTCCCCAGGAAAATTTGGCGAGAAGTTTGAGGAAAGCCGCTACAAATAGCGTCCCTTGTCAAGAAAGTTTATTGACAAAAGAAACAGAGACCAGTTCCTTGGTAAGAAACCAGGATCGAGGGGAAGTTCACATCAGAAACTAAGACCAACTCCTTGGTAGGAAACTAGGATCGATGGGAGGTTTACCTTTTCTAAGCATCATTTCCTAGTAAAAGAAGATGGATGAGAAAACTGCTATTCATAATCACCGTCAAAACTTCGGGTATTCCGATATTTAATCCTCTTGCACCCCGAATGCCCGAATACCTTCGCCATTCACACATTCGGGTCCAAGAAGATTAAATAGGGGCATCTGTCATACCCCAAATTTTGACCACTAAGATTTCCCATCATTGTGCCAATCATCATCACAATGTGGATGAATTTTCATACTCATTAGTCTCCCCAAAGATGGGTGAGCATTCACTAAAAATCAGGAATTAGGGTTTCTTGACCTAATTCACCCCTAAGTTGACTTTTGGGACAAATCATGGGCCAAGACCTCAAGAGAGGGGTTGAGGGTCTCTAGCATACTACATTGATCCATTTTCAATAGTGGATTAATCCAAGAAGCTTGAGCAACAAGTGTCAATTTCATCTGAACCACAGTTAGGGTTTCGCGGAAAAAGTCAACTGTAGCTTTGACTTTTGACCAGGACATGCTCCCAAACCCTAGGACATGATACAATACACCCTATGACACCTATGAAATCAATCCATCAAGTTTTATTTAGGTCAAGGACTTGATTTCATAGAGGATCGCACAGTTTGTAATTCATTTGACAAAAAGTCAACTGTGCACAAAAGTCAAACTTTGACTTTTTGAGATTTTTCACAATTATGGTTCCTTGACCCTAAAATGATGTTAATGTATGATGAGAATCATCATTCATCAAGAAAAATCAAGAAAAGTGGGATAACTTGTAAAAGGGGTAACCATAAAAACTTAGAAATTTTTCTAAGTTATGGAATAAAGTGGCTAGGGTACCAACTTTGGAGGATCATAACTCCTAAACCACAAGGCCATTTTCCCCCATCCAAAGCTGGATTTGTAGCTCTCATGGCACTCTACAAAAGCTTCAACTACCACTTATTCCAATTCCTCATGGATTTCAAGAAAAGTGAAAATGTCACTTTTTTCCAACACTTAGTGAAATTTTCACTAAGTCAGAATCTGCCTTCACTTTTTTCCAAATGTAGGGGCATTTTTCACTTGGATCCAAAAAGTACCAAAACCAACTATGATCAAACAGTTGTTGTATCATATGAGGGCTTTCCAAAATGTCCAAGAACTCCATCAAAATCCACTTGAGCCAAGAGATATGACAATGGCAATGTGCCTTGCTGAAAACTGTCAAAGCAAGACAGATTTGTGCATTTTACTCGATTTGCCAAATTTGTGCAAATGAAAAACACACTTATCCATCTGAACACCTCAAGGGGGGACCAAGGAGGAATAAACTCTGATCCCCAAGCCTTCCAAGTCTTTGGAACCAAAAGTAGCATGCCAATCCTAGAAATACCTAAAAGAGGGACAAGACTCCAATTTTGGATTGGAGCATTTAATGGATGCACCAAGGTGGCATGGACTGAGCCATTTCCAACTGAATTCAGTCAAGACTTATCAAAGACCAAGGGAACCAGCAGCCTGTGCCCTAACCTCTAGTCAATGGCTAGAGGAGACTTTGATTCTCATTGCTCAACATTGGCCAAACCTATGCAGCAGTTGTCATTCATTATTCCTTGCAAAACAAACTTGCTCTACTATAAATAGAGCTCATTTGTGATCAGTTTGAGTACACCAAAGCCATCAAACAGATGCTTTCCTCAAAATCACCTTCTCACTTCCAAATTTGCCTTCCAAAGCAAGTCACTATCGGGTTTTGAGTTTGAGAGCTATTCCAACCAAACCAATCACACACACACCTCATAAACATCATGTAGGAGTGACCCAAAGACTCACATAACATCTGGAACACCAAAATCACAAAATCACTAGCCAATTGCTCAAGCCTTTGACATATTTGCAGTTGAGGTACCATCTCAAGTTCCAGATCATTTCCATTCATTCCAAGCATCCAGATACACTCCATATCACATAGGGAAGCTGTCCATATCCTTGGAACCAAGCTGTAACACCTCCAACATAAAACACGATTACCAGCTGCAAGAGGTAAGCATGAGCTCTTCTAACTCTATGATCCATGCATTTTTTCCTGCACAATAATTTGGCCATATGTTCATAATCATGCATAGAGTGTTTTCCCTCAATCAGTTGCTTTGTTTGAATCGTGTATGGAATTTCTGAACCTTCATGCAAATTTTAGGGTTCTTGAGGTTTCTCTTTGATTTCTTATTCCATGCTTAAAATAAATGAAATTAAAGACCATAGACATGATCGTGAGGTGAAAACGGGTAGATTGATATGTAGATTGCATGATATTATCAAGTATTTAGTGAGATTGGATAGAAAACGCAAATCTGCAGAAACAAAGGGTGGCGCGTGTTCTTGCCATGTTCTTGGCGCCATTTTCAAATATTTGAATTTTTGAATTTTTGTGATTTTATTTAATTGATTCAAAAATTAATTTCTCTCTGAGTTTTAATGATTTTGAGTTGATTCTTTTTTTTAATAATTCACAAAAATGTTAAAATATTTTATTTGACCAAAAATCCCAAAAATAGTATTTATTTCATATATTTGATATTTTTGCAAAGAATTAATGTTTTATTTGCTTTTAACATTTAAAATATTTTTTCCCATGATTTTCCAAACTTAATTGATTTCCAATCATTTTTGTGGATATAAACATGATTTTTGAAACATTAATCCAAGATCACAATTTGTTTTCACACATGCTTAACAATTTTGATCATTTTAATTGAATTTTTATTCAATTAAAATATATTTTGAAAACAAATTAGGGTTTTTGATTAATTCAACCTTCATCAAACTTTTTCAAACTCTTTGGGCCTCTAATAGAGTGTAAGACCCAACCCCCCTTTTGTACATAAATAATTTGGGCCTCAGTCATTGTATAAGTCCCAGTACAATTTTCAAAAATAACAGTGCGATCACTGTTTTAATCTGGGCCTCACCTCGTGTTGTAAGTTCCATCTTTCTTTTTTTCAAAATACTTTTGGGCCTCTAATAGAGTGTAAGACCCAACCCTTTTTGTACATAAATAATTTGGGCCTCAGTCATTGTATAAGTCCCAGTACAATTTTCAAAAATAACAGTGCGATCACTGTTTTCATCTGGGCCTCACCTCGTGTTGTAAGTCCCATCTTTCTTTTTTCAAAATACTTTTGGGCCTCTGATAGAGTAAAAGACCCAACCCTTTTTGTACATAGATAATTTGGGCCTCAGTTATTGTATAAGTCCCGATACGTTAAAAATCTCGGCGCGATCGCCAATTTTCAAACAAAAAAGACCATTGGGCCTCTCCTTGAGCTGTAAGCTCCACCACTTGTATAAAAATAAACCTTTGGGCCTCTTGAGAGAGTATAAGACTCATCCCTTTATACAGAAAACCTTTTGGGCTTCAGTCACTTGTATCCCTGTACAAATTCCAAACAACAGTGCAATCACTGATAAAACCTTGGGCCTCTCCTTGAGCTATAAGCCCCAACAATCTTTTCAAAGCACTTTCTCCTTTGATTTTGAAATATTCTGTTGTTTTCAATTTTTCTTTGTTGAACAACTAACTAAACAGCATGGAAGCTCTACAACCAAGTAAGTGTTTACCCACTTTCTTTATCCGCTTTCATATATATATATATATATATATATATATATATATATATATATATATATAAACTGTATTGTGGGGTTGCTCACTGTAAGTCTTCTTTCACAAACTTTTATATACTTGTCAAATATCAACTGTGTAATACTAGTATAGTTATTTAGAGTTTTCCCCGGCAACTACGTCTAGCACTAGGTAAAGCCTGTTGGCCACTCTTAAATACAGTCAAAACTAGATCCCCATAGGATTACCAGATACAGTCTTCCCTCCTCTTGGGGTTAAACAATATGGAACAAAGAGAAAGGCAGTATTCTCGGTGAACCTTTTCACAGACTGTCACCCTTAGACATTGTCAAAGAAACTCTAACTCCCCTAAGATGATCTTTTCTCCATGAATGGCATCTCTTGAGTTTCTTCCAAATCCTCAAACTTTCCTGGCTTGATCTATTCTCGGTGAATATAATGTCTTGAACTTCTCGTGGTTTGGGGACCCACAGGCTTCCTAAAAGCATCCCCGCCTCCTCTTGGGCGTTGTACAAGGACCCTTCGGCTTCTTAAAAGCTCTCATGCCTTCTCTTGGGCTTAGTACAAGGACCCAAAGACCTCTACAGGTATAGGAACAGAACCTAGTCATCAATTTGCTAGAGCTGTCTTTCTGAGTCAAGTGTCAGACCAATTAATGGGTTGACCTTCATCCCTTAACATACCAGCCTTCTCTTAAAGATCATTCAATTGTTTTCTCAAAACAGCAGTAGACTTGGACAGTCTCAATACCCCTTTGGATTTCCCATTTTCCTAAGGAACAGGAAATAAACCTGATCTCCCGATCAGTACCAAAGCACAGCCTTACTTTTAATCAGTCTCTTTATATGAAATAATTTTCTCTTTTATCCAACATACTGGACCTATCACTAAACTGAAACAGTTACCCGCATAAATAGCCTCCTCTTGGGCTTTGTACAATGATTCCCCCCACACTCTCTTGTTGAGTATAAAAGACTCTCTTGTTGAGTCAATCACCCCTTTAGCCTCCATCTCGGGCTTCGTACGAGATACAAAACACTCTCTTGTTAAGTATAAAAGACTCTCTTGTTGAGTCAATCACCCTTTAGCCTCCGTCTTGGGCTTCATACAAGACACACTCTCTTGTTGAGTATAAAAGGCTCTCTTGTTGAGTCAAACCCTTTTAGCCTCTAATCTCGGGCTTCGTACGACACAGAAAATCACTCTCTTGTTGAGTATAAAAGACTCTCTTGTTGAGTCAAACCCTTTTAGCCTCTAATTTCAGGCTTCGTACGAGACAGAAAATAACTCTCTTGTTGAGTATAAAAGACTCTCTTGTTGAGTCAAACCCTTTTAGCCTCTAATCTCGGGCTTCGTACGAGACAGAAAATCACTCTCTTGTTGAACATAAATGACTCTCTTGTTGAGTTAAAACCTTTTAGCCTCCATCTCGGGCTTCGTACGAGACACAAAAACACTCATTTGTTGAGTAAACCCCTTTTAGCCTCCTCTTAAGCTTTGTATAAGGAAAACCCCGGTTGAGTCAATCAACCTTTTAGCATCAAACTTGTGCCTTGCTCACAGCATACAAACATCAACAACTCCTCTTTAAAGATGACAAACTCTCTCTAAAAACTCTTCAGCTTCACATCTTGGGCTTCGAACAAGATAGAGATAAACTCTTCAGCTTCACATCTTGGGCTTTGAACAAGATAAATATACTCCCTTTAGCTTCACGTCTTGGGCTTTGAACAAGACACCAAAACAACCTTTTTCCTCCCATAGAATAGGAGGAACTACGATCGCTCTAATTTCCCTGTTTCAGGAATACGTAGGCATAAGATTGAAAAAAAAATCTTAGCGAGCATACTAATCAAAAACCCATAATCCCATATCTTCATACATCAATCGAAGAGCACCAAGTCCTAACATCCTACCAAAAACCTCGCAAATGATCCAAACATTCGAATCTTAACAAAATAACCTAAGAGGGACTCACAAATCTCAATAGCATCTGTAAACCAACAGTCATCTATTCAAACTCAGTTTGCAAGCAGGGTTAATTGGAGACATCTATTTCCCTTCCTTCATCGGCTTCAATAGGATAAAAAATGAATCGAACTGTAGTACCCCAAAGCGATAATGCTTCGCAACCACGCAAAAATTCACGCTACACACACCAGTAAACTTGGATAGTCTAAATCCCCTTGAGTCTCAAAGACATTCTCAAGTTCCCTACAAACATAGGAAGAAATCCCGGTCATTTTTTATCAATCTCCAGTAGAGATAAAACCCATGGGTTCTAAAACCCAGTCTCTCTCCTAAAAAGTTCCCCAACCAGGGTCAGTTTATCATCAGTATAACACTATCCTAAATCAGAACCTCAATGCATCCGATACCTTGACTCTTCTGTAACCCTCAATAAGAGTTGATTCCCCATTTAGACCTGCCTCGGGATCTCAATAATCCCCGGCAGAAGCTAGCCTCCTCTTAGGCTTTGTATAACGATCCTTCCTTTCCTCAGCACAGTCAGCCTCCTCTTGGGCTTCGTACAATGATTCTTCCCAACGAAGCTAACCTTATCAGACTCTCTTGTTGAGTCAATCACTTTCCAGACTCTCTTGTTGAGTCAACCACTTCTCCGACTCTCTTGTTGAGTCAATCACCTTTTAGCACTCTCTTGTTGAGTCAAACCCTTTTAGCCTCAATCTTGGGCTTTGTACAAGACATAAATCGTATAACCTTCTCTTGAGCTTGGGAAAAATATATTCCCCAGCGGAGTCAATTCCTCCCAGCCTTCTTTTACGCTTTGAGAAATAATTTCCTAAGCAGAGTCAAACTTATTTCATCCTCAGTCTTGGGCTTTGTACAAAACAGATAATACTCTCCCGTAGAGTCAAAACTCAGTTCAGCTTCTATCTTGGGCTTTGTACGAGATACCTAAAATATCCTCAGCCGAGTCAGAAAGTCTCCGTTTAGCCTCAAATCTTGGGCTTTGTACAAGACAGAGAAAAAGTTCTTTCCCACAGAGTCAGTCTTCTTTTCAGCCTCTATCTTGGGCTTTGTACAAGACACATACAAACCCTCCCCGACGGAGTTAAAATCCCTTTTTAGCCTCCTCTTAGGCTTTGTATAATGATATCCCCAAAGAGTCAGTCTCTTTTAGGCTCAATCTTGGGCTTTGTACAAGACAGATAAAAACTCCCTTGTTGAGTCAGTCATTTCCAGCCTCCTCTTAGGCTTTGTATAAGGACTTCCCAAGTGGAGTCAATCAACCTCTTAGCTTCAACCTTGGGCTTTGATCAAGGCACACAAAAATCAACATACCCTCCAAGGAAATCAAAATCCCTCTGTAGGAAGTCATTTCTCTGTATTATCATATGTCAAAATAGAAAATCCTCTCTTTCATCTAATTGTTGTAAGCGGCAAGCCTCTGGATTATTTACATCCATGCCACTGTCCCTCTCTTAGCAATGGAAATTCCTAAGGAAAAATGGCATTGCTCTACTCTGAGTTAAAGTTTTCTCCTTCAGGATAACACCCCTATAAAGGAAATTATGGCATTGTTGGATTCATATATCCCAGTTAAAATAATCCTCCTTTATAAATAGTCACCCAACAGTTGTGATAAACAGACAAGATGTCTCCCTTTAGAGATGACAAATTCTCTCTCAGTCAAATCTTTTAGCATCAATCTTGGGCTTTGAACAAGACATAAATAAACCTTTTAGCTTCAATCTTGGGCTTTGAACAAGACACCAAAATATCTTTTTCCTCCCTTAGAATAGGAGGAACTACGATTGCTTTGATTTCCCTGTTTCATTTAAACGGGAATACGTAGGCATAAGATTGCGAAATCTTAGCGAGCATACTAATCAAAACTCTAGGTCCAGTACCTTCATACATCAATCAAAAACTTTAGGTTTCATACCTTAGTCATCATTCATCCCCATTTTCCACAAAAAACAAAAACTCTCTCTCATATTTCCCAAGAAACTTTCCCAAGCCAATACCAGATAATCACCATCAAGTACTAAGCGAAACCTAAAGCTAACAACCTGTGGATAACCACATATAGGATGGGTAACTGACAACTCCCCATTGTATAACCTGACGCCGGACCGCCCAATCTCTTTAAGCGTATGTTCAGTTAAACATTCGCGTGCAAGGTTAGTTTTAGATAGCTTCCCTTTCCCTTCCAGCTTTATGGGATAAATAAGAAATCAGAAAGTAGCACCCCCTCCTCTTCATTGAGGAGAAAGCCCAAATTTCGTGATAAGGTGGTCGCGTCATCGACAAAAATTGTGCGCTACAACCAGGATAAGAGATGGACTACAACTTGGATTTTTGAATCAATAAGTGTGCCACTTACAGTAATTATCTAGGCTTAGGGTTTGTTTGATTGTCTGTTTTGATGTGTGATTATACAGAGAAATTTCCTTTTACAGAGAGATTTTGATATTCTCAAAGGGAATGTTGATTTTTTGTGTGCCTTGATCAAAGCCCAAGGTTGAAGCTAAAAGGTTGACCTTACTAGGGAGTTTTATTTCTGTCTTGTACAAAGCCCAAGATTGAGGCTGAAAAAGGAGATTGGCCCTTTTGGGGAATATTTTGTCTGTCTTGTACAAAGACCAAGATTGAGGCTAAAAAAAAGGAATTGACTCCACTAGGGAGGTTTCATATGTGTCTTGTACAAAGCCCAAGATTGAGGCTAAAAGAATTGACTCAGCTGGAGAATATTTTATCTGTCTTGTACAAAGCCCAAGTTGAGGCTAAAACTGTTGAGGGAAGATCATTATACAAAGCCTAAGAGGAGGTTGGCTGGGGAATTTCTTATATGAAGCCTAAGAGGAGGCTAACTTCTACTGAGGATTACTTGAGATCCAGAGACATGTCCAAATTGGGGAATTAAATCTTACTAAGGATTGAACAAGAGTTGAAATATCAGATGCCTTGAGGTTCTAATTGAGGGTTTATTGATAGTGATCTGACCCTAGCAAGGGAATTTATATTGACAGTTCAAAGATTGAGTTTATAAACCTATGGAGGTTTTAACTCTGCTAGAGATTGATGAAGTGATCTGGGTTTTTTCCTATACTTTTTAGGAAACTTGAGGGTTTCTTTGAGATCCAAGAGGAGATGAGACTTTCCAAGTCTACTGGTATGAAGAAGTTTATCTTTGTATGGTGCCCAAGAGGAGGCTGATGTTTTAAGGGATGAGGATCAACCCTAAACTGGTCTGATGTTTTGACTCTTTGAAGGATTGATCTAGCAAAAGATGACTAAGTTCTGTCCTATACGTGTAGGAGGTCTTTGGGTCCTTGTACTAAGCCCAAGAGGAGGCTGAGAACTTCTAAGAAGCCTGAGGGTCCTTGTACAAAGCCCAAGAAGAGTGTCATACCCCAAATCTTGACCACTAAGATTTCCCATCATTGTGCAAATCATCATCACAATATGGATGTACCTTTATACCTCATCAATCTCCTCAGGAATTATTAGGCATTCTCTACAATCAAAGATTAGGGTTTTGAGCCCTCTCAGAGCACTTAGACAAATGATCAATCAAGAAATGACATGATCTTCAACTTGTCTAAACTCTCCAACACACATAAAGGATCAAGAGGACTTCCACCTCAAGAATCAAGCACAAGGTTGCAGCATTCCAAGTGGATTAAGCCTCAAGATCGCCAGTGTCAGCAAATTAGGGTTTTGGTCGACCAGGGCCTCCAGATGGAAATTTTCATCTGGGCATGGGCCAATGCTTCAAAGCATAACTCAAGATACTACAAGGGACCTCATGGACCCAACTATCAAGTCAATTTAGCCTCAAGGGATGCATTTACCAAAAATCAGGAATTAGGGTTTCTTGACCTAATTCACCCCTAAGTTGACTTTTGGGACCAAACATGAGCCAAGACCTCAAGACATGATTTGAGGGTCTCCAATAAACTACATTGATCCATTTGCAACAATGGATTGATCCAAGAAGCTTGATTCACAAGTTTCAATTTCATCTGGACCACAACTAGGGTTTCGCGGGAAAAGTCAACTGTACCTTTGACTTTTGACCAAGACATGCTCCTAAACCTTGGGACATAAGTCAATACACCCTATAACACCTATGGAATCCATCCATTAAGTTTGATTTAGGTCAAGGACTTGATTTCATAGAGGATCGCACAGTTTGGATTTCATATACTAGAAAAGTCAACTGTACCAAAAAGTCAAAGTTTGACTTTTTAGATTTTTTTGGTCAACCAAGGTCCCTTAACCCTAAAATGATGTTAATGTGTGATTGGAATCATCATTCGTCAAGAAAAACCAAAGAAAATGGGTTAACTTGTAAAAGGGGTAACCATAAAAACTTAAATTTTTTCTAAGTTATGGAACAAAGTGGCTAGGGTACCAACTTCCAAGGATCATAACTTGAGATCCAAGCAACCATTTTGGATGATCCAAAGATGGATTTTTAGATCTCATGGCATACTTTAAAAGTGTCAACTACAACTCATTCCAATTCCTCATGGATTTCAAGTAATGGAGGGATCAAAATGGCTGAAAACACAAAAGTGACATTTTTCCAACACTTAGTCAGAATCTGCCTTATTTTTTCCCAAAAGTGGAGGCAGTTTTCAATGTAATTCAAGTTGGATCAAAACCAAAGTTGGACATCATGATAAAATAGGATATATCAGCTTTCCAAAATGTCCAAGAACTCCATCAAATTCCATCTGAGCTAAGAGTTATGATGACTGCAATATGCCTTGATACAAACTGTTTTGCAAGGCAGATTTGTGCATTATGGCTCGATTTGATCAATTTGAGCAACTCCAAGCCTTGTCATCATTTTGGACACATCTGAGGATAAAACAAGGATGGAATGATCTGATCCCCAAGCCTCACAAGTCCATGAATCAACAAGTAGCATGCCAAACCTAAAAAGGCTAAAATGTGCCAAGAATTCAATTTTGTTTCCAAGCATTTAATGGATGCACCAAGGTGGCATAAACTAAGCCTATTCCAACTGAATGAGTCAAGGATAATCTCTGAACCAAAGAACCATAGGCATGTGCTCTAACCTCTAGTCAATGGCTAGAGGAGACTTAAGATTCCAAAATGATCTAATTGGCCAAAGACCTGCAGCAGCCACCATTCACTATTGTTTGCAAAAAAAACTTGCTCTACTATAATTAGATCTCATTTGTGCTCATTTTGAGTACACAAAAGCACTACAACGCTTGCTTTCCTCAAAATCCCTTTCTCTAGGCCAAAATACCTTCTTTTACAAGGTAACTCTGAGTTTTTGAGTTAGAGAATATTTCCATCACAACTCATGATCCAAACACATCCAATATATCATATCTAAGCTATCCAAACTCTCATATGTGACCTGTAGCACCAAAATCTCAAAGTCCCCTCTCAAAACCTCAAAATTGGACTTTTTTGCATTTTTCAAGCCATTTCTTGATTCAGTCACTTTCAAAACTAGATAAGAACTCAAACACACTCCAAATATCATCCTTGAACTGTCCCAAATGGTTCCCCACATCTGGAACACCATTTGAGAGAGTTGCCATATTGGCCACTTTTGCCCCTTTTGCAAGAAAGAGCTCAAACTTGTTCCTGAGGATTCCAGTTGGTTCCAACCATTCTAAAAGCTTCTAATGAATCATTTGAGGGTGTCCAAAACATCAAACTGTTTCTGGCACAAGGAACTTGGCAGATAGCCCAAAAAGCTCCTAAAGAGGTAAGCATCACAACTTGAACTCGTTGAAATATGCATTGTTTTGAAGTCCACTGATCATGCACACCTCATACATGTTATATATGTTACGTTTGAACCAATTCATCATATAATTCATACCTGTAACAAGAGGTAGCATAGAAAATGCAATTATAGGCCTATTTCAAGAACACTATCGGGTTTTGAAATGGGAGCCTCATCTGAAAAAACCTCCACCACCATTGGATCCCTTGGTCAGGCCAAAAACAAAGCATGCCTCATATATTCATGGGGTGGTTTTGATACACGGATGTATCACCACCCCAGTGGTAGAAGGCGCGTACTGCACCCTAGAGGCCTGGGGTTCGAATCCCCCTCACCCCAGATCCTCTTTTTTATCATTTTTTCCACTTTTTGTTATTTTTAAATGATTTGGAAAATTAATAACTCTCTCAATTTTAATTATTTTTTATTGGTTCTATTTGCAAAAAATCACAAAAATATTGAAATATTTTATTCCACAAAAAAATCAGATTTATATTATTTATTTAATATAGTTGGTGTTTTTGTAAATAAATTCATTTTTATTGTTCTTAAACCTTTTAAAAAATGAATATTCATCTTGAAAATAAAGATCAAATGAGCCCTAAATCATCTTGTGATTAAAACCTCATTTTTCAAACCTTAACCAAAAATCACAAGTAGTTTATTTAGACTTGTTTGGTATTTTTGTCATTTTATTCATTTTTTAAAAGGATTACTTTTAAAAGAAAATGAAATTAGGGTTTCTTTGATTTTCACCCTAACAAATCTTTTTTTCAAACACTTTGGGCCTCTAATAGAGTGTAAGGCCCAATCCCTATTTAACCAAAACCTTTTTGGGCCTCAGTCATTGTATAAGACCCACTGTGTTTTCAAAAACCTCGGCGCGATCGCCGTTTTCAAACAAATTATCTGGGCCTCTCCTTGAGTTGTAAGCCCCAACTCTTGTACAAAAATAAGTTTTTGGGCCTCTTGATAAGAGTGTAAGTCCCATCCCTTGTAAATAAACAATTTTGGGCCTCACATATTGTATAAGTCCCTCTGTACATTTTCAAAAGCTCGGCGCGATTGTCGTCCTTTTTTAATCGACTGGGCACCCTCGTGTTGTAAGTCCCATTACTTTTCTTTAAATAATCTTTGGGCCTTTAATAGAGTATAAGACCCAACCCTTTTTGTAAATAAACAACTTTGGGCCTCAGTCGTTGTATAAGTCCTTCTGGGATCTTCAAAACAACGGTGCGATCACTGTAAAACCTTTGGCCTCTCCGTGAGCTGTAAGCCCAAAAAATCTGTTCAAAATACTTTCTCCTTTGATTTTGAATCCAAATATATAGTTGTTATCAAAACTTTTTTTAATTTCTTTGTTGAACAACTAACAAAACAGCATGGAAGCTCTACAACGGGTAAGTGTTTATCCGCTTTCATTTACTGCTTTTCATAACTGTATTGTGGGAAGCTGCGCATGGTTAGTCTTCTTTCATACCCCTTTTAAATACTCGTTATATATCAACTGTATATATACTAGTATAGTTGTTTAGAGTTTTCCCCGACAACTAGGTCTAGAACTAGGTAGAGCCCGTTGGTCACTCTTAAATACAAACAAGACTAGATCCCCCATAGGATTCCAGATACAGTATTCCCTTCTCTTGGGGTTAAACAATATGGAACAAAGAGAAAGGCAGTATTCTTCGTGAACCTTTTCTCATACTGTCACCCCTAGAAATTGTCCAAGAAATTCTACTCCCCAGAGTTGATCTATTCTCGATGAATAACATCTCTTGAGTTTCTTCAAACTACGAACTTTCACTAAATGATCTATTCTCGGTGAATAGCATTTCTTGAACTTTTCTTGGTTTGGTCCCACAGGCTTTCTAAAAGCATCCCCGCCTCTTCTTGGGCTTTGTACAAGGACCCTCCGGCTTCTTAGAAGTTCTCATGCCTTCTCTTGGGCTTAATCCAAGGACCCTGAAGACCTCTTAAAGGTATAGGACAGAACTTAGTCATCCTTCGTTAGAGCTGTCTTTCTAAAAAGGAGTCAAAACCCACAGACTAATTTTAGGGTTGATACTCATCCCTTAAAAGAGTCGGCCTCCTATTGGGCATCATACAAAAGATAAAACTCATCCAATAGACTTAGACAGTCTAAATACCCTTGAGCCTCAAAGACATTCTCAATTTCCCTACCAAACATAGGAGAAACCCCAGATTCTGGATTAATCTCCAGTAAGAGTTAAAACTTGTGGGTTCTAAAACTCCGTCTCTCTCCTAAATTCCCAACCAGGGTCAGTGTATCACTAGTATAACACTATCTCAAATCAGAACCTCAAGGTTTCTGATCTATAAACTCTTCTGCATTCCCCTGCAAGAGTCGATTCCCCATTTGGACCTGCCTCGGGATCTCAAGAATCCCCTACAGAAGTTTAGCCTCCTATTAGGCTTCGTATAATGATCCTTCCTCCGCGAAGTCAGCCTCCTCTTGGGCTTTGTACAATGATTCTCCCCAACAGAGCAAACCTTTTCAGACTCTCTTATTGAGTCAATTACTTTTCTGACTCTCTTGTTGAGTCAATTACCTTTTCAGACTCTCTTGTTGAGTCAATTACTTTTTCGACTCTCTTGTTGTGTCAATCACCTTTTCAGACTCTCTTGTTGATTCAATCACTCCTACAGACTCTCTTTTTGAGTCAATCACCTTTCAATACTCTCTTGTTGAGTTAACCCCTTTAACCTCTATCTCGGGCTTTGTACGAGACAAATAAAGAAAACACCCTCTTGTTGGGTCAATAGCCTCCTATTAGGCTTTGTATAATGATTCCCCCTAGAAAAGTTAGCCTACTCTTAGGCTTTCTCCAGCTTGTTCAGCCACAATCCTGGGCTTTGTACAGGACAGATAAAAGCACTCTCTTGTTGAGTTAAACTCTTTTAGCCTCTATCTTGGGCTTTGTACGAGATATAAACCTTCATAAGTTTGGGACGAACATTTTCCCCAACGAGGTCAAATCCTCCGAGCCTTCATTAAACTTTGAGGAATGAACTCCCAAGCCGAGTCAAACTCTTTTCCGCCTTCATCTTGGGCTTTGTACAAGATAGATAATACTCTCCAGCAGAGTCAAATCCGTTTAGCCTCCATCTTGGGCTTTGTACAAGACACCTAAAATATCCTCAGTCGAGTCGATTAAATTTCCCGTTTCGGCCTCTATCTTAGGCTTTGTACGAGACACATACAAAACTCCCCGACGGAGTCAAAAATCTCTTTTAGCCTCAATCTTGGGCTTTGTACAAGACATAAAGAACATTTTCCCCAGAAAAGTCAACGTTTAGCCTCCTCTTAGGCTTTGTATAATGATATCCACCAAGAGTCAGTCTCTTTTTTTGCCTCAATCTTGGGCTTTGTACAAGACACCAATATATACACTCTCTTGTTGAGTCGGTCTCATCCAGACTTTGGATAAGGACCTCCCCAGTGGAGTCAATCAACCTCTTAGCTTCAACCTTGGGCTTTGATCAAGGCACACAAAAATCAACAATCTCCCTTTAGAGATGACAAGTTCTCTCTCAGTCAACCCTTTTAGCTTCAATCTTGGGCTTTGAACAAGACACAAATACTCAACCTTTTAGCTTCAATCTTGGGCTTTGAACAAGACACCAAAACATCTTTTTCCTCCCTTAGAATAGGAGGAACTACGATTACTCTGATTTCCCTATTTCATTTAAACGGGAATACGTAGGCATAAGATTGTGAAATCTTAGCGAGCATACTAATTAAAAACTCTAGGTTCAGTACCTTCACACATCAATCAAAAACTTAGGTCTAGCACCTTATCAAAAACATCGGGAACACCCGAACATCAACAAAAACTCACTCACTCACTCATACTTCCCAAGAAACTTTCCCAACCCATTACCAAATAAATACCATCAATTACAAAGCGGTACCTAAAGCTAATATCCTGTGGATAACCACATATAGGATGAGTAATTGACAACTCCCCATTGTATAACCTGACCCCGAACCCCACAATCTCTTTAAAGCATTTGTTCAGTTAAACATCCGCGTGCAAGGTTAGTTTTAGATAGCTTCCCTTTCCCTTCCAGCTTCACGGGATAAATAAGAAATCAGAAAGTAGCACCCCACTCCTACCATTGCAGTGAGGAAAACTTCAGCGATAAGGTGGTCACGTCACCGATAAAAATTACTCGCTACAAGCAGGCTGGGGATGCTTTTAGGAAGCCTGTGGGTCCAAACCTAAGAAAAGTTCAAGAAAGGTTTCACCGGGAATAATCCTTTCTTTAGTGAACAGTTCTAGGGTTTGAAGAAATTCATAAGAGGTTTCACCGGGAATTAATCCGCTATGGGGAAATGAACTTCTTGTACAAATTTCTAAGTAGTGTCAGTCTTGAGAAAATTTTCATCAGGAATAATGCTTTTCTCTGTTCCATATTGTATAAGCCCAAGAGGAGGCAAGACTGTATCTGGAATTTCCTATGGGGAACTAGTTTTGGCTGTGTTAAAGAGTAAGCACTGGTTTGGTCTAAGCCTAGACCTAGTTGCTAAGGAACTCTAAGCAGGTATATACAAGCATATATATACAAGTAAAATATATAAGCAAGTGTATAGAAAAAGGGTAGAACTTACAGTTGTGCAAGCTTCCAGCATTATAAACACAGTTGTATGGTTAGTTATTCAAGAAATTGAAGAAAGTATTGATATAACTTATAATTTGAATCTAAATCAAAAGGAAAGTTATTTTGAAAAGAAGTTTGGGGCTTATACTCAAGGAGAGGCCCAGATGATCACTTTCGAAAAGGCGACGATCGCGTCGTAGTTTTGAAAACCACAAAGGGACTTATAGAATGACTGAGGCCCAAATTTATTGTATTTACAAAGGAGATGGGTTTTACACTCTATTAGAGGCCCAAAGTTTATTTTTATACAAGATATGAGGCTTACAACTCAAAGAAAGGCCCAGATGAAAAACAACGACCGCACCGTTATTTTGAAAATTGTACTAGGGCTTATACAATGACTGAGGCCCAAATTATTTATGTACAAAGGGAGGTTGGGTCTTACACTTTATTAGAGGCCCAAGAAGTGTTTTTAAGAAGAGAGAATGAGACTTATAACTCAGGGAGAGGCCCAATGAAAGACAGTGATTGCACCGTCGTTTTGAAAATCGTGTCGGGACTTAAACAATGACTGAAGCCCAAAAAAGTTTGTGTGTGACAAGAGATGTGTCTTACACTCTAATAGAGGCCCAAAAGTGTTTTAAAAAAGATTTGTAAAGAGGAAACCCTAATTTCTTTTACAAATATAATTTTTCAAAGAAAAATAAGTAATAAATGATATAAAATACCAAATATATTGAAAAACAAGTTGTAAATTTTGATCAATGTTTTTAAAAATCATGTTTAATCACATGAAGGCTTGAAATTCAACTGGGTTTGAAAAATCAAGGTGGAAATCTCATTTTTTTAAATGTTTGAAAATAAAGAAATGAAATAAATTGCCAAAATTCAAACTATGTTAAACAAATAATATAAGTTCAATTTTTTTTGTGGAATAAAATATTTCAACATTTTTGTGAATTTTCAAAAAAAAAGAACCAATAAAAAATATTTAAAATTGGGAGAGAAATTAATTTTGGAATTAATTAATAAAAACCAAAAAAAAAATGAAAAATAGCAAAAATGTGAGAAATGGTAAAATGGTCTTGGTGGGTGTTGAAGCCACGCCCTCCAACCAAACACACATGCGCGCTACCATTGGGGTGGTGATACATCCGTGTATCAAAACCACCCCATGAATACATAAGGGTGACTTGGTTTCTAGGCCTGACCAAGGCCAAAAAACCAAGTTTTGGTGGATTTGCATGAAGGCCATAACTTCCTCAATTCTCCATGGAATTGGATAAAATTTAGATGGATCATGCCTAGAATTTCATGAGGAATCCAATGGTGCTTTTGGAATTTTCTAAAGATGCTTCTATTTTAAAACCCGATAGTGGTTTCAAAATAGGCCAAGATTTGCAAGTTCTATGCTATCTTATCATACAAGAAACAATAGCATGGTAAATTGGTTCAAACATAACACATTTGATATATATGACATGTTTATGATCAATGGACCTCAAAGCAATGCATATTTTAAGAGGTCAAGTTATGATGCACTTACCTCATGAAGCTCCTTGTACTAACTATCAAAATCCTTGTGCCAGAAGTAATCCAATGCTTTAGACACTCTTGATTGATCCTTTAGAAGCTTTTAGGATGATCTAAACCAGCTGGAAACCTCAGGAACAAGAGTTGGCTCTTTCTTGCAAAAGTGGCAAAAATGACCAAAATGGTAACTCACTCAAATGGTGTTACAGTTGAGGGAAACCTGTTGGGATAGTTTGAGGATGATATTTGGAGTGTATTTGAAGCTTTGTTTGGTTTTGAAAGTGACTGAATCAAGACATGGCTTGTAAAATGCAGAAAAGTCAAAATTTGAGGTTTTGGAGGTTGACTTTATGATTTTGAGGTTGTGTAATGTGGATGAAGGTTTGAACACCTCCAATGGATGATTTATGATGTGTAAGGATGGTTATTTGAGTGGTTTTTTCCCTGGTTTCAAGAATTCCCAAATTGCTTCAATGTAACTTGAAATTGAAGTAAGAGAGGGAGAGTGAGAAAACAAGGCTTTGGTATTGTTTTGGTGTGGTTTGAAACATCAAAAATGACCTCTATTTATAGTAGAGGAGTTTTGTTTTTGAAGGAATAGTGAATGGCAACTGGTTCACTCTATTATCCAATGGATATGCCCATGTATCACTTTCTTAAATTCCAAGGTACCAAGTCCTCACTTGGCCATTGACTGAGCTGATCTTTGTAGCTCTAGGTCTTCTGAGTTTTGCAATAACCTTGACTCAATTGGACTGATAAGGCTTGGTTCATGACAGCTCAATGCGTCACATCAATTCCAAATGACAAAACTTGGTTTTGGATTTGCAACATTGATGATCACATGCCAATGGATATGATTCTTGCCTTAGGGTCCAAGCTTGCAGGTTTTTCATGATTGACTGAGATTCTTGTTGAATTTGGATGGGGATCAGTCTTGCATATTAGAAACAAAGAGAAAGGCATTATTCCCGGTGAAACTTTTCTCAGACTGTCACTATTAGAAAATTGTCAAAGGAATTCATTTCCCCCAGAGAGGATTAATTCCCGGTGAAACCTCTCTTGAATTTCTTCAAGCCCTAGAACTGTTCACTAAAGGAAAGATTATTTTCGATGAAACTTTTCTTGAACTCTTCTCAAGTTTGGACCCACAGGCTTCCTAAAAGCATCCCCAGCCTCCTCTTGGGCTTTGTACAAGGACCCTCTGGCTTCTTAGAAGTTCTCATGCCTTCTCTTGGGCTTACTACAAGGACCCTGAAGACCTCTTAAAGGTATAGGACATAACTTAGTCATCCTTTGTTAGAGCAGTCTTTCCAAAGAGTTAAAACCTCCGATCAATTTAGGGTTGATTCTCATCCCTTAAAGCACCAGCCTACATTGGGCATCATACAAAGACAAACTCTTCCATGTCAGTAGACTTGGACAGTCTAATAGCCTCTTGGATCTCAAAGACATTCTCAAGTTCCCTACAACTACAGGAGAAACCCTAATCCTTCGATCAATCTCTAGTAGAGTTTAAAACCCTCACATGATCTAAAACTCAATCCTAAATCCCCTCCCAGCTAGGGTCATCTCATTATAAATACCATACTAGCCTATCAGAACCTCAAGGCATCTGATACCTCAACTCTTCTGTAAACCCTCAGCAAGAGTTGATCCCCGACTTGGACCTGCCTCTGGATCTCAAGAATCCTCAGCAGAATTAACCTGAAAAGCACTCTCTTGTTGAGTCAACCCTTTCTAGCCTCCTCTTAGGCTTTTTATAAGGACATTTCCACACTTTCTTGTTGAGTCAATCGCCTTAAGGCGCTCTCTTGTTGAGTCGACCTTTTTCAGCCTCCTCTTAGGCTTTGTATAGTGATTTTTCCCAGCTTTTTCAGCCTCAATCTTTGGCTTTGTACAAGACAAATAAAAGCACTCTCTTGTTGAGTCAACCATCTTAAAATCACTCTCTTGTTGAGTCAATCACTTTTAGCCTCCTCTTAGGCTTTGTATAATGATCCTTCTTTTCCTCAGCAAAAGTCAGCCTCAATCTTGGGCTTTGTATAAGACACCATAAATATCCTCAGCTGAGTGATTCAATCATCCTTTAGCCTTGATCTTGGGATTTGTACAAGACACATATAAAATCTCCCTAAAAAGAGTCAAAAATCTCCCCAGCCTCAATCTTGGGCTTTGTACATGACAAATCATACTCTCCAGTAGAGTCAATTTCCTTTTTTTAGCCTCAATCTTGGGCTTTGTACAAGACACCTACAAACATTCCCCAGTGGAATAAAAAAAAATATTTTTTAGCCTCAATCTTGGGCTTTGTACAAGACAGACAAAATATTTCCCCGGAAAAGTCAATGTTCAGCCTCCTCTTAGGCTTCGTATAATGATATCCCCAAAAGAGTCAACTCTCTTTTAGCCTCAATCTTGGGCTTTGTACAAGACAGATAAACACTCTCTTGTTGAGTCAGTCTTTTCTAGCCTCCTCTTAGGCTTTGTATAAGGACTTCCCCAATGGAGTCAATCAATCTCATAGCTTCATAGGAAATAAAAAACCTCTCTAAAGGAAGATACTTCTCTGTATATCACACATCAAACAGAAAATCAAAACAAACCCTAATTCCAGATAACTACTGTAAGTGGCACACTTGTTGATTCAAATATCCAAGCTGTAGTCCATCTTTTATCCTGGTAAATCCCTTATTTCATCTAATTGCTGTAAGCGGCAAGCCTTTGGATTATTTACATCCACGCCACTGTCCCTCTCTGAGCATGAAAGGTTCCTAAGGAAAAATGGCATTGCTCTACACTGAGTTAAAGTTTTCTCCTTCAGGATAAATACCTCATAAAGGAAATTATGGCATTGTTGGATTGCATATATTCCAATTAAAGTAATTCCCCTTTATAATCAGTCACCCAACAGTTGTGATAAACATACGAGATGCCTCCCTTTAGAGATGGCAAATTCTTTCTCAATAACCTTTTAGCGTCAATCTTGGGTTTTAAACAAGACACAAATACTCAACATTTTAGCTTCAATCTTGGGCTTTGAACAAGACACCAAAACATCATCTTTCCTCCCATAGAATAGGAGGAACTACGATTGCTCTAATTTCCCTGTTTTCTTTAAAATGGGAATACGTAGGCATAAGATTACGAAATCTTAGCGAGCACACCAATAAAAAACTTTAGGTCCAGTACCTTCATACCAATCAAAAACTTTAGGTCCAGTACCATACCAAAAACATCAGAAAAACCCGAACATCAACAAAAACCCTCTCTCTCAACACTCCCAATGGAGAAACTTTCCCAACCCATGACAGACAAACACCAGTAAGTAGAAGACAGTGAGTATAATTGCTAACAACCTGTGGATAACCACATATAGGATGGGTAATTGACAACTCCCTATTGTATAACCTGACCCCGGACCTCCCAATCTCTTAAGCCTTTGTTCAGTTAAACATTTGCGTGCAAGATTAGTTTTAGATATCTTCCCTTTCCTTTCTAGCTTCATAGGATAAATAAGAAATCAGAAAGTAGCACCCCACTCCCTACCATTGCGATGAGGAGAAACCCATGGCGATAAGGTGGTCGCGTCACCGACAAAAATCGCACGCTACACCCACGACAACCCCAAAAATACACATACAATCATAGGTAATCATATAAACAAATAGGAATCGTAAACCACAATTCAACCGGTCAATTTATGCATTTTTCCTCTTAACAAAACCTCCGACACGCAAAACCCCAATCCCCAAATCAACGCAAACAACACATAGGGATGATCCTAAAGGTTTATCTACCCTCATACAAATATTATGCAACCCTTAGAGATTAGAGAACCCCACCCTTACCATAGAGTTCTTGACAAAAACCCCGGCCTCAACAATGGTTTTTCTCTTCCCTTTTGCCCTAGCTCTCGTCTTTCTCTTTTCCTCCAAAAACACGTACTGAATGATTTTCTCCTCTAATCCCCTTTTCTATTTTCTAATATTCTTTTTAATTTCATAATAATAATAATAATAATAATAATAATATTATTATTATTATTATTATACTAATTAAATAATAATAACAATATTTCTTAATAATTCACATTAATAATATTAATCAAATAATCCTAATATTAATTAATTAATTACTAACCACACCACTCCTTTTTACACAATTGGTCACACACACCCAACACCTTAACCTCTACAATTCTAAGATCACTACCCCATACTAAGGGCAACCCAAACACGACCAAAACACGCCCAATCACACACATATACATAACATCACATAATTCTAATTACGAAAAATAATAAAATAAACCGGGGTGTTACAACTCTTCCCCACTTAGAATATTTTCGTCCTCCAAAATTTACCTCATACGAACAACTCTGGATACGATTCTCGCATCCTACTCTCTAACTCCCAAGTCATATTTCCACCGGCAGCGCCTCCCTATACTACCTTCACAAGGGTGATCTCTTTACCCCTCAATTGCTTTACCTCGCGGTCTTCAATCCGTTTCGGTAAGGCCTCAACTGTAAGGTTATCCCTTACTTCCACATTATCCATTGGGATCACATGTGATGGATCCGGAACATACTTCCGAAGCTGTGACACATGGAACACATCATGCAAATTCGACAAATTGGGTGGCAACGCCACTCTTTAGGCAATTGGTCCAACCCTTGCAGAAATATGATATGGACCAATAAACCGAGGAGTAAGCTTCCTCGACTTCAATGCACATCCAACACCAGTCACCGGAGTGACTCTAAAAAACACATGGTCTCCTTCTTGAAACTCAAGATCTTTCCTCCTCTTATCATGGTAGCTCTTCTACCTACTCTGCGTAGCTTTCATATTTTCCCGAATCAGCTTCACCTTTTCAGTAGTCTGCTGAACAATCTCAGGTCCAAGTACTACACTATCTCCAGATTTATGCCAACACAAAGGCGTCCGACACCTCCGACCATACAAAACTTCAAAAGGCGCCATTCTAATACTGGAATGATAACTGTTATTATAAGTGAACTCAATCAACAGCAAATGTCTATCCCAAGCACCACCCTGCTCAAGAACACAAGCCCTCAACAAATCCTCCAAAGATTATATAGTTCTCTCCGTCTGTCCATCCGTCTGCTGGTGATAAGCTGAGCTCAATCTAAGTTTCGATCCCAAAGCTTCTTGCAAACTCTCCCAAAATCTAGAAGTGAACCTTGGATCTCTATCTGACATAATACTCAATGGAACTCCATGCAACTTCACAATCACCTGAATATAAATCTCTGCCAGCCTCTGCAAAGGAAAACTGATATTGATCAGAATGAAATGTGCCGATTTTGTCAGTCTATCCACTACTACCCAAATGGAATCATGTCCTCTCGGCGTATTAGGCAACCCGATCACAAAATCCATAGAAATAATGTCCCACTTCCACTCTGGAATATCTAACGGTTGCATCAAACCAGCAGGTTTCTGATGTTCCACCTTCGACTTCTGACAAGTCAAACAAGCATACACAAACTTAGCCACATCATGTTTCAATCCAGGCCACCAAAATATCTTCTTCAAGTCTTGATACGTCTTCGCAGCTCCTGGATGGATACTCAAGCTACTCCTGTGACTTTCTTCTAGAATCATTTTTTTCAACTCAGAATCATCAGGAATACAAATCCTATCACAGAACCTCAACACACCTTGTTCATCCACTTTAAATTCGTTACTTTCTGTCTGCTCATTTCCAATCATCAAATCCACCAGTTTCACATCCAACTTCTGAGTCTCTCTGATACTATTAAGAAATTAATTGTTGATCTTTAGCATACCTAGCATCACACTATGCGGTGTCTGTTCGCAACCTAAACTCACATCTCTGAATTGCTCAATCAATTCCCACTCTTTAACCATCATAGCAGACATATGCAACGTCTTCCGACTCAAAGCATCAGCCACGACATTAGCTTTATCGGGATGATAGTTCAAACCGAAATCATAATCCTTTAATAATTCTAACCAACTTCTTTGTCTCATATTCAATTCCTTCTGATTAAACATATACCTTAAGCTCTTATGATCACTATATACTTCAAATCTGGAACCATAAAGATAATGCCTCCAAATCTTCAATATGAATACTACCGCGGCTAATTCCAAATCATGAGTTAGATAATTCCTCTCATGGATCCTTAACTGTCGTGAAGCATAAGCCACAACCTTACCATCCTGCATTAACACACCTCCTAAACCCATCAATAAAGCATCACAATACACCACAATTGGTACATTTGGTTCGGGTAAAATAAAAATTGGAGTTGTAGTCAATATCTTCTTCAGCTCGACGAAACTCTTCTCACAGTGAACATCCCACACAAACGCCTTACCCTTACAAGTCAACTGATTCAACGGAAGTGCCAACTTCGAAAAGCCTTCAATAAACCTACTGTAATAACCAGCCAAGCCCAAAAAGCTTCTAATCTCAGTTACCGACTTCAGAGACTCCCACTGTAGAACTGCATCCACCTTGGATGGATCCACAGCAATACCATCACCTGAAATAACATAACCAAGGAAACTTACCTCTCTCAACCAGAATTCGCACTTAGACAACTTAGCATAGAGCTTCTTTTCTTTTAACACTTGCAGCACGATCCGCAAATGCTCAACATGTTCCTCTTCTGACTTAGAATAGATTAAAATGTCGTCAATAAAGACAACCACAAATTGGTCCAAATAAGCATGAAAAATTCGATTCATATATTCCATGAATATACTAGGTGCATTAGTAACTCCGAACGACATCACCACATACTCTTAATGTCCATATCGGGTTCTGAAAGCTGTCTTCTGAATATCTTCATCCTTCACTCATATCTGATGATAACCCGACCTTAAGTTAATCTTGCTAAACACACGGGCACCCACCAACGGATCCATCAAGTCATCTATTCTTGGAAGTGGATACTTGTTCTTAATCGTTACTTTGTTCAGTTGTCTGTAATCGATACATAACCTCATACTGCCATCTTTTTTCTTCACCAACAACACTGGAGCTCCTCAAGGCGATACACTTGGTCTCACGAATTTCTTTTCTAACAACTCTTTCAATTGCTTCTTCAGCTCTGTTAATTCTGATGCCGACATCCTGTATGGTGCCATAGAAATAGGTCTGGTACCAGGGACAAGATCAATAGCAAACTCCACCTCTCTCTCTGGCGGTACATCAACAATATCATCCAAAAACACTTATAGAAATTCACACACTACTTGGAACTCATTAATCACCGACTCACTCTCCACTGACATGAATGCAAACAATGCAAGCACTTGAGCTTCTTCCTCTAAGAGCTCTCTCAACTTTCTAGCAGATAGAAAACCATCTTCTTCCTCTTCCTCAAGAGCAAAAAATTGCACCGACTTGTTAAAATAGTTAATATGAACATGATTGAACTCCAACCAGTTCATACCCAAGATCACATCAAGATTTCCCAATGGTAAGTAAATAAGATCCACGCCAAAGTCCTTATTAAAGATTGATAGCGGACAATTCAAGCAAACTAGGGAAGTGGTCACCGATCCCTTTGCAGGAGGTTTGACAACCATCTATCCCTTCATAGGAGAAACAACAAGGCCTAGCCTTCTCACACAATCAGCAGCAATAAAAGAATGAGTAGCACCAGTATCAATAATAGCAATCAAAGACGTATTATTAATGTAACATGTACCTCTGATCAGTCTGTCATCACTGGAAGTCTGAGTCCCTGTCAAAGCGAACACCTTTCCTCCAGTCAAAGCTTACTTTGGTTTCTGGCAACGAGTACTAATATGGCCCTGTTCTCCACAGCTGTAACAAGTCACCATGTTAACTTTGCAGTCAGCAATCAAATGTCCTGCCTGTCCACACTTGAAGCATTTCTTCACATCACTCGTGCATTCACTGACACGATGGCCTAGCTCATCACACATGTAACACTTAAGAGGAGCAGAGGCATCTCCCCCACTCGGCTTCTTGCCATCAGTGTATTTCTGTTTACCTTTCTCAGCTGGAGCTGCATAAGGCTTCCCATGGTTCATCGGTTGTTTTCCCTTCCTCTCGGCCAACCCTTTATAGTGAGTTGATCTAGCCTTGCTATCTTCCTCAAAGATCCTACAACAATCCACCAAATCTGGAAACCTTCTGATTCGCTGATAACCAATCGCCTATTTGATCTCAGGCCTCAATCCATTCTCAAACTTGACACACTTTGAGAACTCAGCAGTTGCCGCACTGTAGTGAGGGTAAAACTTAGCCAGGTCTGAGAATTTGGCAGCATACTCCATAATCGTCATGTTACCCTGCTTCACTTCCAGAAACTCAATTTCTTTCTTTCCTCGGACATCTTCAGGAAAATATTTCCTCAAGAACTCCCTACTGAACACAACCAAGTGATTAACTCTCATGTTGCTCCCAACAGTTGACGAGTGCTAACCCATCAATCATCAGCCTCCTCCGCCAGCATGTGAGTACCTAACCGCACCTTCTGTGCTTCAGAACATTCCATAACTCAGAAGATTCTCTCGATCTCCTTGAGCCAAGCCTGCGCTCCATCCGGATCATATCTTCCCTTGAAGGTAGGCGGTATATTCTTCTAAAACTCGTCATTCTCACCAGCATGAGGCGGGTTCTGTACCGCCTGAGTAACAGCCTGCAAAGCAGCAGCAATAGCAGCATCGTTCCTTCTAACCATTCTAAATCTGTTACACACCAGCAACTAAACACAATGGTTAAGGAAACGACATCGACAGTAATCAATTGTCACACGACAACGACTCGACAACTTGGCCGGACAGACCAACCTGCTCTGATACCACTATGTAACACCCTAAACCCCCCGCGACAATTGATAATAAAATATCAGAGGAAAATAAAACATACAACGTCTAGGATGCTATTTTTCAACATTCACCTTCTTCAGGATATGACATGTAACACATAAATATCATCAATAAAACCATACTTAATTGATCTTCTCATATAGCAGCGGAAATTCAACTAAAACATAACATGTTTAATGCCATCATTAATTAAATAAAAGCCACATATAACAATAAAAGAAATAGCAGTAAGCGTTCCAAATCCCCAGTGTTACACATCAGAGCAGACGCCGACTCAACAAAATAAAATAGAAGACTTCATCTTCACTAACTTCAACTCTGCACTAATCTTGATTATCTGCATGTTACCCACGTAGAGGTAACATTCAAACAGAATGGGTGGGATTCTCAAATTAACAAAAGAAATGCATAATATAAATATGAAAGCATTTAATCAATTACATCATTCACCCTATCATTACTACATCAACGAAAGCACGCTTTTCCACATAAGCAGATAATCATACAATCCTCGAATACAACACAACATAATGCAATGCAATGAGACTCACAATTCAACTCAATGCATGTGGTACCAATTCGATCCCTTTTTCATGATCATAATTCCCGTCAAAATTTTCATATAAGTCGCTCACGCCCCACATGGGCAAACGACATTCGTGATTGCTCACACCCCACATGGGCACACGATCACCTCAACAACAACAACAACATGATTCTATTTCAAAGAATCCGGATAAGATGCTCACACCCCACATGGGCACACGACTTATCACACAACTTATGCAACATGGCATGTATACAACGACAAAAAAATGCATATAACTAACAACAAGACAATACATCACACCACAACTATCCAACACACCGCATGTACCTGCCAAAACTTGCAACAATCGCAATCCACAGCTACAACACGCATTAACACAACCGTATTCACCATTTCAACGTGCAACACATAACAACACACACGAAACCCAATTAACACGTCAAATAGTTAGAATTCTGGTATTGAAATTAATTTTAACAAAAGTATATGAAACCGGATTTCCAACGATTCGAACGGCGACTAAAACGGACATACGGATTAAAAGTTATGAGTTTTTAAAGTTTTAGAAAATTATGTCCGTACAGCAGCAAAACAACACTGTCATGCTCGCTGCGAGTTCGCCCAGCGAACTATCATTCGCTAGGAGTTCGCCTAGCAAAGTCTCCAGTGAACAATCCCTCCCATACAAAAACCCGAGACTCAATTTTTCTCCTCCTCATTCGCTTCTCATTCGCCCAGCGAACTGGAGTTCGCTCAGCGAACCTGGGGCGAACTTCCCCACCACTTATTCCAGAATTTCTCTTATTTCCCTTCGCTCGCTGCCTCATTCGCTTAGCGAATCTGGGGCGAACATTCTCCCAGCGAACTTTCATTCGCACAACAAATTGCGCAATTCTGCAATTTTGCAGTTGTGATTTCAGCACAAGTTAGCCCCAACCTTTCTCCTATTCTACCCACGACAGCCCCAAAAATACACATACAATCACAGGTTATCATATAAACAAATAGGAATACATAAACCACAATTCAACCGGTCAATTTATGCATTTTTCCTCTTATCAAAACCTCCGACACGCAAAACCTCAATCTCCAAATCAACGCAAACAACACATAGGGATGATCCTAAAGGTTTATCTACCCTCATACAAATATTATGCAACCTTTAGAGATTAGAGAATCCCACCCTTACCTTAGAGTTCTTGACAAAAACCTCAGCCTCAACAATGGCTTTTCTCTTCCCTTTTTCCCTAGCTCTCCTCTTTCTCTTTTCCTCCAAAAGCACGTACTGAATGATTTTCTCCTCTAATTCCCTTTTCTATTTTCTAATATTCTTTTTAATTTCATAATATTATTATTATTATTATTATTATTATTATCTCGATATTATTATTATTATTATCATTATTATTATTATTATTATTATTATTATTATTAAATAATAATAACAATATTTCTTAATAATTCACATTAATAATATTAATCAAATATTCCTAATATTAATTAATTAATTATTAACCACACCACTCCTCTTTACACAGTTGGTCACACACACCCAACACCTTAATCTCTACAATTCTAAGGTCACTACCCCATACTAAGGGCAACCCAAACACGACCAAAACACTCCCAATCACACACATATACACAACATCACATAATTCTAATTACGAAAAATAATAAAATAAATCGGGGTGTTACATTAATCATGATAAACACACACATAAGATCTTAAGACATAAATCTCAGAAGATCACGGCCAAAGGCCAATTGATCTTACAGAGAGAAAATTGAGAAAGGTAAGACAAATTTAGGGTATGACAGGTACCGAACGTGCGAGGATGGAGTAACCGTTTGAGATATATTTTGGACCCATCCCGATTCCATAAAGTTGTTCAACAAGTTTCTCATTCTATTCATCATTGATTCAACATATAAGACAACCAAGTACAAGCTTCCACTATTAGAAATTATTGGTGTTACTTCTACCGAGAAGACTTATTCCAATGGGTTTGCATTTTTCGAGAGAGAAAAAAGGAAAACATTACTTGGGCTTTATATGCGTGTCGGATAATGTCGAAGGTCAAAGAAAACATGTTGAAGGTCATTGTCATAAGTCATCTTATACCAGGTGGGTATAATAAGGTGTGTATTGATCTAACAAGATACAGTTTATCGAAAACATTTTTTCCACTACACACTGCCCCACCTCAAAATCCAACTAATTGATCGTATTATGTGTATTTGGTGGCTTTCATAAACGTGACACTTTGTTCAATTTTATTTGAAACCATGATGTCTTATACCATTGACATCACCGAGGTGGACAACTCATTCGATAAAGAAAGTTGAGACTTGACCCGATCTTATTTTGGAAAGGATGTAAGAGTTCATCAAGTTGAACAAGATTGAAAGAGAATCAAATAAACAAAATTCAAAGGCGGAACCACTCATAGAAATAAATTTAACTGGTGACACATGTTTGGATTCATTTTAGTTTTTATTCAATGATGTATTTATATGGTTGGACATGTATTTATGTAATCTTGTATTAATATTAATGATGTCAAATATATATATATATATATATATATATATATATATATATATATATATATATTTCAATCTCTGTTTCAATTTCCAAAATATTTATCCATTTTCAATTCTAAAACAGACTCTATTTTTAATATTGGTTAGGTGTGAACAGTGTCGGGTGCATCCGAAAATGCATTTTCGAATGCACCATAATTTCTCAAATTTCAAACAAAGAAGTATGGTGTATCAAGAAGTACATCTCTGAATGTTCTCTAGAACAAGACTGGATTTATAAGGTCTATATTAGTCTAAAACTTGTATTAATATGGGGTCTTTCATCTCATATTATTTACAAAAACACACCACGCCCCAATGAGCATATATAGGGTGGAGAAACAATACTTGGGCGCATTAAGCAATTCCCTAGATTTATGACATGAAACTATACTACATTAGTAATATTATGGAATTTCTTTTTTCACCTTAAGATTTGCTCCCCCACCCTACTGAAAAATCAAAGTTATCCCTAAAATTCGAAAATACATCTCCAGACGCATTTTAAATACATCAAATTTCTTTGTAAGTGAGACGCACTCTTATTTTACATAAAAAAAATAGTCCAAAAATGTACTTTCAAAATAAATCTAAAAGTATATTTTAGTAGGAGACAAAAAATCTTTTTTTTCCCTCTCTTTTCCCAATTCCAAGCTCTATAATGTCTTCTTAATTCTAGTCTTCCAACTGTAACTCCAAGTATTGCATTTAATCATCAAACTATTTCTTTGAGCCTCCTTGAGGAGATGAGCCACCAATAAGCAGGTTAGCAACCTTCAAAATTTAAGGGCAATTTGATTTCAAAGTCGCGAGTTTGCAATTGTAATGACAAAAAACCAACGGAACAATAACTACACGCACAGAGACATGCAAGCAATTAAAATAGAATGCCAGAATTTTAAATAGGGGTGCCTTCTTCCACCCTAAACTTTTTGGTACCAATAAATAAATAAACAATTCGTGTAGCTCAAGAAATTAAATCCTAAACCACATTTATTGCGATCGGATAGATCAAACAGTTTAAAGAATGTGTTTCAATTACTGCAAGCCTAATTTTAGTTTTTTATTTCATGAATTGTTCTTTAGGCTAGATTATGGGCCAACCAAATTAACTATGCTAATTAAATTTGGGAATTTTTTAATGCGTCCTATATGTTTTTTTAGTCATCATGTGAAAATACTTAAATGCTCATAGATTTTAGAAATGTATCTCCGGACGTCCCAATTCTCAGTTAACCTTAAAATATTTCGGAGATGCATCTCCGAAATATTTTGGAGATTAAATCGCACCAGAACCCTTCCCCTTTCTCATATCTCATATTTCTCAAAACCTCTTCAAACTCTCAATTTTTTTCTCATTACCAAGTCCAAAATCAAACAACAAAGTTCAAGGGAACTTCAATCAACATCAGAAACATCATCCATGTGAGATTTGGGTCGAACTCATGTTGTGTTGAAGGAGAAGCTTTCATGTATTTCGACAGGAGGCAAGCATGCAGTCGAAGCTTGTTCACATGCCGATGCCTTATTGTTACATACTGTAGTCGAAGTCTGTTCTAGTATGTGTGTATTGTCGAAATGTTATTCTGTCGAATTGGTCCTTGTATTAAGGATCCAATTGTTTAGGTTTCTTAGGCTGCAAATTACCTAGTTAGTCTATAAATAGGCTAGTACACTCAGCTTATTGAGTGTGGCAAATTGTGATATTCACTTGTAATCATTTGTGACTTTAATGAGAAAGTGAATAGTAAACAGAATTTATATTTGCCCAATCCTTGTTGTTCTTCCTTCTTCTTCTTCTTGTTTTTCCTTTTTTCGTTAAACCCTAACCCTTGTTTTGGTTCTTGATTATCGAGAAATCGTTTTATACTTTGCTTAAAGATATCGTTTTTCACAACAAATTGGTGCGGTGAGCGTGGAGAAGATGTCTTCAACAAAGTATGAGAACGAGAAGTTCACTGGAGTGAACGACTTCGGTCTATGGCGCTTGAAGATGAAAGCCCTACTGGTTCAGCAGGGTTGTTTGGAAGCGTTGAAGGGAATGGCAGCCATGGATGCTGCTTTGACGGAAAGAGAAAAAACAGTAATGATCGAGAAAGCCCACAACGCGATTTTGTTGAGCCTTGGTGATAAGGTTCTCCGGCAGGTATCAAAGGAGACTACGGCGTCAGGATTATGGGTTAAACTTGAAAGTTTGTATATGACCAAATCTCTGGTGAATCGTCTCTACCTGAAGCAAGCCTTGTATTCATTCAAGATGAGTGAAGACAAAGCTTTGACTGAGCAGTTGGATTCGTTCAACAAGCTGATTCTTGATCTTGAAAACATTGATGTGAAGGTCGATGATGAAGATCAAGCACTGTTGTTGTTGTGTGCTTTGCCCAGATCGCATGCTCACTTCAAAGAAACACTCTTGTATGGAAGAGAGTCCCTAACCTTTGAAGAAGTTCAAGCAGCCTTGTATTCGAAGGATTTGAACGAAAGAAAGGAGAAGAAACCTTCATCAGTTGGCGAAGGGTTGTCCGTGAAAGGAAGATCGTCAAAGAAAGATGGTAGGTTTGACAAGAAGAAAGGAAAGGCTCAGCAGAAGTCTTATGGTGGTGATATGTCTAATATCAAATGTTATCATTGTAAGAAGGAGGGTCACACAAGAAAGGTGTGCCCTGAGCGCCTGAAAATCATGGAGGTAAGGACAATAAGAATGCAGCTATAGTGCAAGATGGTTATGAATCATCTGATGTCCTTGTGGTGTCGAGCAGCAACTCTTGCGAAGAGTGAATTACGGATTCTGGATGTACTTGGCATATGACTCCAAACAAGAATGTGTTTGAAGAATTGTGTGATCAAGATGGTGGATCAGTACTGCTGGGGAACAATAAAGCTTGCAAGGTTGCAGGTATTGGATCTGTTAGATTCAAGCTCCATGATGAGTCAATAAAGCTATTGACTGGGGTTAGGTATGTACCTGATCTTAAGAGGAATTTAATTTCTCTTGGTGAATTCGACAGAAAGGGATATGTTTTCAAAGGAGAGCAAGGTATCCTGAAAGTTATGAAAGGGTCGAAGGAAGTCTTGAGAGGCGTGAAAAACCAAGGCTTGTATACCCTTGAGGCTGAGGTTTTAAGTAGTTCGACAAATGTTGTATCCACGAAACCTGTGTCGAAGACAGAATTATGGCACATGAGATTGGGCCATGTCAGCAAAAGAGGCCTGGTCGAATTGGGGAAGCAGAACCTGCTAGGAGGTGACAAAGTCGAAAAGCTGGAGCTTTGTCAATCTTGTGTATTTGGTAAATCCTGTAGGGCGAAGTTTAACAAAGGCAAGCAAAGAACACATGGATCCCTTGATTATATTCATGCTGATCTTTGGGGGCCTTCAAGGAATCCTTCACACTCAGGTGCAAGGTATTTTCTATCCATCGTTGATGACTATTCCAGAAAGCTATGGGTATTCATTCAGAAGACAAACTTTTGAGAATTTCAAAAGTTGGAAGGTTCTAGGCGAAACTCAAACTGGAAGAAAGGTTAAGAGGTTGAGAACCGACAATGGCCTTGAATTCTGCAACGAAGCGTTCGACAGTTACTGTGTTGAGTCTGGGATTGCAAGGCATAAGACTGTAGCAGGTACTCCTCAACAAAATGGCTTAGCTAAGTGATTCAATCAAACAATCCTTGAAAGGGTTAGATGCAAGTTGGTTAGTGCTGGATTGAAGAATGTGTTCTGGGCAGAGGCTGTTTCGACAACAGCCTATCTGATAAATAGATGTCCCTCGACTGCGCTGGGAATGAAGACACCTGAAGAGGTTTGGTCGGGTCATCCACCAGATCTCGACAAACTGAGAGTATTTGGCTGTTTAGCCTATGCTCACATTAGGCAAGACAAGGTCGAACCTAGAGCTCTAAGATGCATGTTCCTTGGATATCCTGAGGGAGTCAAGGGTTGTAGGCTGTGGTGCCTAGAACCAGGTCACAGAAGATGTATCACAAGTCGTGATGTAGTTTTCAATGAGGTCGAAATGGCTTTCAAGAAAACTGGTGATGTTGGTCGAAGTGCAAAAATCTCTAAAGAGGAGCTGGAACAGGTAGAGATGCCTGTTAAGGTGGAGCATAGTGATGCTGAAGTGCATAACCCTTATGAAGTCGAAGAGCAAGATGCTGAAGAGGCAGAGGAAACTGTCGATGACTACCTACTGGCAAGAGATAGGTCGAGAAGAGTCATCAAGCCACCTCAGAGACTTGGTTATGCAGATCTTATTGCTTTTGCCTTAATCTCTGTAAGTGAGGTACTTGACGAAGAACCTAGAGATTACAAGGAAGCTATAAGGAGTCGAGACAAGACTGAATGGCGAAAAGCCATGGATGATGAGATGAAATCTCTTCATGATAATAACACTTGGAAGCTGATTGAGAAACCTGCAGGAGCAAAGTTAGTCAGTTGTAAGTGGATTTTCAAGGTCAAGGAAGGAATCGAAGGAGTGATGTCGAAGCGCTTTAAGGCGAGGCTGGTTGCTAGGGGGTTCACTCAGAAAGAAGGAGTTGACTTCAATGATGTGTTCTCACCTGTTGTAAAGCATAAATCCATTCGAATGTTGTTGGCCATGGTGGCAAAGTTTGATTTGGAACTTGAGCAAATGGATGTGAAGACAACATTTCTGTATGGTGATCTAGATGAAACGATCCTGATGCGTCAACCTGAAGGGTATGCAGAAAGGGGTAAAGAAGATTATGTGTGCAAGCTGAATAGGTCTTTGTATGGCCTGAAACAATCTCCTCGACAGTGGAATAGGAGATTCGACAAGTTCATGGCACACATTGGTTTCACTAGAAGTCAGTTCGATCACTGTGTTTACTTCAGATTTCGACCTGGAAACTCACTTGTTATGTTGTTGTTGTATGTGGATGATATCCTCATAGCTAGCAACAGTGTTGAGGATGTAACGAAGGTGAAGGCTGAACTCAGTAAGGAGTTCGAAATGAAGGATCTGGGAGCTGTAGCCAGGATTCTTGGGATTGACATCCGGAGAGATAAAAACCAATCGAAGTTGTGCTTATCTCAAGAGACATACCTAAGGAAGCTTCTCCACAAGTTTGGTATGTCGAATTCAAAGCCTGTTGTGACACCTACAAATCCTCAGTTTAAGCTTAGTACTACTCAAAGTCTGAGTACTGAAGCTGAAAGAATCTATATGAGTAGCATTCCATATGCTAGTGTAGTGGGTTCTTTGATGTATGCTATGGTCTGTACGAGGCCAGACATAGCATATGGAGTGAGCCTTGTGAGCAGGTATATGACCAATCCTGGAAAGGCGCGCTGACAAGCCGTAAAGTGGATTCTCAGGTACATTAATGGGTCTCTGAAAAGAGTCTTGATTTATGGTGGAGCCTGTGATGGTGATAGCATATTCAAAATCGAAGGATTTGTTGACTCTGATTATGCAGGTTGTATGGATTCCAGAAAGTCTATTTCTGGATATGTTTTCACAATGTTTGGCACATCAATCAGTTAGAAAGCGACGCTTCAGAAGGTTGTTGCCTTATCAACCACTGAAGCTGAATATATTGACCTCACTGAAGTTATGAAGGAAGCATTGTGGCTTGAAGGTTTTGTAAAGGAGCTGAAACTTCAAGGTCGAAGTATCACTGTTAAATGTGATAGTCAAAGTGCAATACACCTGTCGAAGAATTTAGCCTATCATGAGCGAACTAAGCACATCGATGTGAGGCTTCACTTTGTCAGAGAGATAATAGAGCGTGGTGAAGTCCAGGTGCTGAAGGTTTCGACTGAAGATAATGTTGCTGATATGATCACCAAGACGTTACCAAGTTGCAAGTTCTTCCACTGTATGCAGTTGATAAAGCTGCATGATGAAAGCTAGTTGACTCTCTTGTTGCTGAGTTAGATCCAAGGTGGAGATTTGTGAGATTTGGGTCGAACTCATGCTGTGTTGAAGGAGAAGCTTTCATGTATTTCGACCGGAGGCAAGCATGCAGTCGAAGCTTGTTCACATGCTGATGCCTTATTGTTACATACTGTAGTCGAAGTCTGTTCTAGTATGTATGTATTGTCGAAATGTTATTCTGTCAAATTGGGCCTTGTATTAAGGATCCAATTGTTTAGGTTTCTTGGGCTGCAAGTTACCTAGTTAGTCTATAAATAAGCTAGTACACTCAGCTTATTGAGTGTGGCAAATTGTGATATTCACTTGTAATCATTTGTGACTTTAATGAGAAAGTGAATAGTAAACAGAATTTATATTTACCCAATCCTTGTTGTTCTTCCTTCTTCTTCTTCTTGTTTTTCCTTTTTTCGTTAAACCCTAACCCTTGTTTTGGTTCTTGATTATCAAGAAACCGTTTTATACTTTGCTTAAAGATATCGTTTTTCACAACAATCCAACACTGAAGCAAAGTTGAAATTTGTAAGTTTTTTTTGATGTTTTTATAATCTTTTGAGTTTTTGTGTAAATGAGTAAAAATTTATGATTAAGGTTAGAAATAAGTAGAAATTGCATGTATGATAGTTTAGACATAACGTAAAACACGTTTGTTGACTGAAGAGGATGATTAAAGCATTATTTTTTGTGATTGTATGTGTACATTGGCGCCATTGACGTATTTCTAGTTGCAGAAAATTCTGGAGATGCATCTCCTAAATTTTTCATTGTTTTAGTTTCTCAGCAACTAGAGATGCATCTCCTGAATTTTCTCAGTATTTTTTGTTTGATTTTCTTGCTTGTGGTGTTGTTTGCTTTAACTAATTGTCTCCTTTACTTTAATTTACAAGCATAATGGATGATAGACACGATAAACTGAGGCAGGAGAGGGTTGCACAACACACATTAGTGTGGTGGGAGAAGAGTTAGCAGGTCATGCTGAGCTCTGGCCATGCTGAGCCATCTACTTCTGGGGCTCCATGTAGAAGAAAATGAGGACTTTTTTTGGTAAGTCATTCTTCGTTGAGCAAATCTTGCAATTTCAAAATAAAGAAATGTAATAAAATTATCGGCATAAATTTATATGCGTCATGTTAGTTCCATAGTTTAAGGATTGACAACAATTTTGTTAAACATTGGTTCACAGAAAAATGTTGGGAGAAATGTCCTAACTTGTTAGTCTGTCAACATTGAAGACAGATGCTGTGACACGCTGTACCAGAACATCAATATAGGCTGTAGTCTTATTCTTGATAGATTTGATTTGATTATGTGAAATTTCTTTTGGATATATCTCACTTATTTTCCCAGGTCAAGAAGATTTAATCTGGAACATCTGATTTGATCTCCAACTGTTCATAAGTTTCTAAAATTGGATGTTGAGACAATTTAGGAAACTTGATGATTTGTTCCAAGATTTAAGGAGATTTTTCTGCATAATTGATGGAACCCTCGGCGTGTGGATCAAGCAATATCTAGGTGAAGATTTTGAAGCCCATGGACTGCTAAGGAATATTTAAAGAGCAACCTAAACCTAATTTTTTCACGACTTTCACATTTGTAAAAATAAGGGGAAGTTTTAGAGTCTTAGGTTTTGAGAGTCTCTTTAGTGTGACTTTGTAAGTCACCCATGTATCTTTTGATACACTGAGGTAGACTGATTGTATGTTGTTAATTGTTCACACTAAAGCTTTTAAGCAAGAGTGTATTGTTCTTAGTTAAAGCTTTTAAGCAAAACTAAGTATTGTCTTGGAAGTGTGTCACTTCTATTTTGGTGTTGTTGAATTGTCACTAGTTTGTGACTGTTAGGAAGTGAGAGGGGGATCTCATATCTAAAGGGTTTCTAAGTAGAAGTTGCACAAGGTAGTGATTAGGAGAGAAGTTGTAAATGGGGGAGTTTAGCTTTGAACTAATGCTATCATAGTGAATTTCCTTCCTGGCTTGGATGCCTCCATATGTAGGTGATGTTGCACCGAACTGGGTTAACAATTGACTGTGTTATTTATCTTTCTGCAATTTATTATCAGTTTGATTTATTTGTTCTATCAAATAGAAGATGTTGTTAAATCTGTCTTGACATTATGTTCTGATGTGAGGACGTCAGTATTAGCATGTGTTAATGTGCGAGAATTTTAATTCGTATCAGAACATGCACCCTGGTCTATTTATTGGGTGAGCTTCAGGGAGAATATTTCTAGTACTCTATGATCTAAGGAAGAGTTATTTGACTTTAGTTAACTCTAAAGCTTTGAATGTCATATTCAATGGAGTTTAGAAAGAAAAAATTTATTCAGTCTGTTAAAGTTATGTGCTCTAGGCTGAGAGGCTTGGGAATTTCTCAAGAGCACTCATAAAGGCACATATGGTCAGCAGGATTCTGAGGTCTCTACTCAAGAGATCTGTCTTGAATGTGATTGTTGTTGTAGAAGAAGATTTAGACATCATCCGCATAGATGGATCTGTTTGGGTTATATTTGTTTTATGCCTTTAAAAGAACATATTTGAACAGGAGGACAAGGGCATGTGTTTTGTTTCCAACTCTGTAGGAGCTTGTGACCATGTGAAGGGTTACTCAGTACTTTATGTTACTTGGGAGGAAATTCTACCAGGATCTGAGGGAAGTGGATAGAAGGTCAAGATCAAATGTGATGAACATCAGTCCTGACATCTGTAAGAACTAGGATAATCAAAGTAGAGGCACTCAGTGTCATGCATTTGAAAGTTTTTTTTAGAGCAGACGGCCCTACCCATCTCAAGAAGTATTTGAAGGGGTTTTCTATTTCTGGGTGATCAGTGCATTTTAATGCACATTCTTCTTTGTTTGTACTTAGGAATTCCTACAATTTATTTTAGTGTTTTTACTATTTTTATGTGTTTTTATATTTAAATTTGTTTTTACCTTTATTTAATTTTCGCAACTTATTTTCAGCTTTTACGGTTACTTGACACCTGTCCACTGTTTGGATCATAACTGGAGGTTTGGGATGCCATTTTGCGTGTTCTACCAGTCGTTGGAAAGCTAAGACAGAGATCTACAATTTTCATGTTTGAAGAAGAAGATGATTCGGAGTAAATGGGTCACGAATAATTCGTTGAAGTTTCTGCCTTGAGAAATTAAGTTGTTTCGGGTCGTTTTTATTGGGCCTGGTTTATGTTTCTGACCCAGTTGAGTTAGTAATGCAAAACCTTATTTTGTTTATAAGGTTTTCTGCCGCGCTACAGTAATATACCTTAGCTTTCACGAATTTTAACTTTTGCTTTCATGAATTCCATGGCGAACTAATTTCCAAAGAATCAATCTACTGTACTCGGATTCCGCTTTGAGGTTCTTTTATAAAATTTCAATTAATCTGTTTTCCTTTGAATTCTTCCTATAATTTCAATTGATTTCTTAATTTGATTGTTGCTATAGGATAGAGTTTTTAAATTCGATTATTTGTATGATCTTGAATATAATTCGCGTTAATGTAGCTTTTACATTATCGTGTTCGATCAAGTTGCGTTTGCTTAAGTCGCAACAGTTTTAATCTGTTTGCTTAATCCAGAATTCGGGAACATACAAAGTATAATTCCTATTACGCTTGTTAATGGTTATTATAATCGAATGGGATCAGATCCGTTTAGGGAATTAAAATTCTATAAGAATCAATGATAAGTCGGAAGTCGATACAGTAGGTTGATTCGTTTCATCTTAATTGTTAATCACTTTTTATAATCACTTATTTATTCTTATTTTATAAATCGAAAACAAACCCCCCCAATCGTTTTCAATTGGTTAAGTCATCATCAAGAATCCTTGTGAATCGACATCTGAGTCATTGTCGCTTTACTACTGTATTTTCAAAATTACTCGTTTTTGATCCGTGCGCGACAGCGGATCACTAGGGTTGATGAGGGAAGTGATTTTGATGATGAATTTGTCAATCTTGTTATTGCCTTTTCTAGAAGGTGACCTTCTGGTATAGACCCCTGTATTAAAGAATTAAGTCATGATGAGTTGTATGCTTCTTCAAAGTTTTGTGCATCAAGGGTAAAAAAGGCTGTTATCAAGAAAGAATATAGAAGTATATGAGAATATTGGAGGAGTGTGTCAAGCTGGAAAGATGACTGGAAGCCTAAAAAGGATAGGGGTTTCAAGGCTGTATCAAGCAAAATAGAACTCAAGTATCGTAAAATTTATTTACATCAAAAGGCAAGCTGAGTCAACGATGTCAATCAAATGTCTCGACATCGTGTTGAACATCAGAATATTCATGCTAAAGGCAGGTACTTGCATTGAAGATGTATCTTTTAGGGTAATTTCGGTCATATCAGGCACTTTTGTTTCAACTTGAATGGTTGTCTCAAAGGTTCAACTCAGCCTATAGCTAACCAAGCAGTGGTTAGAGCTCAAGGAAGATGTAAATTTCCTTATCTCTCATACCTTCTTGGAGTTGCAACTAAGCAAGATTGGTATTCTGGCTGTGGTTGTTCCAGACTCATGACTAGAGTAAAGGAGGTTCTGGTGGACTCTAAGTCTCTCTCTCTAACTATGTTCTTGTAATGATGGTGCCAAAAGGTGAAATTAAAGGGGTTTAAGAACGGGAATTTACAGTCCAGATATTGTCTCTCTTGATTTAGATCCTATTGAAGGGGAGAATGCTTGGTCACTAATGAGATTTATGAAGCTCTGAGGAAGAAGTTGAGTCCAAAGGCAATTGCTTTTTATGTGTACCACAAGAAACTACATGCTCATCCACTTGTTTGATAATCAAGGAAGATGTAGTTAAGATGTCACACCAAAAGATGCAACATCAGACTTTTGAGATGTTATAGAACCTCCTCTCATAGTTCTTATGAGGCCAGTGTAAGGTGAAGTCCTATTGGATAGAGGAACAAAGGGGAGGGGAGGAGCAGACTGAGGCGGAAAAGACTGATAATGGTGATTTGCTCAGTCAACACTCTTGTATTTTGGTCAGCCCCAATGGTACTTGGTCGAGGGAATCTCTTCTTTGTTTGCATAAGTTTTGTTGGTGGTTATGTGATGTTATACAGGATGTCTTGACAGTGTGCTTTTGTGTAGAAGATCTTTTGGTTCTTGTTGTGTGTGAGAGTTTATTTCTCTCTGTGAAGTTTTTGCTGTGAGTGTCTCTGATTTGCCTTTGTAGTTTGTTTCTTTACTGTTGTGTTTAAATTGTGGCTCTCAAGTATTTCAGGCAAAGGGATGTCTCTAGGCTACTATGATGATAGCAAACCCATGGTTGTTAACTGTAGAACCAAAGTTAATGGTTCAATCATTGTGATAGGGACTGATGTCCGAACAGATGTTGGAACATCATCTCAGCTGTATAACACTCCAGAAATTAACAGAGAACTCTCAAGCCTACAATGTTTTCTCTAGAGTCAGAAAATTTATACAAGGAAGTTGATTATTTGTAGTTCATTATGTGGAGTTGGTGTTCACCAACAGATTCAGAACTGAAATATCTAATTCTGGTGAATTGTGGAGTAAAGCTATTGGCCAAGTCTGGTGGTGACTGTGGTTTTGACAAGGCAGTGAAAGAAAGGAGACCTCTGGTGTGAAGCATAGAAATGATCTCTACATTTCTTTGTGATCTTTGGTGGTGCTGGGATGCCATGTTCTAACATCATTCTAGTTGTTGGTACTTAAGAGGAAATGTACTTCTACTGATGTGGTTTGTGTGCATGATGTCAAACCAAATGTGCATGACATCTTGCCTGACTGAAGTATTTTGGAGAACTCTGGTTTCTCTTAAATGTTTTTTAGGCTTATTTTTCTTCTGTTGTGCATGTGCCTTTGATATGTGAACTGAGACAGTTCATGATTGCATGGGTATGTCCTTGAGAACAATGATGTTTGTTGTCTCAGAGAATTTATTTTTTCTCTTTTTTCTTGTTGCCATGTGATATCAGACTAGATGTCTTGTCATTGTGATCAGCTGCACTTTGTTGAATTCTTAAGCTATGTAATTCAGAGGGAGTTTATTTTTGTTACCACTGTGTGGTGTTCTTGTGTGGATCCTGAATTAATTCCACTGTATGTGCTCTTGGTTTTTCTTAGGATGTTTCTTATTGAGAAACAATCTTGTCTTTTGGATCAGCAAGAATATAACTTGTGTTTTTTGGACCAAGTATAATGCTGAGGAAGCTGTTGCTCCAACTTTAGTAGGATGCTAAAAGAATACAATGTCATGACATTGTACTGTGACAAGCTGGTTCAATCAAGATTGTCAAGGATCTATTGTCGATCAGCAAGACAAGGGCATTTTGACTAATCATCATATTTTTTGGGAATTACGACAATTACAGTTTAGAAGGCTTGTAAACATTTTTTGGTTCTTGCGTATTCAAGAAAAAACATTTTTCAATGACATAGAGATTGTCATTTCAAATGTTGTAGTCAAAGCTTGGAAAGAGAGAAAGAGGAACAAAGAATGTCTCTCTCCTATAGTTAGCGGTGCTCTGTTAACAAGGATAATTTCAATTCTTTCAACAATTCTATCCTTGACCGATCGGTCAATACAAGCAAGGTAGTTTTTCTCTCTATTAAAAGCCAAAACCTTGTTGCTTCCTCCTCCTATCAAGTTGTGTTTCATCATGAGCCAGTCCTCCAAAAATACTGATGCTAAGAGGGTTCATTTGTTGGAAGCCAAGAAGGATGAGAGTACTATTTCAAAGAAGGTTGAGTCCAAAGTTGGGACATATGTTGGATCATCTATTGGAGCATCTAGGACAGGGAAAAAGTTTGTGACTAAGATGAAGTCCTTCAAGAAAAGTCATGCTCAATTACATGACTCTGACGCAGATGCTGATGAAGATTGGGCCAGTTTCGTTTACTCAGGTGGCGGGAATGGATAGCAAGTTTTAAAGAAGAATTTTTTTTGCTATTTTTGTTGGTTGGGTTTGTAACAATTTCCTAACTGAAATTCTGGTATCAGATATGTGATGTCAAGTGAGATGTCACAACATCAATATCTGTTATATGAACAAGATAATAACAGTAACAAAAAAAGTAAACAACACAGAGAATTGTTCACCCAGTTCGGTCTAACTACCTACGTCTGGGGGCTACCAAGCCAGGAAGAATATCCAATCAATAGAATTAATTCAAAGGTCTAAACCTACAGTTTTCCAACCCTATCACCTAATCCCTACCTATGGAATTTCTATCTAAGTCTCACTTAGATAGGAGATACCTCTCACTCCCCCTCAATCACAGCAGTGATTACAATATAACAATTACAGTATTTAAAAGACCACACTTCACGGACACACCTTGATCTTGCTTAAAAGCTTTGATCAAGAACAAACACTCGTGCTTAAAAGCTTAGAGTGGACAGCATACAACTCAACTAAGACAGTCCTATTCAAACATCAAAGAGATGAGTGAATGACTCACAAATAGCACATAAACTCAAACACTAATACTTGAACTCTGCACTCAATGATTTCTTATCTCCGCGTCTTCAAGTAAGGTTGGCACAGTTTTATATAGAATCAGAATACTTAGGCTTGGGCAGTCACATAATCTCAGATTTGATCCTTAACAGACTAAAATTCAAATCTATTCGCCCCAAAATAGAAACATAATATACTCCAAATAAAACGATTGTATCAGACAAAATCTCCTCCAAGAATCACGTCTGCAATCTCTAAAACAATCCCCAAGATACATCAAAGAAGACCGCAGCCCTAGTAAAACATAACAGACTGAACCTGATGTTCTGTCAAAAGATGTTAAGACATCATGTTTGACATCAAAACACAGACCTGCAACACTAAGTAACAAAACCACAAGCAGAAAGTTAGCAACATAAGTTAAGACATCAGACATGACATCTTGAACCAACACATTGTTTTTCCAAAATTGTAGCCAATAATAGAACTAACAATCTCCCCTTTTGGCTAATTTTGGCTAAAACAATATCAGCACACATTAGAGATACCAGCAGCAGATAAAGCAAATCTAACAAACCAATCTAACACCAGCTGCACAACAATCAAAACTCCTAACTCCTTCAAACCAAGAAACCAGCAACAACCAGAGATCCAACTACTTCAAACCAACATCAGAGAACATCCACTCCACTCCCTACAGCATAACAGTAAAGCCCAAACTACTACTCTCCCCCTTTTTAGGCACAATTGGCCAAATAGTTATGAAAGAAGTCAATTCAGTTCCAAGAACTCACCCTCTCTACTAGCTACCAATCAGACAACTTAGCACTCCCTTGTTAGCCACAGAATGTCAAGACAAGTCATGGAGCATTCAAACAAGATAATCATATAGGAAACAATATCGAAGATGTTCAGATTACATAGCAAACACCCAAGGTGCAAAACAAAAACTAATAACAAAAAGAAAAACCAAAAGAACCAACAAGGAACAACAACAACACCATCAACAGAACCAAGTCATTCATCAGTCTCCTCACTGGAGGCACCAGCTTCCTCTTCTCCATCATCATCAACCTGTTCCAAACTTTTGATCAAGGTTTCTAATTTCAGTTTCCTAGCAGTATTTATGCTGATCACTATTTCCAGCTCCTTGCAAGTAGCCTTCAACTCATTGATTAACTCACCTTTGGTGGTATTCTTGTTGCCAACAGTTGCAGATGTTGAAACAATATCAGGAACATGTTATCCTATAAAGAGTTTGGAGTGAAGAGACAAAACAGACTCCCTTTTGCAAGCAATATCTGTAGCAGCCAAGATCCCAGGATGTTGATTCACAATAATTCCACAGATTAAGGATGGAAAAGCAATTGGTAACTTCATAGCCATTGTTCCAGCATGTTTGACTGTTTGATCAAAAATATAAGAACCATAATCAAAGTCCTTCTTGGTTCCAACTGCAAAGATAAACTTTCCCAACCCAACAGAAATTGTAGTCTTGTGGTTGGTAGGAACCCAGTTGGCAGCTCCAATCTTATGCAGTATAGCATACTTAACACTCAAAAGACCAGCAACCAATTTTCCCTTCAAAGGCCATGCAGTCACTTAATTTGCAGTAATCTCCTTGCAAATCTGATTGTCAGTGACCTCCAGATCACTCTCTGCTTGTTCACTCCTTCCCAAGTACCTGTTAATAACAGTAGGAGAAAACTCAATACACCTACCTCTTACATAAACCTTTCTAAAATCCATACTCCTGCAATCAGTAATGTCTTCAGGGATGTTCACAATGAACTCCTTGACAAGCATATCATAACATTTTGAAAAACTAGACAGAGTCTTCATTAATCCAGCCTAATTGATCAATTCCATAATCTCCTTCATCTCAAGAGCATCTCTACCTAGCTCTCTCTCCAGAGCAATTCTTCTCAGATAAACATACTTCCATTTACTCACATTGTCAACATAATGGAATAAAATGTTATCTAATGGAGCATCAGGGACTTTGTCAACAATCTTCTTTACAGCAGCCTTTTTCACAGGAGAGATGTCTGGTACATACTCTTCAACATCATAGTCAGATTCAGAATCAGCCTTTGCCTTTCTTTTCTTGGATGATGTAGACACCTTACTCCAAGATTTTGGAGGACTAACCACATACTTCTTCTTACTATTGCTAAGAGAACTTGTCATAGCAACAGCCTTTTCTTTTCTAGTCTTCATCCTCTTTGCTATCCCAGGATTTACACGGGCAATCAGATCATTATCAGACAGATCATCAACATTCACAATTTCATCATCATTCACAGATTTCTTTCCCTTCTCAGCAGCATACGTTTCAACATCTGTTTCAACATTAGTTTCAGCATCCTTCAACACATAAGCAGCAAGCTTATGAAGCTTATCATCTTTTTCACTAACAGAAGCACCAATAGGTTCCCTACCATCTGTTGTAACCTCAGAAGAATGAGGAGCAGTGATCTGAGCAAGGGGTTTAGATATTCCAGCAACAACAAAACCTTCATCTAAAACCCTAGAAACAATTTTATCTACACTTTTGTCAACTGAAAATGTTTCTTCCTTGCTTTGATTATCATGAGAAGGAGTTCTGTTGTCTCCAAACAGAATCCCAGTAACAAAGCTTCTAAGTTCACTATCATCATGCTTTCTAACTTTACCAGCCTTATTTTCAGAAGAGGATTTAGAAAGATTACCTTTTGCATGCGATTTTCTGATCCTTTTCGTTTCAGTTGTAGTGTGAGGAATCATTGATAAAGGAACGACATCAAGAGCACCTTCAGGAGAAATGTATTCAAAGTGAACCTTCGATTTGGAAGCAGATTTGGACGGTGATGATGTAGATTGTTGAGACATGTTGTTCTTCTTGCAAAGTTTAGATTTGGGGACAAACGAATTTCTGAAGGAGAAGATGAAACGTGAATGGTACAAGTATGACACAGGATGTATATTGCGTGTGGGAAGAAAAGTTGGAAATGATTTCTTTTGATTACCAATACATGTCATTAATTTCCACTTTAAAAAGCATAACATGGTTTTCCCACCTAACTTTTTCACCTGCATAGACTCTTTAGGAGAAGTGAGATGTTGTAACTTTTCATGTGACATCTTGATCTGCTTCCCTATCTGGCAGTCTTCATAACCTCTTCCTTCCTCTAGATGTTCCACCTTTTGACCCCATAGATAGCAGTTTCTTTAGACTTAGCACCCTTCATGACAACTTCACCTTTCTCATTAGTGACAATACATTCAGCTTTAGTAAAGTGAACTTTAAGTCCTTGCTCACATAGTTGACTAATACTGATCAAGTTGACTTTCAGTCCTTTGACCAGTAACACATCATCTAACCTCGGAGCACCTGCACAATTCAGTATTTCCACACCCTTGACTTCTCCTTTGACACCATCACCTAAAGTTACACAGCTGGAATAAGGTTCAACTTCAACCAACACATTCTTCACACTTGTCATGTGTCTAGAGCAACCACTATCAAAATACCATTCCTCTTTGGTAGAGCCTCCTAGAGACATATGAGCTAACAAACAAGTAGTGACAGTCTTTGGAACCCATTGTTTAATAATTGGAGGCCTGTTCTGATTCTGTCTAGGTAGAGGATCAGGTTTAGGGTAACCATAGAGCCTGAAGAAGAAAGGTTTTAAGTGGCCAAACCTTCCACAGTAATGACACCTTCATCTCTGAAATCTACCTCTTGAGTGGTTGGGATGTCTTCTCCCATGATGTTGGGGTTTTCTTCTCCCATGATGGTGTGGCACTTGATGATGCATAAACTGTCTAGCTCCGTGAGCCTCCCCATGAGGTTGTGGCACAACCTGATTAGGTATAGGAACATAACCTTTTCCATAACGTTGTGGCATCTGGTGAGGTATAACCTTCTTAGGTCCAAAAACATGTCCTTTCCCATGATGTTGAGACATCTGATGAGACATGTTCTGTTTAAGTCCAGAAGAACTAGCATCTGCAGAGATCTTCTTCTCACCATCAAATCCTAGACCAGTCTTATCACCTGCCCCTTTTCCAGCCTGAAGGATTTCATCCAGAGTGTCAGTTCCACTATTCAACATTCTGATGGATTTGGACATTTGATCAAGTTGGGATTTTAACAACAGAACTTCATTCTCAAGCTTAGCTTTATCAGCCTTAAGCTAGATTATAATTTTCTTCTGCTTCTCCCCTTCTTGACAGACCTCTTCACTTTTTAGACACAGCTCTTGATAAGAAGCTGCTAGCTCTTCAAAGGTCAATTCATCATCACTAGACTCTCCTTCAGAAGCACATATTCCAGTCAATGCCCTAACATGCTTGGCAGTCTCTTCATCATTCTCACTATCAGTATCAGACCAGGAAACAGATAATCCCTTTTTCTGTTTCTTGAGATATGTAGGACATTCTTTTCTGATATGACCATAACCTTCACACTCATGACATTGGATTCCTTTGTCATGATTAGGCTTCTCTTCAGCTGTAGTTCTCTTTATCTGATCAATTGACTTGTTAATGTAAGATGAGATATTCTTATCATTTGGTCTATATTTCCTGTCCATTCTCTTTAACACCTTATTAAATTGTCTTCCCAGCAGTACAATGGCATTGGATAGCTCCTCCTATGTCTCAATATCACATTCTTTCTCTTCATCTTCAGTACTAGACACCAATGCAATGCTTTTGACTTTCTTTTCTGATCTGTCATTTAGCCCCAATTCAAATGTCTGAAGTGAACCAATCAATTCATCTACCCTCATTTGGCTGATGTCTTGAGCTTCCTCTATATCAGTCACCTTCATTTCAAATCTCTTGGGAAGAGATCTGAGAATCTTCCTCACCAACTTCTCATCAGACATCCTTTCTCCTAGGGCACTAGAAGCATTTGATAGTTCAAGTATATTCATGTGAAAGTCATGAATGGTCTCATCCTCCTTCATTCTTAGACTTTCAAACTTTGTTGTCAACAGCTGAAGTCTTGACATCTTGACCTTGGAGGTTCCTTCATGAGTAGTTTTCAAAATATCCCAAGCTTCCTTAGCCACTTCACATGTGTTAACCATCCTGAAGATGTTTTTGTCAATACCATTAAATATGGAATTCAAGGCTTTAGAATTTCCAAGTGCAAGCTCATCCTCCCCCTTGGTCCACTCTTCTTCAGGTTTCAGCCTTGACCCACCTTCTTTATCCACAATGACAGGTGGTTTCCATTCCTTCAAAACAGCCTTTCAAGCCCTGCTGTCTAAAGACTTCAAGAAAGTAACCATACGAGGTTTCCAATAGTCATAATTTGATCCATCAAGAATAGGGGGTCTATTCACAAATCCACCACTCTCCTTGTCCATTGCACCAAAAAGTAACAGCCCTAGATCTCACTCAGATGCAGAGCAGGATGACCTGCTCTGATACCAATTGAAATTCGGGTTTCAGATATGTGATGTCAAGTGAGATGTCATAACATCAATATCTGTTATATGAACAAGACAATAACAGTAACAGAAAAAAGTAAACAACACAGAGAATTGTTCTCCTGGTTCGGTCTAACTACCTACGTCCGGGGGCTACCAAGCCAGGAAGAATATCCAATCAATAGAATTAGTTCAAAGGTCTAAACCTACAGTTTTCCAACCCTATCACCTAATCCCTACCTTCTATCTAAGTCTCACTTAGATAGGAGATACCTCTCACTCCCCCTCAATCACAGCAGTGATTACAATATAACAATTACAGTATTTAGAAGACCACACTTCACGGACACACCTTGATCTTGCTTAAAAGCTTTGATCAAGAACAAACACTCATGCTTAAAAGCTTAGAGTGGACAACATACAACTCAACAAAGACAGTCCTATTCAAACATCAAAGAGATGAGTGAATGGCTCACAAATAGCACACAAACTCAAACCCTAATACTTGAACTCTGCACTCAATGATTTCTTATCTTCGAGTCTTCAAGTAGGGTTGGCACATCTTTAAATAGAATCAGAATACTTGGGCTTGGGCTGTCACATAATCTCAGATTTGATCCTTAACAGACTAAAATTCAAATCTATTCTCCCCAAAATAGAAACAAAATATACTCCAAATAAAAAGATTGTATCAGATAAAATCTCCTCCAAGAATCACACCTGCAATCTCTCAAACAATCCCCAAGATACATCAAAGAAGACCGCAGCTCTAGTAAAACATAACAGACTGAACCTGATGTTTTGTCAAAAGATGTTAAGACATCATGTTTGACATCAGAACACGGACCTGCAACACTAAGTAACAAAACCACAAGCAGAATGTTAGCAACACAAGTTAAGACATCAGACATGACATCTTGAACCAACACATTGTTTTACCAAAATTGCAGCCAATAATAGAACTAACACTAACAATATTTTCTTCCATATGTTGCTTTGTGTTTCTAGTTGTTTGCTTCCATTAGAATTGTGTGTTTCCATTTTTGTTTACATTTACTATATTTTTGTCAATTTTTGGCTAAAAAGGGGGTGGAGGGTAAAGTGTTGAGGTTGAATCTATTTGTCCTGATGTCATGTCACTTGTCTTGACATGTTGACTAACATTGTGATAGGACTGTACTACTGTTAAGGGAAAAGTAGTCTATTGGTGTTGCTTGTTGTATTCAACTATTTAGGGGGGCATAATAATCTGTCATGCTTATGCTGCTACTATTATTGTACTGTATGTGTGCAATGATGTGAAACCATATGTTATAACATTCGGCCTGATGGTTTTATGAGGAACCCTGGTTACTCTCTGGTAATCTATTACTTTGATGCTCTGAGTAATATGTGTGGTTTCTGTTGTATATATTTCTAATGTGTGTGGCTTCTGCTATATGTAATTCTAATGTGTGAACTTGGATAGTTCATGTTTGTCTGTCTTGTGATTTGGGTTTTCCCCTTGAGAGGGATGTGTGAACTAAGACAGTTGAGGTTTGGATTTCTGGTGTGTATGAGAGGGGGAGTAATGAACCTGTTTAGTTTGTAACTGCATTATATCTCTGATATATGTTTTGTTGATCATGTAGCTTGCTTGTGCTTTGTGTTTGTGGTATTATTCCTCTCTCCAGGTTCATTAAGCAAAGGATGTTTTAGCCAAAATTTGCCAAAAGGGGAGATTGTTAGTTCCATGGTTTTAGGAATGGCAACAATTTTGCTAAAACATAGTTCACGAAAAGATGTTGGGAGAAATGTCCTAACTCGTTGGTTTGTCAACATTGAAGACAAATGTTATGATAGATGTTGTGACATGTTGTACCAAAACATCAGTACAGGCTGTAGTCTTATTCTTGACAGATTTGATTTGATTCTGTGAGATTTCTTTTGGATATATCTCACTTATTTTCGCAGGTCAAGAAGATTTAATCTGGAACATTTGATTTGATCTCCAACTGTTCATAAGTTTCTAAAATTGGATGTTGAGATAATTTAGGAAACTTGATGATTTGTTCCAAGATTTAAGGAGATTTTTCTGCATAATTGATGCAGCCCTCAACGTGTGGATCAAGCAATATCTGGGTAAAGATTTCGAAGCCCATGGACTGCTAAGAAGTATATAAAGTGCAACCTAAACCTAATTTTTTCACGGTTTTCACTTTTGAAAAAATAAGGGGAAGTTTTAGAGTCTTAGGTTTTGAGAGTCTCTTTAGTGTGACTTTGTAAGTCACCCATGTATCTTTTGATACATTGAGGTAGACGGATTGTATGTTGTTAATTGTTCACTCAAAAACTTTTAAGCAAAAGTGTATTGTTCTCAGTTAAAGCTTTTAAGAAAAACTAAGTATTGTCTTGGAAGTGTGTCACTTCTATTTTGGTGTTGTTGAATTGTCACGGGTTTGTGACTGTTAGGAAGTGAGAGGGGGATCTCATATCTAGAGGGTTTCTAGGTAGAAGTTGAACAAGGTAGTGATTAGGCGAGAAGTTGTAAATGAGGGAGTTTATCTTTGAACTAATTCTATCATAGTGAATTCCCTTCCTGGCTTGGATGCCCCCAGATGTAGGTGATGTTGCACCGAACTGGGTTAACAATTATCCGTGTTGTTTATCTTTCTACAATTTATTTTTAGTTTGATTTATTTGTTCTATCAGACAGAAGATGTTGTAACATCTGTTTTGACATTATGTTCTGATGTTAGGACATCAATATTAACACGTGTTAATGTGCCATAATTTCATGTATAAAATAGTGCAATTATAAATTAAATTTACCTTATTCCATACAGATAAGATGGCACCGCGGAACTATCAAGAGAAATTAATGGTATACGCTAGTATGCCCAAACGGTGAGTAGGAGAAAGCATCCTCTAATATTGTTTTCTCCTCGTTTGCATGCTTTACACATATGTCTAAATAATGTAGCTAAACAAGCAGAACCCTGACTATATCTACTGTATTTATCTAAATCTCCTACCAAAGGTATCCAAGCAGAATGTAATAAATCATAACTCTTGTCTGGCATTAAAAAATTTCCTGTGAGGAGTAAGATATAAATTTTTGTATGAAGAATGTTATCCTCTTCAGTTAGTGCAACCTTTTGTTTTAATTCTTGTAATTTACTTTGTAGCCAAACAATTTTAACAGAAGCCTTAATTTTATCCGACGTTGAATGTTCCACACCTAAATATTTCATATATACATCATTGCCTACTTGAGTAGGACCATTAATAGCCCTGCCATTTACACGGAGGCCAAACAACATACTTACATCCTCCAACGTTATGGTACATTCATCGGTTGGAAGATAAAATGTATATGTTTCCGGTCTGCATCTTTCTAACAAAGCAATAATAAGTTTTGAATCAACCATTATATTGCTTAGTTTTACCACATTGTCAAACCTGGCTCGTTCCAAATACGGTATTATTACCGCACTTGGTGCATCAATAGAATGCGAATGAAGTCTAAATCTATCATCGTCCTATGAAAAATATAGAAAAAAATCAATATAATGTTTAACAAAAATAATGAAGTATAAATCTATAATAATATCGTATAAAAATAATTAAGTACGATATAACAATCTTACGAATGTGGCGACGTTTTCCAGTGTTCCCTAGTGTTTTTATCCCATCCACAACAAAGCCATTTAATATGCTTAAACTACTGATGAAGAATTGAATTTTCAAATTATTGATGAAGAATTGAATGCTGATGAAAAACCATCCACAACAAAGCCATTTATAGAGGTTCGTTTTGAAATTATTTTTGGGTTCATGCAATTATCTGTTGGATAAAATGGTGCACTTCCGCAGCTAGCTCTGCATACTATACACTAGCTGCAAGATTCTCCATGCTTGTAGCAGCATAACAAGACCTAATACTGGCCCAACAGAAGCACGGCCATGCATTGGCCAAGCCTACACGATAACAACAGAAGCATGACCATGCATTGGCCAAGCCTACATGACAACAACATGCATAATGTACCCACTTATATTTATTTCCTGCAATCTGTTTTCAAATTCATCTTCACAAATCTTACTTTCACAGATATATTGTAACAATGGCTGAGAGAAATACTATTGTAACTGTTAGAACAAGATTTGTTCTTGATATTTTCTCTTTTAGTTTTGATGATAACAAAAGTATTAAAAGTATAATGGTTATTTGGTGTGTTTTATTTATGTAGGTTCTTGTTCTTGTACATAAATAATCAGAATATGTTTTACTTAAGACACACTTGGAGTTGCTTCATTGCTAGCTTTTGGTGGCAGAGTCTGAAGAACAATTTCTAGTGTGGTTTTATGAAGACTCTGAACTGAAGGCCTCAACATTGAGACGAGTTTCTACACTTAGTAATTATATATCAACATCTGGTACCATTCAGAGTTGGTGATAAAGTTGCGAACTATCCGTACTACTGAAAGTAGATGTATTGTCTTATCAGTCTGTCATCTCGAGTCTACAAGATTTCAAGGCTCAAGAAAAGATGGTACGTACTATGAATGTCTGCTCTCAACGATTCTATTAGTACAGAACCTCTTGAAGACTCAAAGGTTAAACGTGATACACACTGGATTCAAAATCTGATGTGTATTCATCTTCAACATCTCTTGTACTATGGAGCAAAAGCAAAGACACTTGATCAAGTCACCTTCTCAACGGCTAGTTTCTGGAAAACCTATATATATGGCTGAAGATTCAAGCCTGAATTTTTAACAAGGATTCTTCCGTTGAAGGAGTAGCAAGATCAAGCAATTATCAACTCTATATAATATGCAAATTTTCTGTTTTAGGTTGTAATTGTAAAAGCCTTAGGATTTCTTAACCCGACACATATTTATAAATCTTAAGTGCTTTAGGTCTTTGTTATGATGATCTCCCGTACCTCTGATGCTTGCATCATGTACACCTTGTTCTCTATTCTCCTGAGCCTTCAGTAGATTAGATTAAGTCTCCTGCTATGTGCTTGGGCAAAAATTCTTGTCTCATTGGGATTCAAGCAACAAGTCTTGAGCCAAGATACTTAAGCCACGTAAGTCTCATTGCTTAAGTGCTTCAGTTGTGAAAGTCTTATTCAGCTAGTCTGATTGAGCAAGAAGTCTCGTGTGCGGATCGAGCAAGGGAAGTCTCGGTCTGGATGGCCAGAAGAGCAGGTGGCTCAGCTAGAGGATGTGAGCAAAGGGAAGTCTTAAAAATGTGCTCTAAGGAAAAGAAAGTCTCAACCAGAAGACAAATGAGCAGGTGGCTCAGTCAGATGGTGTGAGCAAAGGAAGTCTTAGACACAACTCTAAGCAAGGGAAGTCTCAGATAGTTGGTCTGATAAGTTATAAAAGTCTTATACAAAAGCATAAGAGACTGTAATCATGAAGTGGTTATAATGAAAAGCTCTTGTGAGACAAGGGGATTGAACTACTCTCAGTTAGGGGAGGAACCAGTATAAATCTTTTGTGTCTTATGCTGTTATTTTATTTACTTCTGTTGTTCCTAGGGATGTAAATGGATATCCATGGGGACGAATACTATGATATACGTATCCGCCCCATTAGATACATATGATATCCATATCTGCCCCATATCCATGCGGATATCTGTTAAGTGGGTAATCCGCGGGTTTTACAGTATCCGCGGATATTTACAGATATCCATGAATAATATATATATATTTTTTAAATTATTTTTTGAAAAAAAATATTTTTAACTTCTTTTAACGACACAAAAAATTATTATCACATAACATTCATACAATTCGCTCTTAATTTAACAATAAAATTTCATCACATTACTTTTCTTCTTATTCATCAAAACATAATTAAATTCAAACATTATATCCATACATTTCATTTTAAAACAAACAAATAAAAGATATTGTGATTGTGAGTTATAATGGTAGAGCGGACGATAGAATAGTAGGAAGAGAGACACAAGTTCGATAGAGGAATGATGCCATTAGTTGGTTGGACAATGAAATTGTTGAAGTGAGGTATGAAGTATTGAAGAGTTTAAATATGAAATGACTAATAGAATTTGAACGAAATGTGAAAGGTTTTCTTCAAACAAAATTTCAAAAAAAAAAAAGAAAGAAAGAAATATAAGACTAATCTATTTTAGAAGACGAAAAAAAAAAGGTATAATAAACTAATGATATTTAAATGAATTTTATAATTTATTAACGGATATGGATATCCGCGGGCACGAATATAAATAAACCCGTATCCATATCCATTAACTAACGGGTATTTAAATATCCATTTATTTTATCCATGGATATCCATTAAACTACCTGCCCCATATCCGTGACGGATTTTATCCGCGGATATCCGCAGATACGGATTTTTTTGCCATCCCTAGTTGTTTCGCTACCAAATGAATTAACTCAGAATCTGAACATCAATTCTGATTCTGAAACTCTGATCAGAAGCTAAATAATAAGAAAATGCGAAATACAATTCAACCCCCCTTCTTGTGTACTTTTCACACCTTCAGTAACCATGCACTACAATGGTTCTATTTTCACATATCTTAATGTCAACTTCTCATTCAACAATACATAAACTATGTTCGAAATTCATAGCAATTCTGATTTTCACCATCTGAAAGAACGCATAGAAAAAAGTGCAACGTTTTGTTCTTGAAATTATCTACCAGCTACCATTACTTAATGAAGATGACGGTAGTGTATTTTACGTAATGAAGTAGGTAGAAACCGACAATTCGGTCAAATCAATTTTCCGGTGTCATAACATATTTGCTCAATTGAGCACAATTGAGTTATATGTTTGTCTTGAGGACGAAGCATATCTGACGCTCAAAGCATACCCGACGAAATCATCGTATTCACATCAGTATAGAATGATTCAAATCACTGATGAAGAACTTACGCAAAACAACGAACCTTTCATACCGAATGAAGAGGTTGTTGAATACAGTGAAGATGAACTTCATGAGGTCCGTCTTGAAGATATTTTGGGTTCCAGCAATGATGATGACAATGAGAATATCGTCACCGTGCCTTCCCAAACAACATATGCTCAACCGATTAATTTATACAATCCACCAGTTCATATGTCAAATATATGTTTGGAGACTTCTCAACCTATCTTTATTTTTGGGAATTATACACCAAACCACATTGCAACATTGGCATATAGCTAACAATCTTGACTATGACGTGTATAAATCTGATTGTGAAAGATATATAATCAAATGTAAGAATCCACAATGCAAATTCAAATGAAGAGCTGCACTACGTAAGAAGAGCTCAATATGGGAGATTGCTACGATAAGTGGATCCTACACTTGCACAATGTCTTCTATGTCAGAAGATCATAGAAAACTTGATTCAGAAATTATTAGTCACAACATTAGGGATCTCGTTAACAGTGATGCTTCGTTTAAAGTTAAGGTGATTATCGCCCATATTGCTGAAAAATACGGGTATAAAATATCTTACAGGAAAGTGTGGATTGCGAAGATTAAGGCTATAAAATCATTGTATGGAAATTGGGAGACGTCTTACAATGAACTGCTACAGTGGTTATTGGTAATGAGAACATATCTTTCTGGTATTATTATAGAGTTGCAAACATTGCCTACATTTTCAGACGCTGGAACCCAATTGGCTGACAAGAGGATATTTCATCGTTTTTTTAGAGTTTTGACATGGGTAACAATTCGTTTATTGTAAGACTGTTGTGCAAGTTAACGGATCATGGTTGTATGACAAGTACATAACGACTTTATTGATGGTTGTGGCACAAGATGGGAATGATAAAATTTTCCCAATAGCTTTCGCATTAGTTGAAGGTGAGACAAAGGATGGTTAGAGTTTCTTTCTTAGGAGTTTGAAAATGCACGTGACACCCCAGGCCAATCTTTTTCTCATATCTAACCAAAATCCATCAATCAAGAGGGAATATGACGATCCTGAAAATGGATGGCAATATCATCCATCTTCACATGTTTACTGCATCACACACATTGCACAAAACTTCATGCGTGAGCTCAGAGACAAGGAAATATGTAAAGACTTGTCAACATGGGTAAAAATTTACATTTACACTAACTATAAATAGTTATTGATATTCAGATGATTTTCTTAAAATTTTTATTATAGGATATGCATTAACAGAGGCAAACATTTAATTACTATCGAGGCGAAATACGAAGATCAAATAGAGAGGCTTTGAAGTGGATAAACAATATTTCCCTAGAGAAGTGGGCAATGGTGTATGACGGAGGACAACGCTGGGAACACGCGACAACTAACCTGGCCAAAGCAATGAACTCGATACTTAAGGATACCTAAAACCTTTCAATCAATGCTTTGGTTTGGTATACATATTTCCGGTTGGGATTGTTGTTTGGTAAATGAGGCTATGATTGGACAAAAATGTTGGCATCTGGTCAACCTTTCACGGATAACTGTAATAAGGAAATGGATGAAGAAGCTAGCGAATCTAGCAGTTATAATGTCATGCAATTCGATCGCGAGAGATTCTATTTTATGGTGGCCAAAAGAATTAATCAGAACGATGGCCGACCATTAGGTACTTTTAGCATTGATCTCAGGAAGCGCTGGTACGATCGTGGGAAATTTCAAGCATTTCATTTACCTTGCTCCCATGTAATCGCAACATGTGCTAGTATACTCCAGGAGTACACCATGCACATACCAGATGTTCTCAAGATTCTAAATGTTTTTAAAGTCTACAAGGAAAGCTTCCTTGGACTCCCACACCAGAAAAACTTGCCAACATATGAAGGATATACTCTTTGCCATGATGATATTATGTGTAACGCCCCACTTTATTTGAATTATTTTTTTCGTAATTAAATTATGTGTTATTGTATGAATTATTGATGCTTTGGTGTTGGGGGACCCTTGATGAAGGGTAGTGGTCGTAAGGAGTAAAACTTAAGGTGTTAGGGGTGTGTGAGTAAAATTGTAGGGGTTGGGGGGTGGTAAGAGTAAAACTAACTACTTGATATTAGTTATTATTTATTTAATTGAATAATATGTGGCTATTATTTAAATGAAATAATTAGTGAAAATTATTATTATTATTATTATTAAGAATAAGTTATAATAATATTACAATTATATTAAAATAAGAAAAAAATGGGAGTTGAGAGAAAAGAGTCAGATACGTGTTTTTGGAGAAAAGGGAGAAAGAGAAGAAGGAAAGTTAGGGTAAGGGAGATCACCATTGGTAGAGGTAGAAGAGAACTCACTGCTAGGAATACCAAGGTAAGCGTGGGAATTCCATTCATATAGTGTTTGACATGATATTATATGGGTGATTTTTGTCTCAATATGCTTAATTACCTCTTCTCTCTATATGTTTTGATCCTTTGATGAGAATTGATGCATTGTGTGTGTATGGAATGATCAATTTGATTTACGGATTATGAACTTGCATGATGCTGCTGTGTTGTTGATTGTTTGTTGAATTATGTGTTGATGCTAGTAGAATTACGTAATTGGTGGAATTGCATGATGTTGGATGTTATGTTGTTGAAATTGTTGCGAGTCAGAGTCTGAACTCGAATATGTGATTTTTTACAAAAATTTGGGGGTTTTGGGACTTTTTAAAAAAGTGATTTTCCTGTGGAAAATGTGGTATTTGATTGATATGAGGAGTGAGATTTTGGGATGGGTTAAAACTCAATTCTTGTACTGATAAGTTGCAGAAAAGTGCTTCTGCTACAGGTGTAACCGGTTATCAGAATTAGTGTTACACTATTGAAAAACGTGTTTTCTGGGAAAATTGAGGGGGTGTAACCGGTTACCATAAATGGTGTAACCAGTTACACTGTGAAACAATGGCTAGGCAGTGGCATGGTTAAGGGTGTAATCGGTTACTGCATATGGTGTAACTAGTTACACTGGGAAGAAAATGTGAAAAACTTTGAAAAATCATATATTGAGTTCCGGGTGTCCGATTCGAGTGTCGTTTGAAGCATTAGGAAGCTGACACAATGAACTTTATTTAAAAATAATTACAGTACCTGAGAGTAATTTAACTGCACCGTGATGGTGTAGATGATATGTGGTGTTTATGTTGTAGTGTCGAATGTATGTGAATGCATTATTGTTGCTGATATATTATTTCGTTATTATTGCTCGAATGTTATGGCCAACATGGCGAAGTATATTGATCAAGGTGAATGTCAATGTACTTGTTGTTGTTATTGTTGCATGTCCATTATTGTCATACCCTAAATTTTGACCACAAGACTTTCTCATCATTGTGCAAAATATCACCACAATATGGGTGTACCTTCATGCCTCAGTAATCCTCTCAAAGATTGTTGAGCATTCACCTCAACCAAGAATTAGGGTTATGGACCCTCTCAGAGTACTCAGACAAAGGATCAATCAAGAATAGACATGATCTTCAACTTGTCAAGTCTCTCAAACATCCATAAAGGGTCAAGAGGTCTCCCACATCAAGAATCAAGTACAATAGTGCAACATTTCAAGTGGATCAAGCCTCAAGATCATCAGTGTCACCAAATTAGGGTTTTGGTCGACCAAGGCCACCAGAGGAAAATTTTCATCTGGGCATGAGCCATTACTTCAAAACATGATCTAAGAAGCACAAAGGGACCTCATGGATCCAATCATAAGTTTAAAATAGCCTTAGGGGATGCATTCATCAAAAATCAGGATTTAGGGTTTCTTGACCTAATTCACCCCTAAGTTGACTGTTGGAGCAAGACATTAGCCAAAACTTCAAGGAATGTTTTTAAGACCTCAAATATCTTATATTAATCCTCTTACAAGTTCAAATGGACACAAAAAACTTGTTTCATGGGCAATACAAAGATGCAAGTTCATCTGGACCATAAACTAGGGTTTTTGAGAAAAAGTCACCCCACCTTTAACTTTTGACCAAGACATGATCTCAAACCTTGGGACATGATTCAAGACACTCTTAAACACCTATGGAATCCATCCATTAGGTTTGAATTAGGTCAAGAACTTGATTTCATAGAGAATCACAAAGTTTGAAATTCATCTGACAAAAAGTCAACTGTGCCCAAAAACCAAGTTTAACTTTTGAAATTTCTTGACAAACATGGCTCCCCTAAGTCGAAAACAATGTTAACTCATGGTTTCGATCATCATACATCAAGAAAAATCAAGAAAATTAAGGTTACTTGCAAAAAGGGTAATCTTAAGAAACTAAAAATTTTCACTATGGAAAAAAAGGTGATTTTTCCCAACTTTGCAAGGTCATAACTCTCAAACCACAAAGCCATTTTCTTCCATCCAAAGCTCAAATGCAAGCTCTCATTACATACTACAAAAGTGTCACAGTGCTCCTTGAGCCAAAAAAACTTGGATTTTGAGTTATAGAGCCATGAAGTTAGGGTTTCAAAACTTTTGAACTTGGACACTTAGTGAAATTTTGAGACAGAATCTGTTTCACTTTTTTCTAACTTTGAGGTCATTTTTCTCCATGATCCATTTTGATCCAAGACCAAGTTAGACATCAAAGTTGAAGTATGATGTGCAAGCTTTCCAAAAATGTACAAGAACATCATCAAACTCCATTTGAGCAAAGAGATATGGAGTGATCAACATGCTTTGCTGCAAACTGTCTACAAGACAGTTTTGGTTATTTCTTGCTAGCCACGATTCTTTTTGTCAAGTGTAATGATCAAAACCACTCACATTCAATGTATAACAGCTGAATCACAACAAACCTGCAAAGTTGTACCAAGGAGTCAAGGAAATCTCAAATGGAATGATGGGTTTTGTTACCTTATGCCTTGAATTCAAAATGGCATTTATGTGCAATAGTGCACATTCAACAAAAGGACTCTTTTCAGTCAAGATGCTCACATAAACAACAATAAAAGCATATGAGGAATGTGAATTGAGTCAAAAGATAAGGTAGCCATGTGGATGGATATGGTACCTTGTGTGAGGGGCAATGATACATCTTGCCAAAACTTTTGAATTGAAGTCAATCTCTAAGATATCACTATTCAGCCAAGACAAACTTCCTCTACTATAAATAGAGGTCATGTGTGACTGATCAAAACACACCAAAATAACCACAATGATTGTTTTCTCACAAATCCTCTTTCTTGCAAAATTCAAAGTTCTCAAAGAGTGAAAACTTGGAATTCTCAAACCAGTCCAATTCCACTCAAACCAATCATCCTAGCACCCCACATACATCATATATAAGTGATCCATAACCTCAAAACACATCTGGAACACCTGAATCATCAAGTCACTATCCATTTGCTCAAACTTTCTTCAAAGCTGCAGATAGGGTCGAACCAAGTGATCCAGAGGTTTTCAATCCATTCCAAGCTTCCAAACACCTTACATAAGGTCCATTGAAGCTGTCCAGATCATCACACAACATCTGTAACACCTCTACATCAGAATTCGAATTCCTCTTGCACAAGTAAGCTGACACTCTCAAACTCTATGATTCATGCATCATAAATGTGTTTTCAAGTTACAAACATGTTTTTGTACTTGTGTAGAGTGTTTCCCCTTAATCAATATCTTTGTAGCTATCGTGTATAGGATTTCATAGTGTTCTGGCAGAAATTAGGGTTCATGTGTGTCATACCCCAAATTTTGGCCACAAGATTTCCCATCTGTGAAGATCATTACCACAATATGGGTGTATCATCATGCCTCATCAATCTCCCAAAGATAGTGGAGCATTCACCACAATCAAGAATTAGGGTTTTGAGCCCTCTCGGAGCACTTAGACAAAGGATCAATCCAGAAATGACATGATCTTCAACTTGTATAACCTCTCAAACACCCATAAGGTATCAAGAGAACTCCCATATCAAGAATCAAACACAAATTTGCCACATTCCAAGTGGTTTGAGCCTCGAAACACCCGATGTCGCTGAATTAGGGTTTTGGACGACCGAGACCTCCACAGTGAGATTTTCACAAGAGGATGAGCCAAGACTCCAACATGTGACTCAATGTGCTCAAAATAACCCTAGTAGTCCATTAGCAAAGCTAAATTACCCTCAGAGGATGCATTCCCCAAAATTCAGGAATTAGGGTTTTTACGCGCCGAACCGCTCCGGAGCCAAAAGTCAAAACATGAATTTTTGGCAAAAATGATCCTTATGACTCATATTTTCATAAAATATGACTTATAATGTCATTTGAACAAGAATTTATTAAGAAACTAAGATAACTTGTAAAAGGGGTAATCTTGAAAAATTGAAAATTTTTCCAAGTTACAAAATTTGGATGGTTTTGGTACCAACTTTCAAGGATCATAACTTTTGATCCAAGAAACCATTTTGGGTGATCCAAAGCCTGATTTGTAGGTCTTACTACACTCTACAAAAGCTTCAACTACCTTAAACTCCAATTCTTCATGGATTTTTAGTTAGGAGTGGATCAGAGTGGTGAAAAAACTAAAATATGTCAAAAACACTTAGTGAAAATTCGGCCTTGTTATTTCAGTATTTCCACCAACTTCCAAGGCATTTTTCACCTTGATGCAAACTGAACCAGTCAAGCCTTATCCCTACCACAGAGAACTCATAGCCTGTGCTCTAACCTCAAGTCAATGGCTAGAGGAGACTTGAGGTTCCATTGGATCAACATTTGCCACAGACCTGCTGCAGTTGCCATTCACTATTGCATCCAAAACAAACTTGCTCTACTATAAATAGAGCTCATTTGTGATCAGTTTGAGTACACCAAAGCACCCAAACTGATGCTTTACTCAAAATCTCTCTTTCACTTTAATTTTGCCTTCTAACTCAAATTACTATCGGGTTTTGAGATTGAGAGTGATTCCAACCAAACCAATCACACACACACACCTCATAAACATCATATGTGAGTGATCTAAACACTAACACAACATCTAGAACATCAAATTCATCAAGTCACCAGCCAATTGCTCAAGTTCTTGACAAAGCTGTAGTTGAGGTACCACAACCAGTTCCAGCTGATTTCAATCCATTCTAAACCATCAAACATACTCCTTGGCACCTAAGGAAGCTGTCCAGATCATTGGAGCATATCTGTAACACCTCCAAACCAGAATTCAATCACCAGCTGCAAGAGGTAAGCCTCAAACTTTCAACTTAATGAATCATACATCATAAACATATTTTCAAATTGCCATTGTGTTTGTGAATGTTTGTAGATCATTTACCCTCAATCAATTGATGTTTATAGTTCGTGTATAGGATTTCATTAAACTCTTGCAATGTTTAGGGTTCATCTGGTCAGAGTGTAATATCTTTTGATTCACTCAATTTAAACAAAATTAAATATTGCCATTGTGTTCCTTGTTTCAAAATGCATGATTTTCATATTTGGATTGTGTGAAATGGTTGAGAAATGAGTGAGATAGGAGGCTTCACGTATCTTGCCCAAGGAAGAAGATAGCCATGGCGTCATTCTTCAGAAATTCAACTAGTTTTACTATATATTATTCAGTTGCCACAATATAAATGAATTGGCATTGCACCCTAGTGGAAATACTAGTATTTGTGTGTGTGTAGCGAGCAAAGGGTCTGGGGTTCGAATCCCCCTCGCCCCAGACCTTTTAGTTTATTTTTTTGAACTATTTTCAAAGGTTTCTTTGACATATTATTATCACTTGCTATCTTCTATTAGCCACGCACATGGCTTAGATGGTAGAATTTTAAACTCCCCACCCCAAGGGCGTGAGTTCAAGCCTTCGGGGGACCAATTCCAATTTTTTACCACTTGTTTTCTTGTCATTTTTTCACCATCTTTTTAATAACTTCAAAAATTAATTTCTCGCTCATTTTTTTTATCATTTTTTATTGGTTCTTTTTGTAAAAAGTCACAAAAATGTTAAAATATTTTATTCTACAAAAATATCACATAAAAATATTATTTATTTATATATTTAATATTTTCATAAAGAACTTATTTTATTTGTTTTTAAACATTTGAAAATATTTCTTTTCTCTTGATCTTTTCAAAACCAAATGAGTTTTAAATCATCTTGTGATTAAAACATCATTTTTCAAACCTTAACCAAAAATCACAAGTGGTTTATTTAAACTTATTTGGTATTTGTATCATTTTTAATTAATTTTCTTTGAAAAATTACTTTTAGAAATGAAATTAGGGTTTCTTTGATTTTGATCTTTATCAAACATTTTAAAATACACTTTGGGCCTCTAATAGAGTGTAAGACCCATCCCTTGTCACAAACCATTTTGGGCCTCAATCATTGTATAAGTCCCGATACGATTTTAAAATCTCGCAGCGATCGTCGCCTTTTAAATAAAAATCATCTGGGCCTACCCTTGTGTTGTAAGTCCCATCCTTCTTTTAAAAATACACTTTTTGGGCCTCTAATAGAGTGTAAGACCCATCCCTTTGTAAATAACCATTTTGGGCCTCATTCATTGTATAAGTCCCGATACGATTTCAAAAATCTCGGCGCGATCGCCACTTTTCAAACAATCTTCATCTGGGCCGGCACCCTTATGTTGTAAGTCTCATTTCTTTTCTTTTTCAAATGTTTGGGCATCTCTTTGAGTTGTAAGACCCATCTCTTTGTAAAAAAAAACCTTTTTTGGGCCTCAATCATTGTATAAGTCCCGATACAATTTTCAGATCAATGGTACGATTACTGTTTTTCATCTGGGCCTCTCCTTGGGTATAAGCCCCAATCTTTTCAAAACAACTTTCCCTTTTGATTTAGGTTCAAATTCATAGTTGTTATCAAAACTTTCTTTAATTTCTTGAACAACTAACCATACAGCTGTTACAATGGAAGCTTGCTCACCTGTAAGTTTTAAATAACTTTCTTTTACATACTTGCATATATATATATATACATATATTTGTTTGTGCTGGAAGCTTGCTCACCTGTAAGTCCTCCTACCCTCTTTTATATACAGTATATATTTCATCTGTATATATATACCTGTATATTATCTGTTTAGAGTTTTCCCCAGCAATTAGGTCTAGGAATAGATAAAGCCAGTGGTCACTCTTTTAACACAGTAAAAACTAGTTCCCCATAGGAATTTCCAAATGCAGTCTTGCCTCCTCTTGGGCTTATACAATATGGAACAAAGAGAAAGGCATTATTCCCGGTGAAACTTTTCTCAGACTGTCACTATTAGAAAATTGTCAAAGAAATTCATTTCCCCCAGAGAGGATTAATTCCTGGTGAAACCTCTCTGGAATTTCTTCAAACCCTAGAATTGTCCACTAAAGAAAAGATTATTCCCGGTGAAACTTTTCTTGAACTTTTCTTAAGTTTAGACCCACAGGCTTCCTAAAAGCATCCCCGCCTCCTATTGGGCTTTGTACAAGGACCCTCCGGCATCTTAGAAGTTCTCATGACTTCTCTTGGGCTTAGTGCAAGGACCCCAAATACCTCTTAAAGGTATAGGACAGAACTTAGTCATCCTTTGTTAGAGCAGTCTTTCCAAAGAGTCAAAATCTCAGACTGATTCAGGGTTGATTCTCATCCCTTAAAGCGGCAGCCTCCTCTTGGGCGTCTTACAAAGATAGACCTTTCACACCAGTAGACTTGGACAGTCTAATCTCCTCTTGGATCTCAAAGACATTCTCAAGCTCCCTATAAACGCAGGAGCAACCTTGGTCATTTGATCAATCTCCAGTAGAGTTAAAACCCTCCTAGGTTCTGAAACTCAATCTTTCATCCTAAATTTCCCAGCTAGGGCCAAATCACTATCAATAAACCTTTATCAGAACCTCAAGGCATCCGATACCTCAATTCTTTTGTAATCCTCAGCAAGAGTTGATTCCCCACTTTGGATCTGCCTTTGGATCTCAATAATCCTCAGCAGAAGATAGCCTTCTCTTAGGCTTTGTATAAGAAATTCCTCGGTTAGCCTCCTCTTAGGCTTTGTATAAGAAATTCCTCAGTCAGCCTCCTCTGAAGCTTTGTAAAATGATTCTTGCTTCTTCCTCATCACCTTTCAGCACTCTCTTGTTGAGTCGACCTTTTCAGCCTCAATCTTGGGCTTTGTACAAGACAAACAAAACACTCTCTTGTTGAGTTAACCTTTTTCAGCCTCCTCTTAGGCTTTGTATAATGATTTTCCTCAGTAGAGTTAACCTCAAAAAACACTCTCTTGTTGAGTCAGTCCTTTTCAGCCTCAATCTTGGGCATTGTACAAGACAAATAAAAACACTCTCTTATTGAGTTAATCATTTTAAATCACTCTCTTGTTGAGTCGACCTTTTCAGCCTCAATCTTGGGCTTTATACAAGACACCTGAAATATCCTCAGCTGAGTCAATCATCTCCCTGTAGCCTCAATCTTGGGCTTTGTACAAGACATATATAAACTTTCTCCAGCAAAGTCAAAATCTTCTAAACCTTCTCTTAAGCTCTGTATAAATATCTCCCCAGCGGAGTCAATTCCTCCCAGCCTTCTTTTAGGCTTTAGGAATTAATCTCCCTAAGCAGAGTCAATCTCCTTTTTAGCCTCAATCTTGGGCTTTGTACAAGACACCACAAATATATCCCCTGTGGAACCAATAAGTCTTTTTCGCCTCAATCTTGGGTTTTGTACAAGACAGATAAAAACCTTCCCCAAAAGTCAATGTCTAGCCTCCTCTTAGGCTTTATATAATGATATTCCACAAAAGAGTCAGTCTGTTTTAGCCTCAATCTTGGGCTTTATGCAAGACAGATAATAATTCCCCATTGGAGTCCATCAATCAATCTCTTAGCTTCAACCTTGGGCTTTGATCAAGGCACATACAAAAATCAAACATCCCTTCAGGGGAAATAAAAAATCTCTCTGTAGGAAGATATTTCTCTGTACATCACACATCAAAAAAGATAAATCAAACAAACCCTATTTCCAGATAACTGTTGTAAGTGGCACACTTGTTGATTTGAATATCCAAGTTGTAGTCCATCTCTTATCCTGGTAAATCTCCATCTTTCATCTAACTGCTGTAAGCGGCAAGCCTCTGGATTATTTACATCCAAGCCAATGTCCCTCTCTTAGCAGGAAAGATACCTAAGGAAAAATGGCATTGCTCAACACAGAGTTAAAGTTTCTTCCTTCAGGACATCATCCATATAAAGGAAATTATGGCATCGCTGGATTATCATATCCCAGTTAAAGTAATCCTTCTTTATAATCCGTCACCCAACAGTTGTGATAAACAGACGAGATGTCTCTCTTTAGAGATGACAAATTCTCTCTCAGTCAAACCTTTAGCTTCAATCTTGGGCTTTGAACAAGACACAAATACTCTTTTAGCTTCAATCTTGGGCTTTGAACAAGACACTAAAACATCATATTTTCCTCCCATAGAATAGGAGGAACTACGATTGCTCTGATTGCCCTGTTTTATTTTAACGGGAATACGTAGGTATAAGATTACGAAATCTTAGCGAGCATACCAATCAAACACTTTAGGTCCAGTACCTTCACACTAAACAAAAACTTTAGGTCCAATACCTTACCAAAAACATCGGAATAAACCCAAAATCAACAAAAACTCTCTCTCTCAACGATCCCAGCGGAGAAACTTTCCCAATAAACAGACAAACACCAGTAAGTAGAATAAGCAAAGAATGATTTCTAACAACCTGTGGATAACCACATATAGGATGGGTAATTAACAACTCCCCATTGTATAACCTGACCCCGGACCCCCTAATCTCTTAAGAATTTGTTTAATTAAACATTTGCGTGCAAGGTTAGTTTTAGATAGCTTCCCTTTCCTTTCCAGCTTCATAGGATAAATAATAAATCAGAAAGTAGCACCCAACTCCTACCACTGCGGTGAGGAGAATACCATGGCGATAAGGTGGTCGCGTCACCGACAAAAATTGCACGCTACAGGAAAATGGCGACTCTGCTGGGGATCATCTTATTAGGATCTGTCTTTTTCTAGAATTAGAATTTCTAAGAGGTCTAGGTTGTTAGCAATCATACTACATACTATATATATATTGCTTTTCCTACTTGATATCCGTGTTTATTTTTCTGTCAATGGGAATGCGATTGATACGCATCTGGAAAGTTTGAGAGAAACCTAAGATAAGGGGTGGCATAGACGGGGAAACTTGTAGGGAGTGAATCCCGAACAAGCGAACCTGGTAGACACCAAATCAGGCGAGGGCCCGTTGGATTCTGCCTGCTGAACAACCGATTCTTGTGAAAGCAGAGTTTTCCTAGTGCGGCACCTGTGAACCTGAGGATTTAGTAGGCATTAACCTTATGACCATTATGTAGTGCGATGACTATCAAGAATAGTTGATACGCGATACTACACTCAAATGAGATTACCCTAGGATGCTACAGCTCGCTTGGGTGAACCAGCTTCCTGTTGTTATACCTAGGGGGTCAATGATTTTGGGAACCTTAGGATCCGTTCTACAGGTACAAAAATTAACCAAAATATAACCTTTGGGGATGGGTAGAGCCATGACTCCATGCTCGTGACGTTGAACCCTTGAACCCATGTTTTTTCAATGTTTTTGTGTGCTGCATTCATGCATTCATTTAAAAGACTCTTAAAACAAAGAAAAGTATTCTCTTCTCCTCTCTCTTTTTTCAAATTAAACTAAAATAATAAGTGCAAATATCAGAGAAAGATTGCGTTATGGATTTCGGTAGAAGAAAGACGCACAAGTACACCTTCAAGGCTCCAAAACTAGAGGATTTAATGGGGCTGACAAGGATGATTACCAACCCTGATGCTTTTAGAGCTAAGCATGGAGGATTACTGTCTCTGTTAAGGGTCTATGTAGTTGAAGGAATCCTGTCTACGTTAATTCAGTTTTACGATCCAGTTTATCACTGCTTCACGTTCCCGGATTACCAACTGGCACCAACGTTAGAGGAGTACTCTCATCTGACTGATCTACCTATCACTGATTAAACTCCTTTTTCTGGAATGAAAGAAATTCCAAAGGATCAGGTCATTACAAGAGCCATCTCTTTGGACGAGTCAGAAGTTAGGACTCACATGACCACCAAAGGAGGAATCCAAGGTTTACCAGCCAAGTTTTTGGTAGAGAAAGCCCTGTACTTTTCCAGTATAGGAAACGTTACTTCTTTCGAAGATATCTTTGTCCTTCTCACATACGGGTTATTCCTTTTTCCCAACATTGACAACTTCGTTGACACCAACACTGTTAAGATATTTCTGATTGGAAACCCCGTACCAACCCTGCTCGCAGATGCTTATCATTTTGTACACTTAAGGAATCTGTACAACGGAGGAATGATCACATGTTGTGTACCCTTGCTTTATAAATGGTTCATTTCCCATTTACCCAAGTCTGCTGCATTTTGGGATCGCAAGAGTACTCTACATTGGTCACAAAGGATCATGTCTCTTACCAACTCTGACATAGATTGGTATGATAAGATTTATGAGGGAATAGAGATCATCGACAGTTGTGGAAATTTCTCTAACGTACCCCTCATAGGAACTAAAGGAGGAATCAACTATCATCCAATTTTAGTTCACCGTCAACTCGGATACCCGATGAAGCATATCCCGTATAATGTTCATCTGGAAGGTCTTTTCTTCAAGGAATGGGAAAATGACAGGGCATTAAAGAAGGAAATAGTGCATGCCTGGAAACATGTTCATAAGAAAGGAAGAGAGTCTCTAGGAAGACCAAACTGTACCTCCATGGAACCTTATCTCCACTGGGTGCAAACTAGAGCCCTCAAGCTAAGGATGCCTTACCCTCGTCAAGAAGTTTTTACGTTAAAGGAATCTGTCCTTTATTTCATGTCTGGCGCGGAAAAACTCTAGGTAGCTCTCAACAAAGTTCAACGTGAGAAAAGCTGTTGGAAAAACAAGTATCGAATCCTCAATGTGGAGTGTACCAAGATTCAGGAACTATTAAAGGAAAAGGATGCTCTGATTAAGATACTAGAGCAACATGTTGTGGAGAATCAAGAAGACCGAAAACATTTGCTCGCTCCTTTCACTTGGCAAATGACTGACAACCCAAAAACGACTAAAGAGCCCTGGTCAAAGAAAAGGAAAATACCAGAGCCAACATATGAGCTCTCTTCAGAGAGGACTCAAGATCCATAAGTTTAGACATTTCCTTTTACAGCACTTTGTAAAATACTGTATTTTCCCTTTCTGCAATCTTTCAAATTCAATAAAACGGGGTCTCCCCACTGTATGATATTTGCAATCTATTTGTTGAAGGTTATCTTTGATTAAAACAAAAAAATATATATCATTACATATCATTCATCATTCTCACATAACGCATTCTTCTTATCTTCGAGTCTTACGTATGTGTCACGATTCTAGAGTCAAACTGTCTCATTCATACAATACTCGAGCCAATCGACAAAAGAAAATGGACGATCTCGAGGAAGAGAACAAAGAGCTGAGAGATGAAGTCGACGCTCTAAAGGAATGTTTGGAAAAACTTCACAATGACATGCAATCCCTGGCAGCGGTTCAGAGACAACAATAAAGGACTGTGATCTCGAAGATCACATCTACGGCCGTAATGGAGACATATGATCCTCGGTACAACATGCCTAAAGATCGCCTCTGGGGCATGCCTATCAACTTTGTCCCTGAAGGATACATCCCGTCGGTCACTGAAGACCCAGAAACTGCAGCAGGAACTGTTGGGCCTGAAGGTTACAAACTTCGGGAAAATAAAGATGCAAGAGTTATGACGGCAACTCCTAAAGGTTACAAACTTCGGGGCATGGAAGCGCCAAGAGTCATCGCCGTAATGACTATACCACAACCAGTGGTACACACTGTCCCGGAAGGACAGATTCCACAAGTAATCTCTGGTGGAAATGAAGACATGTACGAAAGGATGAATGAGTTCCAAGAATAATTCTTGGAGATGCAGAAGGAACTGCATGCCATTCGTGGTCAAGATTTATTCGGAAAGGACGCCGCAGACCTTTGTCTGTCTCTAATGTGAAAATACCGCACAAATTCAAGGTGCCTGACTTTGAAATATACAAGGGCAACTCTTGCCCTCAAAGTCATTTGGTGATGTACGCTCGAAAGATGTCAACTCAGACAGAAAATCAACAGCTACTGATCCATTATTTCCAAGACAGTTTAACCGGTGCCGCACTCAAATGGTACATAGGTTTAAACCGCACCAAGATCAATACTTTTAGAGATCTCAGCACTGCCTTCGTTCAGCAATATAAACACAACCTGGACATGCCACCAGATAGAGATCAACTCAGAGTAATGTCGCAGAAGAACAAAGAGACTTTTAAAGAATATGCTCAGAGATGGCGTGAAATTGCCGCTCAAATTTGTCCCCCTCTTGAGGAAAAAGAGATGACAAAGATCTTTTTGAAAACCTTAAGTTCATTTTACTACGACCGAATGGTTGCAAGTGCGCCCAGTGACTTCACTGAAATGGTGAACATGGGAGTGCGCCTTGAGGAAGCAGTCCGAGAAGGACGATTGGTCAGAAATGCAGAGCCATCAAGCAGTACCAAAAGATACGGTGGTGCTTTCTCAAAGAAAAAAGAGCAAGATATTGGTAATATCTCTCTCGGAAAGAAAAGGCGAAGATATCAACCAGTAGCAGCGGTAACTCCTGCTATTAACCCTGTGTCGGCTCCAACGTATCAACCTCAGGTTGCTTAAAGCCAACCAAATCAACAACAGTGTCAGCAAAGGATACAACAGCCTCTTCAGTAGGCTCATCCTCAGTACAACAATAACAATCGTACGACACGACCACCAGGGTTTGACCATATACCGATGTTGTACACAGAACTATTTCCACTTTTACTGGCCAAGGGGCACGTCCAAACCAGGTTTCCTCTTACAGTACCGGAAAATCCGCCTTTTTGGTTCAAAGCGGATCAAACGTGCCCTTACCATCAAGGAGGACCGGGGCATAACATTGAGAACTGTATCAGTTTCAAGTCCGATATGCAGAAGCTTGTCAGGAACGGGGTCTTATCTTTCAAAGATACTAATCCGAATGTTCAGACGAACCCGTTGCCACAACATGAAAAGACTGCAGTAAATTTGATAAACGAAGAGGTTAGTCGCAGTTATCAAATTCACGATGTACTCCTATTAGGAACCAATCTGGTCATGATGCATTACAGACAGAGCGGGTACGACCATGTACCACCTCACAATTATCACCAGTGTGATATCTGCTCAAAGAATAATCAAGGGTGTTCCGTAGTGCAATCAGCTCTACAAGAACAAATGGATCTGGGATGGATCCAAGATCATCGAATCCTTGAAGTCAATATGGCTCACGTAAATCCCAACATTGTTTAAAACCACAACATTCTGGCGATGAACGTCAACTTAGTGGCAATCCACTCAAGGCAGAGTCAACATCATAGTCTGCCACGACACCATTACAATACCTATCTGATCTGCTCAACAAGCAATTAGGGATGCTCTTTTGTACAAGAGGCCCTCCAACGTTAGATGGATCTTGGATGGATTCAGGACTATCATGAGAGAAATAACCATCAAGTCAATATGATTCAGATTTTCGACATACGCTTGATAAATACCAGTCTGGTAGAATTACACGCTAAGCAAGTCAGGCTCGACTTTCTGGCTTCACATGATTATCTGGATTGTGAACAGTGTCGTGGAGATGAACAAGGGTGTGCACTTGTCCAGAGAACACTTTAACACTTGTTAGACCACTGGTGGCTTCCAATCTACTTGGATGAAGCCACACAACAGATCAGTATGACTGACGGAAATCCTAGTAGATATCAAAGTCAGGATGTTCACTCGATGGAAACAGATCTAGTAAAGTTGCACTACATCCAAAGCGGGCATGGCCGGGTGCCACTCCACAACTACGAGCGCTGTAGAGTTTGTTCAGAGAACAACTAAGGGTGCTACCTTGTTCGGCCAGCTCTTCAAAATCATTTGGATCGGAAAGAAATTCGACCATGTTCGAGTTCTAGTTCGATCAACGTGATACACGACTATCTCCTTGATCAAAGCAAAGACGTTGTCATAATCTCCGATCATGGGAGGATCAGAGACATTTGTGCCATAATCCCTCTACTCAATGAATCAAGAATTCCTCTTTATAGTAGAAAGATTCTCAACCTCGAACCAATTGAGGTTGCCTACGATGGTTAGAAAAATCAAAAAGCTCTTGTGGTTATCTATCTGCCGGGACCAATACCGTACAAATCCGATAAGGCTATCCCTTGCAAGTACGGTGCAACAACAATCAAAAATGGAAAGGAAACTCCATTACCCTCCGTCGTAAACATCGCCGACATCAGTCGAGTCACTCGGAGCGTTCGGATCTTCAACAGAGGAGTTGGAGAACCCACCAAGGAAAAGGAACCTCAAACAGAAGTTCCAAATCAACCAGTCGGGCAATCCAGTAATCCCGAACTTACAAAGAACAACGATGAGATGTTGAAGCTCATCCATAGAAGTGAGTACAACATTGTGGACCAGATGTTACAAACTCCATCTAAAATCTCTATGCTATCTCTCTTACTCAGTTCCGAAGCTCACAGGAAAGCTCTGCAGAAAGTCTTGGAGCAAGCTTTCGTAGAACAAGATGTGTCGGTAAGACAGTTTGACAACATTATTTCCAACATCACTTCCTACAACAATTTAGAATTCAGTGATGAAGAACTACCGGAAGAAGGTAAAAATCACAACATGGCGCTTAACATTACAATCAACTGCCAAGACGGTGCTCTAGCCAGCGTACTGGTAGACACAGGATTAACTCTGAATATTATGCCAAAATTAACTCTGATGCAACTATCATTTCAATGAACCCCGATGAGAGGCAGTGAGGTCATCGTCAAAGCCTTTGACGGATCCAGAAAAAGAGTTATCGGCAAAGTCGATCTTCCCATAACTACCGGTCCTCACACTTTCCAAGTCACTTTCCAGGTCATGGAAATCCGGGTAGCATACAGTTATTTATTAGGAAGACCTTGGATACACGAAGCTGGGGCAGTCACTTTGACATTTCACCAGAAGCTGAAGTTCGTCAAGAATGACAAGTTAGTCACAGTATGCAGAGAGCAGGCCTTAATCGTGAGCAACTTATCATTGTTATCCTGTGTAGAACCCGAGGAGGTTGTTGGAACTCAATTTCAAGCACTCTCGGTGAGCAATGAGAATCGATCAGAGAGAGGGATGTCGATTTCCTCATACAAAGATGCTCTCAAAGTGATCAAGAGTAATGACACAAAAGGATGGGGACAGCTTGTAATTCCTACGGATAACAAGACAAAGAAGGGTCTTGGTTTCTCTTCAACCTGTACCCAGTCTTCCAAGAAAGATGAAAATTTTCATCCCATTCAGGACTTCTTCCATAGTGGAGGCTTTCTCCACTCAGTGTCTCAAGAAGTACACACCATCAATGCAAATGACTCCTCCAATACAGATTAAGATTGGAAGTCATATCTCAACGACAACGGTTATATGTCTCAGGAAGAAACGTACATGCCATTCTGCTTTCCCACGCCGAGTCCGAGATATATACCAAGATCAGACGCCAAGATAATGTACGGAGATTCTGATCCTGAAGGATGTCGTGCTCCGCCTAACTCATGGGAAGATGATTCGATGAAAGACAACTTCGACTATGACTATTATGACCCACTGGATGACTTGCCCATCTGGCAACCGTACCCAAAAGACTTAGGGAAAAAGAGTCATCCAAACGACGCTTATCAGCTGAGCATCATTGAAAAGAATACCTGCGTCCCCACCAAGTCATGGGATCATTACTCAGGACATTCCGAAGAAATCCATCACAACGATGAATCTGCAAAGATTGCAAGACAAGAGTTCATCAACTATGCTTTTCCTGATGTCAACGTTATTGAGAAGGATGACTCCTCTAGTCCCGCAGAAGTATAGGACACCTTAGGACAGCCGAGTGGCAAGTACGACTTCCTGGTCAAGTACACCACTCCTGAAAGCTCTCGTATCAGACTTGAAGACATCCAGCCAACTGGATGGGAAGATCCGCCTGAGAGTGAAAACATTATGCAAGATACAACAGAAGAGTTCGTTTACGACAACTCTGCATGGGAGGAAGACTCCAATGATCCTGCTCTGCCAGAAATCAGTGTCATTTCTGAGGACAAGCCAAGAAAGAAGGTACCAGACTTTGTGATTCACCGAGGAGTTCGTTGCCAATGGGTTGTTGTCGATGTCCCGAAAGTCGTCCATAAGTCTAAGTAATTGTCGTCTTTGTTTTAACCTTTCACCCTGCCCAGGTGAAACGGATGTTTTTATAGGGCTCATTTTTCTATAAATTTCCCTCTTCGTTTAGCCCAAAGCGACAGAGTTTTGTTTTATAGGGTTGTAGTTTCTAGAATCGACAAAATCATAAATAAATAAACGTCGTTTTGTCATTCCCGCATTTATTGTTGTTTTCACTTTCTTTTTTCAGAAAATGGTAATCCTAAAACAACCCAAAATAAATAAAAACAAGCATTTTTCAGAAAATACACTGCACACACTCTTGCATTCTCTCTATCTCTTCTAAAAACGAATCATCACGTCATTGCAGATTGCTTGTTTTAAACCCTGTTGAAACATACGATCCAATGCCTTCTCCCAACTTTGAATTCCCGATATTTGAAGCTGAAGAAGAAGAGGACGCAGAAATTCCATAAGAGATCTCCCGATTACTCAGACAAAACGAAAAGTCCATTGAACCTCACAAAGAGCCGTTGGAAACGGTCAACTTGGGTTCAGAAGAAGAGAGGAAATAAGTCAAGATTGGAGCACTGCTCAGTTCGACTGTCAAGAAAAGCTTGATAAAACTTCTCGAAGAGTTTCCCGATGTTTTCGCTTGGTCCTATCAGGACATGCCAGGGTTGGATACCGACATCGTGGAACATCATCTACCATTGAAATCAGAATGTCTGCCGGTAAAACAAAGGCTGAGAAGGACTCATCCAGATATGGCCATCAAAATTAAAGAGGAAGTGCAGAAAGAGATCGACGCGGGTTTCCTCGCCACCTCAGAATATCCTCAATGGCTAGCTAACATAGTGCCAGTTCCGAAAAAGGAGGGAAAAGTCAGAATGTTCATGGACTATAGGGATCTGAACAAAGCAACTCTGAAGGACGACTTTCCCTTACCACACATAGACATGCTGGTAGACAGTACAACAAAGTTCAAATTCTTCTCCTTCATGGATGGATTCTCGGGCTATAATCAAATCAAAATGGCGCCGGAAGATATGGAGAAAACTTCGTTCATCACCTCATGGGGCACCTTTTGTTACAAGGTAATCCCGTTCGGTTTGAAGAACGTCGGGGCAACCTATCAAAGGGCCATGACTACTCTGTTTCACAACATGATGTACAAAGAAATCGAAGTGTATGTCGATGATATGATTGCGAAATCTAAAACAGAAGAGCAGCATGTGACCCATTTTTCAAAGTTGTTCGAGCGTCTGAGAAAATATAAACTCCGTTTGAATCCCAACAAGTGCATGTTCGGTGTCCGCTCGGGAAAGCTCTTGGGGTTCATCGTCAGCCAAAAAGGAATCGAGGTTGATCCTGACAAGGTCAAGGCCATTCAAGAAATGCCTTCACCAAAGACTGAGAAACAAGTCACAGGATTTTTGGGACGTTTGAATTATATCTCAAGATTCATATTCCTCATGACCGCGACATGTGCGCCAATCTTCAAACTACTCAGAAAGAATCATGACTGTGTATGGACGAAAGACTGCCAAAAAGCGTTCGACAGCATTAAAGAGTATCTGTTGAATCCACCTATTTTGTCACCACCAGTAGAAGGAAGACCACTGATCATCTACCTAGAAGTCTTGGAAGACTCCATGGGTTGTGTACTTGGCCAACAAGACGAAACCAAAAGAAAAGAGTCTGCCATCTACTATTTAAGCAAGAAAGTCACCGACTGTGAAACTCGATACACTATGCTTGAGAAAACTTGATGCGCTCTGGCTTGGGCGGCCAAACGTCTTCGTCAGTATATGATTTGTCCCACTACTTGGTTAATCTCCGAAATGGATCCGATCAAGTATGTCTTTGAAAAACCTGCTCTCACAGGAAGGATTGCCCGTTGGCAGATGTTGTTATCTGAATACGACATCGAGTACCATGCCCTGAAAGCCGTCAAAGGAAGTATTTTAGTCGATCATTTGGCTCATCAACTGATTGACGATCAGGAATCAATCAGATTTGACTTCCCAGACGAAGATGTCATGTACTTGAAAATGAAAGATTGCGATGAACCGCTACCCAGTGAAGGGTCAGAACCAGGTTCCCAGTGGGGACTAATCTTTGATGGAGCTGTCAATAATTATGAAAACGGAATTGGGGCAATCATCGTAACACCTCAAGGTACCCATATTCCTTTCACTGCCAGACTTAAGTTCAAATGCACAAACAACGAGGCCGAATACGAAGCTTGTATCATGGGTCTCGAAGAAGCAATTAACTTAAGGATTAAGAACTTGGATGTGTATGGAGACTCAGCCCTGGTTATCAATCAGATCAAAGGAGATTGGAACACATACCAATCAGGACGAATTCCTTACAAATATTACGCGAGAAGGTTGTTACCATTCTTCAACAAAATCGAGTTTCATCACATCCCTCGTGAAGAGAATCACACGGTTGATGCACTAGCCACTCTCTCTTCCATGATTGTTGTTAATCATTGGAATGACGTACCTAAGATCGATATAATGTGCCTTGATAGGCCCGCTTACATCTCCATGATTGAAGCAGTCATAGACGACAAACCTTGGTATCACGATATCAAATGCTTCCTTCAGAAACAAGAGTACCCGCCTGGGGCATCCAGAAAGGACAGGAAGACTCTCAGAAGACTGACAGGTAATTTCTTCCTGAGCGGTGATAAACTCTATAAAAGAAACTTTGACATGGTCTTGCTCCGATGCGTAGACAGACCAGAAGTAAACAGGTTGATGAAAGAAATTCACGAAGGATCCTTTTAAACTCATGCCAATGGGCACACAATGGTGAGAAAAATTCTGAAAGTAGGATATTATTGGTTGACAATGGAATTCGATTGTTACAAGTACATGAGGAAGTGTCACAAGTGTTAGATATACGCAGACAAAATCTATGTACCGCCAACGCATCTCAAAGTTCTCTCTACCCCATGCCCTTTTTCTATATGGGGAATTGACATGATTGGCATGATCGAACCCAAAGCTTCAAACGGACATCAGTTCATCCTGGTAGCCATTGACTACTTCACCAAGTGGGTCGAAGCAACGTCATACGCCAATGTAACCCGACAAGTGGTAGTCTGATTCATCAAGAACAATCTCATCTGCCGTTATGGTGTTCCAAGCCAGATCATTACTGATAATGGATCTAACTTGAGCAACAAGATGATGAAAGAGTTGTGTGCTGAGTTCAAGATTGAACACCATAACTCATCCCCCTATCGACCTAAGATGAACGGATCGGTAGAAGTGGCTAACAAGAACATTAAGACAATCGTTCAAAAGATGGTTGTAACCTACAAAGACTGGCACGAGATGCTATCCTTTGCTCTTCACGGTTATCGCACATCTGTTTGCACTTCAACAGGGGCAACCCTTTTCTCTCTAGTATATGGCATGGAGGCAGTGCTTCCCATTGAAGTGGAGATCCCATCAATCAGGGTATTGATGGAAGCCAAGCTAACAGAAGTAGAATGGTGTCAAAGTCGACACGATGAATTGAATCTGATCGAAGAAAAGCGATTGACAGCTCTATATCACGGTCAGTTGTATCAACAGAGAATGAAGAAAACGTTCGATAAAAAGGTTCAACCTTGCGTCTTCAGAAAAGGAGACCCCGTGCTCAAGAAGATACAATCATTCCTCACTGACTCCCGGGGAAAATGGACTTCGAATTATGACGGCCCCTACGTGGTCAAGAAAGCCTTCTCAGGCGGTGCCTTGAGACTCGCAACCGTGGATGGAGAAGAGTTTGCCTACCCCACAAATGTTGATGTAGCCAAGAAATACTTCGCCTAAAAAAAAGTCTCGGTGATTGAAAACCCGAAAGGGCGGTCTAGGCAAAAATTAGAGACATAAGTAAAATCATCCCGATGGATTGGAAATCTCAAAAGACAATCCAGGCAAAAGTTACGGATTAATGGCAAGTAACTACGTCTGACAAGGTTAAATCCACAGCGGTAACACTATTTGTCGACAAACTTCCAGTCAAGCTCATCTTCGACAGAAGCTCAGGATGTCCAGAATTCAAAGTGGGTAGAAGGATAACGGTCGTTATGTTTCAATGTAGCCCCTTTTCCTTTAAATTGCCATTTTCAAAACTTTGTAAATACTCTATGGGATCACGCGCTTGGCTGATTTCCATCCTATCAATAAAATTTGAGCCTTAGTGATTTTGTTTTCAATTCTCATTTGTTTTAGCTTTATAGAATGACGTTTTAACATGGTCAACGATTCTTGAAATAAAACAAAAATGAATTTACTTGTCAAAATTTTTTCTGCTTTTTAAAATAAAGATGGCAATTCCTTTTGACTGTGAACTTCAAAAAGAACATTGATGGCTTTTCCAGAGGTGATTGAACCTCAAAGTGCAGAATCAAAGTAGTGTACCTGAATGAAGGATTAACTGTTTCAGATGTGATTTTCCCATCTGATATCTCTGGCAGAGTTTGTACTTCTTAAGACCGATTGATGATTCTCTTCCCCCTACAGGGTCCATTCCTCTCCTAAGCAAGGCAGGATTGATATCTTGAACCAACAATACTTTTCATCCCTCGCAGTGGCCGAGTATCCATTCGTGTTCATCCATTAGTCTGTATGTCGCGTCGGTTTTGTCAGCATAAACATACATACATCATGCATAATTGATTCACATTCATATTTATATTGTATTACTCTAGTAAGTCTTATTTCCAAGTGATGAAGTCCTCTTGTCAGTCAAGTTGTCAGTCATTTCCTCGTCAGGAAATGTATCGTCTGAACAATTTCTCCCCAGTTTATTTCTGGATTGGAGACTGTCCTCGACCCCTTTGATAACTTGAAACTCTGCAAGACAAAAAGACCTTCAACAGACACTTTTTGGAACGTCACTCTTCACTGTTGAAGATGATATCTTTGCTTTCTCGGATTAAGGAAAATCCCAGATAAAGCCTCTTAACCGAAGACTCTCAGCAACACAGTTTTTCTTCCAAAAAAGTCGATGTTAATGAAGTCATCAGCACCTCAAAATTGGATCACATTACATGGCATTTCTCTGAAAAGATTTCGAAGAAAAGTATGATGTAGTATCCCCAAGCGGAAAGCAGTCTCAAGAGACTCGTTTTCCCCAGTAGACTCAATAAATGGCATCTCCCACAGAGAAGTTTGCATGCCTCTACAGTTTAGACTAATGGGATTCTCCAGCAAGTCTGACATCAAAACTTTTTCCATCAAATGGCGTCTCCCCAGTATAGCTTGGCGAGAAGTTTGACGAGGACCGCTACAAACAGTGTTCCTTGTCGAGAAAGAAACTCGACAAGAAGAAACTTAGACCAGTTCCATGGTTGAAGACCGGGATCGAGGGGAAGTTTAGTTCAGAAGAAACTTAGACCAGTTCTGTGGTTGAAGACCGGGATCAATGGGAAGTTTAGTTCAGAAGAAATTGAGACCAGTTCCGTGACTGAAGACCAGGATCGAGGGGAAGTTTATAAAAAAAACTGAGACCAGTTCCGTGGCTGAAGGCCAGGATCGAGGGGAAGTTTTACCCTTTTCTAAGTAACGTTGCTTAGCAAAAGAAGATGAATGGGCAAATTGCCATTCATAACCATCATCAAAATTTGGGGTATTCCGATATTTAATCCTCTTGCACCCCGAATGTCCGAATACCTTCGCCATTCACACCTTCGGGTCCAAGATTAAATAGGGGCATCTGTCATACCCCAAATTTTGACCACAAGATTTACCAACATTGTGAAGATCATTACCACAATATGGGTGTACCATCATGCCTCATCAATCTTCCAAAGATAGTGGAGCATTCACCACAATCAAGAATTAGGGTTTTGAGCCCTCTCGGAGCACTTAGACATAGGATCAATCAAGAAATGGCATGATCTTCAACTTGTCTAACCTCTCAAACTCCCATATCAATAATAAAGCACAAAGTTGCCACATTCCAAGTGGTTTGAGCCTCGAAACACCTGATGTCGCCGAATTAGGGTTTTGGACGACCGGGACCTCCACAGTGAGATTTTCACAAGAGGATGAGCCAAGACTCCAACATGTGACTCAAAGTGCTCAAAATAACCCTAGGAGTCTATTTACAAAGCTAAATTACCCTCATAGGATGCATTCCCCAAAAGTCGGGAATGAGGGTTTTTACGTGTCGAACCGCTCCGGAGCCAAAAGTCAAAACATGACTTTTTTTTGGCAAAAATGATCCTTATGACTCATATTTTCATAAAATATGACTTATAATGTCATTTGAACAAGAATTGATCAAGAAACCAAGATAACTTGTAAAAGGGGTAATCTTGAAAATTTGAAAATTTTTCTAAGTTACTAAATTTGGATGGTTTTGGTGCCAACTTTCAAGGATCATAACTTTTGATCCAAGCAACCATTTTGGGTGATCCAAAGCCTGATTTGTAGGTCTTCCTACACTCTACAAAAGCTTCAACTACCTCAAACTCCAATTCTTCATGGATTTTTAGTTAGGAGTGGATCAAAGTGGTGAAAAAACTAAAATATGTCAAAAACACTTGGTGAAAATTCTGCCTTGTTATTTCAGTATTTCCACCAACTTCCAAGGCATTTTTCACCTTGATGCAAATTGAACCAGGTCCATTGGTGGACATCAAAGTTGGAGAGGAATATGCAAGCTTTCCAATGAGCCCAAGAACATGAGAAAACTCCACATGAGCTAGAGGTTATGACAGTTGCAACATGCCTTGCTACAAACTGTTTTGCAAGGCAGATTTGTGCATTAGTGCTCGAATTGATCAATTTGTGCAATAAAAAGCATGGTTATCCATCTGCACACCTCAAGAGGGAGCAACCAAGGGACAAACACTGATTCACAAGCCTCCCAAGTCCATGGATCTATGTTTAGGCATGACACTCCTAAAATTCAAGATGCTTCAAATGGTCAATTTTGTTTCCAAGCATTTAACTGATGCATAGAGGTGGCATTCATCAAGACAATGTTATCCAAGTTCAGTCAAGCCTTATCCCTACCACAGAGGACTCATAGCCTGTGCTCTAACCTCAAGTCAATGGATAGAGGAGACTTGAGGTTCCATTGGATCAACATTTGCCACAGACCTACTGCAGTTGTCATTCACTATTGCAGCCAAAACAAACTTGCTATACTATAAATAGAGCTCATTTGTGATCAGTTTGAGTACACCAAAGCACCCAAACTGATGTTTTACTCAAAATCTCTCTTTCACTCCAATTTTGCCTTCTAACTCAAGTTACTATCGGGTTTTAAGATTGAGAGTAATTCCAACCAAACCAATCACACACACACCTCATAAACATCATATGTGAGTGATCTAAACACTAACACAACATCTGGAACATCAAATTCATCAAGTCACCAGCCAATTGCTCAAGTTCTTGACAAAGCTGCAGTTGAGGTACCACAACCAGTTCCAGCTCATTTCAATCCATTCTAAACATTTAAACACACTCCTTGGCACCTAAGGAAGTTGTCCAGATCATTGGAACATATATGTAACACCTCCAAACCAGAATTCGATCACCAGCTGCAAGAGGTAAGCCTCAAAATTTCAAACTCAATGAATCATACATCATAAACATATTTTCAAATTACCATTGTATTTCTGAATGTTTGTAGATCATTTACCCTCAATCAATTGATGTTTATAGTTCGTGTATATGATTTTATTAAACTCTTGCAATTTTTAGGGTTCATCTGGTCAGAGTGTAATATCTTTTGATTCACTCAATTTAAACAAAATTGAATATTGCCATTGTGTTCCTTATTTCAAAACACACGATTTTCATATTTGGATCGTGTGAAATGGTTGAGAAATTAGTGAAATAGGAGGCTTCACGTATCTTGCCCAAGGAAGAAGATGGCCATGGCGCCATTCTTCAGAAATTCAACTAGTTTTACTATATATTATCCAGTTGCCACAATGTAACTGAATTGGCATTGCGCCCTAGTGGAAGCACTAGTATTTGTGTGTGTAGCGAGCAAAGGGTCTGGGGTTCGAATCCCCCTCGCCCCAGACCTTTTGGTTTATATTTTTGAACTCTTTTCAAAGGTTTCTTTCACATATTATTATCAATTGCTATCTTCTATCAGCCACGCACATGGCTCAGATGGTAGAATTTTAAACTCCCCACCCAAAGGGCATGAGTTCAAGCCTTGGGGGGACCATTTCCAATTTTTTACCACTTGTTTTCTTGTCATTTATTCACCATCTTTTTAATAACTTCAAAAATTAATTTCTCACTCATTTTTTATCATTTTTAATTGGTTCTTTTTGCAAAATGTCACAAAAATGTTAAAATATTTTATTCTACAAAAATATCACACAAATATATTATTTATTTATATATTTAATATTTTCATAAAGAACTTATTTTATTTGTTTTTAAACATTTGAAAATATTTCTTTTCTCTTGATCTTTTCAAAACCAAATGAGTTTTAAATCATCTTGTGATTAAAACATCATTTTTCAAACCTTAACCAAAAATCACAAGTGGTTTATTTAAACTTATTTGGTGTTTGTATCATTTTTAATTAATTTTCTTTGAAAAATTACTTTTAGAAATAAAATTAGGGTTTCTTTGATTTTGATCTTTATTAAACATTTTAAAATACACTTTGGGCCTCTAATAGAGTGTAAGACCCATCCCTTGTCACACAAACCATTTTGGGCCTCAACCATTGTATAAGTCCCGATACGATTTTAAAATCTCGACGGGATCGTTGCCTTTTAAATAAAAATCATTTGGGCCTACCCTTGTGTTGTAAGTCCCATCCTTCTTTTAAAAATACAATTTTTGGGCCTCTATTAGAGTGTAAGACCCATCCCTTTGTAAATAACCATTTTGGGTCCCAGTCATTGTATAAGTCCCGATACGATTTCAAAAATCTCGGCGCGATCGCCATTTTTCAAACAATCTTCATCTGGGTCACCCATGTGTTGTAAGTCCCATTTCTTTTCTTTTTTCAATTCTTTGGGCCTCTCCTTGAGTTGTAAGACCCATCTCTTAGTACAGAAAACCTTTTTTGGGCTTCAGTCATTGTATAAGTCCCGATACAATTTTCAGATCAACGGTACGATGACTGTTTTTCATCTGGGCCTCTCCTTGAGTATAAGTCACAATCTTTTCAAAATGACTTTCCTTTTTTATTTAGGTTCAAATTCATAGTTGTTATCAAAACTTTCTTTAATTTCTTGAACAACTAACCATACAGTTGTTACAATGAAAGCTTGATCACCTGTAAGTTTTAAACAACTTTCTTTTATATACTTGCACATATATATTTGTTTGTGCTGGAAGCTTGCTCACCTGTAAGTCCTCCTACCCTCTTTTACATACAATATATATTTCATCTGTATATATATATATATATATATATATACCTGTATAATATCTGTTTAGAGTTTTCCCCAGCAATTAGGTCTAGGAATAGATAAAGCCAGTGGTCACTCTTTTAACACAGTCAAAACTAGTTCCCCATAGGAATTTCCAGATACAGTCTTGCCTCCTCTTGGGCTTATACAATATGGAACAAAGAGAAAGGCATTATTCCCGGTGAAACTTTTATCAGACTGTCACTATTAGAAAATTGTCAAAGAAATTCATTTCCCCCAGAGAGGAATAATTCCCGGTGAAACCTCTCTGGAATTTCTTCAAACCCTAGAACTGTTCACTAAAGAAAAGATTATTCTCGGTGAAACTTTTCTTGAACTTTTCTTAAGTTTGGACCCACAGGCTTCCTAAAAGCATCCCCGCCTCCTCTTGGCCTTTGTACAAGGACCCTCCGGCTTCTTAGAAGTTCTCATGCCTTCTCTTGGGCTTAGTGCAAGGACCCCAAAGACCTCTTAAAGGTATAGGACAGAACTTAGTCATCCTTTGTTATAGCAGTCTTTCCAAAGAGTCAAAATCTCAGACCAATTCAGGGTAGATTCTCATCCCTTAAAGCGTCAGCCTCCTCTTGGGTGTCATACAATGATAAACCTTTCACACCAGTAGACTTGGACAGTCTAATCTCCTCTTGGATCTCAAAGACATTCTCAAGCTCCCTAAAAACGCAGGAGCAACCCTGGTCATTTGATCAATCTCCAGTAGAGTTAAAACCCTCCTAGGTTCTGAAACTCAATTTTTCATTCTAAATTTCCCAGCTAGGGCCAAATCACTATCAATAAACCTTTATCAGAACCTCAAGGCATCTGATACATCAACTCTTTTGTAATCCTCAGCAAGAGTTGATTCCCCACTTTGGACCTGCCTTTGGATCTCAATAATTCTCAGCAGAAGATAGCCTCTTCTTAGGCTTTGTATAAGAAATTCCTCAGTTAGCCTCCTCTTAGGCTTTGTATAAGAAATTCCTCAGTCAGCCTCCTATTAGGCTTTGTATAATGATTCTTGCTTCTTCCTCATCACCTTTCAGCACTCTTTTGTTGAGTCGACCTTTTCAGCCTCAATCTTGGGCTTTGTACAAGACAAACAAAACACTCTCTTATTGAGTTAACCTTTTCCAGCCTCCTCTCAGGCTTTGTATAATGATTTTACTCAGTAAAGTTAACCTCAAAAAACACTCTCTTGTTGAGTCAGTTCTTTTCAGCCTCAATCTTGGGCTTTGTACAAGACAAATAAAAACACTCTCTTGTTGAGTTAATCACTTTAAATCACTATCTTATTGAGTCGACCTTTTCAGCCTCAATCTTGGGCTTTATACAAGACACCTGAAATATCCTCAGCTGAGTCAATCATCTCCCTTTAGCCTCAATCTTGGGCTTTGTACAAGACATATATAAACTTTCTCCAACAAAGTCAAAATTTTCTAAACCTTCTCTTAAGCTCTGTATAAATATCTCCCCAGCGGAGTCAATTCCTCCCAGCATTCTTTTAGGCTTTAGGAATTAATCTCCCTAAGCAGAGTCAATATCCTTTTTAGCCTCAATCTTGGGATTTGTACTAAACACCACAAATATATCCCCTGTGGAACCAATAAGTCTTTTTCGCCTCAATCTTGGGCTTTGTACAAGACAGATAAAAACCTTCCCCAAAAGTCAATGTCCAGCCTCCTCTTAGGCTTTATATAATGATTTTCCCCAAAAGAGTCAGTCTCTTTTAGCCTCAATTTTGGGCTTTATGCAAGACAGATAATAATTCCCCAGTGGAGTTCATCAATCAATCTCTTAGCTTCAACCTTGGGCTTTGATCAAGGCACACACAAAAATCAAACATCCCTTCAGAGGAAATAAATAATCTCTCTGTAGGAAGATATTTCTCTGTACATCACACATCAAAAAAGATAAATCAAACAAACCCTATTTCCAGATAACTGCTGTAAGTGGCACACTTGTTGATTCAAATACCCAAGCTGTAGTCCATCTCTTATCCTGGTAAATCTCCATCTTTCATCTAACTGCTGTAAGCGGCAAGCCGCTGGATTATTTACATCCAAGCCAATGTCCCTCTCTTAGCATGAAAGATACCTAAGGAAAAATGGCATTGCTCAACACAGAGTTAAAGTTTCTTCCTTCAGGACATCATCCATATAAAGGAAATTATGGCATTGCTGGATTCTCATATCCCAGTTAAAGTAATCCTCATTTATAACCAGTCACCCAACAGTTGTGATAAACAAACGAGATGTCTCCCTTTAGAGATGACAAATTCTCTCTCAGTCAAACCTTTAGCTTCAATCTTGGGCTTTGAACAAGACACAAATACTCCTTTAGCTTCAATCTTGGGCTTTGAACAAGACACCAAAACATCATCTTTTCCTCCCATAGAATAGGAGGAACTACAATTGCTCTGATTTCCCTGTTTTATTTTAACGGGAATACGTAGGCATAAGATTGCGAAATCTTAACGAGCATACCAATAAAAAACTTTAGGTCCAGTACCTTCACACAAAACAAAAACCTTAGGTCTAGTACCTTACTAAAAACATCGGAACAAACCCGAAATTAATAAAAACTCTCTCTCTCTCAACGATCCCAATGGAGAAACTTTCCCAATAAACAGACAAACACCAGTAAGTAGAATAAGCAAAGAATGATTGCTAACAACCTATGGATAACCACATATAGGATGGGTAATTGACAACTCCCCATTGTATAAACTGACCCCGGACCCCCAATCTCTTAAGAATTTGTTCAGTTAAACATTTGCGTGCAAGGTTAGTTTTAAATAGCTTCCCTTTCCTTTCCAGTTTCATAGGATAAATAAGAAATCAGAAAGTAACACCCAACTCCTACCACTGCGGTAAGGAGAATACCACGGCGATAAGGTGGTCGCGTAACCGACAAAAATCGCACGCTACAATGTGTTCATCACTTGATTTCTCACTCCACACTTAAAATAAACGCAATTAATTGGTACCATTGAAATCCTTGTTCAAAAACGACCAATTTTCATGCTTACAAAAGTCAAAACCATTGAGTAATCAGAGAGTTATGAGAGGTTTTGCAAATCTTTGGAAACAGGGCACATGTGAGCAAGAACAAGTGTTCTTGGCGCCCTTTTTTGAATTTTGAAATTTTGAAATTTTTCTTTTATTTTTTAATTGATTTCAAAAATTAATTTCTCTCTGATTTTCAATCATTTTGAATTAATTCTTTTTTTTAAAATTCACAAATATGTTTAAATATTTTATTCCACAAAAAAAAAATATTATTTATTTAATATATTTTGAATTTTTGTAAAGAATTCTTTTTAATTGTTTTAAACATTTTAAAAGAGTTCTTTCTCTTGATTTTTCAAACACAAATGAATTTCAAGTCATCATATGGATAAAACATGTTTTTTTAAAACATTGATCCAAGGTCACAACTTGTTTATTAAATAAATTTGATAATTTCCATCATTTTATTTATTTTTTCTTCAAAATAAATACATTTTTTTTATGAAATTTGGGTTTCTTTGATTTAACCATCAAATTTTGTTTTCAAAAACACTTATGGGTCTCTTGGTATAGTGTAAGACTCATCCCTTTGTAAAGTAAATAATTTTTGGGCCTCAATCATTGTATAAGTCCCGATGCGATTTTTAAAATAACTGTGCGATCGCTATTTTTCATCTGGGCATCTCCTTGATCTGTAAGCCCCAACTCTTGTATAAAAATAATCTTTCGGGGCCTCTTTGTAGAGTGTAAGACCATCCCTTTTGTAAATAAATAATTGGGGCCTCAGTCATTGTATAAGTCCCTCTGTGGTTTTCAAAACCACGGCGCGATCGTCGCCTTTTCAAATAAATCATCTGGGCCTCTCCTTGAGTGTAAGCCCCATTTTTCTTCTTTACAAACACTTTTGGGCCTTGTCGCGGTGAGAATCGGATATCAAGCTATTAATTAACCTGAATCACAAATCATGAAGTTCACCACCGAGCTTTTATTTATCCAAAGGAAGGGGTAAAGGTCGAAAACCCTAAGTTAAGAAAGTCTAGGTTCGGGGGTTGGTTATACTTAGGGAAGGTGTTAGCACCCTAAGTATCTGTAGTACTCTACATGAACCTCTTGTTTTATTTGTGTTATATTATCATTTGCTTGCTAAGGAAATGTGCCAAGGGAGAGACATAGGGGTTAGTATATAAGTATGCTCGCCAAGACATCGCATCTCGTGCCTACGTATCCTGACGGGGATGGAATCAGAGCATTTGTAGTTCCCCTTAAAGGGTGAATAAAGTTTGTTGGGTTTTAGGAGAAGAGACAAGTCATCATCTTAATGAGAATACTCGACTTAAACCTCCACAAGTGTACAGAAAAGGGGTCGTTGCTTCACATTAAGAGAAGGGCTCAAACTCGGATATAAAATCGACGAGTATGCCACGTACCTCTCTTAGGTGGAAAAGAATCTACATCCTTCTCAACTATGTCATGGGGTAGGAGAATTACGTCTCAGTTAGAGGATGAACCATGTCTAGTTCTCTCATGGAGAAGGGAACCTAACTATAAGTTATCTAAGTTAAAGTATCCTAAGAGAAACTAACCTAATTCTATGATCTAAGGTTGAGTAAAGGGAAATTCTTGTCCTAGAAATTTATCACGCAAGCAAGTTCATCCAAAAGTTCGAATTTGATTCAATTTATTGAAAATAAAGTTGAATCAGGAGCCTGAGGGAATATGTGAATATAACCAATCATGGTTCTAATAACATCATGGACTTAATGATAAGTCTGCTAAAAACGTTCGCTCAAACTTTAACTAAGTGACAAATTGATATTCTAGTTAGGAATTAATTACAAAATTAAAACTTAATCAATTACAACTTATTAAGAAAATAAAATTCAATATAAATTTACTTAGAAAACAACCAACGCCTTATTAAGAATTAAACCCGATTTTAAACCAACGATTGATCGCAATTTATTATCAAGATAAACATTACAAAATAAAATTAAAATCAATATTCACTATTCTAATTGATCCTTAAAACCTAATACCTAAACTAATATTAGTATTAAAATTTAAACCAAAACTTAATAAAAGCTTAATCTAATATCAAAATTAATTAAAAAAGAAAGAACAAGAAGTAAGGTGGGGTATAACAAAGTAGAGTGGGCTTTTTATCCCAAGCCCAGGTACTGTTCATGAAGAAAGAAAAAAAAAAGGACTTGGGCTCAAGTTGATGAGCCCATCTCTCACAATGCACAAAACCGACACGGCCGCGGCCCAATGAATGCCACCACTACCACTGTTCAACGGAAACCAGAGTCACCGCGTCGAATCGTGCTTACAGTACGAAATCGTTTGGCTACCACTGTTAATTTCGATCGCAAGTTTCAATCGCCGGTGATTTCGTGTCGTTGGAGCAGGACCTTACATGGAACACATTCATAACCACAACATTCTAAAATTAAGCGTGGAAGCACGTACCTGAGAATAGTTTCGATGCAGCGGTTGCGACGATGTCGTAGCCTTCGTAAGTACGTTTTCTTATCCTCCTGCGTATCACCGCCACCGCGAATTTGTTGCTGTTGTTCTGTGCGTTGCGGTTGTTGTACGTGATTCCTTTCCAATTGTGTGAATAATTTGATGTGGTATGTATGCTGCCTTTGTGTATTGTTTTGTGTATGGATTTTTCTGGTGAATTCTCTCAGTGAACTTTTTCCCTCTTTTCTTGTTGTGAAACCGTGTCTCCCTTTTGTGATTCTTCCTGTGATTCTTTTATAGCCAAATGTGAATTAATTTGAATCATGAATGCGAGATTATTACTTGAATATATTGATTTGCTTGTCGATTTAGATGTTGGAAAGGAAGAATTCTGTTATAAATTGTGATTCTTTGGCCTCTTTTTTGTGATTTCTGCCATGAATGTTCCCGATTGTGGATTGATGACGATTACAATTTGGGAAGGAAATGCCGCTGTGATTCTGAATTGATTTCGACAGATTGTATGTCGGATAGGAAATATCAGCTAAAACGTTTTTGTGATTTTGAGATTAATGGTTGTTACCTGAGTTTACTTTCACGTTTTGTGGATCTTTCCAATTTCGTATTATTACGCTTGATTGTGCCTTGAATATCAATACCTGTCGTAAACACGAAAACATCATTAATGTCATATAACTTACTGCTCTTTTCTGCCCCGGATTTGGACAGGTGATTTACAGTGAAACATGTTCCGGTAAACACATAAGCATCGTGCTCACAAGAAACAACTGTAGCAGCAGCATGAGCACAAGGTAAACCACCCAACTGCCGTTGATGACAAGAGCACTCTCGACTCTGTATATTCGCAACGTTGGTTTTTTCAGTTGACACCATTTCAAACATAACCTCATTTGCTCGGGATTTTCATAATTTTGGCAATTGATGATGATGAATAGTTTCTGTTTCGGTACGATCCCGAATAATTGCCATTATGCTTATTGATATTGATGATTTTTCTATTGCATCAGGTCCGCAGCTTCCCAAACATCACCTCTCCGAGCCCAACCGTCAATTAGAATGTCGTAGACAAAGTGTTTCTTGGAATCTTTTGTGCACTCTGCATTCTGCCAATTTGTAGCATTCCTTCAACGCATCAAAAGTATGTGCATCACTCCAAGCCATCATTCTTCAATATCGTGAAGTGCCGGAAGGCCTTTTTAGTATCACCCAACGAAGCATAACCTTTCATAAGAGTTGCATATGTGTTTTCATTTGGGCTAACACCAGCTAAATCCAATATTCGTACAACATCTGACACTTCTCAACAGGCCAAGAATAAAAGTATTGCATGGGTATATATTAGGAATGTAGTGTGAATGTGTTGATTTTACATGTATTGCTAATAATATACTACACACATGTGATGCCTCATAAAACATGTCTCCTGTATGATATGCTAGCAATTCATAAAACCACACAATGATGTGTTGCACGACAGCACTATACATGCACAGCACCATAATTATGCATACATCATGCTTAGAAACTCCAATCAGCTCACGTTATTCCGGATCGCTCACAACAGACATACGTGATTCACACTAATATGATAATGAACCTAATATAGCACAATACACTATGATCACAACATCATGCCAATGCCGTCAAAAGATTCATGCAATTGTTATAACATTATGCCACTTGAAATTATTCTTGGAAATAATTAGGAAATGATTTGGCATGTAGAAATATGACATAGGATCACCTGAGTCGTGACTTAAAATTGATGGATCGTGCCTTGGACAACCTTGACCATTTGACTTAATTTGAACCGTGGTCATTTGTAATGAACTTGCAATGGTGAAGGAATATGGTTGATATGTAGCGTGGAAATGAACTTAAATCAAATGGAGATGGCTTGGTAGGCTGGAAACCAAAATGCATGCTTTGATTCTCAGTAAAATGTGGCTTGCACCTTTACTTCTAAGAAACTCATGAATTTCTGAAGAATTCATGAACTCTCAAATCTTAGCATATTTGAAATACTTCTCTGACAAATCAAAGGATCAAAACTTCGAACCAATCTATTTGAGCACTCCACCAAAGTTCTTAAGTCTTAAAGGTTAAATATGTATAAGGTCCCTGAAAATAACCCAACATTCAAGTTTGGTCCCTATAAATATTTTCTTCAAGGTTTGTTCTTCTTAAAGTTTTCCGTTTGTAAGTGTAGTCTCTCCCGTTAGTTTTCACTAACGGAGGATGATCTGGCGTGCCACATGTGTAAATTTGTCTTTTTTGATTAGGCCACGTTGTAAATGAGTTTGTCTTTATTTGAAAGAAGTTCAAACGTCTTTATTTGAAAAATAGAAAAAGAGGAATTAAAATAGAAAACGAAAGAAACTGAGAAGTCATTTTCCTAAAATCATTGCTTTGTCAAAGAAATTGTGCCCTAGCAGAAGAAGATAGTTGTTCGTGTAGTCGCAACTCTCAGAAGTGGTCCCAAAGGAGGTGAACTACGATTCGCAGCAGTGGTCCCAGGTAAATGAGTTTGTCTGCCATTGTTTTGTTTCTTTTATTGATTAATGATAGGTTTGCGTTTGTGGTCCCTCGATGGTTTGTCCCTTGTTTGTCCGTTGTTTGTTAAATGATAAACTTGTCTGCCATTTTCGTCCTCTTCTTGCTATGTTTAATATATGTTTTCAATGGTGGTCCCCTGCTTTCATTGGTATTGTTAGTCAACGTTGGGGGCAGTAAAATTAGGGTTACTCATGTTGTGTAAAAAAATGGTAAAAATTAAAGTTAGATTTAACTTTTGTGTGCAGGGGTATGGATAAGGTCACTGTTGTTTTTTATGTAAAGGGGTCTTTTGTAAAAGACACAAACATAAAATACGAAGGTGGGGAAGTATATGCTTTTAAGGGCCAGGATCCTGATTTTTGGAGTTTCTTTGAGGCATGTGACTTAGTTAAGGAGTTGGTACCTGAGTTTGATTACGAATTGGTTAAGAAGTGGTGGAAGACTGAGGAAGGATCATTTGAATATGACCTAAAACCATTTAAGGATGATGGAGATGCGTTTGAGTTGGCCTTGTATGCCATGGAGTACAAGTGTGACATTGAGATTTACTGTGAAAATAGGGTTCAAGGAGAGGACACAGGTATGGAGAGGATTAGAGAGAAAGGAAAGGCACCTAAGTGTGAGGAGGACATTGACAACAGCAGTGGATCAAGTGAAGAGTCTGAGGAAGACTCTGTGGAAGGTGTGCACTTTAAAGATAGTGAGGAGGAGAGAATGGGTGGGTTTGAGGAAGGGCTTGATGAGGTACTGCCTAATAGGGCTGTTGGGGAAGATAAAAAAGAAGATGATGGTGTTAGTGTGGAAGTCAACAAGAGTGAGCAAGAGCAGAAGGTATGTATAACTGAGGAGTTGGGAAAGGAACATGTCATTGAGGATGAATACTTGACTGATGAGCTGGATAGTGGTGGGGATGATGATAGTTGTGATGAGAGGCCTTGTGTTTTGAGGTATAGTGAGGAGGAGTCATTGAGCAAGGATTATGTGTTCAAAGTTGGGATGGAGTTTTCATCCTTAAGGCAGTTTAAGGATGCCATATTAGAACACAATATGTTGAATGGGAGGGAGGTAAAGTTTGAAAAGAATGATAAAAATAGATGTAGGGTTGTGTGCAAGGACAAGAAGAAATGTGACTATACAGTGTTGTGTAGTAGGGTATTGACCTCAACCACTTTTAGGATAAAAACCTTGTTTGCCAAACACAGGTGTGGTAGACAATTCTTTAACAGAAATGCTAGAGCTGAGTGGGTTGCCAAGGTAATTGTTGATGGCTTGAAGAATAATCCTAGAATGAGGTTGAATGAGGTAGTTGCTGATGTAAGGAAGAGGTATGCAACAGAAATCCCAGGATGTAGGGCATTTAAGGCTAGACAGATTGCAAGAGCCGTTGTTGAAGGTGACTGAAGCAAACAGTATAGCCTCCTTTGGTCCTATGCTGCTGAATTGAAAAAGGCCTCAGCTGGTAACACATTTAAAATCAGTACTAGTTCTCCAAGTGAAGGGTTGAAACCAAGATTTGAGAGATGCTATATGTCATTTGATGGAACTAAGAAAGCATTGACATGAACATGTAGGCCTTTCATTGGTTTGGATGGATGCCATTTGAAGCATAAATATGGTGGTATTCTTTTGATTATTGTTGGAAGAGACCCCAATGATCAATACCTACCTATTGCATTTGCTGTGGTTAAGATGGAGACAAAGGATTCCTGGAGCTGGTTTATGAAGTTGTTGATTGAGGATATCGGAGATGGAAGGTGGTGCTTTATATCTGATCAACAAAAGGTATTCTTCATGCATTGTTGGATTTCATTTTTCTTACATACATTACAATGTCCTAATGCTTTATTGTTTTCCCTGATTAGGGTTTAGTGCAGGTTTTTGAGGAAGAGTATCCATCATATGAACATAGATTCTGTCTAAGGCATCTGTATGCAAACTTCAAAAAGAGATTTGAAGGAGGGACTTTGTTCAGAGATCTAATGATGGGTGCTGCCAAGGCTACATACTTTGAAGCTCATGAAGCAAAGATGCTAATGATTAAGGATGTCAGTTTAGAGGCCTATGAGTGGACAGAGTCAATTCCCAAAAAAAAATGGTGTAAGCATGCCTTTCCTATATTTTATAAATGTGATGTTTTGGTGAACAATTTGAGTGAGTCATTTAATGCAACCATATTGTTGCAAAGAGACAAACCCATAATAACAATGTTTGAGTGGATAAGGAATTATTTAATGGGGAGGTTTGCTACTCTTAGGGAAAAGGTGGAGAGTTATAAGGGTATCATAATGGCCAAACCCCTAAGGAGACTAGATAGGGAAATAGAGAATAGTGCTTCCTTGACAGCTACATATGCTGGTAGGTTGTCATTTCAAGTGAGTCATGTGTTATTTACTGACAGTTTTGTGGTAGATCTTGAAAAACATACTTGTTCTTGCAACTTTTGGGAACTGGTGGGTATTCCTTGTAGGCATGATGTGGCTGCCATCCATATGAAGGTAGATGACCCTATTAAATATGTCCACACTTGCTATCACAAGAGCACTTATGTTGCATGCTATAGTGAGGCTATTACCCCACTAAATGGACAAAATAAGTGGCCTAAGACTGATAATGAGGGAATGCTGCCACCTAATTTCAAACGAGGCCCGGGGAAACCTAAGAAATTGAGGAGGAGGGAACCTAATGAAGAGAGTCAAACTAGATGGCAAAGAAAAAACACCAACCATAGGTGTAGGTTTTGTTTTCAGTTAGGCCATAATAAAAAAACTTGCAAGAAATTGAAGGAAGAATTAGAAGTTGCAAAAAGGACTAGCCAAGCCACTCAAGATAGCCCAGCAGAAACATCTCAAGCAATTCCAACCCAAGTAAGTCAAACTGCTGAGGCATAAAAAAAAGGGTAAGGGTACCACTTTAATAATGTTGTTATTTTCAATGTGTAATTCAATTGCTAAATTTATTAATCATGTTGATGTTATGTTGATATACAGGGGAGGCCTAAGGGGTCATCAAACAAGGTGCCTAAGAAATCAAGGCCTACTGCTAAAGAGGGAGATGCATCAAAGCCTACTGCCAAAGATGGAAATGCATCAGAGCCTGCATCAGAGCCTGCTGCCAAAGAGGGAAATGCAACAGAGCCAGCAGAAACATCTCAGGCAATTCCAACCCAAATAAGTCAAACCACTGAGGCATCAAAAAAAAGGGTAAGGGTACCTTTAATAATGTTGTTATTTTCAATGTGTAATTCAATTGATAAATTTATTAATCATGTTGATGTTATATTAATATACAGGGGAGGCCTAAGGGGTCATCAAACAAGGTGCCTAAGAAATCAAGGCCTGCTGCCAAAGAGGGAAGTCCATCAAGGCCTGCTGCCAAAGAGGGAAGTCCATCAAAGGATGCTATCAAGGATGGAATTAATTCAAAGTCTGGTGTTAAGGGAGGGCTGAATGAGGATGTGGAACCAACTAAGCAAATGGATACAGATGAACCTGAGGGCATTGAGGTGGAAAACCCAACATCATTAGATGACACTATTGCTACTGTTCTTACAGGTTCTGATGTCTTGAACATTCAACCATTGAGGATTGATAAGTCACCTGTCAAGACATCTCAGCCAAGTCCAGGTGGTCCAAAGGTATTCTTTGGGAGGCAACCAAAGGTGAGCAGGAACACTCCATTCAAACCACCTGGTATAAGAACATCCTTGTCTAAGCCAAGCAGTAGTGAACCACCAAAATTCAGGACACAGAGCAGATACAAGACAAATGACAGTGGCTTGACTGAAAAAAGAGAAAGTCAGAGGTTGAAGACACTTAAGTCAAAGAGCATGCCAGGCCCAGAGAAAGAACATGATGATCCTGTGATTATACCTGACACTGACTGCATCAATGCCAAGGGTCACACACAATGAACTTCATCCTGATTTTGTGTAAATGGTGTTTATGAACACCTGTTATCATGTTTTGTTCAAAATTATGTATTCAAATATGTGATGTAAAGTACTGATGTGGTCTTTAGGCCCAAAATACATTTCCGTATTCTGATGTAATGTACTAGTGATTTAATCAATTTACTATTCTGGTTTTGGTACACTTCTGTTTTAGTATAATTCTCACTTTTATAGGTCACTTAAATATGTGTCACTTAATTATGTGTCACTTAATTAAAGTGTCTTTGAATAGTACTATTTTGGTATAACCAATTATGAGACATCAGTACAAAACAACATTTCATTTTGATCAAATGCTCATAACAAAACAACAACAGATATCATTAACACAGAACATTGTTACATTTACCAAACTAAACCATATCAAAACATTCTTACATTTTGAAGACCTTCTCAAAACAAGATAACATTACAACTCCTAAAGACAAACATTACATTTTCATTAAAACAACAACACATTTCATTCACTTAACTCTACAATTACACCTAAGCACAAAATACATGTTGACCAATACTGAAATTATAACACAAATAGTCTTCAAATTTCCATAGAATTCCACTGCCTTGAGCTTCATCTTCAGCCTGTTGTTCTTCTTCATCAATTTTTCATAGAGATCCTTAAAGGTTTCCACCATTTGCATATCCCTCTCTTCCTTGCTCCATTCAACATCTTTAATCCCTCCTCCAATTTCATCATCCCAAACAAACATATTGCACGTACCCTCATTCTTCCAAAACGGACATCTCCAAAATAATCTACCTTGATTCTTTCCCCTCTTGCACACGTAGGAAATCAAAGTTCCCTTACATCCACACTTTTTCCCTTCACTGTTGTTAAGACTCTTGGAGTGTTGTGAGACTACCCTGCTGAGCCTAGATGATGTAGACATGACGACGAAATAGGACAATTATGAAGGAGAAAGTTTACGAGAATACGAAATAGGACAGTTATGAAGGGGAAAACACAACCAAAGAAGATGGAGATTATGAAGATTTGGGGTTTTAGGGATTAGGTCGTGAATGTTCAAGGAGGAGAGTAGAATAAATCAAACCTATAAACATTTTTTACTGGTCAATGAAATAAAACACAGTTGGCAAGACAAATTTACACATGTGGCACGCCAGGTCATCCTCCGTTAGTGAAAACTAACGGGAGGGACTACAATTATAAACGGAAAACTTTAGGAGGACCAAACCTTGAAGAAAATATTTGTAGGGACCAAACTTGAATGTTGGGTTATTTTCAGGGACCTTAGACATATTTAACCCAATTCTTAATGAACAACCTAACTTGCATCGTAAGTAATGGGGACTTGAAAAGAGAACAATGGCTTGAATACCACGAATCTTTGCCTTATATCTTGTACTTTAGTCCACAAAGGCAATCTTGACTTGCTGAGAAACATAATAGTAATGTATTGAAGAGTCCTTGAAGATAAATAAGGAAAGAAATCTTGGCATGAAAAAAAAACCCTAGCATTCCTGATCTTCAATTCAATCACAAAGGTAATCACATTCCATCCACTACTACGAAAAACCCATTTAACAACGGTTGGGAATGACATATAATGACGCGGGCGAAGGCGTTGTTATGTAGATTGTCGTTGTAAGTTTGCTGTTTCTACAACGGTCTGGAAACCGTTGTTGAAAGGCAGGACGCACGCCATATATCACAACGGTTATGATAATAAACCGTTGCGATACATACACTTAGGTTCTGGGTTAGAAACCCATCAGTAGCGAATTTATATAAAACATAAATTACTTATGATATCGGTTACAATATATAACCGTTTTTGTAAGTACCCTAAGTTTATTATATTAAATGTAGATTGCTTGTTTTCCAAACACCTCACTAAATAAATATACATGGATTAAATTTGATGAAGATGTCTATAATCTGCAAATTAAACTGTTCTTGAAAACCAACTTAAACAAACCAATGTTGTTTTTTGATTGCATTCGTCTCATCGTGCATTTCACGCTCTTTTACATATATTGTGGTTTATTGATCTGACTCCTTCGAGCCTCATCTTTGATTTAACTATATTGGAAGATGGCGATGCATCCAAGGAGCCAGATCATTATACCATAATCTATATATAAAAGAACGTGAGATAAATGATGAGAGGCATGCAATCAGAAAACAACATTGGTTTGTTTAAGTTGGTTTTCAAATACAACTTAATTTGCAGATTATAAGTATCTATGTCAAATTAACTGAATGTATTTTAAGTGAGGGTTAGTGAAACAAACAATCTACATAGAATATAATAAACTCAAACAAAATTCTATACCAGATCCAGATATTATAAACTCATATAATACGCTTGCTACCACCAGCAAACTTTAAGTGAGGGTTAGTTAAACAAACAATGTAAATAGAATATGATAAACTCAAACAATATTCTATACCAGACCCAGAAATTATAAACTGATATAATACACTTGCTTCCACCACCATCATCACCCTGTATCATCCCCTTAACCTGAAAGGAAACAAAGCAAACTTCAATAATGAGCATCCTCAGTTGAAAACAAACTCTAAAACCATAATCCAGTGATGAGTAAAGAGAGGAACAGGAATAACGCACCTTTTAATGAAACTAATCGCGGAACAGGAATCAATTATGATGTTGAACTAGTTTGGGAAGCCATGAAAAAGAAATATAAGGAGTAAGAAGCTTACACAAAAGCTTCATACTTCTTATACTTCTTTTCATTGCTTCTAAAATTAGATAAAGTTTGCTTACACTGTTGTTTCTTCATTTACTAACATCTTGTTCGTGATGTTATGAAAAAAATACAAGGTGGATGAAGTTTCCATCATAGCTTCATGCTTCTTATACATTTTTCCATAGCAACACAAACATTATGAAGTTTCCAAAGTATGGTCTTTGTTAAGGTAGTGATAACGAATCTGAAAAAATGAGAACAATCAACAAAAACAACATGCAACAAACGAGATAATAGGAAATATCTAACAATAGATGGAAGAAGAAGAATACCTTAATGTATGAAGCACAAGATTCACGCTAATGGTGAAAACGAAGATAAAAAATGGGTTCTAGGGTTTCACTTTGAAGGCAACAGCGTTACTGTCAATTAAGTGAAAGTTATTTCGCTTATATATGGGTAAACTATTTCACAACGGTTAACAATAACAACCGTATAGATATGTATTTATTTATTATAAATATATCACTACGGTTTACCAGAATAACCGTAGTGATAACCCTTTTATCTGTGAATTTTAAAATAAATAAAAACCGTATAGATATGTATTTATTTATTATAAATATATCACTACGGTTAACCAGAAGAACCATAGTGATAACCCTTTTATTTATGAATTTTAAAATAAATAAAAAAGAAAAGGTGCGCCTTAACTTCTAACTTAATGCATCTGCAGTTTAAACATCAACAATGTAATTCACAATGCATCTGCAGTTTAAACATCAACAATGAAATTCGAACCCTAATTCAACTATTACATTTCATAACAAAGTAAATATTAAACTTAAAGGAGACAAAAAAACATAACATCTTGATATTTCCAGAAAATATCTCTGATTTCAGTTTGTTCTTCAAATTCTTGTTCTTTTTCTTTAAATCCTCATACATAACCTTCAGATAACCCACAACTTCCAACTCTGACTTCATAATGCTCTCATCGTCATTTCCATCTCTTTCTCCCATGTCTTCATCCCATATGAACAAATTACATGTTTCATCGCTCCTCCAAAATGGACATCTCCAAAAAAGCCTTCCTTTATTTTGTCCCTTCTTGCATTGATACGAAACCATACGACCATCACAACCACAAAAATTTCCAGATCGAGATTTTACACTGGAACAAGACGTAGAAACACCTTTGGATGATTTTGTCTTCAAATGTGACATTGCAACACCTTAAAGTAGAATACTTTGTTGTTGTTGTTGTCTTCTTCCCGACAATGGTGAGGGCGTTGGTGTTTGGGTTGTTTCAATGGATAAATTGATATATATATATATACTTGGTGTTTAAAATACATAAAAATAAGTTTCAATTTGTAACAACGGTTTTGAGAAATACCCGTCGTGATATCCTTATTATTTTTTAGCTAAATATTAATAAAACTTAAAAAGGGAGCATTTACATCAAAGGGATAAACTATATGAGGGCGATGAGGTTCGAACCCATGATAGCTAGATTGTATCACCACGGTTTTCATAAAAATCGTTATTATACCCTTGAGATTTCTAATTAAAATAATGCGCGCGCATCCAGTTCGCACTATAAGAACGGTGTATAGGATGCCGTTGTAAACCTGGCGTTGTTGTTTGGTTGTTTTGTAGTAGTGATCTGCTGAGATCTCAATCCAAATATGAAACACTTTGACTTAATGAAAGTCAAAGCAATCTTTTAGATGATTATGACCTTAGCATAAGAACCATGTCTTGAGGAATTTTTTGAAAATAATGATACAACTTATGATGCAACTTGCCACGAAAACCCTATCCAGACTTCCAATGACCACACTTAACGCCAACGAGAAGAAAACCCTAATCCTCCTTGAGGTATATACTAAAAGTTCTGGGAACTTCTGAGGAAAATGATCAGTGGAAGACCTTAGAACCATAATCCATTGGTCACTCCCTGAAAGGCTTGGCTGGGAGAATCTACACTTAAAGTATTGCACCTGCACAAACTGGTTAGTCATGATAAACACGACACAAGATTTTGTGACCTAATTCTTAGAAGATCATGGCCAAAGGCCAGATAATCTTATAGAGAGAAAACTAAGAAATCTTAGGGTCAAAAATTAGGGTATGACAGGCCTATAATAGAGTGTAAGACCCAAACCCTTTTTGTACATAAATAATTTTGGGTCTCTGCTGTAGTATAAGTCCCACAACGTCTTTCGGCATCGCGGCGCGATCCCAGTTTTCAAAATAAGTCATTTAGGCCTCTCCTGGAGTATAAGCCCCACTCTTTTGTTAAAAACTTTGTTTTAAACAATAAACAACTTCCATGGGCCTCTCCTTGAGTTATAAGCACCATACCTCTGTTATCAAAACCATCTATCTGTTTTAACTGGTACTAAGAGGAGCATTATTCCCGGTGAAACTGCTCTTTGACCACTTGGGTCTCCAAACACTCTTCTTTTTTCAAACAAGTTTCTTTTAATTCAAATTTAAGCTCAAAAGTTTCTCAAAAGTTTCTTCAATTTCTTAAAACCCTAATCATACAGTGGTCATCAATGCAATCAATCACTATACACTTGGCCATCTTTTCAGAGTGTAAGAACCAACATCATTTCAATTCAATGCATACTTGTTTATATACCTGTCAATACACTTATCTGTATATACTTGTGCATATCTGTCTAGAGTTTCCCCAGCAGTTAGGTATACACTTAGGTCAAACCAGAGGTTACTTCTAACTTAGTCAATAACTAGTTCCCTCATAGGAAACTTCCCTCAATACAGTCTGCCTCCTCTTGGGCTTTTTCAATATGGAACAGAGAAAGGCATTATTTCCGGTGAAACTTTTCTCAAGACTGTCAAAACTTATAAACATATACAAGAAATTCATTTCCCCAGAGAGGATTAATTCTCGGTGAAACCTCTTTTGAATTTCTTCAAACCTTAGAACTGTTCAACAAAGAAAGGATTATTCCCGGTGAAACTTTTCTTGAACTTTTCTTAGGCTTGGACCTACAGGATTCCTAGAAGTATCCCCAGCCTCCTCTTGGGCTTAGTACAAGGACCAACAGGCTTTTTAAAAGTTCCCCAGCCTCCTCTTGGGCTTAGTACAAGGACCACAAGGCTTCTTAAAAGTTCCCCAGCCTCCTCTTGGGCTTAGTACCAGGACCCAAAGGCTTCCTAAAAGTATAGGATAAAATTTAGTCATCTCTACTAGTTCAATCCCCAGGAAAGTCAAAATTCCAGAACATCCTATCATCAAGGGTTAATCTTCATCCCTTAAACCCTTAGCCTCCTCTTGGGCATCATAAAAAGATCTCTCTACACCAGATTCTACCACTTCCTAAGAGACTTGTATAGTCTCAACCTCCACTTGGGCTTTATACAAATAGATTTAGAAAGTCTCACTTATCATAGTCTCCCTTTGGACTTAACACACAGAGACCCTTAAGCATAGGAAAAACCCTTATCACTCTACCAATACACCAGTCTCCAGAAGAGTTAAAACCCCAACAAGGTTTAAACTTTCACCTTAAAAAACATCGCAACCAGGGACAAATTACCATCAACAAAAACAGAGCCTCATGGCATCTGATATTTCAACTCTTCCCTAAATTCCTCAGCAAGAATAAATACTTTTGGATTTCCTAATACAATTTGGACCTGCTCCTGGATTTCCATAAATCCTCAACAAGAGATAGCCTCCTCTTAGGCTTCATATAAGAATTTTCCCCAGTCAGCCTCTCTGTAGGAGGATACCTCTTCTATACATCACATACCAAAACAAACAATCAAAACTTTTTTCCAGATAATTGCTGTAAGTGGCACACTTGTTGATTTTCAAAATCCAAGATGGAGTCCTTCTCTTATCCTAGCTAAAATTTATCTTTCATCTGACTGCAGTAAGTGGCAAACCTCTGGATTCCATACATCTAAGCCAATGCCCTTCTCTTAGCATGAAAGATTCATAAAGGAAAAAATGGCATTGCTTTACACTGAGTTAAAGCTTCTTCCTTCATGACACCTCTCTTATAAAGGAAATTATGGCATTACTAGATTTTCACATCCCAGTTAAAGTAATTTCCCTTATAATCAATTCCTCAACATTTTGTGATGAATAGGTGAGATATCTCCCTTTAGATATGACAAATTCTCTCTCAATCACCCTTTTAGCTTCAATATTGGGATTTGAACAAGACACACACATCTTTCCCCCCATAGAATAGGAGGAACTACGATTGCTCTAATTTCCCAAATCTCTTTACGGGAATACGTAGGCATAAGATTGCGAAATCTTAGCGAGCACACAAATAAAAAACTTTAGGTCCAGTACCTTCCCAAAAACAACAAAAAACCCGAAAACAACAAAAACAGTCTCTCAGCATTCCCAAAGGAGAAACTTTCCCAATCCACAACAGATGAACACAAGAAAGCATTTCAAAATAACAGAAATACATGCAAAAGAAGGTTCCTGTGGATTACCATAGATACACTGGGTGTTAATAGCTTCCCATTGTATAACCAGACCTCGATCCCCAATCTATTAGCATTTGTTAAAGAAAACACTTGCGTGCAGGGTTAGTTTAAGATATCTTCCCCTTCCTTTCTAGCTTCATAGGATAAATACATAAATCAGAAAGTAGCACCAATCATGCGGTAAGGTGGTCGCGTCACCAGGAAAAACCGACTGTTATACTTATATATCATGCATCATGGTGCTAGACGATGGTCCATGTTGGTGAGCCTCAATTCTATGCTGATAGATTGGGTGGGAGTAGCTAATTCCTATGATGATGAAATTAGTGAAGCGTTACCTATGGTGATGGTAATGATTTTGGTGTGCTCTGATCCTAGGCGGGAATTGGAGCGAGTGAACCTGAGAGTTCACAATTTGGTACCACATACATTGAGCCGTGATAGAGTCTCGTTTCATATATACATATATATATATATATATATATATATATATATATATATTGCATTCTTGTATGTGTGGATTGGTGTGAAGCGTGAACTGTGGATTGGGTGACTTGGTGTGTACTATTGGTGTGCTTACATATAATTAGGCAATTCTTTATATGTTTGTGATTTCTCACCTCTTCTTTATATGGGCACCGTGCAGATAATCTGCGGTAGAGGCGTGGATGTGAGTGGAAGATGATGCTCTTCCTTTTTCTATGTCGAGTCGGCATCTGCTCTAATGTGTAACACCGGGGGAGGGATATAACACTGTTATTATATTATGTTTTAGGAAGACTATTATGTTTAGATCCAAAATTTGATAATCACTTTAATTTTGTTATGTCATGATTATGTTTGAAGTTTCGAAATATTTACTTGGTTGATGTTCCGCCGCTAATAATAAAAGTATGGTGTTGGTCTAGCTAATTATTGTTGCCATTATCATTATTAATAATAATTTTTAAAAGGTGGCATGTGTTACATATCTGAATGTATGAGCAGGAGTATGTTGAATTATAGCATCCTAATTGCATAAATGTTTAATTTACTTTGATTTTTAGTATAATTATCGTGGGGGTAATTAGGGTGTTACACTATGCGAAGAAAGAAGAAAGGACACTCAAATGGTACTTAAATTAGAACCGAAATGGACGATGTTGAAAAAGAGAAGAGAAGGTGTGGAATTTGTCGCGAAATAGGTTATATGTGTAGAAAATGTCCAAATGTAGTCAGCTCGTCTAACAGATTCGTCTAGATAATTTTGTTTTTTAGTTAATCATTTAGTCAAGGTTTTAGCTTTCATTTCATGTCTTTGTAATTCAACATTCATTTAATATTCAAGACAGGTTTCAGCAACAACAATAAAGAAACCGTGCATAAAACAACAAAGTGATAAACAATAAAATGATTAAACACATCAACATGTCTAGGAGATTACAACTATCAAGACAATATCCGTTGGTCCATACATCATCAAAACAACATCATAGTCATTTTTAACATCTTTCCAGGATCGAGTTTCTCCATTTTTAACAAGCCTGTCAATTGTTCCAATCTTTTCAGTGTCAGCAAAATCTCCATCTAACCAACTCACCAGGCTTCTCTGAAAATGCTCGAATGTCACTGTGTTCCATAGTCGGATCTTCATAGGAGACTTTATTGCCGAAAAAACAGTTGAGAAACTCTTTTGATAATAGGAGCATTTGGATTGGTAAAATACTTCATTCTTGAAGAAATATTCACTGCAACATTTAGGCTCTCCGACAACAATTGAAAAATGTTGCCAAAACTCTGAAAAACGTTGCCTAAAAGAATAGGTGACGTTTTCTAGGCGTCTCCTGTGCGAGCGTTGCCTATTGTCTTAGGGGACGTTTTTTTCATGATCTTTGGGCACGATTTTTAAAAACGTTGCCTAAATAAAAGGAATAGGGGACGATTATTCGTGGCCTCTGAGGCGACAATTTTTAAGTGTTGCCAAATGCTGCTACAATTAGTAAGCGTTTCCTTAAATCTAAAACAAAATGAATGTTTTTACAGTTTTTACAATTTCCCCACCTTCTTAATCAGGAGGATTATTTTTACAATGTCCCCATAAAATATACAATTTTGCAATTAATTTCTAAATAATATAGTTTATGATGACCATACATCCACAAAAGTTATATTACAATAAAATCGAGTTCAAACATTAATTCAAGATAGTAGTCAGTAAACAAAATTCCTAACGTAACATTATTTATAATACTAAGTTTAATACTTTGAAATACGACCGTAACAAAATAACAAAAAACATAGTTCAAGTTTAATGCTTTCAACTACAAGCCAAAAAAAACACATCATCCAACTCATTCAAGTTTGTCTTCTAGCTTGGAATTCATCATCCATATCGTCCTCTTGAAATTCATCTGATATGTCGTCCTCCAGAAATTCTTCATCTACGTCGTCCTCTTGAAATTCACCATTTATATCGTCCTCTTGAAATTCACCACCAATATCTTCTTGAAATTCATCATCTACATCTATGTCACCCTCTTGAAATTCGTCACCTACAACGTCCTCTTGAAATCCGTCATCTATGTCGTCCTCTTGAATATCATCATTTATATCGTCATTGATACCTTGTTGGATAAGAAAATAAAACAAAATACATCATAATTGTTTTTCTATCAAATTTATACAGGAAACACAAGTTGATCTGTAAGGTTGAGTTAGGATAATTTATACAACAAAATCTTCAAAATTTATACATCAAGAAAGGGGTGCATAAGAAAATTTAAACAAACAACACAATTTACAGAAATAGAATTTATACAGAAAATTTTGTAATTATTATTAAATATGGTGGTAGAAAACATGATAAAGTTGGAAACCAAACAAGCCCCCAAAATATTGCCATCTAAACTCCTTTTTAAAATATTATATATCATCATGACTTGAAATATTATCATCACTTAATATATATATATATATATATATATATATATATATATATATATATATATATATATATATATATATATAGGGGGCATATCAAGTGAGAGTGATTTTAAAATGAGAGATGAGAGGAATAAATAACAGTCATTAGATCAGATTATCAAGAGAGAGAGTCACATTAATGAATAAGTTTAATCATTATTGTTTGATTGATCTAATGGTTGTTATTTATTCCTCTCATCTCTCATTTTAAAATCACTCTCACTTGATATGCTCACTATATATATATATATATATATATATATATATATATATATATATATATATATATATATATATATATATATATATATATATATATACAAGTACAATGAATCAATTTAGATTATATGTTTCTAAGAAATACCATCCTTCTTTAGTAAATGACTCAATGAGAAAAAATTGTCATATAAAAGTATCAAGTGAAAGAAAATTTATTTCTCTAATAGTTAACAAAAATCTTATTTTGAATGGAGATTAAGTTTCAATGTTTTAGAAGTTTTTAATTTAGAAGTCTTGATTATTGTTTTTAATTTAGTCTTAATTATATATATTATAATTAAATGTTTTAGTAGTTTATGAGTATCTCAAGTATTTTACTTCCTATGAAAATTACGGATGGCAGTTTTTAAAAAATTCATAGTTGCATCTTTTTAGTTTGATTTTGTGAGTGTCTCATTTATAGGTCTTTTCCACCAAAAAAACTTGCATAGGACAATTCGTAATTTGTCAGGTATAAATAGTGTAGTTTGCCAGTGGTATAAATTCTTAATGAAATATAAGCAAAAATTAAGAAAAAATAAGTCAAAGAAAGTTTATGTATTTGATCCAAATTTGAATCAAATTGTATAACTTTGATTATTTTTGTTTATATTTCCTAAGAGAGAATATGATCATAAGTGTGTATAGTTTCAAGTAGTATTTTTTAGCTTCATACTTGAGCATAATGTAGCGCGAATTTTTGCGTGGTTGCGAAGCACTATCGCTTTGGGGTACTACAGTTCGATTCATTTTTTATCCTATTGAAGCTGATTAAGGAAGGGAAATAGATGTCTCTAATTAACTCTGCTTGCATACTGAGTTTAAACAGATGACTGTTGGTTTACAGATGCTATCCAGATTGTGGGTCTCTCTTAGGTTATTTTGTTAAAAAAAATGGAGTGCCTGGACTGTTCATGAGGACTTTGGTAGGGGACTGGGTTTGATGTTTTTGATTAGTGTGCTCGCTAAGATTTTTCAATATTATGCCTACGTATTCCCGTGTTTAAACGAAACAAGGAAATCAGAGTGATCGTAGTTCCTCCTATTCTAAGGGAGGAAAAGATGTTTTGGTGTCTCGTTCAAAGCCCAAGACGGAGGCGAAAAGTTTAGAGAGAGAGAGAACTTGTCATCTCTAAAGGAGAATTTGTCGTCTGTTTATCACAACTGTTGGGTGACTGTTTATAAAGGAGGATTACTTTAACTGGGATATGTGGACCCAGCAATGCCATAATTTCCTTTATAGGGGATTTATCCTGAAGGAGAAAACTTTAACTCAGTGTAGAGCAATGCCATCTTTCCTTAGGAATTTTTCATACTAAAAGAGGGACAGTGGCATGGATGTAAATAATCCAGAGGCTTGCCGCTTATAGAAATTAGATGAAAGAAAGGGAGTTTTAATTTTTCTATTTTGGCATGTGATAAACAGAGAAATGGCTTCCTACCGAGGGATTTTGATTATCTCTGAGGGGATGTATCTTGTATAAAGCCCAAGATGGAGGCTGACAGGGTTTTGACTGACTCAACAAGAGAGTGTATATATATATATCTTTTACGAGGCCCAAGATGGAGGCTAAAAAAGGTTTAACTCAACAAGAGAGTGCTTTTATCTGTCCTGTACAAAGCCCAGGATTGTGGCTGAACAAGCTGGAGAAAGCCTAAGAGTAGGATAACTTTGCTGGGGGGAATCATTATACAAAGCCTAAGAGGAGGCTATTGACCCAACAAGAGGGTGTTTTTTGTTTGTCTCGTACAAAGCCCGAGATAGAGGCTAAAAGGGGTTGACTCAATAAGAGAGTACTGAAAGGTGAGCGACTCAACAAGAGAGTCTGACTCAACAAGAGAGTCTGAGAAGGTTAGCTTCGCTGGGGAGAATCATTGTACAAAGCCCAAGAGGAGGCTGACTTCTCTGAGGAAGGATCATTATACAAAGCCTAAGAGGAGGCTAGCTTCAGCTGGGGATTATTAAGATCCCGAGGCAGGTCCAAATGGGGAATCAACTCTTGCTGAGGGTTACAGAAGAATTGAGGTATCAGATGCCTTGAGGTTCTGATTTGGGATAGTGTTATCTGATGGTAAATCGACCCTGGTTGGGGATTTTCGGGAGAAAGACGGGGTTATAAAACCTACAAGCTCTAACTCTTGCTGGAGATTTAATCCAGAATCCGGGGTTTCTCCTACTGTTTGGAGGGGACTTGAGAATGTTTTTGAGACTCAAGGGTATTTAGACTGTCCAAGTCTACTGGTAGAGTTTTATCTTTTGTATGATGCCCAAGAGGAGGCCGACTCGTTTAAGGGATGAGTATCAACCCTAGAATTGGTCTGAAGGTTTTTTGGTGACCTTTTAGAAAAACTGCTCTAACAAAGGATGACTAAGTTCTGTCCTATACCTCTAAGAGGTCTTCAGGGTCCTTGTATGAAGCCCAAGAGAAGGCATGAGAACTTTTAAGAAGCCGTATGGTCCTTGTACAACGCCCAAGAGGAGGCGGGGATGCTTTTAGGAAGCCTGTGTGTCCCCAAACCAAGATAAGTTCAAGAAATGCAATTCACAGAGAAGAGATCATTCCAGGAAAGTTTGAGGGTTTGGAAGAAACTCGAAAGATTCCATTCACGGAGAAAAGATCATCTCTAGGGAGTTAGAGTTTCTTTGACAATTTTTAAGGGTGACAGTCTGAGAAAAGGTTCACTGAGAATACTGCCTTTCTCTTTGTTCCATATTGTTTAACCCCAAGAGGAGGGAAGACTGTATCTGGAATCCTACGGGGGATCTAGTTTTGTTTGTATTTGAGAGTGACCAACAGGGCTTTACCTAGTTCTAGACGTAGTTGTCGGGGAAAACTCTAAATAACTATACTAGTATATATACAGTTGATATATGACAAGTATGTAAAAGGATGTGAAAGAAGACTTACAGTGAAGCAGCCCCACAATATAGTTATATATAGGAAAGCAGTAAATGAAAGCGGATAAACACTTACCCGTTGTAGAGCTTCCATGTTGTTTTGTTAGTCGTTCAACAAAGAAATTAAAGACAATATATATATATATATATATATATATATATATATATATATATATATATATATATGAATTCAAAATCAAAGGAGAAAGTGTTTTGAAAAGATTGTTGGGGCTTACAGCTCAGGGAGAGGCCCAAGGTTTTAGCAGTGATCGCACCGCTATTTTGAAAATGTACAGATGAACTTATACAATAACTGAGGCCCAAAAGGTTTTTATTTACAAAAGGGGTAGGTCTTACACTCTATTAGAGGCCCAAAAGGTTATTTAAAGAAAAGAAATGGGACTTACAACACGAGGGGAGGCCCAATTGATTTTCGTTTTGAAATGGCGATCGCGCCGAGATTTTTTTAACGCAGAGGGACTTATACAATGTCTGAGGCCCAAAATGGTTTTGGTTAAAAAGGGATAGGGTCTTACACTCTATTAGAGGCCCATGAGTGTTTGAACAAGATTTGTTTGGGTGAAAATCAAAGAAACCCTAATTTCATCATTTTTTAAAAGTAATTTCTCAAAGAAAATCAATAAAAATTGATAAAATACCAAATAAGTTTGAATGAACAACTTGTGATTTTTGGTTGAGATTTGAAAAATGATGTTTTAATCACAAGATGAATTAAAACTCATTTGGTTTTGATTTTCAAGATGAGGATCCACTTTTAAAAAGTTTAAAAACAATTAAAAATGAATTTATTCACAAAAATACCAACTATATTAAATAAATAATATAAATTTTATTTTCTTGTGGAATAAAATATTTCAACATTTTTGTGATTTTTTGCAAAAAGAACCAATAAAAAATAATTAAAGTTGAGGGAGTTATTAATTTTTCAAATCATTAAAAATAATATAAAAAATAATAAAAAAGTGAAAAAACATTAAAAAGGGGTCTGGGGCGAGGGGGATTTGAACCTCAGACCTCTTGTGTACAGTGCGTGCTTCCTACGACTAGGGTGGTGATACATCCGTGTATCAAACCCCAGCCACAAATATACAAGGCTGGTCTTGTTTTTGGTCTGGCCAAGGCAAGGCTCGGCAAGGCTCTTGGTTAGAAACGTGAAGGCCATAACTTCCTCATTTCTCCATGGATTGTGACAAAATTTATATGTATATGGCCCAGAATTTCACAAGGAATCCAACGGTGGTGGTGGTTTTTTCAGATGAGGCTCCTATTTCAAAACCCGATAGTGTTCATGAAATAGGCATATAATTGCATTTTCTGTGCTACCTCTTGGTACATGCATGAATTACATGGTAAATTGGTGCAAACACAACACATATAACATGTATGAGAGATGCATGATCAGTGGACTTCAAAGCAAGGCATATTTCAGAGAGTTCAAGTTGTGATGCTTACCTCTTTTGGAGCTTTTTGGGCTATCTGCTAAGTGCTTTGTTCCAGAAATGTTTTGATGCTTTGGACACCCTTAAATGATCCCTTAGAAGCTTTTAGGATGATTGGAATCAGCTGGAAACCTCAGGAATGGAAACTGGCCCTTTCTTGCAAAAGGGGCAAAAGTGACCAAAATATCAACTCCCTCAAATGGTGTTCCAGATGTGGGGAACCATTTGGGACAGTTCAAGGATGATATTTGGAGTGTGTTTAAGGTTTTATCTGGTTTGGAAAGTGACTGAATCAAGACATGGCTTGAAAAATGCACAAAAGTCCTATTTTGAGGTTTTGAGAGGGGACTTTGTGATCTTGGTGTTACAGGTTGGACAGCTTAGATATGACATATTGGATGTGTTTGGATCATGAGCTGTGATGGAAATGCTCTTTAACTCAAAAACTCAGAGTTACCTTGCTAAGGAAGGCATTTTTGCCTAGAGAAAGAGATTTTTAGTAAAGCAAGTGTTGTTGTGCTTTGGTGTACTCAAACTGAGCACAATTGAGCTCTATTTATAGTAGAGCAAGTTTGTTTTGCAAGCAATAGTGAATGGCAACTGCTGTAGAGGTTTAGCAAATGTTGATTAATAGGAATCCAAGTCTCCTCTAGCCATTGACTAGAGGTTAGAGCACAGGCCTATTGTCCCTTGGTTCAGGGATCATCCTTGACTCATTCAGTTACAAAAGACTCAGTTCATGCCACCTTGGTGCATCCATTGAATGCTCCAAGACAAAATTGGAATCTTGTCCCTCTTTTAGTGTTTTTTAGGTTTGGCATGCTACTTTTGGTTCCAAAGACTTGGGAGGCTTATGGATCAGTGTTGGTCCCTCCTTGGTCTCCCCCTGAGGTGTTCAGATGGATAGAGTTGTTTGTCATTTGCACAAATTGCTCAAATCGAGCAAAATGCACAAATCTGCCTTGTTATGACAGTTGCAGCAAGGCATATTGCTACTGTCATAACTTCTTGCTTAGATTGAGTTTGATGGAGTTCTTGGCCATTTTGGAAAGCTCTCATATGATACAACATATGTGTGATCATAGTTTGTTTTGATACTTTTTGGATCCAAGTGAAAAATGCTCCTACATTTTGGAAAAAGTGAAACAGATTCTGACTAAGTGAAAATTTCACTAAGTGTTGGAAAAAGTGACATTTCATGTTTTCAGCCATTTTGATCCAACCATAACTCAAAATCCATGATGAATTGGAATGATGTGTAGTTGACACTTTTAAAGTATTCCATGAGAGCTACAAGTCCATCTTTGGATCAGCCAAAATGGTTGCTTGGATCACAAGTTATGATCCTTGGAAGTTGGTACCCTAGCCACTTTGTTCCATAACTTAGAAAATTTCCAAGTTTTTATGGTTACCCCTTTTACAAGTTATCCCACTTTCTTTGATTTTTCTTGATGAATAATGATTCCAATCACACATTAACATCATTTTAGGGTTAAGGAACCATAATTGACCAAAAAATTTAAAAGTCAAACTTTGACTTTTGGGCACAGTTGACTTTTTATCAGATGAATTCCAAACTGTGCGATCCTCTATGAAATCAAGTCCTTGACCTAAATCAAACTTGATGGATTAATTTCATAGGTGTTATAGGGTGTATTGAATCATGTCCCAAGGTTTGGGAGCATGTCTTGGTTAAAAGTCAAAGGTACAATTGACTTTTTCCCCAAAACCCTAACTGTGGTCCAGATGAAATTGAAACTTGTGAGTCAAGCTTCTTGGATCAATCCATTGTTGAAAATGGATCAAGGTAGTTTATTGGAGACCCTCAAATCATGTCTTGAGGTCTTGGATCATGTTTTGTCCCAAAAGTCAACTTAGGGGTGAATTAGGTCAAGAAACCCTAATTCCTGATTTTTGATGTATGCATCCCCTGAGGCTAAATTGACTTGATGATTGGGCCCATGAGGTCCCTTGGAGTACCTTGGGTTATGCTTTGAAGCATTGGCTCGTGCCCAGATGAAAACTTTCATCTGGAGGCCTCAGTCGACCAAAACCCTAATTTGGTGACTGTGGTGATCTTGAGGCTTAATCCACTTGGAATGCTGCAGCCTTGTGCTTGATTCTTGATGTGGGAGTCCTCTTGATCCTTTGTGGATGTTTGAGAGGTTAGACAAGTTGAAGATCATGTCATTTTTTGATTGATCCTTTGTCTAAGTGCTCTGCTAGGGCTTGAAACCCTAATTCTTGATTGTAGTGAATGCTCACCCATCTTTGGGGAGACTGATAAGTGTGAAAGTTCATCCATATTGTGATGACGATTTGCACAATGATGGAAATCTTAGTGGTCAAAATTTGGGGTATGACACACAAATATTGCTCACGTTTTGGATTTTTACCCCGTAGGCTATGAATAATAAACACTGCTTTAGTTAATAGAGTAACTTGTGTTGTTGTTTTTTGAAACAGAAAACAAAATATATTCATTAAATAAGGCATAAGGAATGCCAAACATGATAAACAATCAAGCTGAAGTAGTGTAATGAGTTTTAAAAAACAAGAATAAAAGCAGTAACACAAGCTGAAACCCAAAACCAGAACCTCCCACTTACACCTAAAACAGCACAACAAAGCCAACTAAATACAATCTAACTGCAGGTTTTCCAAAGGGATATCAACACCTGCAGATACCAAAACCGCTTGCAGACACAAAGTACTCTAACCACACGACAAAATCGGACAGAAAAGCTGCCAAAACTGAATAACCACGGGCGAGATGGAAAGCGCAACATAACACAAAAACATCTTCACTAACCAAATAGAAACCCCACTCTCCGAACAACCCCTACAGAATCCGAATTAAAGACAAATCCGTAGAAAAAATTACTCACTCCATGGCTAGAAAAGGAAGGCAAAATAACAGACCACTGCTAGAAACAAACAAACAAAAAACTGACTTGCAAGCACCTAGAACTGCAACCACCTTCTGCACTAAACAGCAGCTCCAAGCCAAAGACACCTTCAATTATAAACTATTACCTACCAAGAAAGAGCAGTTTCTAAAAACTATAATAAACAGGTCTGCACTCCAATATTACAGGGTAAGTTAGCAATTCAATATTAAAGTTCTGATGGAAATAATCCAATTCACTTTTGTTCTATACTGATTAAAACATTAGTGACACATGCTACGACATTTGGTAAAATGTATCCACTACCAAGTACAATTGAGTGAAAATTCAAAGCATGCACTACAACATATATTAAAATTACCTGAACAAAAACACTTAAATATCAAAATATCAAATCAAAGTTATTTCAAGAAATTAGCTCACAACTATAAATTGAGAAGGATGCCGACTGACGTTTATGCAGACAATATTTTTAGAACATGATAAAGAGCATACATATTTAAGCCAACTAATATAGTGTGTTAACTACTTAGGAGATTCTTGCATATCAGAAACGTATACAAATAGAAAACATGTTGATAAAGTCTAAAGTGCTAACCTCGTGCTCAGAAGACAAAGTCACACTAACTTCTTGAGAAGGATCCTTATATGCTTGCTTCAACTTCACTGCCAAAGTTTTGTTCTCGCTTTTTAAGGAGGATAATTGCAAATAAAGGACACAAATTATCAATTTATGCAAATCCCTTTTAACACACAAATTACCATTCTATGCAGATTAATTGATACCCTAGTTGTTTTTGTTGATTATTAAGCAAGGTATGCTCAAATTAAATATTATGTAGTCCAGAGATATCTTTGCAGGTGTGTATGGAGGTAGTATAATATAGTGGATTGAAACAAGATTTCAAAAGCTTAGTCTTTACCTTTCTATTAAGATGATCTCTCTCCAATGCTAGCTCTGTCACCAAAAGCTTGTCCTTAGTCAGAAGCAAATTCAATTTCAACACACTGCAACAAAAACAACAAAGCTAATTGAGATCTAAGAAATCGAAGAAATGAATCCAAACGACAACGTTTCTTTCCCAAACCACACTGAAATCGAAGAAATACCTAATTGAGGTTTAACCGAGAAAACGACGACGTTGCTCGCACGAACGACCTAGAGAGAATGAATCAAAAAACGATAAAATGAAAATGCAAATGTAATAAAGAGTAAAAGAGATGAAATTAAATACATTGTCGTTGGAAGAAATGACCGTGATGCTGATGGACTCGAAGGTGGTGCGACGAGCGGGGTTAGAGTGGGCGGTTACGATGCGGGAATGGGGTAAGATGCCGAAGCAAAATGAGTTATCTTTAAATGTTGTAGATTGGGGAAATTTGCCGAATGTGATTGCTGGTTTGGTGCGGGTGAGAGCAGACGACGGGTTTTGGATGAGATATGGCGTTGTGATGTTTGATGAAGGAGAACCTCTCGTTTTCCTTTTCAGTTTTCTTTTCTTTTTTCTTTTTTTTTTATAATTTTTTTATATATTTTATTCTAATTAAAACATAGATAGAGAGGAGTGAGTTAATATTTTCTTTTTCTTTTTTTTTCTTTAATTTTTTTTATATATTTTATTCTGATATTCTGATAGAGAGGAGTGAGTTAATTAGTTTAATTTATTTTTTGGGATGACATGTGTATAGTTTGTATTTGCCTATTCTATAGTATATATTATTATATTATATGTTAGATGGTTTTTTATATTTAAATTTTTTCTAATAATGTTTAGAGGGAAATATTTGTTTTTTAGTGTATAAGTTTGGAGAAAAGATTGTCACCAAAAATTTGATGTTGCTAAAATTTTATGCAACATTGAAGGAATGTAGCCTTTTATTAGAACTAATGTAACAATTTAAAAATGTCCTCAAAAGTATTTAAGGGGACAATTATCAAACATTGCTAAAGAAATAGTATAATGACGCTCCAAAATCATCCCCAAAAGTAGTTAAGGGCACAATTAACAATCGTTGCCAAAAAAATATAAGAGTGACGCTCCAAAAACGTCCCTAAAAGTATTTTAGGCAACAATTATCAAAGGTTGCAAATATATTTTTGTCAACATCCATAAATCGTTGTCTATACGAATTTTAGGCAGCAATTTTTACATGTTACTTAAAAAATTGTTGCCAGAGACAACAAATGTTGTAGTGATTTCAAGGTGATATGATGAAATAGGTGTAAATGATGCGAGACTTAGAGGTTGTTGTCACACAAAACTATTTATAGAAAATAGAAAAATAATAAAATATTCCACTGCTCGGCCAATAGATGGCCGAACTCGACTAATGGATTTTCAAGCATCTTCATGCAATTATTGATGTGTAATATATAAAACTCAATTAATTAATAATATGAATGAAATATTAAAATTGTATAAATTAATAATATGAATAAAATTTTACTCAAATTTTATACAATTATTTTATATAAAATTGTATTAATTGAAATTCTGGTATAACAGATCCCTGATGTCCTACTTGATGTCGAGACATCTGGTCTGACATAAACAGCAAGGCAATTATAGACATTTAAAGAAGTTGCTAAAACGTAAAGTGCACACAGAATTTGTTCACCCAGTTCGGTCTAACAACCTACATCTGCGGGCATACCAAGCCAGGAAGGAAGTCCACTATTAGCAGTATCAAATTACAGACTCAACAAACCAGTTGACAATCCACTAACTTAATCACTACCCAATGACCCTTCTATCTAAGTCCTCCCTAGATAAGAGACTCCATCTCACTCCCAATCATCGCAATGATGTCTAGCAGTCAACATCTCAGTCACTGCATCAACAGCTTGATTTCCAAAAACTCTTCAATCACAGAAAAGTAGAAGACACACTTCCATGACAATACCTAGACATGACACACATGACTAAGAACAATACTTAGAGTTGCTTAACAGCTTCCTCCAAGAACAATACATCTCTTACCTACAGGCTTCGAGATAAACACGATGACCATCCCACAAACCGGGTGGTTCATCAACCAACACAGCCCTTATAATTTACATGATGGCTAGCTTCCTAAAACTAGGTTACAATGCTTCTATTTATAACCTATTTCCCAACTGGATTTGGGCCTTCAAATCACAACAAATTAGTTGCTACCAATCTGCAAAAGATTCTTCTACTAAATAGATCTTCAATCAAATCTTCAATTAAATCTTCAATTAAATCTAATTATCCTCCATATCTTTTTGCATGAAAATAGTAACAATATCTGCTCAATATAAGATTGCAACAGAATATATTTGTCCCATGATATTCGCCTGCAATCTCTCCACCAGATCTTCTCAAGACACACTTAAACAAATGCATACAAAACTGCAACCTTTATGAACTTAACATCAACTCAATGTTAAGAACTCATGTTAAGACATCAGACATATGACATCATTAACAACACCATTGTTTTACCAAAATTCCAGCCAATACAAGAACTAACAATCTCCCCCTTTGGCTAATTTTGGCTAAAACAATCTTAGCCTACACCAGAGATACCAGCCTCTGAAAAACACCAAACAAACTAACATCAGCACACAACTAGCAGCATCAACTCCCCCTCAAAACTGCAACCAGCAAAACAGTTGCATAACCTACACACCCCCCCTCAAGCCTAGAACCACAACAGACAACTAGGCAACAACTAGGCTAACTCTCCCCCTTTTTAGCCACAATTGGACAAACTCTGAATCTGCCAACCAACATACTCAGAACAAAATCCAGACTCAATAGCTCCTATTATACATTCTCTCCCCCTTTTTTGGCCAACAATTGACAAACATTGGGGTAAATGTATACTTCTGATTCAATCCATTGACACACAAATCTATAGAACCAGGTCTAAACTGTCAAGAACACCATGAACTTCACCAGTAACATCATGTCTGACAACCACTTCAACAAAATATCCAAAACAAAAGATCAACTCCCCTATCTAAGATAACCAGTGCTCATTTGCAAGAAGAACACCTTAAATGAATGGAAAACATAAGACTCATCTTCATGTCTTCAAGAGCGCACCCTCTGTTCAACACACATGCTGAACGCATTCACTTAATGCTTAATCCTTAAACAATCCAAATACCAAAACTCACATGATTCCCTCTTGGTTTGTTATCTTCTCATGCTCCAAAACTCACATCTTGCCAAGCTGATCAACTTCTCTCTGTAATATCCACAGGAATGATCACAATGAACTCCTTGATCATAACATTTAGAAAATCCAGACACAGTCTTCATCCATCCAGTCCAGAATGCTTCACACAATCATCCACAAGTTATGAAGCACACACACAATGCCTTCCACTGAACTCACACACCAAGACAAGTGTGACATCTCCCATCAACAAAGACCCTCACAAAGTAATTCCAAAATCTGCACAAATAAAATCGTCCTTCAGACTCCTCCACAGAAGCATGTGCACATATGATTCAAACAATTAGCTTCACATGGCTAGAACCATTCATGTCCACACAAACATGCCATCCAACAGCCTAATGTCATAACATGTTATCTGACATTATATCCTTAGAAGAGGCAACCAATCTCCACAAGCTTGATCATCATGCAAGCTTCACAATATGTGCACCTTTGCAAAATCCATAGACAAGTACTCTCCCTGTCATGGTTAACTAAAGCTCTAGATGGAGATGGACATTTGAGCACACTTGCTGAGCACATTCACATATTGTACTTTCACTCTTGGAGAACACATTCAAGTATCCTGACTGGTATGACACTGCTCACAGACTCCACGAATTCTCAGTTTTACTGAGATCTAATCTCTTCAAGAGACACTTGTAGCAGAAAAAGGAACATCTCTTACAAAATGTTCTGATCAGATCACATCACAATCTCTTTTGACAAGAAACAGCAGTCTCGCACATGAAGTCACATCATGCTATTCGTGAGGAACAAAAGGATCACCATCCTCCTTTAAACAAATTGTTGGATAAAGATCAAAGTCACATAGAACCCCCAATTTTCCAAAAGCAGTCATTCCCTATCATACTCTTCATCTTCAGATTTCCAAGCAATCAATACCTTATCTACTTCAGTCTTCTCTACATTCTCCATCCAAGGCAGACCTTCTACTTCATCATTCTCCGATATGACTATGTAGACGCTCCTTAGGCATAATGTATGCACCAAACTCCAGAACCAGAACAAAATCATCCTTTACCAAGGATATCCAACCCAAAAAATGTTCTAACATCTGTTAGGACATTCTTGACACATCACATATACCCCACACCATGGTTCTAGATATGCTCCACTACTGAACTTACTATCAGCATAGTAATCCAAACTGAACACTGCGTCACCAGCTTGAACAAAGAGAGCTTCAGAAAGCCAGAGAGGACTAAACTCTCATCCAACAAAAGAAGGTATACTTCCATCCTCAACCTAGAACTTTTGCCAAAAGCTCCAAGAGAATTAGAACCTCCTTACATTTTCAACTAAATACTCTTCTGCATAAGAGCAATCAGTTTCAAGCATCCTGCTTGAATGCACACAATGAAACCAACCAAATTCCACCTTTTGATTGATCTCAATCTTCTTCAGAACTCCCACAAGATATCCTGATCCACCTATGAAACCAGATCTTCAAGTCATATGAACTACTTACTCCAAAGCAAGACATCTTGGATTCACCAAGCCTCTTAGTCATGTAACATCTTCTCAAACCACAGCTCCCGCAAACTGTATGAGATAGATCTTTTTGAAGCATCCATAACTTCCATTACTGTAGATCACCTCTATCTTAAGCTGATGTGCCACATCACCAGCTGAGACTTCTGATGTTAAGCTAGATGTCAAAACATTATGATATCCAACTGTTGAATTCAGCTCTTCCTTCTGCCACTTAGAAGAACCTCCTCCCTTTGCAGAAACAGATTTCCATGCTCTCATAGACTTGATTCAACAATCAAGTTTAAGTAGACAACCTCCATCCTGCTTAGAAACTCCAAAGACTTCAAACCTACCACATCTGAATCTTCAGAAAATAAGTAGTCCAAGACTACCCCATAACTATACCAAATAATGCGACTTCTAAATACACTATAGAACACACAATCCATCATGATTGTTTCACAGAGTTCTCACACACCAACACACCACGAAAAGAAATAAACAGCCACATAGAGAAAAGTATATTCTCAACACTTCAACAGTCCTGCACTTTTACATCAGACATATACATAGTCTCCCGTCAATGTATTTTGTCATTAGTTGAATGCACAACCTTATCAAAGGCATACAAATACTCGACTCCTGTCAAGGTAACCTTCTCACACAACAGGCATCTGCTGATTCTTCTTCAAAACAAACCATCATGACAACCATTCACACCACAAAAGCATTCCAGGTCAGGTCAGTGTCTTGACCTTTCACTCCTCCCTGAGCAAAGAACTGAAATGATGTTTCAACATCAGTTCCGACATCATCAATCATAGTAAATCACACTAAACATCTAATATGGCTTTGGAGACAACAACCATAGTAATCCACACACATCTTTTGCAAGGGACACAAGAGGATTGACCATCAGTAGCTGACCAACCTTCAAACCCAGAACATACACACAACCAGGAACCAGCATACTCTATATCTCAAGAATCTTCAAACTTTTAATGTTCAGACCTCATGTCTGTCTTTGAGATGTTGGATGCCATCCTGCTGTACCTAAAGGAGAGAAACCATTGACTGGTCATCACAAACAGCATAGACAAATATGCTTCTCCCAACACTTCAACCTACAAGGATGCCCTTCAATCCTTACAAAAAGATGTTCCATTATGTGAGGACACCACATAACTGAACTCCAGCTTTAGAGGAAACTTCTCATGCAGATACCAGGGAACCATAATCCTTTGGTAAAAAAAACACCAACTTCTCCTTGCACAAATCTGAAATGCTCATCCTATGGTTAGTACCCACATATAACTCCTTTCAAACAGAATCTGCTCCATGGCCATAAACAAGATTGCAAACAACTGGCTGCTTTGATCAGAAGGAACTTTCAGATATCAGAGAAAATGTCCTTGACATTTGAGCTTGACCTCCACAAAAACAAACAGCCTTTGAACACCTACTCACTTGGATCAGAAATACACTAATCCAATGAGTGACACTATATTGATCATCTCTTGACCAACATACATATCTAAGACATGTTTCTTGAAGGAAACCTCTTAGACACACAACCCAGATGCCTCCTCTTCCAAGCCAGGAGTAGGTTCCAAACAGACGTGATCAATACACATTTGTTTAGCCCCCAAGCATCTGTTATGCCATACCTTTATCCAACAAGATTCTGCACAATCTGCTGGTTTTATGTTCCAACATCTGGTAGGACATAAGTTCTCTTCACAAGAAACACACCAAAAGATCCTTTAACACAGCCCAGAGATTGACCTTGTAGGGTTGGAGGCAAGAATAAATTGCTTCTAACTTTCTTCAGATCTCTTTTTAACAAGCTCATATAAGAGTTCCTTTATGAGTGGACTTGGGATGAACCACAAGTATCTTTGGCGACTCTAACAAGCTAGTTGAAGATATCCTCAAGTATCACCACACCATGTGATACATCTTCAGAGGAGAACAGAATGTTGCAGCCTTAACACAAAACCACCAGGAATTTTCCATCAGATATATATATATGCAGCAGAACACACACCAGAAAACTCCTCTACAACCTTCAGGCAAAACATAATAACCCTTGCACAAACACGACACTCCATGTGCACTAGGTCAATATAGGTTTGAAAATAAGTCAAACCACACAGCAGCTCACCACCAAAGCTACAAGCCTGATAACAATAGACAGGTCTAATACACACCCTGTCATGAACAGTTCATCCTCCACTTTAAGGGATCATACAAAAATCTCTATGAACTGACCAAGTCCATACACCATCTCAGCAAAACTATCTTCCTTGCTCATGAACCAGAAAGTATCTTCCCTTGATCTCATCCAGAAACAGACAGGATGCCTGCTCTGATACCAATTGAAATTCTGGTATAAAAGATCCCTGATGTCCTACATGATGTCGAGACATTTGGTCTGACATAAACAGCAAGGCAATTATAGACATTTAAAGAAGTTGCTGAAACGTAAAGTGCACACAGAATTTGTTCACCCAGTTCGGTCTAACAACCTACATCTGGGGGCATACCAAGCCAGGAAGGAAGTCCACTATTAGCAGTATCAAATTAAAGACTCAACAAACCAGTTGACAATCCACTAACTTAATCACTACCCAATGAACCTTCTATCTAAGTCCTCCCTAGATAAGAGACTCCATCTCACTCCTAATCATCGCAATGATGTCTAGCAGTCAACATCTCAGTCACTGCATCAACAACTTGATTTCCAAAAACTCTTCAATCACAGAAAAGTAGAAGACACACTTCCATGACAATACCTAGACATGACACACATGACTAAGAACAATACTTAGAGTTGCTTAACAGCTTCCTCCAAGAACAATACATGTCTTACCTACAGGCTTCGAGATAAACACGATGACCATCCCACAAACCGGGTGGTTCATCAACCAACACAACCCTTATAATTTACATGATGGCTGGCTTCCTAAAACTAGGTTACAATGCTTCTATTTATAACCTATTTCCCAACTGGATTTGGGCCTTCAAATCACAACAAATCAGCTGCTACCAATCTGCAAAAGATTCTGCTACTAAATAGATCTTCAATCAAATATTCAATCAAATCTTCAATTAAATCTTCAATTAAATCTTCAATTAAATCTAATTATCCTCCATATCTTTTTGTATGAAAATAGTAACAATATCTGCTCAATATAAGATTGCAACAGAATATATTTGTCCCATGATATTCACCTGCAATCTCTCCACCAAATCTTCTCAAGACACACTTAAACAAATGCAGCCCTAACAAAACACATCAGACTGATGTTCTGATGTTCTGTCAACTGATGTCAAGACATCAAGTTTAACATCAGCATACAAAACTGCAACCCTTCTGAACTTAACATCAACTCAATGTTAAGACATCAGACATATGACATCATTAACAACACCATTGTTTTACCAAAATTCCAGCCAATACAAGAACTAACATTAATTAATAATATAAATAAAATATTAAATTTATACTATAATAATTAAAAAACATAAAAATAAATATAAAATATAAAAAAAAAATAAAATATTATTAAAATATTCATGGACTCGACCATTGAATGGATGAACTAATGAAAAAAAATGTGGCAGCTCGTTCATTGGTTGGACGAGTTTATTATTTTGATTTTTTTTAATATGTGCCATTTTGATGCTTTATTTTCAACTTTGTTAGGGTTGGACAAAAGGTTGGGTTCGGTCGGTTTCGGGCATAAAACTTAAATCCGACGTAAACCACGGTTTTATTTTTATGGCGCAATTTCGACTGATAAAATTTTGATTTTCGTCGGATTTAGTTAAGTCAGTTTGACGGTTAAGTCAGATCGGTTTAGTCGGTTTAATATTTATTAGAATAAATCTATAAAAATGGTTTTTCCTCTTAACTTTTTATAAAAAACATCAAATTTTTAGAATATAACTATATTTTTATTATTAAAAAAATTAATATTACTAGATAATATTTTTAATATTATTTGACATTAATTTTGATCGTTATCATACTTTAAACCCAGAGCCGTCTCATACTTTTGAGAGACTCTGTGTAAAAATTTAAAGTTAAACTTCATTTGAGTCGTAAGTTATTTTTAAGAGGCCATATTTAATTGTGAATAATGTGTATGAAGACCCTTTTTATCATATTTTATTCATGAAAAAATGTGAGGCTCTGTGCTGTAGGCCGCCTTGCACGCCCTCAAAGACAGCCTTGTTTAAACCATAAACTAAATAATACTCAAAATTTTATATTTCATGTCTTGTATTTTTGGGAGTACACAATGTTATCATTAAATTATAGGCTAAAAATACAGTTTTGGTCCCCCTGTTTGTCAAAATTCACGGTTTTAGTCTCCCTATTTTTTTTTAATAGTTTTGGTCCCCCACTCCAATTTTGGCCCAAAAAAAAGTGATGAACAGTAACTTGTCCGTACATGAACAGTGAGGGGTGGGGGACCAAAACTGTTAAAAAAAAAACAGGGGGACCAAAACTGTGAATTTTGACAAACAGGGGGACCAAAACCGTATTTTAGCCTAAATTATAAAAATGATAATATCCTGCAACATTATGAATCTAATTTTTATAGCGAGTTAGTTATATATTAATAAAAATAAATAAAATATATATTAATTAAATTCGGCCGGTTTCGATTTTCGTCGATGCAAAATAAACATCCGAGCTCGACCGAAAGAAATCCTATACTATTCAATCTAATCCGATCCATTTGCACAAAAATAACATCAAATCGATCGATTTCAATTGATCGGTTCAAATTTGTCCAACCTACTTGTGACATCGTTGTAAACAGACTAAAATATATACGAATGATTGGAAGAAAAAAACGTCTGTTTAGGGGGGTCTGTTGTCAATAAAATAGTCTTTTATTTCAAGATGTGATCATAATCCAGTGAATAGGTTCCATCAAATCAAGGATGGTGACCTCGTTATCCAATACAATACGTGCGTTGGTGTTGCCTGCGACGTGTAAAGTATAGGAAACGAGGCATGTGCTCTTGGATTAGATTTCAATTATTTCACGGCCACCTGGTAATGCTCGTCAAAACAAGACAAATTATCTAAAACAACCACATTTTCATTTGATCAGCTGGATATCAGCTAATAATATATTTCTTCTAATTTTTATTATAAAAAAGATTCATCTTATATTAAATGATAAAGTATCTGAACTATTGATAAAATATTACTATACTATCTTTATATTTTAATATTTATAAAATAATTATTTATTATAAACTATTTTAGACAAATATTAATATAATTTTTTTAAAAAAACACTTAAAAAACAACACCAACCCAACCCAATCTAACCCAAAGCAATACATAAACCAACATAAGGATATGTTTGATACTGCTACAAAAATAAACGACGGACAAAAACAACTCTAATTATCCTGCATTTAATTTATAAAATAGGGTTAATAGTCATTTTGCCTTCTGTCATATTTGAAAAATTCCCTGTAAAAAAAAAACTTGCAAAAAAAACTCTAACATTTGAAGATTCTCTCAATTTTGACATTCATCACATCCAGTCACAAAAAAACCTGCCATTTTGACCCTTGCAATTTTGGCAGCATTTTTATTTTGACCCCTGCCACATCAGTTTTTTTGGTGACTGAATGTGATGAAGGTCAAAATTGAGAGAATCTTCAATGTTAGAGTTTTTTTTAAAGGGGGGGGGGGGGGGGGGGGGGGTTTCGAAAATCGCATATATGACAAGGACAAAATGACTATTAACCCTGTAAAATATTTATGGGACATAATATAAAAATCAAAATTAAAGATTGCATAAAAATGAAAATTTTTGTTCCTTACTAAATCATAAGATCATTTTTTATGATTTGTATAAGTTATTTAAAATACAAAAATACTTTTTTTCTCAAAAAATTGTGATTAAATTAAAATTTAATTACTTATAGTTGTTCGGGTTAGTATAGTTGAAAATATAGATAAAAGCAGTGAAAATGAATGAGAGAGAGAGAGAGAGAGAGAGAGAGAGGGAGAGAGAGAGAGAGAGAGAGAGAGAGAGAGAGAGAGTTTTCACAAGAAATTATAGAGGTTCAATCGATCTCTTGGCCTCTCCTCAAGAAATTCTTCTTGAACTCCTTTTATTTCTACAATTCGCATCTCATGTGCATCTAAAGAACCTACAAGACCGTCCAACTTCAAGATGGACAAATAACGCACTACTTGAATTGCCACGATAACATGATCAAAGTATCGGGTCAAGCTTCTTATCTCCTTCTCAATGATCATTCTATCTGTCATGGTTTCACCACACCCTTTTATTCAGTGCATAAGGTTTTGTACCTTGGACACATATGTTGTGACTTTCTCCGATTCTCCCATCTGTAGTAATTCATACAGCCTGCACAATGATTGTATCTTTACACTTTTAACCTTCTCACCTCCTTCATAATACATGACAAGAACATCTCATGCCTCTCTTTTGCAGATTTAGCATGAGCAGTTCGATCAAAATTTGCACCATCAAGTGGTGATTGGATGCAATAAGACACCTTGCAATATTTTTTCTTGGCATCTTTGTGAGAAGTGCACTGAGCTTCAGTTGCATTCACTGCAAGCTCTGCCATGCCATTAGTGACCAACTTAAGTGTTTCTTAGAATCTGATGCAGCCTCAAGTGCCCGGTTGTCGCGAAGCAATAAAATAGATATAAAACCACATAGACCAATGGTTTAAGTACCAAATTCTTATCCTATCGGTGTATATCTAGAGAAATCTAAAATAGTAATTTCGGTAAACAGGACAACAGAAAAAGCTATTTAAATTTTAAACTGGGGCAGACAGGATCCAGGGTTACAATTCATATTCTTTAACACAATCACACGATCTTTTTACATCTATTACGATGACTTTGCATAAATTATAGAAAAAATATAAAATTGAGATCTACCTTCTTTCACCAGCGCATTGCCCCTATCGATGACGAATAATCTACCAACTTTCGCATCATCCGGATTATTCTTCGACGAGTCATTAATTTTGCCTAGCTATATATTTTCTAAAAGTCGTTCGAGCGCTTTCACTGCTTTGGATTAGGTTGTTTAAAGCTAGGTGTTCCGGTATCGACACATATCCTTTCAGACTACGGTCGATACCTGAGAACCACTTACTTTCATAACGAAGTTGGAATGCATGAACTCAGATTATAAAATAAGTTTAATTAAAATTCTCACAATCAATAGTAACACGATTGATCATGAAATAATCCCCATAACCCTAGTCCCTAGAAAACTACTCACTCATGGTGAATGTAACACCCCATTTTATTTTAATTATTATTCGTAATTATATTCATGAGTTGATATGTATAATTATGTGACTTTGCGTATTTTGTGATGTTGTGGGTACCCTTGGTGGGGGGTAGTAGCCTTAAGAATAAGATTTAAAGGTGTTAGGGGTGTGTGAGCAAAAGTGTAGAACTTGGTGGTGTGCGGAGTATAGCTAATTATTTAAATTAGTTACTATTTATTTAATTAAATAATAGGAGGAGATTATTATTTAAATAAGTATTTAGTTTATTATTGTTGTTATTATTTTAAATAGTTGGATTAAATAATAATAATATAATAATATAAGAAATAAGGGAAATAGGGAGAAAGAAGTTTTACTTGAAAACAAGAGAGAAAGAGAGAAGAGGAGCTAGGACAATGGAGAAGAAGGGGGAGAACCTCAATTGCTAAGGTTGAAGTTTTTGACAAAACTCTAAGGTAAGGGTGAGGTTATAACTATCTAAGGGTTGCCATGATGATTGGTGGGTAGTTTCTAACATGTAGGATTTTGAATTTTCTTCTCTTTGTTCATGACTATGATGGTTTTGATGAGTGATTGATTCTTGATAATTTAATGGATTTTATGTTGTTGTGTTGATTTCTGTTGAAAATTGTGTCTTGTGTGATTGTTGTTGTTGAATTCGTTGGATTGAGAGGTGTATGTTGTAAATGTGGATTATTGTACGTGTAACTCGCGTGTCAGAGTCGGAACAATGTTATAAACGATTTTGAAAAGGAAAACATGAGTTTTTAAACTTCTGAAAAGTGTATTTTTGCTTTGAAAAGTGTTTTGGACGAATTTTAAGAAAAAGTTGGTTTTGAAACAACTTAATAATAAGTTTTGGTGTAAAAATATAGTAGAAAAGTGCTTCTGTCAGTGAGGTAACCGGTTACATGGTTGAGGTAACCGGTTACATTAAAAACGTGTTTTTTAGGCTTCTGGGATTGATGTAACCGGTTACATTGTTGAGGTAACCGGTTACATCGAAGAAAAATCGGGTATTTCTGCTTCTGGGACTGATGTAACCGGTTACATGGTGAGGTAACCCGTTACATCGTTGTGTCAGAAATTTTTGGAAAACTTCGAAAATTCATAACTTGAGTTCCGGGTGTCCGATTCGTGCGCCGTTCGAAGTGTTTTAAAGCTAACGCAACGAACTTTCTTATAAAAATGGGTTCTAGTACAGAAGTGGATTACTTTACTGTGTAGTGGCTTAAATGCAATGGTAGTGTTTATGTTGTGATGTGATAGAATCCAAAATATATCGTTGTTGACTATTATGCTGTAAGTTGTCGTTGGTGATGTTGTTGAGCTGTTATAGCACTATTGTTGCATGGTGACCAGTATTGGTATGGTATAATGATTAAGATGAATATCATTGTACATTGTATTGTTGTTGTTGTTGATTGCTATATTATTATTATGTTGTTGTTTAACTATTATAGCATGTATTTGATGCGTGGTGGCCAGTATTGGCAGAGTACCTTGAGTATGGTGTTGGTCATTATGCTTGATGTTATTGTTGACATGCATTACATGATTGCATGAGTTGTGGGATAAGTCATTTGCCCATGTGGGGTGTGAGCGTCTTATCCGTATTCTAATTGAAGAATTGTGTTTTTGTTGTTGAGGTAATCGTGTGCCCATGTGGGGTGTAAGCGATTACTGGTGTTCGTGTCCCTATGTGGGGTATGAGCGATCACGGATGTCGTGTGACCATGTGGGGTGTGAGCGACTTATATGGAAATTCCGACGGGAATTATGATCATGAAAAAGGGATCGAATTGGTACCACATGCATTGAGTCAAGTTGTGAGTCTCATTGCATTGCATTATAGTTGTGATCATTGTTGTGTTTTGTTGATGGGATATTGACTGCGTGGATGTATGTGTTGAATGGGTGACTTATGCATGAAATATATTGTCCTTGCTAATTATCATGCTTTCCTTTATCTAGTTATGATATCCCACCCCTTTTATTTGAATGTTGCCTCTACGTGGGTAACGTGCAGATAATCTGCAGTAGGAGATCTGATGTGAGTGGAAGATGGAGTCTTCCATTTATGCTTTTAGTGTCGGCGTCTTCTTTGATATGTAACACTGGGGTTTTTGGAACGATTTTATGAGAATTTTTTTTGTTGAGAATTATTTAATTTTCTTTAAGATTGATGTTGACCATGTTGGTTTAAACAGGTTATGTTTTATTACTAATGTGACGAAGCTTTTCCGCTGCTTTAATAAATATGAACTTCAAACATGATTTTACTATTCACAATTAATAAATTTCAAATTGTATGTGTTACATGTCATATGCATGAGCAGGTGTTTGCTTGAAAGTAGCATCCTAAATGCCGTATGTTTTATTTTACTATGATATTTTATTATAATTTCACGCGGGGGTTTCAGGGTGTTACATAGTGGTATCAGAGCAGGCTGGTCCGTCCGGCCAGATTGTTTAATTATGTTGTTCCCTAGTATGCGACATGTGTGTGAAAACACTGTCGATGCATGTTTTGTTTTCCATCTGCAGGTTGGGGATGAAACAAGTGGGGGAGAAGCGTCCACTTCTCTTAAATATTCCAGTTGTTGAGAGATTGGATATCATGTTACTGCATGAGGAAGTGCAGTGTTGGATTGTTCATCTGTTTGAGAATGGTGTGATCCTTGAGGGAATATGCTCAGGTGTCCTTGTTGTTCGCTTCCTTCTGAGGGGGAAGATGATGTTTTGGCTAGAGATTGGTCCATGATGTGTGGAGTATCCTGAAGTCTTTCCCAAGGATGGGCACAATTTGTCTTCAGTTGGAACAAGATGATGTTATTCTTGGGACAAATTGGTAGGAGTTAAACCCTGTGTTTACCAATCGTTTGGATGAGTAGTGTAGTGTGCTGCTGATTTCAAGGGTACAAGAGTTGTGAGAGTTGTGTTGTTTTTGAAACTGAAGGAAATACGGAGAGAATGCTTATGTCAACTAAAGGTTTGTGCCTTAGGTAGCTTTGTGCACAAGATACAAGGAACGCTATTATAGTTTGGTAAAATGGTTTATGCCCCATCATGATTGTCGACTGTCTATTGACAAATTGAGGAACTTATCACCCTTAATCTCTTGTTGATAGTAGACGGTATCATGTTGGATGGAATAGACGTATCTTGCCAGCTTAGATGGTGTGAACAGTGAGTTGTTGAAGTTAAGCCAAGTGCTTACAGATTGTTTTGATGAGTCGATGCAGATTCTTATATCTGAAGATGAGGCGGATTTGAGTTTATTGTCCTTCAGTTGAGTTGGGATGTCCCTGAAGGAGAACGAACAAGTATGGTTGATGGTTGCTTCTCAGGGAGTAGAGAGAGATGTGACGGCTAGAGTTATGCCAACGGTGTGTAATTTTCTGATATTTTCCAGAAGATATCTGCGACTTGCCCAGAGAGTGAACTTAAATTCGACGAAGGTGAAGTGGCGAGGTTTATTACTGCTAAGTAAGTATAAGAACTCTTGGGAGATGAGGCTCAGATGTTTTCCATGTTGCGATGATGGTGTTCTGGAAATAGGCAGTAAAGCCACAACGATGGACTGCCAGTTGTGCGACATTTCTAGATGTGTTTCCGGATGAAATATTAGATGTGCCGCTAGAGAGGGAGGTGGAATTCTCTATTGATATTGTCCCTGGTACCAGACGTTTCTATGGCACCATACAAGATATCAGTGTTAGAATTAGCAGAACTGAAAGAGCAGTTAGAAGAGTTACTGGAAAAGAAATTCGTGAGACCAAGTATATCGCCTTGGGGAGCTCCAATGTTGTTAGTGAAGAAAAATAATGGTGGTATGAGGTTGTGTATAGATTACAGATAATTGAATAAAGTGACGTTTAAGAAAAAGTATCCGCTTCGAAGAATAGATGACTTGATGGATCGGTTAGTGGGTGCACGTGTGTTTAATAAGATTGACTTAAGGTCAGAATATCATTAGATTCGAGTAAAGGATGAGGATATTAGGAAGACAGCTTTTAGGACTCGGGATGAACATTATGAGTATTTGGTGATACCGTTCGTAGTTTCTAATACACCTAGAGTATTTATGGAGTATATGAATCGAATCTTCCATACTTACTTGGATCAGTTCGTTGTAGTTTTCATTGATGACATTCTGATATATTCTAAATCAGAAGAGGAGCATACTGAGAATTTGTGAATTATGTTGCAAGTGCTGAAAGAGAAGAAGCTCTATGCAAAGTTGTCGAAGTCCGAATTCTGGTTGAAAGAAGTGAGTTTTCTTGGTCATGTCATTTCAGGTGATGGTATTGTTGTGGATCCATCCAAAGGAGATGCAGTTCTACAGTGGGAGGCTCCGAAGTCGGTTACCATAATTAGAAGCTTTTTGGGCTTGGCTGGTTATTATCGTAGATTTATAGAAGACTTTTCTAAGTTGGCACTTCCGTTGACCCAGTTGACTTGCAAAGGTAAAACGTTTGTGTGTGATGTTCACTGTGAGAAGAGTTTCATTGAGCTGAAGAGGAGATTGACTACAACTCCAGTTTTGATTCTACCTGAACCAGATGAACCGTTTGTGGTGTATTACGACGCTTCTTTGATGGGATTAAGTGGTGTGTTAATGCAGGATGACATGGTTGTGGCTTATGCTTCATGACAATTAAGAGTCCATGAGAGGAATTATCCTACTCATGATTTGGAATTAGCTGCAGTGGTATTTGTATTGAAGATTTGGAGGCATTATCTTTATGGTTCTAGATTTGAATTATATAGTGACCATAAGAGTTTGAAGTATTTGTTTGATTAAAAGGGCCTGAACATGAGACAGAGAAGATGGTTAGAATCCTTGAAGGTTTATAACTTTGACTTGAACTATCATCCCGGTAAAGCTAATGTCGTGGCTGATGCTTTGAGTCGGATGTCCTTGCATATGTCTTCTATGATGGTTAGAGAGTCGAAATTGATTGAGCAGTTCAGAGACTTAAGTTTGGTTTGTGAACAGAAACCACAGAGTGTGATGTTGGGTGTGCTGAAGATCAACAATGAGTTTCTTATTAGTATCAGAGAGGGTCAGAAGTTGGACGTGAAGTTGCTATATTTGATGGTTGGGAATGATCAGGCGGAAGGTAGTGACCTCAGAGTGGAAGAATGAGGTGTATTGAGATTTTGTGAGAGGATTTGTATTCCTGATGATTCTCAGTTAAAAAGAATTATTTTGGAGGAAAGTCATAGGAGTAGCTTGAGCATTCATCCAGGAGCTACAAAGATGTATCATGACCTGAAGAAAATATTTTGGTGGTCTGGATTGAAGCGTGATGTGGCTCAGTTTGTGTATGCTTGTTTGATTTGTCAGAAGTCGAAGGTGGAGCATCAAAAACCTCCTGGGTTGATGCAACCGTTGGATATCCTAGAGTGGAAGTGAGACAACATTTCTATGGATTTTGTGACTGGGTTGCCAAATACTCCGAGAGGGCATGATGCCATTTGGGTAGTTGTAGATAGACTGACGAAATCGGCGCATTTCATTCCGATTAACATCAGTTTTCCCCTGCAGAAGAAGTTGGCAGAGATTTTGTGAAGTTGCATGGAGTTCTGTTGAGTATCGTGTCGTATAGAGATATGAGATTCACTTCCAGATTTTGGGAAAGTTTGCAAGAGGCTCTGGGTTTGAAGTTGAGGTGGAGTTCAACTTATCATCCACAGACGGATGGTCAGACGGAGAGGACTATACAGTCTTTGGAGGATTTGTTGAGGGCTTGTGTGCTTGAACAAGGAGGTGCTTGGGATAGTCACTTGTCGTTGATTGAGTTCACTTATAATAACAGTTATCATTCTAGTATAGGGATGATGCCTTTTGAAGCTTTGTGTGGTCGGAGGTGTCGGATACCTTTGTGTTGGCATGAATTTGGTAAGAGTACGATACTTGGACCTGAGATTATTTAGCAGACTACTGATAAGGCGAAGTTTATTCGGGAAAAGATGAAACCTTCGTAGAGTAGGAAGAAGAGCTACCATGATAAGAGAAGGAATGATCTTGAGTTCCAAGAAGGGGACCATGTATTCTTGAGAGGCACTCTAGTGACCGGTGTTAGACGCACTTTGAAGTCGAGGAAGCTTACTCCTTGTTTTATTGGTCTGTATAAGATTTTAGAGAGAGTTGGATAGGTTGCTTATAGGGTGGCGTTGCCACTATATTTGTCGAATTTACATGACGTATTCCATTTTTCATAGCTTCATAAGTAGGTTCCGGATCTGTCGCATGTGATTCTGTGGGATGAGGTTGAGGTGAGAGATAATCTCACGATTGAGGCTTTACCAGAGCGGATAGAAGGTCGTGAGGTGAAGCAGTTAAGAGGCAAAGAGATTGCTCTTATGACAGTAGTATGGGGAGACGCTGCCGGTGGAAACATATCTTGGGAGTTAGAGAGCAGGATGCGAGGGTCGTATCCGGAGTTGTTTGTGCCAGATGAATTTTTGAGGACGAAAATATTCTAAGTGGGGGAGAGTTGTAATGCCCCATTTTATTTTAATTATTATTCGTAATTATATTCACATATTGATATGTATAATTATGCGACTATACATATTTTGTGATGTTTTGGGTACCCTGGTGGGAGGTAGTAGCCTTAAGAATAAGATTTCAAAGTGTTAGGGGTGTGTGAGCAAAAGTGTAGAACTTGGTGGTGTGAGGAGTGTCGCGGTGAAAATTGGATACCATAGTTATTTGTTAACTAGGATCGCATTTTTAATGTCACCGCCGGTCTTTGATTTTATCCAAGGGAAGGGAGAAAAACCGAATTCCTATAATGCAATGCAAATGCACTAAGATTCTAAGTTCGGGGGTTGGTTATACCTAGGGAAGGTGTTAGCATCCTAGATATCTGTAGTACTCTACAGGAACCTCTTGATTTATTTTATGTTATTTGTTATCTATTTTGCTAAGGGTTTAAGGGTAGGTGACTTATTATTTTTTAATCCTAAGTGTGCTCGACAAGATATCGCATCTTGTGCCTACATATCCTGTCAGGAGGGAATCAGAGCACTTGTAGTTCCTTATTAAGGATACTAAATGTTGAAAAGTTTAGGAGAAAAGATGAGTCATCATCTTAAGAAAACCACCACAGTTTTTGAAAATTGTTTGGATTTTGTGGGGTATGGGATTATATGTCCCTTCTTTGAGATGATTAACATCTAATTCTCTTGTGTGGAGAATTAGGTGGGCTAAAGTTTGATTTAAAAAATCAAAATTAAGGGGGGACTAACCTAGGTAATCTATCCTAAGTTATCTAATAGTCCTAACTTAAGGGTGTCGATTATGAATGCAAATGATGTGCACCATGCACAATAACATGGTTATTATGCATGCGGTTTTCCCTTGGATATTTATGCAATTAATTTATTGTTATTTAGGCGAGGGTGCTAGCAAAGTGATGCTAGACTTGTGTCCAGTGATCGGTAGGTCGAATGCGATGCCCTAAGGCGATCGACTTACATGGGCAGAAAATGGGCTCGACATTGGATCGAGGATTTTTGTCTTTTTTTGAAAGGGTTTTGACAAGTAGTAAGTATGCATACATCAATAGCAAGGCATATTATCAATCACAAACAAGGTAAAAAGGAACCCATAGGCATACACTCACGTGAGGGATTCTAACGGGGAGCGGTTATCTGGAAAAGAGTTTTTGATTATTATGGTGAGAATTTGTCAGTGATTACCTTTAGTTTTAAAGTTCTTTATTAATGAAATTAAATATTTGATTTTAAAGTTCACAAAAAGGAAGCTATTATTATTTGGAGGTATTATGTTAGGAGATAATTTTAATTTGAAAAAGGGTTTTCTCTCAGATAAAAAGTTTTAATTATAAAAGTCTTATTGTTAACAAGAGTTTGATTTTATAACTTATAAAAAGGTTTTAATATTTTTACTACAATAGGCTAGAGGATTAATTTTAATATTTTAATGGAGAAAAAGTTTTAACAAGAGACATTATTTTAGGGATGATTAAAATTTCTTAAATAAAAAAAGTTTAAATGTTATAAGATCTTTTACTTAGTTTTAAAATGAAGTTCTAATATTAAAAAGTATTTGTCTATTAATTAAAAAAAGTTTTAATTTATATTTTAAACAAAAGTTTAAAAAAAACTTTTAGTGTTATATTATAAAAGAAAAAAAATTATTTAGATTAAAACTTAAATAAAAAGAAACGGAGGGATTATACGCCACTCATTTCTCTCCTCTCTCCTCTCTATCTTCTCTCATTCTACAATTAGGGTTTTCCAACCCCAATCGCCGCTGCTCCCACTCGTCTCCTATCTCTCGATCTTTTTCTCGACCTGCAAAAAAGAAAAAAAATCAAACCAACCCCACCCCACACAACCCTAATACCCTGATTTCACTATATATGGATGATCTACATATTACAAAAGGTGCTAAAATGAAAGCAAAAAGAAACGGTGGCGGAACGGCGAAGATGGCTCCGGCGGCCTCGTCGAGGGAAGTTTTCTTTCTTCTTTACCTGTTGCGATCCGGTTTGTTGTGACCCCTTTGTTGCCTTCTGCGAGATAATGATGAATGAATCTGAATCTTCCTCCTATGTGGGTTTGGGAATAGTTTGGTGATGGCGTGTTGCGCTTGCTATGTTTTTTTTTCTTCCTCGTATGAATGTCTTTGCTAGGGTTCTCTCTCTCGTTTTTTTTCGTGTAGATGCTCTGCTAGGTTTTTCTTGTCCTTTTTCTGATGCATAGGGACCGAGTATTTATAAGGCCAGTGATGAGTCTAATTTGGGAACCTTTCAATGCTGATTGATGGTGTGATAAATGTGATTTGTTTGCTGATATGATTTGGTTTAATTTGGAAGGTTTTTAAAAGGTTTTGAATTGTGTGATTCGTTTGTTTTGGTAAGGTTTGGAGAATCTGGTTTTCAAAGAAAAATTGTTTGATTCGTTTTATACTTGGAAAGTTTTGCTGGCGATGTTTTTGAATATTACACAAAACTCCTTTTTTGAATGTGATGAGGTAAATATCTCTGATTCAAAATAAACTCTGAGGCCCAAATCCATTTACCCTTATTTTTTATTCTGAATTAATTCGGATTGTCGGATTATCAAAGCGATTATGTGTGGGCTTGTTGTGTTGATTCAACGGGTTATTGTGACAAGTTTGTGGCAGGGTTTAGCACTGTAAGGGCACAAAGGATTGTAGGAAGCTTTGATGGCATCGAAACTGATGGTTCTTGTAAAGTAAGTATAGTGATTCCTGCTTTATCTATTTTAATCTTGTCAGCATTCTTTTGAAATGAACACTAACCCATCTCTCAACAATTGAGATCCCTTAGAAGCCAGTGTTATCATTTTTTAGTTTTTCTTCTTAACAACAGTCGAATCTTGAATTAAGTCTGTCATCGTGTTTTGTTCACAAGGCTACATTCCGTGCTGCCGGATGTCTTGGGATTTGCATGACTTACTTTATGGTGAGAAAGATTTGAAGTTCTCGCAAGGTGGTTTCGACTTGCATTTCTCATGGCTCAGTGGAGATTTTCAGTGATGGTATAGTGAGAACAGAGCTGCTGCATTATCAAGTTGTTTGCTTTGCTTCAAAGCTCTTATAAGCTTAATTGACAGGATTTCATTATCTGCATAATCGACATGGTTGTCATGCTGGATTTTGACGGTTATAGTGCTTGTAGGTTCTCAGCTTCTTACTCAAGCCTTCTGGTGGATTTTAGAAACATGATTTAACCTTCGTTTTTGTGGTTTTAACAGGTGTCGAACCAAGATTATGGTGAGTCTTTGAGTCTTGAAGTCTTCATGAACATTTACTGTCGGCAACTAACAGAAGTGGTTTTGGAAGATGGTGGTTAACAGTCTGATTTTGAGTATGGTAGTCGTAATTTTTGTAACTGTATAGTTGAATGTAGGAGTCTGGACATGTTTTCTGAACTATTTTTTTTACTTGGAGATTAACTCGATGCTTTGTTTCAATGTTTGCTACTGCCACTCTTATCACCTTGAATAGTCCTTCATTAAATTGGGTGTGTGTTTCTTGATTTTCTTGTGTCCATTTGTGTTGTGTATTGAAGCTAATTGTGGCTTATTCAATTCTTTCCCAGGTGCATTAGTTGTGGTTGGACTGAGGCTTGCTTGAAGTTTGGAAGAACTTTAGAATTGAAGAGATTCAAGTCATGGGAGCTTGGCATGGCGTGGTGAACTTGAAGAAAACAACCAAAGTCCTAATGTAACCTTAGTTTTTTTTGTAATTTAGACAACCTTGAGGAAACATGGGAATCTGTAGGATTTATGATCTCGCAAACAACTTATCATTTAGCATTCGCTCTTGTAAAAGACCTGTGTACTTTAAATTAATTTGCTTGTAGACCTTTAAACTTAAATCTGAGATCGGGAAGTGGACACAAAAAGGTTGTAATTGGCACAAGACAGTGTATGCATTTGAACATGTAATCATGTTATTTGTCCCTTTAAGGTTTTGAGCTCTTGACTTGGAAATTTGTAATTGTTTCGTGATCATGTGTAGAAGTACTTGAGCTTTTACATGTTGTGTTGTACATCTTTTAGACGCTGGATGAGGTGGGGTCACCCACTTATGTTTTACTTTTAGTGCATTAGTGTACTGATCATGATGTAGATGTTACCATACTAAAACATGTATATTTTCCTAATAAATGCTTAATATGTGACGACTTCGTGACCATGCAAGTATGGCTTGTAAAATAAAATTTGGAAAATAGTGCACCATGTTTCCTTATAATTAGACTGAACTTGAAATTCAACCCTTGGGACCATCTTGGGAAAAGAAAATAGGATAAGGCCATCACTTGTAATACCATGCTTGGAATTAATTTAAGAACCACTTGGATAGCATGATATCAATCCTAAGACAGATTATCAGAACTCATCCTCATTTGTCCTCAACACATGGCTTTGTTAGCATAATGACAATGAGCTGGAATTCGTAGGTTGTTTACATGTCCTGACACGTATTTGGAATAGGTGGAGTTGGATTATCACTTTTGATTTGCGAAAAAAAACTTGTATATGTGTTGGCCCCTCCTTGTGATATAATGTGACAATGAGTGCAACCAAAAGCCAATTTGAGTTTATCCAATGAGTTTTTTCTTCAAAGCAATTTATCAACTCGATACAAGTACTCATGTGAAGTGAATTAGTACCATCATCCTTAAAAAATAATGCATCTGCACAAACTCGTTAGTCAAAATAAACGCGCACCCAAGATCACAAGTCCTAACGATGCTATGCAAAAAGAAAAGGGATCTTAGGGTAAAAAATTAGGGTGCGACAAGGAGTATAGCTAATTATTTAAATTAGTTACTATTTATTTAATTAAATAATAGAAGGAAATTATTATTTAAATAAGTATTTAGTTTATTATTTTTGTTATTATTTTAAATAGTTGGATTAAATAATAGTAATATAATAATATAATAATACAAGAAATAAGGGAAATAGGGAGAAAGTGGTTTTCCGTGAAAACAAGAGAGAAAGAGAGACGAGGAGCTAGGGCAAAGGAGAAGAAGGGGGAGAAACTCCATTGCTAAGGTTGAAGTTTTTCGCAAAACTCTAAGGTAAGGGTGGGGTTCTAACTATCTAAGGGTTGCCATGATGATTGGTGGGTAGTTTCTAACATGTAGGGTTTTGAATTTTCTTCTCTTTGTTCATGAATGTGATAGTTTTAATGAGTGATTGATTCTTGATAATTTAATGGATTGTATGTTGTTGTGTTGATTTCTGTTGAAAATTGTGTCTTGTGTGATTGTTGTTGTTGAATTCGTTGGAATGAGAGGTGTATGTTGTAAATTTGGATTGTTGTACGTGTAACTCGCATGTCAGAGTTGGAACAATGTTATGAACGATTTTGAAATGGAAAACATGAGTTTTTAAACTTTTGAAAAGTGTACTTTTGCTTTGAAAAGTGTTTTGGACGAATTCTAAGAAAAAGCTGGTTTTGAAACAACTTAAAAATAAGTTCTGGTGTAAAAATATAGTAGAAAAGTGCTTCTGTCAGTGAGGTAACCGGTTACATGGTTGAGGTAACCGGTTACATTGAAAACGTGTTTTTTGGGCTTCTAGGACTGATGTAACCGGTTACATGTCTGAGGTAACCGGTTACATCGAAGAAAAACTGGGTATTTCTGCTTCTGGGACTGATGTAACCGGTTACATGGTGAGGTAACTCGTTACATCGTTGTGTCGGAAATTTTTGGAAAACTTCGAAAATTCATAACTTGAGTTCCGAGTCTCCGATTCGCGCGTCGTTTGAATTATTGGAAAGCTAACGCAACGAACTTTCTTATAAAAATGGGTTCTGGTCCATAAGTGGATTACTTTTCTATGTAGTGGCTTAAATGCAATGGTAGTGTTTATGTTGTGATGTGATAGAATCCGAAATATATCGTTGTTGACTGTTATGCTGTAAGCTGTCGTTGGTGATGTTGTTGAGCTGTTATAGCACTGTTTTTGCATGGTGACCAGTATTGGTATGGTATAATGATTAAGATGAATATCATTGTACGTTGTATTGTTGTTGTTGTTGATTGCTATATTATTATTATGTTGTTGTTGAACTATTATAGCATGTATTTGGTGCGTGGTGGCCAGTATTGGCAGAGTACCTTGACTATGTGTAGCGAGCGATTTTGGACGTAGTTCTTAAGCACTGTCACTCTAGGGTACTACAGGTTGATTCATTTTTTATCCTATTTAAACTGATGAAGGAAGGGAAATAGATGTCTCTAACTAACCCTGCTTGCAAACTGAGGTTAAACAGTCAAAACTGTTGGTTTACAGATGCGGTTTTAGTTCGTGGGCCTCTCTCTGCTTATTTTGTTCAGAACGAATTACCGGGACTGTTCATGGGGAATTTGTTGGGATACTGTGCTAGATTGGCTGGAGGTAGGGGACTCTTGGTTTTTTTTATTAGTGTGCTCGCTAAGATTCTTTTGCAATCTTATGCCTACGTATTCCCGGGATAGGGAAATCAGAGCGATCGTAGTTCCTCCTATTCTATGGGAGGAAATGGTGTTTTGGTGTCTTGTTCAAAGCCTAAGACATGAAGCTAAAGGTGCTTTATATCTTGTTCAAAGCCCAAGATGTGAAGCTGAAGGGTTTATTTGTATCTTGTTCGAAGCCCAAGATGTGAAGCTAAAAGCGTGTTGACTTTAGAGAGAATTTGTCATCTCTAAAAGCGGGTCTGTTTGTCACAACTGATGGGTGACTGATTATAAAGGAGAATTACTTTAACTAGGATATGTGAATCCAGCAATGCCATAATTTCCTTTATAGGGGATTTTCAACCTGAAGGATAGACTTTAGCTCAGTTTAGAGCAATGCCATCTTTTCTTAGGAATTTCTCATGCTAAAAGAGGGACAGTGGCATGGATATAAATAATCCAGAGGCTTGCCGCTTATAGCAATTAGATGGGGGAAAAGGAGTTGTTGATGTTTGTATACTGTGAACGAGGCACATATTTTGATGCTAAAAAGTTGATTGACTTAACCGGGGTTTCCTTATACAAAGCCTAAGAGGAGGCTATTGACCCAACAAGAGGGTGTTTTTATATGTGTCTTGTATGAAGCCCAAGATGGAAGCTAAAAGGGTTTGACTCAACAAGAGAGTCTTTTATACTCAACAAGAGAGTGTTTTTGTATCTCGTACGAAGCCCGAGATGGAGGCTGCAAAGGTGATCGACTCAACAAGAGAGTCTTTTTATACTCCACAAGAGAGTGCTTTGTATCTCGTACAAAGCCTGAGATGAAGGCTAAAAATGTTTGCTCTGCTGGGGAGAATCATTGTACAAAGCCCAAGAGGAGGCTAGGGTTACTGTTTCAGTTGAGTGACAGGTCCAGTATGTTGGTTAAAAGAGAAAATCAGTTCTTATATGTGTAATGTTGTACTCATGGATTTGATCTGAGGACGGGATTATTTCCTATCTTTAAGGAAACGGGGAATCCGAAGGGTATTGAGACTGCCCGAGTCTACGGGTGTTTTTTTTCCTATTTTTAAAAGGAACTTGAGAATGTCTTCGAGACTCAAGGAGATTAGACTGTCCAAGTCTAGAGTTTTATCTATTGTACTATGCTTAAGAGAGATCAAGAGACAGTACGTTCGCCGTAGGAAGATCTAGACTCTTTGAAAGACTGTTCTATTAAGATGACTAATTTCTGTTCCTATACCTTTAAGAGGTCGTCGGGACAATTTGTACGAAGCCCAAGAGGAGGCGAGAAAACTTTTAAGAAGCCGAAGGGACAATTTGTATGAAGCCCAAGAGGAGGCGGTCTTCCCGGAGGAAGAATCATTATACGAAGCCTAAGAGGAGGCTATGAAAACTTCTAAGAAGCCGACGGGTCCTTGTACAACGCCCAAGAGGAGGCGGGGATGCTTTTAGGAAGCCTGTGGGTCCTTGCACTAAGCCCAAGAGGAGGCTCATGAACAGTTCCAGAAGGGGTTTCACTTGGAACATTGGCCTTCTGTATATGAACTGTTCAAGGGGGAGATTTCTTAGATCTAGTTATCTAAAATTGTTGTAAAAGAAAATTCTCATGGTTTAGGTTATGTTGAAATATCCGGGAGAACGTCGGAGGTAAGGAGACGAGGTTTTGTCTAGTTCTAGACGTAGTTGTCGGGGAAACTCTAAATATCTATACTAGTATTACACAGTTGATATGAGTTTATGAAAGAAGACTTACAGTGAAACAGCCCCACAATAAAGTTATATACATATGAAAGCGGGTAAACACTTACTCGGTTGTAGAGCTTCCATACTGTATTGTTAGTTGTTCAATAAAGAAATTGAAAATAACAGTATGTTACAAAATCAAAGGACAAAGTGCTTTTGAAAGGAAAATTGGGGCTTACAGCTCAAGGAGAGGCCCAGGGTTTTATCAGTGATCGCACTGTCGTTTTGTACAGGGACTTATACAAGTGACTGAGGCCCAAGAAAGGTTTTCTGTACAAAGGGGATTGGTCTTACACTCTCTCAAGAGACCCAAAGGTGTTTAAAGAAAACGAATGGGGCTTATAACACGAGGGTAGGCCCAGATGATTTGTTTTAAAAAACGGCGATCGCGCCGAGGTTTTTGAAAGCACAGTGGGTCTTATACAATGACTGAGGCCCAAAATGTTTTGGTTTCAAAAGGGGATTGGGTCTTACACTCTATTAAAGGCCCAAAATGATTTTGAATGGGTCTTATAGCTCGAGGAGAGGCCCAGATGGTTTGTTTTAAATGGGCGATGATCGCGCCCAACTTTTGAAATACAACGAGACTTATACAACATTTGAGGCCCAAGAAAGGTTTGTATTTACAAAGGATTGGGTCTTACACTCTATTAGAGGCCCATGAGTGTTCGGAAAAGTTTGTTAGGGTGAAAATCAATAAAACCCTAATTTCATCATTTTTAATATAATTATTCAAAGAAAATTAATACAAATGATAAAAATTCCAAATAAGTTTGAATAAACAATTGTGATTTTGGTTTTAGGTTTGAAAAATGAGGCTTTCATCACAAGATGAATTAAAACCTACTTGGTTTTGATTTTCCAAAATGGATATTTATTTTTAAAAGGGTTTAAAAACAAATAAAAGACATTTATTCACAAAAATACTAATTATATTAAATAAATAATATAAATCTAATTTTTTTTGGGAAATAAAATGTTTCAACATTTTTTGTGATTTTTTGCAAAAAGAACCAATAAAAAATAATTAAAATTGAGGGAGTTATTAATTTTTCAAACTATTAAAAATAATATGGAAAATAACAAAAAGTGGGAAAAATAGCAAAAAGAGGATCTGGGGTGAGGGGGATTCGAACCCCAGACCTCTTGTGTATAGGGCGCGCGCCTTACCACTGGGGTGGTGATACATCCGTTGATTGAAACACAACCATAAATATACAAGGCTTGCCTTGCTTTTGGCCTTGCCCAAGGCAAGGCAAGGCAAGGCAAGTTTTAACAAGAAATGGGAAGGTCCATAGCTTTCTCATTTCTCCATGGTTGGGGACAAAATTTATATGCATCTGGCCTAGAATTTCACAAGGAATCCAATGGTGGTGGTATTTTTTTTAGATCATGATCCCTCCTCAAAATCCGATAGTGGTTTTGAAATAGACCATATTTTGCATTTTCTGTGCTACATCTTAGTACAGGTATGAATTACATGATAAATTGATGCAAACACAACACATATAACATGTAGAAGAGATGCATGATCAGTGGACTTCAAAGCAATGCATATTTTGGAAAGTTCAAGTCATGATGCTTACCTCTTTTTGAGCTTTTGGAGTTTTTTGTGCAATCTACCAAGTTTCTTGTTCCAAAAATGGTTTGATGCTTTGGACACTCTCAAATGACCCTTTAGAAGCTTTTAGGATGATTGGAATCAGCTGGAACCTGCAAAAACAAAAACTGGCCCTTTCTTGCAAAAAGGGTTAAAATGGCCAAAATAGCAACTCTCTCAAATGGTGTTCCAGATGTTGGGTGCCATTTGGGACAGTTCAAGGATGATATTTGGAGTGTGTTTGAGGTTTTATCTGGTTTGGAAGGTGACTGGATCAAGACATGGCTTGAAAAATGCCCAAAAAGCCTATTTTGAGGTTTTGAGAGGTGATTTTGAGATTTAAGGATTACAGGTCACTTGTGTGAGTTTGGACAGCTTAGATATGACATATTAGATGTGTTTTGATCATGAGCTATGATGGAAATGCTCTCTAACTCAAAAACTCAGAGTTACCTTGCTAAAGAATGTATTTTTGCCTAAAGAAAGTGATTTTGAGGAAAGCATCTGTTTGATGGCTTTGGTGTACTCAATCTGAGCATAAATGAGCTCTATTTATAGTAGAGCAAGTTTTTTTTGGGATCAATAGTGATTGGCAACTGCTGCAGAGGTTTGGCCAATGTTGATCAATGAGAATCCAAGTCTCCTCTAGCCATTGACTAGAGGTTAGAGCACATAGCTGTGGTTCCCTAGTTGTTGGATGAATCTTGACTGAATTTAGTTGGAGGAAGCTAAGTTCATGCCACCTCTAAGCATCCATTAAATGCTCTAATCCAAAATTGGAGTCTTGTCCCTCTTTTAGGGATTTCTAGGTTTGGCATGCTACTTCTTGTTCCAAAGACTTTGGAGGCTTGGATCAGTGTTTGTTCCCTTTAGATTTGATCCTTAGATGTGTCCAAAGTGATGACAAGGCTTGGAATTATCTGATTTTGCCAAATCGAGCAAAAGTGCAAAATTCTACCTAGCCTTGGCAGTTTTCAGCAAGGCATATTGCCATTGTCATATCTCATGGCCCAAGTGGAATTTGATGGAGTTCTTGGCCATTTTGGAAAGCCCTCATATGATACAATAACTGTTTGATCATAATTGGTTTTGATACTTTTTGGATCCAAGTGAAAAATGCCCCTACATTTGGAAAAAAGTGAAGGCAGATTCTGACTTAGTGAAACTTTCACTAAGTGTTGGAAAAACGTGACATTTTCACTTTTTGTGATTTTGATCATTCCATAACTTAAAATCCATGGGGAATTGGAATGAGTGGTAGTTGAAGCTTTTGTAGAGGGTAATGAGAGCTACAAATCCAGCTTTGGATGGGAAAAAACGGCCTTGTGGTTTAGGAGTTATGATCCTTCAAAGTTGGTACCCTTGCCACTTTATTCCATAACTTAGAAAAATTTCTAAGTTTTTTATGGTTACCCCTTTTACAATTTATCCCACTTTTCTTGATTTTTATTGATGAGTGATGATTCCAATCATACATTAACATCATTTTGGGGTCAAAGACCCATAATTGTGAAAAATCTCAAAAAGTCAAAGTTTGACTTTTGTGCACAGTTGACTTTTTGTCAGATGAATTCCAAACTGTGCGATCCTCTATGAAATCAAGTCCCTGACCTAAATCAAACTTGATGGATTGATTTCATAGGTGTTATAGGGTGTATAGAATCATGTCTTAGGGTTTGGGAGCATGTCCTGTTCAAAAGTCAAAGATACAGTTGACTTTCCCCGCAAAACCCTAATTGTGGTTCTGATGAAATTGAAACTTGTTGCTCAAGCTTATTGGATCAATCCATTGTTGCAAATGGATCAATGTAATGTATTTGAGACCCTAAAATCCCCTCTTGAGGTCTTGGCTCATGTTTTGTCCCAAAAGTCAACTTAGGGGTGAATTAGGTCAAGAAACCCTAATTCCTGATTTTTTGATGAATGCATCCCCTGAGGCTAAATTAATTTGATGATTGGGTTCATGAGATCCCTTGGAGCATCATAGGTTATGCTTGGAAGCATTGGCTCATGCCCAGAGGAAAATTTCCATCTAGAGGCCCCAGTCGACCAAAACCCTAATTTTGTGACACTGGCGATCTTGAGGCTTGATCCACCTAGAAGGGAGCAGCCTTGTGATTAATCCTTAATGTGGGAGTCCTCTTGATCCCTTGTGGATGTTTGAGAGGTTAGACAAGTTGAAGATCATGTCATTCCTTGATTGATCTTTTGTCTAAAAGCTCCGAGAGGGCTGGAAACCCTAAATTTGATTGTAGTGGATGCTCACCCATCTTTGGGGAGACTAATGAGGTATGATGGTTCATCCATATTGTGATGATGATTTGCACAATGATGGGAATCTTAGTGGTTAAAATTTGGGGTATGACAGATGCCCATATTTAATCTTCTTGGACCCTAAGGTGTGAATGGCGAAGGTATTCTGGCATTCGGGGTGCACGAGGATTAAATATCGGAATACCTGAAATTTTGAGGGTGGTTAAGAATAGTAATTCACGCATCCTTCTTCTTTTGCTAAGAAATGATGCTTAGAAAAGGTAAAACTTCCCCTCGATCCTAGTCTTCAGCCAAGGAACTGGTCTTAGTTTCTGATATAAACCTCCCCTCGATCCTGGTTTCCTACCAAGGATCTGGTCTTGGTTTCTTTTGTCAATAAACTTTATTGACAAGGGACACTATTTGTAGCGGTTCTCCTTAAACTTCTCGCCGAATTTTCCTGGGGAGATGCCATTTGATGGAAAAAGTTTTGATTGTAGAGAAGCACAAACTTCTCTGTTTGCAGACGTCATTTGTCGACTCTACCGGGGAAAATGAGTCTTCTTGAGAGACTGTTTCCATTTGGGGATATTACATCATACTTTTCTCGAGATCTTCTCAAAGAAATGCCATACGATGTACCCCAATTTTGAGGTGCCGATGACTTTTTCGTTGGCGGATTTTTCCGGAGAAAAACTGCTGAATTACCGAACTACTGATTAAGAGACTTTCTCTAGGGATTTTCCTTAATCCGAGAAATAAAAAATATCATCTTCAATGGCGAAGAGTGATGCTGACTGAGGGTTCTCTGGTTTTTCAGAGGTTTAAGTTATCAAAGTGGTCAAGGGCCAACTCCAATCCAGAAATAAACTGGAGGTGAGGTTGCTCAGACGCGACATTTCCTGACGAGGAAAGAACTGGCAACTCGATTGTGAAGAGTTTTATTACTAGGGGATAAGACCGACTAGAGTGATAGTGATGCAATATGAATGTGAATGTAAATCAATAATGCATGATGTATGTATGTTTATGCTGACAAACTGACACAACATACAAACTAATTGATGAACACGACTGGATACTCGGCCACTGCAGGGGATAAAAAGTATCGCTGGTTCAAGATAGCAATTCTGCCTTGCTTAGGAGAAGTAGTCCTTTGTGGGGAACCACCGTTGGTCGGGCTTAGGAGATAAGAACTCTGCCGGGGGTGTCAGATGAAACAACGGTCTCTGACACAGCTGATCCTTCATTCAGGTGCACTAGTTTAGAAGGAGTACTTTGATTCTGTACTTTGAAGCTTAACCGCCTTAGGGGAGGCGAACGATGTCCTTTCGATGTTCAACAGTCAAAAGAATTGCCATCTTTATTTTAAAAGCAGAAAAGTTTTAACAAGTAAAATTCATTTTTGTTTCATTTCAAGAATCGTTAATCATATTAAAATTTCGTTCTGTAAAGCTAAAACAAATAAGAATTGCAAATAAAAGCACAAGGGCTCAAATTTTATTGATAGGATGGAAATCATTCAAACGCATGATTCCATAGAGTATTTACAAAGTTAGAAAATGGTAATTTAAGGGAAAAGGGCTACATTGAAACATAACGACCACTATCCTTCTACCAACTTTGAATTCGGGGCATTCTGAGCTTCTGTCGAAGATGACCTTGACTGGAATTTTCCTGACGGATGATGTAACTGTTGCCGAGGGACTTGCCCCTTTGTCGAACGTAGTTACTTGCCATTATCCCTAATTTTTTCCTGGATTGTACTTTGAGGTTTCCAATCCACCGGGATGTTTTTTTATCATGTCTCTAATTTTTGCCTGGACCTCTCTTTCGGGTTTTCAATCCACCGAGACGTTTTTTTTTATTTAGGCGAAGTATTTCTTGACTACGTCAACATTTGTGGGGTAGGCAAATTCCTCTCTGTCCATGGTTGCAAGTCTCAAGGCACCGCATGAGAAAGCTTTCTTGACCACATAGGGGCCGTCATAATTCAGAGTCCATTTGCCCCGAGAATTAGTGAGAAATGATTGTATCTTTTTGAGCACGAGGTTTCCTTTCCTGAAGACGCGAGGTCAGACCTTTTTATCGAACGCCTTCTTCATTCTTTGCTGATACAACTGACCATGGCATATTGCCGTTATTATCTTTTCTTCGATCAGATTCAGTTCGTCGTGCCTACTTTGGCACCATTCAGCTTCTGTAAGCTTAGCTTCCATCAATACCCGGATTGATGGGATCTCTACTTCTATTGGGAGTACTGCCTCCATGCCATATACTAGAGAGAAAGGGGTAGCCCCTGTTGAAGTGAGGACAGATGTCCAATAACCGTGAAGAGCAAAGGGTAGCATCTCGTGCCAATCTTTGTAGGTTACGACCATCTTTTGAACGATCTTCTTGATGTTATTGTTAGTCGCTTCTACCGCTCCGTTCATCTTGGGTCGGTAGGGAGATGAGTTATGGGGTTCGATCTTGAACTCAGCACACAACTCCTTCATCATTTTGTTATTCAAGTTGGATCCATTATCGGTAATGATCTGACCAGGAACACCATAACAGTAGATGATATTGTTTTTGATAAATCGGACCACCACTTGTCGGGTTACATTAGTGAATGATGTTGCTTCGACCCATTTGGTGAAGTAGTCAATGGCTACCAGAATGATTCGATGTCCGTTTGAAGCCTTGGGTTCGATCATGCCAATCATGTCGATTCCACATATGGAAAAAGGCCATGGGGAAGAAAGAACTTTGAGATGTGTAGGCAGTACATGGATTTTGTCTGAGTAGATCTGATACTTATGACATCTCCTCATGTACTTGTAGCAGACGGATTCCATGGTCGACCAATAGTACCCTGCTCTTAGAATTTTTCTCGCCATTGCGTGTCCGTTGGTATGAGTGCCAAAGGATCCTTCGTGACTTTCTTTTATCAGCATGTTTGCCTCTGGTCTGTCTACACATCGGAGCAAGATCATATCAAAGTTTCTCTTATAAAGTTTATCACCGCTCAGGAAGAAGCTGCCTGCTAGCCTTCTGAGGGTTTTTCTATCTTTCCTGGATGCCCCAGGTGGGTACTCTTGTTTCTGAAGGAAGCATTTGATATCGTGATACCAAGGTTTATCGTCTATGACTTCTTCAATCGTGAAGATGTGAGCGGGCCGTTCAAGGCGCATTATGTCGATCTTAGGTAAGTCATTCCATTGACCTACACTAATCATGGAAGAGAGAGTGGCTAAAGCATCAGCCATGTGATTCTCTTCACGAGGGATATGATGAAACTCGACTCTGTTGAAGAAGGGTAACAACCTTCTTGCGTAATATTTGTACGGAATCAATCCTGATTGGTATATGTTCCAATCTCCTTTCATATGATTGACGACCAAAGCTGAGTCACCATATACATCCAAGTTCTTGATCCTCAAATCAATCGCTTCCTCGAGACCCATGATACAAGCTTCGTATTCGGCCTCATTGTTTGTGCACTTGAACGTAAGTCTAGCGGTGAAAGGAATGTGGGTACCCTAAGGTGTTATGATAATTGCCCCAATTCCGTTTCCTTAATGATTGACAACTCCGTCAAAGATAAGTCCCCATTGGGAATCTGGTTCTGACCCTTCATTGGGTAGCGGTTCATCACAGTCTTTCATTTTTAGATACATGACATCTTTGTCTAGGAAGTCAAATCCGACTGATTCCGTTGATGAGCCAAATGATCAGCTAAAACACTTCCTTTAACGGCTTTCTGAGCGTGGTACTCTATGTCATATTCTGATAATAACATCTTCCAACGGGCAATCCTTCCCGTGAGATCAGGCTTTTCAAAGACATACTTGATTGGATCCATTTCCGAGATTAACCAAGTGGTGTGACGAATCATGTATTGGCGAAGACGTTTGGCTGCCCAAGCCAGAGCGCAGCAAGTTTTCTCGAGCATAGTGTACCGAGTCTCGCAGTCGGTGAATTTCTAGCTCAAATAGTAGATGGCAGACTCTTTTCTTTTTGTTTCGTCTTGTTGGCCAAGTACACAACCCATTGAGTCTTCCAAGACTGTTAAGTATATGATCAGTGGTCTTCCTTCCACTGGAGGTGATAGAATCGGCGGGTTCGACAGGTATTCCTTGATACTGTCGAAGGCAGTTTGGCAGTCTTCTGTCCAAACGCAGTCCTGATTCTTTTTGAGTAATTTGAAAATCGGCGCACATGTCGCGGTCATGAGGAATATGAATTTGGAAATATAGTTCAAATGTCCCAAGAATCCCCTGACTTGTTTTTCAGTCTTTGGAGAAGGCATTTCTTGAATGGCCTTGACCTTGTCAGGATCAACCTCAATTCCCTTCTGGCTGACGATGAACCCTAAGAGTTTCCCTGAACAGACACCGAAAGTGCATTTGCTGGGATTCAAGCGGAGTTTGTATTTTCTCAGACGCTCGAATAGTTTTGACAGGTGGGTCACATGCTCCTCTTTTGTTTTAGATTTGGCAATCATGTCATCGACATACACTTCGATTTCTTTGTGTATCATGTCATGAAACAGATTAGTCATGGCCCTTTGATAGGTTGCCCCGGCGTTCCTCAAACCGAACGTCATTACCTTGTAACAAAAGGTACCCCATGGGGTAATGGACGAAGTTTTCTCCATGTCATTCGGCACCATTTTGATTTGATTATAGCCCGAGAATCCATCCATGAAGGAGAAAACTTTAAACTTTGCTGTACTGTCTACTAGCATGTCAATGCCTGGTAAGGGAAAGTCGTCCTTCGGACTTGCCTTGTTTAGATCTCTGTAATCGACACACATTCTGACCTTTATGTCCTTTTTCGGAATGGGTACGATGTTGGCTAACCATTGAGGATATTCTGATGTGGCGAGGAAACCCGCGTCAATCTGTTTCTGTACTTCCTCTTTGATTTTGATGGCCATGTCCGGGTGAGTCCTTCTCAACCTTTGTTTTACTGGCGGACATTCTGATTTCAACGGTAGATAATGCTCCACGATGCTGGTATCCAACCCTGGCATATCCTGATAGGACCAAGCGAACACATCGGGAAATTCTTTGAGAAGCTTCGTCAGGCTCCCTTTGGCAGTTGGACTGAGTAGTGCCCCAATCCTGATTTCTTTTCTCTCTTTTTCCGAACCCAAGTTTACCGTTTCCAACGACTCTTTGTGAGGTTCAATGGACCTTTCCTCTTGTCTGAATAGTCGGGAGATCTCTTCTGGAATTGCGTCGTCACCTTCTTCTTCAGCCCCAAATATCGGGAATTCAAAGTCGGGAGAAGGCATCGGATCGTATGTTTCAATGGGGTTTAAAACAAGTAATCTGCATGACGTGATGATTTGTGTTTAGAAGAGATAGAGAGAATGCAAGTGTGTGCAGTGTATTTTTTTTGTTTACTACTTGTCTTTATTATTGATTTGTTTTTTAGGATTACCATTTTCTGAAAAAGCGAAAAGAGAAAATAACAATTAATGCGGAAATTACAGAACGACGTTATTTTATTTATGAACTTGTCGATTCTTGAAACTACAGCCCTATAAAACAAAACTCTGTCGCTTTGGGCAAAGCGAAGAGGGATAATTACAGAAAGCGAGCCCTATCAAAACATCCATTTCACCTGGGCAGACTGAAAGGTTAAATATGGCAATTACTTTGACTTATGAACAATCTTCGGAACATCGACAGCAACCCATTGGTGGCGAACTCCTCGGTGAATCACAAAGTTTGGTACCTTCTTTGATTTGTCTTCAGAAATAACGTTGATCTCTGGTGGAGCTGGATCATTGGAATCTGTCTCCCAGGCAATGTTATCGTAGGAGGATTCCTCAGTTGTATTTTGCATAGTATTCATACTCTTAGCTGTATCTCCCCATCCAGTGGGATGGATGTCTTCGAGCCTGATACGAGAGCTTTCAGGAGCGGTGTATTTGACCTTGAAGTCGTATTTTCCACTCGGTTGTCCCAAGGTGTCCCACACTTCTTTGGAATTGGAGGAGTCATCCCTCTCGATGACATTGACCTCGGGAAAAGCATAGTTAATGAATTCTAGTCCTGCAAATGTTGCGAATTCATTGTCGTGCTGGGTATTTTCAGGATAACCTGGGTGTTGATCCCATGACACGGTAGGGATGCAGGTATTCTTTTCAATGATGCTCATCTGATTTTCATTGTTTGGCTGACTTTCTTGCCCTAAGTCTCCTGGGTAAGGCTGCCACATTGGCAGGCCATCCATCGGGCCATAGTAGTCAGGGTCAAAGCTGTCTTTCATCAGAGTGTCCTCCTCAAATGAGTTTGGGGGAGCGCGACATCCTTCCGGATCACAATCTCCGTACATCATTTTGACATCTAACCTTGGTATAAATCTCGGGCTCTGTGCAGGAAAGCAAAAGGGAGTATGCATTTCGCCCTGAGACGTATAACCATCCTCGTTGAGATAGAACTTCCATTCTTCATCTGTATCGAAGGAATCTCCCTCGTTGATGGCATGAACTTCTTGAGATATTGGGTGAAGGAAACCTCCACTATGGAAGAAATCTTGAATGGGATGAAGACTTTCATCTTTAGCAACTGTCTGGGTACAGGTTGAGGAAAAACCAAGACCTTTCTTTTTCTTATTGTCAGTAGGAATGACAAGCTGCCCCCATCCTGTTGTATTGGTATTCTTAACTACTTTGATAGCATCTTTGTACGAAATCGAAGTTCCCCCTTCGGATTGATTGTCCTTGTGTAGCGAAAGCGTTTGGAATTGGGTTCCGATTACCCCCTCCGGTTCTACATAAGTGGATGACGATAAGTTGCTTACGAGCAAGGCCTATTCTCCACAGACTGTGACGAGTTGGCCGTTATGGACGAACTTTAGCTTTTGGTGGAGGGTCGAAGTGACCGCCCCAGCCTGATGTATCCAAGGTCTTCCTAATAAACAACTATATGTTGCCCGGATGTCCATGACCTGGAAAGTGACTTGGAAAGTGTGAGGACCAATAATTTGATGACGACCTCGCTGGTTTTCATCGGAGGTCATTTGAATGATAATTGCATCAAAGTGGACTTCGGCATAACGTTGATGGTCGATCCTGTGTCTACCAGTACGCTGGCTAAAGCATCGTCCTGGCAGTTAACTGTAATGTTGAGCGCCATGTTGTGGCCTTTGCCCCCCTCTGGCAAATCCTCATCACTGAATCCTAAGTTGTTGCAGGAAGTGATGTTAGAGATGATGCTATCAAACTGTCGTATTGACACATCCTGTTCCATAAAGGCTTGCTCTAAGACTTTCTGTAGAGCCTCCTTGTGCGCTTCTGAACTAAGTAACAGTGATAATACCGAGATCTTTGAAGGAGTTTATAACAGCTGATCAACAATGTTTTATTCACTCCTTTGGACGGGCTTTAGCATCTCATCATTATTTTTTGAAAGGTCGGGACTACTGGATTGACCTACTGGTGGATTGGGAACCTCTGTCTGAGGTTCCTTTTCTTTGCTGGGTTCTCTAACTCCTCTGTTGAAGATTCTACCACTCCGTGTTACTCGACTGATGTCTGCAATATTCACGACGGAGGGTAACAGAATTTCCTTTCCATTCTCAATTGTTGTTGCACCGTATTTGTAAGGGATAGCCTTAGTTGATTCATACGGTAGTGGCCCCGGTAAATAGATGACTATGGGAGCCCTCTGATTTTTCCGACCATTGTAAGTAATTTCGATCCCTTCCTGGTTGGGAACTCTCGATTCGTCAAGTAGAGGGATGATGACACAAACATCCCTAGCCCTCTGATGATCAGAGATTACGACAACGTCCTCGATTTGATCAGCGAAGTAGTTGACTGATCCAGCACTTGACCATGGTTGAATCTCTTTGCGGTCCAACTGAATTTGAAGGGCTGCTCGCACGAGGTAGCATCCTTGATTATCCACTGAGCAAACTCCACATCGCTCATAGTTGTGTAGTGGCATCTGGCCACGTCTGCTTTGAATACAGTGTAACCTTAATAGATCTGTTTCCATCGACCGAACATCCTGACTTTGACATCTAGTAGGATTCCCGTTAGTGATACTAATCTGCTGGGTGTCTTCATCCATATAGATTGGAAGCCACCAATGGTTCAACAAGTGTTGAAGTGTTTCCTGGACAAGGGCACAACCCTGATCGTCTTTGTAGCCCGCTTTACAGCCCTGATAATCATGTGATACCAGGAACCCGAGCCGGACCTGTTTAGCATGTAACTCCACCAGGCTAGTATTCATTAAGAGAATATCAAAGATTTGAATCATGTTGATTTGATAATGATTCCTATCATGGTAGTCTTGAATCCATCCAAGATCCATCTGACGCCGGAGGGCGTCCTGTATGAAAGAGCATCCCTGTTTGTTTACCGAGCAAGTCAGACAAGAATTGTAATCGTGTCGTGGCAGATTAAGATACTGGCTTTGTCTTGAGTGCATTGCCACCAGGTTGACATTCATCGCACGGATATCGTGGTTTTGTATGATGTTGGAATTCGTATAAACCATGTTAACTCCACGAACTCAGTGCTCTTGGATCCATCCAAGATCCATCTGTTCCTGTAGAGCTGATTGCACCACAGAACATCCTCGATTGCTTTTAGAGCAGATATCACACTGGTGATAATTATGAGATGGCACATGGCCATATCCACTCTGTTTACAATGCATCTTGACCAAGTTGGCCCTTAACAAGAGTACATCATGAATTTGATAGATGTTGTTAGACTCTCCCTCTATCAAATTGACTGTAGCCTTCTCGTGTTGAGGCAGCGGGTTCATGAGAACATTTGGATTCGTATCTTTGAAAGATAAGACCCCGCTCCTAACAAGCTTTTGCACGTCGGATTTGAAACTGAGACAATTTTCTATGTTATGCCCTGGTCCTCCTTGATGGTAAGGGCAAGTCTGATCCACCTTAAACCAAAAGGGCGGATTTTCCGGTACTGTAAGAGGAGACTTAGTCTGGATATGCCCCTTGGCCAGTAACAACGGAAATAGTTCTGCGTATTATACGGGTATAGGATCAAATCCTGGTGGCCGTGTTGTACGATTGTTGTTGTATTGAGGACGAGTCTGCTGAAGAGGCTTTGTGTCCTTTGCTGAAATTGCTACGACTGCGGTTGGCTTTGAGCAACCTGAGGTTGATACGTAGAAACAGGCGTAGGGTTGATAGCAGGAGTTACAGCTGCTACTGGTTGGTACCGTCACCTTTGCTTTCTGAGCGAGATATTCCCAATATCTTGTTCTTTTTTCTTAGGGAGAGCACTACCGTATTTTTTAGTACCGCTTGTCGACCCAGTGTCTTTGACTAGACGTCCTTCTCGAACGACTTCCTCGAGACGCACTCCCATACCGACCATTTCGGTGAAGTCACTGGGCGCACTGGCAACCATTCTGTCATAGTAAAATGAGCTCAAGGTCTTTAAGAAAATCTTTGTCATCTCTTTTTCCTCAAGAGGTGGACAAATATGAGCGGCAATTTCACGCCATCTCTGAGCGTATTCCTTAAAGGTTTCCTTGTCCTTTTACAACATTGATCTGAGTTAATCTCTGTCTGGTGCCATGTCCAAATTGTATTTATATTGTTGGACGAAGGCAGTGCCAAGATCTCTGAAAGTGATAATCGTAGCACGGTTTAAACCCATGTACCATTTTAATGCGGCACCGGTTAAACTATCCTGAAAGTAGTAAATCAGTAGATCTTGGTTCTCTGTCTGAGCTGACATTCGCCGAGCGTACATCACCAAATGGCTTTGAGGGCAAGAGTTACCCTTGTACTTTTCAAAATCGGGTACTTGGAACTTGTGCGGGACTTTCACATTGGGGACCAAACAAAGGTCTGCGGCGTCCTTTCCAAATAAATCCTGACCGCGAAGGGCTTGCAGTTCTTTCTGCATTTCTAGGAACTGTTCCTGGAATTCATCCATTCTATCGAACATACTTTCCTTTCTACCAGATGGTATCTGTGGAATCTGTCCTTCCGGGACAGTGTGCACCACAGGGGGTGGTACCGTTACTACGGTAGTGAATCTTGGCGTTTCCCGAAGTTTATAACCTTCAGGAGTCCTCATTATGCCCCTAGCATCCTCGCTTTCCTGAAGTTTGTAACCTTCAGGCCCAACGGCTTATGCTATGATTCCCTGATCTTCAGTGATCGGCGGAACATATCCTTCCAGGATATAGTTAACAGGCATGCCCCAGGGACGATCTTTTGGCATTTGATACCTAGGATCATACTTCTCTATTATGGGCGTTGAGGTGATCTCTGAGATCACAGTTCTTTGTAGCTGAGCTTCTACCATGGCTTGCATGTCGTTACGAAGCTTTCTCATATCCTCTCTCAGAGCGTCGATCTCTTCTTTCAACTCTCTGTTCTCTTCCTCGAGATCATCCATCTTTTTCTGACGATTGGCCAGAGTATTGTACGAATGAGATAGTTTGACTCTAGAACCGAGACACAAATGTGAGATTCGTATGTAAGAAGAATACGTGACGTGAGAATGATGAATGCAATGATTATATTAATTGTTTTTTTTTGGTTTAATCAAAATAAACTTCGACAATTAGATTGCAAATATCAAACAGTGGGGAAACCCCTATTTTATTGAATTCAAAGGATTGCGGAAATGGAAATACAATAAATTACAAGGTGCGGAAACAGAAACCTAAGCTAATGGGTCCTTAGTCCTGTCTGAGGAGAACTCGGGTGCTGATTCTGGTACTTTCCTTTTCTTGGACCGGGGCTCTTGGACCGTTGTCAGGTTGTCATTCCCTTACCAAGTGAAAGGAGCGAGCAAATTCCTTTGGTCATCCTGATTTTCTACAGCATGTTGCTCCAAAATCTCAATTAGAGCATCCTTATCTTTCAGCAGTTGCTGTATTTTGGTACACTCCACATTGAGAATGCGGTACTTGTTCTTCCAAGACCTCCTCTCCTGTTGAACTTTGTTGAGAGTAACATGAAGTTTTTCCGTTTCAGTCATGAAGTACATGACAGATTCCCTTGGCGGAAGAACTCCGTGACGAGGATCAGGCATCTTTAGCTTGAGAGCTCTAGTTTGTACCCAGTGGAGATAAGGCTCCACCGAGACACAGTCCGGTTTTCCTAGAGACTCCCGTCCTTTCTTTTGAACATGTTTCCAAGCGTGCACTATTTCCATCTTTAGTGCCTTGTCATTTTATCCTTCCTTGAAGAAAAGACCTTCCAGATGAGCATTACGCGGGACATGCCTCATCGGGTATCCAAATTGACGACGAACTAAAACTGGATGGTAATTGATTCCTTCCTTAGTTCCTATGAGGGGTACGTTGGGGAAGTTTCCACAAAGGTCAATGATTCTAATCCCATCATAAATCCTATTGTACCAATCTATATCAGAGTTGGTAAGAGACATGATTTTTTACGACCAACGTAAGGCACTCTTATGATCCCAAAAAGTGACAGACTTAGGTAAATGGGAGATAAACCATTTATATAGCAGGGGTACACAACACTTGATCATTCCTCTGCTGTATAAATTGCTTAAGTGTACAGAATGATACGCATCTGCGAGCAAGGTTGGTACGGCGTTTCCAATGAGAAAAACCTTAATGGCGTTGATATCGACGAAGTTATCAATGCTGGGAAACAGAAATGACCCGTAGGTGAGTAAAACAAAGATGCTTTCAAAAGCAGTCACGTGCCCTATACTAGCAAAGTATAGAGCCTTCTTTACCAGAAACTTGGCTGGTAAACCTGGGATTCCTCCTTTAGTGGTCATGTGAGTCTTAACTTCTGACTCATCCAAATAGATTGCTCTTGCAATGATTTGATCTTTTGGAATTTCTTCTAGTCCAGAAAAGGGAGCTTGATCAGTAATGGGTAGATCAATCATATGAGAATACTCCTCCAGCGTTGGTGCAAGCTGGTAATCCAGGAATGTGAAACAGTGATAGACCGGATCGTAAAACTGAATGAGTACCTCCAGGATTCCTTCAATTACCTGGACCCTTAACAGAGGTAGCAGACCTCCATACTTGGCTCTGAAAGCGTCAGGGTTAGTGATCATCCTTGCTAATCTTCTAAAATCCTCTATTTTTAGAACCTTGAAGGTATACTTGTGAGTTTTCCGTCTACCTAAATCCATGAGCGCAATCATTGTTTTAGTTTAATTTGAAAAAGAGAGACTAGAAGAGAAAAATTTTCTTTGCTTAATGTTTTTTTAATGAATGCATGAATGCAGCACACAAAAACATAGAAAAAACATGGGGTCAAAGGGTCGGTGTCATGAAGTCAAGGCTCTACCCATCCCAAAGGTTTATACTAGTGATTTTTGTACCTGTCTCTCAAAATCATTGATTCTTGTCAAGATAACATCAGCGGGCGGGGAACCGTGCTAGGTGATGTATTTTGAAGAATCGCAGAAGAGGGTAGTATCGCGTGACAACTATTTCCGATAGCTTCCGCACTACTGAAAGAGGTTTTTCCTAGGTGTATACTCAATCTTTCCACATGCGGCATCACATGCATTCCCATTAGCCGAAAAATAAACACAGATATCAATTAGGAAAAGCAGTATATATATTTGTCCTAATGTCCTAGACTTTTTAAGAGTTATGAATCCTATGATCCTAACTGAAAATGGCTCCCCGGCGGAGTCGCCATTCTGTGGTACCTTCCTAACTTAAAGATTTTGACCTAAGATCCTAGTGAGGGCCGATCCTAGCAATAATGACATTCCCCGATGGAACCGTCATTCGGTGATACCTTGTGAACCCAAGGACTCGCCATAAGAGAAGGTTTCAACCAGAGAGATAAGAGAGACAAGCTTCCTTTGTTTGGCCCCACGGTGGGCACCATTTTTTCTGTAGCGAGCGATTTTGGACGTGGTTCTTAAGCATTATCACTCTGGGGTACTACAGGTCGATTCATTTTTTATCCTATTGAAGCTGATGAAGGAAGGGAAATAGATGTCTCCAACTAACCCTGCTTGCAAACTGAGGTTAAACAGTCAAAACTGTTGGTTTACAGATGCGGTTTTAGTTTGTGGGCCTCTCTCTGCTTATTTTGTTCAAAACGAATTACCGGGACTATTCATGGGGAATTTGTTGGGATACTGCGCTAGATTGGCTGGAGGTAGGGGACTCTTGGTTTTTTTTATTAGTGTGCTCGTTAAGATTCTTTTGCAATCTTATGCCTATGTATTCCCGGGATAGGGAAATCAGAGCTATCGTAGTTCCTCCTATTCTATGGGAGGAAATGGTGTTTTGGTGTCTTGTTCAAAGCCCAAGACATGAAGCTAAAGGTGGTTTATATCTTGTTCAAAGCCCAAGAAGTGAAGCTGAAGGGTCTATTTGTATCTTGTTCGAAGCCTAAGATGTGAAGCTAAAAGGGTGTTGACTTTAGAGAGAATTTGTCATCTCTAAAAGCAGGTCTGTTTGTCACAACTGATGGGTGACTGATTATAAAGGAGAATTACTTTAACTGGGATATGTGAATCCAGCAATGCCATAATTTCCTTTATAGGGGATTTTCAACCTGAAGGAGAAAACTTTAGCTCAGTTTAGAGCAATGCCATCTTTTCTTAGGAATTTCTCATGCTAAAAGAGGGACAGTGGCATGGATGTAAATAATCCAGAGGCTTGCCGCTTACAGCAATTAGATGGGGGAAAAGGAGTTTTTGATGTTTGTATACTGTGAACGAGGCACATATTTTGATGCTAAAAGGTTGATTGACTCAACCGGGGTTTCCTTATACAAAGCCTAAGAGGAGGCTATTGACCCAACAAGAGGGTGTTTTTATATGTGTCTTGTACGAAGCCCAAGATGGAAGCTAAAAGGGTTTGGCTCAATAAGAGAGTCTTTTATACTCAACAAGAGAGTGTTTTTGTATCTCGTACGAAGCTCGAGATGGAGGCTACAAAGGTGATCGACTCAACAAGAGAGTGTTTTGTCTCTCGTACAAAGCCCGAGATGAAGGCTAAAAATGTTTGCTCTGCTGGGGAGAATCATTGTACAAAGCCCAAGAGGAGGATAGGGTTAATGTTTCAGTTGAGTGACAGGTCTAGTATGTTGGTTAAAATAGAAAATCAGTTCTTATATGGGTAATGTTGTACTCATGGATTTGATCTGGGGACGGGATTATTTCCTGTTCTTTAAGGAAACGGATCCGAAGGGTATTGAGACTGCCCGAGTCTACGGGTGTTTTTTTTCCTATTTTTAAAAGGAACTTGTGAATGTCTTCGAGACTCAAGGAGATTAGACTGTCCAAGTCTAGAGTTTTATCTTTTGTACTATGCTTAAGAGAGATCAAGAGATAGTATGTTCGCCGTAGGAAGATCTAGACTCTTTGAAAGACGGTTCTATTAAGATGACTAATTTCTGTTCCTATACCTTTAAGAGGTCGTCGGGACGATTTGTACGAAGCCCAAGAGGAGGCGAGAAAACTTTTAAGAAGCCAAGGGATAATTTGTATGAAGCCCAAGAGGAGGCGGTCTTCCCGGAGGAAGAATCATTATAGGAAGCCTAAGAGGAGGCTGTTAAAACTTCTAAGAAGCCAACGGGTCCTTGTACAACGCCCAAGAGGAGGCGAGGATGCTTTTAGTAAGCTTGTGGGTCCTTGCACTAAGCCCAAGAAGAGGCTGGTGAATAGTTCCAGAAGGGGTTTCACTTGGAACATTGGCCTTCTGTATATGACTGTTCAAGGGGGAGATTTCTTAGATCTAGTTATCTAAAATTGTTGTAAAAGAAAATTCTCATGGTTTAGGTTATGTTGAAATATCTGGGAGAACGTTGGAGGTAAGGAGACGAGGTTTTGTCTAGTTCTAGACGTAGTTGCAGGGGAAACTCTAAATATCTATACTAGTATTACACAGTTGATATGAGTTTATGAAAGAAGACTTACAGTGAAATAGCCCCACAATACAGTTATATACATATGAAAGCGGTAAATGAAAGCGGGTAAACACTTACTCGGTTGTAGAGCTTCCATACTGTATTGTTAGTTGTTCAACAAAGAAATTGAAAATAACAGTATGTTACAAAATCAAAGGAGAAATTGCTTTTGAAAGGAAAATTGGGGCTTACAGCTCAAGGAGAGGCCCAGGGTTTTATCAGTGATTGCACTGTTGTTTTGTATAGGGACTTATACAAGTGACTAAGGCCCAAGAAAGGTTTTCTGTACAAAGGGGATAAGTCTTACACTTCCTCAAGAGGCCTAAAGGTGTTTAAAGAAAACGAATGAGGCTTATAACACGAGGGTAGGCCCAGATGTTTTGTTTTTAAAAACGGCGATCGCGCCGAGGTTTTTGAAAGCACAGTGGGTCTTATACAATGACTGAGGCCCAAAATGTTTTGGTTTCAAAAGGGGATTGGGTCTTACACTCTATTAGAGGCCCAAAATGATTTTGAATGGGTCTTATAGCTCGAGGAGAGGCCCAGATGGTTTGTTTTAAATGGGCGATGATCGCGCCCAACTTTTGAAATACAACGAGACTTATACAACATTTGAGGCCCAAGAAAGGTTTGTATTTACAAAGGATTGGGTCTTACACTCTATTAGAGGCCCATGAGTGTTCGGAAAAGTTTGTTAGGGTGAAAATCAATAAAACCCTAATTTCATCATTTTTAATATAATTATTCAAAGAAAATTAATACAAATGATAAAAATTCCAAATAAGTTTGAATAAACAATTGTGATTTTGGTTTTAGGTTTGAAAAATGAGGCTTTCATCACAAGATGAATTAAAACCTACTTGGTTTTGATTTTCCAAAATGGATATTTATTTTTAAAAGGGTTTAAAAACAAATAAAAGACATTTATTCACAAAAATACTAATTATATTAAATAAATAATATAAATCTAATTTTTTTTGGGAAATAAAATGTTTCAACATTTTTTGTGATTTTTTGCAAAAAGAACCAATAAAAAATAATTAAAATTGAGGGAGTTATTAATTTTTCAAACTATTAAAAATAATATGGAAAATAACAAAAAGTGGGAAAAATAGCAAAAAGAGGATCTGGGGTGAGGGGAATTCGAACCCCAGACCTCTTGTGTATAGGGCGCGCGCCTTACCACTGGGGTGGTGATACATCCGTTGATTGAAACACAACCATAAATATACAAGGCTTGCCTTGCTTTTGGCCTGGCCCAAGGCAAGGCAAGGCAAGTTTTAACAAGAAAAGGGAAGGTCCATAGCTTTCTCATTTCTCCATGGTTGGGGACAAAATTTATATGCATCTGGCCTAGAATTTCACAAGGAATCCAATGGTGGTGGTATTTTTTTTAGATCATGATCCCTCCTCAAAATCCGATAGTGGTTTTGAAATAGACCATATTTTGCATTTTCTGTGCTACATCTTAGTACAGGTATGAATTACATGATAAATTGATGCAAACACAACACATATAACATGTAGAAGAGATGCATGATCAGTGGACTTCAAAGCAATGCATATTTTTGAAAGTTCAAGTCATGATGCTTACCTCTTTTTGAGCTTTTGGAGTTTTTTGTGCAATCTACCAAGTTTCTTGTTCCAAAAATGGTTTGATGCTTTGGAAACTCTCAAATGACCCTTTAGAAGCTTTTAGGATGATTGGAATCAGCTGGAACCTACAAAAACAAAAACTGGCCCTTTCTTGCAAAAGGGGTTAAAATGGCCAAAATAGCAACTCTCTCAAATGGTGTTCCAGATGTTGGGTGCCATTTGGGACAGTTCAAGGATGATATTTGGAGTGTGTTTGAGGTTTTATCTGGTTTGGAAGGTGACTGGATCAAGACATGGCTTGAAAAATGCCCAAAAAGCCTATTTTGAGGTTTTGAGAGGTGACTTTGAGATTTAAGGATTACAGGTCACTTGTGTGAGTTTGGACAACTTAGATATGACATATTAGATGTGTTTGGATCATGAGCTGTGATGGAAATGCTCTCTAACTCAAAAACTCAGAGTTACCTTGCTAAAGAATGTATTTTTGCCTAAAGAAAGTGATTTTGAGGAAAGCATCTGTTTGATGGCTTTAGTGTACTCAAACTTAGCACAAATGAGCTCTATTTATAGTAGAGCAAGTTTTTTTTGGGATCAATAGTGATTGGCAACTGCTGTAGAGGTTTGGCCAATGTTGATCAATGAGAATCCAAGTCTCCTCTAGCCATTGACTAGAGGTTAGAGCACAGAGCTGTGCTTCCCTAGTTGTTGGATGAATCTTGATTGAATTCAGTTGGAGGAAGCTGAGTTCATGCCACCTCTAAGCATCCATTAAATGCTCTAATCCAAAATTGGAGTCTTGTCCCTCTGTTAGGGATTTATAGGTCTGGCATGCTACTTCTTGTTCCAAAGACTTTGGAGGCTTGGATCAGTGTTTGTTCCCTTTAGATTTGATCCTTAGATGTGTCCAAAGTGATGACAAGGCTTGGAATTATCTGATTTTGCCAAATCGAGCAAAAGTGCAAAATTCTACCTAGCCTTGGCAGTTTTCAGCAAGGCATATTGCCATTGTCATATCTCATGGCCCAAGTGGAATTTGATGGAGTTCTTGGCCATTTTGGAAAGCCCTCATATGATACAATAACTGTTTGATCATAATTGGTTTTGATACTTTTTGGATCCAAGTGAAAAATGCCCCTACATTTGGAAAAAAGTGAAGGCAGATTCTGACTTAATGAAAATTTCACTAAGTGTTGGAAAAAAGTGACATTTTCACTTTTTGTGATTTTGATCATTCCATAACTTAAAATCCATGGGGAATTGGAATGAGTGGTAGTTGAAGCTTTTGTAGAGGGTAATGAGAGCTACAAATCCAGCTTTTGATGGGAGAAAATGACCTTGTGGTTTAGGAGTTATGATCCTTCAAAGTTGTTACCCCTTTTACAAGTTATCCCACTTTTCTTGATTTTTCTTGATGAATGATGATTCCAATCATACATATATATCATTATGGGGTCAAAGAACAATAATTGTGAAAAATCTCAAAAAGTCAAAGTTTGACTTTTGTGCACAGTTGACTTTTTGTCAGATGAATTTCAAACTGTGCGATCCTCTATGAAATCAAGTCCTTGACCTAAATCAAACTTGATAGATTGATTTCATAGGTGTTATAGGGTGTATTGAATCATGTCTTAGGGTTTGGGAGCATGTCCTGGTCAAAAGTCAAAGATACAGTTGACTTTCCCCGCGAAACCCTAATTGTGGTTCTGATGAAATTGAAACTTGTTACTCAAGCTTCTTGGATCAATCCATTGTTGTAAATGGAATAATGTAATGTATTTGAGACCCTCAAATCCCCTCTTGAGGTCTTGGCTCATGGTTTGTCCCAAAAGTCAACTTAGGGGTGAATTAGGTCAAGAAACCCTAATTCCCGATTTTTTGATGAATGCATCCCTTGAGGCTAAATTGACTTAATGATTGGTTTCATAAGATCCCTTGGAGCATCATAGGTTATGCTTGGAAGCATTGGCTCATGCCCAGAGGAAAATTTCCATTTGGAGGCCCTAGTCGACCAAAACCCTAATTTGGTGACACTAGCGATCTTGAGGCCTGATCCACCTAGAAGGGAGCAACCTTGTGCTTAATCCTTAATGTGGGAGTCCTCTTGATCCCTTGTGGATGTTTGACAGGTTCGAAAAGTTGAAGATCATGTCATTCCTTGATTGATCTTTTGTCTAAAAGCTCCGAGAGGGCTGGAAACCCTAAATTTGATTGTAGTGGATGCTCACCCATCTTTGGGGAGACTAATGAGGTATGATGGTTCATCCATATTGTGATGATTATTTGCACAATGATGGGAATCTTAGTGGTCAAAATTTGGGGTATGACACTATGGTGTTGGTCATTGTGCTTGATGTTATTGTTGACATGCATTACATGATTGCATGAGTTGTGAGATAAGTTGTGTGCCCATGTGGGGTGTAAGCATCTTATCCGGATTCTAATTATAGAATCACGTTATTGTAGTTGAGGTAATCGTGTTCCCATGTGGGGTATGAGCGATTACGGGTGTTCGTGTGCCTATGTGGGGTATGAGCGATCACGAATGTCGTGTGCCCATGTGGGGTATGAGCGACTTATATGGAAATTCCGACGGGAATTATGATCATGAAAAAGGGATCAAATTGGTACCACATGCATTGAGTCAAGTTGTAAGTCTCATTGCATTGCATTGTAGTTATGATTGTTGTTGTGTTTTGTTGATGGGATATTGACTGCGTGGATGTATGTGTTGAATGGGTGACTTATGCATTAAATGAACTGTCCTTGCTAATTATCATGCTTTCCTTTATCTAGTTATGATATCTCACCCCTTCTGTTTGAATGTTGCCTCTACGTGGGTAACGTGCAGATAATTGCAGTAGGAGATCTGATGTGAGTGGAAGATGAATTCTTTCATTTATGTTTTTAGTGTCGGCGTCTGCTCTGATATGTAACACTGGGGTTTTTGGAACGATTTTATGAGAATTTGTTTTGTTGAGAATTATTTAATTTTCTTTAAGATTGATGTTGACCATGTTGCTTTAAACAAGTTATGTTCTATTACTAATGTGACGAAGCTTTTCCACTGCTTTAATAAAGATGAACTTCAGACATGATTTTACTATTCACAATTAATAAATTTCAAATTATACGTGTTACATGTCTTATGTATGAGCAGGTGTTTGCTTGAAAGTAGCACCCTAAATGTTGTATATTTTATTTTACTCTGATATTTTATTATAATTTCACGCGGGGGTTTCAGGGTGTTACAGTGAGGGCAAGCATAACCACAACGGTGTTCATCATCAAACTCATACAAATCAATCACAACAGATGAATAATCGAAAGAGAATGAATTATAAAACCTGAATTATGATTAAACTTGAATCAATAATTTATCCCTTGGAGACTTGAGTTACAGAGAAAAGTAGAACAAAAATATGTAGTAATTAGGATTGAAAATATTGACAAAAGTTGGGAACCCTAAACCCATAACAAGCTATGATTTTTATAGAAAAATAGTAAAAAAGTGCATAATATCTTTGGTTAAATGAGAATTATTCATATTTGAGACAAATCAAATATTGCCTAAGAGCCATAATAAAAGAATATCAATCTAATTAAGGAAACAAAACAAATTTGACATCTTTCTCTCGCCTCCCTACGACGGCCCGTAGCAGCTGCTACGAGTGGCCGTAGCAAGTATTTGACTTTAGTTCTAAGAAGTATCAAATGAGGGCATCTAGGGCTTCTTCTTCTATGGTCTGTAGTAGCTGCTACAGGTGGCCGTAGCAGCCGCATGCTTTTTGTATGGGAGAAAATGTCTTTTATGCCGTTTTCCTTATTTGCTTGTCTTTGATCCCTCTTCTTCTTAAATGCTCATTAGACCCTAAAATTATCAAGTAATCACAAACCAAACCATAAAACATGATAATTAAATGTAAATCGAACAAAATGCGATAAAATACTAAAGAAAAACAACTAGAAATAATGATGCAAGGGACCGCTTATCAAACTCTCCCAAACTTAGACCTTAGCTTGTCCTCAAGAAACAAAGCTTGCATTCATGAGTTTTTGGATCAAGTGGTTAACATCATGATAAAACATATGAAAATAGGGTCAACGGTACTCATACGTGAGTCTTTGTTCCGATTGACTAGGCCTAGTTCTCTTGGTAATCACTTGTCAAGGAAGGTATTCGCAAGAACACTAACTGCAGTGAAGCCATAAACCAAAGCCTCCCTTTCGGACACCTCTCCAACTATGCTTTGGCCTTAAGTCTCTTTTTCTGATTTTTCCTCCCCATTTCATTCGGACAATAAATATTAAGGCAACTTGTTTCTTTTTGCCGCCGCATAGACAAGACCGATCGAGAGTTTTTGCTCTAGGTACCTTTTTATTTTTATTTTTTTGATGAATTTACGCACTTTAGCGTTTATTGGTCCACTTTGGGATGAGGATTCAATTACCGTTAGGCTAAATAACTGTGTGAGGATTACCCAACTTAGAAGGTAGTTTCCTTTTTATTGTTTTTTCATCATTTTGGTGTCAATTTTTTTTGTCTCCCTGTCATACCCCAAATTTTGATCACTAAGATTTCCCATCATTGTGAAAATCATCATCACAATATGGATAAACCATCATACCTTATTAGTCTCCCCAAAGATGGGTAAGTATTCACTACAATCAAGAATTAGGGTTTCAAGCCCTTTCAGAGTGTTTAGACAAAAGGATCAATCAAGAAATGACATGATCTTCAACTTGTCTAACCTCTTAAACACCTATAAAGGATCAAGAGGACTCCCACATCAAGAATCAAGCACAAAGATGCAACATTCCAAGTGGATCAAGCCTCAAGATCACCAGTGTCACCAAATTAGGGTTTTGGTCGACCAGGGCCTCCAGGGGGAAGTTTTCATATGGGAATGAGCCAATGCTTCAAAGCATAACCCAAGATACTCTAAGGGACCTTATGGACCCAATCATCAAGTCAATTTAGCCTCAGGGGATGTAATCATCAAAAATCAGGAATTAGGGTTTCTTGACCTAATTCGCCCCTAAGTTAACTTTTGGGACAAAACATGAGCCAAGACCTCAAGACATGATTTCAAGGTCTCTAATACACTACATTGATCCATTTCCAACAATGGATTGATCCAAGAAGCTTGATCCACAAGTTTCAATTTCATGTTGACCACAATTAGGGTTTCGAAGGAAAAGTCAACTGTACCTTTGACCTTTGACCAGGACATGCTCCCAAACCTTGGGACATGATTCAATACACCCTATAACACCTATGGAATCCATCCATTAAGTTTGATTTAGGTCAAGGACTTGATTTCATAGAGGATCACACAGTTTGGAATTCATCTGATAAAAAGTCAATTGTACCAAAAAGTCAAAGTTTGACTTTTTGGTTTTTTGGTCAACCAAGGTTCCTTAACCCTAAAATGATGTTAATGTGTGATTTGAATCATCATTCATCAAGAAAAATCAAAGAAAGTGGGATAACTTGTAAAAGGGGTAACCATAAAAAACTTAGAAATTTTCTAAGTTATGGAACAAAGTGGCTAGGGTACCAACTTCCAAGGATCATAACTTGAGATCCAAGCAACCATTTTGGCTGATCCAAAGATGGATTTGTAGATCTCATGGCATACTTTAAAAGCTTCAACTACAACTCATTCCAATTCCTCATGGATTTCAAGTTATGGAGTGATCAAAGTGGCTGAAAACACAAAAGTGACATTTTTCCAACACTTAGTGAAATTTTCACTAAGTCAGAATCTGCCTTATTTTTTCCCAAAAGTAGAGGCAGTTTTCAATGTAATTCAATTTAGATCAAAACCAAAGTTGGACATCATATTGAAATAGAATATATCAGTTTTCCAAAATGTCCAAGAACTCCAACAAATTCCATTTGAGCAAGGAGATACAACCCTTGAAACATGGCCTCATGAACTGATTTCCTCCAAGACAGATTTGGCAGATTTGATGCATTTTGCTCGATTTGATCAAATCTAACAAATCCAAGCCTTGTCATCATTTTGGACACATCTGAGGATAAAACAAGAATGGAATGATCTGATCTCCAAGCCTCACAAGTCCATGAATCTACAAGTAGCATGCCAAACCTAAAAAGGCTAAAATGTGCCAAGAATTCAATTTTGTTTCCAAGCATTTAATGGATGCACCAAGGTGGCATGAACTGAGCCTATTCCAACTGAATGAGTCAAGGATAATCTCTGAACCAAAGAGCCATAGGTCTGTGCTCTAACCTCTAGTCAATGGCTAGAGGAGACTTAAGCTTCCAAAATGATCCAATTGGCCAAAGGCCTGCTGCAGCCACCATTCACCATTGCTTGCAAAACAAACTTGCTCTACTATAAATAGAGCTCATTTGTGCTCAGTTTGAGTACACCAAAGCACTACAACACTTGCTTTCCTCAAAATCCCTTTCTCTAGGCCAAAATGACTTCTTTTGCAAGGTAACTCTGAGTGTTTGAGTTAGAGAGCATTTCCATCATAGCTCATAATCTAAACACATCCAATATGTCACATCTAAGCTGTCCAAACTCTCATATGTGACCTGTAACACTAAAATCACAAAGTCCCCTCTCAAAACCTCAGAATTGGACTTTTTTGCATTTTTCAAGCCATGTCTTGATTCAGTCACTTCCAAAACCAGATAAGACCTTAAACACACTCCAAATATCACCCTTGAACTGTCCCAAATGGTTCCCCACATCTGGAACACCATTTGAGAGAGTTGCCATATTGGTCACTTTTGCCCCTTTTGCAAGAAAGAGCTCAAACTTGTTCCTGAGGATTCCAGCTGGTTCCAACCATTCTAAAAGCTTCTAAGGGATCATTTGAGGGTGTCCAAAGCATCAAATTGTTTCTGGCACAAGAAACTTGGCAGATAGCCCAAAAATCTCCTAAAGAGGTAAGCATCACAACTTGAACTCTTTGAAATATGCATTGCTTTGAAGTCCACTGATCATGCACATCTCATACATGTTATATATGTTGTGTTTGAGCCAATTCATCATGTAATTCATGCCTGTAACAAGAGGTAGCATAGAAAATGCAATTATAGGCCTATTTCAAAAACACTATCAGGTTTTTAAATAGGAGCCTCATCTGAAAAAACCACCACCACCATTGGATTTCTTGTGAAATTCTAGGCCAGATGCATATAAATTTTTTCTCAATCCATGGAGAAATGAGAAAGTTATGGCCTTTACGTTTTTGGTCCAAAACCTTGCCTTGCCTTGCCTTGGCCAGGCCGAAAACAAGGCATGCCTTATGTATTTCTAGGTTGGGTTCAATATACGGATGTATCACCACACCAGTGGTAGAAGGCGCACGCTGCAACCTAGAGGTCTGGGGTTCGAATCCCCCTCGCCCCAGACCCCTTTTTAATGCTTTTTCCACTTTTTATTATTTTTCATGCTATTTTTAAATGATTTGGAAAATTAATAACTCTCTCAATTTTAATTATTTTTTATTGGTTCTTTTTGCAAAGAATCACAAAAATGTTAAAATATTTTATTCCACAAAAAAATCAAATTTATATTATTTATTTAATATAGTTGGCATTTTTGTAAATAAATTCATTTTTTATTGTTTTTAAACCTTTTAAAAAATGAATATTCATCTTGAAAATCAAAATCAAATGAGCCCTAAATCATCTTGTGATTAAAACCTCATTTTTCAAGCCTTAATAAAAAATCACAAGTAGTTTATTTGGACTTATTTGGTATTTTTGTCATTTTATTCATTTTTTAAAAGGGTTACTTTTAAAAAAACGATGAAATTAGGGTTTCTTTGATTTTCACCCTAACAAATCTTTTTTCAAGCACTTTTGGGCCTCTAATAGAGTGTAAGTCCCATCCCTTGTACATAAAGACTTTTTTTGCCTCGCATATTGTATAAGTCCCTCTGTACAGCTCTCAAAACAACGACGCAATCGTCGCCTTTTCAAAGTTATATGGGCTTCTCCTTTGAGCTATGAGTCCCATTCCTTTTTCTTAAAAACATCTTTGGGCCTCTAATAGAGTGTAAGACCTAATCCCTTTTTAGTCAAAACTATGTACAGTTTCCAAAAATGACGGTGCAATCACTGTCTATCATTTAGGCTTACCCTCGTGTTGTAAGTCCCATTTCTTTTATTTAAATAATCTTTGGGCCACTAATAGAGTGTAAGACCCAACCCCTTTGTACAAAAAACTATCTTTGGGCCTCAGTCATTGTATAAGTCCCGACGCGATTTTCAAAACCTCGGCGCGATCGCCAGTTTAAATAAAAAACAACTGGGCCTCTCCTTGAGTTGTAAGCCCCATCTCTTGTACAAAATCAAACTTTTGCGCCTCTTGATAGAGTTGTAAGACCCAACCCTTTTGTAAATAAACCTTTTTTTGGGCCTCAGTCGTTGTATAAGTCCCAAGGCGGTATTTAAAACAATGGTGCAATCACTGTAAAACCCTGGGCCCCTCCTTGAGTGTAAGCCCCAACAATCTTTTCAAAGCACTTTCTCCTTTGATTTTGAATATATGTTGTCATCAAAACTTTCTTTAATTTCTTTGTTGAACAACTAACAAAATAGCATGGAAGCTCTACAACGGGTAAGTGTTTATCGGCTTTCATTTACTGCTTTCATGTATATAACTGTATTGTGGGAGGAGGCTGTCATACCCCAAATTTTGACCACCAAGATTCCCATCATTGTGAAAATCATCATCACAATATGGATGTACATCATGCCTACAAGTCTCCCCAAAGATGGGTGAGTATTCACTATAATCAAAGAATTAGGGTTTTAAGCCCTAGCAGAGCATTTAGACAAAAGATCAATCAAGAAATGACATGATCTTAAACTTGTCTAACCTCTCAAACATCCACAAAGGATCAAGAGGACTCCCACATCAAGGATCAAGCACAAGGCTGCAGCATTCCAAGTGGATTAAGCCTTAAGACCACCACAGTCACCAAATTAGGGTTTTGACCGACTAGGGCCTCCAGATGGAGATTTTCCTCTAGGCATAAGCCAATGCTTCAAAACATAACCTAATATACTCCAAGGGACCTCATGGACCCCATCATCCAGTCAATTTAGCCACAGGGGATGCATACATCAAAATTCAGGAATTAGGGTTTCTTGACCTAATTCACCCATAAGTTGACTTTTGGGACAAAAGATGAGCCAAGACCTCAAGACATGATTTGAGGGTCTCCAATATACCACATTGATCCATTTGCAATAATGGATTGATCCAAGAAGCTTGAGTCACAAGCCTCAATTTCATCAGGACCACAATTAGGGTTTCGCGAGAAAAGTCAACTGTACCTTTGACTTTTAATCAAGACATGCTCCCAAACCTTGGGACATAAGTCAATATACCCTATAACACATGTTGCTCCCGAAAGATTCGCATCCAATGGTACAAACGCGAGAGTGGCGCGGAAAATAGAGTCGCCAACAATGTGTATTTATCCCAAGAGAGGGAAAGGAAACACTGCGTAAACCTGAAGGGAAAGGATAGAGCATGGTCTTGCGACCAAGAGATCTGGGTTCGGGAGTCAGTTACGCGCGAGGAAGGTATTAGCACCCCCACGCGTCCATCGTACCCGATGGGATCCACGCTTGCTTGTCTCGATCAAAGGGTGTCGTCATCTAGAGCTTCGCTACTGCTGGAAAGGAAAAGGGACTGCTAGCTGGAGGACCGGAAAAGGAAGGGAGAGAGAAAGAGAAACAAATGTAGAGAAAATAAAAGAAGTGCTCGAATGGGCCCTACCCCACTGCCTACGTATCTCATCGGGAGCATGAGAATCAGAGCGACGTAGTTCCCATCACTAGGGGTGGATTGTGTTTTGTAGGGAACGACTTATGTTCTAGCTCAGGTGTTGCAGCTCGCTGTATGGAGACTTAGGCGTTACCGTCTTGCAAGAGAACAAGAAGCGCGTTCGTACGTTGAGAGTGAGTGATATGAGAAAAGAATTCCCGAAGGAAAGACGTTATTGTTTGTTTGGAGTTTTTTAAGCAAGAAGTGTTTTTTACAGTGATTTGTAACTTGCATTGAACCAAAGTCTTAAACACAGGAACGAATACTTCGCGCATCGTCCCCAACAGGACGTACACTAGGTATCCTAGAAGAATGAGAGGAAGCCCCTCGTTCCCCACTTCCCACATAGAAGGCTCAAGCGCAATACACGTTAACCTTTATTAAGTGTTTTTTACTTTTATTGAGATAAGAAGAGAAAAAACCCGAAGGAAACTCTAAAGGGAAACTAAGAGTCCTAATGTTATCATGCATGGATGTCCTACGGTTAGTGAGGTTTAGGAAAAAAAACTACCTAAAACCTAATGCTAATCCTACTCCATGCTTAATCAAAAATTAAGTTGGACTAGGTAGCTCTAAAGGGAAAGAATCCAAGACATAAACAAGTCTTGAGATCCATGGGAGGAAGAGAGTGAAAGAGAAGAAGAAGAAAGAGAAGGAAAAGAAGAGAAATGAGATACAATAAGATGGCAGCAAGCACATCATATCATAAATGTCCAACTCAAATTACCAAACATGTTTCAAAGATCAATGCAAAATAATTCAAGTAAGCATGCAAAGATAAACATGAAAGGATGCAAGCATACTTGTATGAAATGCACAATTAAGCATACATGGACTTCATAACAAAATGAATTGAGAAAGGCAAGATGAAGATGAAGACAATTTAGAACCAAGATCATATTATCATCAACAATTCATGTGTGCAAAAGTGATTCAAAACATGAAGCATTAAGATCCAAAGAAGTTCACAAAAGGAAAGGTAATGATATTCATCATACAATTCAAACCAAATGCATTCAACTATGCTCAAGTAACATGAAAACCAAGTATAGAACTCAAGAGGCAGTAGCATATGCATCAATATCATATCAAAACCAAACTCAAGTCATACAAGTCCAAACATCAATCAACACCTTCAAAACATGCACCAAAGTAAACTACAAAAACAAGACAAAGTTCCAACACTTAAGCATACTCAAACATGATTCAAACATGATCCACTAATTGCAAAAAGTAGTCTCAAAGGACCTCAACCAGGGGTAAACGTCATATCAAAAGCTCATTCAAGGAATCACAAAGGAACTCAATCAATTAAGCATGGTAAATCAACTTGTGTAAAGAGATGTCAAAAGATGATCATGCATAAGTCACTTAAGCACAAATAAGCAAACATGTGTCATATGACATTCAACAATTGTGGAATTAAACTCCACGGATCTAGGTCAGAAAACAATCACATGCTAAAATATCTCACAAAAATTCACAAGTTAAGCAATTCAAACAATTAAGCAAAGATCAAGTAAGCACCATGGTTCAATATGCAAAAGAGAGGGACCAAAATGCAATATGAAAAAGTTTTAAAAATGAAACAAAAATTTTTTTATGCACTTCAAGATGTTGATGAAACAATGCAAAAAGAATGAGTTGAAAATGTGTTATAGATGAAGAGAAATAAAATCTACAATGCAAAGTATGTACATGTGAGACTAATAAAAAGAAAATCAATTAAACGATTAATTAAGACACCAAAAATAAAATAAAATAAGAAAATAAAATTTGTAAAAATTTATAAAATGCTAAACATGCTTCATGATTTTTTTTTATGATTTTTGGATGCATTAAAAGGATTTTAAAAATTAAAATGCAAATGCAACAATTAATAAAAATAAAATGAAAGAAATAAACAAGGAGGGGTGCATCAAGCAGATTAATCACATTGGAAATCACATTGGGTCAAAGCGAGGGGTGTAAAAAGTAAGCCCATATCATAAAGCCCATCAGCGAAATCAAACAAACAAAATAAAACTCAGTCAACACTCAGGACTCATACAAGCCACATGATCAGTCCAACGTCTGGCATTCAGTCAACCACAAAACAAAGTAAACAAAATGCAAGGCTAAGATCACGCGCACACCACAACAACCATAGGAAAGCACACAACATAATAAAATGGCAAACAAACAAGGTACGTGAGAAGCACGAGGAGTTTTAATGTGTTGGCACCACATAAACACTCAGATTAAATCAACGCATAGGATCAAGTCAAACAAACCAAAAGGTAAACATGATGAACGGTTTTGATTTGGTGGCATATGGTAATAAGCGTGAACCATCACACACACAAACAATAAAATAAAAAGAAAATTTAATAGGACGTGGCACGCTAGAGACCGTTAGATCACACAAATGAATGGCTGAGATTGCGTCTTCCTCCTCCATCCTCTTCGCCGGACTGAACAAGACTAGTCACCGGAGCTAGGGCTCCGGTCACCCACTCCGGTGAGCTGCAGCTCCAAATTCTCTAGAAATTGCTCATGAGTATACCATTTTGATTAGAAAAACAAGAGGATCACAAATATCATGCTCATTTCAACAAACACTCAACATACAATGCAAATCGAGCAAAAGAAAATTTAGATCCAAAACTTTAAACTCAAAATACACACAATCTACACGTCCAGAATTCAAACAAAACACATCATCATGCTTAGTGAACCTCATAGATCATTATGCACACTTAAAATTCAAGTTCTAAGAGCATGAAACGTTCACTAACCTGAGATCTTGAAGAGCTAAAAATACTCTTAGAAAACCAGAGATAAGCTGCAGATCTAGCCTTAGGAACCTCTAATTACAAAATAAATGCAATTAGAGCTTGAATATGGTCTGGATCTTGAGTTTTGAACTTGGATCCTCTTGAACTGAACTTGATGAAAACCTCACTTTCAGCTTAAAATAATGGATGATTCGTGCTCCTTTCAACTCACTGATCAAGAATATGCCAAGAGATTTTCAAAAACCCTCAACGAATGAGAGATTCGAAGGAGAGAAAGTGAGAGTGAATTTTGAAATTCTTAGCAAATGAGAGTGCATGACCTAGTTTTGGAGGCATGAGCTAGCTTATATACTCTCCATTAGTCCACTGATGGTCATTAGCAAGTGATTAATCCTTTGATTAGTGGGATTTGGATGAATTTGCAATTTTGCACTTTGTGTTTAAACCACTAAACCATACGTGCTAAGTCTTGCCTCTCATGATAAACCACTCACACTTTCTATGCTGATCACAAATGAAATGGAATTGGGCCTTGAAATGTCTTGGTTGGTGAGTTTTGAATCAATTTGCATTATTGAATTTTGTGAAAATAATGAGAAATAAGTCATGGAATGAATTGATTCAAAGGCCAAAAATGATCCTCTTGACTTGTATTTTGATGTTATAATGTGACATGAAGCAATTGGGAACATTACAAGTCCTTTTGAGTGAAAATGCCAATGGTGGAAAATTTGACATATAAGAAATCCATGAAATACACCTTGCATTGTTTTGACCATAACTTGGGAACCACAAATGATATGGAGACAAGCTAGTACTTTTTGGAAATGGGAGAGAAAGATCTTCAACTTTCATGTTGGAGGAAAATTCATTTGGAGTTTTCTTGATGATGAAAAGTCAAGTTGAATGTGGTGGAAAAATTGCCAAAAAAGGAAAGTTCTCATTATAGGTCTTTTTCCAAATTTAGTAACTTTTGCACAAACTCTTGATTCTTGATGAATGGCATGAATCTTGAAAATTGAAGACCACATGAGGAAGTGAGACCTTGAAAACCATGAAAAGAACCTCAAAATTCCACAGTTGACTTTCTCCTTTGCAGTTGACTTTTGCTTGGTTCACAAGCAACTGATCCACTGAACATTCTTCACCATGAATTATCAACCAAACCCTCATCTTATGGATACCTGTGAGCATATAGACCTCATAGCATCATGCTTGAACACACAAAGCTCTCCAAGAAGTCCCTTTTGATTCCCAAACCCTAATTGGTCCCTCTGGTTAAGAGGGAGAGATCCACTTGCAATCTTTTGCCATGCTTGATCTTGTGATGATGTGATGAACTCCTCAAACCACCTTGAGGATTGAGACTCCTCTGAGGCTTGTGAGAAACCCTTGGCCCTTATTATCTTGCTTTGGATGATCCACACCTTTGAAAACCACTTGATCCCATGCCCTATGCTGAATGCCATGCTATGCAATCTATGACCTACTATGGAATGCAAAAAGAGTAAAGCATAGACCAATTTATTGAGAAAACAAAGAAGGTTAATTTTGAGGTATTACAGCTGCCCCTATTCAATCAACTGTGAATCTGAATGGATGAAAGCAACGGCTATCAGGAATTCAAGATACATAGGGATTGAATACAAAAATAACCGAGAAAATTTGCACTGTGTGGACAAAGAACAAAGTTGTAAACAAAGCAATGGTAAGGAAGAAAAGTTGTGAGAGAGAAATTGGAACCATTGGACCCCATAGGAAACCTGTCTGTAACCGGTGAACTACCTGTCGGGAACGGTCAATGTGCCTGTCGGGAACGGCTAAAGTTGAAAACCTATGGCTTACCTATCGGGAATGGTAAATGGGCCTGTCGGGAACAGTCAAGTTTAAAACTTAAAGGTGCCCGTCGGGAACGGCTAAAGGAATCCTATCGGGAATGGTTCCGGTTTTCCTGTAGGGAACGACTAAAGGAATCCTATCGGGAATGGTTCCGGTTTGCCTATCGGGAACGGCTAAAGTTAAAAACCTATGGCTTACCTGTCGGGAACGGTAAATGGGTCTGTCGGGAACGGCTAGGTTCAAAACTCAAAGGTCGCCTGTCGGGAATGACTAAAGTTAAAAACCTACGGCTTACCTGTCGGGAACGGTAAATGGGCCTGTCGGGAATGGCTAGGTTTAAAACTCAAAGGTGCCTGTCGGGAACGGCTAAAGGAATCCTATCGGGAATGGTTCCGGTTTGCCTGTCGGGAACGGCTAAAGTTAAAAACCTATGGCTTACCTATCGGGAACGGTAAATGGGCCTGTCGGGAACGGTCAGGTTTAAAACTCAAAGGGCGCCTGTCGGGAATGGCTAAAGGAATCCTATCGGGAATGGTTCCGATTTTCCTGTCGGGAACGACTAAAGGAATCCTATCGGGAATGGTTCCAAGAGACTTGTAAGCTGAGAAATATGAATCTGTGGGGAGAAAGATGATGAAACCCTTGTACTGCTTTGAAATGTCTGTTGGGGAATGAACTAGGCATTCTTCCTGGCTTTGTCAATAACAAAAGGAGCAAAGTTCTGGACTCTCGCACGAGTTATCAAAACTGGCCTATGCTTCACATGCATATGTTTGAATTTTTCCATGGCGTAATGCTCCATCTCAATGGAAATGCTACGCATTTTGAGGATGCTATGCACACTATATGCAAAATGCAAAGAGGTCCCCAGCAAAATAAATACTGAGGAAAGGAAGGCAACACCGATGGGGATAACTAGCTGGATTGACTTCGCGGTCGCAAACTGTACCGGAGAAGACAAATTGGCCTGACCTCCTGATCTGGGCACTGACCTGACAAACCTGTTAAGGCTACTGTAGTAAATGATAACTTTGCTGGGGAGGCATCATCTGAACCAGTCTGCTTAGGGAATAACTACAACCATAGAACTCCGCTGGGGATTAATGAGCTTACAACAAACTCTGCTAGGGAGATGTCCCCTGAGGGGATTTTACAGAAGACCATGCCTCTTTAAACTTTACTAGGGAAATAAGCTTACAACAAACTCTGCTGGGGAGAATCACTTCAAAGTGTCTCATGCCAGGGAATGTTTATTTTTTAAGAGAATTTTACAGAAGATTCAACATCTTCCAACTCTTAAACTAATACCGAGACTTGAGCTAGGATGCAGTAGTTGGGAGGCCACTCTGTTGGGGATAATAGATCTGGAATACTCCTGCCGGGGAATTTCATGATGCTCCATGCTTGAGATGGTCAACCACTTGATTTTGCCCCAAGATACAAGTCTGATCTGGAGAAAACGTCCCAAGAGGATTTTACAGAAGGTTCGACATCTCCAAACTCCTGGACACTCACTGAGTCTTGAACATTAACTGTAAGGCGTGTGAAGCAACTCTACTGGGGAGTTTACAACCGTTATCAACACAGAAAAAGCTGGTAGCTGTTGGAAGTGCTGGATGAGAGAATCGATTTAACAAGATACAATACTACCTATTTGCACTTGACTTGTCAATATCGCATCGTCGTGCGCGATCGCCGGCCAGACGATGGATTCAATCAGTAAACGTTGTGACAAACGAGTGACTTTGGTACCACCATTTGACGATGTTGTTGGGGATCATGAAGCTCTGTAAATACGCTGGGGATGACTATCTCCAAGAATAACTCTCCTGCTGAGAAGCCCTCTCTGCCTGGGGAGGAACGATCATTTGCGCTTCGTAAAGGATTTTGGCTTGAAGAAGTCATACATCTTTGCATAGCTATCCAGTGAAATCTCCACACCTGCAAACAAAAGAATGCGCATATGTGCCCCCAGGGTATTCAAACTCTCGGAGAGGTTTCTAGATCTTAACATAACTGCCCCAGACTGCATAGTGTACGAAAGAATTTGCCTCGACAAGATTCGTAGAGATTTGCAACACTCTGCCCCAGTATACTGAATCTTGAAGAGGTGCTTTTGATTAACCATCCTTTGAAGTAGGATAACTTCTCGTGTTCTTGAGGTGGCCAGCCTCAATATAATCCTTGCAGTGATTTTGCCCTTGACTGATTGATCTTCGAGAGATTTGCCTAATCTCGACGTGATTGCCCCAGTTTACACGCTTGTGGAGAGATTTACCGGATCTCGACATAATTGCCCCAGTTCGAAGAAATTTTCTCAACATGAATGCCCCATCTTGGCTACATTTTGAAGAGATTTCCCGGTGTGATTGTCCCAGATTGGTTACATCTCAACACAAATGGCTGGGAACGCCTTTTTCCCACATAATCTTTCAACCGCACGTCCTCTGGAATCTCAGGCACCTCAACTTGGCCAGTTTAAGCTTCTCGACTGATGTTCATCGTGTAAGCTTCTGTGATGTCAAACACATGCAAGCAGAAAATGTTTATTATGAGAATGACAAGTTTAATGCAACACTCATGTTATCCTTGAAGTCCTTATTGAACATATGTCGCACAACCGAGTTACGACACATATTTTAGAAAGGAAAGCAATACGCACATGCAACACCAACAAAAATCTTATTAGCACAACTCATGGGAGTCAGGAACACTGTCTCGTTGAAGTACGCCTTCAGACTAAACCCTATTTCAATTAGGACTTTTAAGGGTTGTAGCGTGGCCTGGTTCACGGTTTTGAGAAAAAAAGGATTTATGGCTCAAAGTTTATTGGTACCCACCCACTCTTCATGATATTCTCCAGTCCTATGTTCAGCTAATTTGACACAAGCGCTCGTCTCTCAAAAGGTTTCCCAATTTCTAGGGAATCCATGCAACTGGTGATTCGATACCTGACGAGGTTTTGGACTAACAGTCACCCCTTTTGTCCTTTGTGTCTATAGTCACACGACTTTGTTCTTATCGAGGATTTTCTTTGTAATCCTTTTGGCTTTTGGCTTTCTCATTCTTTTACTTTTTGTTCCCTAATTTTTGCCTGGACTGACTCTTTTGAGTTCTCAATTTTGAAGTCCAACGGGATGCCTTAACTTTTGCCTAAGCCACTTGCTTCCAAGTTTTTCGACTTAGCAGGCTTTTTCTTTTTCTCTTTTTTTTTTCTTTCTCTTTTTTTTGAACAGGTCGTGTGACACCGTTTTGCCTGACTTGTTTGAAAGGGCTGTGACTGTTTCACTCTTCGGTTGGTGAGGAGTAACCATCGTGGTTCTACACCTCTTAACATCTTGATAGTGGAATGGAAGGTAATGGATCCTCAGATGTACACTCCTTCTGAAAGCTGAACACTGGGTTAAACTAACTGATGCCTACCCTGCCCCTGGGTTAAAATTGAGGGCTTTTCGTTTTCAGAAAGAACTCCTACTCCTAGGCTCAAAGGGGTTGACAAAGGTTTATCTCCTTATCTCTGTAGTGTTTGTGAATTGGAAACAATGCCTGTACATCCTTAACAGGGTTTTATCCGAAAGTGTACCATTAGAAGTCTGCGTTCTAATTTCGTCATCCTCCCTCCAAGAGTCTAGACAAGAAAGGTTGGTATTGCAGTGCATATAAACATGACATGAGTGCATAAAAGTAAGATACTCCAGGAACAACACATCATTGCATTAAAGTCAACATTCAAACACAAACAAGTTTTTACATGCAGACAATGTTTAAACAAACAAAGGGAAGCTACGTATGAAAATGCAGTAAAGAAACTAATGATTGCCATTGCTGAGGAGGCTTGGCTCCGACTGGACTGATTGCTTCAGGGGATGTCTTTGTAGTCTCAAGTGCTCACTTGGGGAACTTTAGTTAATGTACAGACCCTCTTCAGTGAAAATGATAAGCCCCACGTCAATGAGATCTTGCACCTTGTGTCTAAACACCTTGCAATCTTCAATGGTATGCCCCTGTGTCCCCGAGTGATACTCACATCTAGCACTCTTGTCATAATTCGGAGGAATAGGATACGGAATAGGAGAAGCTTCCTTTAGTTTGATCAAAGAGTCTTGAAGTAAACGGGCAAGCAGATAATCGTAAGGAACATTAATGGGATCAAACTTCCTCTCCTGCCTTCTGGGCTTTTGTTGACTCTTCATATGATAGCTTTGTTGCCGATACCTACTTGTGCCTTCCTCTCGTTCGGGCTCTTTCCTCCTTAAACTTGGCTTAGGAACAGGCAACAGTTGAGGACGAGAGGATTCCAAGACCACAGGTTGCGAGAAATGCCCCTGACTTGGTGCAACTTTATGAGGGCAAACCGGGATATTCACTTCTTTCGCAGCAACTGGAGTAAGACCACCTTGTACGCTTACGCCGCCCGTCATGAATTCAATTGTTTTCAAGTCAATCAGATCCTGAACTACATGATGAAAGGCTTTACATTTTTCTACATCATGCCCCGGTGCGCCAGAGTGAAAATCACAATGGGCATTTGCGTCGTAATCGAATGGGAGCTTTCCACGAGGAGGACTTACCATCCGAAGTTCAACCAATTGGAGCTGAAGTAAATACCTCAATAACTGAGCAGAAGACATAGGAATTGGATCGAAGATTCTGTCAGCTTTCTTCGATTTGGTGGGTCCCTATTAGCCTTGGGGTTGTCTTGGCAGACGAGAGGTAGCTGCTGACGAGGAAATTCCGGAAACCTAGGTTGTGCAGAAAACATGTGAGGCACATTATTCTTTGGGTGGGATCCCTCAAACAATGGAGGAGAGACAATTCCAGCCACGACCTCAGGCCTGGGAGTATTATCTTTGCTTAACACATCTCTCACAACTTCCATAACCAGACTCATCTGAATCTTCATTTGGTTGACCTCCTCCTTCAACATTTTCTCGTCTTGAATCAAGGCTTGCATGTCGCCCATAAATTGCCCCATTCGGCTTCGCATTTCCCTCAACTCTTCCTGGACTTGCTCCATCACTCTGCTTTGATTAGACCTGGTAGAATACCGATGAGCTGGTTGATTAATCCTGACTATCAAAAAGAGAGAGCATAAGAAATCCAGAGAATCCTAGATAACCTGCAATGCAAAAATGGTTATGATTATGCAAATGCGAGTGCAAAATGCAAACAAACATATTTGAACATTTCCAAGGTATATCCTTTGATTCCAATCTTTGAAACCGGGCCAGGGATTGGACACCTCATCGGAAAATAAATCCGAGCTCAGCAATACCACAACATTAAACCAAAGAAACAAAACACAATTCAAATAAAAACCACCAAGGCACAAATATCTGAATCAAACATTCTATTATCAAGATGGCAGAATTCATACAAATAACGTCAATTGTAACCAGTGGTGATTCCATCAACAATCCTGATGGTAACCACAAAAAAGATACACAACAACTACAATTCTACCCCAAACAGACTAGCCTCCACTTCTTCCAGAAGATTCAAAGTGTCAGGATATGCCGGTCGCGTGATCAGCCCTTTGATTAACCTGTTTCTCTTCGCAATCTCTTGGTTCAGTGTTGCAATCTGCTCTTCAACGCTGCTACCTTCATGTCTCACCTTCTTGATTCCAGCTTGTAATTTGAGCTCTTCAATCTCCTTTTGGGATTCTTTCCACTTGTTGAAGAAATGCTTCCCTTTTTCTTTCGCCTTTTGCAGCTCCTTGTTTAATCCCTCGTTTTCGACTTGGACCTCACTCCACATCTCTTGATAAACATCAAGTTCGGTTTCAGTCTTAGCCAAAAGCTTCTTAGTTGTCCTGGTGGTTTTACTGGATGTCTCTGCTGCCATGCTAAGCTTCTTGAAATGCTGAATTCTGCTATCCAGATCATTTTCTGCCTACTTCAAACGCTCAGTCGACTCTTTAACTTGCCACTTCAGCTCTAAGTTGTCCTGCAAAACTCCTTGCAACTGACTACTCATACCAGAATTCTCTGCTCTCAATTCGTGCACCAACTTCTATTGCTTGTTGAACTCTTCAATAGGCACAGTAAGTCTTTCCTCCACACCTTCTGGGTACAGCATAGGTGCTCGATCAAAAGGCAAGTAGCACTCCTCAACTCTTTATTTTATCCAATCCACATAAGGAAGGAAAGCCTGATTGTTAGGTTTGCCCAGAACGACTTTGCCTTTCTTCAGTATACTACCCCAAGCTTCATAAGCTCTTTGTGCCTCCTCCAATCCTTTAGATGAGTGAAAATACAATGATTCCTCCACATCTCTCTTAACAGGTGGTCCTACCAGAGCGTAACCAAACTGTCTGACGGCCAAAGAAGGGTTATAGTTAATTCCTCCCTTCCTCCCTATCAAAGGACCATTAGGGTACTTACCACAGCTGTGAATGATATCCTTGCCAAGAAATCCTTGATTTATCCACATGATGTTTTTACTGACCAGTCCCATCAGGCGTTGACTCCACTCTAGAGAATCCTTAGAATCAACAAAAGCACCAGACTGAGGTAGACGACTTGCGAACCATTTATAAAACAATGGAGCGCAGCAATGAACCATCATTCCTCTCTTCTTTTCATTCCTGTTGTATAAGGCATAATGGAGATCGCCCAAAAGGGTCGGCACAGGATTCCTCATCATGAATATCCTGATAGCATCCTCATCCACAAAATCAGGCTCATTGGGGAACAACACAATACCATAAACACAAAGAGCTAACAGTGCGTTGAAAACAACCCATTCTTTATCTTCTGCTGCCTTCTGAGCCTTCTTCGTTAGATACCCCAACTTGAAACCACAGATTTTTCCTTTGTTAGAAATGTTGGCTTCTATCTCTGACTTGCTTAAATAAAGAGCACCGACCAATTTCCCACAATCCAGATCTCCTCTTGAACCAAAGAAGGGAGGAACTTCCTTGATAGCAATCCCTAGCATGTTAGAATATTCCTCCAAAGTAGGCACCAACAAATAATCTGGGAACAAAAAACATCTCAGTGGAGGGTCATAGAACTGCATCAGAGTATGAAGACCCCGAAACTCATAATCGTCGATGTTGCGAACAAAAGACAGAATCCACCCATACTTCTCCACGAAAGCATTCAATACTTCAGGACTTGCCATTCCCTTTAAGATGGTGAGAGGACCTATTGCTGGCTTGAGAAACTTGTAGATGATAATATCCTTCTTACCTCTTGGAACATCCATCCCTAATACTGCCCTCTGACTGGAATCACGGATTCGGATACAACCTGGAAATGAAAAAATATGAATGTCAGAGAAAAAATGAAATGCAATGCAACACATGGGATCAAGGCATCAAGCATCTGTGCTGAACTGGCTGGACAATCTTGAGGCTTTGTACAAACTCTTGAGTCAAACCGGGATAACAGAATAACCACACTGATACGGCTGTAGAGACAAAGAATCCAAAAACAAACGGGTAGGTAGAAGGTCACGGTCACCTGCAAACCTGTAATCAAACCCACCCCTCTCACATGTGGGTACTAAGATCCTCAGTATCTCGGGCTCTCAGGTCGAGAAATGATGATACGTTCACCAATTCTGGTTTGGCATCATCACCAATCGAGGAGGCCTCAACTGATTCACAAAAAGGAAAGATCCATAGCTTCAGAGGTTTGAGAAGCAATAACACATTCAGCCCGAAGGATACAATGCTATCGCCAATCAAAGAGGTCGTCCGCTGATTCACCTCAAAAGGAAAACCTATAGCAAGTTCCCAGCATTGGGTCCTCGGGTCGAGAATGTGCAATGGGTTTGCCACAGAACGTGGTCTGCCACTGTCACATCCCGGGAGGAGTGTCGCAACTGAGTCCTCGGGAATGGTCTCCAGAGTCGACAATCCCTCAAGAGAATACCTACTGGCCTGTACCAACACACAGTAGCAGGTAGCTCCTGATAGAACCTCGTTTGGTTGTGGGTCTCATGAACGACAATACATGGCCACCCCCATGCAAGCGTCATGACTATCCACTCTAAAACTTGTGTGTATACTCAAGCCTGGGTAGTGGGCTTATCTCTCAGAACATCCCACCCGCCAAACAGAAAACCAGCCAGCATAGCACAGCAATATCCAGTATGACTGTAACAAAATGCAATGTAATGCAATAAAAACTGTAAATATAGTAAAACAAATAAAACAGCAAATACAGTAATATACAACAAAACAAAGCACCATAAAAACACCCAATGAAAAGAAACAGACAAGCGCTAGATTGACTCGCTAAAGGGGATGGACCAGCAAGAGGGCAACTAGAGTCCCCAGCAGAGTCGCCAGCTGTCGCTCCCAAAAGATTCACATCCAACGGTACAAACACGAGAGTGGCGCGGAAAACAGAGTCACCAGTAATGTGTATTTATCCCAAGAGAGGGAAAGGAAAGACTGCGTAAACCTGAAGGGAAAGGATAGAGCATGGTCTTGCGACCAAGAGATCTGGGTTCGGGAGTCAGTTACGCGCGAGGAAGGTATTAGCACCCCCACGCGTCCATCATACCCGATGGGATCCACGCTTGCTTGTCTCGATCAAAGGCTGTCGTCATCTGGAGCTTCACTACTGCTGGAAAGGAAAAGGGACTGCTAGCTAGAGGACCGGAAAAGGAAGGGAGAGAGAAAGAGAAACAAATGTAGGGAAAATAAAAGAAGTGCTCGAATGGGCCCTACCCCACTGCCTACGTATCTCATCGGGAGCATGAGAATCATAGCGACGTAGTTCCCCTCACTAGGGGTGGATTGTGTTTTTTAGGGAACGACTTACGTTCTAGCTCAGGTGTTGTAGCTCGCTGTATGGAGACTTAGGCATTACCGTCTTGCAAGAGAACGAGAAGAAGCGCGTTCGTACGTTGAGAGTGAGTGAGATGAGAAAAGAATTCCCGAAGGAAAGACGTTATTGTTTGTTTGGAGTTTTTTAAGCAAGAAGTGTTTTTTTATAGTGATTTGTAACTTGCATTGAACCAAAGTCTTAAACAAAGGAACGAATACTTCGCGCATCGTCCCCAACAGGACGTACACTAGGTATCCTAGAAGAATGAGAGGAAGCCCCTCGTTCCCCACTTCCCACATAGAAGGCTCAAGCGCAATACATGTTAACCTTTATTAAGTGTTTTTTTACTTTTATTGAGATAAGAAGAGAAAAAACCCGAAGGAAACTCTAAAGGGAAACTAAGAGTCCTAATGTTATCATGCATGGATGTCCTATGGTTAGTAAGGTTTAGGAGAAAAGACTACCTAAAACCTAATGCTAATCCTACTCCAAGCTTAATCAAAAATTAAGTTGGACTAGGTAGCTCTAAAGGGAAAGAATCCAAGACTTAAACAAGTCTTGAGATCCATGGGAGGAAGAGAGTGAAAGAGAAGAAGAAGAAAGAGAAGGAAAAGAAGAGAGATGAGATACAATAAGATGGCAGCATGCACATCATATCATAAATGTCCAACTCAAATTACCAAACATGTTTCAAAGATCAATGCAAAACAATTCAAGTAAGCATGCAAAGATAAACATGAAAGGATGCAAGCATACTTGTATGAAATGCACAATTAAGCATACATGGACTTCATAACAAAATGAAATGAGAAAGGCAAGATGAAGATGAAGATGAAGACAATTCAGAACCAAGATCATATTATCATCAGCAATTCATGTGTGCACAAAAGGAAAGGTAATGATATTCATCATACAATTCAAACCAAATGCATTCAACTATGCTCAAGTAACATGAAAACCAAGTATAGAACTCAAGAGGCAGTAGCATATGCATCAATATCATATCAAAACCAAACTCAAGTCATACAAGTCCAAACATCAATCAACACCTTCAAAACATGCACCAAAGTAAACTACAAAAACAAGACAAAGTTCCAACACTTAAGCATACTCAAACATGATTCAAACATGATCCAATAATTTCAAAAAGTAGTATCAAAGGACCTCAACCAGGGGTAAACATCATATCAAAAGCTCATTCAAAGAATCACAAAGGAACTCAATCAATTAAGCATGGCAAATCAACTTGTGTAAAGAGATGTCAAAAGATGATCATGCATAAGTCACTTAAGCACAAATAAGAAAACATATGTCATATGACATTCAACAATTGTGGAATTTAAACTCCAAGGATCTAGGTCAGAAGACAATCACATGCTAAAAGATCTCACAAAAATTCACAAGTTAAGCAATTCAAACAATTAAGCAAAGATCAAGTAAGCACCATGGTTCAATATGCAAAAGAGAGGGACCAAAATGCAATATGAAAAAGTTTTAAAAATGAAACAAAAATGTTTTATGCACTTCAAGATGTTGATGAAACAATGCAAAAAGAATGAGTTGAAAATGTGTTATAGATGAAGAGAAATAAAATCTACAATGCAAAGTATGTACATGTGAGACAAATAAAAAGAAAATCAATTAAACGATTAATTAAGACACCAAATATAAAATAAAATAAGAAAATAAAATTTGGAAAAATTTATAAAATGCTAAACATGCTTCATGATTTTTTTTTATGATTTTTGGATGCATTAAAATGATTTTAAAAATTAAAATGCAAATGCAACAATTAATAAAAATAAAATGAAAGAAATAAACAAGGAGGGGTGCATCAAGCAGATTAATCACATTGGAAATCACATTGGGTCAAAGCGAGTGGTGCAAAAAGTAAGCCCAGATCATAAAGCCCATCAGCGAAATCAAACAAACAAAACAAAACTCAGTCAACACTCAGGACTCATACAAGCCACATGATCAGTCCAACGTCTGGAATTCAGTCAACCACAAAACAAAGTAAACAAAATGCAAGGCTAGGATCACGCGCACACCACAACAACCATAGGAAAGCACACAACAGAATAAAATGGCAAACAAACAAGGCACGTGAGAAGCACGGGGAATTTTAATGTGCTGGCACCACATAAACACTCAGATTAAATCAACGCATAGGATCAAGTCAAACAAACCAAAAGGTAAACATGATGAAGCGTGAACCATCACACACACAAACAATAAAATAAAAACAAATTCTCCAGAAATTGCTCATGAGTATACCATTTTGATCAGAAAAACAAGAGGATCACAAATATCATGCTCATTTCAACAAACACTCAACATACAATGCAAACCGAGCAAAAGAAAATTTAGATCCAAAACTTTAAACTCAAAATACACACAATCTACACGTCCAGAATTCAAACAAAACACATCATCATGCTCAGTGAACCTCATAGATCATTATGCACACTTAAAATTCAAGTTCTAAGAGCATGAAAAGTTCACTAACCTGAGATCTTGAAGAGCTTAAAATACTCCTAGAAAACCAGAGATAAGCTGCAGATCTAGCCTTAGGAACCTCTAATTGCAAAATAAATGCAATTAGAGCTTGAATATGGTGTGGATCTTGAGTTTTGAACTTGGATCCTCTTGAACTGAACATGATGAAAACCTCACTTTCAGCTTAAAACAATGGATGATTCGTGCTCCTTTTAACTCACTGATCAAGAATATGCCAAGAGATTTTCAAAAACCCTCAAGGAATGAGAGATTCGAAGGAGAGAAAGTGAGAGTGAATTTTGAAATTCTGAGCAAATGAGAGTGCATGACCTAGTTTTGGAGGCATGAGCTAGCTTATATACTCTCCATTAGTCCACTGATGGTCATTAGCAAGTGATTAATCCTTTGATTAGTGGGATTTGGATGAATTTGCAATTTTACACTTTGTGTTTAAACCACTAAACAACAGTGCTAAGTCTTGCCTCTCATGATAAACCACTCACACTTTCCATGCTGATCACAAATGAAATGGAATTGGGTCTTGAAATGTCTTGGTTGATGAGTTTTGAATCAATTTGCATTATTGAATTTTGTGAAAATAATGAGAAATAAGTCATTTGAATGAATTGATTCAAAGGCCAAAAATGATCCTCTTGACTTGTATTTTGATGTTATAATGTGACATGAAGCAATTGGGAACATTACAAGTCCTTTTGAGTGAAAATGCCAATGGTGAAAAATTTGACATATAAGAAATCCATGAAATACACCTTGCATTGTTTTGACCATAACTTGGGAACCACAAATGATATGGAGACAAGCTAGTATTTTTTGGAAATGGGAGAGAAAGATCTTCAACTTTCATGTTGGAGGAAACTTCATTTGGAGCTTTCTTGATGATGAAAAGTCAAGTTGAATGTGGTGGAAAAATTGCCAAAAAAGGAAAGTTCTCATTATAGGTCATTTTCCAAATTTAGTAACTTTTGCACAAACTCTTGATTCTTGATGAATGGCATGAATCTTGACAATTGAAGACCACATGAGGATGTGAGACCTTGAAAACCATGAAAAGAACCTCAAAATTTCACAGTTGACTTTCTCCTTTACAGTTGACTTTTGCTTAGTTCACAAGCAACTGATCCACTGAACATTCTTCACCATGAATTATCAACCAAACCCTCATCTTATGGATACCTGTGAGCATATAGACCTCATAGCATCATGCTTGAACACACAAAGCTATCCAAGAAGTCCCTTTTGATTCCCAAACCCTAATTGGTCCCTCTGGTTAGGAGGGAGAGATCCACTTGCAATCTTTTGCCATGCTTGATCTTGTGATGATGTGATGAACTCCTCAAACCACCTTGAGGCTTGAGACTCCTCTGAGGCTTATGAGAAACCCTTGGCCCTTATTCTCTTGCTTTGGATGATCCACACCTTTGAAAACCACTTGATCCCATGCCCTATGATGAATGCCATGCTATGCAATCTATGACCTACTATGGAATGCAAAAAGAGTAAAGCATAGACCAATTTATTGAGAAAACAAAGAAGGTAAATTTTGAGGTATTACAACACCCATGGAACATGTCCATCAAGTTTGATTTAGGTCAAGGACATGATTTCATAAAGGATCGCACAGTTTAGAATTCATCTGACAAAAAGTCAACTGTGCCCAAAAGTCAAAGTTTGGCTTTTTGATCAATTATGGTCCCTTAACCCTAAAATGATGTTAATGTGTGATTGGAATCATCATTCATCAAGAAAAACCAAAGAAAGTGGGATAACTTGTAAAAGGGGTAACCATAAATAACTTAGAAATTTTCTAAGTTATGGAACAAAGTGGCTAGGGTACCAACTTTGGAGGATCATATCTCCTAAACCACAAGGCCATTTTCCCCCATTCAAAGCTGGATTTGTAGTTCTCATGGCCCTCTACAAAAGTCTCAACTACACCTCATTCCAATTCATCATGGATTTTGAGTTATGGTTGGATCAAAATGGCAGAAAACATGAAATGTCACTTTTTCCAACACTTAGTGAAATTTTCACTAATTCGGAATCTGCCTGACTTTTTCCAAAATGTAGGGGCATTTTTCACTTGGATCCAAAAAGTATCAAGACAAACTATGATCAAACAGTTGTTGTATCATATGAGGGCTTTCTGTAGCGAGCGATTTTGGACGCGGTTCTTAAGCGCTGGTCGCTCTCTGCGGTTTGAGCTTGAACTACAGGTCAATTCATTTTTTATCCTATTGTGAGCTGAATAAGGAAGGGAAATAGATGTCTCCAATTAACCCTGCTTTGCATACTGAGTTTAAACAGTGGTCTGTTAGGTTACGGATGCTATCAATGTGGGGGGCCTTTGTACTGGTTATTTGTATTTTCGCCAATACTGTTTTCTTTCTTTTTTACCTGGGCAGAAGGTTTCTGGCGGGGAGCAAGGATTAGGATGTTAGGACTGATGCTTTTGAAATACTGCTTTTGATTGATGGAGATATGGGATTTGGGTTTTTTTGTTGATTGCGCTCGCTAAGATCTTTTCTTTCGATCTTATGCCTACGTATTCCCGTTTACCGAAACAGGGAAATCAGAGCGTTCGTAGTTCCTCCTATTCTATGGGAGGAAATTGGTTTTTGGTGTCTTGTTCAAAGCCCAAGACGTGAAGCGAAAGGTGGTTTGTATCTTGTTCAAAGCCCAAGATGTGAAGCTGAAAGGTCTATTTGTGTCTTGTTCAAAGGCCAAGACGTGAAGCTGAAAGACCTCGATTTTATAGAGAATTTGTCATCTCTAAAGAGGGGAGAGGGAGAATTACTTTAACTGGGATACGCGGATCCGAGCAATGCCATAATTTCCGAAGAAATGGTTTTAACCTGAAGGAGAAGACTTTAACTCAGTGTAGAGCAATGCCATCTTTCCTTAGGAATTTCTCATGCTAAAAGAGGGACAGTGGCGTGGATATAGATGATCCAGAGGCTTGCCGCTTACAGCGATTAGATGAAGGGAAAGGAGTTGTTGATGTTTGTGTACTGTGAACGAGGCACAACTTCGATGCTAAAAGGTTAATTGGATCAACCGGTGGTTTTCTTATACAAAGCCTAAGAGGAGGCTAATTTCCGCTAGGAAAATCATTATACAAAGCCTAAGAGGAGGCTATTTTGTGTCTCGTATAAAGCCCGAGAGAGAGGCTAAAAGTTTTGACTCAACAAGAGAGTCTCTGTATCTCGTACGAAGCCCGAGATGGAGGCTAAAGCGTTATTTGACTCCGCTAGGGAGAGTCATTGTACAAAGCCCAAGAGGAGGCTATGTCAGTTAAGTGACAGGTCCAGTATACTGATTTTGAAAGAGAAAATCAGTTCTTATATGAGCATCACTGTACTCATGGGTTAGATCTGAGGATCGAGGTGGTCTCCTTTTCTTTGAGGAAACGGGAAATCCAAAAGGTATTGAGACTGTCCGAGTCTACGGGTTTCCTTCCTATTTAACGAAGGGGTCACTTGAGAATGTCTTTTGAGACTCAAGGAAGTTAGATTGTCCGTGTATAGAGTTTTATCTTTTGGTACTATGTTTTGAGAAATAGTAGTAGACTCTATGAAAGGACTGTTCTATGAGGATGACTAGGTTCTATTCCTATACCTCTAGGAGGTCGTCGGGACAATTTGTACGAAGCCCAAGAGGAGGCTGGAAACTTTTAAGAAGCCGACGGGTCCTTGTACGAAGCCAAAGAGGAGGCTATCATTCCCGGAGGAAGAGATCATTATACGAAGCCTAAGAGGAGGTTGTGAATACTTCTAAGAAGCCGTAGGGTCCTTGAATAATGCCCAAGAGGAGGCCGATGCTTTTAAGAAGCCCGTGGGTCTATCATCTCCTTTCCATTAGGAGAGATAACTCTTTTAAAGATAAAAACCACTGGTAAACGTGCGAGGTTTACTATCCAGCGACTTTTAGCTTTTGAAGAGGGTTCCTTAGTTAAGGTCCAAGATTATGACCGTAGTGGGTACCCAAACCCCGAGACATTCAAGGCAAGCTATCCACAAGGAATAGATCAAGTCAGGAAAGTTCGAGAATTTCGAAGAAACTCAAAGATGCCATTCACGGAGAATACATTCATCTTGGGGAGTAGAGCTTCTTGACGATTCCTAAGGAGGACAGCCGAAGAGAAGATTGTATCTGGTGCTCCTATTGGGGATCTAGGCGTCTATTTCTACGAATAAATGAAACGGCGTCACCTAGTGCTAGACGTAGTTGCCGGGGAAACTCGAAATATCTATACTATTATTACACAGTAGATATGAGTTTATGAAAGGAGACTTACAGTGAGCAGCCCCACAATACAGTTTATAATATGAAAGCAGTAAATGAAAGCGATAACCACTTACTCGGTTGGAGTGCTTCCATGCTGTTTGGTTAGTTGTTCAACAAAGAAAGATTGAAAACAAAAGTATATTCAAAATCAAAGGGGAAAGTGCTTTGAAAAAGAAAGATTTGGGGCTTACAGCTCAAGGAGAGGCCCAGGGTTTTATCAGTGAGCGCACTGTCTGACTTGTACAGCGGGACTTATACAAGTGACTGGGGCCCAAAAAGGTTTTCTGTACAAAGGGATGGGTCTTACACTCTCTCAAGAGGCCCAAAGTGTTTTGAATGGGTCTTATAGCTCAAGGAGAGGCCCAGATGATTTTTACTTTTAAACGGGCGACGATCGCGCCGTTTACTTGTACAGAGGGACTTATACAATGAGTGAGGCCCAAAAAGTTTTTGTACAAGGGGGGATGGGTCTTACACTCTCTCAAGAGGCCCAAAAAGGTTTAAAGAAAAAAGAGTGAGGCTTATAACACGAGGGTAGGCCCAAATGATTTTTCGTTTAAAAATGGCAATCGCGCCGAGGTTTTCTTTTAACGCAGAGGGACTTATACAATAAGTGAGGCCCAAAATGTTTTGGTTAAAAGGGGATTGGGTCTTACACTCTATTAGAGGCCCAAAAAGGTTTAAAGAAAAAAGAGTGGGGCTTATAACACGAGGGTAGACCCAAATGATTTTTCGTTTAAAAATGGCGATCGCGCCGAGGTTTTCTTTTAACGTAGAGGGACTTATACAATAAGTGAGGCCCAAAATGTTTTGAAAATGATTTATGAGGGTTGAATTAATCCAAAACCCTAATTTGTTTTTCAAAATGTATTTAATTGAATAAAAATTCAATTAAAATGATCAAAAATTGTTTAACACATGGAAAACAAATTGTGATCTTGGATTAATGCTTCAAAAATTAAGTATTGACCTACAAAATAATTAGAAAGCATTAAAAGTTGCAAAATCAATGTAGAAAAAATATTTAAAATGCCAAAAACAATCAAAATATTAATTCTTTACAAAAATATCAATTATATGAAATAAATAATATTTTTGGGATTTTTTGTGAAAATAAAATATTTTAACATTTTTGTGAATTATTAAAAAAAGAATCAACTCAAAATCATTAAAACTCAGAGAGAAATTAATTTTTGAATCAATTAAACAAAATTACAAAATTCAAATATTTGAATTTATGAAAAATGGCGCCAAGAACAGCTGAAGAACACGCGCGTGTTCTTGGTTTCTCAGATTTGCATTTTCTATCCAATCTCCATGAATACGTAATCATATCATGCAATCCACATATCATTATGCTCGTCTCAACCTCACGATCATGTCTATGTACTTTAATTTCATTTAAATTAAACATACAACAAGAAATCACAAAGAGACCTCAAGAACCCTAATTTCTGCATGAAGGCTAGGATTTTTGATACACGATTCAAACAATGCAATTAATTGAGGGAAAACATTCCATGCATGATTATGAACATATGGCCAAATTATTGTGCGAGGAAATATGCATAGATTGAGAGATGACCAAGTATGTGCTTACCTCTAGGCCGTGACAACAAGTTCAAAGTGATTTTTGATTTGGAGGTGTTACAGATGAGTGGTGATGATCTGAACAGCTTCCCTACACCCTATGGATTGTGTTTGGATGGTTGGACTTGATTGAAATTGGCTGGATCATTTTGTGGTACTTCAGCTGCACTTTGGTTAAAACCTTGAGCAACTAGCTGGTGATTTTGTGAAATTGATGTTTCAGAAGTAATCTAAGTGTTTGATCAGCTCATATGTGATGTATGTGAGGTGTGTGAGTGATTGGTTTGATTGGAATTGCTCTCAAACTCAAAACCCGATAGTGACTTTCCTTAGAAGGCAAAATTGGAGTGAAAGAAGAGATTTTGAGGAAAGCATCTGTTAGATGGCTTTGGTGTACTCAAATTGATCACAATTGAGCTCTATTTATAGTAGAGCAAGTTTGTTTTGCAAGGAATAGTGCATGGCAGCTGGTAAGTAGGTTTGGCCAATGTTGGCAAATGAAAATCCAAGTCTCCTCTAGCCATTGACTAGAGGTTAGGGCACAGAGCTTTGGTCCCCTTGGTCTTGGATAAGTCTTGACTGATTTCAGATGAGAATGGCTCAGTCCATGCCACCTTGATGGTTCCATTGAATGCCTCATTCCAAATTTGAAGTCTTGTCCCTATTTTGGCCATTCTAGGTTCAACATGTTATTTCTTGTTCCATGGACTTTGGAGGCTTGGCTCAGTGATTGTCCCCTTTAGATTCAATCCTCTGAGGTGTCCAAGTGGATAGGAGCAATTGAATTTGGCTGATTTTGGCAAATCGACCAAAGTTGCAAATTCTACCTTGTCTTGACAGATTTCAGCAAGGCAACTTGGCAATGTTGTATCTCATGGTGTAGGTTGAATTTGGCAATGTTCTTGGCCATTTTAGAAAGCTCTTACATGATACAACAACTGTTTGAACAAGTTTGGTTTTGATCTCTTTTGATTCCAAGCGAAAAATCCCCCTACATTTGGCAAAAAGTGAGGCAGAATCTGACTTAGTGAAAATTTCACTAAGTGTTGGAAAAAGTGACATTTTCACTTTTCAGCCACTTTGATCACTCCATAACTCAAAATACTTAATGAATTGGAATGACTTGTAGTTGAAGTTTTTGTAGGTGATAATTAGGGCTACAAATCCATCTTTGGATGAGAAAAAATGGCCTTGTGGTTTAGGAGTTATGGTCCTTCAAAGTTGGTACCTTTGCCACTTTATTTTTAACTTAGAAAAATTTCTAAGTTTTATGGTTACCCCTTTTACAAGTTATCTCACTTTTCTTGATTTTTCTTGATGAATGATGAATCAAATCATACATTAACATCATTTTAGGGTTAAAAATCCATTTTGGTGAAAAATCTCAAAAAGTCAAAGTTGACTTTTGTGCACAGTTGACTTTTTATCAGATGAATTCCAAACTGTGCAATTCTTCAGGAAATCATGTCCTTGACCTAAATCAAACTTGATGGACATGTTCCATGGGTGTCATAGGGTATATTCAATCATGCATTAGGGTTTGGGAGCATGTCCTGGTCAAAAGTCAAAGTTACAGTTGACTTTTCCCTTAAAACCCTAATTGTGGTGCAAATGAAATTGAGACTTGTTGCTCAAACTTCTTGGATCAATCCATTGTTCCTAATGGATCAATATGGTATATTAGAGACCCTCAAATCATCTCTTGAGGTCTTGGCTCATGGTTTGTCCCAAAAGTCAACTTAGGGGTGAATTAGGTCAAGAAACCCTAATTCCTGATTTTTGATGAATGCATCCCCTGAGGCAAAATTGACTTGATGCATGGGTTCATGAGGTTCCATGAAGTATATTAGGTTATGTTTTGGATCATTGCCTTGTGCCCAGATGAAAATTTCCATCTGGAGGCCCTGGTCGACCAAAACCCTAATTTGGTGACACTGTCGATCTTGAGACTTGATCCACCTATAAGGGAGCAGCCTTGTGCTTAATCCTTGAAGTGGGAGTCCTTTTTGATCCATTGTGGATGTTTAAGAGATTAGACAAGTTGAAGATCATGTCATTTCTTGATCGATCCCTTGTCTAAGCACTCAGAGAGGGCTTGAAACCCTAATTTTGATTGTAGTGGATGCTCACCCATCTTTGGGGAGACTAATGAAGCATAAAGGTACATCCATATTGTGATGATGATTTTCACAATGATGGGAAATCTAAGTGGTCAAAATTTGGGGTATTACAGATGCCCCTATTTAATCTTCTTGGACTCGAAGGTGTGAATGACGAAGGGATTCGGGCATTCGGGGTGCAAGAGGATTAAATATCGGAATACCCGAAATTTTGATGGTGGTTATGAATGGTAGCTTACGCATTCATCTTCTTTAGCTAAGCAATGATGCTTAGAAAAGGTAAACTTCCCCTCGATCCTGGTTTCCTACCAAGAACTGGTCTTAGTTTCTTTTGAAATAAACTTCCCCTCGATCCTGGTTTCCTACCAAGAACTGGTCTCAGTCTCTTTTGAAATAAACTTCCCCTCGATCCTGGTTTCCTACCAAGGAACTGGTCTTAGTTTCTTTTGAAATAAACTTCCCCTCGATCTTGGTTTCCTACCAAGGAACTAGTCTTAGTTTCTTTTGTCAACTTCCCCTCGATCCTGGTTTCCTACCAAGAACTGGTCTTAGTTTCTTTTGTCAATAAACTTTATTGACAAGGGACGCTATGTGTAGCGGTTTTCCTTCAAACTTCTCGCCTAATTTTCTTGGGGAGATGCCATTTGAGTAGAAAATGTTTTGTTGTCAGACTTGCTGGGGACCCCAGTCGTCTGAGTTGTAGAGTTGTACAAACTTCTCCGTTGGAGACGCCATTTGTTTCTACTGGGGAAAGCGAGTCTCTTGAGAGACAGTTTTCATTTGGGATCTTTCATCATACTTTTCTCGGGATCTTCCCGGAGAAACGCCATATGATGGGGTCCAATTTTGAGGTGCCAATGACCTTCTCATCAGTGGTTTTTTGGAGCAAAACTGGCGTACTGCCGAATCTCTGATCACGAGGCTTTCTCTGTGGATTTTCCTTAATCCGGGAAAGCAAGGATATCATCTTTAATGGCGAAGAGTGACATCTGTTGAAGGTTCTCTGATCTTTCAGAGGTTTAAATTATCAAATTGGCCACGTGCCGACTCTGATATAAAGATACACTGGTGGCGAGATTGTGCAGACGCAACACTTCCTGACGAGGAAAGAACTGACAAACTCGATTGAGAAAACTATTTATCACTAGGGGACAAGACCGGCCAGAGTGATAACAATGCAATATGAAATGTAAATGCAAATAAAAAATGCATGAAGTACGTATGTATATGCTGACAAAACAGACGCGACATACAGACTAATGGATGAACACAATTGGATACTCGGCCATCGTGGGGCGAAGAAGTACCATTGGTTCAGAATAACAATTCCACCTTGCTTAGGAGAGATAGTCCCGTTGGGAGCTATGTTGATCGGGCTTAGGAGATGAGAACTCGGCCGAGGCGTGTCAGACGAAACAAGGTCTCTGACACAGTTGATCCCTTCATTTAGGCATACTGGCTTAGAATGAGTACTTTGATTCTGCACTTTGAAGTCCGCTTACTTCGGGAGAAGCGATCGATGTTCTTCTGATGTTCAACAGTCAAAAGAAATGCCATCTTTAATTTAAAAGCAGAAAATGTTTAACAAGTAAATTTATTTTTGTTTTATTTCAAGAATCGCTGATTAAGTTTAAACAACGTCGTTCTGTAAAGCTAAAACAAGTAAAGAATTACAAACAAAAGCACAAGGGCTCAAATTTTATTGATAAGATGGAGATCAGCCAAACGCGTGATTCCAAAGAGTATATACAAAGTTAGAAAATGGTAATTTACAGGGAAAAGGGCTACGTTGAAACATAACGACCACTATCCTTCTACCAACTTTGAATTTGAGACATCCTGAGCTTCTGTCGAAGATGACCTTGACTGGAGTTTTCCTCCGATGGATGCTGTAACTGCTGCTGAGGGACTTGCCTCTGTTGGACATAGTTACTTGCCATTATCCCTAATTTTTTCCTGGATTGTACTATGATGTTTCCAATCCATCGGGATGATTTTTTTTCATGTCTCTAACTTTTGCCTGGACCGCCCTTTCGGGTTTTCAATCCACCGAGGCGTTTTTTTTTTAGTTTAGGCGAAGTATTTCTTGACTACATCAACATTCGTGGGGTAGGCAAATTCCTCTCCGTCCATGGTTGCAAGTCTCAAGGCGCCCCCTGAGAAAGCTTTCGTGACCACATAGGGGCCATCATAATTTGGGGTCCATTTGCCCCGAGAATCGTACCTTTTTGTCGAACGCCCTCTTCATTCTCTATTGATACAACTGACCGTGGCATAGTGCCGTGATTCACTTCTCTTCAATCAGTTTCAGGTCGTCGTGTCGACTTTGACACCATTAAGCTTTGGTGAGCTTCGCTTCCATCAATACCCGGATTGATGGGATCTCTACTTCTATGGGGAGCACTGCCTCCATGCCATATACTAGAGAGAAAAGGGTTGCCCCTGTTGAAGTACGAACAGATGTGCGATAACCATGAAGAGCAAAGGGTAGCATTTCGTGCCAATCTTTATAGGTTACAACCATCTTTTGAACAATCTTCTTGATGTTCTTGTTAGCCGCTTCTACCGCTCCGTTCATCTTGGGTCGGTAGGGAGATGAGTTATGGTGTTCGATCTTGAACTCTGCACACAACTCTTTCATCATCTTATTGTTCAAGTTAGATCTATTATCAGTAATGATCTCGCTTGGAACACCATAACGGCAGATGATATTGTTTTTGATAAATCGGACCACCACTTGTCGGGTTACATTGGCGAATGACGCTGCTTCAACCCACTTGGTGAAATAGTCAATGGCTACCAGAATGAACCGATGTCCGTTTGAAGCCTTGGGCTTAATCATACCAATCATGTCGATTCCCCATATGGAAAAAGGCCACGAGGAAGAAAGAACTTTGAGATGTGATGGCGGTACATGAATTTTGTCGGAGTATATCTGACACTTGTGACACCTCCTCATGTACTTGTAGCAGTCGGATTCCATGGTCAACCAATAATACCCGGCCCTGAGAATTTTTCTCGCCATTGTGTGTCCGTTGGCATGAGTGCCAAAGGATCCTTCATGAATTTCTTTCATGAGCATGCCTGCTTCTGGTCTGTCGACGCATCGGAGCAAGACCATGTCAAAATTTCTCTTATAAAGAGTGTCACCGCTCAGGAAGAAGTTTCTAGCCAATCTTCTGAGGGTCTTTCTATCTTTTCTGAGTGCCCCAGATGGGTACTCTTGTTTCTGAAGGAAGCATTTGATATCGTGATACCAAGGTCTGTCGTCTATGACTGCTTCAATCGCGAAGATGTAAGCGGGCCGTTCAAGGCGCATTATGTCGATCTTAGGTATGTCATTCCATCGACCTACACTAATCATGGAAGAGAGAGTGGCTAATGCATCAGCCATGTGATTCTCATCACGAGGGATGTGATGAAAGTCGACTCTGTTGAAGAAGGGTAACAACCTTCTTGCATAGTCTTTGTAAGGAATCAATCCTGATTGGTATGTGTTCCAATCTCCTTTTATCTGGTTAATAACCAGGGCTGAATCGCCGTATACGTCCAAGTTTTTGATCCTTAAATCAATCGCTTCTTCAAGACCCATGATACATGCTTCGTATTCGGCCTCGTTGTTCGTACATTTGAACGTAAGTCTGGCAGTGAAAGGAATGTGGGAACCCTGAGGGGTAACAATGATTGCCCCAATTCCGTTTCCATAATGATTGACTGCTCTGTCAAAGATAAGTCCCCACTGGGAACCTGGTTCTGGCCCTTCACTGGGTAGCAGTTCATCGCAATCTTTCATCTTTAGATACATGACATCTTTGTCTGGGAAGTCAAACCCGATTGATTCTTGATCATCAATCGGTTGATGAGCCAAATGATCGGCTAAAATACTTCCTTTAACGGCTTTCTGAGCATGGTACTCTATGCCATATTCTGATAGTAACATCTGCCAACGGGCAATCCTTCCCGTAAGAGCAGGTTTTTCGAAAACGTACTTGATTGGATCCATTTCGGAGACCAACCAAGTAGTATGACGAATCATGTACTGGCGAAGACGTTTGGCCGCCCAAGCCAAAGCGCTATAAGTTTTCTCAAGCATCGTGTACCGAGTCTCGCAGTCGGTGAATTTCTTGCTTAGATAGTAAATGGCAGACTCTTTCCTTTTAGTTTCGTCTTGTTGGCCAAATACACATCCCATTGAGTCCTCTAGGACTGTGAGGTAAATGATCAGTGGTTTTCCTTCCACTGGAGGTGATAGAATCGGAGGATTCAACAGATATTCCTTGATACTGTCGAAGGCGGTTTGGCAATCTTCTGACCAAACGCAATCCTGGTTCTTTTTGAGTAATTTGAAAATCGGCGTACACGTCGCGGTAATAAGGAATATGAATCTGGAGATGTGGTTCAAACGTCCCAGGAATCCTTTGACTTGTTTTTCAGTTTTCGGAGAAGGCATTTCTTGAATGGCCTTGACCTTGTCAGGATCAACTTCAATTCCTTTCTGGCTGACGATGAACCCTAGTAATTTCCCCGAACGGACACCGAAGGTGCACTTGTTGGGATTCAAGCGGAGCTTGAATTTTCTTAGACGTTCGAACAATTTTGACAGATGTTCAACGTGCTCATCCTCTGTTCTTGATTTTGCAATCAAATCGTCGACATATACCTCGATTTCTTTGTGTATCATGTCATGAAACAGAGTAGTCATGGCCCTTTGATAGGTTGCCCCGGCATTCTTCAAACCGAACGGCATTACCTTGTAACAAAAGGTACCCCATGGGGTAATGAACGAAGTTTTCTCCATGTCTTTCGGCGCCATTTTGATATGGTATAGCCCGAGAATCCATCCATGAAGGAGAATACTTTGAACTTTGCTGTGCTGTCAACCATCATGTCAATGTGTGGTAAAGGAAAGTCGTCCTTTGGACTTGCCTTGTTCAGATCTCTGTAATCAACACACATTCTGACCCTTCCGTCCTTTTTGGGAACGGGTACGATGTTGGCTAACCATTGAGGATATTCAGATGTAGCGAGGAAACCCACGTCGATCTGTTTCTGTACCTCCTCCTTGATTTTGATGGCCATGTCCGGGTGAGTGCGTCTCAACCTTTGCTTTACTGGCAGACATTCTGATCTCAACGGTAAATGATGTTCCACGATGCTGGTATTCAACCCTGGCATATCCTGATAGGACCAAGCGAATATATCGGGAAATTCTTTGAGAAGCTTTATCAAACCCTCTCTGGCAGTTAGACTGAGCAGTGCTCCGATCCTGATTTCTTTTCTCTCTTTTACTGAACCCAAGTTTACCGTTTCCAACGGTTCTTTGTGAGGCTCAATGGACCTTTCCTCTTGTCTGAGTAGTCGGGAGATCTCTTCTGGAATTTGGTCATCATTTTCTTCTTCAGCCTCGAATACCGGGAACTCAAAGTTGGAAGAAGGCATCGGATCGTATGTTTCAACGGGGTATAAAACAAGCAATCTGCATGACGTGATGATTCGTGTTTAGAAGAGATAGAGAAAATGCAAGTGTGTGGAGTGTTTTGATTTTACTGCTTATTTTTATTATTGAATGTTTTTTAGGATTACCATTTTCTGAAAAAGCAAAAAGAGAAAACAGGAATTAATGCGGAAATTACAGAACGACGTTATTTTATTAATGAACAAGTCGAATCTTGAAACTACAGCCCTATAAAACAAAACTCTGTCGCTTTGGGCGAAGCGAAGAGGGAAATTTACAGAAAATGAGCCCTATCAAAATATCCGTTTCACCTGGGCAGGGTGAAAGGTTAAAGATGGCAATTACTTTGACTGACGAACGACCTTCGAAACCTCGACGGTAACCCATTGGCGGCGAACTCCTCGGTGAATCACAAAGTCGGGCACCTTCCTTGATTTGTCTTCAGAAATGACGCTGATTTCTGGTGGAGCAGGATCATTGGAATCTGTCTCCCAAGCAGAATTGTCGTAGGAGGATTCCTCAGTTGTATTTTGCATAGCATTTGTGCTCTCAGCTGTATCTCCCCATCCAGTTGGCTGGATATCTTCGAGCCTGATACGAGAGCTTTCGGGAGCGGTGTACTTGACCATATAGTCGTATTTTCCACTTGGTTGTCCCAAGGTGTCCCACACTTCTGTGGAACTGGAGGAGTCATTTCTCTCGATGACGTTGACCTCAGGAAAAGAATAGTTGATGAATTCTAGTCCTGCAAACGTTGCGAATTCATCTTCATGTTGAGTAGTTTCTGAATGACCTGAGTGTTGATCCCATAACATAGTGGGGACACAGGTATTCTGTTCAATGATGCTCAGCTGAGTTTCATTACTCGGCTGACTTTCTTGCCCCAAGTTTCCTGGGTAAGGCTGCCACATTGGCAGGCCATCCATCGGGCCATAATAATTGTGGTCAAAATTGTCTTTCATCAGAGTGTCCTCCTCTAATGAATTTGGCGGAGCACGACATCCTTCCGGATCACAATCTCCGTAGATCATTTCAACATCTGATCTTGGTATAAATCTTGGACTTTCTGTAGGAAAGCAAAAAGGCATAGGCACCTCTTCCTGAGACATATAACCGTCTTCATTAAGATAGGACTTCCACTCTTCATCTGCGTCAGAGGGATCTTCCTCATTGATAGCATGAACTGTCTGAGACACTGGGTGAAGAAAACCTCCACTGTGGAAGAAGTTTTGAAGGGGATGAAGACTTTCATCGTTGGCGGCTGTCTGGGTACAGGTCGCAGAAAAACCAAGACCCTTCTTTGTTTTATTGTCAATAGGAATGACAAGCCGTCCCCATCCTGTCGTATCGGTACTCTTGACCGCTTTGATAGCATCTTTGTATGAAGAAATTGAAGTTCCTTCTTTGAACTGATTGTCCTTGCTCATCGATAGTGCTTGGAACTGAGTTCCAATAACCTCCTCGGGTTCTATTCCAGTAGGTGATGACAAGTTACTCACAAGCAAGGCTTGTTCCCCACAAACCGTGACAAGTTGATCGTTCTTGACGAACTTTAGCTTTTGGTGGAGGGTTGAAGTAACCGCTCCAGCCTGATGTATCCAAGGTCTTACTAATAAACAACTGTATGTTGCCCGGATGTCCATGACCTAGAAAGTGATTTGGAAAGTGTGAGGACCAATAGTTATGGGAAAATCGACTTCGCCGATAACTGTTTTTCTGGATCCGTCGAATGCTTTGACGACGACCTCGCTGACTCTCATCGGAGGGCCTTTGAATGATAATTGCATCAAGGTGGACTTCGGCATAACATTCAGGGTTGACCCTGTGTCTACCAGTACGTTGGCTAAAGCATCGCCCTGGCAGTTAACTGTGATATTGAGCGCCATGTTATAACGGCGACCCTCTTCAGGTAATTCCTCATCACTAAATCCCAAATTATTGCAGGAAGTGATGTTAGAGACAATGCTATCGAATTGTCTGATTGTTACATCCTGTTCCACAAAGGCTTGCTCCAAGACTTTCTGTAGAGCCTCTCTGTGTGCTTCTGAACTGAGTAACAGTGATAATACTGAGATCTTTGAAGGAGTCTGTAACAGTTGATCAACAATGTTATATTCACTCCTTTGGATGAGCTTTAGCATCTCATCTTTGTCTTTTGAAAAGTCGGGATTACTAGATTGACCGACTGGTGGATCAGGAATTTCTGCCTGAAGTTCCTTTTCTTTGTTGGATTCTTCAACCCCTCGGTTGAAGATTCGACCGCTCCGTGTTACACGACTGATGTCTGCAATATTCACGACGGAGGGTAATGGAATTTCCTTTCCATTCTCGATTATTGTTGCACCGTATTTGTAAGGGATTGCCTTAGCTGATTCATACGGTAGTGGCCCCGGTAGATAGATGACTATGGGAACCTTCTGATTTTTCTGACCATCATAAGTAACCTTGATCAGTTCCCGGTTGGGAACTCTAGATTCGTCAAGTAGAGGGATGATGGCAAAAACATCCCTGGTCCTGTGATGACCAGAGATCGTGACAACATCCTCAACTTGCTCGGCAAGGTAGTTCGGCGACCAAATGATGGGTCCTGAACCTGGATATGGACGAATTTCTCCATGATCGACCTGACCCTGAAGAGCTGCTCTCACAAGGTAACACCCTTGGTTACTTTCCGAACAGACGCTACAACTGTCATAGTTGTGTGGTGGCATCTGGCCACGCCCACTTTGAATGCAATGTAACCTCACTAGGTTATCTTCCATTGATCGGACATCCTGACTTTGACGACGAGTAGGATTCCTGTGATTGATACTAATCTGCTGAGTATCTTCATCCATATAGATTGGCATCCACCAGCGATTTAACAAGTGCTGAAGTGCCTCCTGGACAAGGGTACAACCTCGATCGTTTTTGCAACCTGCTTTACAGTTTTGATAATCATGTGATATTAAGAATCCAAGCCGGACCTGCTCAGCATGTAACTCTACCAGGTTGGTATTCATCACGCGAATGTCAAAGATCTGAACCATGTTGATTTGATAGGAGTTCCTATCATGGTAGTCTTGGATCCATCCAAGATTCATCTGACGCTGGAGGGCCTCTTGTATGAAAGAGCATCCCTGTTTGTTTACCGAGCAAATCAGACAGGAACTGTAATCGTGCCGCGGCAGATTATGATACTGGCTTTGCCTTGAGTGCATCGCCACCAAGTTGACATTCATTGCACGGATGTCGTGGTTCTGAATGACGTTGGAATTCATGTAAACCATGTTAACTCCATGAACTCGGTGCTCTTGGATCCATCCAAGATCCATTTGTTCCTGTAGAGCTGCTTGCACTACAGAACATCCATGGTTGTCTTTAGAGCAGATATCACACTGGTGATAATTCTGAGGTGGCACATGGCCATATCCACTCTGTCTACAATGCATCTTGACCAGATTGGTCTTTAACAAGAGTACATCATGAATTTGATAGACATTGTTAGTCTCTTTCTCAATCAGATTGACTGCAGCTTTCTCATGTTGAGGCAGCGGGTTTGTAAGAACATTAGGATTCGTATCTTTGAAAGATAAGAGCCCGCTCCTAACAAGCTTTTGCACGTCGGATTTGAAATTGAGACAAGTCTCAATGTTATGCCCTGAACCTCCTTGATGATAAGGGTATGTTTGATCCGCTTTAAACCAAAAAGGCAGATTTTCCGGAACTGAAAGGGGAGACTTAGTCTGGATGTGCCCCTTAGCCAGCAGTAATGGAAACAGCTCTGCGTACGTTACAGGTATAGGATCAAATCCTGGTGGCCGTGTTGTACGGTTGTTGTTATATGGAGGACGAGCCTGCTGAAGAGGCTGTTGTGTCCTTTGTTGGTCAGGTTGGCTCTGCGCAACCTGAGGTTGATACATAGGAACAGGCGCGGGGCCGATAGCAGGAGTAACAGCTGCTACTGGCTGATAACGTCGCCTTTGCTTTCCGAGAGAGATATTCCCAATATCTTGCTCTTTTTTCTTAGGGAGAGCACTACCATATTTTTTAGTACCGCTCATTGATCCAGTGTCTTTTACCAAACGTCCTTCTCGGACGGCTTCCTCAAGACGTACACCCATGCCGACCATTTCGGTGAAATCACTGGGCGCACTGGCAACCATTCGGTCATAGTAAAATGAGCTTAAGGTCTTTAAGAAGATTTTTGTCATCTCTTTTTCCTCAAGAGGTGGACAAATTTGAGCGGCAATTTCACGCCACCTTTGAGCATACTCCTTAAAGGTTTCCTTGTCCTTTTGTGACATTGATCTGAGTTGATCTCTGTCGGGTGCCATGTCCAAATTGTACTTGTATTGTTGGACGAAGGCAGTACCAAGATCTCTGAATGTACTGATCGTAGTACGGTTTAAACCCATGTACCATTTGAGTGCGGCACCGGTTAAACTATCCTGGAAGTAGTGAATCTGCAGGTCCTGATTCTCCGTCTGAGCTGACATCCGCCGAGCGTACATCACCAGATGGCTCTGAGGGCAAGAGTTACCCTTGTATTTTTCAAAGTCGGGCACTTGGAACTTGTTCGGGACTTTCACATTTGGGACCAAGCAGAGGTCTACGGCGTCCTTTCCAAATAGATCCTGACCGCGAATGGCTTGCAGCTCTTTCTGCATTTCCAAGAACTGCTCCTGGAATTCATCCATTCTGTCAAACATAGTTTCCTTCTTACCAGAAGGTGTCTGTGGAATCTGTCCTTCCGGGACAGTGTGCACCACAGGGGGTGGTACCGTGACTACGGCAGTCAGTCTTGGCGCCTCCCGAAGTTTGTAACCTTCAGGAGTCTTGAGTATGCCCCTGGCATCTTCGCTTTCCCGAAGTTTGTAACCTTCAGGCCCATCGGCTTCTGTTGCGATTCCCTGATCTTCAGTGATCGGCGGAACATATCCTTCCGGGATATAGTTAACAGGCATGCTCCAAGGACGATCTTTCGGCATCTGATACCTAGGATCATACTTTTCTATGATGGGCGTTGAGGTGATCTCTGAGATCACATTTCTTTGTAGCTGAGCTTCTGCCATGGCTTGCATGTCGTTACGAAGCTTTCTCATATCCTCTCTTAGAGCGTCGATTTCTTCTCTCAACTCTCTGTTCTCTTCCTCAAGATCATCCATCTTTTTCTAATGATTGGCCCGAGTATTGTACGAATGAGACAGTTTGACTCTAGAATCGAGACACAAACGTAAGATTCGTAGGGAAGAAGAATACGCGATGTGAGAATGATGAATGAAATGATTATATTAATTGTTGTTCTTTTTTGTTTAATCAAAATAAACTTCGACAATTAGATTGCAAATATCAAACACTGGGGAAACCCCTTTTATTGAATTCCGAAGGATTACAGAAATGGAAATACAGTATATTACAAAGTGCAGAAACAGAAACCTAAACTAATGGGTCCCGAGTCCTCTTCTTTGACCGGGGCGCTTGGGCCGTTGTTGGGTTGTCATTCCTTTGCCAGGTGAAAGGAGTGAGCAAATTCCTTTGGTCATCTTGATTCTCTACAGCATGCTGCTCCAAAATTTCAATCAGAGCAGCTTTCTCTTTTAGTAGTTGTTGTATTTGGATACACTCTACGTTGAGGGTGCGGTACTTGTTCTTCCAAGACCTTCTCTCCCGTTGAACTTTGTTGAGAGTAACCTGAAGTCTTTCAGTTTCCGTCATGAAGTACGTGACAGATTCCCTCAGCGGAAGAATTCCGTAACGAGGATAAGGCATCTTTAGCTTGAGAGCTCTAGTTTGCACCCAGTGGAGATAAGGCTCCACCGAGACACAGTCCGGTTTTCCCAGAGACTCTCGTCCTTTCTTATGAACATGTTTCCAAGCTTGCACTATTTCCATCTTTAGTGCTCTGTCGTTTTCTCCTTCCTTGAAGAAAAGACCTTCCAGATAAACACCCAGTGGGATGTGTCTCATCGGGTATCCAAATTGACGAAGAAACAATATCGGATGATAGTTGATTCCTCCTTTAGTTCCTATGAGGGGTACGCTGGGGAAGTTTCCACAACGGTCAATGATTCTAATTCCCTCATAAATCCTATTACACCAATCTATATCAGAGTTGGTAAGAGACATGATCTTCTGCGACCAACGTAAGACACTCTTGCAATCCCAAAAAGCAGCAGACTTGGGCAAGTGAGAGATAAACCATTTGTAAAGCAAAGGTACACAGCATGTGATCTCCCCTCCGCTGTACAAATTTCCCAAGTGTACATAATGATACGCATCTGCAAGCAAAGTCGGCACAGGGTTTCCAATGAGAAAAACCTTAATAGCATTGTTATCGACGAAGTTATTGATGTTGGGAAACAAAAATAACACGTAGGTGAGCAAGACAAAGATGCTTTCAAAAGCAGTCCCGTTCCCTATACTAGCGAAGTATAGAGCCTTTTTTGTCAAGAACTGGGCTGGCAAACCTTGGATGCCACCCTTAGTGGTCATGTGAGTCCTGACCTCAGACTCGTCCAAATGAATTGCTATTGCAATAGTCTGATTCTTTGGAATTTCTTCCAGTCCAGAAAATGGAGCTCGATCAGTGATATGTAAATCAGTCAGATGAGAATACTCCTCCAGTGTTGGTGATAACTGGTAATCCGGGAATGTGAAACAGTGATAAACCGGATCGTAGAATTGAATGAGCGCATCCATGATCCCCTTAATCACATGGACTCTTAACAGTGGTAGCAAACCACCATGCTTGGCTCTGAATGCCTCTGGGTTAATGATCATCCTTGCTAACCTTCTCAATTCCCCTAGTTTTGGAACCTTGAAGGTATACTGGTGAGTTCTCCTTCTACCGAAATCCATTAGCGTAATCCTCTTCTCTGATATTTGCAATCACAGTCTTAGTTTAATTTGAAAAACAGAGAGACTAGAAGAGAAAGTTTTTTGAATGTTTTAATGTTTTATTAAACGAATGCATGAATGCAGCACACAAAAATATAGAAAAAACATGGGGTCAGAGGGTCGTTGTCATGAAGTCAAACCTCTACCCATCCCCAAAGGTTTATACTAGGGTGATTTTTGTACCTGTACTCATTATCATCAGCTCCTCCCAGGAAAGCAAAACAACAAGCGGATCGCCAGCGAGTTGTAGAGCAATCTTAGAGTAAGTGCCATTCACCGAGAATAGATCACCAGCCTCAAATGAGGGTAGTATCGCGTAACAACTATTTCCGATAGTTTCCGCACTACGAAAGGGTTTGGCTCCTCAGCTTCTCAGACTTAACAACCGGCCCATTGGCTAGAAGAGTGAATGGGTTGCGTTGGTCAGCGTCTACTGAGGTTGATGGTCGACCCCGTCGCCATCACTTATCTTAAGTGTATACTCATTCTCACCACATGCGGCATCACACGCATTCCCAGTAGCAGAAAAATAAACACGTATAGCAATTAGGAAAAGCAGTATATATATTTGTCCTAAACATCCTAGACCTTTAAAGCTATGATTCCTAAGTTCCTGACAGAAATGGGATCCCCGGCGGAAGCCCCAATCTGTGGTATTCACACAAGTGAAGAGAAAAAAGGTTTGTCCAAGGTTTCCACCTTAAACGTTTAAGAAGATTTGGCCCCACGGTGGGCGCCACTTTTCTGTAGCGAGCGATTTTGGACGCGGTTCTTAAGCGCTAGTCGCTCTCTGCGGTTTGAGCTTGAACTACAGGTCGATTCATTTTTTATCCTATTGTGAGCTGAATAAGGAAGGGAAATAGATGTCTCCAATTAACCCTGCTTTGCATACTGAGTTTAAACAGCGGTCTGTTAGGTTACGGATGCTATCAATGTGGGGGGCCTTTGTACTGGTTATTTGTATTTTCGCCAATACTGTTTTCTTTCTTTTTTACCTGGGCAGAAGGTTTCTGGCGGGGAACAAGGATTAGGATGTTAGGACTGATGCTTTTGAAATACTGCTTTTGATTGATGGAGATATGGGATTTGAGTTTTTTTGTTGATTGCGCTCGCTAAGATCTTTTCTTTCGATCTTATGCCTATGTATTCCCGTTTACCAAAACAGGGAAATCAGAGCGTTCGTAGTTCCTCCTATTCTATGGGAGGAAATTGGTTTTTGGTGTCTTGTTCAAAGCCCAGGACGTGAAGCGAAAGGTGGTTTGTATCTTGTTCAAAGCCCAAGATGTGAAGCTGAAAGGTCTATTTGTGTCTTGTTCAAAGGCCAAGACGTGAAGCTGAAAGACCTCGATTTTAGAGAGAATTTGTCATCTCTAAAGAGGGGAGAGGGAGAATTACTTTAACTGGGATACGCGGATCCGAGCAATGCCATAATTTCCGAAGAAATGGTTTTAACCTGAAGGAGAAGACTTTAACTCAGTGTAGAGCAATGCCATCTTTCCTTAGGAATTTCTCATGCTAAAAGAGGGACAGTGGCGTGGATATAGATGATCCAGAGGCTAGCCGCTTACAGTGATTAGATGAAGGGAAAGGAGTTGTTGATGTTTGTGTACTGTGAACGAGGCACAACTTCGATGCTAAAAGGTTAATTGGATCAACCGGTGGTTTTCTTATACAAAGCCTAAGAGGAGGCTAATTTCCGCTAGGAAAATCATTATACAAAGCGTAAGAGGAGGCTATTTTGTGTCTCGTATAAAGCCCGAGAGAGAGGCTAAAAGTTTTGACTCAACAAGAGAGTCTCTGTATCTCGTACGAAGCCCGAGATGGAGGCTAAAGCGTTATTTGACTCCGCTAGGGAGAGTCATTGTACAAAGCCCAAGAGGAGGCTATGTCAGTTAACTGACAGGTCCAGTATACTGATTTTGAAAGAGAAAATCAGTTCTTATATGAGCATCACTGTACTCATGGGTTAGATCTGAGGATCGAGGTGGTCTCATTTTCTTTGAGGAAACGGGAAATCCAAAGGGTATTGAGACTGTCCGAGTCTACGAGTTTCCTTCCTATTTAACGAAGGGGTCACTTGAAAATGTCTTTTGAGACTCAAGGAAGTTACACTGTCCGTGTCTAGAGTTTTATCTTTTAGTACTATGTTTTGAGAAACAGTAGTAGACTCTATGAAAGGACTGTTCTATGAGGATGACTAGGTTCTGTTCCTATACCTCTAGGAGGTCGTCGGGACAATTTGTACGAAGCCCAAGAGGAGGCTGGAAACTTTTAAGAAGCCGACAGGTCCTTGTACGAAGCCCAAGAGGAGGCTATCATTCCCGGAGGAAGAGATCATTATACGAAGCCTAAGAGGAGGCTGTGAATACTTCTAAGAAGCCATAGGGTCCTTGAATAATGCCCAAGAGGAGGCCGATGCTTTTAAGAAGCCCGTGGGTCTATCATCTCCTTTCCATTAGGAGAGATAACTCTTTTAAAGATAAAAACCACTGGCAAACGTGCGAGGTTTACTATCCAGCGACTTTTAGCTTTTGAAGAGGGTTCCTTAGTTAAGGTCCAAGATTATGACCGTAGTGGGTACCCAAACCCCGAGACATTCAAGGCAAGCTATCCACAAGGAATAGATCAAGTCAGGAAAGTTCGATAATTTGGAAGAAACTCAAAGATGCCATTCACGGAGAATACATTCATCTTGGGGAGTAGAGCTTCTTGACGATTCCTAAGGAGGACAGCCGAAGAGAAGACTGTATCTGGTGCTCCTATTGGGAATCTAGGCGTCTATTTCTACGAATAAATGAAACGGCGTCACCTAGTGCTAGACGTAGTTGCCGGGGAAACTCGAAATATCTATACTATTATTACACAGTAGATATGAGTTTATGAAAGGAGACTTACAGTGAGCAGCCCCACAATACAGTTTATAATATGAAAGCAGTAAATGAAAGCGATAACCACTTACTCGGTTGGAGTGCTTCCATGCTGTTTGGTTAGTTGTTCAACAAAGAAAGATTGAAAACAACAGAATATTCAAAATCAAAGGAGAAAGTGCTTTGAAAAAGAAAGATTTGGGGCTTACAGCTCAAGGAGAGGCCCAGGGTTTTATCAGTGAGCGCACTGTCTGACTTTGTACTGCGGGACTTATACAAGTGACTGGGGCCCAAAAAGGTTTTCTGTACAAATGGATGGGTCTTACACTCTCTCAAGAGGCCCAAAGTGTTTTGAATGGGTCTTATAGCTCAAGGAGAGGCCCAGATGATTTTTATTTTTAAACGGGCGACGATCGCGCCGTTTACTTGTACAGAGGGACTTATACAATGAGTGAGGCCCAAAAAGTTTTTGTACAAGGGGGGATGGGTCTTACACTCTCTCAAGAGGCCCAAAAAGGTTTAAAGAAAAAAGAGTGGGGCTTATAACACGAGGGTAGGCCCAATTGATTTTTCGTTTAAAAATGGCGATCGCGCCGAGGTTTTCTTTTAACGCAGAGGGACTTATACAATAAGTGAGGCCCAAAATGTTTTGGTTAAAAGGGGATTGGGTCTTACACTCTATTAGAGGCCCAAAAAGGTTTAAAGAAAAAAGAGTGGGGCTTATAACACGAGGGTAGGCCCAAATGATTTTTCGTTTAAAAATGGCGATCGCGCCGAGGTTTTCTTTTAACGTAGAGGGACTTATACAATAAGTGAGGCCCAAAATGTTTTGAAAATGATTTATGAGGGTTGAATTAATCCAAAACCCTAATTTGTTTTTCAAAATGTATTTAATTGAATAAAAATTCAATTAAAATGATCAAAAATTGTTTAACACATGGAAAACAAATTGTGATCTTGGATTAATGCTTCAAAAATTAAGTATTGACCTACAAAATAATTAGAAAGCATTAAAAGTTGCAAAATCAATGTAGAAAAAATATTTAAAATGCCAAAAACAATCAAAATATTAATTCTTTACAAAAATATCAATTATATGAAATAAATAATATTTTTTGGGATTTTTTGTGAAAATAAAATATTTTAACATTTTTGTGAATTATTAAAAAAAGAATCAACTCAAAATCATTAAAACTCAGAGAGAAATTAATTTTTGAATCAATTAAACAAAATCACAAAATTCAAATATTTGAATTTATGAAAAATGGCGCCAAGAACAGCTGAAGAACACGCGCGTGTTCTTGGTTTCTCAGATTTGCATTTTCTATCCAATCTCCATGAATACGTAATCATATCATGCAATCCACATATCATTATGCTCGTCTCAACCTCACGATCATGTCTATGTACTTTAATTTCATTTAAATTAAACATACAACAAGAAATCACAAAGAGACCTCAAGAACCCTAATTTCTGCATGAAGGCTAGGATTTTTGATACACGATTCAAACAATGCAATTAATTGAGGGAAAATATTCCATGCATGATTATGAACATATGGCCAAATTATTATGCGAGGAAATATGCATAGATTGAGAGATGACCAAGTATGTGCTTACCTCTAGGCCGTGACAGCAAGTTCAAAGTGATTTTTGATTTGGAGGTGTTACAGATGAGTGGTGATGATCTGAACAGCTTCCCTACACCCTATGGATTGTGTTTGGATGGTTGGACTTGATTGAAATTGGCTGGATCATTTTGTGGTACTTCAGCTGCACTTTGGTTAAAACCTTGAGCAACCAGCTGGTGATTTTGTGAAATTGATGTTTCATAAGTAATCTAAGTGTTTCATTAGCTCATATGTGATGTATGTGAGGTGTGTGAGTGATTGGTTTGATTGGAATTGCTCTCAAACTCAAAACCTGATAGTGACTTTCCTTAGAAGGCAAAATTGGAGTGAAAGAAGAGATTTTGAGGAAAGCATCTGTTAGATGGCTTTGGTGTACTCAAACTGATCACAATTGAGCTCTATTTATAGTAGAGCAAGTTTGTTTTGCAAGGAATAGTGCATGGCAGCTGGTAAGTAGGTTTGGCCAATGTTGGCAAATGAAAATCCAAGTCTCCTCTAGCCATTGACTAGAGGTTAGGGCACAGAGCTTTGGTCCCCTTGGTCTTGGATAAGTCTTGACTGATTTCAGATGAGAATGGCTCAGTCCATGCCACCTTGATGGTTCCATTGAATGCCTCATTCCAAATTTGAAGTCTTGTCCCTATTTTGGCCATTCTAGGTTCAACATGCTATTTCTTGTTCCATGGACTTTGGAGGCGTGGCTCAGTGATTGTCCCCTTTAGATTCAATCCTCTGAGGTGTCCAAGTGGATAGGAGCAATTGAATTTGGCTGATTTTGGCAAATCGACCAAAGTTGCAAATTCTGCCTTGCCTTGACAGATTTCAGCAAGGCAACTTGGCAATGTTGTATCTCATAGTGTAGGTTGAATTTGGCAATGTTCTTGGCCATTTTGGAAAGCTCTTACATGATACAACAACTGTTTGAACAAGTTTGGTTTTGATCTCTTTTGATTCCAAGTGAAAAATCCCCCTACATTTGGCAAAAAGTGAGGCAGAATCTGACTTAGTGAAAATTTCACTAAGTGTTGGAAAAAGTGACATTTTCACTTTTCAGCCACTTTGATCACTCCATAACTCAAAATCCTTAATGAATTGGAATGACTTGTAGTTAAAGTTTTTGTAGGTGATAATGAGGGCTACAAATCCATCTTTGGATGAGAAAAAATGGCCTTGTGGTTTAGGAGTTATGGTCCTTCAAAGTTGGTACCTTTGCCACTTTATTTTTAACTTAGAAAAATTTCTAAGTTTTATGGTTACCCCTTTTACAAGTTATCTCACTTTTCTTAATTTTTCTTGATGAATGATGATTCAAATCATACATTAACATCATTTTAGGGTTAAAAATCCATTTTGGTGAAAAATCTCAAAAAGTCAAAGTTGACTTTTGTGCACAGTTGACTTTTTATCAGATGAATTCTAAACTGTGCAATTCTTCAGGAAATCATGTCCTTGACCTAAATCAAACTTGATGGACATGTTCCATGGGTGTCATAGGGTATATTCAATCATGCATTAGGGTTTGGGAGCATGTCCTGGTCAAAAGTCAAAGTTACAGTTGACTTTTCCCTTAAAACCCTAATTGTGGTGCAAATGAAATTGAGACTTGTTGCTCAAACTTCTTGGATCAATCCATTGTTCCAAATGGATTCATATGGTATATTAGAGACCCTCAAATCATCTCTTGAGGTCTTGGCTCATGGTTTGTCCCAAAAGTCAACTTAGGGGTGAATTAGGTCAAGAAACCCTAATTCCTGATTTTTGATGAATGCATCCCCTGAGGCAAAATTGACTTGATGCATGGGTTCATGAGGTTCCATGAAGTATATTAGGTTATGTTTTGGATCATTGCCTTGTGCCCAGATGAAAATTTCCATCTGGAGGCCCTGGTCGACCAAAACCCTAATTTGGTGACACTGTCGATCTTGAGACTTGATCCACCTAGAAGGGAGCAGCCTTGTGCTTAATCCTTGAAGTGGGAGTCCTTTTTGATCCATTGTGGATGTTTAAGAGATTAGACAAGTTGAAGATCATGTCATTTCTTGATCGATCCCTTGTCTAAGCACTCAGAGAGGGCTTGAAACCCTAATTTTGATTGTAGTGGATGCTCACCCATCTTTGGGGAGACTAATGAAGCATAAAGGTACATCCATATTGTGATGATGATTTTCACAATGATGGGAAATCTAAGTGGTCAAAATTTGGGGTATTACACTTTCCAAAATGACCAAGAGCTTCACCAAACTCAACCTGAGCAAGAAGTTATGATAGTGGCAATATGCCTTGCTGCAGCTGCCATAACAAGGCAGATTTAGGCATTGTTAGATGTCAAACATGATATATATTTGTATGAATTACTTGGAATTTTTCATTTCTTTCCATGTGGAATGTGTTGATTTTAGTGTGGAATGATGTTGTTGTGCATTCATTGAAATATACTTGTGGTGCTTGTAATTTGTGTGCTAATGTGCAGGAATAGGTATAAAATGATCAAGATTGTGAGACACAAAGAATGGAAGCAAGTTACCATTGAAGGAAGAAATCAACAACAACATTCGTTAGGCGAGTGTTGGCGAAGCAGCAAACGAAGGTTCGCCTAGCGAACGTTAGCGAGTGTGCCAGTGAAGGGTGGCAGAAAGTTGCAAAAAGTTACAGTAGGAAAACTAGGTAAATTCGCTGGGCGAGAAAGCCAGCGAAGGCTCGCTGATGTGCTCGCTAGGCGAAGGTGCCAGCGAAGGGTGGCAGAAAGTTCCACTTTTGAAAACACCCAAACTTCGTTGGGGCGAATGTGGTAGCGAAGGCTCGCTTCGCGAGTGATTTGGTTCACCTAGCGAACCCACGATAATTCTTGTGGGCGGTTTAAGTCTGAGGCACTTAAAGTGCCATGTTTTAGTTCATTCGCTAGGCGAATGAAGCCTTCGCTAGGCGAAGGGTGCTGTGATTTTAATTGTATAAATAGATTTTCATTGGATGTAAAGAGGATCTCTTGTCCATTTTTGAGCAAAATTCATAGTTTTCAGAATTTTGATCATTGAAGATTGTAATTTAACTTTGAGAAGCTGAAGTCGCATCTATTCTCGATTATTCGACGTGGATGCTCATTCATCTCCTCTCTTTACTTGTCATCAAAGCTACCATGAGAATGGGTAGCTAAACACTCAATGTTGAGGTTAGATGTAGTTGATCCTGATTTTATGTATTGCATGTGATCTATTGTATATGAACAGAGTCTTTGATCAATATAGATGATGTTGTTTTCTCTTAATGATCCATGTGTGATTTGTATTGCTCTAGACATAGATTCTCCAAATCATGACCTAACGATTTCATCTCTTAAAAACCAAACTCTAGACATAGATTTGGGATTTGATATTCGCATTGTGTTGGTCTTAACGATTGTTGTTTAGATTGTTAGCGCGAGACATCATCTAATGGTCTAAACAACGATACTCACGATTTCTCTTTAGACATAAACTTAGTCGGGAGGATATGCGGTTGTATTGGTCGGAAACCGAGTTCATATGCTTGATTATTCATTTATACGTGAAAAGGATTAGCGAAACCTAACCTTGACATGCTTTTATCAAAACTTTTACAAAATCTTTGTCACCAATTAATCTTTGCTAAAAATTAATGTTAACAACAATTGAGAACCTTTTGAAACCATTGAATTTAAAATATCGCAACTGTTGAACGGGTCGCATCAAATATCGAACAATCCCTGTGGAGACGATTAAAAACACCCCCACTATTACTCTACTAACAAAATGGCGCCGTTGCCGGGGATTGTTTAGTGATATTGCAAGCATTGCGATAGTTGAGCTATTTAAAGCTTGTTACCATTTTTTCTTGAACTTGTTAATTTGTTTTGTTTAGTGTGCAGACTTAGTTTACGCGAGGGAAACTACCGGCGGACCAACTTCTTTTCGATCCTGAGATTGAGAGAACCGCTCGTAGAATCAACAACAGAACTAGACGAAGGAGGCAGCTAGCAAGACAGAAGCGAGAACAAGAGGAAAGTACTTCTACACCACCACCACTTCCACAAATACTTCCAGTTATGGAGGCAGATCCACCACCACCACCACCACCCGCTTCTAGGCCTTGCACGAATAGTCCGAGACACAATGCTCAGTTAGCTCGCCATGCATATAACGGTCGTCATTCCAAAATAAAGACCGGTATTCTCCAACTGTTATATCAAAGTCCATTTACGGGTATGGATCATGAAGATCCTTTTACCCATCTGACGAAATTCTATGAAATAGCGGGAGCGACTGGTGCACCTGAGGCAGAAGAGGAGTCTCTGTTCAAGAGACTATTCCCGCATTCCCTCATCGGGAAGGCTAAGGAATGGTACCTTGACCAGTCAACGGCCATAATGACAGACTGGAATGCACTGGAAGAGAAATTTTTGGAGAGATTTTTCCCACACACTCGGTTTATGGAAGCAAAAACCGCCATCGCGGTGTTCACACAAGGAGCCAATGAATCTCTCAATGAAGCTTGGGAGAGGTTCAAATCAATGTTAAGGAAGTGCAAGGTCCATGGTTTTGATGAATTGTCACAAATTCATATATTTAGAAATGGACTTCAACTTGTACACAAAACCTTGTTGGATGCCACCGCTGGTGGATCCTTGTTAAGCAAAACCGCAGCAGAAGCCACAACTATTATTGATAAGATGGCCTTGAATGACCATCAAGGTAGTCATAACCGTGGACCTTCTCAACGAACTCCGGGAGTGTTGGAATTGGGAACAAATGATGATATCCTTGCTCAGAACAAATTATTATCACAACAGGTTGAGTTATTGACGAAGCAAATGTCTAACTGCCGCAACAATTCAAAGAAATTCACGACTCTTCAAGTAAAAATTTGCAAGTCTTAGTTTGTGAACTGTGTAGAGGTGACCATCCGACCGGTTATTGTCCTCCCGTTGTGGAGGAGGCAAACTATGCCGGAAATCAAGGATACCAACCCCGACCTCCGTATCAACAAGGCAACCAAGGTTACCAACAATGGGCTAACCAAGGTTATCAACAACCATGGAGACCGCAAGAAGCCGGACCATCAAACCATCAACAATACAAAATTACACTCAACCTCCGCAAGCTCTCGTTGGAAATACGAAGATGGAGGACACTCTCACGCAATTTATGCAAATGTCAATTTCCAATCAAAAGAATACCGATGCGGCCATAAGGAATCTTGAAACACAAGTCGGGCAATTATCAAAACAATTGGCCGACCAACAAAAAGGGCACTTTACGGCAAATACGCTTTCGAATCCTAAAGATTGTAAAGCAATTCTCACAAGAAGTGGAAGAGAGATTGACATGGGTGTAGGTAAAAGAGTAGTGGAGGAGGAGGTTGTAGTTGAAAACGAAAAAGATAGTGATGAGATTGAAGTAGAAAAAAATGTTGAGGGTGTTTTAGTTGAAAATGAGAAGGAAAAAAGTGAGGATGAGAAAAAAATAGAGAGTGAAGAAAAAGTGAAGAGAACTAGGAAGAGAAAAGAACCGGTGAACAATATTCCGATCCAACATTTACCATATCCCCATGCTCCTACAAAGAAAGATAGTGCAAGGCACTATTCTCGGTTTATGGATATTTTCAAACAATTACAAATAAATATTCCATTTTCGGAGGATTTAGAGCAAATGCCTAAATATGCGAAATTTATGAAGGATATCCTCACGAAAAAGAAGAGGTATACGGATCAAGAGACTATTATGGTAGATGCTAGCTGTAGCGCCATCATTCAACGTACTCTCCCGAGGAAAGAATGTGATCCGAGACGAGTCACATTGCCAGTTACTATAGGAAACATCTATGTGGGCAACGGATTGATTGATTTGGGCTCTAGCATCAACTTGATACCTTTGTCGATTGTGAAATGGTTAGGACACATGGAATTGAGGTCCACTCAAATGACATTGCAACTCGCAGATAAATCCACTACCCGTCCTCACGGTGTAGTGGAAGATGTGTTGGTCAAAGTGGACAAATTTTTGTTTCCGATAGACTTTGTTGTCATTGAAATGGAAGAGGATGAGGATGCACCTTTGATTCTTGGAAGGCCTTTCATGAAAACTGCCCGAATGGCAATTGACATGGACGATGGTCTCATGAAAGTGAGAGTCCAATATGAAGAGGTGTGTTTCAATCTCTATGATGCCATGAAGCACAAGAAGGATAAAGGTGATTGTTTCAGAATTGATGTAACAGAGGAAGCAAGTATGGAAGTTACAAAGCAAATTCATGTCATTGACCCTTTACAAAGAGCTTTGGATGATTCCTTGGAAGTATTCTCGGTTGAAGAAGAGCAAGATCTTGAAGAGTGTTGGTTAGAGCTTGAAGCTTTGGAAGAATTGCAACCTTGGGAGTATGAATAGGAAATTCTAAAAAAAGTGGTTAATGATGAACAATCCAAACTTGAACTGAAAGTGTTATCTTCAACCTTGAAGTATGCTTTTCTCGATGACGGTGGTAATAAACCGGTGATCATAAGTAGTATTTTATCTGAAATCGAGGAGAGCCGCTTAATTCAAGTGTTGAGAAAAAATCAGGATGCAATGGGATGGACATTGTCCGATCTCAAAGGCATAAGCCCTTCATATTGCATGCACCGTATATTTATGGAGGAAGATTTTAAACCGGTTGCTCAACCTCAACACCGGTTAAATCCAATCATGAAAGAAGTGGTTAGAAAGGAAGTGGTAAAAATGTTAGATGCCGGAATGATTTATCCCATTTTTTAGAGCCCGTGGGTTAGTCCGGTGCATGTGGTGCCGAAAAAAGGCGGATTAACGGTGGTCCGAAACGAGAAAAATGAGCTCATTCCAACAAAAACCGTTACTGGGTGGAGAATGTGCATCGATTACCGTAGGTTGAACAAAGCTACGTGAAAAGATCATTTCCCTCTACCTTTTATGGATCAAATGCTCGAAAGGATTTCCGGTCAACAATTCTACTATTTTTTGGATGGTTATTCGGGTTACAACCAAATTATTGTGAACCCGGAGGATCATGAAAAAACCGCTTTTACATGTCCTTTTGGAATCTTCGCTTATAGGAGGATGTCGTTTGGATTATGTAATGCACCGGCGACTTTTCAACAGTGTATGCAAGCTATATTCTCGGGTTTGATCGAAAAGACAATTGAGGTCTTTATGGATGATTTCTTAGTTTTTGGACAATCGTTTGATATTTGCTTGAAAAATTTGGATACGGTGTTGGAACGGTGTGTGGAAACCAATTTGGTGCTTAATTGGGAAAAATGCAACTTTATGGTGAACGAGGGAATTGTGATCGGTCACAAAGTCTCTTCAAAGGGCATTGAAGTTGATAAAGCCAAGGTGGACGTTATTGAGAAATTGCCACCACCGATGAATGTCAAAGGCATAAGGAGCTTTCTCGGGCATGCAGGATTCTACCGGCGGTTTATCAAGGACTTCGCAAAGGTCGCAAAGCCATTGAGCAACTTGCTCGTCCAAGGTAAGATTTTTGACTTTGACGAGTCTTCCATGTTCGCGTTTAATTTTTTAAAACAAAGTTTAACAACCTCACCGATAATCATTGCACCTAACTGGAAATTGGATTTTGAATTAATGTGCGATGCAAGTGATTATGCGGTTGGGGCTGTTTTGGGTCAGAGGAAAACGACGTTTTCCACGCTATACATTATGCGAGCAAAGTTTTAAACCAGGCTCAAATTAACTATGCAACAACTGAGAAAGAGTTGCTTGCCATAGTGTATGCGTTGGAGAAATTTCGTTCCTATTTGATTGGTTCACGAGTCATCGTTTACACGGACCACACGGCTATAAGGTATCTGCTCACCAAGCCTGATTCTAAGCAGAGGCTTATTCGTTGGATCCTTTTGTTACAGAAATTTGATCTAGAAATTCGTGACAAAAAAGGATCTGAGAATTTGGTGGCGGATCACTTATCCCGCCTGGTAAACGTTGACGTGACCAAGAAAGAATGTGAAGCCAAAGAGGAGTCCCCTGATGAAAAATTGTTTAGGGTGCAGGTTAGACCGTGGTTCGCCGATATGGCTAACCACAAAGCCGTCGGATTGATACCGGACGGTCTAACGCACCATCAAAAAAGAAAATTTTTGTCGGATGCCAAGTCCTTTGTATGGGATGAACCTCATTTGTTTAAACTTGGTGTCGACAACCTCTTAAGAAGGTGTGTGTCAGTAGAGGAAGCCACGAATATTCTGTGGCATTGTCATAACTCTCCGTATGGAGGACATTTCAATGGGTTAAGAACGGCCACTAAAGTCCTTCAATCGGGCTTTTATTGGCAGTCGTTATTCAAAGATGCGCATGCGCATGCCCTAAGTTGTGACAAATGCTAGAGAAGTGGAGGAATTTCACGGCGGCACGAAATGCCTTTGCAAAATATGTTAGAAATTGAAGTTTTTTACTGTTGGGGGATTGACTTTGTTGGTCCATTCCCATCTTCATTTTCTAATGAATACATTTTGGTCGCTGTGGATTACATTTTTAAATGGGTTGAGGCGATAGCTTGTGCTAAAGCCGATGGAAAAACCGCAGTGAAAGTTTTGAAAAGAAACATTTTTGCGCGTTTTGGTACTCCGAGAGTGTTGATAAGTGACGGAGGATCTCACTTCTGTAACACTCAGCTTGACAAAGCTCTGGAGCAATATGGTGTGAAGCACAAGGTTGCCACACCATATCATCCTCAAGCTAACGGTCAAGCGGAGGTATCAAATCGTGAGATAAAACGCATTTTGGAAAAAACTGTTTCGGCCTCAAGAAAAGATTGGGTCAACAAACTGGATGATGCTTTGTGGGCTTATCGGACCGCTTTTAAGGCTCCGATCGGTCTCACGCCTTTTAAAATTGTCTATGGTAAGAATTTCCATTTGCCGGTGGAGTTGGAACATAAGGCGTTTTGGGCCTTAAAATTTGTAAACTTTGATCCAACTCTTAGCGGTGAAAAAAGAAAAGTGCAATTACACGAATTGGATGAATTATGCCTCCAGGCGTACGATTCCAATAAACTATATAAAGAGCGTGTAAAGTCTTACCATGACAGAAAAATTGTCATCAGACAGTTTGAAGTGGGACAGCTGGTCCTGCTCTTCAATTCTCGGTTAAAATTGTTTCCAGGAAAGTTAAGGTCTAAATGGTCGGGTCCGTTTCGGATTCGAGAAATCAAGCCTTATGGAGCAATTGTAATTGAAGACACAACAACCAACGAGAATTGGACTGTTAACAGCCAAAGATTGAAAGTGTATCTTGGAGGAGATTTCGAGCGGAATCCCGCCATTGTTCCTTTCCGCGATCCGTGAGATTGCGGTGGACCGTCGAGCTTAGCCGACGTTAAACAAGCGCTTGTTGGGAGGCACCCCAACATTGTAAGTATTACTGCTTATTTCTGTTTTAATTGTGTTTGGTTATAATTGTGAAGCCTTGAAAGATGTGGTAAACTTTTGAAATTTTTTGAAAAATCTGGTCTTGTTCGCTGGCGTTCGCCTAGCGAGCTGGGGCGAGCATTCGCTGGCCTTCACTTCGCGAACCCAGCGAGACAGACCAAACCAATTTTTGCCACATCAGAAAAAATGAATTGTGGGTGGGCCACCCAATTGGGCCTAAGACCCATTTTGAATCAGAATAGAGGGGGAAACCCTAATTCATTTGCCACCATTTCCATTTTCCACCGTTTTTGCAATTTCATCTCCTTTCCTCTCAAGAGCTTAGCAACACATCTCTTTCCAATTTCCATTCTCCCTAATCCCACCAGTAACGTGCAAAATTCAGGTTTGTACACTCTTTCATTGTTTATTTCATTGTGCATGGTTTATTTTTGTGACAGATCAATTAGGGTTTGAAAAAAAAATTTTTGGAACCTCTGTCATTTTGCTTGTTTGCATGTTAAAAACGACCTAGGCATTATGAATAGAGTTATAATTAATAAAAGGAGATTGCTGTTGGACTGGTTTTGATATTGTTTTTCTGCATTTTTGCGGGTTCGCTGCTGTGTTCGCTTCGCGAGCCTGCGCGAGCATTCGCCAGCATTCGCTTCGCAAACCTGGGGCGAATGTTCGCCAGACTTCGCCTAGCGAACCTGGAGCGAACAGATGCAAATTTACATTTTTTTTAGGAAATACAAGTCTCTGGCTGGTTTGTTGTGGTTCACTAATGCGTTGGTTTGTCGTTGTTTTATTTTATTGTTTGTTATGTGCAGATGGCACCAAAAACGGCAATTCACGCGGCTAAGAAACGAAAAGCTTCAACTTCCAGATAGGTGCCCGTTCTTTTTGATGAGGATAGATTTAGGGGAGCTAAGCAGGCAGCCAGATACGAAACCCTTGAGAGAAAGCACATCTTGGCTGAAAAAAGATTCCTACTTAGTGACCGTGGAAGCTACCGAACAATTGATGCTCTTTTTGTGCAAAAGAAATGGGATCGTTTGATGATGCCTCTAGATGGGTACAATGCTGAAATTGTTCTGGAGTTTCATGCGAATGCCTTACCGGATGATGGAGAGAGATTTAACTGGACCTCATTTGTTAGAGGGGCTGTTGTGAGATTTGATCGGAGGACGATCAACACTGTTTTGGGAGATCCTTTGCCATTGGTTGGTACTGAGTTGGATGCGTACCATCGCGACTTGCATCTCCACCGAGACATTGAAAATATGACACGGGATTTACTTCTTGAAGGTAAGGAAGTTGAGCGGAATTCCTCCGGGGTTGCGATTAGATTCAGAAGGGTGGACATGCAGCCTTTGGTTCAGCTCATCTTGTTGTTTGTGCTCACCAACATTGCTCCCAGGTCGCACCATAGCACAGTTCCTATTGCTCTTGCTCATCTTATTCATAGCATTCAGATGAATGTTCAGATTGACGTGGCCCGCATCATTGCGGATAAAATCAAGGCAATTGTTTTAAGTGGTTTGGGAGGTACTGCGGCGCGCAAGAATGCCCCGCTTGCTTTTCCATGTCTTATTATGTCCTTGTGTGCTCACGCTGGTGTGGATATCCCAGCACGCAGGCAGGTCACGATTCCGTCGGCAATTGATGATAGGTATGTGGATAAGTTTTGTAAGGTTAGAGGGGTTGTTGGAGAGTCTTCAAGGGCTGGTGCTGAAGATGCAGCTGAGGCTGGTGGAGGTTCTGAACCGGCGTCGCCGGCCTTTTATCCGTATCAGCAGGAGATTTTCCAATATAATTGGGATTGGATGGCTTCCCAGCAGTGTGCCATGACTGACCTTCATGATTCTTTGCAGGTTCTCCAATTGCAGATCCGGGACCCTTCTACTGAGCACATGATGATGTCTAGGGAGCAATTCCTAGCACATGCTGGTTGGCCTAAGGCCAGGCCAATTTTAGGAGGGGGTGAAGATGATGCTGATGATGAGGAGGCTGGCGTAGAGACTGTTGGTGATGACGATGAGGAGAAGGCTACTTCTGCTGACGGTGATGAGGATATTGAGGTGTCATATAAGGAGGATTGATTTTTTTTTTGGATCATAGACTTTTGCACTTCCTTTGGTCACCAAAGTGAAGTTTTCTTGCATTTGTTTTTTTTTCCAGCTTTTACTAGTCTATTGTATCCACATAGTGGAATATTTTGAATATTGTTGTACTTGTACCCTAGAGGTACCCTTTTGGATTATGTAGGTGTTTTTACACCAAGCACTTTATTATTATTATTAGTAATGTTAAGTATTTTTAGTAAAATTATTTTGTTTCGCTTTTACTAATAATTTGTTGGTTTTTAATTATTGTATTAAGTGTTGAGTTCTTCAGTTTACGAATGCTCAACACTTAAATGTGTTTTTTGTTGTTAAGTGTTATTAAGAGTTGAATTCTTCAGTTTACGAATGTTCAACTCTTAAACTGTTAATATGTTTTTATTTTAATGTTCCTTCTTTGATGATTGAATTTTGGAAGTTAGGTTGGAGACTTTTGATTTTTAAGGAAGATTTCTCCAAGATGTGAGGGCTATGATTGTGCCTTAATCATTGTGTTGCGACAAGGTACATCGTTACCTAGTTCGAGAATTTTGTATGTTTTAGAACTTTGTGTCTTGGTGCGATTGAAAATGTTGTTTCATGTTACCACTTCCTTTGAATGCATGTGTCATCTTAGGATCAAAAACCATTAAAGTGAGAAGCCTCCAAAGTGTTACTATATGCTAAGGATTGATGATGAATGTTGTTTTTACTTTTAATTCATGCCTTATCTTGTGACCATGTGATTTTGTGGAGGTATGAGAAGTGATCAAGGCACTTGTTGAAAGTGAGCACAACCATGTCCATATAGTAATTCACCCGTGAGGAGTGAGAATTTGGTAGCCCCTTTGAGCCTAAACAGTTTAGAACTCAGTTTAGTGATGAACTTGTTTTATGTACATAATTTGCAAGTTTGGTTCATCATTGAAGTTGGTGAGTTTCTAACATTTTCTTCTTGAACCTTTGAAAATTGTATACTTTGACTTCCTTGCCTTAAAAATCAAGGAACATTCACTTTAGGTTGAGTCGAAAATGAGTTGGGGAGAAATAAAAGAAGATGGGTGCATTAGTCCAAATTTTGAAAAAAATTTCAAGCAAGCATGTAAAGAAAAGAGTGTGAATATGTTGTACAAATGAGAAAATGCTTGCTTGAATGGAAAAAATAGATTCAATAATTGTGCACGGTAGTTTGTGAAGGTGTAATGAAAAATTGGTGAAATAAAGTTATGATGTGTTAATATGGGTTTAGTGAATGTTCTTTTGCATCGGCAATTTCATTTCAATGGCCATTCGAAATGTCCCTTTTTGTTTACCCGACCAAGCTACAACCTTGAAGTCCTTAGTGATCTTATACTTCCATGATTTCTTTTGTGTTCATTGAGATATGGTATGAATTGCTTAGTATTGGCATCATTGGTCATTTGAGTGTAATTGTCCCGTGCTTGTATGCACGTTTGCCTTCAATCCTTTTTCGAAGAGGAGTGTAGAATGACATGTGCATGATGAGTTAGTTGTCTCTTGAAACATTGTTTGAAATTATTTAAGAGTCAAGTTCTTTTACATTATAGGTTCTTGAATTGTGTAATTGTTGCGTTGTTGTGATTGTTGTTTAGTTGAGCCGTTTTTCGCGTCTTGGTTGAATTGAGTGCTCGAGCAAATCCTCGTGAGAGGCATACTTTGCTTGAGGACAAACAAAGAGTTAGTTAGGGAGAGTTTGTTAGATGTCAAACATGATATATATTTGTATGAATTACTTGGCATTTTTCATTTCTTTCCATGTGGAATGTGTTGATTTTAGTGTGGAATGATGTTGTTGTGCATTCATTGAAATATACTTGTGGTGCTTGTAATTTGTGTGCTAATGTGCAGGAATAGGTATAAAAAGATCAAGATTGTGAGACACAAAGAATGGAAGCAAGTTGCCATTGAGGGAAGAAATCAACAACAACATTCGCTAGGCGAGTGTTGGCGAAGCAGCCAGCGAAGGGTGGCAGAAAGTTGCAAAAAGTTACAGTAGGAAAACTGGGTAAATTCGCTGGGCGAGGAAGCTAGCGAAGGCTCACTGATGTGCTCTCTAGGCGAAGGTGCCAGCGAAGGGTGACAGAAAGTTCCACTTTTGAAAACACCCAAACTTCACTGGGATGAATGTGGTAGCGAAGGCTCGCTTCGCGAGTGATTTGGTTCACCTAGCGAACCCACGATAATTCTTCTTGGCGGTTTAAGTCTGAGGCACTTAAAGTGCCATGTTTTAGTTCATTCGCTAGGCGAATGAACCTTCGCTAGGCGAAGGGTGCTGTGATTTTAATTGTATAAATAGATTTTCATTGGATGTAAAGAGGATCTCTTGTCCATTTTTGAGAAAAAATCATAGTTTTCAGTATTTTTATCATTGAAGATTGTAATTTAACTTTGAGAAGCTGAAGTCGCATCCATTCTCGATTATTCGACGTGGATGCTCATTCATCTCCTCTCTTTACTTGTCATCAAAGCTACTATGAAAATGGGTAGCTAAACACTCAATGTTGAGGTTAGATGTAGTTGATCCTGATTTTATGTATTGCATGTGATCTATCGTATATGAACAAAGTCTTTAATCAATATAGATGATGTTGTTTTCTCTTAATGCTCCATGTGTGATTTGTATTGCTCTAGACATAGATTCTCCAAATCATGACCTAACGATTTCATCTCTTAAAAACCAAACTCTAGACATAGATTTGGGATTTGCTATTCGCATTGTGTTGGTCTTAACGATTGTTGTTTAGATTGTTAGCGTGAGACATCATCTAATGGTCTAAACAACGATACTCACGATTTCGCTTTAGACATAAACTTAGTCGGGAGGATACGCGGTTGTATTGGTCGGAAACTGAGTTCATATGCTTGATTATTCGTTTATACGTGAAAAGGATTAGCGAAACCTAACCTTGACATGCTTTTATCAAAACTTTTACAAAATCTTTGTCACCAATTAATCTTTGCTACAAATTAATGTTAACAACAATTGAGAACCTTTTGAAACCATTGAACTTAAAATATCGTAACTGTTGAACGACACGCATCAAATATCGAACAATCCCTGTGGAGACGATTAAAAACACCCCTACTATTACTCTACTAACAGGCATTTTGCTCGATTTGCTCAAATTTTGTAAAGGGCAAGCAAACCTATCCATCTGAACGTCTCAAGGGGGGACCAAGGAGGAACCAACACTGATCCATCAGCCTCCAAAGTCCTTGGAACCAAAAATAGCATGCCAAACCTAGATATGCCTAAAAGAGGGACAAGGCTCCAATTTTGTTTTAGAGCATTTAATGGATGCACCAAGGTGGCATGGACTGACACATTTCCAACTAAATTCAATCAAGGATGATCCAACAACTAGGGAACCAAAGGCATGTGCTCTAACCTCTTGTCAATGGCTAGAGGAGACTTAGATTCTCATTGCTCAACATTGGCCAAACCTCTGCTGCAGTTGCCATTCACTATTGATCCCAAAACAAACCTGCTCTACTATAAATAGAGCTCATTTGAGCTCAGTTTGAGTACACCAAAGCCATCAAACAGATGCTTTCCTCAAAATCTCTTCTTTCACTCCAAAATACCTTTTTTAGCAAGGTAACTCTGAGTTTTTGAGTTAGAGAGCATTTCCACCACAGCTCATGATCCAAACACATCCAATATGTCATATCTAAGCTGTCCAAACTCACTCAAGTGACCTGTAATCACAAAATCACAAAGTCACCTCTCAAAACCTCAAAATAGGCCTGTTTTGCATTTTGCAAGCCATGTCTTGATTCAATCACTTTCCAAACCAGATAAAGCCTCAAACACACTCCAAATATTATCCTTGAACTGTCTCAAATGGTTCCCCTCATCTGGAACACCATTTGAGGGAGTTGTCATTTTGGCCACTTTTGCCCCCTTTGCAAGAAAGAGCTCAAACTTGCTCCAGAGGTTTCCAGCTGACTCCAACCATCCTAAAAGCTTCTAAGGATCATTTGAGGTTGCCCAAAGCATCAAGCCAGTTCTGGAACAAAACACTTGGCAGATTGCACAAAAGCTTCAAAAAGAGGTAAGCATCACAACTTGAACTCTTTAAAATATGCATTGCTTTGAAGTCCACTGATCATGCATCTCTTATACATGTTATATGTGTTATGTTTGCATCAATTTATCATGTAATTCATACCTGTATCAAGAGGTAGCACATAAAATGCAAATCATGGCCTATTTCAAAACCACTATTGGGTTTTTCAATTGGAGCATGATTTGAAAAAACTACCACCACCATTGGATTCCTTGTGAAATTCTATGCCAGATGCATATAAATTTTGTCCCAATCCATGGAGAAATGAGAAAGTTATGGCCTTCACGTTTCTGACCAAAATCTTGCCTTGCCTTGCCTTGGCCAGGCCTAGAAAACAAGGCAAGCCTTGTATATTTGTGGTTTTGTTTCAATCAACGGATGTATCACCACCCCAGTGGTAAGGCGCGCGCCATGTACACAAGAGGTCTTTGGTTCAAACCCCACCCAGACCATTTTGCTTCTTTTTTTCATTTTGCTATTTTTTCCATATTTTCATGTTTTGTTAATTAATTGAAAAATTAATAACTCCCTCAATTTTAATTATTTTTTATTGGTTCTTTTTGCAAAAAATCACAAAAATGTTGAAATATTTTATTCCACAAAAAAATTAGTTTTATATTATTTATTTAATATAATTAGTATTTTTGTGAATAAATTCATTTTTATTGTTTTTTAAACATTTTAAAAGTGAATTATCATCTTGAAAATCAAAATCAAATAAGTTTTAATTCATCTTGTGATTAAAACTTCATTTTTCAAGTCTCAACCAAAAATCACAAGTTGTTTATTCAAACTTATTTGGTATTTTATCATTTTTTATTGATTTTCTTTAAAGAATTTACTTTTAAAATGATGAAACAAGGGTTTTGTTGATTTTCACCCTAACAAACTTTTTCAAACACTCATGGGCCTCTATTAGAGTGTAAGACCCATCCCCTTTGTAAATACACCACTTTTTGGGCCTCAGTCATTGTATAAGTCCCACTGTATTTTCAAAACAAACGGCGCGATCGTCGCCTTTTTAAACGAAACACTGGGCCTCTTCTCGAGCTATAAGTCCCATCACTTTTCAAAAATAATCTTTTGGCCTATAATAGAGTGTAAGACCCAATCCCTTTTTAACCAAAACCTTTTCTGGGCCTCAGACGATGTATAAGTTCCTCTGCGTTAAAAATCTCTCGGCGCGATCGCCATTTCAAAACAGAAAATCATCTGAGCCAACCCTTGTGTTGTAAGTCTGTTCGCTGGTGAATTTGGCGAACAATCTCTGGTTTCCTAATTTATGAAAATTAGTTTACTAACAGGACCAACCAAACAAATCCTAGGACAAAGTGCTTTTGAGAATATGTTTGATTTTGAAAAGTAATGTATTCGTTCTATGTTTCTAAGATTTCTTTTTAACAATTGTTTCGACTAATAGGACAAAGGCACGGTAATGGCGAAAGAGCAATTGAAGATAAATTCGAACTAAGACAAAGTAAATTTCTGAAGTAAAAAGATGACTTAAATTTAAAGAAATGAAGGAAAGCTTGAAATTTTATTGAAATGCATAAATGTAAACTGGTGTTTTCCATACATACATTTTCCAGAACACTCGTTTCTCTCACACGGTTACTTTGAGTATTTACGGTAATTTGTACAAAGTTTGGAACACCCTGAATCTAACATCAAGACCCCCTATTTATATACAAACGAAATAACTACCCATAACATCTATCTCTTCTAATGGCGACAAATGTCATGATGCATGTATTTGCCTCCTAGATGTGTTCCACGCGTCCCATTTCAAAATGAAACTCCCTCCAGAAATTTGAAATTCAAAACACCCGTCGAACGGTCCGAAAACTTCCCTCGTCGAAATTATCTTCCTTACTCGGAAAAATCTGCCAATGCTTCTTTTAAGTACCATGTTATTTCGACTTGCATCTTTTCGCCAAAAAATTTCTAACTGCAATGTCTGGTCGAATTACATTGTCGAATTTTTCCCTTTCTTTCTGAACTATTTCCCTGGCGTCGAAATTAGCCACCTACAAATTGCCCCCCAAAAAATGCATTTTCGACCGAGGGAGAAAAACCATTTTTTGCTAGTGCAATTCGACGCCATAGAGCATTCGACTAGTGACTATTCATATGATTTAGACATTAGAAATGTCAGAATCATCATTACGCTTTTCCCAAAACGTCATTTCAGTCCACGTTTTTTAGATCTTCATCATTCCTACTCTAACCCCTATCACATCGTGGGTCAAACCCTAACTGTCACCGTCAACATTATCCACTTCACACTCTCCACGTGTCCCATAATCTTCCCACTACTTTTCCCATTTTAATTCCAGAATACCAACCGCTTCCACTTTCACAACTTATATATAAGCTAAAGACCTCATTTTTTCCACCTTTTACGTTCTTTCTCTCCAAAAGCTCTTTCAAACTTCATCTTCCTCATTTTCTCTTTACTTCTCTGCAATCAACAATGGCGTCTTCCGCTACTCAAAAGGTCGCCGGTAAAGATTCTCGGAAGTCCAACAGTTTAGCACCAGTGGAAAGGATCTTCGGTCCCAGGGTGGTGGGAAACCAAGAGTATGTTCCAGAACCTCCCAATGAAGAAGAAAAGCGCTCCATTTATCAATCCCAGGTACTTATTCCCATCTTAATTTTTGGAAAATCCCATGCCATGTTAGGACCGTTACCTGACTTAACATTAGATCCAGTTAAGGTACGAGAATTTTTCCCAGCCTACCATCGCTATAAACCCATAGCAAATGGTGTTAGACCTAGAACGGATAAGGAGAAAATCATAAATGAAAAATCCAAAGAAGATGGCCAAGGGACCCTTTCTGACGAAGTCATAAACCTAGAATACATGAATAATTTTAGAATTTTTAGATCTTGTCCTCTGTCGAAAGACCCCTCTGATTATCTGGCTTGGTTGGAAAAGATAGAAAAGGTTAAGAGCAATGATTGGAAAACCATGGGTATTTACGATCTCATTCAGCTGTCGAAAGTAGGGCCAGGATATTGCCCTTCCATGCTTCTGGCTTCCCTCTATTTCTGGGATAGTACTTACAACACTTTTCACATTCCCTGTGGGATGATTACTCCTACGCTTTTCGACATAGCTGCTATCACTGGCTTAAGCCCCTTAGGAGTCGACTATGATCCCAACTTGCTTGCTGATGATTCAATAGGTTTTGACACTAACAAGGCCACCTTTACAGCCTATATTGCTAACTACCATGACAAGGAAACCAAGGAAGTTTCAAATCAAGAGCATGTAGCCTTCCTAGCCCTTTGGCTTTCGAGGTGCATTTTTTGCTCCAGATCTCTCCAGGTGGCGAAGCGCTATATCACCATAGCGAATCAGCTTCATGCTGGGCACCGACTATGTCTTAGCGAGATGATTCTGGCGAATCTATACGAATCCCTTGGCGAAGGAGTCACCATATTGAAGAACATCAAGGAAAAGAAGACTTTGCTGTTATCAGGGCCTTTTTGGCTTTTACAATTGTGGCTCAATGCCACTTTCGAAGCTTCCCTTCCCAACAAATCAACTGTGGATATAGCTGCTCTAGGGGACAGAAGAGTCGAAGGTCTTCGTTTGGCGCAACTAACACCCCATGATGAAGGTCTGAGTCTCCAACAAACCTTTACCAACTACGTCATGATGTTTGCTAAGCGTTATAGTTTTACACCCAACATGGCTCCCTTCGCTGAGAGGAAGGTTGAACCCTCATGGTTTACTAGAAAACTTCCCCGGAATCGAAATCTCTGCAAGACGAATTTCTCAACGTCTGGGAATCTTTCCTTACTCCACGACTTCTAGTTTCCAAACTTGGCCCTTCGAAACTCAAAGTTTCCCTTGTCAACTATCAGCCCAACCTGGTTTCTCGACAGTTTGGGTTGATACAGATAATACCAAAACCTCTTTTTTCTAGAAAAGGCTCTCTGATTCATTACAACATGACCCACACTGAAGATGAATGCTCTGAGTTGCTGGCGAAGTATTCTAACCTGGTCGAAATCCAACCAGTGGTCTTTCGACCTTGCTTCCTCTGCACTCAAGAGTTTGACGAATGGTGGAGGGCTTATTATGATTCTCAAATGTTTAACGTGGATTCTTTCACCACTCAACTGACTAGAGCCTTTGCCCTTGTGCAGGACAGGACCAAGAAAGGTACTTCTCGACACATCAAAGAAATCCAAGCTTTCCAGAAATACTTTGAAACTGTCTACAGGCCTAATGATCTTAGTCGAACCATACGCGAAGCAGCAGTTACTTTGAAACAAAAGTTTACAGAAAAACTGGATGAGTTAAAACTACCTACGTATGTTCGACCAGAACAACGTTATTAGGTAGCTTTTAAACTTTATCGCCCAAAATTCCCCCCTCTACCATCTGCTGAATTTGGCGTGGCTCTTAGCCCTCCATTTCCAGATTGGTTCATTTGTGGGGATTCTCTGAAAATTCTTCACCAAAAAAACCAGAAACGTGCCAAGCGAGTGGTTCCGACTAAGTACACCCTGGATAATTTCAAAGGCCACCTTCATATTGGCATAGAACACGTTCGCGTGGACACTCCTATATATGAAGGTGTGAAAAATGGGAAGCAGTTCAATCTCACTTTTTATTTACTCAAATATATGCTGTTTTATGCCTGACTCTTTTCTTCTTTTCTTCACTTAGCCATCAAGATTCCGACCAAGAAACCCGCCACAGGCGAAGCAACAACTGCTAGAGATGCAGACCCCCAGAAAGATATTGCCAAGACACCTTTGGCGAAGGTATCTATTTACTTTTCTTTTAGTTCACCAAATGTTTCGTTTTCTGAACTACTAATAAAATGTTCTTGATCCACAGGGCAGTCGAAGACCGCCATCGACGCCAAAGAAAAGGAAAGCAAAAGAAGTAAAAGCTGTTGACACTGATGATGGTGATGAGTCACCAGATCAAGTAAAACCCACCAAAAAGAAGAAAAAGACAACCAAACCTCCACCACAGAAACCTCCTACTCCCAGATTTTTAGAAAAAACTTTATCAAAAAATCCAGGAGAAGAAACTACTCCTGCTCCAGCAGACAGCGCAAGCTCTAGCCTGAAGACCAAAATTCCACAGGTATGATTTTCCTCTTCCTTTCGATGCTCAAAGGTTGTTTACTTGTGTTACCTTCTTTTGATCTGTTTATCTTTCAGGTACCTGTCGATATTCATGGACATCCTATGGTCCAAGTTCCCCCCAAGACCAGCAGTGATCCCACTTATAACCCAGCCATCGCCTCCAAATCCTCTCCTAAGAATTCGGCGAAGGAATCAGCTACTGAAGTAAATCAAATCACTGCTATTTCTTCACGAATTCCAAAGGTAGTGGAAGAAGAAACTGGTCCTAAAACTGAAGACTTAGTCGAAACTGGTGGGGATACTGCGACGCCCACTGCAGTGGATGCCACAAGAAATGAACCTGAAGACCAATCCCCTCCCCACTCAGGATTTACTGTCGAAGAGAAAGATGAGGAGGGTGCAACTGATGCTGAAGAGGAAGAAGAAAAAGAAGACGAAAAACCGCTAACTCCCACAGCTGCTACGGACGAAGAGCCAGAAAACGTCGAATAAAACCTCGGCAAAACAAACAAAACTGCTTCGACCGGGACGACTTCGACCCAACTTTCCCATGAGGAGCTAGAAAATCTGAAGGTGCAAAGGCCTTTTGAGTTCCTAAAGACCATGCTCAGTTCCCGCTACAATTTTGCTGACACTACCATCAGTAGTTCGACCACCTCAGGGACTACTTCTGATGCCAAATCAGTGGACGAATCGCTGGCAAACATTCGACAGAAAGTTCTTGATATTGACTTATTTCAACTTTTGGAGAATGATTCATCTGCTCAATTCGACCTAAAGAAAATCCTAAAGCAAATCAATGTCTTGGAGGCTCCTCCTGAAGTCACTAACGTGGTATTAGATCTCACTACCTTGATAGATCTTGTGGTAACTGAATTTAATCGACTTCGAGAGTACTCCAAGAAACTTGAAAAGAAAACAGAAACCCAACTTGCTGAGTGGGAAGCTGCATCGAATTCGTCCAACAAAGTAACTGAACTGGAGCAAGTGTCTGAGCAAAATAAGCAGGAAGCAGCTTTGTGTGGTGAAAATATCCTCAAGTGAAAAAAGCAAATCGCTGCTCTTCAAAGCAAAATTTCCCAGGCGGAAAAACATCAAGCAGAATTGCAACAGAACGACCAGGAGGAAATTCGTAAAGAGCTTGAAGTTGGTGTGCATCATGTTGATAGGGCCCGTAAGCTTGGTGAGGAAATTGAGGAACTTTCGAAAGGCAAGGCACTTTGTGAGCGTCGTCTCCAAATCCAGAGGTCGAAATTTGAGAAGCTGAAAGCATCTTTTCCTGTTTGAATACTTGTAATTTTTTGTTTGGCTTTTTAAAGCCCTTTTGTAATGACAATGAATCTATATTATTTGGCGAGAAGATTTTCAATCCGCCATATTGCTTTTCTCTGCATATTTATTCGACTGTTATTTTAATTTCTTGTAATGTGGGCCTATATTTTTTCAAATATTTCCCGTTTATTTTTAATATACGCTTATCTTTCTCCATTTCCTCGACTTCGTATGCGCCATTAGAAAATACTTGTATAATTTGAAAAGGTCCTTCCCACTTAGGGGACCATTTTCCCATAAGTCTGTCTTTTCGATCCATGGGGAGAATTACTTTCCAAACTAACTCACCAATTAGGAAAGTCTTATATTTCACTTTCTTATTGTAAAATTTTTCGACTCTTTCCTTTTGCCTTTTCAATAAATCCAACGCATTTAATCTTTCTTCATCCAAATCAACTAACTCGTCCATCATCATACTCCAATATGTATCTGATGGAATTTCATGTTGCCTCTGAATTCGAATCGACTGTAAATAAACCTCAACTGGTAAAACTGCATCATGTCCATATGTCAATCTAAATGGAGTAGTATTTGTTGCTTCTTTAGGGGATGTTCGACAAGCCCATAAGATTTAATCCAACGTCTTATGCCAATTCTTAGGCTTTGTCCCCACGTGCTTTTTAATTAAACTTATCACCACCTTATTTGCTGCTTCGACTTGTCCGTTTGCTTGAGCGTAATAAGGCGTCAAAGTGAGAAGCTTGAATCCCATCTCTTTTGCAAATGTTTGCATATTCTTCCCAGTAAACACAGACCCTTGATCTGTTGTTATTATCTCAGGTATCCCATACCTATAGATGATATGCTTTCGAATGAATTCTATGACTGCTTCTTGATCAACATTTACCAAAGGTATGGCTTCTATCCATTTTGTGAAATAATATATTCCAACCAAAATGTATCTTTGGCCTTTCGACGATGATGGTCGAATTTCTCCAATTAAATCCAAAGCCCAACCCCTAAATGGCCAAGGCTTCACAATCGAATGTAACTCACTTGCAGGAATATGTGGTATCCCTGCATGTACTTGACATTCCTAGCAACCTTTTGCAAATTCGACACAATCCTTCAACATTGTTGGCCAATACATCCCTTGTCGAAATAATAACCATTTCATTTTATGGCCTGCTTGATGAGCACCACATGCTCCCCTGTGCACATTTGACAATGCTATAAAAGCTTCATCTTCGCCCAAACATTTTAACAAAACTCCCTCTGAAGTCTTTTTAAACAACTCATTTCCAAAAAGCACATAACTTAACGCCCTGTACATAACTTTCCTTTCGACTTTCTGATTTGGGTCTTGTAAATAATCCTTGATGGGCTTTCTCCAATCTTCGATTCTCGAATCGTCTATATTAAATATCTCAAAACTTTCTTCGTCACCATATCCTAACCTTATTGTCTCCAAATATGATGGGGACAACTTAGTTGATACAACTCTTCCTCTTACTTCAATGGCCTTTTCCAACTTTTCTTTCGACACTTTATAACCAGATGCGAGTTGTGCCAAATCATTCGCCACTTGATTTTCCATTCGAGGAATATGTCTGACAGTTACACTGTCGAATTTCTTCAAGAGCCTGTTAGCTATTACGAAGTACATGATTAAATTTTCTTTAACACACTTGTACTCCTTGGTCACTTGCTTTATTACCAACTCAGAGTCTCCCATTATTTCGACTCTAGTTTCCCCCAATTCCAATAAAATTTCAAGTCCAGTTATCAAAGCTTCATATTCTGCTTCATTGTTCGAACATAAGCCTTCGACTTTGTACTTGAATTTTGTTGGAATTCTGTTAGGAGAAATAACTAATAGCCCAATGCCAGTTCCATTCTTATGGCTGGAACCATCGAAGTATAGTTTCCATGGCTCTATTTCGACATATTCAACATAATCTTCATTTATGGCGTGGTCACCTATAAAGTCAGCCACACTTGTCCCTTAACAGCCTTCAACGACAAATACATTAAGGAATATTCAGTCAATGCTAAAGCCCACTTCCCAATTCGACTATGTAAAATTGATTTTGATAACATATGCTTTATTACGTCAAAATGAGAGGAAATATATACATCGACTGGCTTTATGTAGTGCTTTAACTTCATACACGAAAAGTAAACACACAGACATAACTTTTCTATCACACTATACCTAGTTTCGGCATCATTTAAGACTCTACTGAGGTAGTAGATGGCTCTTTCGACGCCATTCTCATCCTCTTGACATAACATACTTCCTAATGTCTTATCTGATGCCTCTATATACAACCTCATACTTTTACTTCAACAAGGAGACATCAAGATTGGGGGATGAGTCAAGTATTCCTTGATTTTGTCGAACGCCTCTTGTTGATCTTGCCCCCATATAAAATCTTCCTTCTTCAGTCGAAGTAGAGGAGAGAAGGCTTGCGTTTTTCCACTAAGGTTGGAGATCAACCTTCTGAGAAAGTTGATCTTCCCAAGCAGAGACTGCAACTCCTTCTTTGTCGATGGCGCTTTCGCCTCCATTATTGCTTTGGCCTTGTTTTCATTGATTTCGATCCCCTTCTTGTGGACCACAAATCCAAGGAAATCTCCTGCCTGCACACCAAAAGCGCATTTGAGAGGGTTCATTTTTAAACCAAACTTCCTCATCCTTTCGAATGATTGTCGAAGATGGTCAATATGATTTTCGCCTGAAACAAACTTAATTACAATGTCATCTATATAGATCTACATAAAAGTTTCGATAAAATCATGAAAAATCGAATTCATGGCTCGCTGATAAGTTGCCCCAGCATTTTTTAAACCAAAAGGCATTACCACCCATTCGTAGGTGCCTATGGCTCTGGGACAACGAAATGCCATCTTAGGGACATCTTCTTCAGCAATAAAAATTTGATTATAGCCAGAGTATCCATCTAACATACTTAGATACTCATGGCCTGCAGCAGAATCTATATGCATTTCCGCTACTGGCATAAGATATTCGTCCTTAGGGGTAGCTGAATTCAAATCTCGAAAGTCAATGCATACCCTTAATTTGCCATTTTTCTTTATTACAGGAACAATATTTGCAATCCATTTGACGTACCTCGTTGTGTGAATGAACTTACATTTCAGAAGTCTTTCGACCTCCTCTTTAATCTTCGACAAAATTTCTGGTGCGAAGCGTTTGGGAGTTTGCTTTACAGGCTTCTTTCCCGCCATTATGGGCAACTTCAATTCGACCAAACTCCTGTCGAGACCAGGCATTTCATCGTAGTCCCACACAAAATAATCTTTAAACTCTTTCAGCAGTTGGACTATTTCGACTTTTAATTGAGGGTCCATCTTGGCACTTATGTAGGTTGGCCTTTTTTCTGCCCCCAGTCCTTAATCGACTTCTTCTAATGGATCCTGCGCCACCATCTTCATATCAGTCGAAGCTGGATCCTTTTCGAACCCCAAGGGTTCATCATCATAAATGGCGTCTAACTTTTGATGTTTCCATTCGCCAATTTCTGCGTTGAACAAATCTTCTTCAACGTCCCTTTCAGGACACTGTTTGTTGAAAACTTTTTCATTGGCTTCGACAGCCATATACTTTACTTCGGCTTATAGAGCCGCCTTGAGCTTATTTTCGGCTACATAAGCCGTAATCCTTTCGAGCGCTGATGATTTACTCATCGTCACCAAACTTGCTTCCCCAGCCCGTTGGCTCTATATGTGCAGCCCCAAAAATGTAGTTTGCTTCTTCGACCACTTCTATATCCCACTGGAAACCATATGTGGGGTGGAGATACAGCGAACAAAACGCATTATCAGTGGCGTTCAGGTCAAAATTTGTTGGACTGCATGGAGCTATGTGGGTCAAGTGTTTGTCGAAACTGCATCGATCCACATGGTTTACCTCAGCCATGAAATAGCTTTGATCCGCCTCTATGTTTTCGACAATACCATCAGATCGCCAAATAGCTATGCGCTGATGTATCGACGAGGGCACATCACCTACTCCATGGATCCATTCTCTACCCAGAAGTAAGTTGTAATTAGCCTTCGAGGCTATGACCATGAACATCGTTGGTCTAGTTATTGTTCCAATAGTTAAATCCACTTGGATAACGCCCAAAGTGGTTCCTACTTTGCCTTCATAATTTGATAGTACCATGTTGTGGGGCTTTGTGTTGGACTCATCTTTCCCAATTTTCTTCAACATGTAATGGGGCATTAAGTTAACTGCAACCCCTCCATCCACCACGATTTTGTTTACTCCTACATTCTCCACCTTCCCCTTTATGAATAGGGGCTTGAGGTGGCCACGCATGGAGTCATCTGGCCTTTCGAAAAAGGCATTTTGTTCTTCGACACAGCCGTTATTCATGATATAGTAACACACTGGCATGTGTCCTATAACTTCACTCTCGACAACATCCTCCTCTTCTTCAACCTCCATGATTTGGTCGTATTCTTTTGGAAGGACAGAGACAATGTTGCACACAATGTCGAGAGATGCATCTGATTCGGACCTGAAATCATCCGTCATTTCGTCATCTTCCTCCACTTTTTCCTTGGATGGTACTGGCTCAATTGCATTGCATGAATTGATGCTGTAAGATGCTCCTTGTTGATTCGCTACTTCAACATTGCTACTTGACTCTGGTTTGTTTCTTTCGATGACTACTTCCTCAGCAGCTCCTTTTTCAGCAGCTTCCTTTTCCGCCCTTTTTTGTCTTTGGAAACGCCTCCATTGGGACCTCGATATGGGATTCTTGCCTTTATAATTTTCTGAGGGATAAGGCCTTGGTTTTGGCCTTTCACCTTCCTTGTTGCCAGCCATAGACGAACCCCTCTGAACTTCAAAATTTTTCCACTTTCTCTGTCCCTGGGCTTCCCTTATTGGTTGAACCCATTTGTCATTAGGAGCTTTGTTGGTGGGTTTGAAGGTATTTGAGTACCTTCGTCCAAACCTTTGCTGATTTTGATCACTTCGCCTTGGGTCGAACCTCTCCGTTCTCGCAGGTGGAACTGCCCCCCAGTTTCCTTTCCTTTTGGATTTTTCCATTCCCTCCAGGTTGTCTGCTGCCTTCTTGTCGAACACAGTACTACGGCAGGGGCACAGCATAACCTCAGACCTTTTCTTCTGACACCTTTGGAGGAACTCAATTAGATTCTCTTCCTCTTTAGGGTATGCCACTTTTTGATATTCTTCTCTACGGCGCTCTTCGTCAGTCTGCATTGGAGCTTTCTGGGATACTTCGACCATATTAATGTTGGCTGATTGACTATCTCCAATACTCAACTTGTTCATTTTCAAAGTGAATCCCTCTTCAATCTCATGTTTCTTCTTAGCCAGGTCTAAATCCCCTTCTGGCTTATTAATGTTATGTTGGCAGCAAAAACCCACACATTTCTCTCTGGGATCCTCTGCTGTTCTTCGTAAAATCCCATAAACGGTTGGTTTTGCAGGACCATCAGTAGTCTTTGCATTCACCTTAGCAACACCTTTTCCAATCTCAGTACTGGCCTCGTTGGCTTGGTCGATAGCAACACCAAACTCCATGCTGTCTCCCGTAAGGCCCTCAGTAGCCTTATTCTTGTCTTCGACAAAGCCTTTAGTAGCTTCGTTATTCTTCACAAAGTTGAGACCCTCAGTGGCTTCATCTTTGCTCACATGGTTGAGGCCTTCAGTGGACTCTTTGTTGATGGAAATCTTCAAGCTTCCCTCGTCAAGGTATTGAATAACCTTGATCATCACTGGTTTGTTGACGAAATCTTTGGATATTTCTTCCACATCACTTTCGTCTGTTGGGATCTCAGTGATCTCTACCATGTTCACATTTGCGTCGAAACCTTCAGTGGCTTCTATCATCTCAAAGCTGCAGTCAGAACCCTCTTCGACCTCCACCATGTTCACAGTGGATGGTTCAGCATAGTGGGCTTCGACCATCTGCATCGGATTTGAGTCAGCCTTCATTGGTGGCTTCGACTTGTCGCCGAACTTCAATCTTCCGTCACGAATGGCATTTTGCACCAGATCCCTGAAAAGGAAACATTGAGATGTTTTATGACCTAAAAATTATGGTACTTACAAAAACCTCTCTTTTTCTGTTGTTCTATGGGATCCACTTTGGTGCCAGGTGGCACTATCATTTGGCCATCTTTAACCAACAAGTCAAATATTTCGTCACACTTAGTGACGTCGAATGTATAGGTCCTTTTAGGAAACTTATCATTCTTCTCAGGTTCGACTGGGTTTTTTCCGTTCGACGGAGCCAATACTTTACAAGAGTATGGTGGACCCTGTTTCAATTCTTCTAAGTCAACTTCTTGTTTGTCGAAACTAAACGATTCGCTCTCGTCATCATCATCTTCTTGACATACCCCTACATAAGCCACTCTTTCTTTCTTATTTTTAGTTGCTCTAGTTTTTTCGACTTTTAAACGTTCGACCTGCCTCACCCTGTCCGCCAATTGTGCCATATCCCTCAGATATTGAGTGTCTAACTTCTTCCTAATTGAATAGTCTAGACCACCTGCTGCCATTTCGACTAACTCGTGCTCAGGAACTTAAGTAAAACATCTCGCCTTAAGTAGCCGAAACCTATTTAAATAATCATCAATCGGCTCAGAGAATTTTCTTTTAACACTAGCCAACTCCTTCAAACTTATTTTAGTTTGTCCCATGTAAAATTGTTCATGGAACAACCTTTCTAACTGGACCCACGTGTGGATCGAATTTGCAGGCAACGATGTGAACCAAGTAAAGGCATTTTTCGTTAAAGAACTTGGAAAATATTTCATTTTTAAATTTTTATTGCGTGCAATTTCTCTCGCTTCGATCAAGTAACGGCCTATATGTTCGACAGTGGATTCGCTGGTGTCCCCTGAGAATTTGGTAAATTTGGGGACTTTCCACCTTGGGGGTAATTCTTGTTGCAAAATATACTCAGACAATTGGGATGTATAACTGGGCCTTTTCAGTCCCACATTCACACCATTTATGGCCATAATCCTTTCGACCATGGCTGCTAAGTTGTTTTCTGCTGGCATGTTGTTATGGCGCAATTGTTGCACAACCTCATCAGCATCTTGGTCCCTATGGACTAACACCCTTCTAGGCTCTTGATGGACAGGCATTTCGACATGAGGCTGTTCGACCACTAACTCTTGGTTTCTAGGGTTTCCTTGAGGCACATTCGCCGGCCTCTGGTTTATTGTGGGCTCCTCTTCGACAACTACCCTGGGATTCTGAACTATTTGTTCCCTTGGTTGGGTTTGAGGAACACCAAAGAAGTCAGTAATGCGCGTCATTTGCGCTGCTAATAATTGGTTCGTTTGGGTGGTATTTTGGATTAAAGGATTAAACACGGCCCCCATTTGTTGTGTTAACATCTGCACCATGTCATGGTTACTTTCGTCCATTTATTGCCTAATGACTTGTGCAGAATTATTAGTGATTGCAGGCATATAAGTTTGGTATCCCGTTGACACAGGCTGACCTATTCTGCCTATGTGGTTCGCACCAGACCCTGATCCTTGCAGGGGCGAAGTAACATTCATCAAAGGATCAGAATATAATGATGACGAGTTATGCAAACTGGCCATCACCGTTGTTGGAATTCCATAAGGCTGTTCCCTATTTTGTGGAGGCATTGAAAAATTCGTCACAAATGGCCTATGAACACCCCCTAAAGGAGGAGGAGTCATCTGAGGCACTTGGGGTCCCATTGTAGAAATACTGGGCGCGTTTTGGGATGCCGAAAACGCTGGGATTGACCCCGTTGATGACGGTATCGCTTCTGACACCGAAACTGACGCCGTATTGTCTCCTGTCGAAGGAATAGGCGTTGGGTTAACATTTTGATTATTAGGCGCGCTTTGATTCGCCATTTTTCTTGTTCTTGTTCTTTTTGGTCTTTCTTCGTTGTTCACGGCTAACTTGCCACTCCTTAGAATCATACAACGAAATAAAACTTTTTCTTCTAAGAATTTGCTATAAGAACAAAGGATAAACTAAACAAATAAATGCACTAGGTACCACTGGGCGTGCCAATTTGTTCGCTGGTGAATTTGGCGAACAATCTCTGGTTTCCTAATTTATGAAAATTAGTTTACTAACAGGACCAACCAAACAAATCCTAGGACAAAGTGCTTTTGAGAATGTGTTTGATTTTGAAAAGTAATGTATTAGTTCTATGTTTCTAAGATTTCTTTTTAACAATTGTTTCGACTAATAGGACAAAGGCACGGTAATGGCGAAAGAGCAATTGAAGATAAATTCAAACTAAGACAAAGTAAATTTCTGAAGTAAAAAGATGACTTAAATTTAAAGAAATGAAGGAAAGCTTGAAGTTTTATTGAAATGCATAAATGTAAACTGGTGTTTTCCATACATACATTTTCCAGAACACTCGTTTCTCTCACACGGTTACTTTGAGTATTTACGGTAATTTGTACAAAGTTTGGAACACCCTGAATCTAACATCAAGACCCCCTATTTATATACAAACGAAATAACTACCCATAACAGCTATCTTTTCTAATGGCGACAAATGTCATTCTGCATGTATTTGCCTCCTAGATGCGTTCCATGCGTCCCATTTCAAAATGAAACTCCCTCCAGAAATTTGAAATTCAAAACACCCGTCGAACGGTCCGAAAACTTCCCTCGTCGAAATTATCTTCCTTACTCGGAAAAATCTTCCAATGCTTCTTTTAAGTACCATGTTATTTCGACTTGCATCTTTTCGCCAAAAACTTTCTAACTGCAATGTCTGGTCGAATTATATTGTCGAATTTTTCCCTTTCTTTCTGAACTATTTCCCTGGCGTCGAAATTAGCCACCTATAAAGTCCCATTTCTTTTCTTTTTCAAACCTTCGGGCCTCTCCATGAGTTGTAAGACCCATCCCTTTGTACAGAAAACCTCTTTGGGCCTCAGCCATTGTATAAGTCCCGATGTGATATTCAAAACGACGATGCGATCATCGTTAAAACCATGGGCCTCTCCTTGAGCTGTAAGCCCCAACTTTCTTTTCAAAGTACTTTCTCCTTTGATTTTGAAATATACTGTTGTTTTCAATTTTTCTTTGTTGAACAACTAACGAAACAGCATGGAAGCTCTACAATCGAGTAAGTGTTTATCCATTTTCATTTACTGCTTTCATATATATACAACTGTATTGTGGGGTTGTTTCACTGTAAGTCTTCTTTCACCTCGGGCTTTGTACGAGGCATAAGAACACTCTCTTGTTGAGTATAAAGGACTCTCTTGTTGAGTCAGACCTTTTTAGCCTCCATCCTGGGCTTTGTACAAGACACATAAAACCTCTCTCTTGTTGAGTATAAAAGACTCTCTTGTTGAGTCAATCCCTTTTAGCCTTCGTCATGGGCTTTGTACAAGACACATATAAAAGCACTCTCTTGTTGAGTATAAAAGACTCTCTTATTGAGTCAATCCCCTTTAGCCTCCGTCATGGACTTTGTACAAGACACATATAAAAACACTCTCTTGTTGAGTATAAAATCTTGGGCTTTATACAAGATACATATACCCCTCTCCCCTGCGGAGTCAAAACCCCTTTCAGCCTCAATCTTGGGCTTTGTACAAGACAGAAAGAACATTGTCCCCGGAAAAGTCAATCTTTTAGCCCCATCTTAGGCTTTGTATAAGGAAATCCTCGGTTGAATCAATCAACCTTTTAGCATCAAAATCATGCTTTGCTCATAGCATACAAACACCAACAACTCCTCTTTAGAGATGACAAATTCTCTCTAAAGAACCTTTTAGCTTCATATCTTGGGCTTTGAACAAGATACAAACCACCTTTTAGCTTCATGTCTTGGGCTTTGAACAAGATACCAAAACACCTTTTCCTCCCTTAGAATAGGAGGAACTACGATCGCTTTGATTTCTCTATACGGGAATACGTAGGCATAAGATTGCAACAATCTTAGCGAGCATACTAATCAAACAAAAACCCTAGGTCCAGTGCCTTCACACCAATTTAGGCCCAAATTCCCCATGAATAAGTCCCGACATTCCATTCATAAACAAAGTAAGCAGCGAGAGGCCCCACGACCTCAACCGCATCTGTAAACTAACAGACAACTATTCAAACTCAGTATGCAAGCAGGGTTAATTGGAGACATCTATTTCCCTTCCTTAATCAGCTCAATAGGATAAAAAATGAATCGACCTGTAGTACCTCAGAGCAATAATGCTTAAGAACCACGTCAAAAATCGCTCGCTACAGAAAAGTGGCGCCCACCGTGGGGCCTTCTCGTCTTTTCTTACAGTTTTAGGTGGAAACCTTGAACAAGTCATTTTCACGGTGGCCGCCACAGAAAGGTGGTGCCCACCGTGGGGCCTTCTCGTCTTTTTCTTACAATTTTAGGTGGAAACCTTGAACAAGTCTTTTTCACTGGGGACGTATTATCTGTCATCACTAGGATCTTAGGTCGAAACCTCTAAAGTTGGAAAGGTGCCACAGAATGGCGACTCTGCCGGGGAGCCATTTACTGTTAGGTTCATAGAATTTTTAGCTCTTAAAAGGTCTATGATGTTAGGACAAATATATATACTGCTTTTCCTAATTGATATCCGTGTTTATTTTTTTGCTAATGGGAATGCGTGTGATGCCGCATGTGGAAAGATTGAGTATACACCTAAGATAAGTGATGGCAAAACGAGTAATCTTACAGGGAGTGACTCCCAAATAAGAGACCTCGGTCGACCATCAACCTCTGTGGAGACTCCCTTTGCAGATACATTGCTTATACGACTTCGGTTGTTGAAAGTAGTGTGGTCGATTGGGTTAACTTAGAAGCTGAGGAGTTAGTAGACTAAAACTATTTTGTAGTGCGGAAGCTATCGGAAATAGTTGTCACGTGATACTACCCTCATTTGAGATTACTCTAAGATACTTCACCTAGCACGGTTCCCGGCCTGCTGATGTTATCTCGAAGGGAATCAATGATTTTGAGAGACAGGTACAAAAATCACCAGTATAAACCTTTGGGGATGGGTAGAGCCTTGACTTCATGACACCGACCCTTTGACCCCATGTTTTTTCTATGTTTTTGTGTGCTGCATTCACGCATTCATTTAAAAAATATTAAACAAAAAATTTTTTCTCTTCTAGTCTCTCTCTTTTTCAAACTAAACTAAGGCAATGATTGCAAATATCAGAGAGAAAAATTGCGGTATGGATTTCGGTAGAAGGAAAACTCACAAGTACATCTTCAAGGTTCCAAAACTAGAAGATTTAAGAGGTTTAGCGAGGATGATCACCAACCCCGAGGCTTTTAGAGCTAAGTAAGGAGGTCTGCTGTCTCTGTTAAGGGTCTATGTAATCGAAGGAATCCTGTCTACACTCATCCAGTTCTACGTTTGGTTTATCACTATTTCACATTCCCGGATTACCAGTTAGCACCAACACCGGAGGAGTACTCTCACCTGACTGATTTACCTATCATTGACCAAGCTCCCTTTTCTGGACTGGAAGAGATTCCAAAGGATCAAACCATAGCAAGAGCTATCTATTTGGACGAGTCAGAAGTCAGGACTCACATGACCACTAAGGGTGGAATCCCAGGTTTACCAGCCATGTTTCTAGTACAGAAGGCTCTATACTTCGCCAGTATAGGGAACGTTACTGCTTTTGAAAGCGTTTCTGTTCTACTCACATACGGGTTATTCCTATTTCCCAACATCGATAACTTCGTTGACATCAACGCCATTAAGGTTTTTCTGATTGGAAACCCTGTACCTACCCTGCTCGCAGATGCGTATCATTCGGTACACCTAAGGAATTTATACAGCGGAGGAATGATCACATGCTGTATACCCCTACTATATAAATGGTTCACTTCCCATTTTCCCAAGTCTGCTGCATTTTGGGATCAAAAGAGTTCTCTGCGTTGGTCGCAGAGAATCATGTCTCTTACCAACTCTGATATCGATTGGTCTAATAGGATCTATGACGGGATCAGGATCATTGACCGTTGAGGAAACTTTCCCAATGTGCCCCTTATTGGAACTAAGGGAGGAATCAATTATCATCCAGTGTTAGTTCGTCGTCAATTCGGATACCCGATGAGGCATGTCCCACGCAATGCTCATCTGGAAGGTCTTTTCTTCAAGGAAGGAGAAAATGACAGAGCACTAAAAACAAAAATAATGCACGCTTAGAAGCATGTTCATAAGAAAGGACGAGAGTCTCTAGTAAAACCAGACTGTGTCTCGGTAGAACCTTATCTCCACTGGGTACAAACTAGAGCTCTCAAGCTGAAGATGCCTTACCCCCGTCATGGAGTTCTTCCGCCAAAGGAATCTGTCATGTACTTTATGTCTGGTACGGAAAAACTTCAGGTTACTCTCAACAAAGTTCAACAGGAGAGGAGGTCTTGGAAGAACAAGTATCGCATCCTCGATGTGGAGTGTCACAAGATGCAGCAATTATTAAAGGGAAAGGATGCTCTGATCAAGATTTTAGAGCAACACGTTGTGGAGAATCAAGAAGACCAAGGGAATTTGCTCGCTCCATTCAGTTGGCAAAGGAATGACAACTCAACAACGGCCCAAGAGCCCCGGTCAAAGAAAAGGAAAGCACCCGAACCAGCACCTGAGCTCTCCTCAGAGAGGACTCGGGACCCATTAGCTTAGATTTCTTTTCAGCACTTTTTAATCTACTGTACTTTCCATTTCCGCAATCTTTGAATTCAATAAAACGGGGTTTCTCCACTGTTTGATATTTGCAATCTCATTGTCGAAGTTTATTTTGAAAAATAACAAAAAATTATTAATAAATATCATTGCATATCATTCATCATTCTCACGTAATTGCTTTCCTCTTATCTTCGAATCTCACATTTGTGTCTCGATTCTAGAGTCAAACTGTCTCATTCGTATAATACTCGCGCCAATCGACAAAAGAAAATGAGTGAAATCGAGGAAGAGAATAGAGAGATGAGAGAAGAAATCGACGCTCTAAAAGAGGATTTAAGAAACCTTTAAAGTAACCTGCAATCCCTGGTAATAGCTCAGGAGCAGCAACAACAGACTGTGATCTCAAAGATCACATCTACGCCTATGATGGAGCCATACGATTCTCGGTACAACATGCCTAAGGGTCGGCCCTGGGGCATGCCTTTCAATTTTATCCCTGAAGGATACATTCCACCGGTGATGGAAAACCCAGAAGCAGTAACAGGAACAGCCGCTGGGCCTGAAGGTTACAAACTTCGGGGAGGCGAAGATGCAAGAGGGATGGCAGCGACTCCTGAAGGTTACAAACTTCGGGATGTGGGAGCACCAAAAGTCACCGCCGTATTAACTATGCCACCACCCGTGGTACATACTATCCCGGAAGGATAGATTCCACAGATACCTTCTGCTGGAAACGAAAGTATGGGTAACAAAATGAAGGAATTCCAGGCCCAGTTCCTGGAAATGCAGAAAGAACTGCAAGCTCTTCGCGGTCAGGATCTATTCGAAAAGGATGCCGCAGACCTTTGTTTGGTCCCCGATGTGCAAGTTTAAAGTACCCGAGTTTGAAAAGTATAAGGGTAACTCTTGCCCTCAGAGTCATTTGGTGATGTACGCTCGGAGGATGTCGACTCAGACAAAGAATTAACAACTACTGATCCACTACTTCCAGGACAGTTTAACCAGTGCCGCACTCAAATGGTACATGGGTTTAAACCGCACTAAGATCGCTACTTTCAGAGATCTTGGCGCTGCTTTTGTCCAGTAATACAAATATAACCTGGACATGGTACCAGACAGAGATCAACTCAGAGCCATGTCGCAGAAGGATAAGGAAACCTTTAAGGAGTATGCTCAGTGATGGCGTGAAATTGCCGCCCAGATTTGTCCACCTCTTGAGGAAAAGGAGATGACAAAGATCTTTTTGAAAACCTTGAGCTCATTTTATTACGACAGAATGGTTGCCAGTACGCCCAGCGACTTTACCGAAATGGTCGGCATGGGGGTTCGGCTTAAGGAAGCAGTCCGAGAAGGACGCTAGTTAAAGACGCTGGATCATCAAGCAATACCAAAAGATACGGAAGTGCTCTCCCTAAGAAAAAAGAGCAAGATATTGGCAATAAATCTCACGGAAAGCAAAGGCGACGGTACCAATCAGTAGCAGCTGTAACTCCTGCTATCAACCTTGTGCCTGCTCCTACGTACCAACCTCAGGTTGCTCAGAGCCAACCGAATCAACAACAATTTTAGCAAAGGACACAACAACCTCTTCAGCAGGCTCGTCCTCCATATAACAACAACCGTACAACGAGACCACCAGGGTTTGACCCTATACCGATGTTGTACACAAAACTGTTTCCACTCTTACTGGTCAAGGGGCACGTCCAAACCAGAACTCCTCTCACAATTCCGAAAAATCCGCCTTTTTGGTTCAAAGCGGATCAAACTTTCCCTTACCATCAAGGAGGACCAGGGCATAACATAGAAAACTGTCTCAGTTTCAAGTCCGGCGTGTAAAAGCTTGTCAGGAGCGGGGTCTTATCCTTCAAGGATACGAATCCAAATGTTCTCACGAACCCGCTGCCTCAACATGAGAAGGCTGCAGTCAATTTGATAGAGGGAGAATCTAAGTACATTTATCGAATCCACGATGTACTCTTATTGAGGGCCAATCTGATCAAGATGCATTGTAGACAGAGTGGATACGGCTATGTGCCACCCCATAACTATCACCAGTGTGATATCTTCTCTAAAGATAATCAAGGATGTTCTGTGGTGCAATCAGCTCTACAGGAATAGTTGGATCTCGGATGGATCCAAGAGCACCGAGTTCGTGGAGTCAACATAACTTACACAAATTCCAATATCATTCAGAATCACAACATTATGGCAATGAGGGTCAATTTGGTGGAAATGCACTCAAGGATAAGCCAGTATCATAATCTGCCGCGTCACGATTATAATTCCTGTCTGACTTGCTCGGTAAACAATCAGGGATGCTCTTTTATACAAGAGGCCCTCCAGCGTAAGATGGATCTAGGATGGATCCAGGACTATCATGATAAAAATCTTTATCAGATCAACATGATTCAAATATTCGATATCTGTTTGATGAATACCAGCTTGGTGGAGTTACATGCCAAGCAAGTCCAACTCGGTTTTCTCACTTCCCATTATTATTTGAGCTGTGAGGGATGTTGTGAGAGCAACCAAGGGTGCGCCCTCGTTCAAAGAACTTTACAACACTTGTTAAACCATTGTTAGCTTCCGATTTATCTAGACGAAGACAAGAAATAAATTAGTGTGACTAATGGGAACCCCACTAGGTAACAAAGTCAGGATGTCCGATCTATGGAAATAGACCTAGTAAGGTTACACTGCATTCAGAGCGGACGCGGCCAGGTGCCACCGCACAACTATGAGCGCTGTAGGGTCTGCTCGGAAAACAACCAAGGATGCTACCTCGTGTGAGCAGCCCTTCAGGGTCAGTTAGACTGTAAAGAGATTCGACCATATCCAGGTTCTGGGTCCATCAGCTTGATGCCCGACTATTACGCTGATCAATTCCAAGATGTTGTCGTAATCTCTAATCAAGAGAGGACTAAGGATGTTTGTGCTATCATACCTCTAGTTGACGAATCGAGAGCTCCTAATCAGGAACTAATTGAGGTTACTTATGATGGTCAGAAAAATCAGAAGGCTCCTGTAGTGATCTATCTGCCGGGACCAGTACCGTACAAATCCGATAAGGTGGTCCCTTACAAATACGGTGCTACAATAATTGAGAATGGAAAGGAAACTCCATTACCCTTCGTCGTGAATATTGCAGACATCAATCGAGTAACATAGAGTGGTCAGATCTTCAACCGAGGAGTTGGAGAGCCCAGCAAAGAAAAGGAACCTCAGGAAGAAGTTCCCAATCAACCAGTCGGCCAATCCAGTGACCCCGACCTGTTCAAGAACAACGATGAGATGCTTAGGCTCATCCAAAAGATTGAATACAATATTGTAGAACAGCTACTACAGACTCCTTCAAAAATCTATGTGCTGTCTCTTTTACTCAGTTCCGAAGCTCACAGAGAAGCTCTACAGAAAGTCTTAGAGCAGGCCTTCGTGGAACAGGATGTAACAATACGACAATTCGACAACATCGTCGCCAACATCACTTCCTGCAACAACTTGGGATTCAGTGATGAAGAACTGCCAGAAGAGGGCCACCGTCACAACATGGCGCTCAATATCACAGTCAACTGCCAGGACGATGCTTTAGGCAGTGTACTGGTAGACACAGGGTTAGCCCTGAACGTGATGCCAAAATCTACGTTGATGCAACTGTCATATCGAGGATCTCCGATGAGAACCAGTGAGGTCGTCGTCAAAGCATTCGATGGATCCAGAAAAACGATTATCGGCGAAGTCGACCTTCCTATAACTATCGGTCCTTCTACTTTTCAAGTCACTTTCCAGGTCATGGACATCCGAGCAACATACAGCTGTTTGTTGGGAAGACCTTGGATACACCAGGCAGGGGCAGTCACTTCAACACTTCACCAGAAGCTGAATTTTGTCAAGAACGACAAACTCGTCATAGTCTGTGGAGAGCAAGCCTTGCTCGTAAGTAACTTATCGTCATCCACTATTGTAGAACCGGAGGAGATAAACGGAACCCAGTTCCAAGCACTTTCGGTAAGCAATGACAATCAATCCGAAAAAGGAACATCGATTTCCTCGTACAAAGATGCTCTCAAAGCGGCCGAGAGTACCAATACAACATGATGGGGGCAGCTTGTCATGCCTATTGATAACAAGACAAAGAAAGGTCTTGGTTTTTCATCAACCTGTACTCAAACTGCTACCAGCGATGAAAGTTTTCATCCCATTCAGGACTTCTTCCACAGTGGAGGTTTCCTTCACCCAGTGTCTCAAGAAGTACATACCATCAATGAAGGTGATTCCTCCGATATAGAGGAAGATTGGAAGTCCTATCTTAACGAGGACGGTTATATGTCTCAGGAAGAGGTGCCTACGCCATTTTGTTATCCCGCGCAAAGTCCGATATTTATACCCAGGTCAGACGTCAAAAAGATATACGGAGATTGTGATCCGGAAGGATGCCGCGCTCCACCCAACTCATTAAAGGAGGACACTCTAATGAAATATAACTTTTACGACGAGTATTATGGCCCGATGGATGGCCTGCCTATCTGGAAACGGTATCCAGGAGACTCGAAGCAGGAAAATCAGCCGAACAATGAAAATCAGTTAAGCATCATTGAAAAGAATACCTGTGTCTCCACCATGTCATGGGATCAACAGTCAGGGTATTCTGAAAATGCCCAGCACGACGAGGAATTTGCAAAGTTTGTAGGGTCAGAGTTCATCAACTACGCTTTTCCCGAGGTCAACGTCATTGAAAGAAATGACTCCTCTAGTTCCAAAGAAGTGGGAGGCACCCTGGGACAGCCTAGCGGAAAATATGACTTTATGGTCAAGTACACCACTCCTGAAAGCTCTCGTATCAGGCTTGAGGACATCCAGTCAACTGGATGGGGAGATACGCTTGAGGGTACAAATATCATGCAAAATACAGTTAAGGAAGCCTCATACGACAACTCTGCCTGGGAGACAGATTCCAATGATCCCGCTCCACCGGAAATCAGTGTCATTTCTGAAGACAAATCAAGAAGGAAAGTACCAGACTTTGTGATTCACCGCGGAGTTCGCCGCCAATAGGTTGCAGTCAACGTTCCAAAAATCGTTCATAAGTCAAAGTAATTGCCATCTTTAAGCTTTCACCCTACCGAGGTGAAACAGATGTTTTGATAGGGCTCACTTTCTGTAAATATACCTCGTTCAACAGTCAGTGTATTTTTTTTATTTGAATTGTTTTTTAGGATTACCATTTTCTAGAAAAGATCAAAAAGAGAAAACAATAATAGATGCGGAAACTACAGAATGACATTATTGTAGTTTCGAGAATCGACTGAATCATAAATAAAATAATGTCATTCTGTAGTTTCCGCATCTATTATTGTTTTCTCTTTTTGATCTTTTCTAGAAAATGGTAATCCTAAAAAACAATTCAAATAAAAAAAATACACTGCACACACTCTTACATTCTCTCTATCTCTTCTAAAAACAAATCATCACGTCTTACAGACTGCTTGTTTTAAACTCTATTGAAACACGCGATCCGATGCCTTCTCCTAACTTTGAGTTCTCGATATTCGAGGCTGAAGAAGAAGATGACGAAGAAATTCCAGAAGAGATCTCCTGATTACTCAGACAAGAGGAAAGGTCCATTGAACCTCACAAAGAGCCGTTGGAAATGGTCAACTTGGGTTCAGAAGAAGAGAGAAAAGAGGTCAAGATTGGAGCACTGCTTAGTCCAACTGTCAAGGAAAATTTGATAAAGCTTCTCCAAGAGTTTCCCGATGTATTTGCTTGGTCCAATCAGGACATGCTAGGGTTGGATACCAGCATCGTGGAACATCATCTACCATTGAAATCAGAATGTCCGCCAGTAAAACAAAAGTTGAGACGGACTCACCCAGACATGGCCATCAAAATCAAAGAGGAAGTACATAAACAAATTAACACGGGTTTCCTCGCCACATCAGAGTATCCTCAATGGCTAGCCAACATCGTAGCAGTCCCGAAAAAGGACGGAAAGGTCAGAATGTGTGTGGACTACAGGGATCTGAACAAAGCAAGTCCAAAGGATGACTTCCCCTTACCACACATAGACATGCTGGTTGACAGCACATCAAAATTCAAAGTTTTCTCCTTCATGGACGGTTTCTCGGGCTATAATCAAATCAAAATGGCGCCGAAAGACATGGAGAAAACTTCGTTCATTACCCCATGGGGCACATTTTGTTACAAGGTAATGTCGTTCGGTCTGAAGAACGTCCGAGCAACCTATAAAAGGGCCATGACTACTCTGTTTCATGACATGATACACAACGAGATAGAGTTATATGTCGATAATATGATTGCCAAATCTAGGACAGAAGAGGAGCATGTGACCCACCTGTCAAAACTATTCGAGCGGTTGAGGAAATACAAACTCCGCTTGAATCCCAACAAGTGCACCTTCGGTGTCCGTTCAGGGAAACTCTTGGGGTTCATCGTCAGCCAGAAAGGAATTAAGGTTGATCCTGAAAAGGTCAAGGCCATTCAAGAAATTCCTTCACCAAAGACTGAGAAACAAGTCAGAGGGTTTTGGGGACGTCTGAATTACATCTCCAGATTTATATTCCTCATGACCGCGACATGCGCGCCAATCTTCAAATTACTCAAAAAGAATCAGGACTGCGTATGGACAGAAGATTGTCAAGAGGAACCGGTATCCACAAGTACTCTTGTCAAAGTATCCACAAATGATGAAAGAGGAACCTAACTTGAACAACAAAATGATGAAAGAGTTGTGTGCTGAGTTCAAGATCTAACACCATAACTCATCTCCCTACCGACCTAAGATAAACGGAGCGGTAGAAGCGGCTAACAAGAACATCAAGAAGATCGTTCAAAAGATGGTTGTAACCTACAAAGACTGGCACGAGATGCTACCCTTTGCTCTTCACGGTTATCGCACATCTGTCCGTACTTCAACAGGGGCAACCCCTTTCTCTCTAGTATATGGCATGGAAGCAGTGCTCCCCATAGAAGTAGAAATCCCATCAATCCGGGTATTGATGGAAGCTAAGCTAACAGAAGCTGAATGGTGTCAAAGTCGACACGATGAGCTGAATCTGATCGAAGAAAAGCGAATAACGGCTCTATGTCACGGTCAGTTGTATCAACAAAGAATGAAGAAAGCGTTTGACAAAAAGGTCCGACCCCGTGTCTTCAGGAAAGCCTTCTCAGGCGGCGCTTTAAGACTCGCAACCATGGACGAAGAGGAATTTACCTACCCCACGAATGTTGATGTAGTCAAGAAATACTTCGCCTAAATAAAATAAAATAAAATAAATGTCTCGGTGGATTGAAAACCCGAAAGGGCGGTCCTGGCAAAAATTAGAGACATAAGCAAAAAAATCATCCCGATGGATTGGAAATCTAAAAGTACAATCCAGGAAAAAGTTAGGGATTCGTGGCAAGTAACTACGTCCGACGAGGTTAAATCCCCAGCAGTAATGCCATTCATCAAGAAAACTTCAGTCAAGGTCATCTTCGACAGAAGCTCAAGTTGTCCAGAATTCAAAGTTGGTAGAAGGATAACTGTTGTTATGTTTCAATGTAGCCTTTTTCCCTTAAATTACCATTTTCTAACTTTTTAAATACTCTATGGGATCACGCACATGGCTGATTTCCATCCTATCAATAATTTTTTTAAGCCCTAGTGCTTTTGTTTGCAATTCTGATTTATTTTAGCTTTACAGAATGACATTTTTAACATGATCAACGATTCTTGAAATAAAACAAAAATGAATTTACTTGTCAAAATTTGTTTGCTTTTAAAATAAAGATGGCAATTTCTTTTGACTGTTGAACATTGAAAGAACGTCGACCGCTTCTCCGAAGGTAATTGAACCTCAAAATGCAGAATCAAAGTACTCCTTCTAAACCAGTGCACCTGAATGAAGGACCAACTATTTCAGATGTGAGTGTCCCATCTGATACCCCCGGCAGAGTACGTATCTCTTAAGATCGATTGAACAACTATTCCTCCCCATGGGGACCGTCTCTCCTAAGCAAGGCAGGATTGCTATCTTGGAACGTCGATACTTTTTGTCCCCCGCCGTGGCCGAGTATCCAGTCGTGTTCATCTATTAGTCTGTATGCCGCATCAGTTTTGTTAGCATAAACATATATACATCATGCATTATTGATTCACATTCATATTCATATTGCATCACCATCACTTTAGTCGGTCTTATTCCCAAGTGATAAAAGTCCTCTCAATCGAGTTGTTAGTCCTTTCCTCGTTAGGAAATGCAACGACTGAGCATTTTCTCCCTAGTTTATTTCTGGATTGGAGTCGGTCCTCGACCACTTTGATAACTTGAACCCTTGAGAAACAAGAAGACAGTCAACAGACACTTTTTGGAACATCACTCTTCACCAGTAAAGATGATATTCTCGCTTTCTCGGACTAAGGAAAATCCCAGAGAAAGACTCTCAACCGTGGACTCTCAGCAATACAACAGTTTCTTTCCGAAAGGTTTGCTATCAAATAAGGTCACCAACACCTCCAAATTGGATTACATCACATGCCATTTCTCCGAAAAGATCTCGAAGAAAAGTATGATGTAGTATCCCGAAATAGAAAAGTAGTATATCAAGAGACTCGTTTTCCCCAGTAGAGTCGACAAATGGCGTCTCCAACAGAGAAGTTTGAACACCTCTACAGCTCGGACAAATGGGTTTCCCCAAGAAGTCTGATGACAAAACTTTTCCCATAAAATGGCATCTCCTTAGGAAAATACGGCGAGAAGTTTGATGAAGGCTGCTACGAATAACGTCCCTTGTCAAGGAAGGAATTGACAAGAAGAAACTGAGACCAGTTCCTTGGCTGAAGACCAGGATCGAGGGGAAGTTTATATCAGAAAATGAGACCAGTTCCTTGGCTGAAGACCAGGATCGAGGGGAAGTTTATATCAGAAATTGAGACCAGTACTGTGGCTGAAGACCAGGATCGAGGGGAAGTTTATTTCAGAAACTAAGACTAGTTCCGTGGCTGAAGACCAGGATCGAGGGGAAGTTTATTTCAGAAGAAACTTAGACCAATTCCGTGGCTGAAAACCAGGATCGAGCGGAAGTTTATATTAGAAGAAACTTAACCCAGTTCCGTGGCTAAAGACCAGGATCGAGGGGAAGTTTATTTCAGAAACTTAGACCAGTTTCGTGGCAGAAGACCAGGATCGAGGGGAAGTTTTTACCTTTTGTGAGTATCATTATTTAGCTAAAGAAGATGGATGAGCAAACCGCTAACATTCATAACCACCGTCAAAATTTCAGGTATTTCGATATTTAATCCTCTTGCACCCCGAATGCCCGAATACCTTCGCCATTCACACCTTCGGGTCCAAGAAGATTAAATAGGGGCATCTGTCATACCCCAAATTTTGACCACTCGTTGTTTATTCGACTGTGTTTTCACTTCGTGTCATCTGCATATCATATCATCTATTTTTGTCATGCATACTGTTTGAATTGTCAGTCGGAATATACGTGTTGAAATCTCAGTCGTTTTTGGCTAATTATACGAAAAATCGATGAACGGGCATTTTTTCAATTAAACTTGCAAATGTCCGTTATCCATCTATCTTTCACACGAATTTAAATCGATCTCATTTTTATTTTTTATTTTTACATATATATAATAAAAATGAAAATAAAAAAAAATAAAAAATAATAATAATAAAAGAATAAAATATATATATATATATATATATATATATATATATATATATATATATATATATATATATATATATATATATATTATTTTTGTTTTTTAATATATATATATATATATCTTTTTATTTTTAAATATATTATATATATATATATATATATATATATATATATATATATTATTTTTGTTTTTTAATATATATATCTTTTTATTTTTATATATATACATATATTATATATATATATATATATATATATATATATATATATATATTCGTATTTTTTATTTTTAGAAAAAAAATATATAAATTCATATAGTTGTTTATTTAATAAAATACAATTTTGTTTTTTATGAATTTTTGTTTTTAATGTATTTTGTTTTAAATGACTTTTGTTTTTAATACAATTTTGTTTTTTATATAATTTGTTTTATATGCCAAATTCATTTTTGTTTATCTAACATAAATTTATTTTGTTTTGTATACATAATTTCTAGCTAACTTTGAATTTTGAACTTTGAATGTTGAATCTTAAGGACCAAGAAATGAAGACTTGAAATATCAAACTCTGAATTGATTATTCTATCTTTTTCTTTCTTGATCACCAAGTCATGTTTTCCTATAAATACCACATAATTTCTCATTTCAAAATCACACCAAATTTGCCCTTAAGCTTGTTTCTCTTCTCTCACTCTCATTAATTCTTTTCATGTAATTTAGGAAAGGAAAGGAAAAAAATGTACCACACACACACAACGGTGGTGCGCCCCCCAATCCCCCCCCCCCCCCCCCCCCAACTTTTACTAACAATATTTTTTTCTCATTTCTTTTCATATTTTGTCACACATGTGTATTTAATATTTATTTTATTAAATAATTGTTAAATTAATTAATTATTTATTTAGTTTTACTAATATTAATTAGTAGTTTTTACTAAATATATTTCAATAAATTAATTTGTGTGATTAATCATTTAATTGTTTAATTGATTATTATCTGATTATTTGATTTCATCTTTGTTAAATACATGGCTTATTCTTAAGCTTATTTTCAAAAAAATTATTTGAAAACTAAATAAGTGTTCACCTCACTTATGATTTCAATTCAATTCTAACCACTTAATGAGAACAAAGGCATTTCTATGTGATCTCTGGTTTTCTCTGTTTGTGTGTGGTTTTTCATCCGATGCAGGAATTCTTAATCAATATCTTAACGATCATTGGATGCTTAAAAGCTTTGTCGGGTATCTTGGGCTCGTCTGACGCTCCTCCGCTTGCGTAAAAATTCACCGGTGTCCGGTATACTCTATATTTAATCTTTGCTTATGCAACATGTTTATAATTAAATAAATCTTTTTCAATAACATTGTGGGCCTCTTTGTAGAGTGTAAGTCCCATCCTTTTGTAAATAAAACCTTTTTGGGCCTCAGTCATTGTATAAGTCCCGACACGATTTTTAAAAATAACGGTGCGATCGTTGTTTTTCATCTGGGTCTCTCCTTGAGTCGTAAGCCCCATCTCTTGTACAAATAAACTTTTGGGCTTCTAATAGAGTATAAGACCCAACCCCTTTTAAAAACCAACATAATTTGGGCCTCAGTCATTGTATAAAACCCACTGTGTGTTTCAAAAATCTCGGTGCGATCGCCATTTCAAAATAAAAAATCAATTGGGTCTGCCCTTGTGTTGTAAGTCCCATTTCTTTTCTATAAAACACTTTTGGGCCTCTAATAGAGTGTAAGACCCAACCCTCTTTTGACCATAAAATAATTTGGGCTTCTGTCATTGTATAAGCCCCAGTACAATTTTCAAATCAACAGTACGATTACTGTTTTTTCATTTGGGCTTCTCCTTGAGTTGTAAGCCCCATCACTTGTACAAAAATCATTTGGGCCTCTCCTTGAGTTGTAAAAACCATCTCTTTGCAAATAAAACCTAATTCGGGCCTCTCCTTGAGTATATGCCCCAACAATCTTTTCAAAAAACAACTTCCTTTTTTATTTAGGTTCAAATTCATAGTTGTTATCAAACCTTTCTTTAATTTCTTGAACAACTAACCATACAGCTGTTACAATGGAAGTTTGCTCACCTGTAAGTTTTAAACAGCTTTCTTTTACATACTTGCACACACACATATATATATATATATAGATATATTTGTTTGTGCTAGAAACTTGCTCACCTGTAAGTCCTCCTATCCTCTTTTACATACAGTATATATTTCATCTGTATATATATATATATGCATGTATATTATTTGCTTAGAGTTTTCTCAGAAAATTAGGTCTAGAACTAGATAAAGCCAGTGGTCACTCTTTCAACACAGTCAAAACTAGTTCCCCATAAGAATTCCAGATACAGTCTTGCCTTCTCTTGGGCTTAAACAATATGAAACAAAGAGAAATGCATTATTCCCGGTGAAACTTTTCTCAGACTGTCACTATTAGAAATTTGTCAAAGAAATTCATTTCCCCCAGAGATGATTAATTCTCGGTGAAACCTCTCTTGAATTTCTTTAAACCTTAGAACTGTTCACTAAAGAAAAGATTATTCCCGGTGAAACTTTTCTTGAACTCTTCTTAGGTTTGGACCCACAAGCTTCCTAAAAGCATCCCCGCCTCCTCTTGGGCTTTAGAAGTTTTCATGCTTTCTCTTGGGCTTAATACAAGGACCCTGAAGACCTCTTAATGGTATAGGACAGAACTTAGTCATCCTTTGTTAGAGCAGTTTTTCCAAAGAGTCAAAACCTTGTACAATTTAGGGTTGATACTCATCCCTTAAAATAGTCAGCCTCCTCTTAGGCATCATACAAAGACAAACTCTTCCATACCAGTAGACTTGGACAGTCTAATCTTCTCTTGGATCTCAACGACATTCTCAAGTTCCCTACGAATGCAGGAGAAACCCTGATCATTCGATCAATCTCCAGTAGAGTTAAAATCCTCACAGGATCTAAAACTCAATCTTTATCCTAAATTCCCCCAGCTAGGGTCATATCATCATCAAATACTAGCCTATCAGAACCTTAAGGCATCTGATACCTCAACTCTTCTGTAAACCCTCAATAAGAGTTAATTCCCTGACTTTGGACCTGCCTCTAGATCTCAATAATCCTCAGCAGAAGCCAGCCTCCTCTTAGGCTTTGTATAATGATTTTTCCTCAGCAGAGAATTAATTCCGAAAGCACCCTTTTGTTGAGTCCATCTTCTTTCTTAAAACACTCTCTTGTTGAGTTAACCCCTTTCAGCCTCAATCTTGGGCTTTGTACAGGGCAAATAAAGTACTCTCTTGTTGAGTCAGTCACCTTTCCACACTCTCTTGTTGAGTCAATGGTACAAAACATAACACACTCTTGTTGAGTCATTCTTTTTAGCCTCAATCTTGGGGTTTGTACAAGACACCCATAAATATCGTTCAACCTCAATCTTGGGTTTTGTACAAGACACATATAAATCTCTCCAGCAGAGTCAATCTTTTTTTCAGCCACAATATTGGGCTTTGTAAAAGACAGATAAAACCTCTCACCAGTAGAGTCAGTTTCCCATTTTAGCCACAATCTTGGGCTTTGTACAAGACAGACAAAATATTTCCTCAGAAAAGTCAACTTTCAGCCTCCTCTTAGGCTTTGTATAATGATAGAAGTTATACATTTCGTGAACATGTATTCAAAATCAAATCTACCCAGTACTGTTCAGAAGTTGAGAACTGTCTGAAAGTCAAAGTTTATCTTGATCTCTGTCTCACTTGGTTCAGAAGCTGTAAGCTGTCTAAGAATATGACATTCAGAACACAAGAATCAAAAGGAGATAATTCTGAAAGCAGTCAAGACAAAGTATACATCTCAAGATGCTTATTCAGAAGAATTCTGCAAATTAGAAGTCAAGAACTGTCTGAAGATCTGGATTGAAGATCCAAGAAGAAGTAGATCTGATGTTTACCAGGAACCAATTAAAATGAAAATGATTTGGTATCAGACTAAATCAACTATTGGTAATCAGACCAAGTAACACAAAGATTGGTATCAGTCTCGTCAATCAGAGCAAAGTTGTGGATTATTGTCAAAATACCTTCATTGTTATCAACTTGAGCACACTAATGAAATACCCTTCAAGTGGTATGAGAAGAATTCCTTCACTTGGTATCAAATTCAATAATTCTCTTTTAGCCTCAAACTTGGGCTTTGTACAAGACTGATAAATACTCTCTTGTTGATTCAGTCTTTTCTAGCCTCCTCTTAGGCTTTGTATAAGGACTTCCCCAGTGGAGTCAATCAATCTCTTAGCTTCAACCTTGGGCTTTGATCAAGGCACATACAAAAACCACCATCCCCTCAGAGGAAATCAAAATCTCTCTGTAGAAAGACATTTTTCTGTGTTATCGCACATCAAAATAGATAAAAACAAACAAACCCTAATCCCAGATAACTACTGTAAGTGGCACACTTGTTGATTCAAAAATATAAGCTGTAGTCCATCTCTTATCCTGGTAAATCCGCTCTTTCATCTAATTGTTGTAAGTGGCAAGCCTCTGGATTATTTACATCCACACCACTGTCCCTCTCTTAGCATGAAAGACTCCTAAGGAAAAATGGCATTGCTATACACTAAGTTAAAGTTTTCTCCTTCAGGACAACACCCCTATAAAGGAAATTATGGCATTGCTGGATTCACATATCCCAGTTAAAGTAATCTTCCTTTATACTCAGTTACCCAACAGTTGTGATAAACAGACGAGATGTCTCCCTTTAGAGATGACAAATTCTCTCTCAGTCAAACTTTTAGATTCAATCTTGGGCTTTGAACAAGACACAAATACTCAACCTTTTAGCTTCAATCTTGGGCTTTGAACAAGACACCAAAACATCTTTTTCCTCCCATAGAATAGGAGGAACTACGATTGCTCTGATTTCCCTGTTTTATCTTTAACGGGAATACGTAGGCATAAGATTGCGAAATCTTAGCGAGCATACCAATCAAATAACTTTAGGTCCAGTACCTTCATATCAATCAAAACTGAGGTCCAATACCTCACCAAAATCATCAAAAACTTACTCTCTCTCACAGACATCCCCCAAAGAAGAAACTTTCCCATTTACAGACAAACACTAGTAAGTAGAAAGCAGTAAGGAAAATTGCTAACAACCTGTGGATAACCACATATAGGATGGGTAATTGACAACTCCCCATTGTATAACCTGACCCCGAACTCCCCGAATCTCTTTAGCGTTTGTTCAGTTAAACATTCCGTGCAAGATTAGTTTTAGATACCTTCCCTTTCCCTTCCAGCTTCACGGGATAAATAAGAAATCAGAAAGTAGCACCCACCCCCTACCATTACGGTGAGGAGAAACCCATGGCGATAAGGTGGTCGCGTCACCGATAAAAATCGCACGCTACAAAGAGGATTTCACATCCACAACCAACCACACGGTCGCAAACACATTGCAGAAGCATACGAATTGGAAAAGGAAACGTACACACGCGTTATACACGAAATGCGAAAATAGGAGAATCAATACCTTTGTTCAATTTGAGGCAAGTCTTTATTCAATTCCTTTTCCTTTTTGTTGGAACACCGTCGAATTTCGCCGAATTTCATTGCAAACTGGAAAGTTGAGTGGATTTAATTGGAGAGTAAATAGGTAGTTTGCTCCACTGTTTCCGGCTAACAGCCATGGTGTGGCAGAGGCTTTCTCCTCCAGATGCGATTTCGTGCACGAAAAGAGGAAACATGGCGAGAAGATGAGAGCGAACGGAGTTATGCGAAAAGGGTGGTTACGGTGAGAACAAGGGCGGAGAAGGCACCGCAGTGGAGAAAGCTGTGACGAGAGAGAGAGAGAGACAAAAGTCGCGAGAGAGTGGTAGTAAGTAGTAAGAAAGAGATACGAAGGTATGAGAGTATGCAGGGTTGATGTGTTCTTCTCTTGTTTTATGAATTTGATATCGGGCCTGGGCAAGATCGGCCCAACCTTCTTTTTTTTCTTTCTCAAAATTCAGTTTTTTTCATCATGGGCCATGGGTGAGCTCAAATGTTATTTGCACCCTATCTTTTTTACACCCTGGCTTGTTTTTTTAGACTTAGTTTTTTTAATTTCTAATTAAGCTAGATTTGATTTGAATGTTATTAATCCCTATTAGAATTTGAATCTATTTTTTAATTTCTCTTAGTTAGATGCTAATTGTAAACCTAACTAGTGTTGATAAAGATGATAATTACTTGTTTGATATAGTTCTATTTTGGTCTCCATCCTGATTAATCCTGGTTCTATTTATGGCAAAAGACTTGATAATGTGTAGGTTGATCTTAATCAAGATTAGACCCTTGTTAACCTGAACCCTCGATTGATTTCCTTGATAATTGTCAATTACTTTCGGATTTGTGTTTGGAATTGTTTATTGTGATTCATATGATCCCTTAAGACATCCTGGTTCAACTTTCTCTTTGATGAGTTGAATTAGGATTATACTTTAGGCTTTCACCCAGGCATAAAAACATTAGGATAAAACTTTATCCCTTTCTCCTTGTTGTTGCATGTATTCAAAGTTCCGAAGGAAAGGATCCCTTGTTGACTGCCATGTCACACTTAGGAAAACTTTAGGTCCTTCCCTTTTACCCTAGCCTTAGGATTAGATTCGCCGCACTCTATGTGAGTGTCATGGTTATGAACACTTACTTCCCTTTTATTCTAGCCTTAGGTTTAGAGTTTCTTAACTCTATGTAAGTGTTCTTCCATAGATATTTACCTTCCCCCTTGGAACCTTGATCACAGTCAAGAGTTCCTAACCCTTAGTGAGGGGAACTACAAATGCTCTGATTCTTTTAGTTAAGATACGTAGGCACGAGATGCGATGTCTTAGCGAGCATACTTAGTAAATAAACCCTTAGGTCTTTACCTTAGCACAATTCCATTAGGAAGCAAGCAATAACATAACACAAATACTAACAAGAGGTTCCTGTAGAGTACTACAGATACTTGGGATGCTAACACCTTCCCTAGGTATAACCAACCCTCGAACCTTAGATCTCTTTGCTGTGTTGTTACATAGCGCACTTAGGGTTTTCTTCGATCTTTTCCCCTTCATTTGGATAAATTAAAGCTCGGTGGTGAACTTCATGATTTGTGATTCAAGTTAATCAATAGCTTAATATCCAATTTTCACCGCCACAGTCCTCAATGTTTTAGCGCAAGTAAGAGGGAGCGAACTCACAATAACCTCACTCGGGAGGTGGGAACTACAACATGAGTTGTTGCATCATTGTTTAGACATCATCCAAGACTACTTCTTGTCTTGTTTTCTCCCCCTTCATGAGATTTTTTATTAACGAGAAAAAACAATAAGAAAACAAATTAGTGAAAAAAGCGTGGGTTACCTCCCACGTAGCGCTTTGTTTAACATCATTTTACCCCTACAGTCGATGAGTGCAAGCACTCAAGGTGGCTCTTTCAAAAATGATTCCTCAACCTCACTCTCATTAATATTATGTGTTCATGACCACTTATCAAGCCATCTCATATCCACTACTCTTCTTTTTCTTCTTCCTATGGGATGGTTATGGTTCTATTCTAAGTATCAACTTTACGGGTATGAAATTAGTCCTTTTATCCCCCATGTCAAAGGTTAACCTTCCCTTCTTAACATTAATAATTTTCTCAGTTTCATGGTCCTCTAATATTCACATTTTTCACAGGACCTTGGTTAATGGTACATCGGTAAGGATCTTTTCCACTATCACCACATACCTTTTGGATTGAGTATCTACCTTAGCTTCCACAAATCTTTGTAGGAAAGGAATTAGTGGCTTGTAGGGAGGAAGATCAAAATAAGGTGCTTCATTCTCAAACTCTTCAATGACCTATTTTTCGGGTGGTGTTGGCACACTCTCTTCAACCTCTATCTCTCTCTCACTAGAACTACCAACTTGCTATCCACTACAGGTTGTCATGAAATTCAAATGTCCCTTGGAATTTTGTTTGGGCTTCCCTAAAATGATCTGAGAGGGAAGAAAGAAGGAGCTTGTTGTTGAGCTACTTGGGAGGTTTTGAAGGTGAGAAAAATACATAAGAAGGGGGGGGGGGGGGGGGGGGTTTTGAGCTGTGTATGCCAAAAATCCGTTACGCTTCTGATAATGGAACTTCAGAATCTGAACCACGTTCAGAGTCTGATATTAGAAATAGTTACAATAGTGGAAATAAAATGATCAAAAGTAAAATAAAAAAACACATAAATATTATCCCGGTTCCTTTCCTCAACTGAGAGTAGTACAATCCCATTGCACGAACAAGAGCTTTTCACTATAACCAAACAGATTACACTTTGCTCAAGTACACTTGCAAGAGACTTTAATACTTAATCAACCTAGAAAGAGACTTATACTCAAGCAACCTTGCAAGAGACTTCGGCTCAATAAACCTAGAAAGAGACTTCGCTGCTTAAGTACACAGACAAGTGACTTCAATGCTCAAGCATGCAAGCAAGAAACTTCCTCTACTTTAAATAAATAGCTTAATAGAAAAGATAAATACTATACTTAGATACATAATCAGAAGTATAGTAGTTGTGTAACAACCACAAAGGTTCTTAACCTTGAAATTATGGCACAAGAATACAAATGTTGTATATAATGTCATAACAACAGAATGTTGAATGCAAATTCAAGACATCGTAACAACACAGTAAAACAATGAAAAATTTAAATAACACACTGGAGGAAAATAACATAAATCAATTGTTAACCCAGTTCGGTGCAACATCACATACATCTGAGGGCATCCAAGCTAGGAAGAAAATCCACTATAATAGTATTAGTTTGAAGTTCTAAACAACCTCTGGTTTTACAAACTTCGCACCAAATCACTACCTGTTGAATTTCTATCTAAGACTCTCCTAGATATGAGACCCCTCCCACTCCCCCTCAATCACGCAATAGTGATGACAATGAAAATAATCAAAGAGGAGACATGCCCACTCTTGCTTAAAAGCTTATGAGTGATTCAAAATTACAACTCTACTAACAGTCCAACTCTAGCATCAAGTTGATATGAGAATGGCTCACAAACAACAAAGAATAGTATAAACCCTAAAAAAACTCTCTCACGCAATACAAATGTCATCTTATTAGGTTTAGAGTCATCCTTTAAGTACCCTCAGAATACCATGAACTTCAGGCTAAACAAACAAACACACAACAGATCCAAAACAGACTGCTGCACAAAGTTCTGCATAATTTTCAGAAGAAAATAAAATGTTTCCTTAAATGTTTTGACACCCATTCTTAGGAAACACGACAAATCTGGAACCGTCCATCGTGGTTCTAAAAAAAACACTTCTTGGACCTCAGAGTGCGTGAATCAAATCTTCAACGAATCTCACGCTAAAAAAAATATTCCAAGAATGTAAGACCACAACACATCATGATGTCGTACAAGCTTGTCAAGACATCCTGTCCAACATCTTTCTATTTCACTTGTTTTAACAAAATGCCGCCAATCACAATACAAACAACCTAACAAACCTCTTAAGATTTCTAAGATATACAAAGATAAGAAATCTTAATATCTTATGCAATAACAGTTAGAAATAAAGCTCAGAGTTATGCTCAAGATATTATAATACATTGTGTAGTTGTACACCTTTTTTCAAATCTTCAACTCTCTTTTATTGAGGTAAAGAAAGAGTAGGTTTAAGCATAAGAGCTAACTTAGTGAAGAAGCACGCCAAGAGATACGTTGGAGAATGTATCTGGTTAGAAGCATTGTCCACTGAATAATGGAATTGTTCATAGCACCATTAAAAGTACTAGGTATCTACCAAAAGCTAGAATATACTAAAGAGGTCACATCACCATTCCTTGAGCCTTGCAAAATGAAGTTCTAGTTAACTCTTCCCAAAAATCCGGCGCTTTGACAAGACTGGTCTGCTTTTGGTACATGGTACAGATCAGAGGCACCTTTTTCCTTCATAGTCTGAGCTGTCACTAGAGGCTGGAACAATATACCAGAGTCTGAACCTTCAGAGGCTGATGAACTCAATCACAGTCACCAGATTCTGATCAGTCAGAATTTGAGTAATATTGCTTCTCCACATATGCTTTCAACAAGATTAATTCATAATGAATTCTAAGCTTGTGAACATGCACACTTGAACATATGTTAATATACCCATTTGGTCTCAAAATACTTTGTTATCATCGAAAACCAGTGGATATGAACAATCTTGTTCCAATAGATTTGAGTTTCCAACATTTTGGTATGGATGGCAACATTGTCAACATTAGTGTTCAACTACCTAAGTGCCTCATTGGAGAGGAGGTTTTGATTTCTAAACAGTTCATTCAGGAGAGTTTGTGTTAACACAAAACACTCCATCATAGATCCCAAGTTAGAATAAGTTTGTGTCTCAATGAAATTCTCCATTAACATTTCAAGGTTGGATTGTTGGGAATTCGTTGGTTCCTCAAAATACTGGTCAGAGTGGTTATTATAGAAAAAATTTGGGTGATTAGTCCACCATGGATTATAGGTATTTGGATAAAAGTCTCCAAGATTATTGTTCACTTAATTGAACATATTTTGGATAGACCATATACATACCACAAAAGAAACAACAAAAAAGTAAAAGTTGCTCTAATCTCTACGAAAGTAAAATAGAATAATCAAAACGATTTCTTCGCATACAAGGAATGCGAGAGAACTACAGAAAAAAAAAGTAAAGTAAAACTTTAGTATATACGGTGATTGGACAAAAATTCAATATTAAACACAATTGGTCCCCGAAAACGGCGTAAAAAACATGATCCGGCCGCAAGTGCACGACTGTCGCGAAGTAATAAAATAGATATCGAACCACATAGACCAATGGTTTAAGTACCGAATTCTTGTCCTATCGGTGTATATCTAGAGAAATCGAAAATAAGAATTTTGGTAAACAACTCAACAGAAAAAGCAATTAAACTGAAAATAGCTTAACGGAAAAATCACTTAAATCTAAAATTGTGGAAAATAGAACTCAGGGTTACAGTTCATATTTCTAAGACAATCACATGATCTTTGTTACATTATTACGAGAATTTTGTATAAATTATAGAAAATAGATAAAATTGGGCACTTCCTGCTTTCGCTAGTGCATTGCCCCCATCGACGATGAATAATCCATCGGCTTTCGCATCGTCCGAATTACTCATCGACGAGTTATTACTTTTGCCTAGCTATATGTTTTCTCAAATTCTTCATAGCGCTTTCACTGCTTTGGATTAGGTTGTTTAGAAATCTGTGCTCTAGTATCGACACATATTCTTTCAGACTACGGTCGATACCTGAGAACCACTTACTTTCATAACAAAGTTGGAATGCATTGATGGGAAATTAAGACACAATAATAGACCAATACACAGCAGATATAAAACTCCCCCAAACTTGTAGGAATCTTGAGGATCAAACACAAATATAAGACGACAAATCGAACAAAATAAAGGCACAAAAGACACCGATATTTTTAACATGGAAAACCCCTCAATATGAGAGTAAAAATCACAAGTAGTCCAGACCAAAGAAATAACTCAACTATAATCAATTAACGGTACAAGAGAGTCTTAAAGTGATTCACAAACTAGTGATAACAACCGCAAATCACAAAGCAAACTACCTTACAAATAAGAATCAAAAAGCTGAATTTTTTTTCCCAAATTTACAGCTTCAGTGCAAAGCAAATAACTTTCGCCTCAGACATTATTTTGAAAATCTGAACGGTCATAAGTTAGATATATGTGTTACGAACCTTCCCACCAAACTTGAGCTCGATCCAACGGTTAAAAAATTGGAGATCTTCGATTTAGTGAGACTGGTTGTAGAAAAACGGGAATGAGTTTATCTCCTCTTTTCTCTCTTTTTAAATCCTTATTTTTCTCTATCTCTCTTAAATAAGTGAGACAAATGGGCTATTCATATTTGGATCTTTCTCCACATAGGAAGGGAGCCCAAACCCAACAAATCTCCCCCTCACAACCAGGTGGAGGAAATCGCCAAACCGGCGATATCACAACAAGCTTCAAATTTGCCTCTTGGTAATGCTTTAGTCATCATATCAGAACCATTATCATCTGTATGAACTTTAGCCAACTCTAACACCTTAGCATCCAAAACATCACGTATCCAATGATATCTCACGTCAATGTGTTTGGTCCTATTATGAAAAGTCGGATTCTTACCAAGATGAATAGCACTTTGACTATCAACAAATAACACATATTTGTCTTGAACAAAACCAAGCTCCTACAAAAATTTCTTCAACCATAGTAACTCTTTGCATGCTTTGGTAATTACAATGAACTCAACCTCTGTAGTAGATAGTGCTACACACTTTTGCAATCTAGACTGCCAAGCAACAGCTCCCCCTGCAAATTTAATCATGTAGCCCGAAGTGGACTTTCTAGAATCAATGTCTCTAGCCATATCAGAGTCAGAGTACCCCACTAGAGTAGGCTTATCTCCTCCAAAACAAAGCCTTATAGAAGTAGTACCGCGAAAATATCTTAAAATCCATTTCACAACATTCCAATGCTCTCTACCTGGATTTGACAAAAATCTACTGACTGTACCAACAACATGTGCTATATCTGGTCTTGTACACACCATTGCATACATCAAACTACCTGCAGCAGATGCATAAGGAACACGTTTCATATCAAACGCTTCATCTTCACTTGAAGGACTTTGATTAGAACTCAACTTGAAATGAGTAGCAAGAGGAGTGCTTACCACCTTAGGACTTTCCATATTGAACCTTTGCAACACTCTTTCGATATAATTTTCTTGTGACATCCAAAGTTTCATTTCTTTTCTGTCACACATGATTCTAGTTCCAAGAATCTGCTTATTTGTTCCCATGTCTTTCATGGCAAATGACTCTCCCAATTGCTTCTCTAACATGTTAATGTTAGAAATACTTTTCTTTACAATAAGCATATCATCAACATATAACAACAGGATTATGAAGTCATCGTTAGAAAATTTTCTAACAAAGACACAATGATCTGAAGTAGTCTTCTGGTATCCTTGATCACACATAACAGACTCAACTTCTTGTACCACTGCCTTGGAGCTTGCTTCAACCCATATAAACTCTTTCTCAATCTACACACATAATCTTCTTTACCTTTAACTTGAAAACCATCGGGTTATTTCATATAGATATCTTCTTCCAAATCACCATGAAGGAAATCCGTTTTCACATCCATTTGCTCAACCTCTAAATCAAGAGTAGCAGCCAAACTCAATACGGTTCTAATAGATGACATCTTTACAACAGATGAGAAAATATCATTAAAATTAACACCCTTTCTTTGACGGAAACCTTTCACCACTAATTTGGCTTTATATCTTGGAGACTTAGATTTGCTCTCATGTTTAACTCTATAGATCCATATGTTTTCCAAAGCCCTTTTGCCTTTAGGCAGCTTCACTAAATCATAAGTGTGATTAACGTGCAATAATTTCATCTCATCATGCATTGCATCCATCAAATTTTGATTTTCATCAGTTTCCATGACCTCTTGGAAACACTCGAGTTCACCCTCATCACTCAAGGTCACATACTCATCAGAATTATACCTTGTAGAAGGTTGTCTCTGCTTGTTAGACCCCCTATGTTGAACTTGAGATGATTCTGGAGTTTCACCAAGATTTTCATCCTGTGACAAATCACTCTCCCCTTCACCATCATTAGTTGGAATATTTACCTCATCTCCAAGTTGTTGATCATCAACATAATCATATGGCTCACCATTGTGATCATCACCACCTATAGCATCCAGATTATGGCTAGGTAATCGAACTGGATCAATATTAGACAAACTAATATCTTTATTGGGTGTAGTCTTCTCTACCTTATCAATATCTTCAATAGTTTGATCTTCTATAAACACCACATCGCGGCTTCAAATAAGCTTCTTCCCTACGGGATCATACAACCTGTAGCCAAACTCATCTTTCCCATAGCCGATGAAGATACATTGTTTTGACTTTGCATCCAACTTGGATCTTTCATCCTTTGGAATATGCACAAAAGCCTTACAACCAAAGACTCTCAAATAATCATACTTGACATTCTTTCCAAACCAAATTTTGTCTGGAACTTCACTGTTCAAAGCAACAGTAGGAGTGAGATTAAGAACATGCACTGCCGTGTATAGTGTCGCCCCAATAATGATTAGGCAACTTAGCTTCAGAGAGCATGCACCTTACTCTCTCAATTAGTGTTCGATTCATCCTCTCTGCTAAACCATTCAATTGGGGAGTTTTAGGAGGAGTTTTTCATGTGCAATACCATGCTACTTGCAATAGGAATCAAATGGTCCAAAATACTCTCCACCATTGTCTGAACAAACACATTTCAGCTTCTTGCCTGTCTGCCTCTCAACCGAAGCATGGAATTCTTTGAACTTTTCCAAAACTTGGTCTTTTCTCTTTAAGGCATAAACCCATAGTTTCCTGGAGCAATCATCAATAAAGGTAACAAAATAAAGTGCACCACTAAAGGATTTTACCTTCAATGGACCACAAACATCAGAATGTACCAATTGAAGCAACTTTGATTTTCTTGAAGGAGGATGTCTCTTGAAAGATACTCTAGTCTGTTTAGCAGCCATGCAATGAGAACACTTCTCCAAATCTACATTCTTTAATCACGGAAGAACATCCTTTTTGGCCAAAACATTCAGGCCCTTTTCACAAATATGACTAAGTCTTCGGTGCCACAAAGTTGCTTCCATGTCGATAGCATTCACACTGTCCCTAGCAACCAAAACTTTTGTCCAATACAATTTAGAAAGCTTTTCCCCTTTAGCCACAACCAAGTTACCTTTTTTGAGTTTTCACTTTCCAGAACCAAAGTGATTATCATAACCACAATCATCTAGCATATGCACAGATATCAAATTAAAGCGGACATCTAGAGCATGTTTGACACCTTTAAGCAACAATTGCATTCACATATTGGTTCTCAAGCAAACATCACCAACACCAATTACCTTAGATACACCATCATTACCCATCTTCAATACTCCAAAATCACCAGAAGTATAAGATGTGAAGAAACCCTTCCTTGGTGTAACATGCAATGTAGCACCACTTTCAACTATCCACATGCTCTCGTCTGATACAAGATTAACATACTCATGATTACGAAGAATAACAAGATCATCACTAGTAGCAGTAGTAACAAGGTCATAATTATGATCTTCATGGTCTCTTTATTTAGACTTACCCTTCTTGCCTTTGTTATCTCTTTTCCACTAATAGCAATACTTCTGTACGTGTCTGTTTTGTGACAATAATGACACTCCAAATTCTTGTATCGCGACTTGGACTTGCTTCTGCTGTTCTCTCTCCCACCTTTCGGTTCCTTTTTATGACTTCTCCTCCTATTTTCAGTGACAAGTACCTCGGGTTGAGATGTAGAACCTTGTGCATTCCTTCTCATCTCCTCATTAAGAATATCACCCTTAGCCATTTCCAAAGAAACAACGCCTCTATGAGCAGAACTTGTGATAGAAACCCGAAATGTCTCCCAAGACTCTAGTAAAGATTGCAATATAAATAGTCCCAAAAGTTCAACACAAATTTGATACTCATTCTTGACATCTGATCAAGGGTGCGTTGAAATTCACTCAAGTGATCTGAAATAGAAGTCCCCTCTTTATACTTCAAACTTATGAAGCTATTTAATAAGAGCAATTTATTATTCCCTGATTTAGAGGAATACGAGGACTTTATCTTCTCACACAAAGTTTTTGCATGTGTCTCATTTGTAATATGATTATAAACATTATCTTCTACATATTGTCGAATTAAACCACATACCTGTTGATGCTTAAACTCTCATTCTTCATCAGACACAGAATCCGGCTTTGTAGAACTAAAAACCGGTAAATACAATTTCTTCACAAATAGTAAGTCTTTCATCTTTCCCTTTCATAAATGATAGTTAGAACCATTCTACAAAACCATCTTCATCTTTGTATTTGACTCCATCATTCAAACAAGTAAAAATATCCCTTAAACAAGAGCTTTGATGCCACCCTGATGGGAAATTAAGACACAATAATAGACTAATACGCAGGGGAGATAAAACTCCCCCAAACTTGTAGGAATCTTGAGGCTCAAAAACAAATATAAGACGACAAATCGAACAAAATAAAGGCACAAAAGACACCGATATTTTTAACGTGGAAAACCCCTCAATAGGAGAGTAAAAACCACGAGTCGTCCAGACCAAAGAAATAACTCCACTATAATCAATTAACGATATAAGAGAGTCTTAAAGTGATTCACAAACTTGTGCTAACAACCGCAAATCACAAAGCAAACAACCTTACAAATAAGAATCAAAAAGCTAAAAAAATTTCCCAAATTTGCAGCTTCAGTGTGAAGCAAATAATTTTCACCTCAGACGTTGTTTTGAAAATCTGAACGGTCAAAAGTTAGATATATGTGTTACGAACCTGCCCACCAAATTTGAGCTCGATCCAACGGTTAATGAATCGGGGAACGTTAATTTAGTGAGACTTATTGCAGAAAAACGGAAATGAGTTTCTCTCCTATTTTCTCTCTTTTTAAATCCTTATTTTTCTCTATCTCTCTCAACCCTAAATTGATCCTCTCCACTTAAATAAGTGAGACAAATGGGCTATTCATATTTGGGTCTTTCTCCACATAGGAAGGGAGCCCAAACCCAACATGCATAAACTCAGATTATAAAATAAGTTTAATTAAAATACTCGCAATCGATAGTAACTGATCATACGATAGGTCATCAAATAATCCCCATGACCCCTAGTCCCTAGAGAACTACTCACTCAGGGTGAGGGAAATCATAATCACAACGGTGTTCATCATCAAACTCATACCAACCAATCACAACTTATAAATAATTGGAAGAAAACACAAACCAAAGCATAAAACATGATAATAGGAAGTAAATCTAACATAATGCGGTAAAATACTAAAGGAAAACAACTAGAAATAACAATGCAAGGACCATTTATCAGAAGCCAAACAAAGACTTCAGCTGTCTACTCCAACGATCATAGTTCTTACCATCAAGAATGAGAAGGGAATGTGAAATGTTATTGCTTCCATTCATCGTTGATCCGACCACGAGTCACCGCCCTATAAGTGCAAAATTTTTCCTTAAAAGACCAAAAGCTCTGGATACTAGTTTGTTAGTGTAAACCTTGTATACACTTAAATTCGAGAAGGAGAATGATAAGTGATTAGAGTGATGAAAGTGTATTATTGAATCAAAATTAAAAAAAGTGAAGATCTAACATTACAAATATATACCACAAGCTATAACTTGTGATATAAGTAACTAACTAAAATACCCACTAATTAACTATTCTAACAACCTAGGATGGATTATATTACAACACATAAACCCTAGCTAAATTTACCTTCAAATCTTGATTCATATCTTCATATGTGAACCCGATAGGTCTTTCGAAGACCACATACCATGCCTTTTTTTTTAAAATGATTTTTTATAGAAATAATACATAATCCCTAAAACATATAGAAAGAGGGATGAGCAACACTTGTAGTTCTTGCATCAACCTGTACTTTTTAGGCATTAAGCACTCTTCAAATAAGGAGAAGATGTCATATGCGATGTGTTTGATATATTGGACTATAAGTGTGATAACCAATTATATTGAATTTGAGTGTGCGTCTATTTGTAGAATCTATGTAAATGTATGTGAAATGATGTTGTTGGTTAGTGCAGTCTTAGTTAGGTCATTCTTAGGAAACATGGGACTAGAGGATGAAATGAAATAACTAGGGATTCTTTCAAATTTTCACCTTTATTGCACATGCACATAAGCCAAAGTTGCCCCTTTCATGTGAAGAACAGACAAGCTAGTACGTAAATTTGTGACTGTTGGACATTCTCTCATCATCCTAGCCTTCAAAATATTATCACTTCCCATGGAATGAGAACCTTAATTTAGTGTGGTAGAAAACAAATCTACTCCCCTTCCTCATTCTGAATTTATCACCAGTGGATCATAGAGATAATAACTAATGAGAAAAAGGCACATAACACAATCAGCCAAAATATTGTACAACCAATTTTTTTCATAAGCTTACAAAAAGTACCAACATTATCACTATTCATTCACTTCCACTCAATTAGATTTCTACCATCCACTTTGCATTTTTTTTGGCCTATAAAAAGGTTCATGCATTCAACCTCAATCAACACATTTAGTTTGTAAACTATATAGTCATGGCTTTCAACAAATTCTCTTCCATAGTTTTAGTGCTTTCTCTTCTTTCTTACTCAACATTCACTGATGCTAATGGTTGTCCACCATCACCAAACCCAACAACACCTTCACCCGCTGCTTCACCACCGTCATCCCAAAGTTCCTGCCCCAAGGACACGTTAAAGTTAGGGGTTTGTGCCGACCTTTTAGGGTTGGTTAATATTGTAATTGGAGACCCTCCTTCTGGTAGTAAGTGTTGCGCATTGATCAAAGGTTTGGCTGATTTGGAAGCTGCACTTTGTCTTTGTACCGCACTTAAGGGTAATGTGCTAGGAATCAACTTGAATGTACCTATCTCGCTCAGTTTGATCCTTAGTGCTTGTCAGAAAACCGTTCCTTCTGATTTTCAATGCGTCTAAGAGGTTTTGTGTCGTTGTTGAATAAGTATATATGTGCATTATCATAATTGTTTCTCGTATAAGAGAATTGTTTGTTTTTTAAAGAATTGTTAGCAACACATTCTCTAACGCGTTTCTTAAAAACAATTTGCTACGTTATCGGTTGAAGAGCGTGTTACTACCAATTTTTTAAAATTATTATTCTTATTTTATGTCGTTGTTAATGTGTAGTTTGTTCAAACATTAATTTGTGTAGATCTGTTAAGATGTTTCATTAAACTAATAATTGGGCAAGCTTGTTTGCCAAGTTATTCTCTTATATTTTCAGTGATATATTATAAATTGTTATGTTTGTTTGTCATGTGCGTTGAGCAGCATAACTTCAATTGCATGATGTGAATAATGACGATTCAGTTATTTTTAATTGATTGAAATATGTTCTAGAGGTTTCTGTTTATCTAATTAACTTAATGAAAATATTTAAATACTTATAATTTTCATATGTAAATTCTAGGCAATTAAAATCTTAGACAAAAAAGCAAAATTTCTTAGCATTTCAACATAAATTAATATTTCACAATAGATGATGATAGCAGATTGATGTGGTATTTGGAAGTCATGTAGAAAATAGAGGAGTCATTGCTGACAGAAAAGGATTTATATCAGAAATACTACTTTATATTATTGCTCTCTTCTTGCTACTGCAAAAGAAAATACAATCAAGTTTTTAGATAGACTCAAGATACTGCTATTCTAGAAATTAAATGCAACTAAGTTCTATTAATAAACCACTAACTCCTTGGCCTTACCACTACAAGATACTGCTATTCTAGGAATTAAATACAATCAAGTCTTTATATATACCCAAGATATTGCTATTCTAGGAATTAAATACAATAAAGTCTTTCACGTTATATATGTTCACCACCCCCGGCATCCATTCTACAGAATCTGTAGCTTCAGATTCGAACACGACCTCACCAATATCTGACCTTAAATCTTCCAGGTATTGCTGTAAATTATGAGGCAACTGCTGAACAACAAACTCAATATTCCATTTCCAGATGGTATTCTCCCAGACTCCAGACTCAGCTATAGTTGCACTTTGGTTATCTGTTAATTCAAACAGAGCAGGATAAGCCGAAGCTAAAGACCGGTTACCACATCAACTCGACAGCCATAATAATGTATTGTTTCCATTGCCAATGCTATGCTTAATTAATTCAAAACAAAGAAGCCTCCCCAAAACATGAAAAATGTTGAATAAATCCCTCCACCAAAGAGAGGGCTTAACCGAATATATAGGAACGACTCCTAATGGTAAATCGGACGTGAATTGATTGTATCGACCCATAAGGACACCTCTCCACAGACCCTCTTTAGTATACACCAATTTCCACAGCCATTTAGCTAGTAGTGCAAGATTGGAATGCTTAAGATTCAAAATGCCAAGGCCCCCCTCTTCTTTTGGTTTACAAGTCTCCCTCCAACTAATCCAAGCAATGCCTTTTATGCACGACGAAACTTTTCAAAGAAATCTTCTTTGAATTGTTGCGAGCTTCATAATGACCTTAACCGGAATCTTGTAAAACGACATGTAATGAATCGGTATATTTGAAAGAACCGAGTTAATGAGAGTAGCTCTCCCCCCATATATAGGAAACGACCCTTCCAAGATGCAAGCCTAGATTGAACCTTGTCGATTATCGGTTTCCAAAAAGAGATTAATCTGTGATTTCCTCCCACAAATATTCTAAGGAACTTGAAAGGCAATGATTGCACTTTACAAGCTAGGAAGCCCTCTGCAGTCCTAGAAAAACAGTCGTTCAGACCAATCTCATACATCGCACTCTTACTGTAATTTATTTCTAACCCAAAAATTAGTTGAAAACCTTTCAACAAAGATTTGATGGCCCAAAGGTTACACCAAGAACCATCTCCAATGATGATGGTGTCGTCTGCATATTATAGTAGATTATACGACACCGAAAAACCAATCTTACAACTTGAGAAAATAGAATCCTCAACCGCTCTCTTCATCAAGATAACTAATCCTTCTGCCGCTATAGCAAATAGAAAAGGCGAACGGATCCCCTTATCGCAATCCCCTTGCTACTTCAAAATCACGTGTCGGACTCCCATTGACCAACACCGATAAGTAATTGTGCATAATGCTACCATTCATCCACCGCATCCAAGTACTACCAAAATCCATGGTGTTCATGATGTTTCAGAGATAAGATCATTCAACGCAATCGTATGCCTTGGCAAAATCCACTTTTAAGAACATAGCTATGCCTTTACTCCTTTTGACGTAATCTGCGATTTCGTTTAAAATGAGCACACCGTCCATAAGGTTTCTTCCTTCAATAAAAGTTGTTTGAGAACTAGATATGATACTATCCATAACTCTTTTAATTCTTCTAGCTAATAACTTGGACACGATCTTGTAAACACATCCAATCAAACAGATCGGTCTATAATCATTGAGATTGCTAGGCAAATCGTGTTTAGGAATAATGACCAAGAAGGATGAAGCCAAGACCTTGGGAAGCCGACCCGTATCAAAAAATTCCATAATGCAATTAATAAAATCTGTACCAATTATCTCCCAATAGTGCTTTATCAAATCCATGTTGAATCCGTCCGGACCCGGACTTTTGTCTCCCGCGCAAGCAAATACCTCAGACTTAATGTCCACAGCCAAAAATAGAGCCTCAAGCGCCAAACTTTCAGCCGCAGACAGGCGAGAAATGAGTCTGCTACCAATAACAGGCAGACTGGAATTTGCAGCCTTGAATCTTCGTTCGAAATGTGCCGCAACAGCTTCCTTAACTTCTGCAACATTCTCAATACATCTGTCATTCACAGTCACTGATCTGATGTAATTGGAGCTGTTACGATGTTTGATAGCTGCATGGAAATATTTCGTGTTACGGTCTCCATCAGTAATCCATTTCATTGTGGACTTTTGTTTGAGAATACTTTCTTTAATTCTTAAGGTCTTCCACATGTCATCTATTGCATTTCTACGGTGGGACACATCCACGTCATTGATATCACTATTCGTCTCTGCAATAATATCTTCCACATCGTTAATGATACCGACATCCTCCTTAATCTTAGTATCGATCCAACCAAATATATTGGCATTCCACCAACGGAGCTTAGAACGAAGTATTTGTAATTTCTTGGACAAAATGGATGAGGCATTACCAACAATTACATTGTCCTCCCAAACTTTTTTGACAAACTGTAATAAGCCAGGATGTTCCTTCCAACAGTTTAATACTTTAAACGGTTTCGGTCTCCAGTTCGTATTTCTCGCCTCAATCCAAACTGGTCGGTGATCCGAGATGTCTCTACCCCCTACTTTATGGACCACTGAATTCCAATCATTGATTAAACCCGGTGAGATCAAGAATCTATCAATTCTACTCCTAGATTTCCCCGACGAGTTAATCCAGGTGAATTTGTTACCGCAAACAGGAAAATCAACACAACCAGTTAAGTTGATAAAGTCATTGAATTCACTCATATTCCTATTATTATAATCACCACTACCACATCATTCTCTCCTATTCTTGATGGCATTAAAATCACCACCAAACACCCATTCTCCGACCTCCATTATATCCTTTAGTTGAAGAAGGTTACTCCAAAGATCTCTTTTTGCCGAATTCAAACACGGAGAGTATACATTGACAAAATAACAGTTAATATCTTTCCACTTAGCGTTTATACCAATATAACCATTTCCTTTGAAATTGTCTATGGGGAATATGACGTCTTTTCTCCATATGGTTAATATGTCACCCGACAATCCGATTGAATCTGAGGCTGACCATTGACAATTACGGTCACCCCACAAACTAAACACAATTTCATCCATCATCTTCACACATTTGGTTTCTTGCAAAAAAACAAGGTCAACCTCATGTCTTTGCATTAACTCCCTAATTTTCCTTTTCTTGATGCTACTACCACTCCCTCTTATGTTATATGTCAAAAAATTCATAACCTACCTTTAGTTGTCGCCTTCTTACCCTTGACTATTCCAAACTGTCCTTTGACATTTCGTTTCTTACTCTTGGGTTTTGATTTGTTCAAATCCTCCATGTTTCGAATGATTTCCACAGCATCCCCGCCTTCATTCTCTGTTTCCACACCCAATTTTCTAATGGACTCCCAAAGTTTGATTGGTAATTTTTCCAGCCTCTTTCTTATTCTTGAGTTGCTGTGTAGAACCTCTTCATCCCCAATAAATTCACAACTGTGTGTCCCTGAGCCAAGCATAGGTTTACTTTTCTCAATATTCATACCAAGATTGTGGTTAGGAGTCTTTTCAGGTTCAGATATTGTATGGTCTGACCGTAATAAAGTAGAGTAGTATGAGGGGGCTAAAGGAATCCTAATTTTCTGGCATATGTCATCCAACAGTTTTTTCTTTTTTGTGGACCTACTAATGCCTAATTGGCCACAATTGATCTGTCCACCCGCTAAAGCTGAGTAATTGTCTACTCCTAACCTATCTGTGTCGCCACCTGATAGATTCTCAGACTCTTCACCCTCAATATTACAACCGTTGGACCTCTGGATATTATTTGTTTCTCCAACCTGATAATCCGTCTTTCTATTCTTAAACAAACGTATGTCCCTCCCTGTTTTATCCCTTGCAGTATTCTTATGACATACCTTTTCAAAATGCACTGCCTTGTCATATCCTAACACGATCTCCCTTGTTTTATGTAAATCAATGTCATCAGTATCCACCTCTTTTGTCTTCTCATCCAAGACAATTTTGTTTGTTGTGTTATTACCTCCCTCCTGACTAGTTACGGGAATGTTCCATGGTGAAGTTTTGCCCAATTCTAAGCCTTCCAAGTCTGATTCTTCAACCTCAGTGTCAGAGACACAAAATCGGAACTGTCAAGAGAATAATTATTGCCCCACGAACCAGATCTCCTAATACCAATTGAGTCCTCCACCACTTTAATGCGGTATATGTTGTCGTTGATTTCGATATTGAATACTGCATTCAAATTTAGAGCAAATTTGGCTCTAATTAGTAACCTTGCAACATCCAGCTTATCTTGATTATCAGTATCAGGGTCAGCTTTTACGAACTCCCCAATTCGACCTGCCAGAAATTTAAAGAACTTGACCCCCCAAACATGGCAAGGTAAACCGTATATACTAACCCAAGTTAATCTCTCTTTGTCTACGTCCGCCGGCGACCACGGATGTATATCGAAAAACCATTTCGATATCCAAGCCTCTTCCTCTTGTACCATCTTACTAATGTCTCCCTTGTTTTCCTCCTCCAATAAACACAAATTGGCCCCCAAGGGAGTGGCTTTTATTTGGAAATAACCTTCTATCTGCAAGGCTTCTTGAATGTCAAATGTTGACCCCGGTTCCTCAATAACTCCAACATAAGACTTTTCAAATCTCATCAATTCAGAATGTTCCACATTGAACATGAGGTGTGCAAAGTTAGGTTTGTCGCCCATTAAAAACTGATTCTGATCCTGTCTATATTGCTTGTAATCACCGCGGTTAGCTAAGCCTCTAGAAGTGACCTGGGCGTATAATAGCCCGGGTTTGTGGCCCTTCCTATTCTGATTTAGGTCTCTATCGACAGCCTCCCCTCCATGATAATTCTGCTTTGGATGACCAACCTTCACGTGTTCCTTGATTTCTCTTTGAAATCTAGGTGTGTTAGCAAATATCTTAGTGCCATTAATGACAATGTTGTAAAGTTTAATGGCAAAAAGATGTTCATCCATCACCTTCTTAAATCTTACAAAACCAAATCTGTTTCCTCTTTTATCTTTCCTAGGGGGGATGTATACTTCAAGAACGATACCAAAATCCTTGAATACCTCAAATATACGTTTCGCATCATAGGTATCTGGAAAATGGGAAAAGAAGAAAGATGAAGCATATCGAACGTCTTGGTCGACCACTTTCCCACCTTGAGTTTTCCATATGGATCTTCTTGTAATGACCTCATGGTGATGTTTTTTTGAATTAATGTTAACCCAACCCTCCTTATTGATGACTTTCAGATTCGTCTCCATAGAAAAACGTACCAGAATGTGGCTATAGACCCACCTAAGTTCAAATCCAGACCTGACACTTGAACCCAATATCTTCGCAAAACCTCCGCAATGTCAACCCCAAACCTGAATTGCAACTCCCACCAACCAAAGACCCAGAAGATAACACCTCCTTACCAAGGCCCCTAAGCCCTAAAGCCAGGAATTTAAGCCAAAGATAAAGAGGAGCTCAACCAGTATCTACTTGGTACATTTGTTAGGAATCGCAAACGTTTGTATTGACGAGATAGAGAGGATGCACGGAACAGAACTAACCTTAATGAACCTGGTACATTGTTTTGCACGAAGAAGATAAACCGAAGAGGATGAACAGGGGAGAGGGTGGAAAGTCTAGAGAGAAGGAAGAGTTTCTCTCTCTAAAATGTTAACGGATATAATGTGCCACAGTTATTATCATAGAATACAAAGAATTAATTAGTAAGTACTGTTTTAATTGTATCAACTAATAAAATAGTATTTGTAAGTACTGTTTTAATTGTATCAATAAATATTAGTAATATAATAAATAAATTTTGTCTGTGTTTGGATTCATATATGATTTTTAATATATTTACATTTATTTTCTTTAATTATACAAAAATTGTAATAATCTGTTCGTCCCCGCATATTCTAGGCTAGATACCCGTGTTCGCACAGGTACGGATGTATTACACGCATTTGTTTCTAAAATATATTAAGAATGAAAAAATAGAAAGACAACATTATTTAACAAAGAAAGTATATTACTTTTAAAAGAAAAACATATTTTTACTAATATTTCGATTATAATTTTTTTTTTCATATATACAAATATTTGCATCAACAATATATTTTCTCGTATGTAAATATTAATTTTGTTTTGACTTTATAAAAGTATTTGGATCACCAATACACTTTTTCTTATATATTAAAATAAAGTTCAATATAAAGTATTTAAATTATTCTCGTATATAAAAATATTTGTCTCATATATTTTATTATATTATCATTGACTTCATTTTCTTCATTTCATTAATTCACTTATTCCTTTAGATATACATTTTCTCTTACAGTCTCTCAAGTTTTATAAATATTATTATAAATATCTCTTTCGTGGGAAAACCAACATAAAAAGCAAAATTTTAAGTAAATAATAATTTTTGAAATTCAAAGTATTGATTTGACTTATTTTTAGAATAAAATATTAAATGTATCAATATTTTTGATAAATATTTATAATATAATAAAATGTATTTAATGATAATTTTGTAATGGACATAGTATAAAAAAAACTATATATGATTTAATCATTTCTTATGTTTTTCTGTACAATTTTAAATGATTAAAATATTAATTGTTAATTTCTATTTAAAGGTGGGAGTTGAAACTATAACTCTTTTTATTACTCAAATTTATATATTTTTCTTCAAACCATCAAATCACATTATAACTCCCCTTCCTTATATACTTAAAATCAAGATGTTTTCAAAATGGAATTATCATCCCGTGTTGTTAACGGACTCCTATATTAATGTTTATTTGATAGGTAAGAAAATTGAAAACTCAATGAAATGGATGTGAGAATAAATTTATAGCAGGCAAAAACAATCACTGCATTGCACGAGTCCCATATTTATCCGGACAGTCAATCAAGAGCTCATTCATTATATTGATTTTACTCATTCATTATATTGATTTTTTATATTAGTAAAAGTTCATAATATTATATATAACTGTGGTGATTGACGCTGAACTTAGTAAAAAATTTCACAGTTTAATCTTCCATAATCGTGATTGAAGAGAATTTGAACCGTTAAATACTAGAGTTAACCCTGAACTGAATTAATCAGTCCAATAAATCAAATATTTGTGGTGAAAAAAAGAGCTATCGTAGTATAGTAAATAACTTCAAATTTTAGATTTAAAAAAAAAAAACAGAATTTGAAGTAACATATTTCAAGATTCAAGTCTAGTTGGTGTCTTTTGAGAGAGACAAATATATACTTTTGCAAGTATTGCTTAAATCTTACAATTTTCGTTTTCTTAGATTGAGAAATCATTCTTTTAGCCTTATATATATATATTTTTAACAAAAATAGACAACGTAACCATCAAAGTTGTTCACTAAAACAATACAGTATATTAATTTTGTCCATTATCTGAACAGCCTCATAAAACGGATTTGAACTAGTTTCAGTCAGGTCTGCGAATTAATTTTTTCAAAAGCAAATTTTTTAAAATTAATTTGGACATCAATTTTCTACAAATGGTGCATACTAAGAATTTTTTTACGTAAATACCCCTAATTTTGGAAAAAATTCCCTAAATAACCCATGTTTCAAAAATATTCCCAAAACGCCCCCATTAGGGTTTTGATTTGAACTATGTCGCCAATGGAATTGGCGACTCCCTTTTAGAGGTTGAACCATGTCGCCAATTGCACTGGAGACACCCAACCAAGTCTCCAGTGCAATTGGCGACACAGTGTAATGCTTGAAATAAGTCGCCAATCCAAGTGGAGACACAGTGTAAAGCTTAAACCAAGTCGCCAATCCATGTGGAGACACCCTTCAAACTGAAATTTTTCACTATAAATAGGGGTGTTAAGCTTGGTTTGTTCCACATCTCTTCTCACAACTTTGTTTTACTCATAAAATGTATCGTCGTCATCGGGGTAAAGTTATTTTTTCGCGAGACAAGCCACCGATCGACATACAAGGTATCAATAAACTTATTGTTGTATGTTGTTTAAATTGTTATAACAAAGAGAAATGCATTAATGAAAACATTTGGTTACAACAAACGAAAAGATAAGATAAATTATGATGCAGATGTTCCTCCAACATTGGGACAATGTTTTTTGTTGTGGCCGGGTTGACGACAGATACTGCATAGTCGTATCATTTTATCACCGATATCCATTTCGGTTCTTATACGCTTGCTGTTTGGGCGCCCTTTTTTCTTTCTTCTCATTTCATTGTTGTGCCAAACTATTTCACCTTGGTATGGAGGCTAATAATCCTCCATTGGTAGCACTGCGAAGCCTTTGCTGTATACATTCATAACATTAACCATCCTGTAAACATCAGATAGATAGCCATAAGCATCTTGACGAGCATGTGCGCATGCTGCAATGGCATGTGAGCAAGGTACACGGAGGGCCTGGAACTTGCCACAATCACACCAACCTCTGTTTAGCCTGACATCATACGATAAATTGGGCCTCTCTTCATTAAAATCCATTGATTCTTGTACACTGAATGATTGTCTATGTCGGTCAAAGATTGTAACTGCATGTGTACTGGCTTTGATAGCATCCTCCTTCATCAATTTCATAACGCTCTCACTATATAATTGACCAGATGCTAACACTGCACTCCATCTTTCTCCTCTTGTTGCGAAAAGTGATGCCAACCTATAATAGGTTGAACTCACCAAAACAGTGATTGGAAGGTTTCTTATTCCTTTGAATACCCCATTCATGGACTCCACAAGGTTTGTTGTCATGTGACCCCATCGACAGCCACCATCAAAAGATCTTGTCCACTTTTCTAGTGGAATGTTATCCAACCAGCTCCGGCATCTGCATTTGACATGCTTATTTCGTTAAGGTAGTATTGAAATGTTGGTCGAGTTAGCGCATAACCAGCATTATCATGGTTATTGTAAGCACTCTCTATAGCAGCATGTCTGTCTGAAATCAAACAGAGGTTGGATTGTGGAGCGACATGTGTTCTCAAATTCTTAAGGAAGAAACCCCAAGCAGAAGTGGTTTCACCCTCAACCAAAGCAAATGCAATAGGAAAGACATTACTATTGCCGTCTTGTGCAACAGCCATAAGCAAGGTGCCCTTGTATTTTCCGTATAGCCATGTTCCATCAATTTGAATAATAGGTTTGCAGAATGCAAAACCTCTTATGCATGGATGAAACGACCAAAAGTGACGGTGGAAGATGACATTTCCGTCAACAATGCTACCATCTGGCCTGCATGCCGGCAGTGTCTGCATGATTGCAATAGTTCCCGGTACGTATGTCTTAAGGGCAACCAAAAATTGGGGTAATTCCTTGTACGAATCCTCCCAGTTGCCAAAGACCCTTTCAACAGCCTTTGTCCTTGCAATCCACGTTTTCTTATAAGACGGAGTATAATTATACCTCGTCACAATGTGAGATATGATTATACTCACTTTGACGGACAGATCCTTACTAACCATGGGCAAAATGTCTTGACATATCAAATCTGCGCTTAACTGTCGTTGATCTTGGACAATATTTGTCGCAGTGCAATTATGAATTGGCTGTATGGAAGTTATCTTCCAACAATCTCTTCTCTTTGTGTAAGTAGCTGAAAGTCGAAACTTGCAAAGAGGATTACGACAAATAATTACATACCTTCTCGAATCCATTTTATGGACATTATAATCAACAGAGTTATCCATGTGAAATTTTTTTATGGCTCGTACACAATCTTCTTTGGTGCGAAACATGTCACCTTCTTTTAATTCGTTCCGTGACCGCATATAAGGATTGTGAAAAATATCTGAGGAAGGTGCATCATTTTGCAATTCCATGTCTGTCATATGTTGAGGCGGACGATGGACATGATCTGGATGTACGGACAGTTCTTCGTCACCCTCATCGTTGTCGTTCAATATCTGATCGAGCATTTCCTCGCTTCCTTCTTCCTCTTCATCAATGATGTCGACCTCTGCTTCAGATTCGTCTAAGTATTCTGATTCGCTTTCATCTGAGACTACACATGGTGACTGATTTATTATCTGAGACTGTTGAGATGCAATGTTTTGTTGGAGATATGTATACAACTCAATGTAGTTGAAACCTGAATGTTCGTGACTGACGAACATAGTTTCAACATCTTCGTCATCTCGCAATTTTAGTGGACAAAACTTTACTTGGTTGGTTTAAAAAAACAGGATTTCTATATATTATTTGTGAGATAGGTCCAAGGCCTAACTCGGACTCCAAACTTTGGTGAAAATTGAAAAAATTTGTGTTTCTAGTGACAACGAATTGGACAAACGTCGTGTTTTGAAAACTAAAACCAGATACATCAGAGACATATGTTTCTCCGTTGTAATGTACCTTAACAACGTAGCTCATTGCTGATGACATTTTTACTTGTTTTGGGACAGACTAAGAACTTGCTTTGTTTTGAAAATAATTTGTTTTGGGACAGACTAAGAACTTGTTTGTGTTGGAAATAATTTGTTTTGGGACACACTAAAAATATGCATGCAAGGACATGTAAGTAACATATAAATATTCGTACAAGGGTCGCCATCTTGATTGGCGATAGCATGCAAGGCATTGAATGAAGTCGCCATTGGATTTGGCGACATGAGACAGGCTTTTAATACTGTTTCGCCAGCTTGTCTGCATGCATGAGGCATGCATTTTAATACTGTTTCGCCAGCTTGTCTGCATGCATGGGCATGCATCAGACTAGGGCACAGGCTAGAACTAGGGACAGTCGCCCTTATGACTGGCGACTTGCTTCAGAATTTGTTCATGCTCGCCAATTGGAATGGCGACATGGTTCAGGCAGCATTTCTTCAAACAATACATCTGAAGCCTATATATAGATAGCATATGGTTTGTAGAGAAAATCATCTGAGAGCTATTTGTAGCACTGATACATAATATACAAAGTAAATCATCTGTCTCACATTTGATCATTTGAAATGGCTTTGTTGACAATGGGTGAAACACATAGAGGAACCGTCACAAATATCGCCTCTTATGTAAGCATTACGTTTGTGTATCTAATTATTATTTTGTATTCTTTGTTATTTTAAATTTATATTTTAGTCTCTCTAATTATTTTATTTCTAAATCTATAATTACGCAGGAAGTTTCTAGATTTCGGCCTCGTTCCCATGAATATGTTGCACCCGACGAATTAATACAACCGTATATTGATTTCGCCAAAACGAGGGTACATCATACCAAAACAAGGGTACATCATACCATAGCCAAATTGGGCAAACATCTTTTCATAGCCCAAACGTCCAAACATCATACCCTAGCCAACCTTCTCAACATCCTTATGGCTTTCAAACACCATTTCAATCTTTCATCAACGAATCCTTCACACCAATGTCTCCCTTCAATCGGGCTGCCCGCACACCAATCACCCCCTCAAACTATAATGGCATGGGTCACACGCTCAGTTTCAGTCCCCAAGACTTCACGGGAATGCAAGACATCCTAAGGGAACCATCTAGGACTGCTCCTGAGACTTCGACCCCTCAAACACCGGGAGTAAATCAACAACAAGGGGAACAAGGGGGGCGAGTACAACGAGCACAACGGCTGCAACGAGTGCAACGAGTGAGGGTCCCTAGGGGATGTGGAACTGGTGGCCGGTTGGATGCACCCGGTCACGAAGATTAATTAATGTAATATTTTATTGAATTAATGAAAATTTTATATCATTGTGCAAACAAAATCAATATAATATTCCAATATTTAAAAAAAAAACACAAAACACACCATGTCTCCACTTAGATTGGCGACTTGGTTTAAGCTTTACACAGTGTCTCCACTTGGATTGGCGACTTAGTTCAAGCATTACACTGTGTCGCCAATTGTACTGGATACTTGGTTGGGTGTCTCCAGTGCAATTGGCGACATGGTTCAACCTCTACAAGGGTGTCTCCAATTCCATTGGCGACATAGTTCAAACCAAAACCCTAATGGGGGCATTTTGGGAATATTTTTGAAACATGGGTTATTTAGGGAATTTTTTCCAAAATTAGGGGTATTTACGTAAAAAATTCGCATACTAAATGATGAATATAAATTCTAAAGGTTGATCTAGTGGTGCAATTGTTGGGCTAATTTATACAGAGTTTTACTCAAACTCTGCCTTTAAACAGGTCCCCGAAGAAGAAGAAACACTTAGGATATTAGTCCATGTATTATTGATTTAAGACTTCCAAATATCAAGTACTTAAACCTTTTTCGGTGTTATTTCTAATAAAATGGTGTCTAATTTTAATGTGTTTTATTTGAGAATGAAGTACCCGTTTTTTTTTTATAGATTTATGGCGCTAGTCATGTCGCATTTTATTGGGACAAATTCTAGACTAACTTCGTAATCACTTAACTATTTTTTCAACCAGATAACTTGCGCACAACAACTACCCGTAGTGGCGTATTCTACTTGTTTCTTGCTATGTCAGGAGACAAGCGATTTTCTAATTAAATGACATGTACCACTGGTACATTTTTGGTCCAATTTACAACCAGTGAAATCGAAATCTGAGTATCTAATTAAAGTACAATTCTTTCATTTGTTGTACTAGAAACTAATAAGTAGAGTGCTAATGAGATACCTCATAATACGTTTGACCATAGTGAAGTGTGATTCTTTGAGGTTTGCTTGAAAACATACACACACACATACAACATACATGATATTAGGACGACATGCGGTAAGACAAATGAGAGAGCCTAGCATACCTTGATATTTTCTTTCTTCTAATAATTTTCCTTCTCCGTCCTTATTTAGATGGTGTGACGTGCTCATCAGGGTTGAGATTTGTTTTATCTATGTTAAATCTCTTTAGTAACTCTTTTCAGAATTTTTCTTGATTGATGAAGGTTCCTTCCTTTGATTAGTGAATTTCTAATCCTAGAAAGTATCGTAGTCTCCCATCATACACATTTTAAACTCGGTTTGCATCATATTGGAAAATTCCTTAAACAAGGGTTCGTTAGTAGCCTCGTAAATGATATCATTAGCATAAATTTGCATAAGTAAAATGGAATGCTTGATTCTATTAATAAATAAAGTTGTATCAAACTTCCCTCTTTGAAAATTTTTTTCAAGAAGAAATTTTCTCAAACGTTTGTACCAAGCTTGAGGGCCTTGTCTTAAACTTTAGAGAGTCTTTTTCAGCTTAAAGACATGATCAGGAAAAGTAGAATTTAGAAAATCGGGAGGTTGATAAACATACTATTCCTTCTGGATGAAACCTTCCAAGAACACAATCTTTACATCCTTATGGACTCTAATATAGCTACATGAGCATAGGTTTTAGCGAAATTTATTCCTTCCTATTGATTATACTCTTTCACAACGAGTCATTCTTTATTTGTTAAAACATTTCTATTTTCATCAAGCTCATTGGAAAAAAAACTATTTGGCCCCAATCAAAATATCATGTGAAGGTTTGGGAACGTTGTTTCTCTCAAATTTATTTAACTCTTCTTGCATATCACGAAACCAATGTTCTTCATTGAGAACTTCATCGAAGTCTTTTTGCTCAATTGAGGAAGTAAAACACATAGGTTACATACCTGGTTAAAGGGGTGTTAAGTTGTGAAGACCTTAGAAATATCTCTGATGATATTTTGAATTGAATAAATTTTGCCCTCCTTTGTTCTTTGGGAAAATACTGATGATCAATGTTCAAATTTTAATTTTGATGATCTTCTATTTGACTTTTATTTTGATATTTGATTTATATCTTGAGTTCATAACTTAGACCAACTTTATTATATGAGGCTCTTTAATTTATTAAAATAAAATCTAGATTCTCTCTTCCTTTCATAAACTTATCAAGTATGTTATGTAGCTCAATAATTTTATTTTTCAAAATAGTTCATTATTCACATTTGGAAGGTTCAACCGGATCTTCAAGAGAAGAGAATGATTTTATTAAAATATGTTGTTTCTCTTTAAGATTGTCTATTTTTTCCCATAAATCTTGATATTTATTTCAAGGGAAAAAATGGTGGTCTTAGAGGTAAAGACAATGTGTTTAAATTTACTTACTTCATCATAAAAAAATTAGGAAGTTACCTCATCATCTCCATGATTCACCATGAGACAAATTTTTTCTCCTTCTTTATTTGAATACTTCGTGTCATTTTTATCCCATGTTATGTATGCTTTCATTGATACTCTTTAAGGTATTTTATGAATATCTTTTGCTTTTGATTTTGATTTGGTCTTTGATTCTGGTTCAAAGGGCATTTCGATTTTATATGCCCTTTTTGTACTATTATATTTGCAAAAAGCCTTTCCTAGGGCGATACCATGAGACCACCCTAAGAGAAGGCGACGATATAAGATCGCTCGAAAGGAGGTGCCGCATAGCCCTTAAGTTTTTCTCGCCCCTAGAGGGAAATGAACGTGGGATAAGACGTGTCTTGTATAAAGACAAAGTCAGAGTCGTCGATGACCCCTAACAGCCTCGAAAATAGGGATTCATCTGCCCACTGTTGAAACAGTATTAGGGGGTGTTTTTATCGTATCCATAGAGATTGTGCGATATTTGGATGCTTGTCGTTCAATAGTCGAAGCGTTTTAAGTTAAGGAGTTTCAAATGATTCTCGGTTTTGTTTAACATAAATTTGTAGTAAAGAGTAAATTTTTAGCAAAGATGTTGTAAGTTTTGGAAAAACATGTCAAGATTAGGTTTCGCTAATCCTTTTCATACATATCCGATTAATCAAGCATATGAACTTAGTTTCCGACCAATACAATCGCGTATCCTCTCGAATAAGTTTATGTCTAAAGCAAATTTGTGAGTGTCGTTGTTTAGACCGTTAGATGATGTCTCACGCTAACAATCGAAACAACAACTGTTAAGATCAACACAAAGCGAATAATAAATCCCAAATCTATGTCTAGAGTTTGGTTTTTAAGAGATGAAAATATTAGGTCATGATTTGTAAAATCTATGTCTAGAGTGATACAAATCACACATACATCAATAAGAACAAATAACTTCACCTATATTGATCATAAACCTTGTTCATATACAAAAGATCAAAAGAAATACATACAAGCAAGATTAACTACCTCTAATCTTCACACAAAAGTGTTTAGCTACCCATCACCATGGTAGCTTGAGCAATAAGAAAGAAAAGAATCTCTGATAGCATCAAAGTCGAAGAATCGAGGGTTGATGCTCCAAAGATTAAAATCTCACTTCTCCTTGAAAATCTAAGGTTTTTAGACCTAGAAACCCTTTTTCTCTCTTTTGGAATGCTAAAAATTACAAAGTGAAAGGTTGTCTTAAAATATCTCCAAGAGAAGGTATTTATATGAAGTGCTAGAAGTGCAGTAAGTGGCACCGCGCTTAGCGCCATCAGGAGCGCGCTAAGCGCGATCAGGAAAAATAAAGTGATTTGCCCAAAAAGCGCGCTGAGTGCACTGTCATCCCGCTGAGCACGGACTGGGACTTTGGCTACTGTAAGTATTTCAAAAATCGTGCTGAAGGCTCGCTGAAAATCCCGCTGAGCGCGGTCTGGAGAGTTAGCTACTGTAAGCTGGATGAAAAGCGCTCTGCAAACGCGCTGAAAAACCCCGCTGAGCGCGCTATGCCGGGACGAACTCTCCGAAAATGCTTTTTCAGGCCTTCAATCCTTCACCGATTGATCCTAACACCCATTATAAGTCAAAATACCTGAAAAAGAGCATCAAAATGATCATAATATACAATATGTACAATAAAATCGGAAAGTAGCATAAATATACTAAAACTAAAAGATATTTTACAAATTTTAACAAAGAAACCAATTGAAAGGGCCTTAAAATATACTTAAAAGTATGCACAAATTGGCCCTTAACAACTCTCCCCAACTAATTATTTTGTTTGTCCTAAAACAAAAGTATCTCAAATTCGAACCGAACCCGAAACTCGAATCAAGAATTCAGAATCACTCAAAAGAACAATGACAATTTTATGGTTTAAAGAGTAAAAGTAGCAACAAGATACTTTATCAAAATCTAAACAAATTGTTAGTTCTGAATTGGCAGCATCTGTGCTAAAACACCCTGTTACATCAAGATGTCTTACTTGATGTCGTGACATATTGTCTCTAACATTCTGCAGTTTGTGTTTCTTAAAGTTAGCAGGACTGTGTGCTGATGTCAAACACGTGGTAACTTGCTAAGAAGAATAGGTTAAGCAAGAAGTCCTATTGTATGCTGAGACATGTTGAGATGAGAAGTTCTCATCATCTGGAGCAACATGTCGGATAAGGTGTCCTATGCTGAATCATTCGACATCGCGCCTGTGCTGAGCTGGACAGTTAAATTCTGTTATGATTTAACAGATGCAGAATATTCTGTGAATTTTTAGTTACCCTATGTGGCGTCCAAAGTAATTGGGTTGAGATTTTGTGTTGGTTTTCGTATTTTCACTACTTTCTAAATATGGAGACATATTAGGAAACTTTAGATTGAAGACCTATTTTCTTGGAGTTTATTTTGCAGAATTGTGTGCAGTCTCTCTGCTGCGTTTTGAAGCCCAAATCCAGTTGGGATGTAGGTTACAAATAGGAGTGTTTGTAACCTGATTTATAACGATTCCAAGATGTAAAATTATTAGGGTTTCGTTCTTGTGAACCACTCTCTAGGAGAGTTGGTTGGTTTCTGTACCACTCGACATGTGAGTTGGACAGTTTGTTATTGTGATCCTCGAAGTTGTTAAGTAAGAGGAGTATTGTCCTTGGAGGAAGCTGTTAAGTAACTCTAAGTTGTGTCTTGGAAGTGTGTTTTCCTTGTTGAATTATTGTATAGGTAAAGAGCCGTTGATGCAGTGGCGGAGTGTTGACTGCTAGACATCATTGCGATGATTGGGAGTGAGAAGGGTTTCTCATACCTAGAGAGGATCTAGGTAGAAGGGTCATTGGGTAGTGATTAAGTGATAAGCTGTAAACGGAGAGTTTAGCTTTGAATTGATACTGCTGATAGTGAACTTCATCCCTGGCTTGGTAGCCCCCAGAGTAGGTGTGTTAAACCAAACTGGGTTAACAATTCTGTGTGTCTTGCTTTTATCTTTTCAGTACCGTGATTATTGTTATATACCTTGCCATTCGTGTTCATGTCAAACCAGATGTCGAATGACATGTTATCGGACATCTGAAGTCTGCACATGTACCAGAATTTCACAAATCATGAAGATGAAACTACTGCTAAGTGAATCAACAAAACTCAAAACTTCTTGAGCAATACAAGTTCAAAATCGAATCACACCTATGCACACAATCATCAATGGATGAAACAAAATGAGGTTTTATCACTCATCAAACAAACATGCAAACATCTGGAACCAATTATGCATCCAACAAACAACATGCATTAAAGAGTGAAAAAGAAGGAATCAAATGGTCTTCAAAGGTTGTAACTTGGCTTGGCTACAAGGAAGGGTCATTTCTCAAAGTCATTGAACCAAACTTACCTACCCCTAAAGAGCATTCCACACTTAAAATCAAAACACTTCAAGATTTTCACCTTCTTGCTTTCATTGGAGGCATCATTACAACTGTCATACCCCAAATTTTGACCACTAAGATTTCCCATCATTGTGCAAATCATCATCACAATATGTATGAACCATTAGTCTCCCCAAAGATGGGTGAGCATCCAATACAATCAGACTTAGGGTTTCAAGCCCTCTCAGAGCTCTTAGACAAATGATCAATCAAGAAATGACATAATCTTCAACTTGTCTAGCCTCTCAAATATCCACAAAGGATCAATAGGACTCCCACTTCAAGGATTAAGCACAAGGCTTCTCCCTTCTAGGTGGATCAAGCCTTAAGATCGCCAGTGTCACCAAATTAGGGTTTGGTCGACCAGGGCCTCCAGATGGAAATTTTCCTCTGGGCATGAGCCAATGCTTCAAAGCATAACCTATGATGCTCCAAGGGATCTCATGAACCCAATCATCAAGTCAATTTAGCCTCAGGGGATGCATTCATAAAAAAATCAGGAATTAGGGTTTCTTAACCTAATTCACCCCTAAGTTGACTTTTGGGACAAAACATGAGCTAAAACCTCAAGAGAGGATTTGAGGGTCTCAAATACATCACATTGATCCATTTGTAATAATGGATTGATCCAAGAAGCTTGAACAACAAGTTTCAATTTCATCAGAACCACAGGTAGGGTTTCGCGGAAAAAGTCAACTGTATCCTTGACTTTTGATCAGGACATGCTCCCAAACCCTAAGACATGATTCAATACACCCTATAACACCTATGAAATCAATCAATCTAGTTTGATTTAGGTCAAGGACTTGATTTCATAGAGGATCGCACAGTTTGGAATTCATCTAATAAAAAGTCAACTGTGCACACAAGTTAAACTTTGACTTTTTGAGATTTTTCACAATTATGGTTCTTTGACCCCAAAATGATGTTAATGTATGATTGGAATCATCATTCATCAAGAAAAATAAGAAAAGTGGGATAACTTGTAAAAGGGGTAACCATAAAAAACTTGAAAATTTTCTAAGTTATGGAACAAAGTGGCTAGGGTACCAACTTTGGAGGATCATAACTCCTAAACTACAAGGCCATTTTTCCCATCCAAAGCTGGATTTGTAGCTCTCATTACCCTCTACAAAAGCTTCAACTACAACTCATTCCAATTCCCCATGTATTTCAAGTTATGGAATGATCAAAATCAAGAAAAGTCAAAATGTCACTTTTTTCCAACACTTAGTGAAATTTTTACTAAGTCAGAATCTGCCTTCACTTTTTTCCAAATGTAGGGGCATTTTTCACTTGGATCCAAAAAGAATCAAAACCAATTATGATCAAACAGTTATTGTATCATATGAGGGCTTTCCAAAATGGCCAAGAACTCCATCAAATTCCACTTGAGCCATGAGATATGACAATGGCAATATGCCTTACTGAAAACTGCCAAGGCTAGGCAAAATTTTCCACTTTTGCTCGATTTGGCAAAATCAAATAATTCCAAGCCTTGTCATCCCTTTGGGCACATCTGAGGATCAAATTTAAAGGGAACAAACACTGATCCAAGCCTCCAAAGTCTTTGGAACAAGAAGTAGCATGCCAAACCTAGAAATCCCTAAAAGAGGGACAAGACTCCAATTTTGGATTGGAGCATTTAATGGATGCACCAAGGTGGCATGTACTGACACATTTGCAACTGAATTCAGTCAAGAATGATTCAACAACTAGGGAACCACAGCTCTGTGCTCTAACCTTTAGTCAATGGCTAGAGGAGACTTGGATTCTTATTGATCAACATTGGCCAAACCTCTGCTGCAGTTGCCATTCACTATTGATCCCAAAGCAAACTTGCTTTACTATAAATAGAGCTCATTTGTGCTCAGTTTGAGTACACCAAAGCCATCAAACAGATGCTTTCCTCAAAATCACTTTCTTTAGGCAAAAATACCTTCTTTAGCAAGGTAACTCTGAGTTTTTGAGTTAGAGAGCATTTCCATCACAGCTCATGATCCAAACACATCCAATATGCCATATCTAAGTTGTCCAAACTCACACAAGTGACCCGTAATCCTTAAATCTCAAAGTCACCTCTCAAAACCTCAAAATAGGCTTTTTTTTGCATTTTTCAAGCCATGTCTTGATTCAGTCACTTTCCAAACCAGATAAAACCTCAAACACACTCCAAATATCATCCTTGAACTGTCCCAAATGCCTCCCAACATCTGGAACGCCATTTGAGAGAGTTGCTATTTTGGCCATTTTAACCCCTGTTGCAAGAAAGGGCCAGTTTTTGTTTTTGCAGGTTCCAGCTGATTCCAATCATCCTAAAAGCTTCTAAGGGATCATTTGAGAGTGTCCAAAGCATCAAACCATTTTTAGAACAAGAAACTTGGCAGATTGCACAAAAAACTCCAAAAGCCCCAAAAGAGGTAAGCATCATGACTTGAACTTTCCAAAATATGCATTTCTTTGAAGTCCACTGATCATGCATCTCTTCTACATGTCATATGTGTTGTGTTTGCATCAATTTATCATGTAATTCATACCTGTACCAAGATGTAGCACAGAAAATGCAAAATATGGACTAGTTCAAAACCACTATCGGATTTTGAGGAGGGATCATGATCTGAAAAAAATACCACTACCATTGGATTCCTTGTGAAATTCTAGGCCAGGTGCATATAAATTTTGTCCCCAACCATGGAGAAATGAGAAAGTTATGGACCTTCCCGTTTCATGTCAAAACTTGCCTTGCCTTGCCTTGGGCCAGGCCAAAAGCAAGGCAATCCTTGTATATTTATGGTTGTGTTTCAATCAACGGATGTATCACCACCCCAGTGGTAAGGCGCACGTCCTATACACAAGAGGTCTGGGGTTCGAATCCCCCTCGCCCCAGGTCCTCTTTTTGCTATTTTTCCCACTTTTTGTTATTTTCCATATTATTTTTAATAGTTTGAAAAATTAATAACTCCCTCAATTTTAATTATTTTTTATTGGTTCTTTTTGCAAAAAATCACAAAAATGTTGAAATATTTTATTCCCCAAAAAAATTAGATTTATATTATTTATTTAATATAATTAGTATTTTTGTGAATAAATATCTTTTATTTGTTTTTAAACCTTTTAAAAATAAATATCCATTTTGGAAAATCAAAACCACATAGGTTTTAATTCATCTTGTGATGAAAGCATCATTTTTCAAACCTAAAACCAAAATCACAAGTTGTTTATTCAAACTTATTTGGAATTTTTATCATTTGTATTAATTTTCTTTGAATAATTATATTAAAAAATGATGAAATTAGGGTTTTATTGATTTTCACCCTAACAAACTTTTCCGAACACTCATGGGCCTCTAATAGAGTGTAAGACCCAATCCTTTGTAAATACAAACCTATTTTGGGCCTCAAATGTTGTGTAAGTCCCGTTGTATTTCAAAAGTTCGGCGCGATCATCGCCCGTTTAAAACAAACTATCTGGGCCTTTCCTCGAGCTATAAGACCCATTCAAAACCATATTTGGGCCTCTAATAGTGTGTAAGACCCAATCCCCTTTTGAAACCAAAAACTTTTGGGCCTCAGTCATTGTATAAGACCCACGGCGTTTTCAAAACCTCGGAGCGATCGTCGCCCTTTTCAAAATAAACTCTGGGCTTCTCCTTGAGCTATAAGACCCATCTTTGTTCACTTTCAATCATTTTGGGCCTCTTGAGAGAGTGTATGACCCATCCCCTTGTACATAAAACCTTTCTTGGGCCTCAGTCACTTGTATAAGTCCCTATACAAAACGACAGTGCGATCAGTGATTAAACCCTGGGCCTCTCCTTGAGCTGTAAGCCCCAATTTTCCTTTCAAAAGCACTTTCTCCTTTGATTTTGTAACATACTGTTATTTTCAATTTCTTTGTCGAATAACTAACAATACAGTATGGAAGCTCTACAATCGAGTAAGTGTTTACCCGCTTTCATTTACCGCTTTCATATGTATATAATTGTACTGTGGGGCTGTTTCACTGTAAGTCTTCTTTCATAAACTCATATCGACTGTGTAATACTAGTATAGATATTTAGAGTTTCCCCGGCAACTACGTCTAGAACTAGACAAAACCTCGTCTCCTTACATCCGACGTTCTCCCAGATATTTCAAACATAACCTAAACCATGAGAATTTTCTTTTACAACAATTTTAGATAACTAGATCTAAGAAATCTCCCCCTTGAACAATTCATATACAGAAGGCCAATGTTCCAAGTGAAACCCCTTCTGGAACTGTTCATCAGCCTCCTCTTGGGCTTAGTGCAAGGACTCACAGGCTTCCTAAAAGCATCCCCGCCTCCTCTTGGCCGTTGTACAAGGACCCGTCGGCTTCATAGAAGTTTTCACAGCCTCCTCTTAGGCTTCGTATAATGATTCTTCCTCCGGGAAGATAGCCTCCTCTTGGGCTTCGTACAAATTGTCCCTTCGTCTTCTTAAACGTTTTTCTCGCCTCCTCTTGGGCTTCGTACAAATTGTCCCGACGACCTCTTAAAGGTATAGGAACATAAATTAGTCATCTTAATAGAACAGTCTTTCAAAGAGTCTAGATCTTCCTACGGCAAACGTACTGTCTCTTGATCTCTCTTAAGCATAGTACAAAAGATAAAACTCTAGACTTAGACAGACTAATCTCCTTGAGTCTTGAAGACATTCTCAATTTCCTTTCAAAAATAGGAAAAAACACCCGTAGACTTGGGCAGTCTCAATACCCTTCGGATTCCCCGTTTCCTTAAAGAACAGGAAATAATCCCAGTCCTCATATCAAATCCATGAGTACAACATTACCCATATAAGAACTGATTTTCTCTTTTAACCAACATACTGGACCTGTCACTCAACTGAAACAGTAACCCTAGCCTCCTCTTGGGCTTTGTACAATGATTCTCCCCAGCAGAGTAAACCTTTACAGCCTCTATCTCGGGCTTTGTACGGGATACAAAAACTCTCTCTTGTTGAGTATAAAAGACACTCTTGTTGACTCAATCCTCTTTTAGCCTCTATCTCGGGCTTCGGACGAGATACAAAAACACTCTCTTGTTGAGTATAAAAGACTCTCTTGTTGAGTCAATCCTCTTTGCAGCCTCCATCACGGGCTTTGTACGAGATACAAAACACTCTCTTGTTGAGTATAAAAAGACTCTCTTGTTGAGTCAAACCCTTTTAGCCTCCAGCTTGGGCTTCGTACAGGACACATATAAAAATACTCTCTTGTTGAGTCAACCCTTTTAGCCTCTATCTCGGGCTTCGTACGAGACACAAAAGCATCCTCTTGTTGGGTCAATAGCCTCCTCTTAGGCTTTGTATAAAGAAATCTCCGTTTGATTCAATCAACCTTTTAGCATCAAATCATGCTTTGGTCACAGCATACAAACATCAACAACTCCTTTTCCCTCATCTAATTTCTGTAAGCGGCAAGCCTCTAGATTATTTACATCCACGCCACTGTCCCTCTTTTAGCATGAGAAATTCCTAAGGAAAGATGGCATTGCTCTAAACTGAGTTAAAGTCTTCTCCTTCAGGTTGAAAATCCCCTATAAAGGAAATTATGGCATTGCTGGATTCACATATCCCAGTTAAAGTAATTCTCCTTTATAATCAGTCACCGAACAGTTGTGCCAAACAGACCAAATATTCTCCTTTAGAGATGACAAATTCTCTCTAAAGTCAACACCCTTTTAGCTTCACATCTTGGGCTTCGAACAAGATACAAATAGACCCTTCAGCTTCACATCTTGGGCTTTAAACAAGATATAAACCACCTTTAGCTTCATGTCTTGGGCTTTGAACAAGACACCAAAACATCATTTCCTCCCATAGAATAGGAGGAACTACGATCGCTCTGATTTCCCTATCCCGGGAACACGTAGGCATAAGATTGAAAAAGAATCTTAGCGAGCACACTAATCAAAAAAGCCCAAAGTCCCCTACCTCCATCCAATATGGCGCAGGATCCCAACAAATTCCCCATGAACAGTCCCGGTATTTCGTTCTGAACAAAATAAGCAGAGAGAGGCCCACGAACTAAAACCGCATCTGTAAACCAATAGTTTTGACTGTTTAACCTCAGTTTGCAAGCAGGGTTAGTTGGAGACATCTATTTCCCTTCCTTCATCAGCTTCAATAGTGTAATACCCCAAATTTTGACCACTTAGATTTCCCATCATTGTGAAAATTATCATCACAATATGGATGAACCATCATGCTTCATCAGTCTCCCCAAAGATGGGTGAGCATCCACTATAATCAAAATTAGGGTTTCAAGCCCTCTCTGAGTGCTTAGACAAAGGATCAATCAAGAAATGACATGATCTTCAACTTGTCTAACCTCCCAAGTAACCACAAAGGATCAAAAGGACTCCAACTTCAAGGATTAAGCACAAGGATGCTCCCTTCTAGGTGGATCAAGCCTCAAGATCGCCAGTGTCACCAAATTAGGGTTTTGGTCGACCAGGGCCTCCAGATGGAAAATTTTCATCTGGGCACAAGGCAATGATCCAAAACATGACCTAATATACTTCATGGAACCTCATGAACCCATGCATCAAGTCAATTTTGCCTCAGGGGATGCATTCATCAAAAATCAGGAATTAGGGTTTCTTGACCTAATTCACCCCTAAGTTGACTTTTGGGACAAACCATGAGCCAAGACCTCAAGACATGATTTGAGGGTCTCTAATATACCATATTGATCCATTTGGAACAATGGATTGATCCAAGAAGCTTGAGCAACAAGTCTCAATTTCATCTGCACCACAATTAGGGTTTTAAGGGAAAAGTCAACTGTAACTTTGACTTTTGACCAAGACATGCTCCCAAACCCTAATACATGATTGAATATACCCTATGACACCCATGGAACATGTCCATCAAGTTTGATTTAGGTCAAGGACATGATTTCCTGAAGAATTGCACAGTTTGGAATTCATCTGATAAAAAGTCAACTGTGCACAAAAGTCAACTTTGACTTTTTGAGATTTTTCACCAAAATGGATTTTTAACCCTAAAATGATGTTAATGTATGATTTGAATCATCATTCATCAAGAAAAATCAAGAAAAGTGAGATAACTTGTAAAAGGGGTAACCATAAAACTTAGAAATTTTTCTAAGTTAAAAATAAAGTGGCAAAGGTACCAACTTTGGAGGACCATAACTCCTAAACCACAAGGCCATTTTTTCTCATCCAAATATGGATTTGTAGCCCTCATTATCACCTACAAAAACTTCAACTACAAGTCATTCCAATTCATTAAGGATTTTGAGTTATAGAGTGATCAAAGTGGCTGAAAAGTGAAAATGTCACTTTTTCCAACACTTAGTGAAATTTTCACTAAGTCAGATTCTGCCTCACTTTTTGCCAAATGTAGGGGGATTTTTCACTTGGAATCAAAAGAGATCAAAACCAAACTTGTTCAAACAGTTGTTGTATCATGTAAGAGCTTTCCAAAATGGCCAAGAACATTGCCAAATTCAACCTACACCATGAGATACAACATTGCCAAGTTGCCTTGCTGAAATCTGTCAAGGCAAGGCAGAATTTGCAACTTTGGTTGATTTGCCAAAATCAGCCAAATTCAATTGCTCCTATCCACTTTGACACCTCATAGGATTGAATCTAAAGGGGACAATCATTGAGCCAAGCCTCCAAAGTCCATGGAACAAGAAATAGCATGTTGAACCTAGAATGGCCAAAATAGGGACAAGACTTCAAATTTGGAATGAGGCATTCTATGGAACCATCAAGGTGGCATGGACTGAGCCATTCTCATCTGAAATCAGTCAAGACTTATCCAAGACCAAGGGAACCAAAGCTCTGTGCCCTAACCTCTAGTCAATGGCTAAAGGAGAATTGGATTCTCATTGGACAACATTGGCCAAACCTACTTACCAGCTGCCATGCACTATTCCTTGCAAAACAAACTTACTCTACTATAAATAGAGCTCAATTGTGGTCAGTTTGAGTACACCAAAGCCATCTAACAGATGCTTTCCTCAAAATCTCTTCTTTCACTCCAATTTTGCCTTCTAAGGCAAGTCACTATCGGGTTTTGAGTTTGAGAGCAATTCCAATCAAACCAATCACTCACACACCTCACATACATCACATATGAGCTGATCAAACACTTAGATTACTTCTGAAACATCAATTTCACAAAATCACCAGCTGGTTGCTCAAGGTTTTAACCAAAGTGCAGCTGAGGTACCACAAAATGATCCAGCCAATTTCAATCAAGTCCAACCATCCAAACACAATCCATAGGGTGTAGGGAAGCTGTTCAGATCATCACCACTCATCTGTAACACCTCCAAATCAAAAATCACTTTGAACTTGCTGTAACGACTTGGAGGTAAGCACATACTTGGTCATCTCTCAATCTATGCATATTTCCTCGCACAATAATTTGGCCATATGTTCATAATCATGCATGGAATGTTTTCCCTCAATTAATTGCATTGTTTGAATCGTGTATCAAAAATCCTAGCCTTCATGCAGAAATTAGGGTTCTTGAGGTCTCTTCGTGATTTCTTGTTGTATGTTTAATTTAAATGAAATTAAAGTACAAAGACATGATCGTGAGGTTGAGGCGAGCATAATGATATGTGGATTGCATGATATGATTACGTATTCATGGAGATTGGATAGAAAATGCAAATCTGAGAAACCAAGAACACGCGCGTGTTCTTCAGCTTGTTCTTGGCGCCATTTTTAGAAATTTAAATATATGAATTTTGTGATTTTGTTTAATTGATTCAAAAATTAATTTCTCTCTGAGTTTTAATCATTTTGAGTTGATTCTTTTTTTAATAATTCACAAAAATGTTTAAATATTTTATTTTCACAAAAAATCCCAAAAATATTATTTATTTCATATAATTGATATTTTTGCAAAGAATTAATATTTTAATTGTTTTTGACATTTTAAATATTTTTTCCACATTGATTTTGCAACTTTTAATGCTTTCTAATTATTTTATAGGTCAATACTTAATTTTTGAAGCATTAATCCAAGATCACAATTTTTTCCATGTGTTAAACAATTTTTGATCATTTTAATTGAATTTGTATTCAATTAAATACATTTTGGAAACAAATTAGGGTTTTGGATTAATTCAACCCTCATAAATCATTTTCAAAACTTTTTGGGCCTCTTGAGAGAGTGTAAGACCCATCCCCCCTTGTACAAAAACTTTTTGGGCCTCACTCATTGTATAAGTCCCTCTGTACAAGTAAACGGCGCGATCGTCGCCCGTTTAAAAATAAAAATCATCTGGGCCTCTCCTTGAGCTATAAGACCCATTCAAAACACTTTTATGCCTCTATTAGAGTGTAAGACCCAATCCCCCTTTTAACCAAAACATTTTGGGCCTCACTTATTGTATAAGTCCCTCTGCGTTAAAAGAAAACCTCGGCGCGATCGCCATTTTTAAACGAAAAATCAATTGGGCCTACCCTCGTGTTATAAGCCCCTCTCTTTTCTTTAAACCTTTTTTGGGCCTCTTGAGAGAGTGTAAGACCCATCCCTTTGTACAGAAAACCATTTTTGGGCCCCAGTCACTTGTATAAGTCCCGCTGTACAAAGTCAAACAGTGTGCTCACTGATAAAACCCTGGGCCTCTCCTTGAGCTGTAAGCCCCAAATCTTTCTTTTTCAAAGCACTTTCTCCTTTGATTTTGAATATACTGTTGTTTTCAATCTTTCTTTGTTGAACAACTAACCAAACAGCATGGAAGCACTCCAACCGAGTAAGTGGTTATCGCTTTCATTTACTGCTTTCATATTATAAATTGTATTGTGGGGCTGCTCACTGTAAGTCTCCTTTCATAAACTCATATCTACTGTGTAATAATAGTATAGATATTTCAAGTTTCCCCGGCAACTACGTCTAGAACTAGGTGACACCGTTTCATTTATTCGTAGAAATAGACGCCTAGATCCCCAATAGGAGCACCAGATACAGTCTTCTCTTCGGCTGTCCTCCTTAGGAATCGTCAAGAAGCTCTACTCCCCAAGATGAATCTATTCTCCGTGAATGGCATCTATGAGTTTCTTCCAAATTCTCGAACTTTCCTGACTTGATCTATTCCTTGTGGATAGCTTGACTTGAATGTCTCGGGGTTTGGGTACCCCCTACGGTCATAATCTTGGACCTTAACTAAGGAACCCTCTTTAAAAGCTAAAAGTCGCTGGATAGTAAACCTCGCACGTTTACCAGTGGTTTTTATCTTTAAAAGAGTTATCTCTCCTAATGGAAAGGAGATGATAGACCCACGGGCTTCTTAAAAGCATCGGCCTCCTCTTGGGCATTATTCAAGGACACTACGACTTCTTAGAAGTATTCACAGCCTCCTCTTAGGCTTCATATACTGATCTCTTCCTTCGGGAATGATAGCCTCCTCTTGGGCTTCGTACAAGGACCCGTAGGCTTCTTAAAAGTTTCCAGCATCCTCTTGGGCTTCGTACAAATTGTCCCGACGACCTCCTAGAGGTATAGGAACAGAACCTAGTCATCCTCATAGAACAGTCCTTTCATAGAGTCTACTACTATTTCTCAAAGCATAGTACAAAAGATAAAACTCTAGACTTGGACAGTCTAACTTCCTTGAGTCTCAAAGACATTCTCAAGTGACCCATTCGTTAAATAAGAAGGAAACCCGCAGACTCAGACAGTCTCAATACCCTTCGGATTTCCCGTTTCCTCAAAGAGAAGGAAATATCCCTGATCCTCAGATCAAATCCCTGAGTACAGTGTTGCTCATATAAGAACTGATTTTCTCTTTTAAAATCAGTATATTGGATCTGTCACTCAACTGAAACAAACCTTTAGCCTCCATCTCGGGCTTCGTACGAGATACAAAAACACTCTCTTGTTGAGTATCAAAGACTCTCTTGTTGAGTCAAACTTTTAGCCTCTATCTCGGGCTTCGTACGAGACACAAAGACTCCCTCGTAGAGTCAAACAAACAATAGCCTCTATCTCGGGCTTCGTACGAGACACAAAGACTCTATCGTCAGGTCAAAAACTTTTAGCCTCTCTCTCGGGCTTTGTACGAGACACAAATTAGCCTCCTCTTAGGCTTTGTATAATGATTTTCCTAGCGGAAATTAGCCTCCTCTTAGGCTTTTGTATAAGAAAACCACTGGTTGATCCAATCAACCTTTTAGCATCAAAGCTGTGCCTCGTTCACAGTACACAAACATCAACAACTCCTTTCCTTTCATCTAATCGCTGTAAGCGGCAAGCCTCTGGATCATCTATATCCATGCCACTGTCCCTCTTTTAGCATGAGAAATTCCTAAGGAAAGATGGCATTGCTCTACACTGAGTTAAAGTCTTCTCCTTCAGGTTAAAACCCTTTCTTCGGAAATTATGGCATTGCTCGGATCCGCGTATCCCAGTTAAAGTAATTCTCCTTCCCCCTCTTTAGAGATGATAAATTCTCTCTAAAGTCGAGGTCTTTCAGCTTCACGTCTTGGGCTTTGAACAAGACACAAATAGACCTTTCAGCTTCACATCTTGGGCTTTGAACAAGATATAAACCACCTTTCGCTTCACGTCTTGGGCTTTGAACAAGACACCAAAACACCAAAAAAACCCATTTCCTCCCATAGAATAGGAGAAACTACGAACACTCTGATTTCCCTATTTCGGTAAACGGGAATACGTAGGCATAAGATTGAAAGAAAAGATCTTAGCGAGCACACTAAATAAAAAACCCAAATCCCATATCTCCATCAATCAAAAAGCAGTAAGTCAAAAGCATCAGTCCTAACATCCTAATCCTTGTTCCCCGCTAGAAAGTCCTAGAAAGAAAGAAAACAGTATTGGTGAAAATACAAATAACCAATACAAAGGCCCCCCACATTGATAGCATCCGTAACCTAACATACCGCTGTTTAAACTCAGTATGCAAGCAGGGTTAATTGGAGACATCTATTTCCCTTCCTTATTCAGCTCACAATAGGATAAAAAATGAATCGACCTGTAGTTTAAGCTCAACCGCAGAGAGCGACCAGCGCTTAAGAACCGCGTCCAAAATCGCTCGCTACAGAAAAGTGGCGCCCACCGTGGGGCACATTTCTTTCTTTCTACTTCTCTTGTGTGAAAGATTACACAAACGGTGACTCTGCTGGGGAGTCTCCTTTTCTACCTTAGGGCATCATCCCTGTTTTCTACGGAAAATGGGAAGTCTACCGAAGAGAAAGATTGACCTATGCTGGTCCATCTCTTAGGCAGGGAACCACAGATTGGGGCTTCCGCCGGGGAACTCATTTCTGTCAGGAACTTAGGATTCATAGCTTTAAAGGTCTAGGATGGTTAGGACAAATATATATACTGCTTTTCCTAAATGCTATACGTGTTTATTTTTCTGCTAATGGGAATGCGGGTGATGCCGTATGTGGAAAGATTGAGTATACACCTAGAAAAGCCAACCCTTTCGTAGTGCGGAAACTATCGGAAATAGTTGTTACGCGATACTACCCTCATTTGAGGCTGGTGATCTATTCTCGGTGAATAGCACTTACTCTAAGATTGCACACAACTCGCTGGCGATCCGCTTGTTGTCTGCCTTCCTGGGAGGAGCTGATGATAATGAGTACAGGTACAAAAATCACCCTAGTATAAACCTTTGGGGATGGGTAGAGCCTTGACTTCATGACAACAACCCTCTGACCCCATGTTTTTTCTATGTTTTTGTGTGCTGCATTCATGCATCCATTTAATAAAACATTAAAACATTCAAAAAACGTTCTCTTCTAGTCTCTCTGTTTTTCAAATTAAACTAAGACTGTGATTGCAAATATCAGAGAAAAAGATTACGCTAATGGATTTTGGTAGAAGGAGAACTCGCCAGTATACCTTCAAGGTTCCAAAACTAGGGGATTTGAGAAGGTTAGCAAGGATGATCGTTAACCCAGAGGCTTTCAGAGCCAAGCACGGTGGTTTACTACCACTGTTAAGAGTCCATGTGATTGAGGGAATCATGGATGCGTTCATTCAGTTCTACGATCCGGTTTATCACTGTTTCACATTCCCGGATTACCAGCTATCACCAATGCTGGAGGAGTATTCTCATCTGATTGATCTACACAGTACAAATCGAGCTCCATTTTCTGGACTGGAAGAAATTCCAAAGAATCAGACTATTGCAAGAGCAATTCATTTGGACGAGTCTGAGGTCAGGACTCACATGACCACTAAGGGTGGCATCCAAGGTTTGCCAGCCCAGTTCTTGACAAAAAAGGCTCTATACTTCGCTAGTATAGGGAACGGGACTGCTTTTGAAAGCATCTTTGTCTTGCTCACCTACGGATTATTTTTGTTTCCCAACATCAATAACTTCGTCGATATTAACTCCATTAAGGTTTTTCTCATTGGAAACCCTGTACCGACTTTGCTCGCAGATGCGTATCATTCTGTACACTTGGGAAATTTGTACAACGGAGGGGAGATCACATGTTGTGTACCTTTGCTTTACAAATGGTTTATCTCTCACTTGCCCAAGTCTGCTGCTTTTTGGGATTGCAAGAGTGTCTTACGTTGGTCGCAGAAGATCATGTCTCTCACCAATTCTGATATAGATTGGTGTAATAGGATTTATGAGGGAATCAGAATCATTGACCGTTGTGGAAACTTCCCCAGCGTACCCCTTATAGGAACTAAAGGAGGAATCAACTACCATCCGGTATTGGTTCGCCGTCAATTTGGATACCCGATGAGACACATCCCACTGGGTGTTCATCTGGAAGGTCTTTTCTTCAAAGAAGGAGAAAATGACAGAGCACTAAAGATGGAAATAGTGCAAGCTTGGAAACAGGTTCATAAGAAAGGACGAGAGTCTTTGGGAAAACCGGACTGTGTCTCGGTGGAGCCTTATCTCCATTGGGTACAAACCAGAGCTCTCAAGCTAAAAATGCCTTATCCTCGTTACGGAATTCTTCCACCGAGGGAAACTGTCATGTACTTCATGACGGAAACTGAAAAGCTTCAGGTTACTCTCAACAAAGTTCAAAAGGAAAGAAGGTCTTGGAAGAACAAGTACCGCACCCTCGACGTAGAGTGCATCAAAATACAACAATTACTAAAAGAGAAAGATGCTCTGATTGAAATTTTGGAGCAGCATGCTGTAGAGAATCAAGATGACCAAAGGAATTTGCTCACTCCTTTCACTTGGCAAACGAATGACAACCCGACAACGGCCCGAGCGCCCCGGTCAAAGAAAAGGAAGATACCAGAATCAGCACCCGGTTTCTCCTCAGAGAGGACTCGGGACCCATTAGTTTAGGTTTCTGTTTCTCCACTTTGTAATCTACTGTATTTCCATTTCTGTAATCCTTTGGAATTCAATAAAAAGGGGTTTCCCCACTGTTTGATATTTGCAATCTAATTGTCGAAGTTTATTTTGATTAAACTAAAAAACAATTAATATAATCATTGCATTCATCATTCTCACATCGCGTATTCTTCTTCCCTACGAATCTCACGTTTGTGTCTCGATTCTAGAGTCAAACTGTCTCATTCGTACAATACTCGGGCCAATCGTCAGAAAAAGATGGATGATCTTGAGGAAGAAAACAGAGAGTTGAAAGAAGAGATCGACGCTCTGTGAGAGGATATGAGAAAGCTTCGTAACGACATGCAAGCCATGGCAGAAGCTCAGTTACAAAGAACTGTGATCTTAGAGATCACCTCAACGCCCATCATAGAAAAGTATGATCCTAGGTATCAGATGCCGAAAGATCATCCTTGGGGCATGCCTGTTAACTATATCCCGGAAGGATATGTTCCGCCGATCACTGAAGATCAGGGAATTGCAACAGAAGCCGCTGGGCCTGAAGGTTACAAACTTCGGGAAAGCGAAGATGCTAGGGGCATACTGAAGACTCCTGAAGGTTACAAACTTCGGGAGGCGCCAAGACTTACTGCCGTAGTCACGGTACCACCCCCTGTGGTGCACACTGTCCCAGAAGGACAGATTCCACAGACACCTTCTGGTAAGAAGGAAACTATGTTTGACAGAATGGATGAATTCCAAGAGCAGTTCTTGGAAATGCAGAAAGAACTGCAAGCCATTCGCGGTCAGGATCTATTTGGAAAGGACGCCGCAGACCTCTGCTTGGTCCCAAATGTGAAAGTCCCGCACAAGTTCCAAGTGACCGACTTTGAAAAATACAAGGGTAACTCTTGCCCTTAGAGCCATCTGGTGATGTATGCTCGGCGGATGTTAGCTCAGACGGAGAATCGGGACCTGCTGATTCACTACTTCCAGGATAGTTTAACCGGCGCCGCACTCAAATGGTACATGGGTTTAAACCGTACTACGATCAGTACATTCAGAGATCTTGGTACTGCCTTCGTCCAACAATACAAGTACAATTTGGACATGGCACCCGACAGAGATCAACTCAGATCAATGTCGCAAAAGGAAAAGGAAACCTTTAAGGAGTATGCTCAAAGGTGGCGTGAAATTGCCGCTCAAATTTGTCCACCTCTTGAGGAAAAAGAGATGACAAAAATCTTCTTAAAGAACTTGGGCTCATTTTACTACGACCGAATGGTTGCCAGTGCGCCCAGTGATTTCACTGAAATGGTCGGCATGGGTGTACATCTTGAGGAAGCCGTCCGAGAAGGACGTTTGGTAAAAGACACTGGATCGACGAGCGGTACTAAAAAATATGGTAGTGCTCTCCCTAAGAAAAAAGAGCAAGATATTGGGAATATCTCTCTCGGAAAGCAAAGGCGACGTTATCAGCCAGTAGTAGCTGTTACTCCTGCTATCGGCCCCGCGCCTGTTCTTATGTATCAACCTCAGGTTGCGCAGAGCCAACCTGACCAACAAAGGACACAACAGCCTCTTCAGCAGGCTCGTCCTCCATATAACAACAACCGTACAATACGGCCACCAGGATTTGATCCTATACCCGTAACGTACGCAGATCTGTTTCCGTTACTGCTGGCTAAGGGGCACATCCAGACTAAGTCTCCTCTTACAGTACCGGAAAATCCGCCTTTTTGGTTTAAAGCGGATCAAACATGCCCTTATCATCAAGGAGGTTCAGGGCATAACATTGAGACTCGTCTCAATTTCAAATCCGACGTGCAAAAGCTTGTTAGGAGCGGGCTCTTATCTTTCAAAGATACGAATCCTAATGTTCTTACGAACCCGCTGCCTCAACACGAGAAAGCTGCAGTCAATCTGATTGAGAAAGAGACTAACAATGTCTATCAAATTCACGATGTACTCTTATTGGGGACCAATCTGGTCAAGATGCATTGTAGACAGAGTGGATATGGCCAGGTGCCACCACACAACTATGACAGTTGTAGCGTCTGTTCGGAAAGTAACCAAGGGTGTTACCTTGTGAGGGCAGCTCTTCAGGGTCAGATCGATCATGGAGAAATTCGTCCATATCACGGTTCAGGACCCATCATTTGGTCTCCGAACTACCTTGCCGAGCAAGTTAAGGATGTTGTCACGATCTCTGGTCATCACAGGACCAGGGATGTTTTTGCCATCATCCCTCTACTTGACAAATCTAGAGTTCCCAACCGGGAATGGATCAAGGTTACTTATGATGGTCAGAAAAATCAGAAGGTTCCCATAGTCATCTATCTACCGGGGCTACTACCATATGAATCAGCTAAGGCAATCCCTTACAAATACGGTGCAACAATAATCGAGAATGGAAAGGAAATTCCATTACCCTCCGTCGTGAATATTGCAGACATCAGTCGTGTAACACAGAGCGGTCGAATCTTCAACCGAGGGGTTGGAGAATCCAACAAAGAAAAGGAACATCAGGCGGAAATTCCTGATCCACCAGTCAGTCAATCTAGTAATCCCGATTTTTCAAAAGACAAAGATGAGATGCTAAAGCTCATCCAAAGGAGTGAATATAACATTGTTGATCAACTGTTACAGACTCCTTCAAAGATCTCAGTATTATCACTGTTACTCAGTTCAGAAGCACACAGAGAGGCTCTACAGAAAGTCTTGGAGCAAGCCTTTATGGAACAGGATGTAACAATCAGACAATTCGATAGCATTGTCTCTAACATCACTTCCTGCAATAATTTGGGATTTAGTGATGAGGAATTACCTGAAGAGGGTCGTCATCATAACATGGCGCTCAACATTACAGTTAACTGCCAGGGCGATGCTTTAGCCAATGTACTGGTAGACACAGGGTCAGCCCTGAATGTTATGCCGAAGTCCACTTTGACGCAATTATCATTTAAGGGCCCTCCGATGAGAGTCAGCGAGGTCGTCGTCAAAGCATTCGACGGATCCAGAAAAACGATTATCGGCGAAGTTGATCTTCCCATAACTATTGGTCCTCACACTTTCCAAATCACTTTCCAGGTCATGGACATCCGGGAAACATACAGTTGTTTATTAGGAAGACCTTGGATACATAAGGCTGGAGCGGTTACTTCAACCCTCCACCAAAAGCTAAAGTTCGTCAAGAACGATCAACTTGTCACGGTTTGTGGGGAACAAGCCTTGCTTGTGAGTAACCTATCGTCATCTGCTTGTGTAGAACCCGAGGAGGTTATTGGAACTCAGTTCCAAGCACTATCGGTGAGCAAGAATGATCAATCCAAAGAAGGAACTTCAATTTCTTCATACAAAGATGCTATCAAAGCGGTCGAGAGTACCGATACAAAAGGATGGGGATAGCTTGTCATTCCCACTGACAATAAAATAAAGAAGGGTCTTGGTTTTTCTGCGACCTGTGCTCAGACAGCCGCCAACGATGAAAGTCTTCATCCCCTTAAAAAATTCTTCCACAGTGGAGGTTTTCTTCACCCAGTGTCTCAGACAGTTCATGCTATCAATGAGGAAGATCCCTCTGACACAGATGAAGAATGGAAGTCCTACCTTAACAAGGACGGCTATATGTCTCAGGAAGAGGTGCCTATGCCTTTTTGCTTTCCTACAGAAAGTCCGAGATTTATACCAAGATCAGATGTCGAAATGATCTACGGAGATTGTGATCCGGAAGGATGCCGTGCTCCGCCAAACTCATTAGAGGAAGACACTCTGATGAAAGAAAACTTTGATCACAATTACTATGGCCCGATGGATGGTCTGCCAATGTGGCAGCCTTACCCAGGAAACTTGGGGCAAGAAAGTCAGCCGAGTAATGAAACTCAGTTGAGCGTCATTGAACAGAATACCTGTGTCCCCGCCATGTCATGGGGTCAACACTCAGGTCATTCGGAAACTACTCAACATGAAGATGAATTCACAACGTTTGCAGGACTAGAATTCATCAACTATGCTTTTCCTGAGGTCAACGTCATCGAGAGGGATGACTTCTCCAGTTCCAAAGAAGTTTGGGACACTTTGGGACAACCAAGTGGAAAATACGACTTTATGGTCAAGTACACTGCTCCCGAAAGCTCTCGTATCAAGCTCGAAGATATCCAGTCAACTGGATGGGGAGATACAACTGAGGGCACCAATGCTATGCAAAGTGCAACAGAGGAATCCTCCTACGACAATTCTGCTTGGGAGACAGATTCCAATGATCCTGCTCCACCAAAAATCAGCGTCATTTCTAAAGACAAATCAAGGAAGGTGCCAGACTTTGTGATTCACCGAGGAGTTCGCCGCCAATGGGTTGCCGTCGAGGTTCCGAAGGTCGTTCATCAGTCAAAGTAATTGCCATCTTTAACCTTTCACCCTGCCTAGGTGAAACGGATATTTTGATAGGGCTCGCTTTTTGTAAATTTCCCTCTTCGCTTTGCCCAGAGCGAGTGAGTTTTGTTTTATAGGGCTGTAGTTTCAAGATTCGACTTGTTCATTAATAAAATAACGTCGTTCTGTAATTTCCGCATTAATTGCTGTTTTCTCTTTTTGCTTTTTTAGAAAATGGTAATCCTAAAAAACAATTCAAAAATAAAAACAAGCAGTAAAATAAATACACTGCACACACTTACATTTTCTCTATCTCTTCTAAACACGAATCATCACGTCATGCAGATTGCTTGTTTTATACCCCGTTGAAACATACGATCCGATGCCTTCTTCCAACTTTGAGTTCTCGGTATTCGAGGCTGAAGAAGAAAATAATAACGAAATTCCAGAAGAGATCTCCCGACTACTCAGACAAGAGGAAAGGTCCGTTGAACCTCATAAAGAACCGTTGGAAACGGTAAACTTGGGTTCAGAAAAAGAGAGAAAAGAAATCAGGATCGGAGCATTGCTCAGTCCAACTGCCAGAGAGGGTTTGATAAAGCTTCTCAAAGAATTTCCCGATGTATTCGCTTGGTCCTATCAGGATATGCCAGGGTTGGATACCAGCATCGTGGAACATCACTTACCGCTAAGATCGGAATGTCCGCCAGTAAAGCAAAGGTTGAGACGAACTCACCCGGACATGGCCATCAAAATCAAAGAGGAGGTACAGAAATAGATCGACGCGGGTTTCCTCGCTACATCTGAATATCCTCAATGGTTAGCCAACATCGTACCCGTTCTCAAAAAGGATGGAAAGGTCAGAATGTGTGTTGATTACAGAGATCTAAACAAGGCAAGTCCAAAGGACGAATTTCCTTTACCACACATTGACATGCTGGTTGACAGCACAGTAAAGTTCAAAGTATTCTCCTTCATGGATGGATTCTCGGGCTATAATCAGATCAAAATGGAGCCGAAAGACATGGAGAAAACTTCGTTCATTACCCCATGGGGTACCTTTTGTTACAAGGTAATGCCGTTCGGTTTGAAGAATGCCGGGGCAACCTATCAAAGGGCCATGACTACTCTGTTTCATGACATGATACATAAGGAAATCGAGGTATATGTCGATGATTTGATTGCAAAATCAAGAACAGAGGATGAGCACGTTGAACATCTTTCAAAATTGTTCGAACGTCTAAGAAAATTCAAGCTCCGCTTGAATCCTAACAAGTGCACCTTCGGTGTTCGTTCAGGGAAACTACTAGGGTTCATCGTCATCCAGAAAGGAATTGAAGTTGATCCTGACAAGGTCAAGGCCATTCAAGAAATGCCTTCTCCGAAAACTGAAAAACAAGTCAGAGGATTCCTGGGACGTTTGAACTACATCTCCAGATTCATATTCCTTATGACCGCGACATGTGCGCCGATTTTCAAATTACTCAAAAAGAACCAGGATTGCGTTTGGTCAGAAGATTGCCAAACCGCCTTCGACAGTATCAAGGAATATCTGTTGAATCCTCCGATTCTATCACCTCCAGTGGAAGGAAGACCACTGATCATTTACCTCACAGTCCTAGAGGACTCAATGGGATGTGTACTTGGCCAACAAGACGAAACTAAAAGGAAAGAGTCTGCCATTTACTATCTAAGCAAGAAATTCACCGACTGCGAGACTCGGTACACAATGCTTGAGAAAACTTGTTGCGCTTTGGCTTGGGCAGCCAAACGTCTTCGCCAGTACATGATTCGTCATACTACTTGGTTGGTCTCCGAAATGGATCCAATCAAGTACGTTTTCGAAAAACCTGCTCTCACGGGAAGGATTGCCCGTTGGCAGATGTTACTATCAGAATATCACATAGAGTACCATGCTCAGAAAGCCGTTAAAGGAAGTATTTTAGCCGATCATTTGGCTCATCAACCGATTGACGATCAAGAATCAATCGGGTTTGACTTCCCAGACGAAGATGTCATGTATCTAAAAATGAAAGATTGCGATGAACCGCTACCCAATGAAGTGCCAGAACCAGGTTCCCAGTGGGGACTTATCTTTGATGGAGCAGTCAATCATTATGGAAACAGAATTGGGGCAATCATTGTTACCCCTTAGGGTACCCACCTTCTGTTCACTTCCAGACTTACGTTCAAATGTACGAACAACGAGGCCGAATACGAAGCATGTATCATGGGTCTCGAGGAAGCGATTGATTTAAGGATCAAAAACTTGGACGTATACGGCAATTTAGCCCTGGTTATTAACCAGATAAAAGGAGATTGGAACACATACCAATCAGGATTGATTCCTTACAAAGACTATGCAATAAGGTTGTTACCCTTCTTCAACAGAGTCGACTTTCATCACATCCCTCGTGATGAGAATCACATGGCTGATGCATTAGCCACTCTCTCTTCCATGATTAGTGTAGGTCGATGGAATGACATACCTAAGATCGGCATCATGCGCCTTGAAAGGCCCGCTTACATCTTCGCGATTGAAGCAGTCATAGACGACAGACCTTGGTATCATGATATCAAATTCTTCCTTCAGAAACAAGAGTACCCATCTGGGGCACTCAGAAAAGACAGGAAAACCCTCAGAAGATTGGCTGGAAACTTCTTCCTGAGCGGTGACACTCTTTATAAGAGAAATTTTGACATGGTCTTGCTCCGATGTATCGACAGACCAGAAGCAGACATGCTCATGAAAGAAATTCATGAAGGATCCTTTGGCACTCATGCCAACGGACACACAATGGCGAGAAAAATTCTGAGAGCCGGGTATTACTGGTTGAACATGGAATCCGACTGCTACAAGTACATGAGGAGGTGTCACAAGTGTCAGATATACTCCGACAAAATTCATGTACCGCCATCACATCTCAAAGTTCTTTCTTCCCCGTGGCCTTTTTCCATATGGGGAATCGACATGATTGGTATGATTGAGCCCAAGGCTTCAAACGGACATCGGTTCATCCTGGTAGCCATTGATTATTTCACCAAGTGGGTCGAAGCAGCGTCATTCGCCAATGTAACCCGACAAGTGGTGGTCCGATTTATCAAAAACAATATCATTTGCCGTTATGGTGTTCCAAACCAGATCATTACTGATAATGGATCTAACTTGAACAATAAGATGATGAAAGAGTTGTGTGCAGAGTTAAAGATCGAACACCATAACTCATCTCCCTACCGACCAAGATGAACGGAGCGGTAGAAGCGGCTAACAAGAACATCAAGAAGATCGTTCAAAAGATGGTTGTAACCTATAAAGATTGGCACGAAATGCTACCCTTTGCTCTTCACGGTTATCGAACATCTATCCGCACTTAAACAGGGGCAACCCCTTTCTCTCTAGTATATGGCATGGAAGCAGTGCTCCCCATAGAAGTAGAGATCCCATCAATCCGGGTATTGATGGAAGCTCAGCTCACCGAAGTTGAATGGTGTCAAAGTCGACACGACGAACTGAACCTGATCGAAGAAAAGAGAATCACGGCACTATGCCACGGTCAGTTATATCAACAGAGAATGAAAATGGCGTTCGACAAAAAGGTCCGACCTCGTATTTTCAGAAAAGGAGACCTCGTGCTCAAGAAGATACAATCATTTCTCACTGACTCTTGGGGCAAATGGACCCCAAATTATGATGGCCCATATGTTGTCACGAAAGCTTTCTCAGGCGGCGCCTTGAGACTTGCAACCATGGACGGTGAGGAATTTGCCTACCCCACGAATGTTGATGTAGTCAAGAAATACTTCGCCTAAAACTAGAAAAAAAAAACGTCTTGGTGGATTGAAAACCCGAAAGGGCGGTCCAGGCAAAAGTTAGAGACATGAAAAAAAAATCATCCCGATGGATTGGAAATCTCATAGTACAATCCAGGCAAAAATTAGGGATAATGGCAAGTAACTATGTTCAACAGAGGCAAGTCCCTCAGCAGCAGTTACAGCATCATCTATCGGAGGAAATCTCCAGTCAAAGGTCATCTTCGACGGAAGCTCAGGATGTCCCGAACTCAAAATTGGTAGAAGGATAGTGGTCGTTATGTTTCAACGTAGCCCTTTTCCCTGTAAATTACCATTTTCTAACTTTGTATATACTCTTTGGAATCACGCGTTTGGCTGATCTCCATCTTATCAATAAAATTTGAGCCCTTGTGCTTTTGTTTGTAATTCTTTACTTGTTTTAGCTTTACAGAACGACGTTGTTTAAACTTAATCAGCGATTCTTGAAATAAAACAAAAACAAATTTACTTGTTAAACTTTTTCTGCTTTTAAATTAAAGATGGCATTTCTTTTGACTGTTGAACATTAGAAGAACATCGATCGCTTCTCTCGAAGTAAGCGAACTTCAAAGTGCAGAATCAAAGTACTCCTTCTAAACCAGTTCGCCTGAATGAAGGGGTCAACTGTGTCAGAGACCTTGTTTCGTCTGACATCCTCGGCCGAGTTCTCATCTCCTAAGCCCGATCAACATAGCTCCCAACGGGACTATCTCTCCTAAGCAAGGTCGAATTGCTATTTTGAATCAACGGTACTTCTTCGCCCCACGATGGCCGAGTATCCAATTGTGTTCATCTCTTAGTCTGTATGTTGCGTCTGTTTTGTCAGCACATACATACATACATCATGCATTTTTTATTTGCATTCGCATTTCATATTGCATCACTATCACTCTAGTCGGTCTTGTCCCCTAGTGGTAGAAGTCCTCTCAATCGAGTTGTCAGTTCTTGCCTCGTCAGGAAATACTGTGTCTGAACAACCTCGCTTCCAGTTTAATTCTGGAAAGAAGTTGGTCCTTGACCACTTTGATAACTTGAACCTCTGAAAAGCCAGAGAGAACTTTCAATAAGCATCACTCTTCGCCATTGAAGATGATATCCTTGCTTTCCCGGATTAAGGAAAATCCAAAGAGAAAGCCTCGTGATCAGAGATTCGGCGGCACGCCAGTTTTGCTCTGAAAAACCACTGATGAGAAGGTCATCGGCACCTCAAAATTGGATCCCATCATATGGCATTTCTCCGGGAAGATCCCGAGAAAAGTATGATGTAACCCCAAACGAAAATAGTCTCTCAAGAGACTCGCTTTCCCCAGTAGAATCGACAAATGGCATCTCCAAAACAGAGAAGTTTGTACAACTCTACAACTCAGACGACTGGGTTCCCCAGCAAGTCTGACATCAAATCTTTTCCCACTCAAATGGCATCTCCCCAGGAAAATTCGGCGAGAAGTTTGAAGGAAAACCGCTACACATAGCGTCCCTTGTCAATAAAGTTTATTGACAAAAGAAACTAAGACCAGTTCCTTGGTAGGAAACCAGGATCGAGGGGAAGTTTACAAAAGAAACTTAGACCAGTTCCTTGGTAGGAAACCAGGATCGAGGGGAAGTTTATTTCAGAAACTAAGACCAGTTCCTTGGTAGGAAACCAGGATCGAGGGGAAGTTTAATTACCATTCATAGACGCCGTCAAAATTTTGGATATTCCAATATTTAATCCTCTTGCACCCCGAATGCCCGAATCCTTTCGTCATTCACACCTTCGGGTCCAAGAAGATTAAATAGGGGCATCTGTAATACCCCAAATTTTGACCACTTAGATTTCCCATCATTGTGAAAATCATCATCACAATATGGATGAACCATCATGCTTCATCAGTCTCCCCAAAGATGGGTGAGCATCCACTATAATCAAAATTAGGGTTTCAAGCCCTCTCTGAGTGCTTAGACAAAGGATCAATCAAGAAATGACATGATCTTCAACTTGTCTAACCTCCCAAGTAACTACAAAGGATCAAAAGGACTCCAACTTCAAGGATTAAGCACAAGGATGCTCCCTACTAGGTGGATGAAGCCTCAAGATCGCCAGTGTCACCAAATTAGGGTTTTGGTCGACCAGGGCCTCCAGATGGAAAATTTTCATATGGGCACAAGGCAATGATCCAAAACATGACCTAATATACTTCATGGAACCTCATGAACCCATGCATCAAGTCAATTTTTCCTCAGGGGATGCATTCATCAAAAATCAGGAATTAGGGTTTCTTGACCTAATTCACCCCTAAGTTGACTTTTGGGACAAACCATGAGCCAAGACCTCAAGACATGATTTGAGGGTCTCTAATATACCATATTGATCCATTTGGAACAATGGATTGATCCAAGAAGCTTGAGCAACAAGTCTCAATTTCATCTGCACCACAATTAGGGTTTTAAGGGAAAAGTCAACTGTAACTTTGACTTTTGACCAAGACATGCTCCCAAACCCTAATACATGATTGAATATACCCTATGACACCCATGGAACATGTCCATCAAGTTTGATTTAGGTCAAGGACATGATTTCCTGAAGAATTGCACAGTTTGGAATTCATCTGATAAAAAGTCAACTGTGCACAAAAGTCAACTTTGACTTTTTGAGATTTTTCACCAAAATGGATTTTTAACCCTAAAATGATGTTAATGTATGATTTGAATCATCATTCATTAAGAAAAATCAAGAAAAGTGAGATAACTTGTAAAAGGGGTAACCAAAAAACTTAGAAATTTTTCAAAGTTAAAAATAAAGTGGCAAAGGTACCAACTTTGGAGGACCATAACTCCTAAACCACAAGGCCATTTTTTCTCATCCAAAGATGGATTTGTATCCCTCATTATCACCTACAAAAACTTCAACTACAAGTCATTCCAATTCATTAAGGATTTTGAGTTATGGAGTGATCAAAGTGGCTGAAAAGTGAAAATGTCACTTTTTCCAACACTTAGTGAAATTTTCACTAAGTCAGATTCTGCCTCACTTTTTGCCAAATGTAGGGGGATTTTTCACTTGGAATCAAAAGAGATCAAAACCAAACTTGTTCAAACAGTTGTTGTATCATGTAAGAGCTTTCCAAAATGGCCAAGAACATTGCCAAATTTAACCTACACCCTGAGATACAACATTGCCAAGTTGCCTTGCTGAAATCTGTCAAGGCAAGGCAGAATTTGCAACTTTGGTCGATTTGCCAAAATCAGCCAAATTCAATTGCTCCTATCCACTTGGACACCTCAGAGGATTGAATCTAAAGGGGACAATCATTGAGCCAAGCCTCCAAAGTCCATGGAACAAGAAATAGCATGTTGAACCTAGAATGGCCAAAATAGGGACAAGACTTCAAATTTGGAATGAGGCATTCAATGGAACCATCAAGGTGGCATGGACTGAGCCATTCGCATCTGAAATCAGTCAAGACTTATCCAAGACCAAGAGAACCAAAGCTCTGTGCCCTAACCTCTAGTCAATGGCTAGAGGAGACTTGGATTCTCATTGGACAACATTGGCCAAACCTACTTACCAGCTGCCATGCACTATTCCTTGTAAAACAAACTTGCTCTACTATAAATAGAGCTCAATTGTGGTCAGTTTGAGTACACCAAAGCCATCTAACAGATGCTTTCCTCAAAATCTCTTCTTTCACTCCAATTTTGCCTTCTAAGGCAAGTCACTATCGGGTTTTGAGTTTGAGAGCAATTCCAATCAAACCAATCACTCACACACCTCACATACATCACATATGAGCTGATCAAACACTTAGATTACTTCTGAAACATCAATTTCACAAAATCACCAGCTGGTTGCTCAAGGTTTTAACCAAAGTGCAGCTGAGGTACCACAAAATGATCCAGCCAATTTCAATCAAGTCCAACCATCCAAACACAATCCATAAGGTGTAGGGAAGCTGTTCAAATCATCACCACTCATCTGTAACACCTCCAAATCAAAAATCACTTTGAACTTGCTGTCACGACTTGGAGGTAAGCACATACTTGGTCATCTCTCAATCTATGCATATTTCCTCGCACAATAATTTGGCCATATGTTCATAATCATGCATGGAATGTTTTCCCTCAATTAATTGCATTGTTTGAATCGTGTATAAAAAATCCTAGCCTTCATGCAGAAATTAGGGTTCGTGAGGTCTCTTCGTGATTTCTTGTTGTATGTTTAATTTAAATGAAATTAAAGTACATAGACATGATCGTGAGGTTGAGGCGAGCATAATGATATGTGGATTGCATGATATGATTACGTATTCATGAAGATTGGATAGAAAATGCAAATCTGAGAAACCAAGAACACGCGCGTGTTCTTCAGCTTGTTCTTGGCGCCATTTTTAGAAATTCAAATATTTGAATTTTGTGATTTTGTTTAATTGATTCAAAAATTAATTTCTCTCTGAGTTTTAATGATTTTGAGTTGATTCTTTTTTTAATAATTCACAAAAATGTTAAAATATTTTATTTTCACAAAAAATCCCAAAAATATTATTTATTTCATATAGTTGATATTTTTGCAAAGAATTAATATTTTAATTGTTTTTGACATTTTAAATATTTTTTCTACATTGATTTTGCAACTTTTAATGCTTTCTAATTATTTTGTAGGTCAATACTTAATTTTTGAAGCATTAATCCAAGATCACAATTTGTTTTCCATGTGTTAAACAATTTTTGATCATTTTAATTGAATTTTTATTCAATTAAATACATTTTGGAAACAAATTAGGGTTTTGGATTAATTCAACCCTCATAAATCATTTTCAAAACTTTTTGGGCCTCTTGAGAGAGTGTGAGACCCATCCCCCCTTGTACAAAAACTTTTTGGGCCTCACTCATTGTATAAGTCCCTCTGTACAAGTAAACGGCGCGATCGTCGCCCGTTTAAAAATAAAAATCATCTGGGCCTCTCCTTGAGCTATATGACCCATTCAAAACACTTTGGGCCTCTATTAGAGTGTAAGACCCAATCCCCCTTTTAACCAAAACATTTTGGGCCTCACTTATTGTATAAGTCCCTCTGCGTTAAAAGAAAACCTCGGCGCGATCGCCATGTTTAAACGAAAAATCAATTGGGCCTACCCTCGTGTTATAAGCCCCTCTCTTTTCTTTAAACCTTTTTTGGGCCTCTTGAGAGAGTGTAAGACCCATCCCTTTGTACAGAAAACCATTTTTGGGCCCCAGTCACTTGTATAAGTCCCGCTGTACAAAGTCAAACAGTGTGCTCACTGATAAAACCCTGGGCCTCTCCTTGAGCTGTAAGCCCCAAATCTTTCTTTTTCAAAGCACTTTCTCCTTTGATTTTGAATATACTGTTGTTTTCAATCTTTCTTTGTTGAACAACTAACCAAACAGCATGGAAGCACTCCAACCGAGTAAGTGGTTATCGCTTTCATTTACTGCTTTCATATTATAAATTGTATTGTGGGGCTGCTCACTGTAAGTCTCCTTTCATAAATTCATATCTACTGTGTAATAATAGTATAGATATTTTGAGTTTCCCCGGCAACTACGTCTAGAACTAGGTGACACCGTTTCATTTATTCGTAGAAATAGACGCCTAGATCCCCAATAGGAGCACCAGATACAGTCTTCTCTTCGGCTGTCCTCCTTAGGAATCGTCAAGAAGCTCTACTCCCCAAGATGAATCTATTCTCCGTGAATGGCATCTATGAGTTTCTTCCAAATTCTCGAACTTTCCTGACTTGATCTATTCCTTGTGGATAGCTTGACTTGAATGTCTCGGGGTTTGGGTACCCCCTACGGTCATAATCTTGGACCTTAACTAAGGAACCCTCTTTAAAAGCTAAAAGTCGCTGGATAGTAAACCTCGCACGTTTACCAGTGGTTTTTATCTTTAAAAGAGTTATCTCTCCTAATGGAAAGGAGATGATAGACCCACGGGCTTCTTAAAAGCATCGGCCTCCTCTTGGGCATTATTCAAGGACACTACGGCTTCTTAGAAGTATTCACAGCCTCCTCTTAGGCTTCGTATAATGATCTCTTCCTTCGGGAATGATAGCCTCCTCTTGGGCTTCGTACAAGGACCCGTAGGCTTCTTAAAAGTTTCCAGCCTCCTCTTGGGCTTCGTACAAATTGTCCCGACGACCTCCTAGAGGTATAGGAACAGAACCTAGTCATCCTCATAGAACAATTCTTTCATAGAGTCTACTACTGTTTCTCAAAGCATAGTACAAAAGATAAAACTCTAGACTTGGACAGTCTAACTTCCTTGAGTCTCAAAGACATTCTCAAGTGACCCCTTCGTTAAATAAGAAGGAAACCCGCAGACTCGGACAGTCTCAATACCCTTCGGATTCCCCGTTTCCTCAAAGAGAAGGAAATATCCCTGATCCTCAGATCAAATCCCTAAGTACAGTGTTGCTCATATAAGAACTGATTTTCTCTTTTAAAATCAGTATATTGGATCTGTCACTCAACTGAAACAAACCTTTAGCCTCCATCTCGGGCTTCGTACGAGATACAAAAACACTCTCTTGTTGAGTATCAAAGACTCTCTTGTTGAGTCAAACTTTTAGCCTCTATCTCGGGCTTCGTACGAGACACAAAGACTCCCTCGTAGAGTCAAACAAACAATAGCCTCTATCTCGGGCTTCGTACGAGACACAAAGACTCTATCGTCAGGTCAAAAACTTTTAGCCTCTCTCTCGGGCTTTGTACGAGACACAAATTAGCCTCTTCTTAGGCTTTGTATAATGATTTTCCTAGCGTAAATTAGCCTCCTTTTAGGCTTTTGTATAAGAAAACCACTGGTTGATCCAATCAACCTTTTAGCATCAAAGCTGTGCCTCGTTCACAGTACACAAACATCAACAACTCCTTTCCTTTCATCTAATCGCTGTAAGCAGCAAGCCTCTGGATCATCTATATCCATGCCACTGTCCCTCTTTTAGCATGAGAAATTCCTAAGGAAAGATGGCATTGCTCTACACTGAGTTAAAGTCTTCTCCTTCAGGTTAAAACCCTTTCTTCGGAAATTATGGCATTGCTCGGATCCGCGTATCCCAGTTAAAGTAATTCTCCTTCCCCCTCTTAAGAGATGACAAATTCTCTCTAAAGTCGAGGTCTTTCAGCTTCACGTCTTGGGCTTTGAATAAGACACAAATAGACCTTTCAGCTTCACATCTTGGGCTTTGAACAAGATACAAACCACCTTTCGCTTCACGTCTTGGGCTTTGAACAAGACACCAAAACACCAAAAACACCCATTTCCTCCCATAGAATAGGAGGAACTACGAACGCTCTGATTTCCCTGTTTCGGTAAACGGGAATACGTAGGCATAAGATCGAAAGAAAAGATCTTAGCGAGCACACTAAATAAAAAACCCAAATCCCATATCTCCATCAATCAAAAAGCAGTAATTCAAAAGCATCAGTCCTAACATCCTAATCCTTGTTCCCCGCTAGAAAGTCCTAGAAAGAAAGAAAACAGTATTGGCGAAAATACAATTAACCAGTACAAAGGCCCCCCACATTAATAGCATCAGTAACCTAACAGACCGCTGTTTAAACTCGGTATGCAAGCAGGGTTAATTGGAGACATCTATTTCCTTTCCTTATTCAGCTCACAATAGGATAAAAAATGAATCGACCTGTAGTTTAAGCTCAACCGCAGAGAGCGACCAGCGCTTAAGAACCGCGTCCAAAATCACTCGCTACAAATAGGATAAAAAATGAATCGACCTGTAGTACCCTAGAGCGACAGTGCTTAAGAACCACGTCCAAAATCGCTTGCTACGGGAAAAATGGCGCCCACCGTGGGGCTCTTCTCATCTTTCTTTCTTACAATTTAAGGTGAAAACCTTGGACAAGTCATTTTCATGGCGGTGGCCGCCATAGAAAAAATGGCGCCCACCGTGGGGCCAAACAAAGGAATATTGTCTCTCTTATCTCTCTGGTTAAAACCTTCTCTTAGGACGAGTCCTTGGGTTCACAAGGTATCACCGAATGACGGTTCCATCGGGGTATGTCATTATTGCTAGGATCAACCCTCACTAGGATCTTAGGTCAAAAACCTTTAAGTTGGGAAGGCACCACAGAATGGTGACTCCGTCGGGGAGCCATTTTCTGTTAGGATCATAGGATTCATAGCTCTTAAAAAGTCTAGGACATTAGGACAAATATATACTATTTTTCCTAATTGATATCTGTGTTTATTTTTCTGCTAATGGGAATGCGTGTGATGTCGCATGTGGAAAGATTGAGTATACACCTAGGAAAAACCTCTTTCAGTAGTGCGGAAGCTATCGGAAATAGTTGTCACGCGATATTACCCTCTTCTGAGATTCTTCGAAATACATCACCTACCACGGTTCCCGACCCGCTGATGTTATCTCGACAAGAATCAATGATTTTGAGAGACAGGTACAAAAATCACTAGTATAAACCGTTGGGATGGGTAGAGCCTTGACTTCATGACACCGACCCTTTGACCCCATGTTTTTTCTATGTTTTTGTGTGCTGCATTCATGCATTCATTTTGAAAAAAACATTAAGCAAAGAAAAATTTTTTCTTCTAGTCTCTCTTTTTCAAATTAAACTAAGACAATGATTGCAAATGTCAAAGAGAAAAGGATTGTGCTAATGGATTTTGGTAGAAGAAAAACTCACAAGTATACCTTTAAGGTTCCAAAACTAGAGGATTTGAGAGGATTAGCAAGGGTGATCACTAACCCTGACGCTTTCAGAGCCAAGTACGGAGGTCTGCTACCTCTGTTAAGGGTCCATGCAATTGAAGGAATCCTGAAGGCACTCGTTCTGTTTTACGATCCGGTCTATCACTGTTTCACATTCCCTGACTACCAGCTCGCACCAATGCTGGAGGAGTATTTTCATCTAATTGATCTACCCATTACTGATCAAGCTCCCTTTTCTGGACTGGAAGAAATTCCAAAGGATCAAATCATTGCAAGAGCAATCTATTTGGATGAGTAATAAGTCAAGACTCACATGAGCACCAAAGGCGGAATCCCAGGTTTACCAGCCAAGTTTCTGGTAAAGAAGGCTCTATACTTTGCTAGTATAGGGAACATGACTGCTTTTGAAAGCATCTTTGTTTTACTCACCTACGGGTTATTTCTGTTTCCCAACATTGATAACTTCGTCGATATCAATGCCATTAAGGTTTTTCTCATTGGAAACGCCGTACCAACCTTGCTCGCAGATGCGTATCATTCTGTACACTTAAAGAATTTATACAGTGGAGGAATGATCACGTGTTGTGTACCCCTGCAATATAAATGGTTTATCTCCCATTTGCCTAAGTCTGCCGCTTTTTGGGATCATAAGAGTGCCTTACGTTGGTCGCAGAAAATCATGTCTCTTACCAACTCTGATATAGATTGGTACAATAGAATTTATGACGGGATCCGAATCATTGATCGTTGTGGAAACTTCCCCAACGTACCCCTCATAGGAACTAAGGGAGGAATCAATTACCATCCAGTCTTAGTTTGTCGTCAATTTGGATACCCGATGAGGCATGTCCCGCGTAATGCTCATATGGAAGGTCTTTTCTTCAAGGAAGGAGAAAATGACAGGGCACTAAAGATGGAAATAGTGCACGCTTGGAAACATGTTCATAAGAAAGGACGGGAATCTCTAGGAAAACTGGACTGTGTCTCGGTGGAGCCTTATCTCCACTGGGTACAAACTAGAGCTCTCAAGCTAAAGATGCCTTATCCTCGTCACGGAGTTCTTCCGCCAAGGGAATCTGTCATGTACTTCATGACTAAAACGGAAAAACTTTAGGTTACTCTCAACAAAGTTCAACAGGAGAGGAGGTCTTGGAAGAACAAGTACCGCATTCTCAATGTGGAGTGTACCAAAATACAACAACTGCTGAAAGATAAGGATGCTCTAATTGAGATTTTGGAGAAACATGCTGTAGAAAATCAGGATGACCAAAAGGAATTTGCTCGCTCATTTCACTTGGCAAAGGAATGACAACCCGACAACGGCCCAAGAGCCCCGGTCCAAGAAAAGGAAAGTACCAGAATCAGCACCCGAGTTCTCCTCAGAGAGGACTCGGGACCCATTAGCTTAGGTTTCTGTTTCCACACCTTGTAATTTACTGTATTTCCATTTCCACAATCCTTTGAATTCAATAAAATGGGGGTGTCCCCACTGTTTGATATTAGCAATCTAATTGTCGAAGTTTATTTTGATTAAACCAAAAAAATAATTAATATAATCATTGCATTCATCATTCTCACGTCACATATTCTTCTTACCTACGAATCTCACGTTTGTGTCTCGGTTCTAGAGTCAAACTATCTCATTCGTACAATACTCGGGTCAGTCGTCAGAAAAAGATGGATGATCTCGAGGAAGAGAATAGAGAGTTGAGAGAAGAGATCGACGCTCTGAGAAAGGATATGAGAAAGCTTCGTAACGACATGCAAGCCATGGCAGAAGCTCAGCTACAAAGAACTGTGATCTCAGAGATCACCTCAACGCCCATAGTAGAGAAGTATGATCCTAGGTATCAAATGCCGAAAGATCGTCCCTGGGGCATGCCTGTTAACTATATCTTGGAAGGATATGTTCCGCCGATCACTAAAGATCAGGGAATCATAGCAGAAGCCGCTGGGCCTGAAGGTTAAAAACTTTGGGAAAGCGAGGATGCCAGAGGCATAATGAGGACTCCTGAAGGTTACAAACTTCGGGAAACGCCAAGATTCACTGCCGTAGTAACGGTACCACCCCCTGTGGTGCACACTGTCCCGGAAGGACAGATTCCACAAATACCTTCTGGTAGTAAGGAAAGTATGTTTGATAGAATGGATGAATTCCAGGAGCAGTTCTTGGAAATGCAGAAGGAACTGCAGGCTATTCACGGTCATAATTTATTTGGAAAGGACGCCGCAGACCTTTGTTTGGTCCACAATGTGAAAGTCCCGCACAAGTTCCAAGTACCCGATTTTGAAAAGTACAAGGGTAACTCTTGCCCTCAAAGCCATTTGGTGATGTATGCTCAGCGAATGTCAGCTCAGACAGAGAACCAGAATCTACTGATTCACTACTTTTAGGATTGTTTAACCGGTGCTGCATTAAAATGGTACATGGGTTTAAACCGCGCTACGATTAGCACTTTCAGAGATCTTGGTACTGCCTTCGTCTAACATTATAAATACAATTTGGACATGGCACCAGACAGAGATCAACTCAGATCAATGTCGTAAAAGGACAAGGAAACCTTTAAGGAATACGCTCAGAGATGGCGTGAAATTGCCGCTCAAATTTGTCCACCTCTTGAGGAAAAAGAGATGACAAAGATTTTCTTAAAAACCTTGAGCTCATTTTACTACGACAGAATGGTTGCCAGTGCGCCCATCGACTTCACCGAAATGGTCGGTATGGGAGTGCGTCTCGAGGAAGCCGTTCGAGAAGGACGTCTAGTCAAAGACACTAGGTCGACAAGCGGTACTAAAAAATACGGTAGTGCTCTCCCTAAGAAAAAAGAGCAAGATATTGGGAATATCTCTCTCGGAAAGCAAAGGCGACGCTACTAACTAGTAGCAGCTATAACTCCTGCTATCAGCCCTGCGCCTGTTTCTACGTATTAACCTCAGGTTGCTCAAAGCCAACCGCATTCGCAGCAATTTCAGCAAAGGACACAACAGCCTCTTCAGCAGGCTCGTCCTCAATACAACAAAAACCGTACAACGCGGCCACCAGGATTTGATCCTATACCTGTATCGTACGCAGAACTATTTCCGTTACTACTGGCCAAGGGGCATGTCTAGACTAAGTCTCCTCTTATAGTACTAGAAAATCCGCCTTTTTGGTTTAAGGTGGATCAGACTTTCCCTTACCATCAAGGAGGACTAGGGTATAACATAGAAAACTGTCTCAGTTTCAAATCCGACGTACGAAAGGTTGTTAGGAGAGGGGTCTTATCTTTCAAAGATACGAATCCGAATGTTCTCACGAACCTGCTGCCTTAACACGAGAAGGCTACAATCAATTTGATAGAGGGAGATTCTAACAACATCTATCAAATTCATGATGTACTCTTGTTAAGGGCCAACTTGGTCAAGATGCATTGTAGACAGAGTGGATATGGCCATGTGCCACCTCATAATTATCACCAGTGTGATATCTGCTCTAAAAGCAATCGAGGATGTTCAGTAGTGCAATCAGCTCTATAGGAACAGATGGATCTCGGATGGATCCAAGAGCACCGAGTTCGTGGAGTTAACATGGTTTATACGAATTCCAATATCATTCAAAACCACGATATCCGTGCGATGAATGTCAACCTGGTGGCAATGCACTCAAGGCAAAGCCAGTATCATAATCTGCCGCGTCACGATTATAATTCCTGCCTGACTTGCTCTGTAAACAAACAGGGATGCTCTTTTGTACAAGAGGCCCTCCAGCGTCAGATGGATCTTGGATGGATTCAAGACTACCATGATGGGAATCATTATCAAATCAATATAATTCAAATCTTCGATATTCGCTTGATGAATACCAGCCTGGTGGAGTTACATGCTAAATAGGTCTGGCTCGGGTTCCTGGTATCACATGATTATCAGGGTTGTAAAGCGGGTTGCGAAGACGATCAGGGATGTGCCCTTGTCCAGGAAACACTTCAGCACTTGTTGAACCACTGGTGGCTTCCAATCTATATGGATGAAGACACCCAGCAAATTAGTATCACTAACGGGAATCCTACTAAATATCAAAGTCAGGATGTTCGGTCAATGGAAACAGACCTAGTAAGGTTACACTGTATTCAAAGCGGACATGGCCAGGTGCCACTACACAACTATGAGCGGTGTGGAGTTTTCTCAGTGGATAATCAAGGATGCTACTTCGTGCGAGCAGCCCTTCAAAGTCAGTTGGACCGCAAAGAGATTCAACCATGGTCAAGTTCTAGACCACTCAACTATTTTGCTGATCAAATCGAGGACGTCGTCGTAATCTTTGATCATCAGAGGACTAGGGATGTTTGTACCATCATCCCTCTACTTGACGAATCGAGAGTTCCCAACCAGGAACGGATCGAAATTACTTATGATGGTCGGAAAAATCAGAAGGCTCCCATAGTCATCTATCTACAGGGACTGCTACCGTATGAATCAACTAAGGCTATCCCTTACAAATACGGTGCAACAACAATTGAGAATGGAACGGAAATTTTGTTACCCTCCGTCGTGAATATTGCAGACATCAGTCGAGTAACACGGAGTGGTAGAATCTTCAACAGAGGAGTTGGAGAACCCAACAAAGAAAAGGAACCTCAGACAGAAGTTCCCAATCCACAAGTCGGTCAATCCAGTAATCTCGACCTTTCAAAAAACAATGATGAGATACTAAAGCTCATCCAAAGGAGTTAATAACACATTGTTAATCAGCTGTTACAAACTCCTTCAAAGATCTCGGTAGTATCACTGTTACTTAGTTCAGAAGCACACAGGGAGGCTCTACAGAAAGTCTTGGAGCAAGACTTTGTGGAACAGGATGTAACAATTAGACAGTTCGATAGCATTGTCTCTAACATCACTTCCTGCAATAACTTGGGATTTAGTGATGAGGAATTACCCGAAGAGGGTCGCTGTCATAACATGGCGCTCAACATTACAGTCAACTTCCAGGACGATGCTTTAGCCAGCGTACTGGTAGACACAGGGTCAGCCCTGAATGTTATGCCGAAGTCCACTTTGATGCAATTATTATTCAAAGGACCTCCAATGAGAACCAGCGAGGTCGTCGTCAAAGCATTTGACGGATCCAGAAAAACGGTTATCGGCGAAGTCGACCTTCTCATAACTATTGGTCCTCACACTTTCCAAGTCACTTTCCAGGTCATGGACATCTGGGCAACATACAGTTGTTTATTAGGAAGACCTTGGATACATCAGGTTGGGGCGGTCACTTCAACCCTCCACCAAAAGCTAAAGTTCGTCCAGAACGGCCAACTCGTCACAGTCTGTGGAGAATAGGCCTTGCTCGTAAGCAACTTATCGTCATCCACTTATGTAGAACCGGAGGGGGTAATTGGAACCCAGTTCCAAACGCTTTCGCTACATAAAGACAATCAATCCGAAGGGGGAACTTTGATTTCCTCGTACAAAGATGCTATCAAAGCGATCGAGAATACCAATACAACAGGATGGGGGCAGCTTGTCATTCCTACTGACAATAAGAAAAAGAAAGGTATTGGCTTTTCCTCAACCTTTACTCAGACGGCTGCGAACAATAAAAGTTTTCATCCTATTCACAACTTCTTCCACAGTGGAGGCTTCCTTCAACCAGTGACTCAAGACGTGCATACCATCAATAAAGATGATTCCTCCGATACGGAGGAAGAATGGAAGTCCTATCTCAACGAGGACAGTTATACGTCTCAGGGTGAAACACAGACTCCCTTTTGCTATCTCGCACAGAGTCCGAGATTTATACCGAGGTCAGATGTTGAAATGGTATACGGAGATTGTGATCCTGAAGGATGCCGTGCTCCGTCAAATTCATTAGAGGAAGACACTCCGATGAAATACAACTTTGACCACGACTATTATGGCCCAATGGATGGCTTGCCTATCTGGCAGCCGTATCCCGGAGACTTGGGGCAAGAAAATCAGCCGAACAATGAAAATTAGCTGAGCATCATTGAACAGAATACCTGTGTCCCCGCCATGTCATGGGATCAACGCTCAGGTCATTCCGAACTTATCTAGTACGATGATGAATTGGCAAAGCTTGTCGGACTAGAATTCATCAACTATGCTTTTCCCGAGGTCTGCGTCATCGAGAGAGATGACTCCTCCAGTTCCAAAGAAGTGTGAGATACCTTAGGACAGCCGAGTGGAAAATACGACTTCAAGATCAAATACACCGCTCCTGAAAGCTCTCGTATCAGGCTCGAAGACATCCAGCTAACTGGATGGGGAGATACAGCTGAGAGTAGAAATACTATGAAAAATACAACTGAGGAATCCTCATACGACAACTCTGCCTGGGAGACAGATTCCAATGATCCTGCTCCACCAGAAATCAGCGTCATTTCTGAAGACAAATCAAGGAAGGTACCAGACTTTGTGATTCACCGAGGAGTTCGCCGCCAATGGGTTGCTGTCAATGTCCCGAAGATTGTTCATAAGTCTAAGTAATTGCCATTTTTACTTTAACCTTTCACCTTGCCCAGGTAAAACGGATGTTTTGATAGGGCTCACTTTCTGTAAATATCCCTCTTCGTTTTGCCCAAAGCGACAAAGTTTTGTTTTATAGGGCTGTAGCTTCAAGAATTGACTTGTTCATAAATAAAATAATGTCGTTCTGTAATTTCCGCATTAATTGCTGTTTTCTCTTTTCGTTTTTCAAAAAATGGTAATCCTGAAAAACAACTCAATAATAAAAACAAGCAGTTTTCAAAGAAAAATACACTGCACACACTTGCATTTTCTCTATCTCTTCTAAATATAAATCATCACGTCATGTAGATTGCTTGTTTTAAACCCCGTTGAAACATGCAATCCGATGCCTTCTTCCGACTTTGAGTTCCCGGTATTTGGGGCTGAAGAAGAAGTTGACAACGAAATTCCAGAAGAGATCTCCCAATTACTCCGACAAGAGGAAAGGTCCATTAAACCTCACAAAGAGCCGTTGGAAACGATCAATGTGGGTTCAGAAAAAGAGAGAAAAGAAATCAGTCTTGGGGCACTGCTCAGTCCCACTGCCAAAGAGAGTTTGACAAAGCTTCTCAGAGAATTTCCCAATATGTTTGCTTGGTCCTACCAGGACATGCCAGGGTTGGATACCAGCATCGTGGAACATCATTTACCATTGAAATTAGAGTGTCCGCCAGTAAAACAAAGGTTGAGATGGACTCACTCGGACATGGCTATCAAAATTAAAGAGGAGGTACAAAAATAGATTGACGCGGGTTTCCTCGCCACGTCTGAATATCCTCAATGGTTAGCCAACATCGTACCCATTCTAAAAAAGGACGGAAAGGCCAGAATGTGTGTAGACTACAGAGATCTACACAAGGCTAGTATGAAGGACGACTTTCATTTACCACACATTGACATGCTGGTAGACAGTACAACAAAGTTCAAAGTTTTCTCCTTCATGGATGGATTCTTGGGCTATAACCAGATCAAAATGGCGCCGAAAGACATGGAGAAAACTTCGTTCATTACCCCATGGGGTACCTTTTGTTACAAGGTAATGTCGTTCGGTTTGAAGAACGTCGGGGCAACCTATCAAAGGGCCATGACTACTCTGTTTCATGACATGATACATAAGGAAATTGAGGTATATGTCGATGACATGATTGCCAAATCTAAGACAGAAGAGGAGCATGTGACCCACCTGTCAAAATTATTCAAGCGGTTGAGAAAGTACAAACTCCGCTTGAATCCCAATAAGTGCACCTTCGGTGTCCGTTCAGGGAAACTTTTAGGGTTCATCGTCAGCCAGAAAGGAATTGAGGTTGATCCTGACAAGGTCAAGGCCATTCGAGAAATGCCTTCTCCAAAAATTAAAAAACAAGTCAGAGGATTCCTGGGACATTTGAACTACATTTCCAGATTTATATTCCTCATGACCGCGACATGTGCGCTAATATTCAAACTGCTCAAGAAGATACAATCATTTCTCATTAATTCCCGGGGCAAATGGACTCCGAATTATGAAGGCCCCTATGTGGTCAAGAAAACTTTCTCAGGCGGCGCCTTGAGACTTGCAACCATAGACGGAGAGGAATTTGCCTACCCCACAAATGTTGACGTAGTCAAGAAATACTTTTCCTAAATAAAAAAAAAACGTCTCGGTGGGTTGAAAACACGAAAGGGCGGTCCAGGAAAAAATTAGAGACATGATAAAAAATCATCCCGGTGGATTGGAAACCTCAAAGTACAATCCAGGCAAAAATTAGGGATAATGGCAAGTGACTACGTTCAACAAAGGGGCAAGTCCCTCGACAGCAGTTACATCATCCGTCAGGAAAACTCCAGTCAGGGTCATCTTCGACAGAAGCTCAGGATGCCCAGAATTTAAAGTTGGTAGAAGGATAATGGTCGTTATGTTTCAATATAGCCCTTTTCCCTTAAATTACCATTTTCTAAACTTTGTAAATACTCTATGGAATCACGCGTTTGACTGATTTCCATCCTATCAATACAATTTGAGCCCTTGTGCTTTTGTTTGCAATTATTATTTGTTTTAGCTTTATAGGACGACATTTTAACATGATCAACGGTTCTTGAAATAAAACAAAAATGAATTTACTTGTAAAATTTTTTTGCTTAAAATAAAGATGGCAATTTCTTTTGATTGTTGAACATCGAAAAAACATCGATCGCTTCTCCAGAAGTAAGCGAGCATCAAAGTACATAATCAAAGTACTCTTTCTAAACCAGTGCACCTGAATAAAGGATCGGCTGTGTCAGAGACCATTGTTTCATCTGACACCCCCGGCAGAGTTCTTATCTCTAAAGCCCGACCAACGTAGCTCCCCACGAGGACTACTTCTCCTAAGCAAGGCAGAATTACTATCTTGAACCAGCGATACCTCTTCGTCCCCAGCAGTGGCCGAGTATCCAGTCGTGTTCATCTATTAGTTTGTATGTCGTGTCAGTTTTATTAGCATATACACACATACATCATGCATTACTACTTTGCGTTCATATTCGTGTTGCATCACTATCACTCTGGTCGGTCTTATCCCCTAGTGATAACAATCCTCTCAATCGAGTTGTCAGTTCTTTCCTCGTCAGGAAATGTTGCATCTGAACTACCTCTCTCCTCCAATTTATTTCTGGGATGAAGTCGGCCTTTGACCACTTTGATAACTTGAACCTCTGAAAAACCAGAGAACCCTCAGCCAGCATCACTCTTCGCCATGGAAGATGATATCTTCGCTTTCCCGGATTAAGGAAAATCCTTGAGAAAGCCTCTCAACTAAAGACTTTCATCAACACATTGATTTTGCTCTCCGGAGAGTCGATGTTAATGAAGTCATCAGCACCTCAAAATTGGATCACATCATATGGCGTTTCTCCGAGAAGATCTCCGAGGAAAGTATGTTGTAATATCTCCAAGCGAAAGCAGTCTCTCAAGAGACTCGTTTTCCCCAGTAGAGTCGACAAATAGCGTCTCCCACAAAGAAGTTTGTGCCTCTCTACAATAAAATTTTTTCCATCAAATGGCATCTCCCCAGGAAAATTCGGCGAGAAGTTTGAGGTGAACCGCTACAAATAGCGTCCCTTGTCAATAAAGTTTATTGACAAAAGAAACAAAGACCAAATCCTTGGTAGGAAACCAGGATCGAGGGGAAGTTTATTTAAGAAATTAAGACCAGTTCCTTGGTAGGAAACCAGGATCGAGGGGAGGTTTATATCGGAAATTGAGACCAGTTCCTTGGTAGGAAACCAGGATCGAGGGGAAGTTTATTTCAGAAATTTAGACCAGATCCTTAGTGGGAAACCGGGATCGAGGGGAAGTTTAAATAATAAACTGAGACCAGTTCCTTGGTAGGAAACCAGGATCGAGGGGAAGTTTACCTTTTCTAAGCATCATTGCTTAGCAAAAGAGGAAGGATGCGCGAACTTCCATTCATAACCACCATCAAAATTTTGGGTATTCCGATATTTAATCCTCTTGCACCCTGAATGCCCGAATACCTTTGTCATTCACACCTTCGGGTCCAAGAAGATTAAATAGGGGCATCTGTCATACCCAAAATTTTGACCACTAAGATTTCCCATCATTGTGCAAATCATCATCACAATATGGATGAACCATTAAACTCCCCAAAGATGGGTGAGCATCCACTACAATCAGACTTAGGGTTTCAAGCCCTCTCAGAGCTCTTAAACGAAGGATCAATCAAGAAATGACATGATCTTCAACTTGTCTAGCCTCTCAAACATCCACAAAGGATCAAGAGGACTCCCACTTCAAGGATTAAGCACAAGGCTTCTCCCTTCTAGGTGGATCAAGCCTTAAGATCGCCAGTGTCACCAAATTAGGGTTTGGTCGACCAGGGCCTCCAGATGGAAATTTTCCTCTGGGCATGAGCCAATGCTTCAAAGCATAACCTATGATGCTCCAAGGGATCTCATGAACCCAATCATCAAGTCAATTTAGCCTCAGGGGATGCATTCATAAAAAAATCAGGAATTAGGGTTTCTTGACCTAATTCACCCCTAAGTTGACTTTTGGGACAAAACATGAGCCAAAACCTCAAGAGGGGATTTGAGGGTCTCAAATACATCAAATTGATCCATTTGCAACAATGGATTGATCCAAGAAGCTTGAGCAACAAGTTTCAATTTCATCAGAACCACAGTTAGGGTTTCGTGGAAAAAGTCAACTGTATCCTTGACTTTTGACCAGGACATGCTCCCAAACCCTAAGACATGATTCAATACACCCTATAACACCTATGAAATCAATCCATCAAGTTTTATTTAGGTCAAGGACTTGATTTCATAGAGGATCGCACAGTTTGGAATTCATCTAATAAAAAGTCAACTGTGCACAAAAGTCAAACTTTGACTTTTTGAGATTTTTCACAATTATGGTTCTTTGACCCCAAAATGATGTTAATGTATGATTGAAATCATCACCCATCAAGAAAAATCAAGAAAAGTGGGATAACTTGTAAAAGGGGTAACCATAAAAAACTTAGAAAATTTTTGAAGTTATGGAACAAAGTGGCTAGGGTACCAACTTTGGAGGATCATAACTCCTAAACCACAAGGCCATTTTTCCCATCCAAAGCAAGATTTGTAGATCTCATTACCCTCTACAAAAGCTTCAACTACCACTTATTCCAATTCCCCATGGATTTCAAGTTATGGAATGATCAAAATCAAGAAAAGTGAAAATGTCACTTTTTTCCAACACTTAGTGAAATTTTCACTAAGTCAAAATCTGCCTTCACTTTTTTCCAAATTGAAATTCTGGTATCAGATATGTGATGTCAAGTGAGATGTCACAACATCAATATCTGTTATATGAACAAGGCAGTAAAACAACAGTAAATCAACACAAAGAATTATTCACCCAGTTCGGTCTAACAACCTACGTCTGGGGGCTACCAAGCCAGGGAGGAAATTCACTATAAGTAGTATTAATTCATAGACTCTACAATCAACATACCAGTTGATAGTCTACTCACTTAATCACTACCTAATGACACTTCTACCTAAGAACCTCTTAGATATAAGACACCTCTCACTCCCCCTCAATCACCACAGTGATACAATTCAAAGGTAACACAGTATAGAAGTCACACTTCAAAGACACACCTTGATCGTGCTTAAAAGCTTTGATCAAGAACAATACACGCTTTCTTAAAAGCTTTAGAGTGAACAAATTACAACTCAAACAATCAGACCAATTCAAGCATCAAGGATGAATGAACGGCTTACAAAATACAGACGAAAACACAAACCTAACACTTGACACTCAAATCACAATATCTTGTCTTCGTACCCTTCAAGTAGGGTTGAGGCTGCTTTAAATAGAAACTTATTCTAGGGCTTGGACTCCTTGAAAATCTCAGATTTTGTTCACAATTAAAACTGATTTTTCCTTCAAAATCTTTTCGCCCTAAAACAGTAACAATATATACTCCACAAATGATTGCATCAGAATAGATCTTCTCCATGATTTTTGCCTGCAATATTTCAACCAGAATCTCTCAAAACATCAAAAATGCGCAGCCCTAACACATCACAATGTTCTGTCAACAGATGTCAGAACATCGTGTTCGACATCACACACAAAATCTGCAACAATACTAATAAAACCACCATATGCAGAATGTTTGAAGCACATGTCAAGACATCAGACATGACATCTTGAGCAAACACATTGTTTTACCAAAATTGCTGCCAATAATAGAACTAACAATCTCCCCCTTTGGTTAATTTTGGCTAAAACAATATCAGCACACATCAGAGATACCAACAGCAGAAACTAACACATTCTGAAAAAAAAACAACCAAGAAAACCAGCTGCACAAAAACCAAGACTCCAAACTCCCCCTTTTTATCCAGGAAACCAGCAACAACCAGAAATAAACCAAGACTCCAAACTCCCCCTTTTTAGCCAGGAAACCAGCAACAACCAGAAATCCAAAAAAAAATCTACTCTACTCTCCCCCATTTTAGCCACAATTGGGCAAACTCTGAACATAGCAGCAAGCAAAATGTTCTGACACTTTGTCAAACATAGTCAAACTCCAAGTTCCAACAAATTTCCAAGAGGGAATGTTGAACCACAGCTGGGAAAAAGTGACACATGACTCAACAAAGAGAAGTGCACAGACACCAAATAACTTAGACCAGGCGATACAAACAATGACTTTTATTTGAACTATAAAACCCACGCCAAAATGCTTGAGGAGACATCCAAACAAGGAAGGAAATAGGAGCCAGTCCTCTAGAACAGTTGAAACACACAAGGGTCAGTTGAAGCAAGACCAGAAAAACAAGACCACCAAACCAAATGAGATGACGTCCAAAGAGATGACAACAGCTGGATCCACTACAGGTGCAACAAGAATAGGAAGAAAGACAGAAACAAGGATGAAGACCATCAAGAAACCTCCAGTGCTACTACATGCTTCTGATGATGAAGCAGATGAAGACTGGGTCAATTTCATGAACTCAGGTGGTTGGAATGAATAGCTGGCTTCAAACATGAATACTCTTGCTGTAGTTTCTGTTGAAATAACTTTTTAATGCTATGTACTCCCAGCAATAAAACAAGTTCTTTATGTGTTACTATCATTATTTCTAACTTTGTCAAAAGCACACAAAAACACCTTCCTGCACACACAAACGATCCACTAATCCTCATATATGCAAATCCCTAATTTGCTTCTCAAATTTTCAAACTGATTTGCATCTAAGGCCTTAGTAAAAATGTCAGCTAATTGTAGTTCAGTAGCAATATGCTCCAAAGTAATCACTTTATCTTCAACTAAATCTCTTATAAAGTGATGACGTATATCAATATGCTTAGTCCTGCTATGTTGAATTGGGTTCTTGAAGATATTGATAGCACTAAGATTATCACAGTACAATGTCATGACATATTGTTTGACATTGTATTCAGTTAACATTTGCTTCATCCAAACCAGTTGTGAACAACTACTTCCTACTGCTATGTACTCAGCCTCAGCAGTAGAGAGAGACACACAGTTCTGCTTTTTCCTAAACCACGAGATAAGATTGTTCCCTAAGAAGAAGCATCCTCCAGATGTACTCTTTCTATCATCAGCACTCCCTGCCCAATCAGCATCACAATATCCACTCAATTCAGTTCCTGATCCATGACTGTATAGAATACCATAGTCACTAGTAGCATTCACATATTTCAGAATTCTCTTCACTTGATTCATGTGGCTAACCTTAGGTTCATATTGATATCTGGCACAAACTCCTACAGCATAGGAGATATCAGGTCTGCTAGCTGTGAGATACAGTAAGCTTCCAATCATGCTTCTGTATAAGCTTTGATCCACACTCACTCCATGTTCATCCTTGGACAACTTCAGGTGAGTAGGAGCAGGTGTCCTCTTATGATTAGCATTCTCCAGACCAAACTTCTTGACAATGTTCTTTACATACTTGTTCTGAGAGATAAATATGGAGTCTTCCATTTGTCTAACTTGCAGACCCAGAAAATAGCTGAGCTCGCCAACAAGACTCATCTCAAACTCAAACTGCATCTGCTTCACAAAATGTTTAACCATTGCATCTGACATCCCACCAAATACTATGTCATCAACATATATTTGAGCTATCATCAGTTTTCCTCCTTCCTCTTTGACAAACAAGGTCTTGTCAATTCCCCCTTTTCTGTAACCATTCACAGCCAAGAATTCAGTAAGCCTGTCATACCAAGCTCTTGGTGCTTGCTTTAATCCATAAAGATCTTTCCTTAGTTTGTAGACATGGTTAGGAAATATTGGATCAATAAACCACTTGGGTTGATCTACATAAACTTCTTCATTTAAGTACCCATTCAAGAAAGCACTCTTTACATCCATCTGGAATAACTTGAATTTGAGATTACAAGCCAGACCTAGGAGTAACCTGATGGATTCCAATCTGGCTATAGGAGCAAAAGTCTCATCAAAATCAATCCCTTCTACCTGAGTGTAACCTTGGGCAACCAATCTAGCCTTATTTCTGGAGACCACTCCCTGTTCATCAGATTTATTCTTGTAAACCCACTTGGTGCCAATTACATTTATTCCATCAGGCCTTGGTACAAGATCTCACACTTCATTCCTTTTGAATTGTCCTAGCTCTTCTTGCATGGCATTAATCCAAATTTCATCTTTCAGGGCTTCTTTAACATTTTTGGGCTCAATTTTGGATACAAAGCAAAAGTTTGAAACAACTTCTCTTGACCTAGTGACAACTCCTGAGTTTGGATCACCTATGATGAGCTCGTTTGGATGGTCCTTATGTAATCTGATAGATGGTTCTTTATTAGGTTGTTCAGGTTCCGGATCAGGTTCTGCAGCAACAGGACTAGGATTTACACTTCTGTCTACAGCTTCTGTTGATACATCATCACAACATGTCCCAACATCATCTATGACATCAGCATCTTCCTTCATTCCACTGTCATCAACAACCACATTTATAGATTCCATCATGACTTTGGTTCTGAAATTGAATACCCTATAAGTTCTGCTGTTTGTAGAGTATCCCAGAAAGATCCCCTCATCACTTTTTGGATCCATTTTTCTCCTTTGTTCACGATCTGTCAGGATATAACACTTACTACCAAAAACATGAAAGTACTTCACACTTGGTTTTCTTCCCTTCCACAATTCATACAAGGTAGCTGAAGTACCTCTTCGCAAGGTTACTCTGTTGTGAATATAACAAGCAGTATTCATAGCTTCAGTCCAGAAATGGTAAGGAAGCTTTTTGGCATGTATAATTGCCCTAGCAGATTCTTGAATGGTTCTGTTATTCCTTTCAACTACTCCATTTAGCTGAGGAGTAATAGGAGAAGAAAACTCATGACTGATGCCTTCAGCAGAACAAAACTCAGAAAACTTTATATTTTCAAACTCTCTCCCATGATCACTCCTTATTCTGATGACATTGCTCTCCTTTTCCCTTTGAAGTTTCTGACATAGATCTTTAAACACATCAAACACTTCTGTTTTGTCTTTGATGAAGTTCACCCAAGTGTACCTGGAATAGTCATCTACTACAACATAAGCATATTTCTTCCCACCTAAACTTTCCACCTACATAGGCCCCATTAAGTCCATATGAAGAATTTCCAAAACTTTAGAAGTAGTAAAATGTTGAAGCTTTGGATGTGACATCTTGGTCTGTTTCCCTATCTGACAATCTCCACAGACTCTCCCTTCTTCAATTTTGAGCCTAGGGATTCCTCTTACTGCTTCTGTGGATATGATTCTCTTCATTCCCTTCAGATGTAAATGTCCCAACTTTTGATGCCAGACTTTGACTTCATCTTCTTTAGCAAGGACGCATGTGGAGGGACTTGAGTCTTGTGACACCCATAGGTAACAGTTGTCCTTAGACCTAGCACCCTTCATGATGACTTCTCCTTTCTCATTAGTGACAATGCACTCAGTTTTTGTAAAATTAACTATGAGTCCTTGATCACATAGATGACTAATACTGATCAAATTTGCAGTCAACTCCTTGACTAGCAGTACATCATCGAGTCTAGGTTTACCTTCACAGTCCAGCTTTCCTACACCCTTAATTTCTCCTTTGACACCATCACCAAAAGTCACATGGCCAGAAGATTGAAGTTTAACATCCACCAGCAAATTCTTCACTCCTGTCATGTGTCTTGAACAGCCACTGTCAAAGTACCAGTCTTCTTTAGCAGAGACTCTAAGAGAAGTATGAGCTATCAAGCTTACAACATCAGTTTTGGAGACCCATTGCTTCTTTTGCTTGATGACTTTATTACCTTTATGACTGGCCTGTCTGGATGCACAATTAGAAGTACTCTTAGGATACCCATGCAACTTATAGCAGAAGGCCTTTATGTGTCCAAACCTCCCACAGTGATGACATCTCCAGTGCCTGAATTTCTTCCTAGAGGGAGTCCTGTCAGGATGTTTCAACATCTGCTTCAACATCACTGGTTTGGAACAAGGAATAACCTCATTTGAAGCAGATCCACGGTTGAACCCCAATCCATTTTTGTCTCCTGCAGTTCTTCCAACATCAAGAATCTTGTCTAGAACATTAGTCCCACTATTCAGCATTCTAATAGACTTAGACATAGATTCAAGTTTAGAGTTCAGCACAGATACTTCATCTTCCGGCCTGGCAATGGTTTCCAAATGCTCTATCTTTTCAGCCTTGAGTTAGGCAATAGTCTTCTTTTGCCTTTCCCCTTCTTGACATGCTTCTTCACTTTCAATGCATGGCTCTCTCTAACAATCAGTAAGCTCATCGTATGTGCTCTCTTCATTCATAGAATCATCATCATATATATACCTTCCAGTCAAAACCCTCACATGCTGGGCAGTCTCTTCATCTTCCTCACTCTCAGTATCAGAGCTGGACACAGATAAGCCCTTTTTCTGTTTCTTGAGATATGTAGGACATTCTTTTCTGATATGACCATAACCTTCATACTCATGACATTGGATTCCTTTGTCATGATTAGACATCTCTTCAGCTGTTGTTATCTTCATCTGATCACTTGACTTGTTAATGTCAGATGAGATATTCTTAACATTTGGTCTATATTTCCTGTCCATTCTTTTCAAAACCCTATTAAACTGTCTTCCTAGCAGAACAATAGCATTGGATAGCTCTTCCTGAGTTTCAGGACCACACTCTTTCTCATCATCTTCTGTACTAGACACCAAAGCTATGCTTTTGACCTTCTTTTCAGATATGTCATTCGATCCTAGTTCAAATGTCTGAAGTGACCCAATCAGTTCATCAACCCTCATCTGGCTGATGTCTTGAGCTTCCACTATAGCAGTCACCTTCATATCAAATCTCTTGGGAAGAGATCTAAGAATTTTTCTCACAAGCTTCTCATCAGACATCCTTTCTCCTAGGGCACTAGAAGCATTTGACAGTTCAAGTATATTTATGTGAAAGTCATGAATGATCTCTTCATCTTTCATCTTCAAGCTTTCAATCTTTGTTGTTAGTAGCTGAAGTCTTGACATCTTGACTTTGGAGGTTCCTTCATGAGTTGTCTTTAGAATATCCCAAGCCTCCTTAGCTACTTCACATGTGTTGACCAGCCTGAAGATGTTCGTGTCTATACAATTAAATAAGGCATTCAAGGCCTTAGAATTCCCAAGTGCAAGTTCATCTTCTTCCTTGGTCCACTCCTCTTCAGGTTTCAGTTTTGACACACCATCTTTTCCCACAATGACAGGGTGTTTCCATCCTGTCAAAACAGCCTTCCAAGCCCTGCTGTCTAAAGACTTCAAAAAGGCAACCATGTGAGGTTTCCAATAGTCATAATTTGATCCATCTAGAATAGGGGGTTTATTCACAAATCCACCACTCTCCTTGTCCATTGCACCAGAGAGTAACAGTCCTAGATCTCACCCAGATGCAGAGCAGGATGACCTACTCTGATAACAATTGAAATTCTGGTATCAGATATGTGATGTCAAGTGAGATGTCACAACCATCAATATTTGTTATATGAACAAGGCAGTAAAACAATAGTAAATCAACACAAAGAATTATTCACCCAGTTCGGTCTAACAACCTACGTCTGGGGGCTACCAAGCCAGGGAGGAAATTCACTATAAGTAGTATTAATTCACAGACTCTACAATCAACATACCAGTTGATAGTCTACTCACTTAATCACTACCTAATGACACTTCTACCTAAGAACCTCTTAGATATGAGACACCTCTCACTCCCCCTTAATCACCACAGTAATACAATTCAAAGATAACACAATATAGAAGTCACACTTCAAAGACACACCTTGATCAAGCTTAAAAGCTTTGATCAAGAACAATACACTCTTGCTTAAAAGCTTTAGAGTGAACAAATTACAACTCAAACAATCAGACCAATTCAAGCATCAAGGATGAATGAACGGCTTACAAAATACAGACGAAAACACAAACCCTAACACTTGACACTCAAATCACAATATCTTGTCTTCGTACCCTTCAAGTAGGGTTGAGGCTGCTTTAAATAAAAACTTATTCTTGGGCTTGGACTCCTTGAAAATCTCAGATTTTGTTCACAATTAAAACTGATTTTTCCTTCAAAATCTTTTCGCCCTAAAACAATAACAATATATACTCCACAAATGATTGCATCAGAATAGATCTTCTCCATGATTTTCGCCTGCAATATTTCAACCAGAATCTCTCAAAACATAAAAAAATGCGTAGCCCTAACACATCACAATGTTCTGTCAACAGATGTCAGAACATCGTGTTCGACATCACACACAAAATATGCAACAATACTAACAAAACCACCATATGCAGAATGTTTGAAGCACATGTCAAGACATCAGACATGACATCTTGAGCAAACATATTGTTTTACCGAAATTGCTGCCAATAACAGAACTAACACAAATGTAGGGGCATTTTTCACTTGGATCCAAAAAGTATCAAAACCAATTATGATCAAACAGTTATTGTATCATATGAGGGCTTTCCAAAATGGCCAAGAACTCCATCAAATTCCACTTGAGCCATGAGATATGACAATGGCAATATGCCTTGCTGAAAACTGCCAAGGCTAGGCATAATTTTGCACTTTTTATCGATTTGGCAAAATCAGATAATTCCAAGCCTTGTCATCACTTTGGACACATCTAAGGATCAAATCTAAAGGGAACAAACACTGATCCAAGCCTCCAAAGTCTTTGGAACAAGAAGTAGCATGCCAAACCTAAAAATCCCTAAAAAAGGGACAAGACTCCAATTTTGGATTAGAGCATTTAATGGATGCACCAAGGTGGCATGGACTGACACATTTGCAACTGAATTCAGTCAAGAATAATCCAACAACTAGGGAACCACAACTCTGTGCTCTAACCTCTAGTCAATGGCTAGAGGAGACTTGGATTCTAATTGATCAACATTGGCCAAACCTCTGCTGCAGCTTCCATTCACTATTGATCCTAAAACAAACTTGCTCTACTATAAATAGAGCTCACTTGTGCTCAGTTTGAGTACACCAAAGCCATCAAACAGATGCTTTCCTCAAAATCACTTTCTTTAGGCAAAAATACCTTCTTTAGCAAGGTAACTCTGATTTTTTGAGTTAGAGAGCATTTCCATCACAGCTCATGATCCAAACACATCCAATATGTCATATCTAAGCTGTCCAAACTCACACAAGTGACCTGTAATCCTTAAATCTCAAAGTCACCTCTCAAAACCTCAAAATAGGTTTTTTTTTTTTTGCATTTTTCAAGCCATGTCTTGATTCAGTCACTTTCCAAACCAGATAAAACCTCAAACACACTCCAAATATCATCCTTGAACTGTCCCAAATAGCTCCCAACATCTGGAACACCATTTGAGAGAGTTGATATTTTGGCCATTTTAACCCCTTTTGCAAGAAAGGGCCAGTTTTTGTTTTTGCAGGTTCCAGCTGATTCCAATCATCCTAAAAGCTTCTAAGGGATCATTTGAGAGTGTCCAAAGCATCAAACCATTTCTGGAATAAGAAACTTGGCAGATTGCACAAAAAACTCCAAAAGCCCGAAAAGAGGTAAGCATCATGACTTGAACTTTCCAAAATATGCATTGCTTTGAAGTCCACTGATCATGCATCTCTTCTATATGTCATATGTGTTGTGTTTGCATCAATTTATCATGTAATTCATACCTGTACCAAGATGTAGCACAGAAAATGAAAAATATGGTCTAGTTCAAAACCACTATCGGATTTTGAGGAGGGATCATGATCTGAAAAAAATACCACCACCATTGGATTCCTTGTGAAGTTCTAGGCCAGATGCATATAAATTTTGTCACCAACCATGGAGAAATGAGAAAGTTATGGACCTTCTCGTTTCTTGTCAAAACTTGCCTTGCCTTTCCTTGGGCCAGGCCAAAAGCAAGGCAAGCCTTGTATATTTATGGTTGTGTTTCAATTAACGGATGTATCACCACCCCGGTTGTAAGGCGCGCGCCCTATACACAAGAGGTATGGGGTTTGAATCCCCCTCGCCCCAGATCCTCTTTTTGCTATTTTCCCACTTTTTGTTATTTTCCATATTATTTTTAATAGTTTGAAAAATTAATAACTCCCTCAATTTTAATTATTTTTTATTGGTTCTTTTTGCAAAAAATCACAAAAATGTTGAAATATTTTATTCCCCCCAAAAAAATTAGATTTATATTATTTATTTAATATAATTAGTATTTTTGTGAATAAATGTCTTTTATTTGTTTTTAAACCTTTTAAAAATAAATATCCATTTTGGAAAATCAAAACCAAGTAGGTTTTAATTCATCTTGTGATGAAAGCCTCATTTTTCAAACCTAAAACTAAAATCACAAGTTGTTTATTCAAACTTATTTGAAATTTTTATCATTTGTATTAATTTTCTTTGAATAATTATATTAAAAAATGATGAAATTAGGGTTTTATTGATTTTCACCCTAACAAACTTTTCTGAACACTCATGGGCCTCTAATAGAGTGTAAGACCCAATCCTTTGTAAATACAAACCTATTTTGGGCCTCAAATGTTGTATAAGTCCCGTTGTATTTCAAAAGTTCGACCGATTATCGCCCGTTTAAAACAAACCATATGGGCCTCTCCTCGAGCTATAATACCCATTCAAAATCATTTTTGGGCCTCTAATAGAGTGTAAGACCCAATCCCCTTTTGAAACCAAAAACTTTTGGGCCTCAGTCATTGTATAAGACCCACGGCATTTTCAAAACCTTGGCGCGATCGTCGCCCTTTTCAAAATAAACTCTGGGCTTCTCCTTGAGCTATAAGACCCGTCTTTGTTCACTTTCAATCATTTTGGGCCTCTTGAGAGAGTGTAAGACCCATCCCCTTGTACAGAAAACCTTTCTTGGGCCTCAGTCACTTGTATAAGTCCCTGTACAAAACGACAGTGCGATCACTGATTAAACCCTGGGCCTCTCCTTGAGCTGTAAGCCCCAATTTTCCTTTCAAAAGCATTTTCTCCTTTGATTTTGTAACATACTGTTATTTTCAATTTCTTTGTTGAACAACTAACAATACAGTATGGAAGCTCTAAAACCGAGTAAGTGTTTACCCGCTTTCATTTACCGCTTTCATGTATATAACTGTACTGTGGGGCTGTTTCACTGTAAGTCTTCTTTCATAAACTCATATCGGCTGTGTAATACTAGTATAGATATTTAGAGTTTCCCCGGCAACTACATCTAGAACTAGACAAAACCTCGTCTCCTTACATCCGACGTTCTCCCAGATATTTCAAACGTAACCTAAACCATGAGAATTTTCTTTTACAACAATTTTAGATAACTAGATCTAAGAAATCTCCCCCTTGAACAATTCATATACAGAAGGCCAATGTTCCAAGTGAAACCCCTTCTGGAACTGTTCATCAGCCTCATCTTGGGCTTAGTGCAAGGACCCACAGGCTTCCTAAAAGCATCCCCGACTCCTCTTGGGCGTTGTATAAGGACCCGTCGGCTTCTTAGAAGTTTTCACAGCCTCCTCTTAGGCTTCGTATAATGATTCTTCCTCAGGGAAGATAGCCTCCTCTTGGGCTTTGTACAAATTGTCCCTTCGGCTTCTTAAAAGTTTTTCTCGCCTACTCTTGGGCTTCGTACAAATTGTCTCGACGACCTCTTAAAGGTATAGGAATAGAAATTAGTCATCTTAATAGAACAGTCTTTCAAAGAGTCTAGATCTTCCTACGGCAAGCGTACTGTCTCTTGATCTCTCTTAAGCATAGTACAAAAGATAAAACTCTAGACTTGGACAGTCTAATCTCCTTGAGTCTTGAAGACATTCTCAATTTCCTTTCAAAAATAGGAAAAAACACCCATAGACTTGGGCAGTGTCAATACCCTTCGGATTCCCCGTTTCCTTAAAGAACATGAAATAATCCCGGTCCTCAGATCAAATCCATGAGTAAAACATTACCCATATAAGAACTGATTTTCTCTTTTAACCAACATACTTGACCTGTCACTCAACTGAAACAGTAACCCTAGCCTCCTCTTGGGCTTTGTACAATGATTCTCCCTAGCAGAGCAAACCTTTGCAGCCTCCATCTCGGGCTTTGTACGAAATACAAAAACACTCTCTTGCTGAATATAAAAAACTCTCTTGTTGAGTCAATCCTCTTTTAGCCTCTATCTCGGGCTTTGTACGAGATACAAAAACACTCTCTTGTTGAGTATAAAAGACTCTCTTGTTGAGTCAATCCTCTTTGCAGCCTCCATCACGGGCTTTGTACGAGATACAAAACACTCTCTTGTTGAGTATAAAAAGACTCTCATGTTGAGTCAAACCCTTTAAGCCTCCGTCTTGGGCTTCGTACAAGACACATATAAAAATACTCTCTTGTTGAGTCAACCCTTTTAGCCTCTATCTCGGGCTTCGTACGAGACACAAAAGCATCCTCCTGTTGGGTCAATAGCCTCCTATTAGGCTTTGTATAAAGAAATCCCCGTTTGATTCAATCAACGTTTTAGCATCTAATCATGCTTTGGTCACAGCATACAAACATCAACAACTTTTTTTCCCTCGTCTAATTGCTGTAAGTGGTAAGCCTCTAGATTATTTACATCCACGCCACTATCCCTCTTTTAGCCTGAGAAATTCCTAAGGAAAGATGGCATTGCTCTAAACTGAGTTAAAGTCTTCTCCTTCAGGTTGAAAATCCCCTATAAAGGAAATTATGGCATTGCTGGATTCACATATCCCAGTTAAAGTAATTCTCCTTTATAATCAGTCACCCAACAGTTGTGCCAAACAGACCAAATATTCCCCTTTAGAGATGACAAATTCTCTCTAAAGTCAACATCCATTTAGCTTCACATCTTGGGCTTCGAACAAGATACAAATAGACCCTTCAGCTTCACATCTTGGGCTTTGAACAAGATATAAACCACCTTTAGCTTCATGTCTTGGGCTTTGAACAAGACACCAAAACACCATTTCCTCCCATAGAATAGGAGGAACTACAATCGCTCTGATTTCCCTATTCCGGGAATACATAGGCATAAGATTGAAAAAGAATCTTAGCGAGCACACTAATCAAAAAACCCCAAAGTCCCCTACCTCCATCCAATCTGGCGCAGGATCCCAACAAATTCCCCATGAACAGTCCCGGTATTTCGTTCTGAAAAAAATAAGCAGAGAGAGGCCCACGAACTAAAATCGTATCTGTAAACCAACAGTTTTGACTGTTTAACCTCAGTTTGCAAGCAGGGTTAGTTGGAGACATCTATTTCCCTTCCTACATCAGCTTCAATAGGATAAAAATGAATCGACCTGTAGTACCCCAGAGCGACAGTGCTTAAGAACCACGTCCAAAATCGCTCGCTACAACAACATGAGCTTATTGTTGGAAATTCATGCCCAACTTTCCTTTATTTTTCGCTTATATATTTTTTTCAAGCTCTTTCATCAATCAAAACCAAGTTATTAACATTTTTTTCATGATGACTCAATCTACCTTTTTCTCTCCCCAACTTAGAACACAACTAAACATGAGAATTAGGAATGCTCTAGCACATCTACGGCAAAGAACAAACTTCACAACCATACTTAATGTTGGGGTTCAAAAAGTTTCAAAACAAAATTCCAAGATCCCATTCAAAATTATGCACACTATTTACACCTATCAATTATTCACTAGGATCTTGAAATAAAGGCTCAACTTGGGTTTACAAATTCTCGCTCACTCACAAGGTAGATTGATTCATCTTATTTGGTCACGTGGTTTTTCTCATAATGCACAAAAATTGCCTTGATCATTTTCTTCCTTTTTAACAATTTAATACACATGCATGATTTCAACATAATCAGAACGAGTTAAACACGAATGCTGATATCCTGCATATTTTAAACAATGAAGGTTTCCTCACAATGGCAATGTTCTACATGATTAAGAAATGAACAAGTATTTCAAAAGAAGTAATGACTACAAAAACACTCATCACAAGTTTCATTTCCATGCTTAGTTTAGAAAGCGATAAAAATGTACCTTGTGCGGTACCTTTACTCAATCTTATCATTACCACCCAATTGTACCTTGATTCATCATTCTTGACACAAAAGTTCACAAGTTCCTTCAAGTTTTCACTAAGGAACAAAAAAAATAAAAATAAAATTCTACTAAAATATTAATTGCACTATAAACTACTTAAAATAACAATAATAATATGCATCCAAAATTTGCGACAACCAAAATGGTGTCGCCTGAGTTCTTCATCCTTAGAAGGATGGTACAAAATACTAGAAAGTACAATAAAAACAATAATATCAACTAGTCACAACATAACATAAACATCAAAATAAGCATAAAAAGATAGAAAAAACCCAACGATCAATGCTCGGAAGAGCTCTCCTCTTCCTCCCAAATGGTCTATCCACTGTCATCATAACCGTCGCCCTCTGCAGCCATATCCTCATCCACACCGGAATCATGTCCCTCTGTCTCAACATGTGGTCCCTGGCCAACTTCCTCTTGAGGTGGCACCTGCCCCCTCTGATAATGATAAGGCCTGTCCTCAAGCTATACCACATAAGTGTCAAATTCTTGCTGAGAAGGAAACAGGTGCTCCACCTGAGGCTCACGTACCTATAAATGTAAAGCCTGCATAGATGAGTGCTAAAATGAAAATTCCCTCTGATGAGCCATATGCATGTCCCATGTGTACATGCATGCAACTCGCTCATCAAAGGGTGGCTCTGCATGAGGAGCATCGACGGGCTGCTGCTGCTGTGGCTGCTGATCAAGTCTAGGCCTGTAGTGGCTCTCAATCCAAGTATCAATTACAATTCCCTTAATGGTCTTGTGGACCAAGCCAGGAATCGGAACTGCATCAGCGGTGCAAAGCCCCATAATAAGTCCAGGGAAAACTAAAATAGAGGGGGTTTTAGACCCCAACCTATGACCACTAGAGGCAGTAGCTTTAATCTCTTCTGAAATAATCCTCGCCACGTCAACCTGACGATCATCCATAATGTAATAAATCATGTACGCTATATCGATCGGAATGGATGATGCGTGACTCCTTGGCCTGATGTTGTGCAGGACAAGAGTCGTCAGGATCTGTGCGGTAGTGTTCATATCAGCCCTCTTCAGAATCTTTGGTCTCCCAGCTGCATTCAATTCAAAACCATGACCTAGAACTGCTAATGCCAAACAAACATTTTCTAAATTCCAATTCCTCCTAGCCACTCTCCTTGCATAAGCACATTGTTCCCCTTCAGCTAACACCACCGGATTACCCAAATATTCTTTAATGGCATCCCTCGAGAAAGAAACCGTCTTACCCCGGACATAAGTGGTGTACTCATAAACCTGCCCCTCCACAGGAATAGCGTTCGCATAAAACTCACGCACAATCTCATAGTTCAGCAATGTAGGAGACGTCATAAGCGTACCCCAGCCATGTCCTTCAATGATATCATGGCAGCCACGGAACTCCCCTTGCGGGTTGATCCGAAAGATGCACTCCGTCCAAATACTCCGACGGGTCAGCTCCATGTACCTTCCTTGCTGCTCCACCCCTTTAAAATGGTGAGCATCAAACTCAATTGGCGCCTGCCTTTGTTGTGATGTCTGACCGGTGCGAAGTTTGGCACGCTTTGAAGCCATCTGAAATCGAAGAAAAACAGACAAAAACAGCACCAAATCGATTAAACAACAAGTCAGAAAATTCCCAAAAATTCAGTTAAAACCACATAGCAACAAAGAAATAGCCAACAGTCGGCCACGATGATCAAAACAAAAATTCTGCTCCCAGTGGTGCGCGCTTAGCGCGGTCAGAGCGCGCTCAACGCGCTCAGGCATGCAATCAGCCCCTGCTGAGCAGCCTACCGAGCCCCTAATCAGTGATAACAGCAACAACTATAGAAACAACAAAAATACACATCAAAACAGAATAAAAATAACAAATAGGGTAAATAGGGCACAAAAGGAGCGCTTAGCGCGGCCCAGAGCTCGCTCAGCGAGCTCGCGAATACCCAGAAAAATTCTTCTAGATTCAGTCTCAACAAACACCCACACTCAAATATTAATCTCAATTAAAACCCAAATTAAATATGCCACATCAGATTTGCTAAAGTTGATTGTTCTTACACACAAAACAGTTCCTAACCTAGAATTTCACAATTCAACAACCAACTTCAAAGTCCAAACTCAGTAACCCTAATCAGCAAAGACTTTTACAATAAGGAGAATGAAAGAGAATTTCGCAAACCTGGACAGTGAGAGTGAGAGAATGGGCAGAAAGGAAGTTGCTTGAGTGTGGAAAAAATTTTCTTGAGAGCTTGTGGGAGAATAGTATGACTGCCTTTTGCAAATGAGAGGGAAAACTTAGGGTTTTCGTGGAACCCTCTCTCTTTTGATTTAAAACAGACCCAAAGGCCCCAAAATTATTTCCCTCTGGCCCAAACTTGGATGGCCCGTTCACGCTACCGCGCTGAGCAGCCTCAGAAGCGCGCTGAGCGCGATCAGTGGAACACAGCCAAACAAGTTTGGCATCAAAATGCTGCCAGCCGACTAATCTGCCCGATTAAATCACAAACACAAAATAAAAAAATAGTAAATACTTATAATGTTGGGGTGCCTCCCAACTAGCGCTTGTTTAACGTCGGCTAAGCTCGATGGTCCAATGTAACCTCAAGGATCCCAAAGCGGCACAACGGAGGGATCCCGCTCGAAATCACCACCGAGATAAATCTTTAACCTCTGACCATTTACAGTCCAATTCTCATTTGACTGTATATCTTCAATGACTATTGCCCCATATGACTTGATCTCCCGAATCCGGAATGGACCAGACCACTTAGATCTCAATTTACCTGGGAACAATTTCAATCGAGAATTGAAAAGTAGGACTAGCTTCCTTACTTAAAACTGTTTGGTCACTATTTTCTTGTCATGGTAAGTTTTGACTCGATCTTTGTAAAGCTTATTGGAATCATATGCTTGGAGACGCAATTCATCCAATTCATGTAATTGCATTTTTCTTTTGTCACTGCTCAAAGTTGGCTCAAAATTCAGAAATTTCAAGGCCCAAAACGCCTTATGCTCCAACTCGACCGGTAAATGACAATTCTTACCATATACCATTTTAAAAGGTGTGAGACCAATCAGAGCTTCATAAGCCGTCCGATAAGCCCACAAAGCATCATCGAGCTTATTTGACCAATCCTTCCTTGAGGATGACACAGTTTTTTCCAAAATTCTTTTAATTTCCCGGTTCGATACCTCCGCTTGCCCATTAGCCCGAGGATGATATGTTGTTGCAACTTTGTGGTTAACACCATATTGCTCCAAGGCTTTTTCAAGCTGAGTGTTGCAAAAGTGGGATCCTCCGTCACTTATCAACACTCGCGGAGTACCAAATCGAGCAAAAATGTTTCTTTTAAAAAAAAATTTCATAGTTTTTCCTTCAGCCTTAGCACATGCTATTGCCTCTACCCATTTGGAAACGTAATCAACTACGACCAAAATATACTCGTTGGAAAATGAAGATGGAAAAGGTCCAACAAAATCGATTCCCCAACAATCAAACACTTCAATTTCCAACATGTTTTGTAAAGGGCATTTCACGCCGCTTTGAAATTCCCCCACTTCTTTGACACCTGTCACAACTTTGGGCATGCGCATGCGCATCTTTGAATAAAGAAGGCCAATAAAAGCCTGATTGAAGGACTTCCGTTGCCGTTCTTAAACCATTAAAATGTCCTCCATACGAAGAGTTGTGACAATGCCAAAGTATGTTAGTGGCTTCATTAATTGACACACATCTTCTCAAAAGGTTGTCGACACCAAGCTTAAAAAAATATGGTTCATCCCAAACAAAAGACTTGGGGTCCGACAAAAATTTCTTTTTTTGTTGGTGAGTTAGACCATCCGGTATTAATCTGGCGGCTTTGTGATTAGCCATGTCGGCGAACCATGGTCTAACTTGCACTATATACAATTTTTCATCCGAAAATTCCTCTTTGACCTCAACTTCCTTTTTGGTCACTTCCACATTTACAAGGCGGGATAAGTGATCCGCCACCAAATTCTCAGATCCTTTCTTGACACGAATTTCCAAATCAAATTCTTGTAACAAGAGGATCTAACGAATTAGCCTTTGTTGAGAATCGGGCTTGGTGAGCAAATACTTAATCACCGTGTGATCCGTGTAAACGACAACTCGCGACCCAATCAAATAGGAATGAAATTTTTCCAATGCATACACTATCGCAAGCAAATCTTTTTCAGTTGTTGCATAGTTTATTTGAGCTTCATTTAAAACTTTGCTCGCATAGTGTATAACATGAAAAGTTTTTGTTTTCTGTTGACCCAAAACTGCACCCACTGCATAATCGCTCCCATCACACATGAGTTCAAAATCCATTTTCCAGTTAGGTGCGATGATTATGGGTGAGGTAGTCAAACTTTTCTTTAAAAAATTAAAATCAAACATGCAAGATTCATCAAAATCGAAGGACTTATCTTTGTTGAGCAAATTGCTCAAAGGCTTTGCAATCTTCGCGAAATCCTTGATGAACCTCTGATAGAATCCTGCATGTCCGAGAAAACTTCGGATGCCTTTGACATTAGTCGGGGGAGGCAACTTTTCAATCACTTCAATTTTGGCTTGATCAACCTCAAGACCTTTAGAGGAAACTTTGTGGCCAAGCACAATCCCCTCCGTAACCATAAAATTGCACTTCTCCCAGTTCAATACCAAATTCGTCTCAACACACCGTTCATGAACGGCCTCCAAATTTCTCAAACAAATATCAAAAGAAGCTCCGAAAACGGAGAAGTCGTCCATGAATACCTTCATCGTTTTTTCAATAAGATCGGAGAAAATTGCTTGAACACAACGTTGAAACGTTGCCGGTGCGTTGCATAGACCAAACAACATCTTTCGGTATGCAAAAATCCCAAAAGGACAAGTAAATGCCGTCTTCTCATGGTCATCCGGGTCAACCGAAATTTGGTTATACCCAGAGTAACCATCCAAAAAGCAATAGAATTGTTGGCCCGACAATCTTTCTAACATTTGGTCCATAAATGGAAGTGGAAAATGGTCTTTTCTTGTAGCGGTGTTTAGCCTCCTATAATCTATACACATCCTCCAGCCCGTCATCGTTTTTGTCAGGATCAACTTATTTTTTTCATTTCGGATCATGGTCATTCCTCCTTTTTTAGGCACAATGTGGACCCGACTTACCCAAGGACTATCGGAAATCGGGTAAATCATACCGACATCCAAGAGCTTGACAACCGCTTTTCTCACTACTTCTTTCATCGTTGGATTCAAACGGCGTTGCGGTTGAGCGACTGGTTTGAAATCCTCTTCCATGAATATGCGATGCATACAATAAGAGGGACTTATTCCTTTTAGATCGGAAAGTGTCCATCCCATCACTTCTTGATTTTTCTTCAAAACTTGAATTAACCGATTTTCCTCATTGGTAGATAAAATGTTGCTAATGATAACCGGTTCGTTACAACCGTCATCAAGGAAAGCATATTTCAGATTGGAAGGCAACACCTTCAATTCAAGTTGAGATTTCGCATCACTCACCTCTTTTTTTAACACTTCCTCTTCACACTCCCATGGTTTCAACTCCTCTAAAAATTCAAGTTCCTTTAAACACTCTTCAAGTGCTCTTTCTTCTTCATCAGAGAATACTTTAAAGGAATCATTAAGAGCTCTTTGCAAAGGGGACACTACATGAACTTGCTTTGTGACATCCATGATCGCTTCTTCCATTGCGTCTATTCTAAAATAGTCACCTTTGTCATTCTTGTGTTTCATGTCCTCAAATAGATTGAAACAAACCTCCTCATCTTGGACTCTAACCTTCATAAGACCGTCGTCCATATCAATTGTCATTCTAGTAGTTTTCATAAACAATCTTCCAAGAATCAATGGAGCGTCTTCATCTTCCTCCATTTCAATTACCACGAAATAAATAGGAAATAAGAATTTGTCCACTTTAACCAATTTATCTTCCGCTACACTATGAGAACGGGTAGTAGATTTATCGGCAAGTTGCAATGTCATTTGAGTGGATCTCAATTCCATGTGTCCCAACCGCTTCACAATAGACAAAGGTATCAAATTAATACTAGAGCCCAAATCGATCAACTCGTTGTCCACATAGATATTTCCTATGGTAACCGGCAAGGTGACTCGTCCCGGATCACTTTCTTTCCTCGGGAGAGTACGTTGAATGATAGCTCTATAACTAGTATCCACCATGATAGTCTCTTTATCCGTATACCTCTTCTTTTTTGTTAGGATATCCTTCATAAATTTTGCATATTTCGGCATTTTCTCCAAAGCTTCGGAAAATGGAATGTTTATTTGAAATTGTTTGAAAATATCCATAAACCGAGCATAATGCCTCGCACTATCTTTCTTTGAAGGAGCATGAGGATATGGTACATGTTGGATCGGAATATTATTCAACGGTTCCTTCCCGTTCCTAGTTTTTTTCAATTTTTCTTCTCTCTTTCTTTTTTCTTCTTCCTCACTTTTTCTCATTTCATTTTCAACTAAATCACCCTCAACATTTTTTTCTACTTCAATCTCATCATTATCTTTTTCTTTTTCTACTACTTCCTCCTCCACTACAACTTCACCTACACCCATGGCAATCTCTCTTCCACTTCTTGTTAGAATAGCCTTACAATGCTCTTTAGGATTTGGTAGAGTATTTGCCGTAAAGTTTCCTTTTTGTTGGTCGGCCAATTGTTTTGTTAATTATCCGACTTGCGTTTCAAGATTCCTTATGACATCATCGGCATTCTTCTAATTTGACATTGACATTTGCATAAATTGCGTGAGAGTGTCTTCCATTTTTGTTTTTCCAATGGGAACTTGTGGAGGTTGAGTGTAATTTTGATATTGTTGACGATTTAACGGTCCGGCTTCTTGCGGTCTCCACGGTTGTTGATAACCTTGATTACCTCTTTGTTGGTAACCTTGGTTGCCTTGTTGATAAGGAGGTCGGGGTTAGTATCCTTGATTTTAGTTTCTCGCATAGTTAACCTCCTCCACAACCGGAGGACAATATCCGGTAAGATGATCTCCTCTACACAGTTCACAACAAGCTACTTAAACACTTTTACTTGAGGAGTCATGAATCTCTTTGAGTTATTGAGGAAGTTTGGACATTTTTTTCGTTAACAACTCAACTTGTTTTGAGCAAGTATAGCATCATTGGTTCCTAATTCAAAAACTCCCGGAGTCCTCTGAGAAGGGCCACGGTTATGGCTTCCCTGATGGTCATTTAAAGCCATCTTGTCAATTATGGCAATGGCTTCTTCGGCACTTTTGCTCATCAAATATGCACCCACGGTGACATCCAACAATGTTTTCTGCACTAATTGAAGACCATTCCGAAAAATATGAATTTGAGAAAGCTCATCGAAGCCATGCTCCTTGCATTTTCTCAACATAGATTTGAATCTCTCCCACGCTTCGTTGAGGGATTCATTGGCACCCTGCGTGAAAACTGCTATTGCGGTCTTTGCCTCCATGAAACGATTATGCAGAAAGAATCGTTCCAAAATTTTTTCCTCAAGTACATTCCAATCCGTCATGATTGCTGTCGACTGATCAAGATACCATTCCTTGGCCTTCCCAATGAGGGAATGCGAGAATAGTCTCTTAAACAGTGACTCTTCTTCAGCTTCAGGTGCACCAGTTGTTCCCGCAATCTCATAGAACATCATCAAGTGTGTATAAGGATCCTCATCATGATCCATCCCAGTGAATGGACTCTGATATAGAAGTGAGAGAATACCAGTCTTCATTTTTGAATGCCGACCGTTATGAGCATTGCGAGCAAACTGTGCATTATGTCTTGGACTGTTGGTACATGGTCTAGAAGCACGTGGTGGTGGTGGTGGTGGATCCATAGTTAGAGGTAACTGTGGAATTTGCGTCGAAGTTGAACTTCTGTATCGCTCTCGTTTTTCTTTGGCAAGTTGCCTCCTTCGCCTTGTTCTGCTATTGGTTTTACGAGCGGTTCTTTCAATCTCGGGATCGAACAGAAGTTGGTCTGCAGGTAACTTCCCTCACATAAAACGAAGTCTGCGCACTAAACCAAACAAATCAACAAGCTCAAGAAAAAGCTAACAAGCTTAAAACAAAACAACTATTGCAATGCTTTCAATATCAAACAACAATCCCCGGCAACGGCGTAATTTTGTTGAAACAATATTTGGGGGGTGTTTTTATCGTATCCACAGGAATTGTGCGATATTTGGATGCTTGCCGTTCAATAGCCAAAGCGTTTTAAGTTAAGGAGTCTCAAATGATTCTCGGTTTTGTTTAACATAAATTTGTAGCAAAGAGTAAATTTTTAGCAAAGATGTTGTAAGTTTTGGAAAAGCATGTCAAGATTAGGTTTCGCTAATCCTTTTCATACATATCCGATTAATCAAGCATATGAATTTAGTTTCCGACCAATACAATCGCGTATCCTCTCGAATAAGTTTATGTCTAAAGAAAATTCGTGAGTGTCGTTGTTTAGACCGTTAGATGATGTCTCACGTTAACAATCGAAACAACAACTGTTAAGATCAACACAAAGCGAATAACAAATCCCAAATCTATGTCTAGAGTTTGGTTTTTAAGGGATGAAAATATTAGGTCATGATTTGTAAAATCTATGTCTAGAGTGATACAAACCACACATACATCAATAAGAACAAATAACTTCATCTATATTGACCATAAACCTTGTTCATATACAAAAGATCAAAAGAAATACATACAAGCAAGATTAACTACCTCTAATCTTGACACAAAAGTGTTTAGCTACCCATCACCATGGTAGCTTGGGAAACAAGAAAGAAAAGAATCTCTGATAGCATCAAAGTCGAAGAATCAAGGGTTGATGCTCCAAAGATTAAAATCTCACTTCTCCTTGAAAATCTATGGTTTTTAGACCTAGAAACCCTTTTTCTCTCTTTTGGAATGCTGAAAATTACAAAGTGAAAAGTTGTCTTAAAATATCTCCAAGAGAAGATATTTATATGAAGTGTTAGAAGTACAGTAAGTGGCACCGCACTTAGCGCCATCAGGAGCGCGCTAAGCGCGATAAGGAAAAATAGAGTGATTTGCCCAGAAAGCGCGCTGAGCGTGATGTCATCCCGGTGAGCGCGGACTGGGACTTTGGCTACTGTAAGTATTTCAAATATCGCGCTGAAGGCTCGCTGAAAATCCCGCCGAGCGCTGTCTGGAGAGTTAACTACTGTAAGTTGGATGAAAAGCGCGCGGCAAACATGCTGAAAAACCCGCTGATCGCGCTATGCCGGCACGAACTCTCCGAAAATGCTTTTTCAGGCCTTCAATCCTTCACCGATTGATCCTTACATCCATTATAAGTCAAAATACCTGAAAAAGAGCATCAAAATGATCATAATATACAATATGTACAATAAAATCGGAAAGTAGCATAAATATACTAAAACTAAAAGATATTTTACAAATTTTAACAAAGAAACCAATTGAAAGGGCCTTAAAATATACTTAAAAGTATGCACAAATTGGCCCTTAACACCCACCATTTGACTGAGTAAGTAATGACCTCTTTTTAGGTAACCCTAGATCCTAAAGTCTTTATAAATATAATATCCCCTCAAGGGGATAAGATAAGTATCAAGTCAAACACATTTACTACTACTCATAGAGCACTAAACTCCATCAACATAACCATCGGCTTGCAACCTATAAGCGCTGGCCACCAACAGGCCTCTCCCCACATCTAAGCTGGTCCCTTAAACAACCTCAAAAATACCATACAAGGTTTCTCACCGCTGTGATAAAGTCCTCACTATCCAAATTGTAATATACCTACAAAGGTCTCTTAGTCCCCTTTCTCTTGTAGAGGGAACACACACCATGTACTTTTTAACAAGTACAATGGCGCCCACCACGGGGCCCTGGTAAAACAAACATGGTCCACATATTTCACCCCATCCCAAGACTCCCCCTCTTTTAGGAGATGACTAACAAGGTCTTACACCACGTAGCCAATACCATATCAGAGGTATTTTCGAGACAGGCCCTCCAGGGCCGCCCGACGAAGATACGCGAACATCCATTCATGGCGAACGTCATTTCCCCTAGCTTTTTTTAAAACATTATAGGAACAGATGGGGACAACTTTTTTTTTCTCTAAAGAGGATGCCATAAGCATCAACCCTCATGAGAATAATCCTTTAGTAATCACCGTTCAGCATTGTCAGGTGTGTCCTGATAGACCAGAGCAACTCAGCCAATATCCTTTTTTGGGATGCCTTCCATAAGTTACAACTGAATATGGATGACATAAAAAGGTTCACCGGCTCTCTGATAGGATTATTGGGCGAACGAGTACAAATAATGGGCTATGTGACCCTGAAAACCACATGCGGTGACGAAGATGATGCCAAAAACCATCGACATCAACTACCTCATCATAGACACCATGACATCTTATAAAATCTTCCTGGAAGCCCGATCGTCAACGCCCTTAGGGAGGTCATGTCGACATAATACTTAACCCTGAAATATTCTCTCCTAGATGGAAGAGTGGGAACCATCCAGGGGCATCAACAAGTAGCTCACGAATGTTATCTAAGCATCCTAGAGATAACCAGAGAAGAGCTCTCATTGGTTGATGTTCATCCTTCCAAAGTTTCAAATGCTGACTTCGAGGGTTGGAAACATTCTTAACTTTCAAATGGCATATTACTTTTTACTTTTCTTCTTTGGTCCAAATTTCTCGATCTTTGTTTTCCACCATATCATTAACTTGATCTTTGGGAAATTTTTTTTTCACAACTTACCAAATATCATAATTCATCTCTATTATAAATATTCTCATCTTCTCTTTCCACAAAGCACACTCTTCTCCATTTAAGGATGCAGGTTTGTTTAGTGAATTGTTTGTAATCATTTCTACCTCCTAGGGTGATTAGTTTTATAGCATAAGTTAGACTCTGATGCCAATTATTGACAAAGTGACTCCAATCAGAAGAGGGAGTGAATTTTAATATTTGAAATTGGTGACTAATTTATAAAATCTTTAAATTGTTGAAAATTTGTATGTTAAAGAATATAAATAAGGTAGAAAAAATATGGAGATGAAGAGAGATATGTAGTGAAAACTAAAGAAATAATGGAAGTTAAAGAGAAAAGAGATAGAGACAGTGAACCACAAATTTATATAGGTTCGGCCGAACCACTTGGCGAACTCATATCTCCAAGAGTTTCCTCTTGAGATTTCCATTAAAAATAGACTTGAGCTTTTAAGAGATCATCCAACGAACCTTCAACAAAAAAAAACAAACATAGCTCTCATGCAGGCATAACTCATAAACTTTCACGCGTGTTTGTTTTCTATTTTAGTTTGCAACCTTTAAATCCTTTACAGATATAATTAAAAAGAGAACCATATCCTTGAATAAATCAAATTAAGCATATCATTAGTTACAATAGAATTCTCACAAAGGCTTTTTAGTCTTTCAGCATTACATCAATTCTCTTGAAAAATCAATTTAAAAAAAAAGACAATAGAAGAAAAATAGAGAGGTTTCTATTCTAAAAAATGGTGTAAAATGAAATGAGGTGAAAAATCCTTCATGTAGAAAATTTTTTGGCTAAAAAAGAAAATGATGCATGGGCCAAATTAATTGAATTAATTAACACTTATTTTAATTGATTAAAAGCTACAAAATGGTGGCAAACCTAATTGATAAAATGAAACCCCAAAAAGGCTATATGATTTAATCGATTAATAGATTTTCTAATTGATCTAGAGGTCTTTTGCATTGCATTAATTGATTGAACCAAGTCTTTGATCAATTAGCCATTGAATTAACTTTATTAAATGATTTGAAACGCTACTTAGTCAATTACATACATGCCTTAATATGATTTAAAAGTTTTAATACATGCCTTCTGTGTGTGTGTGTGTGTGTGTGTGTTTGTGTGTGTGTGGGGGGGGGGATGATGGCTTTCACACTTTCTCTCTTTCAGACTTCAAGATCCATTGTATGGTTCAACGATCGATTAGTACTTTGACGACGTTCTGTCATCATATAATTTTTCGTGCAAAGAAAAGAAAAACCAACCATTGAAATTTTTCGTGCACGCATCTGGGCGCAATAAGTTTTCATCGTGGCGGGATGAAAAATATCGCGTTATGGATCCTTATAAAGGATATCACAACGTGGGCGCGATTGAAGGCTTTTCAGAAATGTTTTTTCTTCTATAAACGATGAAAAATGTTGGGGAAAAGAGGTTGCAATTTTCGGAGAAAAGTTTTGATGAGAGAAGAAATCCGGGAACTAAGGAAAGAATGCTTTCACTCATTGAAGACCAGATTCAACCTAGATTTTCATGTATTATTTCTCTAAACTCATTGTATTTATTTCTGTTACTATGAGTAGCTAATTCACTTTTGATTAGGTATTAAGAGATGAATCTATTATTGATATGTTGAACCATGTGGCTTGTTTTGTATTATTTGCATAATTTGATATTGGAGTTTCTATTTAGTTACTTTTTGTGTAATGCCTTTTGTTTTATGATGAATTCACGAATTGAACTTAGTTTTGTAGGCATTACTGACCCTAACTCTATCGACGTCAACTAGAGTAATTGTTTAACTTTATAATTAATTTAGGGATAAACAATTATAGGTTATGACTAAGGAATTAACAAAACTAGTTTGCCAAATTTTACTATCCATTTAGCCTAAGGGATTAGGGAGTTGGAGTTTAAATTAGTAATTTATACACAAAGGAACTTGATATAACAACCTTGTTAATTTGTCGTAATTTTTTGAAATCAAATTTAGACAAATAAAGTCAGTCATTAACAGTGAATTTAGAGGATTCAAATAAGACCTTGTAGTTTTCTCAATTTGATATTTTACCAAAGTTTGTAAGCATTTTCAATTCAACTAATTCTCAAGAAAACCCCCAAAAGTTTACTTTTTAATAGCACACAAATATCTTTGTTAAAATAACATAATCCTTGCGGATATAAACTTATATTTTTATTACTTCGATAAAGTTTAGTACACTTGCTAAATAACCAGCATACTTTATGATTCTTTGAATTTTATAATTGATGAGGTTTGAGAAATCTTCTTGTGCAGATGTCGTGGAACCTTGTTTTGCAGGTGATATGCTTTGAACTAGGACAACAACTTTTTATGATGACAACTAATGGTTTATGACAAGTCAAGCACAAGTGATTAAGTGGATAAAGATGCAAACATAAGTATTATGGTTTGATGGATTTGACTATCCGATGATGGCAAAAAAATGGAATACATACTTAGCCGTATCTCATGTGAACTCAAGCAAGTTTCTACATAAAGTATTTGACAAAGTCTTGAAGTGCAAGAAAGTCATATCTTAAATAGTCTAAGTAAAGAATTTGTAAAGTATAAGGGCATTATTGTAAAAGTGCATGGCTAAATCACTCGCGCACTAAAACATATTGTCAAACTTATTTTTCTCAAGAAAATATCTTTAAAAATGTCTTGAAGTTATGCTAGATGAATTGAGAGTTGTCTGAATTGTTGTGGACAAAGTTTTGTCTTTTATAATCCATTAGGACATTAATATAATTGATTAGCTCAATTCAAAATTGAGCTCTAAGCGATTAGGAGAACATCATTATTATGTGCAATGACTAGATACCTTTTATTTTCTATTTTGAACTGGTAATCGATTATCTTTGAATTATCTAATCGATTAACATTAGGTGATAATCAATCAGCTTGGCTTAAAAGGCATTAAAATCAATTTTCTTTTTTAGCCAAACTCTAGTCTATAAATAGGTGTCTCTTACCTTATTTCAAATCATGCAGAATCATATTTTGACACTTCTCACTCTCTTTCTTTCTCTCTAAACTTTTTCTTTTACCGTCTCTCATTAATATTTTAGCCAAAGTACTTGTGCGAGAAAGTTCTTGTGAGTGAGGATGAGTTGTAATTCTAAAAGGGTATAACTGTAAGTTACTCAAATATTTTTTGGTTGAATATTTTATTAATTTTTGTTTGGGCTAGAAGTTAAACCCATAAAAGCTTTTGGTTTGGGGATTGTGTGATCAAGCACTAGTTTAGGTTCAAGATTAGCACGGGATAAAATATTATAGAATTGGTTAGCCCGTGGTAAAACCAAGGTTACGTTAAAGTTTAGCCCAGTATTAAAAGCTTGGATAAGGTTTAAGATTAACCTAGTATTAAAACCTCCCATGTTATTCGTTAGCCCGTGAAAAACCATGGTTTAAGGTTCATGAGTTCAGTCCATGGTAAATTCTTGCAAAGTTTGTTTAGAAGTTTTACGACTAACCACTCCAAAATTCTTTTGGAAAGAAGATTAACCGTTTCAATTTGTTGCATAGAAAGAGGACTACCCGCTTTAATATACTGTTTGCGAGAGAAGACACAAACTGTTAAATTCTCAGTCTTATTGTTTTGTTGGAAGTTGACCATATTTTTCTTGTATAAGGAGGCTCGTGATTATTACCTACTAAAAGCTCTCAAAATTTATTAGATACATTCAATTAAAGTCAACCATATTTTTTAATGTTTTGTAATTAGGCAAGAGTACCCATGATACCGTTATCAATGTATCTTGTTTAAAATAATGTACTTGGTTCCTTATTTCTTGTCACTTGACAACTTAGGCATAAGTGATTTAGACTCAGATTTAATATCTTCCAATTATTTCACAAAAAATGGGTTTGGATTCTCTTTTTAATATACTAGTCTTTATTGAATCTTTTTATACTCTCAGTATCACAGTTGTTCTATATTTTTTATAAATGTTTAGTCACATACAATTATACAAAATTTTCACTAAAGAGTTGCTTTATTTGTGTAATATCGAATCTATGTAAGTGCATCTGGAATGATGTTATTGGTGTATGCAGCATAGAGGTAGTGGGGTCACTTAGTAATATGTTTTAACAAAGCAATGATTCTTTCAGCTCTTCACATTTAACAAGTTAAATTAAGGCCAGGTTTTAATTTTTTAAATATATATATATATATATATATAGTGGGTAAAAAAATTTCAAATGAAAAAGTTTAAATAACTATTTTTAAAATATTTGAGGCATGTAATTGTTTTACTATAATTTTTTATATTAAAAATTCAAAAAATAACTTAATTTATAAAAAATATATTTAAATTTTATTTTACTAATTTGAAAAACATTATCTGTGCATACATCCATTCATTCATGATAGCCCTTTGGTTTCAAAGAACTCAGATGTTCTTTCCTTTGCAGAAGTCAATAAAGATCATGGTTTTTAAAGCAAAACTCTTCAGCTTTCAAAAAAAAGGGAGGATATTTGCAACTTGCCTTTGAGTTCCTTGAAACCACTTGGCTTGCATTTGCATTCCATGCGCATCTCATTTGCATTTCTCAGTCTTGGGTCTCTTCTTCTTCTATGTCTGAAGGATACCTAGCACCATATTCAAGACAATGACAACAATGAATGAGATTCAGAAGAACCAGGAAGCTTTGAAAGAGGAGATCCGGATTCTCAAAATCCAGATGAATTGGGTTATAGAGACTTTGCTAGCCCTGGTGAAGAAAGAGGGGCACCCTCACCTTGCCACAGCCAAGGAAGTCATCACACCCCATCCGTTCGGTGTTACCCTAAGCCTAGGGCAGACTCATGTGGATATTCTCCGTTTACCCGCATTTGGTCATCATTCAGAATGTCATCATCAGACTTTGAATACCAAGTTGGCATATCAACATTCATTGGCCGTCCCTCTTCAAAGTTGTCAGACTCGGAACAAGAGGCAGAAACAGAACAAGAAGCAGAATCAGCACAAAAGGAACAAAGTTGGACCATAGATGACTCCATATTTTAGTCCTTCGTCTTCCACTTTTCCTAACTCAATTTTCAACACATCATTAGCCTTAAGAAGGTTTTTATGAATTAAAATTTCCAAAATAGATATCATAGAACACTCAGCCATCTCCTCTTCTGGGTATTGCAAAGCATTAAGTATGTTGAACACTACTTGCTGCCCATTCACCCTCATGGTGAGTTCTCCTCTTTCAACATCAATTAAGGTTCTACCCGTTGCTAGGAATGGCCTTCCCAACAAAATGGGTGTTTCCTCACCAGCTTCAAAATCCATAATGATAAAGTCAGCTGGGAAGACAAACTTGTCAACCCTTACCAACACATCCTCAATCTTCCCTTGTGGGTAGCAAATACTCCTATCAGCCAGCTGCAGGGTGATGGTGTCGCTCCCGGGATTTTCATCCAGGTACAAACGCGAAAGTGGCGCGGAAAGAAAGAAAGGGAGTCGCCAGCCAGGCATTTTTATCCCAAAGAAAGGGAAAGGTAATGTTGCACAAACCCGAGAGAAAGGAAAGAAAGAGATCTCGCGAACCAAAGAGATCGGGTAAGGGAATCGGTTACGTGAAGGGAAGGTTATCGCACCCCTTCACGTCCGTCGTACTCGATGGGATCCACGCTTGAAGTACTGCTCAAATGGTGATAGAAAAGATGCTGGAAAAAGAATGGAAAGAGAACGAGAAACAAATGTAGGGAAAATAAAAGAAGTGCTCGAATGGGCCCTACCCCACTGCCTACGTATCTCGTCGGGACTATGAGAATCAGAGCGACGTAGTTCCCCTAACTAAGGGAAAACTGTTTTTGTTTTTTTTAGGGAACGACTAATGTTCTAGCTCAGGTGTTGCAGGCTCGCTGAATCGAGTGTGTTACGGTATTGCAAGAGAACGAGGAGAAGCACGTTCGTACGTTGAGAGTGAATGAGATGAGAAGAGAATTCCCAAAGGAAAGACATTATTGTTTGTTTGAAGCTTTTATCATGGATAAAGAATGCCTTGAAGTAGAGTGCAAAATGGTCCAAACTTGCCATTTTTAGAAACCCTAAGTTTCTAAATTTGGTAACTTTGTACAATTCTTGATTTTTCATGAATCTCTTGAAATTTCTTGATCAAATCTTGTCTAATGAACATATGTCACTTGAATTTCATGAATTTGACCTTAAAAAGTCAGGAGTTGACTTTTTCCTTTGCACAGTTGACTTTTCCTCAAATTTCTTGATTCTCAAGCAACTGATCAATTGATCCTCTTCTGAAATGAGCCAATGGGCAATCTTCCATCCTTAGATACTTGACATCATGTAGAAAACATTGAGATCAAGTTTGAACCAAAATTTCATCAGGAGACTGCTTGAAACCAAAACCCTAGTTTTGACTACCTTTGCTAGGAGATGATGAACTCTCCAACTTCTTGATGAATTCCCATCTTCCAATGACTTGTTGGATCAAATGGGATGTCCATATGATATATGAGACCCTTAAGGCTGGCTTGAAGACCCTTGGCTCTAGCTCTCTTGCTTTGGATGATCAATATTTTTAAAATCAACTTACCACATACCCTATGCATGAACCAATGCTGAATGTTTTATTTTTCTATGACTTGAATGCAATGTAATGCAATGAAAGCACATGCTAAATGATATGAAAAATGAGAGGGAAAATTTTGGGGTATTACAGCTGCCCCTATTCAATCACTGTAGACCTGAATAGATGATAGAGATTGCTTTCAGACTTTCAAGGTATGGAGGGATTGAATACCGAAAATAACCAGAAAATTTGAACTCTGTGGAGAAGAAGAAAAGGGATAACACTCATTGAGTCTTGATCATTAACTGTGAGGTCTACGAAGCAACTTTACAGGGGAATTTGCAACCGTTATCGACGCAGAAAAGCTTGTAACTGTTGGAAGTTCCGAATGGGAGAATCGGCTTAATAAGATACAACGATCCCTTATTAGCTTTGCCTCGTTGATCTCATCTTGCTGTAATCGGCCGCCGATCAAACGATGGACTCAATCAGTAAAAGTTGTGACAAAGGGGTGACACAGAAGCCCCTTCCTGAATATAGTCTCCCTTGTATCATACCTAGGGATAAGTGATCACTTGTCTGGAAGAAAATGGCTCTCACCTTTGAAATCACTTGTACCTGTTACCTGCAACAAAAGAATACGTATACATGCCCCAGGATATTGCATGGTTTGAATCCACCATCCAGGATTACTCAACATTCAAAGTGATTTTAAATGTTTTTCTGCGCATATTATTGTAAGGCCACAATGTTTTCAAATGCAATGTTTTATCAAAAATTCGGACGTTTTGCAAACAAAGTAGTAAAAACAAAATAAGAAGCTTTTGACTGAAATTCAATTTATTGAAAAATGCCTGAAATCGGCAAATACATTCAAAAGAAAACCCTGGAAAGAGGAGATTGATGTAAATTGAGAAATGAAACTATCCTAATGGCAATGTGAAAACGGCATTCTACTGAGTTTCGATTCTGCTATAGCCAGTATGTCTTCAAAACTCCCCGACCTTGCCTTCTGAGGAGTGATTGGACCGATTCCTATCCTTTGGAATGTCAGTTGCTGAAACGGTGATGGATTACAAATAACTCAGACCGTAATCGTTCGCTTAAATCCCTCTTTTGCATGGACCGCCCTTTTGGGTTTTCAATCCACCAGGATACCCCTTTTTGCTTAAGTTGCCCTTTCGGGTTTTCAACTTTCCGGGTGTACAATTTTTTATTTATATCCCTAATTTTTGCCCGAACCTTTTTATTCTGTTTTTATGGTTCGCCGGGATGCCCTTTTTTGCCTGGACTCTCTTTTCTTTTTTTATCCAGCAGGTCTATTTATGCGAAGTATTTTTTGACTGCGTCTGAGTTAACAGGGGATGGAAAGTCTTCGCCATCCATGGTTGTAAGCAATAAGGCTCCGCCCGAGAAGACCTTTTTAACCACGAATGGACCTTCATAGTTGGGAGTCCATTTGCCCCTGTGATCTGTACTAGGAGGAAGGATCCTTTTGAGTACTACATCTCCAACTTTGTAAACCCGGGGACGCACCTTCTGATCAAATGCCCGCTTCATCCTTCGTTGGTATAACTGCCCGTGACACATAGCTGCCAATCGTTTCTCTTCAATAAGGCTCAACTGATTAAACCTGGCGCGAACCCATTCAGCTTTGTCTAATTTGATATCCATCATGACTCTGAGGGATAGAATCTCAACTTCAACCGGTAGGACTGCCTCCATACCGTACACAAGTGAGAATGGTGTTGCCCCAGTAGACGTGCGTACTGACGTTCGGTGCCCATGCAAGGCGAACGGTAGCATCTCATGCCAATCTTTATATATGACAACCATTTTCTGCATAATCTTCTTAATATTCTTATTGGCCGCCTCAACAGCGCCATTCATCTTTGGGCAATACGAAGAAGAATTGTGATGTTCAATTTTGAAGTCCTGGCACAGCTCGACCATCATTTTGTTGTTCAAATTAGAACCATTATCAGTAATAATTCTCTCAGGCACTCCATATCAACAAATGATATCCCGTTTCAGGAAACGAGCTACCATCTGCTTAGGGACGTTGGCATAAGATGCTGCTTCAACCCACTTCGTGAAATAATCAATGGCGACCAAGATGAAACGATGGCCGTTTGAAGCAGTAGGCTCAATTTTTCAATCATATCAATGCCCCACATTGCAAAGGGCCAAGGAGAGGACATGACACTCAACGGATTCGGAGGCACATGCACTTTGTCTGCATAAATCTGGCACTTGTGACATTTGCGGGCGTACTTGCAACAATCTGTCTCCATTGTCAACCAATCATACCCCGACCTCAATAGTTTCTTTCCCATTGTGTCGCTCCCGAAAGATTCGTATCCAACGGTACAAACACGAGAGTGGCACAAAACAGAGTTGCCAGCAATGTGTATTTATCCCAAGAGAGGGAAAGGAAACACTGCGTAAACCCGAGGGAAAGGAAAGAGCATGGTCTTGCGACCAAGAGAATTGGGTTCGGGAGTCAGTTACGTGAGAGGAAGGTATTAGCACCCCCACACGTCCATCGTACCCGATGGGATCCACGCTTGCTTGTCTCGATCAAAGGGTGTCGTCAACTGGAGCTCCGCTACTACTGGAAAGGGAAAGGAAAATGAAAAAGGAAAAAAAGAAAAGAAAGAAAGAACAAGAAACAAATGTAGGGAAAATAAAAGAAGTGCTCGAATGGGCCCTACCCCACTGCCTACGTATCTCATCGGGAACATGAGAATCAGAGCGACGTAGTTCTCCTCAACGAGGGTCGCTTTGTTTGTGTTTTTTGGGAACGGCTAACGTTCTAGCTCAGGTGTTGCAGGCTCGCTGGTCCGAGTGCGTTACCATCTTGCAAGAGAACGAGTAGGAGCACGTTCGTACGCTGAGAGTGAGTGAGATGAGAAAAGAATTCTAGAAGGAAAGACGTTAGTGTTTTTTTGAAGTTTTTTTAGAAAGAAGTGTCTTTTACAGTTGTTTGCAACTTGCATTGAACCAAAGTCTTAAATATAGGAAAGAATACTTTTGCGCATCGCCCCCAACAGGACGTACACTAGGTATCCTAGAAGAATGAGAGGAAGCCCCTCGTTCCCCACTTCCCACACATAAGGCTCAAGCGCAATACACGTTAACATTTATTAAGTGTTTTTTACTTTTCTTTTGAGGTGAGAAGAGGAACAACGCAAGGGAAATTCTAAAGGGAAACTAAGAGTCCTAATGTTATCAAGCATGGATATCCTAGGGTTAGTGAGGTTTAGGAGAAAAGGCTACCTAACCTAATGCTAATCCTACTCCAAGCTTAATAAAAAATTAAGTTGTACTAGGTTGCTCTAAGGGGATGAGAATCCAAGACTTGAACAAGTCTTGAGATTCATGGGATGATAAAGAGTGGAAGAGAAGAAAAGAGAATGAGAAGAGAAGAAAAGAGATGGGGCAGCAAGCACACCATAATCAACATATCCAAATCACAACATAGAACATGCCTCAAAGATCATACAAGCACATATCAAGTATACAAGTGAAGGCACACGAGATAGGATGCAAGTAAACTTGCACAAGATTCACAATTTCACACACTAAGGGTTCATACAAAGATGACATGAACAAAACAAGATGAAAGTGAAACCAAGTCAGAATTCAATTCATATCATGATCATCTAATCCAAACATGTAAGAATGTTTCACATTATGATGCATTATGAGCCAAAGAAACCACAAAACCAATGATGGTGATATGCATCATACAAATCAAACCATGATGATCGAGTGAGATGAAAACCAAGCAATGAACTCAAGGGGTAGTAGCATATGTATCAACATCATACCAAAATCAAACTCAAGTCATGCAAGATGAATCCTTAAGCAACACATTCAAAACATGCATCAAAGTTAATCAAAACATCCACAAAACTCAAGTCAAAATAACATCAACTTAGAAAATCAAGAACAAATTGGAAAATGATCAAATGAGGATGATTCCAAAGCCACAAGTAAGCTCAAACAGAACATGATCATTCCATAAAAACAACTCAAGCATCAATCAATCACAAGTAAGCAAATGCATTCAAACTATATCATGTATCAAAGTATACCTCAATCAAATTTGCATCACAAGCAAAACTCAACCAAAAATAGAAAAGTGGCTCATTAAAATCCCCAAAAATAATCAAACAGAAGTTAACTCAGTCAAGTAACATATACAAAAATATTGGATCAAAAAGAGTTAAAGAGATTGTCAAAAGGTGAATCATAAGTCAAGAAGTGTACATAATCGAGCATGGATCGAGGGTTAATAAAACTTGAGTGGAAAGTCACTAAAAGTAACTCGAACCAACCTCAAACCAGCATTGAAACAACCTCATATTGTGCCTAGAAAGTGACCGAAAGATTGGCCTCAAATGATGTGTGAAAGCCACAAAAATTCCTAACCTTAGAAGAAGGGTATCATTGGAAACACCCTAACAATTGAATTCAAAATAAAATAATAAAACGAAATTAAAAATAAAATAAAAATAATGAAAATTAAGTTGACACATTAATTAAACAGAAACATATTTTTGGGATTTTTATAAGATGTTTAACAATTGAAAACAAAAATGAAACACTAAATAAAAGAAAAGAAATAAAAACAAGTAATAATCTAGGAGAGGTGGATAAGCAATTCTGATTACACAAGGAAGCAGTTCATGCGCGCATTGGGCTTCAAACGGGGGTGCAGAAAGGAAACACGCTCCCAACCCAACTCAAACCAACCAAACAATAAAAAAAACACTTAAATGAAACAATGCGTTTAAAGTGAGTCTGATTATCAAAAATGAAGAAAAAAACCACCACGCGTATCTGACTTGGCATAAGATGCTGCTTCAACCCACTTCGTGAAATAATCAATGGCGACCAAGATGAAACGATGGCCGTTTGAAGCAGTAGGCTCAATTTTTCGATCATATCAATGCCCCACATTGCAAAGGGCCAAGGAGAGGACATGACACTCAACGGATTCGGAGGCACATGCACTTTGTCTGCATAAATCTGGCACTTGTGACATTTGCGGGCGTACTTGCAACAATCTGTCTCCATTGTCAACCAATCATACCCCGACCTCAATAGTTTCTTTCCTATTGTGTCGCTCCCGAAAGATTCGTATCCAACGGTACAAACACGAGAGTGGCACAAAACAGAGTCGCCAGCAATGTGTATTTATCCCAAGAGAGGGAAAGGAAACACTGCGTAAACCCGAGGGAAAGGAAAGAGCATGGTCTTGCGACCAAGAGAATTGGGTTCGGGAGTCAGTTACGTGAGAGGAAGGTATTAGCACCCCCACACGTCCATCGTACCCGATGGGATCCACGCTTGCTTGTCTCGATCAAAGGGTGTCGTCAACTGGAGCTCCGCTACTACTGGAAAGGGAAAGGAAAACGAAAAAGGAAAAAAAGAAAAGAAAGAAAGAACATGAAACAAATGTAGGGAAAATAAAAGAAGTGCTCGAATGGCCCCTACCCCACTGCCTACGTATCTCATCGGGAACATGAGAATCAGAGCGACGTAGTTCTCCTCAACGAGGGTCGCTTTGTTTGTGTTTTTTGGGAACGGCTAATGTTCTAGCTCAGGTGTTGCAGGCTCGCTGGTCCGAGTGCGTTACCATCTTACAAGAGAACGAGTAGGAGCACGTTCGTACGCTGAGAGTGAGTGAGATGAGAAAAGAATTCTAGAAGGAAAGACGTTAGTGTTTTTTTGAAGTTTTTTTAGAAAGAAGTGTCTTTTACAGTTGTTTGCAACTTGCATTGAACCAAAGTCTTAAATATAGGAACGATTACTTTTGCGCATCGCCCCCAACATGACGTACACTAGGCATCCTAGAAGAATGAGAGGAAGCCCCTCGTTCCCCACTTCCCACACATAAGGCTCAAGCGCAATACACGTTAACCTTTATTAAGTGTTTTTTTACTTTTCTTTTGAGGTGAGAAGAGGAACAACGCAAGGGAAATTCTAAAGGGAAACTAAGAGTCCTAATGTTATCAAGCATGGATATCCTAGGGTTAGTGAGGTTTAGGAGAAAAGGCTACCTAACCTAATGCTAATCCTACTCCAAGCTTAATAAAAAATTAAGTTGGACTAGGTTGCTCTAAGGGGAAGAGAATCCAAGACTTGAACAAGTCTTGAGATTCATGGGATGATAAAGAGTGGAAGAGAAGAAAAGAGAATGAGAAGAGAAGAAAAGAGATGGGGCAACAAGCACACCATAATCAACATATCCAAATCACAACATAGAACATGCCTCAAAGATCATACAAGCACATATCAAGTATACAAGTGAAGGCACACGAGATAGGATGCAAGTAAACTTGCACAAGATTCACAATTTCACACACTAAGGGTTCATACAAAGATGACATGAACAGAACAAGATGAAAGTGAAACCAAGTCAGAATTCAATTCATATCATGATCATCTAATCCAAACATGCAAGAATGTTTCACATTATGATGCATTATGAGCCAAAGAAACCACAAAACCAATGATGATGATATGCATCATACAAATCAAACCATGATGATCGAGTGAGATGAAAACCAAGCAATGAACTCAAGGGGTAGTAGCATATGTATCAACATCATACCAAAATCAAACTCAAGTCATGCAAGATGAATCCTTAAGCAACACATTCAAAACATGCATCAAAGTTAATCAAAACATCCACAAAACTCAAGTCAAAATAACATCAACTTAGAAAATCAAGAACAAATTGGAAAATGATCAAATGAGGATGATTCCAAAGCCACAAGTAAGCTCAAATAGAACATGATCATTCCATAAAAACAACTCAAGCATCAATCCATCACAAGTAAGCAAATGCATTCAAACTATATCATGTATCAAAGTATACCTCAATCAAATTTGCATCACAAGCAAAACTCAACCAAAAATAGCAAAGTGGCTCATTAAAATCCCCAAAAATAATCAAACAGAAGTTAACTCAGTCAAGTAACATATACAAAAATATTGGATCAAAAAGAGTTAAAGAGCTTGTCAAAAGGTGAATCATAAGTCAAGAAGTGTACATAATCGAGCATGGATCGAGGGTTAATAAAACTTGAGTTGCAAGTCACTAAAAGTAACTCGAACCAACCTCAAACTAGCATTGAAACAACCTCATATTGTGCCTAGAAAGTGACCGAAAGATTGGCCTCAAATGATGTGTGAAAGCCACAAAAATTCCTAACCCTAGAAGAAGGGTATCATTGGAAACACCCTAACAATTGAATTCAAAATAAAATAATAAAACGAAATTAAAAATAAAATAAAAATAATGAAAATTAAGTTGACACATTAATTAAACAGAAACATATTTTTGGGATTTTTATAAGATGTTTAACAATTGAAAACAAAAATGAAACACTAAATAAAAGAAAAGAAATAAAAACAAGTAATAATCTAGGGGAGGTGGATAAGCAATTCTGATTACACAAGGAAGCAGTTCATGCGCGCATTGGGCTTCAAACGGGGGTGCAGAAAGGAAACACGCTCCCAACCCAACTCAAACCAACCAAACAATAAAAAAAAACACTTAAATGAAACGATGCGTTTAAAGTGAGTCTGATTATCAAAAATGAAGAAAAAAACCACCACACGCGTCACTGGCCAATTGGTTGGTCAACACAGTCAACCCCCACGTCAGATACGCGAGGTCGTTTTCTCCGGGAGGTCGCCGGAGCTGCAGACATCAAACCTCAACCAAATAACATAAAATGGACATTATTCTCAAGGGTTTTTCTTGCTGATACCAAATCCACACTCAAAAACGATTTTCAAACACAATAACACCATGAATCGAAGCGAACAAAAAAACATGTCCAAACTGAAATCTCACCAAAACAAAACAACAAGCATCCACATAGTGCCTACTCAGTTGTAGGACTTCAGAATCACCAGCAACAAGCAAAGTGGACGTATAGCATGGCAGATTCGAAGGGAAGAATATTACCTAACGGAGAAGTTCCGTTGACTCTTCTCAGCAGCTAATAACTTCAGGAAATGATATGGAAAACTTCAAAATGTCTTGTAGAAGATAGATCCAAGCTTGATTCACCCAGAAAATTGATGAAACGCTTCACAAAAGTTCAAACCGATGATGACCCAAAACCAAGTTTGTTGAGCTTCACACAATAGCTACAGAAGGCGAATAATGCATACAAAAGTGAGATTTCACTTGTTAGATGATGATTCTAACAAGAAAAGACTTCAAAACCCTCAAAGAATGAAGAGCTCGAAAGTGATGAAAAATGAGAGAAAATAGTGTTTCTGATCCGTTGTTGCCAAATGAAAACCTCTCCCTACTTTAGGGTTTGTTTTTGCTTAAATATGATGGGTTTGGAGTGTTTTTTTTTTGGCCTGAGAAGTTTGTTTCAATTCTTGACAAAACTTGAAATGGAGGATGTATACGGGTAGTACAATAAAAATGTGTGAGTGTACCAAACTTTGGTGTTTTGTATTGTGGGAAAGTGGTGGAAACAAAAGGCACGTGATAAGGGGAAGTGAGGTCAGAATTGTTCTTCTTTTTTTTCTTTTCAAGACTTGCCAAAAAGAACATTATGTGCATGGCATGTATGATGTTGTTTGGTCATAAATGGTAATGAAAATGGCATAAAATAATGCACTATAATTCGTGCAGAATGTGCACCTCATCATGCTTCAAGAGAAATTCCATAATGTGACAACAACAAAAGTCATGACATCCACCCAAACACCTCACTTTTCATGGCAATAACTTGAAATAAATGGAGTGAAATAATGAGACCTTGAGACTAATGGAAAATACGAAAATGATAGAATAAATCTCATGTTGGAATCTGGTTGAAATGAGGTCTTGAACCATGTGAAGATTGGCCATGAAGAGTTATCCATGAAACTCTCCAAAAAACTTAGAAAAATTATGAGTTTTTAGCCTTTGTAGGAATGAAAATATCCAACTTGGGAGCATCATAATTCTTTCATAAACAACTCAAATGTCATGGTTCTTGTATCCATTTTGAAGAGAAAACTTCAATCTACAACTTTCATGTGGAGAAGATTTTGAAATAAGCCCTTGATCATGATGAAAAATGGTCTTTAAAATGTTTAAAAACTTACTAAAAATAGTAAGTTTCTAAAACCCTAAGTTTCCATTTTTGGCAACTTTTTAACTTTCTTGATTTTTGATGATTCTTTGAACATTACTTGACCAACTCTTGTTCATGGACCATATCTGATTTGAAAATCATGATGTTGACCTTAAAAAGTCAGGAGTTGACTTTTTTCGCTACACACTTGACTTTATTCCCAATTCTCCTTATTTTCAATCTTCTGATCCATTGAAACCCTTCTGAACCAACTTGATGGACAATCTTCCAACCTTAGACACTTAAAAACATAAGGAATACCATGAAATTAAGTCTTGCCCAAGAAATCAGAAATAAACTGATCTTAGGTCCAACCCTAGTTTTGGCACCCTCTGGTTAGGAGGAAAAAACACATCCTCCAAATCTCAATTCCTCTGAATATGTTGTGTATCCTCTCAAACAAAGATGAGATATCCCCTTTGGAGATGATAAAAACTCACAGAGCTTGCACATTTGGGGGTCAGATCCCAACTTTTGACTGCCTTGTGTAGGAGATCATGCACTGTCCAATCTTCTTGGTGAACTCTCCTCTCCCTATGACTTGTGAGGGCAAATGGGGATGATATAGGATATAAGAGATCCTTGAGGCTTGTGAGAAACACTTGGTCTTCTTCTTTAGCTTTGGATGATGAACACCTTGGAAAAACACCTGATCACATGCCTTTATGCAAGATGCAATGCTAAATGCTTGATGCTTAATTTTTCTATGCTTGAATGCAATGCAATGCAATGAAAACTCATGCTAAAAGATATGAGGAAAAGAGAGGGTAAATTTTGGGGTATTACAGCTGCCCCTATTCAATCACTGTAGACCTGAACGGATGATAGCGATTGCTGTCATACTTTCAAGGTATGGAGGGATTGAATACTGACAATAACCCAAAAATTTACACTCCGCAGGGAAGAAGAAAAGAGATATAAACCCAACCAAATGAACTCTGCTTGAATAAAACTCTGGCGATGAAGAAAACCACTAGAGAGATGTCTTTTATATAACGCCAGACGACTACTGGCTTGCCACACTACGGGTGGACTTTAGCAACGTCTTTTGTACAATGCCAGATGACTACTGGCTTGCCACACTACGGGTGGACTTTAGCAATGTCTTTTGTACAATGCCAGACGACTACTGGCCTGCCACACTACGGGTGGACTTTAACAACGTCTTTTGTACAACGCCAGACGATTACTGGCATGCCACACTACGGGTGGACTTTAGCAATGTCTTTTGTACAACGCCAGACGACTACTGGCATGCCACACTACGGGTGGACTGTCTTTTCTGAATGGATTCAGAAGACTACTGACCTGCCACACTACGGGTGGACTTTTGCCAATCTACGGTTGGACTTGCTGAGATGCCACACTACGGGGGACTTTTGCCAATCTACGGTTGGACTTGCTGAGATGCCACACTACGGGGGACTTTTGCCAATCTACGGTTGGACTTTAAGAATTTGCCATCCTTGGATGGACCTTTTGAGAATTTTCCACCCTTGGATGGACCTTTCACCAATCTACGGTTGGACTTTGCTATTTTTCCACCCATGGATGGACCTTTTGCCAATCTACGGTTGGACTTTTTTTAAAAATTTGCCACCCTTGGATGGACCTTTTGCCAATCTACGGTTGGACTTTTTTTAAAAATTTGCCACCCTTGGATGGACCTTTTGCCAATCTACGGTTGGACTTTAAAAATTCCAAAATTGGATTACTCTCTGCATCCGCGTCAGACATCTCTGCTGACTCTACTGAGGAACAATGATTAATGATTTGATTCCGGAGACTCCTGAAAGGATAATATCTCTGCTGGAGAATGAATGAACAATCCGTCTGCTTTGAATCGTCAAGTTTGCCAAAAATAAATTGGGCTTTGGAAATATGGGGAAATGATGATTCTGCCAGGAATTACTTCATCTGTCTGGGATGAATTCTGGTCACAGCAACTCCGTTGGGGATGAGAATTTCTTTGCATGACATTCTGCTAGGGAAACAAGTCATTAAAACTCTGCTTGAGGATCTATCACGCCGAAGATCCCTTGCGGGGAGAATCAACCTTCTAACCCGGCTGGGGCAAGAATATACTATCACTCTGCTGAGGAATAGGTTTTGTTGATCAATAAACCTATGTGGGGACAAAACAAACTCAGCTGGGGAATACTGTTGACAAAATTCAATGCTGAACTCTGTGGGGAAACTAATACCAGAGATATGATCTTGCTGGGAATCAAGGTTACTCTGTCGGGGATATGCAAATCCTGGTTTGAACATGCTCTGCTGCAACCTGCTGGGGGAGAGTCCTTAGACATCTGCTGGGAAACCCAAAGCAACTCTACAATAATCTGCTGAGGCATAAGACTGTTGAGCCTAAGATAAGTGCTACAATGCCCCATGTTGGGCGAACTTTCCGTTCGACGACTCCGTTGGGGATGATGAGTTTATAACCAACTCTGCCGGAGAAAACCACCTTAAAGCGTCTCATGCTGGGGAATGCCTTTTTGAGAGGATTTTACAGAAGACCAAACGTCCTCAAACTCTACTGGGGATAATAAATCTGGAACATCTCCTGCCGGGGAAATTCAATATGCCCCATGCTTGGGAAGGTCAACAACTTGCTTTTTGCCTCATGATACAAGACTTATCTGAAGAAAACGTCATAAGAGGAATTTACAGAAGATTAAGCATCTTCAAACTCTTAGCGACTTCACTGGTCTTGACCATCAACTTTGGTGTCTGCGAAGCAACTCTACTGGGGAATTTGCAACCGTTATCAACACAGAAAAGCTTGTAACTGTTGGAAGTACTGAACGAGAGAATCGACTTAATAAGATACGACGATACCCAGTAGAACTCAATTCACTGATATCGAGATGTCGTGAACGACCGTCGACCGAATGATGGACTCAATCAGTAAGCGTTGTGACAAAAAGGTGACAAGCGAACCCTTCCCTGAACATGATTGCCCCAGTCTCCTGCGTGGGAATAAGTGATTATCCGTCTTGTGTTTAAAATCATATGAATCTGTTACCTGCAACAAAAGGAAACACACACATGCCCCGGAATATTGCGTGGTTTGATTCCACCATCCAGGATTATTCAACATTCAAAGTAATTCTAAATATTTTCTTCTGCACGTATTACTGTGAAGGCCACCGTGTTTTCAAATGCAATGTTTTATCAAAAATTCGGACGTTTTTTGCAAACAAGGCAGTAAAACAAAATAAGAAGCTTTTAACTGAAATTCAATTTATTGATCAAAAGGCCTAAAATAGGCAATTACATCAGGAAGCAATCCCTGGAAAGAGGTGATCGCTGAAAATTGAGAAAAGAAACTATCCTAATGGCAATGTGAAAACGGCGTTCCACTGAGTTTCAATTCTGCTATGGCCAGTATGTCTTCAAAACTCCCCGACCTTGCCTTCTGAGGAATGATCAGACCGATTCCTACCCTTTGGAATGTCAGTTGTTGAAACGATGATGGAGTACAGATAACTCAGATCGTAGTCGTTCGCTTAAATCCCTCTTTTGCGTGGACCGCTCTTTCGGGTTTTCAATCCACCGGGATACCCTTTTTTGCCTGAGTTGTCCTTGCAGATTTTCAACTCACCGGGTGTACTATTTTTTTTATTTATATCCCTAATTTTTGCCCGAACCTTTTTATTCTGTTTTTGTGGTTCGCCGGGATGCCTTTTTTTTTGCCTGGACTTTTTCTTCTTCTTTTTTGTCCAGCGGGTCTATTCATGCGAAGTATTTTTTTACTACGTCTGAGTTGACAGGGGATGAAAAGTCCTCACCATCCATGGTTGTAAGTAACAAGGCTCCACCCGAGAAGACCTTCTTAACCACGAATGGACCTTCATAGTTAGGAGTCCATTTGCCCCTGTGATCTGTACTTGGAGGAAGGATCCTTTTGAGTACCACATCTCCCACTTTGTAAACCCGAGGACGCACCTTTTGGTCAAATGCCTGCTTCATCCTCCATTGGTATAACTGTCCATGACACACAGCTGCCAGTCGTTTCTCCTCAATAAGGCTCAACTGCTCAAACCTGGTGCGAACCCATTCAGCCTCGTCTAACTTGACATCCATCATGACTCTGAGGGATGGAATCTCCACTTCAACCGGTAGTACTACCTCCATACCGTATACAAGTGAGAATGGGGTTGCCCCAGTAGACGTGCGCACTGACGTTCGATACCCATGCAAAGCAAACGGTAACATCTCATGCCAATCCTTGTATGTGACAACCATCTTTTGCACAATCTTCTTAATATTCTTGTTGGCCGCTTCCACAGCGTCGTTCATCTTTGGGCGATATGGAGAAGAATTGTGGTGTTCAATTTTGAAGTCCCGGCACAGCTCAACCATCATTTTGTTGTTCAGATTAGAACCATTATCAGTAATGATTCTCTCGGGCACTCCATAGCGACAAATGATATCCCGTTTTAGGAAACGAGCTACCACCTGTTTAGTGACATTGGCATAAGATGCTGCTTCAACCCATTTAGTGAAATAGTCAATGGCGACCAAGATAAAACGATGGCCGTTTGAAGCAGTAGGCTCAATCTTTCCGATCATGTCAATGCCCCACATAGCAAAGGGCCAAGGAGAGGACATGACACTCAACGGATTCGGAGGAACGTGCACTTTGTCTACATAGATCTGGCATTTGTGGCACTTGCGGGAGTACTTGCAGCAATCTGACTCCATAGTCAACCAATAATATCCTGATCTCAATAATTTCTTAGCCATTGCACGCCCTACGGCATGGGTACCAAAATAGCCTTCATGTACTTCCTGCATTAACAGGTCTGCTTCGTATCTTTCCACACATCTGAGCAGAACCATGTCAAAATTTCGCTTATACAACACATCATCCTGATTCAAGAAGAAGCTACCAGACAACCTTCTCAAGGTCTTCTTATCTTTAGTTGATGCCCCTGGCGGGTACTCTTGACTTTTCAAGAAACGCTTGATGTCATGAAACCATGGCTTCTCATCAGACGTTGCATCAATAGCAAACACAAATGCAGGTCTGTCAAGATGAGACACATCAATCTTAGGTACATGATTCCACCCTTGCACTTTGATCATGGAAGACAATGTAGCCAAGGCATCTACAAACCTATTCTCATCTCGAGGAATATGGTACAGCTTCACTGTTGTAAAGAAAGTCAGCAATCTTCTTGTATAATCTCTATATGGAACCAGATTTATTTGGTGCGTGTACCAACTCCCTTTCACCTGATTAATTACCAAAGCTGAATCACCAAAGATATCAAGGGTCTTAATTCGTAAATTAATCGCCTCCTCAATCCCCATTATACAAGCTTCATACTCTGCTTCATTGTTGGTGCATCCGAAAGTTATTTGGGCAGTGAAAGGCATATGAACACCCTCCGGCGTGATAAGAACTGCTCCAACTCCGCATCCATTCATATTGATGGCCCCATCAAACATCAGACTCCATTTGGATTCATGGTCTGGCCCCTCCTCCGGGAGTGGTTCCTCACAGTCTTTGGCCTTGAGAAACATGATATCCTCATCAGGGAAATCAAATTTAATGGGCTGGTAATCATCAATCGGTTGTTGCGTAAGATAGTCTAACAAGACACTTCCTTTAATGGCCTTTTGGGAAGTATGCTGAATATCATACTCTGTCAAAACCATTTGCCACCGTGCAATTCTGCCTGTTAGCGCTGGTTTCTCAAAAATGTATTTGATAGGATCCATCTTGGAAATCAACAAGGTTGTGTGCCTAATCATATATTGCCTCAATCGCTTTGCGGCCCATGCAAGTGCACAGCATGTCTTTTCAAGCGTCAAGTAACGGGACTCACAATCATTGAACTTTTTGCTCAGGTAGTAGATAGCATGCTCCTTCCTACCTGTCTCGTCGTGTTGACCGAGAACACAACCCATAGAACCTTCAAGCACTGTCAAATACATTATCAAAGGTCTTCCTTCAACTGGAGGTATGAGGATTGGAGGTTCCTGCAAGTACTCTTTTATCTTATCGAATGCCAATTGGCAATCGTCATTCCATCTGACCGTCTGATCTTTTCTTAGCAGTTTAAAAATTGGTTCGCACGTGGCCGTTAGGTGAGATATGAACCTTGCAATGTAGTTCAATCTACCCAGAAAACCACAAACCTCTTTTTCCATTTTCGGTTCAGGCATTTCTTGTATTGCTTTCACTTTGGCAGGATCAACCTCAATCCCTTTTTCACTCACAATGAAACCCAGCAGCTTTCCAGAACGCACCCCAAAAGTGCACTTATTTGGATTCAACCTTAAGCGGAACTTCCTCAACCTTTCAAACAGCTTTTTCAAGTTAACCAGATGTTCTTCTTTTGTTCTCGACTTGGCAATCATGTCGTCCACATAACATTCAATCTCTTTGTGAATCAAGTCGTGAAACAAAGTTACCATTGCCCGTTGATACGTTGCCCCTGCATTTTTCAACCCAAAAGGCATCACCTTATAACAGTATGTACCCCATGGAGTAATGAACGTGGTCTTCTCCATATCTTCAGGTGCCATCTTGATCTGGTTGTACCCGGAGAAACCATCCATAAACGAGAACACTGAAAACTGAGTTGTATTGTCGACCAGTACATCAATGTGTGGCAGTGGAAAATCATCTTTCGGACTAGCTTTATTAAGATCCCGATAATCCACACACATTCTAACCTTTCAGTCTTTCTTCGGTACCGGCACAATGTTGGCAACCCATGGAGGATAGTGAGTCACAGCAAGAAACCCTGCATCCCATTGTTTTTGAACTTCTTCTTTGATCTTTATGGCCATGTCGGGGTGAGTCCGACGAAGTTTCTGCTTGACTGGCGGACATTCTTCTCTCAAAGGCAGCCTGTGAACAACAATATCAGTATCCAACCCTGGCATGTCTTGATACGACCAGGCGAAGATGTCAGCATATTCACACAATAACTCAATCAAAGGCCTTTTCACATCTGCTTGTAGGCAGGCACCAATCTTAATCTCTTTCTTGACGTCCTCAGTACCAATATTGATGATCTCTGCAGTCTCCTGATGAGGTCGGATGACCCTTTCCTCTTATTTTAACAATCTGGCCAGTTCCTCAGGGAGTTCACAATCCTTCTCATCCCCTTCTTCGGCTTGATAAATCGGTTTGTCAAAGTCATGCATAGCCATAGTAAAATCGTTATCAATGGATTCCGGAGGATCAAGTCTGCACGAACGGGTTCATGCTTTATTTCAGAAATATTTAAAAACAAAAAAGAAAAGAAACATTGCCATTTTATTATTTTTGTGCAAAAATAAAAATTGAAAGACAGAGAACAAAAATTTGAGTGCAAAACGTCCTTTATTGATGATTAAAATTGCAAATGCAAACAGGGTGGCCCTACAAATGAATCTATACGCCTTGGGCAGAGCGCAAGATTTTGACATGCATTATGATTAGAAAAACAAAGGAAAAATTACTCTGTCTGAAGAGTAACCCGGATGACTTCTTCAACAGACCAGTTCTGCACTTGTTGTCCCGGAGAACGTGGGCGTACCCAGTTGTCCAGGTCACAGTCACTGTCAACACCATCTTCTGTAGCTGCACAAGTCTGATCTGTGTAAATAATTCCCCCACTACTGAAAGTGATGGGCCCACTGTTTTCCGCATCTGAAGTCATAGAGGGATGATAACCAATGCCAAATTTGTCCTCCTTCATTGGTGTCTCTATCAACCTGCCCCAGCCTTGGGCATTGCCGGCTCTGACGACCTCAACAGCTTGTTTGTAGGATGAAATGGAGGTACCGGCTCCAACTGGTGCAGCGGAAGACTCAGGCACATTGTCAATATTTACTGCTTCAAACGATTGGCAAAGCATCTCATGAATTTCTCCGTCCATTTCCACATACTTGAATGTGGATAGATGACTAACAAAGATATCTTCTTCACCACACACTGTCACAACCTGTCCTTCAAACTCATACTTCAGCTTTTGGTGTAAGGTGGATGTAACAGCCCCGGCTCCATGAATCCAAGGGCGACCCAATAAGCAGCTATACGCAGGCTGTATGTCCATCACATGGAATGTGGATTTGAACACCTGTGGTCCAATTTGCACGGGCAATTCTACTTCACCAAACACAGACCTTTTGGTCCCATCGAATGCTCTGACAACCAATTCACTATGCCTTAAAATCAAACCATCGACTTCCAGCTTCATTAGTGCCTTTTTAGGCAAGACATTGAGTGAGGAACCAGTGTCCACCAGTACATGAGACAACACTGCACCCTTACACTCCATTGTGATGTGCAGAGCTTTATTGTGGTTTCTTCCTTCAGCAGTCAAATCCCTACTTGTGAAACCCAGACCATGGCTGACATTAACATTGGAAATTACACCCTCAAGCTGATTAACAGTGATTTCTTGTGGCACATATGCGCTCTTCAACACTTTCAACAAAGCCTCCCGATGCACATCAGAACACAACAACAATGATAAAATTGAAATCTTCGAAGGGGTCTGATTCAGTTGATCGACAATCTTATAATCACTTTTCTTAATTATCCTCATGAACTCTTCCATCTCATTATCAAAAGTAATCTTTGTCTCTAATTCAGGTACGGGCACACTCTCGACCACCTGTTTTCCTTTAGCTTTTGCAGCAGCTTCAGCTTCTTGATCACTGCGCAAAGTTTGCAGAGTAAACAATCTTCCGCTTCTTGTAAAACCACCTACACCACCCACATTATCAATATTCGAACCGGCTGATGATCCAACTTCCTGCTTTTTACCTTCATAATATATGTCTGCCCCATAGTGCCAAGGGATTGCCTTCGTAGTTGTAAACGGAACAGGTCCTGGCACCGTGATGGTAACAGGACTGGGTCTCTCTTGCACAACACTTGCTACGGGAACTGTACTGACCGGCACCTGAATCTCAGCGGGAGTATAATAGATAGTCACAGTTGATACCTCATCAGTTTCTTTCACAACCCTGTCAAACTGTAGACATCCCTCATTGATCAAATTTTGCAAACCTTCTTTCAACCTATCACAGCCATTTTCTTGATTCATACACTCAGAACAATCTTGATTACAGCCCGGGAACACCTGTCCCTTCAACAAACGATCTTTTACAATCAACAAAGAAGTCTTCACCTGACTGATGTCTGCTACCAAATTCAATCTCTTTCCATCTTCGATAGCATGCACATTTGCTGCACCATGATTAGGTATGGGGTGCTGAATGATATTAGGAGACTGAGAGAAATTGATTGCTTTGGCATCAATCAAGTCTTGCACTTTATGATGAAAAGCCCTACATTTTTCAATGGAGTGCCCCTGAGCACCTGAGTGGAACTCGCAGCGAGCATTCACATCAAAATTAGGAGGCAAGTTGTCAGCGGCAGGAGGTCTCATAGTACGGAGCTCAACCAACTTCAACTTGAGTAATTGTGGTAGTAACGCAGAATAAGTCAAAGGGAGAGGGTCAATCTTACGATCCCTCTGCCTAGACCTCTGTTGGAAAGGAGGTTGCTGTTGTTGCTGCTGAACCTGTTATTGGGGTTGTTGTTGCTGAATAGACAGTGCTGGGATTGTCACTACACCTACCTGGTGATAACCCTGAGAACGTCCCCTGCCTCATCCTCTAAACACCGCATTTGTGTCTCCTTCTCTTCTTCTCTGACCACCAGCAAAAGGTTTCTTCGTCCCAGAAGATCCAGCCCCACTCAAATCCTGAATCTTACCAAGCTTCAACAAACTCTCTATTCTTTCTCCCGCAATCTCTATCTCAGCAAATCCGGTTGATGGACAAGCAGCCAACCTTTCAAGATATGCCCCTTGCAGGGTGCCCATAAACATGTCTGCCATTTCCCTATCCAACAAAGGAGGTTAGACCTGTGCAGCCATCTCTCTCCACCTCTGTGCATATTCTTTGAAACTTTCTTTAGCATTCTGTGACAACCCCTGCAATTGAGTGCGGTTGGGCGCCATATCAATATTGTACTGGTACTGTTTTAGGAATGCTTCAACCAGATCCTTCCAACTTCTCACAGCAGCTCTGTTCAATTTCATATACCAGGTCAAAGAAGCTCCAGCCAGACTATCTTGAATGTAATGCATCCATAACTTCTCATCGTCTGTATGAGCTGAGATCCTTCCAAAATAAGCTTGGATATGTGTCTGGGGACACGTATTGCCATGATATTTATCAAAAGTAGGTGGCTTGAATTTTGGAGGTATCCTGACCCCTGGTACCAGCCCCAAACTAGTAACATCAATGCCCATAGAATTCTTGCATTCCACAGCCCGTATCTTTTCAGCCAACTCATCGTACCTTTTGTCATTAGGAGCACCCATCTCAGCATCCAACAGAGTAAATTGGTCCTCTTGAGCATCTTCTTGAATACCACCAACATTTCTGCCATTTCCATTACCCAGATTACCCACGGGAGGAGGATTGCCAACAGGAGGAGGAGTGCCATTGTCATTCTGATTAACTCCAAGCGTGGCCTCTAGATGCTCGACCAGAAGCCTCAATATTTCTTGATTTTGTGCCATTCCAGTCATGAGAGTCATGAACTGGTCCATTCTTGCCCTCATTTCAGCCAAATCACTCTGCATTTGATCCATTATCCTTGCTTGATTTCCTCAAGTTGAGTAACGATGAATATGATTCTCAGCTATAGTTCCTGAAACCAAATAAAGGTTAGAGATCTCCTGCGACAGGTACCTGCTATGCAAAAATGCTCATGATTATGAGGATGCAAATGCAAAATGCAAACAATCATATTTAAACATTTCCAGGCCGAATCTACTTTGATTCCAGTTTTGGGCAAAGGGTCGGACACAACATCGGAAAATAAATCTGAATCCAGAAATACCGCAGAATCAATCACAAGATAACCCCTTTCAAACAACTGATAACCAACGAAACAAACATTGCAATAACATAGCATAAGAAGTCATACAAATAGGTTTAATACAATCAAAAGTGATTCCATCAACAATCCTGATGGTAATCACAACAAAAACAAGCAACAGAAATACTACAAGTCAATTCCAAATAAACTGGTTTCAATCTCCTCAAGAAGGTTCACAGTATCTGGATGAGCAGGTCTTTCTAGCAAACATTTGATCAACCTGTTCCTCTTCTCAACATCCTGCTTCAGCCTAGCAATCTGCTCTTCAACATCGTTGCCTTCGTGCTTGGACTTCTTGATTCCCGCTTGCAGCTTAAGCTCTTCAATTTCTTTCTGGGCTTCTTTCCATTTGGCAAAGTAACGGTCTTTCCTCACTTTCACTACCTGAAGCTCTTCTTGCAGCTCTTCATTCTCAATCTTAGCTTCCTTCCACATATCCTGATACGTGGCCAATTTATCCTCTGCTTTGATCAAGAGCTTCTTGTTTTTCCTCTTAGTCTTGACTGACGAATCTGCAGCCATACTGATCTTTTTGAAGTGTTGAGCCCTGTCAGCAAAGTCCTTCTCTTTTTTCTCTAGGTGCGTAGTCATGTCTTAAACCTTCCATCTCAGCTCCAAGTTGTCATGTAAATCACTCTGTAGTCGACTACCCATGTCAGAGTTTTCCACCTTCAAATCAGATACCAACTTACGCTGCTTATCAAATTCTTCAAACGGAACAGTGAGTCTTTCATCCACACTTTCTGGGTACAGCATAGGTGCTCGATCAAAAGGCAAGTAACACTCCTCAACTCTCTATTTTATCCATTCCACATAAGGAAGGAAAGGTTGATTGTTAGGTTTTCCCAGAACGGCCTTGCCTTTCTTCAGGATACTACCCCAAGCTTCAGAAGCTTTCTGCGCCTCTTCCAATCCTTCAGATGAATGAAAATACAATGATTCCTCCACATCTCGCTTAACAGGTGGTCCTACCAGAGCGTAACCAAACTGTCTTACGGCCAAGGAAGGGTTATAGTTAATTCCTCCCTTCCTCCCTATCAAAGGAACATTAGGGTACTGACCACAGCTGTGAATGATATCATTGCCAAGCAAACCTTGATTTATCCACATGATGTTTTTACTGACCAATCCCATCAGGCGCTGACTCCACTCTAGAGAATCTTTAGAATCAACAAAAGCACCATATTGAGGCAAATGACTTGCGAACCATTTATAAAACAATGGAGCGCAACAATGAACCATCCTCCCTCTCTTCTTTTCATTCCTGTTGTATAGGGCATAATGGAGATCTCCCAACAGGGTTGGCACAGGATTCCTCATCATGAATATTCTGATAGCATCTTCATCAACAAAATCAGGCTCATTGGGGAACAACACAATACCATAAACACAAAGAGCTAACAGTGCATTGAACACGATCCAATCTTTGTCTTCTGCTGCTTTCTGAGCTTTCTTTGTTAGATACCCCAACTTGAAACCATAGATCTTTCCCTTGTTGGAGATGTTGGCTTCTATCTCTGATTTGCTCAAATAAAGAGCACCGACCAATTTCCCAAAATCCAGCTCTCCTTTTGAACCAAAGAAAGGAAGTACTTCCTTGATAGGGATCCCTAGCATGTTAGAGTATTCCTCCAAGGTAGGCACCAACAAATAATCCGGGAACAGAAAACATCTCAGCGGAGGGTCATAAAACTGCATCAGAGTATGAAGACCTCGAAACTCATAATCGTTGATGTTGCGAACAAAAGACAGAATCCACCCATACTTCTCCTCGAAAGCATTCAACACTTCAGGACTCGCCATTCCCTTCAGGATTGTGAGAGGACCTATTGCTGGCTTGAAAAACTTGTAGATAATAATATCCTTCTTGCCTCTTGGAACGTCCATCCCTAACACTTCCCTCTGACTGGAATCAAAGACTAGATACTACCTGAAAATGCACAAACATGAATGTCAGAAAAAAAGAATGCAATGCAGAGCATGCGATCAAGGTGTCCACACAAACTGGCTGCAGTGCGCTGACTGAACATATCAAGGCTCTGTACCAAAACTCAGAACAATAACCACCATAGTGATGGAACCAGAAAACCAGGTAGGTTGAAAGTCACGATTACCTGCAAACCTGCAAACCCCAACCCTCTCACATGTGAGTACTAGGATGTTCAGTATCCCGGGCTCTCAGGTCGAGAAATGATGATACGTTCACCATTTCTGGTTTGGCATCATCATCAATCGAGGAGGCCTCAACCGATTCTCCAAGATGAAAGATCCTCAGCTTCAGAGGTTTGAGAAGCAATAGCACATTCAGCCCGAAGGATACAATGCTATCGCTAATCAAAGAGGTCGTCCGCTGATTCACTACAAAATGGAAATCCTATAGTAAGTTCCCAGCATTGGGTCCTCGGATCGAGAATGTGCAATGGGTTTGCCACAAAGCGTGGTCTGCCACTGTCACATTTCAGGAGGAGTGCCGCAACTGAGTCCTCGGGAATGGTCTCCAGAGTCGACAATCCCTCAAGAGAATACCTACTGGCCTGTACCAACGCACAGTAGCAAGTAGCTCCTGATAGAACCTCGTCTGGTTGTGGGTCTCATGAACAACAATACATGGCCACCCCCATGCAAGCGTCATGACTATCCACTCTAAAACCTGTGTGTATGCTCGAGCCTGGGTAGTGGGCTCATCTCTCTGAACATCCCAACCCACCAAACAGAAAACCAACCAGCACAGCGCAGTAATATCCAGTATATGATGATATGTAATGCAGTAGAATGCGATAAAAATAGTAAAGCGGTAAAGCAAAAAAACAGTAAACAGCAATACAGTAATATACAACAAACAGCAAAACACAACACCAGAATAAACACCCAATGAAAGAAAACAAACAAGCGCTAGGATTGACTCGCTAAGGAAACCAGAGATACTGAATTTCCCCAGCAGAGTCGCCAGCTGTCGCTCCCGAAAGATTCGCATCCAACGGTACAAACGCGGGAGTGGCACAAAATAGAGTCGCCAGCAATGTGTATTTATCCCAAGAGAGGGAAAGGAAACACTGCGTAAACCTGAGGGAAAGGAAAGAGCATGGTCTTGCGGCCAAGAGAACTGGGTTCGGGAGTCGGTTACGCGAGAGGAAGGTATTAGCACCCCCTCACGTCCATCGTACCCGATGGGATCCACGCTTGCTTGTCTCGATCAAAGGGTGTCGTCAACTGGAGCTCCGCTGCTACTGGAAAGGGAAAGGAAAACGAAAAAGGAAAAAAAGAAAAGAAAGAAAGAACAAGAAACAAATGTAGGGAAAATAAAAGAAGTGCTCGAATGGGCCCTACCCCACTGCCTACGTATCTCATCGGGAACATGAGAATCAGAGCGACGTAGTTCCCCTCAACGAGGGTCGCTTTGTTTGTGTTTTTTGGGAACGGCTAACGTTCTAGCTCAGGTGTTGCAGGCTCGCTGGTCCGAGTGCGTTACCATCTTGCAAGAGAACGAGTAGGAGCACGTTCGTACGCTGAGAGTGAGTGAGATGAGAAAAGAATTCCCGAAGGAAAGACGTTAGTGTTTGTTTGAAGTTTTTTAGAAAGAAGTGTCTTTTACAGTTGTTTGCAACTTGCATTGAACCAAAGTCTTAAATATAGGAACGAATACTTTCGCGCATCGCCCCCAACAGGACGTACACTAGGTATCCAAGAAGAATGAGAGGAAACCCCTCGTTCCCCACTTCCCACACATAAGGCTCAAGCGCAATACACGTTAACCTTTATTAAGTGTTTTTTTACTTTTCTTTTGAGGTGAGAAGAGGAACAACGCAAGGGAAATTCTAAAAGGAAACTAAGAGTCCTAATGTTATCAAGCATGGATATCCTAGGGTTAGTGAGGTTTAGGAGAAAATACTACCTAACCTAATGCTAATCCTACTCCAAGCTTAATAAAAAATTAAGTTGGACTAGGTAGCTCTAAGGGGAAGAGAATCCAAGACTTGAACAAGTCTTGAGATTCATGGGATGATAAAGAGTGGAAGAGAAGAAAAGAGAATGAGAAGAGAAGAAAAGAGATGGGGAAGCAAGCACACCATAATCAACATATCCAAATGTCACACCCTCATTTTCACCCTAACCCTAACCTTGCATATCATATCATTTTCTTCATCTATGCATCCCGTTAACTCATATCATACGGCATGGGATCAGGAGGTCTTTTGAATCAAGGTTTCTTATTTGCTCTGAGGTTCTTTCATTCAAGTCTGAAGCAAGGGTTGAGTTCTAATTGTCTTAACTCGTCATCAAGATTCATCAGGCTTGTCAGGATTCGTCAGATTTATTGTTCAATCAAAACCATGTTAAGACGGATTCAAGATTGTGGTGTCATTACTTAAAAGTTGATTCAAGGAAGTTCTTCTTCGATTTAATTCAAGAATTGTGGCATTCAAGGTCGCTTGTCAAGGTTTGTGTTGTTCAAGTGTGGAGGCACAGTACAAAATTCACATCCATTCCCGTAACCATTTTTTTCTATCCACTTTGTTATTTATCCATTTTTCCTAATCCATATTCTAAACCAAATTCTTTGTATTTCTTTTTAACCCATATTTCTAAACCATTCTCCATTCATGTATCCATTATCCAACACCATTGCCATATCCATAAAAATCCATTTTTTTTATCCACATCATCCGCATTTTTTTTCCATTATCCATTTTTATCAAAAAAAACCAATTTCATCCCAATATCAATTTAATTATTCAATTTTCCAAAAAAATCCATCCATTATCCATTTAACCTCTTTTTATTATCCATAATATCCATTCTAACCATCTTTGTTATCTCTTTTTTTTATCTAATACATTTCCAAATTCAAAGCTCAATATTCTTTTCATTTCTATAATTCTTTTTTTAATTATCCATTTTTTAATAACCATTTATTTTTAATCTATTTTCTATTATCCATGTAAAAATCCACTTTTGTTAATTATCCAATGTCCATAGTATGTTACAGTACTCAAATAAATTCACTAATTCTAAATTTCACTTTTTTTCTTTAAAAGTTCAAAGTATCCATAAGCCCATACAAATAGAAAGCCCATTCTCATTACAATTTCTACAAACCAATGCCAAAACAGAACCGTACAACCCAGAAAACTGCATACACACCATACTTTGACCAAAACACTTCTCTGCTACGCTCCAAAACTGAAACAAAAAAAACTGCAAAACCAATACACCAAAGTGTACCCCTGCTACCTGATTTTCCTGCTACAAATCTGCACCTCTGCGCCAACATAACCGAGCCTCCAACATCTCACGTGATGCCACTCCATGCCCCACACGCAAGCCACAAACATCCAAAACCATAAGCCAAAACTGTACGACCCACTTCACACAGCCATGCGCGACAAACATCCTGGCTCCTGTTTCTGCTACCAACAACCAACAACAAGATCAGAGCCAGCAGCATTGAAAAAGACAGCACAAAAAAAATTCAAAATAAAGGAAGATGAAGAGAATCGAAACAGGGGGGAGAACATAAACATAAACTCTTTAAAAAACTCACCTTCAAACAACCGAGCCACTTGATAAACTTGAAACAAACCATTTCCTTTCTTTTGTTCACAGCAACATCATCACCGTATCCGTTTTCTTCCTCCTCACCCATCAAACCAAAACCACAACCATAACACTTCCCTCAACTCATCCACCTTCTGTAACATTCCGAAACACACCCCAACCGTGGCAATAATCTCCACCTCCTTCCACTTTTCTCCAGCAACCCTCTTCGGCCTTCATCCATATTTGTCCTCAACCACCATCAAACAACACAAACAACAACTCAAAACTTCAAATCCAAAACCCCAAATCACTTTCTAATCGAAACGAAAAAAGATGAAGTAGAACTCGAATCAACCAAGAATCAGAGATGAGATGGAGTAGAGAAAGATGGTTTGAGTCGAAGAAATCACAAACCTGAACGGAAAAGGACGATGTCGAGACGAAGGGATATCGCCGTTTAAGGTCGGGACGAGACTTTTTTTCTTTGATCTGGATTTGTTTGTTGATGTGCACCGCGAGCGATGATGAAGAAACTCTTTTGTTCAAACAACAACCTTGACGCACTACCGGCGACGATCCGTCGATATCGCCAACCGCCAACAGCAACAATCGCCTTCCGCCGCCGCGAGTCATTCGGAAGAAGAAATTGAGGAGAAGACGGAGAGATAGATCAAATCGCGAGAGAGAGCGAGATTGAGAAGGAGATCGAAGCCGTCGAGAGGAAACGCGAGAGAGACCGCAGAAATAAACTGAGAAAGGCGTGAGCAAATCAGAGAGATTGGTAGGGGAAGGAACGTGTTCTTCTTGATCGTTTTTTTTTCTATTTTGTTGAACGATCATTCTCGTGAGTGAAGAATTTTGGGGTTGGGATTACGAGTTTCTTTCAGCGGCTGTCTAGGGTAACTTTTCTTCTTTTGTGTATGAGGGGAACTGGGTCAAGTGACCCGCTCCAAGCCCAGGAAATGACCCACGCCCTGTGGGCTTTCTCTCCGTTTGGGTTATGCTTTTTTAGTTTGTTTGACTTATTTATTTATTTTATTTTAAAGGAAATCTTTTGTCTTAAGGAAAAATATTAAGATTTTTTTTTTTTGAAAAAGCAAAACAAAGTTTTAGTTAATATTTTCAAACTTTTAGTTTAGTAATTTTTTAGGTTTTTGTTAGGTTTAGTTAATTTTAATTTTAGGATTAATATTAAATGTTTTGTTATTTTAATTTTAAGATTAATTTTAAGACAATTTTTAGGATTGGATAATTTTGATTTTAAGATTAGAGATTTTAATTAGTAGTCTTTAATTTTTTATAATAAAAATAACCAAAAAATGATAAAATCAAAAATACCAAAAATATTTAATTTCTCTTCTTTAACATAAAAGATTTGTGAAAACCCATTAAACCTCGTAGGCGTTATGTGAGATTTGCGACCTTAAATCGTGAAGTGGTTATCGTTGCACCGTTTGTGATCTTTTTAACTTGTAGTTTCTTGATTGATCTTCACCTTTTATTTTCATCTTGATTGTCATTTTCGATTTTATTTAAATTTTGTTTTTGGCCAATGATATAACAAAAATCATGATTACTTGATTTCCTTCAATCGATTCAAAATCTTGATCAATATGAGGCCATTTTCTTTTCGATTTCATTTCGGTTTCTATTTCATTTCTCATTTTCATTCTCTTCCAAAGTCAAAAAAACCTTGGTCTAGTACCAAGTGCTCATTTTCAAATTTTCTCTTTGTATTGAACTAAAGAGAGGGGATTGGGTGAAGACCTCTTCCTCTTCGAGTATTAGGATTCTCACTTTAGAGTGTGTAATCTCGATACTCGTCTTTCAATACGAAGACGTGACAATAATTACACCACCCTTTCTTTCAAAAACCTTTTTCTCTCTTTATTTCACCTCCTTGTGTCTAAAAACCTTGGTCGTGTACCAAGTGCATTTTCAAACATTTTCTTAATAAACTTAGATGGTCGTGGAGTGGTTAGGCGAAGGCCTTCTCCTATCCCGAGTGCTTAACATTACCTTTAGGGTTCGCTGTCGTAAAGCACTTACCAACTAAAACTAAAACACTTTTAATAAGAGAATAAAGTTCTCTTTGTATTGAACTAAAAAGAGAGGATTGGGTGAAGGCCTCTTCCTCTTTGAGTATTAGGACTCTCACTTTAGAGTGTGTGGTCTCGATACTCGTCTTTTAACATGAAGACATAACTGTATTCGCCACACAATTTTCATTATAAATCTTTTGAGATAAAGAATTGGGTACTACCCGAAGGGGTTCCTATCCGAGGACTTATTTCACCCCTTAAAACCAACCTTCACAAATCAAACGTGACATCTTGCCTTGATGGCGAAAACCTAAGCCTTTTCAAAAAGGACATGTTATGTCCGTTCTACCGCAAACAGGTAACGCATAAGACTCCACGAGCGAGCCGCTAAACACCTAACTGCTAGAACCTGCACGTTAACATCGTCCATAAAAAACACCAACAAATCGTGGTAGGTCGAACTACGATTGCTCTGATTCTTCATTCTCGTCCGAATGTAAGATACGTAGGCACAAGATTGTGATGATCTTGGCGAGCCACCTTCTATCCATCTTCCGTTTTCCACACCATTTCTTCTTCTTCCCCCAAAAAGGGACATGTTACGTCCGTTCTACCGCAAACAGGTAACGCATAAGACTCCACGAGCGAGCCGCAATACACCTAACTGCTAGAATGCGCATGTTACCATCGTCCACATACCCCCTTCCATTTTTCTTTACCCGTAGTCCTTCGAACTACGTTGACTCTGACTTTCCCATTGGACGAGGGAATACGTAGGCATAGGACCGCGAAGTCCTATCGAGTCTCCTTTTCTTTTCCTCTCCTTTTTCTTTTCCCCACCTTTTCCTTTATCTTTTTCTTTCACATTCTTCGGTTCTCACCTTCCTCTCTCCCTCTTTAGAACACTCTTAGAAAGCAATACTTTTAGAAAACATCCTTACACATAGACAAGAAAATGGTTCCCATCGAGTACGATGGATGTGAGGGGTGCTAATACCTTCCCCTCGCATAACCGGCTTCCGAACCCGCAATTTGGTTGCGAGACCATCTTATCCTTTCTTCTTTGGGTTTTCTCGATGTTTTCCCTTCCCCTCATGGGATAAATAAAGTTCGATGGCGACTCTTCTGTTTCTTCCTTTTCGCCTCCGGTCGACTATTTTTCGAGTAGCGACAGCTGGCGACTCTGCTGGGGACGTGGAAATCCCTAAGCAAGCCAAACCTAATTTGTTTGTCGCATGTGTTTTTTTGTTTGCTTTATTATTGCTTTATTATTTTGTGTTCCTCTTATTTGTTGGGTTTATTGGGGATGGTTTGTGAGGAGAAAGGCTTTCTACCCGAGCTTTTCGAGTATACACTAAGCTAGGAGGTGGTTGATTACTGATTTGCGAGACTTAGGACTCGTCGAGTTGGTTTGACTTCCACCGCTCAGATGAGGCCCCTTTGGGAATGATTATGTCTTACGATTAGTCGTAATGGCGTCTTTGTTTCCGACCTGGGAGTCCGTGATTCTGAGTACCTTTAGAACCCTATTCCAAAGGTTACTAAGGCATAACTCTGTGCTCATACTTTGAAGCGATTACCGTCTTACGAATCGTCGTTATGATGGAAAATTTTTGAGGGTTAGTGCATGGGACCTTGTTTGAAAGCCCATGGAATGCCCTGTTATAAACCAATAGATAACCTACCTGAGTGAGGGATATCTTGTTGTGTTGTTCTGCAGAATCTGCGACCTTGATACCTGTGGCGTGAACCTCTGATCTTTGATCCCATGCCTTGTTGGATTCATAACATTGCATTTGCATAAGCATCTTTTGCATCATTTTGCATATCATTCTCCAACCTTAAACTAGAGAACTCATCCATCCTTCGTCCATAACCCGCAGTTGACTTCCTGAAGCCCGTATTGGACTTGAAGTAGCTTTTGAAGGATCATGGCCTCCGAAGAGCAGAACCAGTTTGCGTCAAGAGCAGATGTTGATTCGATGAAGAGCCAATTGGACCAACTTGTGGAAGCTATGACAGCCTTGGCAAGGAGAGATGACAACATTCAAAGAACTTCAGCCATTGAGAATGTCGTTTCACCTCAAGTGAACAATGTTGCTTATGCTCAGCCTGTGCAGATCTCCGTTGAGGACCCTATTATACGCAAACATGCCATTGTCCAAGATGGAAGTTCTTCTTCTCTTGATGCCATGGAATATCACAGTTTTGCATTCTCTGAGTCAAATCCCCAAGGGGCAGTCCCTGTGATGAAAACCAAGGATCCGCAAGCTGTTGAGCTTATGGAAAAGTGTCGAGTGTTGGGAGAGAAGCTTAATGCCATAAAGAGTCATGATGCTTTGGATCTGAATGCTTCAAGCATGTGCTTGGTACCCAACCTTGTAATACCTCCAAAGTTCAACACACCGAATTTTGAGAAATACAAAGGAGATAGCTGTCCAAAGCAACATTTGGTGATGTATTGCAGAAGAATGACCTTGCATGTCCACGACGACAAACTTATGATTCAATGTTTCCAAGACAGCCTGAGTGGGGTATCACTGAGTTGGTATATGAATCTAGAGAGGAGCCATATCAAATCATGGTCGGACCTAAGTAACTCCTTTGTAAAGCAGTACCAATATAATCTTGATATGGCTCCCAGTCGCATGCAATTGCAAGGCTTGTCTCAAGAGGACGACGAATCCTTCAGAGGATATGCTCAGAGATGGAGAGAGGTAGCTGCTCGTGTTCAACCACCAATCTTAGATAGAGAATTGGTTGATCTTTTCTTGAATACCTTGCAAGGTCCATACTTGGAAAAGATGGTTGGCACTGGGACATCAAACTTCTCTGACCTGGTAATAGCTGGAGAACGCCTCGAGTGCATCCTCAAGAGTGGAAAGATCCAAGGCTCCTTGAACATTCCCGCTAGCGAAAGTGAATCAGTTGTCAGTTCCCAAGAGGAAGAATAGGATGGTGAAATTAACTCCATTTGGGAAGCTCCACATGTCCCACCTCCATTACCTTATCCCCCAAGCACCTCATCTGTTCAAAGTCAGCAATCCTATGGTTCTACCTGTGTGACTCCATCGACTCCACATGGTCAATATCCTCCTGTCAATAGAGGTCCCCCTCATCAACAACATATTGCACAGCAGCATGCTCCGCAACCCCGACGCTACTATAATCAAAGACCAAAAAGGCATTTTGATCATTTTCTAGTGCCATTCAGTCATATATTGCCACGCTTAATCAATAGTGGTCTGATAGTGCCAAAGGACTTGGACCCTGTGATCCCTCCATACCCACCAGGCTTTGACGCCAATGCACGTTGTGGATACCATGCTGGCGCCAATGGGCATTCAACTGAGGATTGCAAACAGCTCCGAAACAAGATCCAAGATTTGATTGAGTCCAAGCTAATCTCGTTTACGCCTCAAGGTCTTTAAATCAATATCAATTCTTCATCTGGTCAGGCAGGTCCGTCATCCGCCCATGTTATGGAAGAAGTTGTTGAGAGCAGGTATGAAGAAGGCTACAATACTGGTCTCGATGAGCAAGAATGCTAGCCCAACAGTGAATTAAGAGAGAAAATCCCAGTTCCTCAATGATGTAAATTTTAGATCATGTCATTTACTTTGCATTTGTAATTTCTTTTTGTTAAAGGCTATTTGCTTCTAGACATTGTACTTTATTAATGGTATTATTAATGTAATGATCATGCATTTTTTGAACAAGTCCATTCGTATTCACTCATCTTTTCCCATTTATTGCAAAAAAAAAATCAAAATCAAAAAATATTTCTACACTTCACCTCCTTTATCACCGTTTTTGTAGCAAAGATTGGAGGGAGGATGATGAAAATGAAATACCCATAATTGCTAATAGTATGCTTTTGGATAAAATCCCGCTGATGATGTACAGGCATTGTTTCAAATCCCCTAAACACTGGAGAGATAAGGAGTTAGTCCCTAGTCAACCACTTCGAGCCTAGAAGTAGGAGTCTCCTTCGGATTTCCAAACCCTTACGCTTAACCTGGGGCATGGGTAGTGTTCAGTTATCCTGATTACATATATTTTCAAGATGAAACCTCCTGTTATGGCTGTTGTTATTCAATGACCAGAGACTTGGCAGTCACAAGCCTTTCCGAAAAAAAAAAGAAAAAATAAAAAAAGCACGCTAAGTCCACCACTCAAAGGCGCGACTTAGGCAAAAGTTAGGGATCAAAAAATGAATAAAGCAAAAGAGGCCCTCAAATCCTCGAGCAGAACAGAATAAAATTCAGTGATCACCATCAAAAGGTCACTGATATCCATCCACAAAAATAGAATAAGGTGACTGTCATTTCAAGAAAATCTTGAATCATCATCTTCACTCTTACACCGTCAAACTCTAGATGTATGTGTCAATTTAACTGAACGTAGGACTGGAGAATCATCATGAAGAAGGGGTGGGTACCAAAATAAGTTTTGAGCCTCATATCCTTTGCTTTAATAACCGTGAGCCAGACCACGTTACAACCCTTAAAAGACCTAATTGAGGCAGGGTTTATTCTGAAAGCATACTACAGCAAGGTTGCATAAACTGACTCCCCATAGTTGCTAATCTTCAGCACTGGTGTCACTCTTCTTGCTATATCTTTCACACCAGTAAATCAGCACTGAGTTTGGACTAATGGTCCACTCGTCACACACTTTCACATCATTTCAATAAATGACTTTTCAAAACTTGCATGAATGTCGCATTAAAATTACCATTTCGGAATGATCAATTTTAACTGCAAATTAGTACTTGACATTATGGAAATTCCAACCAAGAGAAATCAAAGAGGAACTTGAACATCTGTTGGTGCTGACATGAATCAAGACTTTCTCGTGACCTTGTGAATCTGGGGCAAGTCCTTCCGAGGTTAAAATAGGGCAGACCACTGCAAGATTCGGACACTGGGGCAAATCATCTCAGACTATGTCATGGCGTAAATCTTTCAAGGGAATAACCTTCAAATACCCTACCGACTAGAGGCAGACAGGTTGCAAAGGGACAGTTTCCCTCCATACTTTCAAGTTGGTCAAGCTGACCATGCCGTACACTACTTGGAGTTCAACAAGTGTCAAAAAGCCTTGGGGCAGAGCAAAAGCACAATCAATATGCATTAGATAAGTCGCTACGCTCACACAATCATCTACAAGCCATTGTGGCACATTAGCTAGAAGTGAGGTTCTCTCAAGAACAAGCATGAAACTTCTGCAAATAATCAAGTTTGGGGCACCAGAAGCATCTACATCTGTCTTCTGATCATCGCACCGTCAAATACCGAGTGTCGGGAAGTCAAATCCTTTCACCAAAAGTCCAACCCTGCTTGGCAACCTACCAAAAGCCCAACCTTACTTGGCAACCACCAAAAGCCCAACCTTCCTTGGCACCCACATAAAACCAATCACCTGCTTACATCCACATATGCATTGCATACATAACATAATCATTTCGTTCCTCAACCCCTGCGTTGATATCTTGTTTTTGTTTTTGACCCCTGAGTCAATGTTGTCTTTATGTTCTTGACCCCCGAGTCGATATCATTGTCTTTGTCCTCCCTCAACCCCTGCGTTGATATCTTGTTTTTGTTTTTGACCCCTGAGTCAATGCTGTCTTTATGTTCTTGACCCCCGAGTCGATATCATTGTCATTTCCTCCCTCAACCCCTGAGTTGATACCTTGTCTTTATTCTCTTGACCCCTGAGTCAATGTTGTCTTTACATTCTTGACCCCCGAGTCGATATCAATGTTACTATTTTCTTAACCCCCGAGTTGGTATCCTGCTTTAGTTCTTGACCTCCGAGTCGATATTGTCTTTATCTTCTTGACCCCCGAGTCGATGTTGTTACCTTTACCTTTTTTTCAATCCCCGAGTTGATGACAGTTTATCTTTTTGTTTCTTCAACTCCTGAGTTGAATTGTTGTTTTGATTTGTTCAGGACCCCCGAGTCGATGGTATGTTTGTTAGTCTCAACCCCTGAGTTGATCTACTATTATTCCCAGCAAGTCCAGACTTTCACATCTTCATATCCCCAGCATTTTGCATACATTTCCGCATCATTAGCACTCATATTCATTCCGCATTGCATCTCAAGCATATCATCATATCCCTCACAACCAATTACCATTTCCCACTGACAGATGTGTTTTTCATGCCATCCCACTTATTCATCACTTCCATTCCACCCTTTTCGGCTGAAAATTCCGGGTATTCTTATATTTAATCCCCTTGTACCTTGACTGTAAGAAAGCTTTCGTCACTCTCACCTTCAAGTCCAAGAAGATTAAATAGGGGCATCTGTCACACCCTCATTTTCACCCTAACCCTAACCTTGCATATCATATCATTTTCTTCATCTATGCATCCCGTTAACTCATATCATACGGCATGGGATCAGGAGGTCCTTTGAATCAAGGTTTCTTATTTGCTCTGAGGTTCTTTCATTCAAGTCTGAAGCAAGGGTTGAGTTCTAATTGTCTTAACTCCTCATCAAGATTCATCAGGCTTGTCAGGATTCGTTAGATTTATTGTTCAATCAAAACCATGTTAAGACGGATTCAAGATTGTGGTGTCATTACTTAAAAGTTGATTCAAGGAAGTTATTCTTCGATTTAATTCAAGAATTGTGGCATTCAAGGTCGCTTGTCAAGGTTTGTGTTGTTCAAGTGTGGAGGCACAGTACAAAATTCACATCCATTCCCGTAACCATTTTTTTTCTATCCACTTTGTTATTTATCCATTTTTCCTAATCCATATTCTAAACCAAATTCTTTGTATTTCTTTTTAACCCATATTTCTAAACCATTCTCCATTCATGTATCCATTATCCAACACCATTGCCATATCCATAAAAATCCATTTCTTTTTATCCACATCATCCGCATTTTTTTTCCATTATCCATTTTTATCAAAAAAACCAATTTCATCCCAATATCCATTTAATTATTCAATTTTCCAAAAAAATTCATCCATTATCCATTTAACCTCTTTTTATTATCCATAATATCCATTCTAACCATCTTTGTTATCTCTTTTTTTTATCTAATACATTTCCAAATTCAAAGCTCAATATTCTTTTCATTTCTATAATTCTTTTTTTAATTATCCATTTTTTAATAACCATTTATTTTTAATCTATTTTCTATTATCCATGTAAAAATCCACTTTTGTTAATTATACAATGTCCATAGTATGTTACAGTACTCAAATAAATTCACTAATTCTAAATTTCACTTTTTTTTCTTTAAAAGTCCAAAGTATCCATAAGCCCATACAAATAGAAAGCCCATTCTCATTACAATTTCTACAAACCAATGCCAAAACAGAACCGTACAACCCAGAAAACTGCATACACACCATAATTTGACCAAAACACTTCTCTGCTATGCTCCAAAACTGAAACAAAAAAAACTGCAAAACCAATACACCAAAGTGTACCCCTGCTACCTAATTTTTCTGCTACAAATCTTCACCTCTGCGCCAACATAACCGAGCCTCCAACATCTCGCGTGATGCCACTCCATGCCCCACACGTAAGCCACAAACATCCAAAACCATAAGCCAAAACTGTACGACCCACTTCACACAGCCATGCGCGACAAACATCCTGGCTCCTGTTTCTGCTACCAACAACCAACAACAAGATCAGAGCCAGCAGCATTGAAAAAGACAGCACAAAAAAAATTCAAAATAAAGGAAGATGAAGAGAATCGAAACAGGGGGGAGAACATAAACATAAACTCTTTAAAAAACTCACCTTCAAACAACCGAGCCACTTGATAAACTTGAAACAAACCATTTCCTTTCTTTTGTTCACATCAACATCATCACCGTATCCGTTTTCTTCCTCCTCACCCATCAAACCAAAACCACAACCATAACACTTCCCTCAACTCATCCACCTTCTGTAACATTCCAAAACACACCCCAACCGTGGCAATAATCTCCACCTCCTTCCACTTTTCTCCAGCAACTCTCTTCGGCCTTCATCCATATCTGTCCTCAACCACCATCAAACAACACAAACAACAACTCAAAACTTCAAATCCAAAACCCCAAATCACTTTCTAATCGAAACGAAAAAAGATGAAGTAGAACTCGAATCAACCAAGAATCAGAGATGAGATAGAGTAGAGGAAGATGGTTTGAGTCGAAAAAATCACAAACCTGAACGGAAAAGGACGATGTCGAGACGAAGGGATATCGCCGTTTAAGGTCGGGACGAGACTTTTTTTCTTCGATCCGGATTTGTTTGTTGATGTGCACCGCGAGCGATGATGAAAAAACTCTTCTGTTCAAACAACAACCTTGACGCACTGCCGGCGACGATCCGTCGATATCGCCAGCCGCCAACAGCAACAATCGCCTTCCGCCGCCGCGAGTATTCGGAAGAAGAAATTGAGGAGAAGACGGAGAGATAGATCAAATCGCGAGAGAGAGCGAGATTGAGAAGGAGATCGAAGCCGTCGAGAGGAAACGCGAGAGAGACCGCAGAGATAAACTGAGAAAGGCGTGAGCAAATCAGAGAGATTGGTAGGGGAAGGAACGTGTTCTTCTTGATCGTTTTTTTTCTATTTTGTTGAACGATCATTCTCGTGAGTGAAGAATTTTGGGGTTGGGATTACGAGTTTCTTTCAGCGGCTGTCTAGGGTAACTTTTCTTCTTTTGTGTATGAGGGGAACTGGGTCAAGTGACCCGCTCCAAGCCCAGGAAATGACCCACGCCCTGTGGGCTTTCTCTCCGCTTGGGTTATGCTTTTTTAGTTTGTTTGACTTATTTATTTATTTTATTTTAAAGGAAATCTTTTGTCTTAAGGAAAAATATTAATATTTTTTTTTTTTTTGAAAGAGCAAAACAAAGTTTTAGTTAATATTTTCAAAGTTTTAGTTTAGTAATTTTTTAGGTTTTTGTTAGGTTTAGTTAATTTTAATTTTAGGATTAATATTAAATGTTTTGTTATTTTAATTTTAAGATTAATTTTAAGACAATTTTTCGGATTAGATAATTTTGATTTTAAGAGTAGAGATTTTAATTAGTAGTCTTTAATTTTTGATAATAAAAATAACCAAAAAATGATAAAATCAAAAATACCAAAAATATTTAATTTCTCTTCTTTAACATAAAAGATTTGTGAAAACCCATTAAACCTCGTAGGCGTTATGTGAGATTTGCGATCTTAAACCGTGAAGTGGTTATCGTTGCACCGTTTGTGATCTTTTTAACTTGTAGTTTCTCGATTGATCTTCACCTTTTATTTTCATCTTGATTGTCATTTTCGATTTTATTTAAATTTTGTTTTTGGCCAATGATATAACAAAAATCATGATTACTTGATTTCCTTCAATCGATTCAAAATCTTGATCAATATGAGGCCATTTTCTTTTCGATTTCATTTCGGTTTCTATTTCATTTCTCATTTTCATTCTCTTCCAAAGTCAAAAAAACCTTGGTCTTGTACCAAGTGCTCATTTTCAAATTTTCTCTTTGTATTGAACTAAAGAGAGGGGATTGGGTGAAGACCTCTTCCTCTTCGAGTATTAGGATTCTCACTTTAGAGTGTGTAATCTCGATACTCGTCTTTCAATACGAAGACGTGACAATAATTACACCACCCTTTCTTTCAAAAACCTTTTTCTCTCTTTATTTCACCTCCTTGTGTCTAAAAACCTTGGTCGTGTACCAAGTGCATTTTCAAACATTTTCTTAATAAACTTAGATGGTCGTGGAGTGGTTAGGCGAAGACCTTCTCCTATCCTGAGTGCTTGACATTACCTTTAGGGTTCACTGTCGTAAAGCACTTACCATCTAAAACTAAAACACTTTTAATAAGAGAATAAAGTTCTCTTTGTATTGAACTAAAAAGAGAGGATTGGGTGAAGGCCTCTTCCTCTTCGAGTATTAGGACTCTCACTTTAGAGTGTGTGGTCTCGATACTCGTCTTTCAACATGAAGACATAACTGTATTCGCCACACAATTTTCATTATAAATCTTTTGAGATAAAGAATTGGGTACTACCCGAAGGGGTTCCTATCTGAGGACTTATTTCACCCCTTAAAACCAACCTTCACAAATCAAACGTGACATCTTGCCTTGATGGCGAAAACCTAAGCCTTTTCAAAAAGGACATGTTATGTCCGTTCTACCGCAAACAGGTAACGCATAAGACTCCACGAGCGAGCCGCTAAACACCTAACTGCTAGAACCTGCACGTTAACGTCGTCCATAAAAAACACCAACAAATCGTGGTAGGTCGAACTACGATTGCTCTGATTCTTCATTCTCGTCCGAATGTAAGATACGTAGGCACAAGATTGTGATGATCTTGGCGAGCCACCTTCTATCCATCTTCCGTTTTCCACACCATTTCTTCTTCTTCCCCCAAAAAGGGACATGTTACGTCCGTTCTACCGCAAACAGGTAACGCATAAGACTCCACGAGCGAGCCGCAATACACCTAACTGCTAGAATGCGCATGTTACCATCGTCCACATACCCCCTTCCATTTTTCTTTACCCGTAGTCCTTCGAACTACGTTGACTCTGACTTTCCCATTGCACGAGGGAATACGTAGGCATAGGACCGCGAAGTCCTATCGAGTCTCTGTAAGTTCCTGGATTGGCTGGAATTTTGGTAAAACAACAAGGTGTTCAATGCTGATGTCATGGTGTTGATGTTGCAGCATTGAGTCTTAGTACTGGGCTGTACTAAGTTGTGAAGGTTAACTATGTTTGATGTCATGGGCTTGATGTCATAACATTGCACTTAACACTAGGCTGTGTTAAGGGTGCTAGTTGCTGAAGTGGATGTCTGATGTCACATAGGTGATGTTGTAACATCAGACCTGCAGAACTGAAGCTAATGACAGCATGGGCTTGTTGTTATTAGGGTCGCGTATTAGCTGGAATTGTGGAGAGTGTTGACTCGTTGGATGAGAATATCTTGGGCTAGATATTTTCTGTTACATGGGAGATTTGATTGCAGGTTTGTTGGAGAATTAAAAGGTGGAAGATTTAAAAAGATTTTGGGGATAAAATCTGTTTTAAAAGATTCAGTTTTTAATTAACAAATCTGATCAAATATTGTGACAAATCCAATCCAAATTCAAGGAGCTATATAAAGCGCACAAGACCAAGGAAGAAGGTACAGAAAACAGATTGAAGATCAAGAGCTGGAGGCTTAGAGTCTAGGGTTTGTTTAGAGTACTTGTAATCACACTATTCTAGGTTTGAATAGGTGTTGAATTTTCTGTCCTCTCTAGAAGCTGTGAAGCAATAGAGAGTTGTTGATTGATCGAAGCTAGGAAGCAAGATCAAGGGATCTCAAAGAGATTGTTCTTTGAGTGTTTAGGGTATTGAGTAGTGTTCTCATATCTAAGTGGTTTCTTAGGTAGAAAGTCACTAGTAGAGTATAAGTTTAGGAGATTGTCAACTGGTGTGTTGAGTCTGTAAATTATATCTACAAGTAGTGAATTTCATCCCTGGCTTGGTAGCCCCCAGACGTAGGTAGTTAGACCGAACTGGGTGAACAATTCCGTGTGTTTTCCTGTTGCTTATTCTGTCCATTATTGCAGAGTGTGTTGTTGTGAGATCGCACCTTAACATCACACGTCTGGTACCAGAATTTCAATTGGTATCAGAGCAGGCATCCTGTCTGTCTCTGGGTGAGATCTAGGGAAGTTACTTTCTGGTGAAAGATGAACAAAGAGGTTGGAGGATTCGTCAACAGACCCCCTATCTTGGATGGCTCAAACTATGAGTATTGGAAGCCTAGAATGACTACTTTTTTAAAGTCATTAGACAGCAGAGCTTGGAAGGCTGTCATTAAAGAGTGGAAAGCTCCAGAGGTATGTGAGAAAGATGAGGCTGGCAAGGATAAAGAAGGCACCTCAAAGCCTAAGCCTGAAGAAGAATGGACCAAGGAAGAAGATGAGCTTGCCCTTGGGAATTCAAAAGCCCTAAATGCTATCTTCAATGGGGTTGACAAGAACATATTCAGGCTGATCAACTCATGTGAAACTGCTAAGGCTGCTTGGGATATTTTGAAGGCTACTCATGAAGGCACATCTAGAGTTAAGATGTCTAGACTTCAGCTTCTAACATCTAAGTTTGAAAGCTTGAAGATGAAGGAAGATGAGACTATTCATGACTTCCACATGAGTGTTCTTGAGCTGTCAAATGCATCCAGTGCTCTTGGTGAGAAGATGACAGAAGAGAAGCTGGTAAGAAAGATTCTTAGGTCCCTCCCTAAGAAGTATAAGATGAAGGTAACAGCCATTGAAGAATCTCAAGACATCAGCAAGATGAGAGTTGATGAGCTTATTGGATCTCTTCAAACATTTGAACTTGGGCTGAATGAGGAAGAACCAGAAAAAAAGCCCAAGAGTATAACCTTAGTCTCCACTCCTGCAGTAGCTAAAGATGATGAGTCCCAGGAGGATCTGCCTCAGGCTATAGTTATGTTGGGAAGGCAATTCAACAAAGTGTTCAAGAAGATGAACTATAACTACAGGCCTAATGTCAAGAACATCTCCCCTGACATCAGTAAGTCAAAAGAGAAAGATGAAGAGAAGACCGTCCAAGATAAAGGTGTTCAGTGCTTTGAATGTGAAGGGTATGGACATGTCAAGAAAGAGTGTCCCACATTCTTGAAGAAGCAGAATAAAGGCTTGACAATTTCCTGGTCTGACACTGATAGCGAAGATGAAAGTGAGTCAGCAAAGCATGTTACAGCTTTGACAGGAATTGTTGAACCTGATGATGATAGTGATGGAGAAGTCACCTATGATGAGCTAGCTTCAACATACAAGGAGTTGTGTTTAAAGAGTGCTGAAGTTTGTCAAGAAAACAAGTGCCACAAGGAACAGATTGCTCAACTTGAGAATGAAAAATCTGATCTGGAATATGAAGTTGTTCTAGTGAGATCCCAACTTGATCAGATGACAAAATCTGTTAGGATGCTGAACAGTGGTACAGCCACTCTTGACAAGATACTCCAGTCAGAACAGGTTGCTGAAAACAAAGCTGGGATAGGATATGTGGCCGAAGACAATGGTACCTTAGAAGCAAGTACTTCAGGACTAAAGAAGGAAGAGTCACAAACTGTGCCTCAACATCAGCCAAAGAGGCAGAATCTTACTCCCAAGGAAGCTGATGTTTCACAACCTAAGAAGATTGAGAAGAAGACTGGTCATAATCAGAAGAGAAAGCAGCCACAAGGTGCAAGCCAGAATATGCCCCCCCAATATCATAGGAGCATGGAAGCTGCAAGGGTCAAGCAGACCAGGTCACATCCAATGTCTCAACATCAGGAAAACTGGTATGGACCTGGCCTCAACAATGCTGTGCCGTATAATTATGGAAGAAGGAAGTCTCATCACCATGGGAGACAGCCTAGAAGACAGCATCCTCAGTTCAAACAGCACGTGTCGCATCAGGTGTCTCAACATCAGGGGTATGGTTACACTAATGCTGTGTCTCATTATGGAAGGAGAAAGTCCCAACATCATGGGAGACAATCCAGGAAAAAGCATTCTCAGCTTCCTTATGGATACCAGCATAATAGAAGGCAGGCAAGCAATGTTAGGAGAATACCACATTATGGATTGCAACCTATGCAGTCTCATCAAGGCAGAAGATTCAGAGAAGAAAGGGTGAGATGCTTCTATTGTGGAAGGTATGGACACATGCAGTACTCTTGTTACAAGCTGCATGGATACCCTCAGCCTCAAAACAGAGGGAGAAAGCACAAGCCCAAAGTTGTTAAACAATGGGTACCTAAGGAGAAAGGGAAGTGCTTATTGGCTCAGTTGTCTGACAAAGAAGCAGAAGAAGGAACTTGGTACTTTGACAGTGGATGTTCAAAGCACATGACTGGATCCAAGGAGTATTTGGAGGAGATCATGTCCGGGCATGCTAACAAGGTTGTCTTTGGTAATGGAGAAAAAGGAGTTGTAGAGGGAGTTGGAAGAGTGAAAAATCTTGATGGACTCACTCTTGATAGTGTGATGCTTGTCCAAGGGTTGGATGCTAATCTGATCAGCATAAGTCAGCTATGTGATGAAGGGTACAAAGTCTGCTACTCAAAGGATGAGTGTCTGGTGACAAATGAGAAGGATGATGTGATCATGAAAGGAGTCAGAACCAGAGATAATTGCTATCAGTGGAGTTCCTTTGAAAGTGGTTCAACTAATGATGTTATAACATCAGAATGTGACATCAGGATGCTGAAAAGTGATTCAAAATTAATGAGTCCTGATTCAAAATGTGTAAAAGGAAAGGATTTATGGAGGGAACAAGTCATTGTTAATTCATATCAAGCTCTCAGCCTCAGAACCCCCTTTGACGGTACAGCAACATCTCGACTCTCCAAATCCCCATTCTCTCAACGAATCAACGTTCTCGTCTCCAAGAATCAACCTTCTATAACTGGAGTCATGGCTTCTACAACCAAGATTCAGGGTTCCGCAAAAGGAAAAGCTAGGGTTTGCACAGACGAAGGGTCAGCAGTCAAGCCTATGGACATTGAGCCCCTCTCCACCATCTATCCGGAATCAGGTACTGTAAGACATGCTAAACTAACTCCCAAGAGACCTACCACTGTCTTTAAGGATTCTGAAACCATGAAAGTTGTTACAAGTGTGTTGTTTCCACAAACTGCTGAGGAAAGGATAGAGAGTAAACGGGGTACAAGGGAAAGGAGTGACATGCAGCCTACTGATACAGATCTTCACAGATTAGCAGTATCCGCAATCGAAGATTCTGAAATGGAGGCAGATAATACTCATGTTGAAAGGGATGTCAGAACATCGCCTAGTAGGGAGGATGAGACTGCTCCGAGAGGAGAAAAGAGCACTGATGTGATTAATGTTGAAGACTTATCTGATGATGAAGTCATCGAAAGAGCTGTGCCTGGTTTGGCAAAAAGACTAAAAACAAAGAAAGAAAAGGAGAGAGCTTCAGGTGATAAAAAGAAAAGGGGTGGAGTTGGGCCGACTAAAGCCTGGAGCAAGGTTGAGGTGACTCCAAGAAAGAGGAAGATTGTGGAACAATCTGAGTCTGAGGATGAAGCTGAGGAAGATGTTCATGACATCACACCCGTCAGAAAGACTATTTTAAAGAGAATTTCTGAGAATGTCCCTGAAGTGCCAGTGGACAACATATCTTTCCACTATGCGAACAGTGCTTCATTATGGAAGTTTGTGTGCTAAAGAAGATTAGCTCTAGAAAGGGAGTTTGGAAAAGATATCTTGCAGATGAAAGAAATTATGGACCTGATTCATGGTGCTGGTCTACTAAAAACTGTGACCAGATTTCCCAAGTGCTATAGTGGACTTGTTAAGGAATTCGTTGTCAACATTCCCACAGACATTTCTGACAATAGAAGTGTGAACTACAGGAAGGTGTTTGTTAGGGGACAGTGCATTGGCTTCTCTCCTAGTACTGTCAATAGGTACCTAGGAAGAGTTGAGGAAGAGGAGTGTGAGCTGGAGGTAACTGACAATGAGGTGTGTAGAGAGATCACTGCCACTCAAGTTAAGGTGTGGCCTCTGAAGAATAAGTTGACAGCTAGCAAACTCAGCATCAAGTATGCTATTTTGCACAGAATTGGTGCTGCTAACTGGGTACCTACTAACCACAAAACCACCATAACTGTGGGTTTAGGAAGGTTCATCTATGCTGTGGGGAAAAAGGTCAAGTTCAACTATGGAAGCTATATATTCGATCAAGTGGTGAAACATGGTGCTACTAATGCTATCAAAATGCCTATATCATTCCCTTCCCTTATCTGTGGAATGATCTTGGAACAACATCCTGGAATCTTAACCAGTTCTGAGGTTGCTTGTAAGAGGGAATCAGCTCTATCTTTGCATCCCAAACTGTTTGCTGGGAGTCATGTTCCAGACATTGTTGCAACATCAAGTGCTGGAGTTAAGAAGGGCAGTACCAAATCTGAGCTGATTGAAGAATTAAAGGCAACCTGCAAAGATCTTGACATGGTTATCAGCACCAGCACTGTCAGGAAATTGAAGATTGAGCAAATGACCATCAACTTGCAACAGGAGAAAGATAATGGGAATGGAGATACAGATGAAGGTAATGAGGATGCAGATGAAACCAGCTCGGATGAGGACTGAATTCCATCTGCTATTTGTTAGTAGTTTAGTTTTCTTGTTTTGTTGTTTTGCACTAAATGTGCTTGCTTTGTAATTTGAATATTGTGCTGGTTTATGCACCTACTTTTTGTTCTATGATTTGTTTTGCTTATTTGCTGACTGTGAGGCTAACAATGAGGGCTAGTTTAGGACTAGCTTTATTGAGATAATTGTCTAATTATGGCTAAAAAGGGGGAGAGTTAAAAATTGCCATGAGGAGAAGAGTAGTTGCTGCTAAAAGAATAAAAATAAAAGGTGTTTAGTTGAAAAGTAATGATGCAGCTGTGGAGGGGGAGTATAGACAGCATAGTTGTGGAGCTGCTAGTGAAGAATTCATAGCAATTGGAGAGTGCAGCAAAGCAGACATCAAGGGGGAGATGTGCTGCACATTGTGAGCTACTGAACAGCTGTGATGCTGGTTCAAGTTTTTGAGGGGGAGCACCAATTGGCTGTTGTCAATAATGAAGATGGTGCTGCAGCAGATCAAGTAATGAAGACTATATGAAGATTGTCAAACTGCTGCAAGTTAGAGTTTCAAAATATTGAAGATATTCCGCTGCTGAAGTCTCTGAAGATACAGAGATTGTTTTAGCCAAAATTAGCCAAAGGGGGAGATTGTAAGTTCCTGGATTGGCTGGAATTTTGGTAAAACAACAAGGTGTTCAATGCTGATGTCATGGTGTTGATGTTGCAGCATTGAGTCTTAGTACTGGGCTGTACTAAGTTGTGAAGGTTAACTATGTTTGATGTCATGGGCTTGATGTCATAACATTGCACTTAACACTGGGCTGTGTTAAGGGTGCTAGTTGCTGAAGTGGATGTTTGATGTCACATAGGTGATGTTGTAACATCAGACCTGCAGAACTGAAGCTAATGACAGCATGGGCTTGTTGTTATTAGGGTCGCGTATTAGCTGGAATTGTGGAGAGTGTTGACTCGTTGGATGAGAATATCTTGGGCTAGATATTTTCTGTTACATGGGAGATTTGATTGCAGGTTTGTTGGAGAATTAAAAGGTGGAAGATTTAAAAAGATTTTGGGGATAAAATCTGTTTTAAAAGATTCAGTTTTTAATTAACAAATCTGATCAAATATTGTGACAAATCCAATCCAAATTCAAGGAGCTATATAAAGCGCACAAGACTAAGGAAGAAGGTACAGAAAACAGATTGAAGATCAAGAGCTGGAGGCTTAGAGTCTAGGGTTTGTTTAGAGTACTTGTAATCACACTATTCTAGGTTTAAATAGGTGTTGAATTTTCTGTCCTCTCTAGAAGCTGTGAAGCAATAGAGAGTTGTTGATTGATCGAAGCTAGGAAGCAAGATCAAGGGATCTCAAAGAGATTGTTCTTTGAGTGTTTTAGGGGATTGAGTAGTGTTCTCATATCTAAGTGGTTTCTTAGGTAGAAAGTCACTAGTAGAGTATAAGTTTAGGAGATTGTCAACTGGTGTGTTGAGTCTGTAAATTATATCTACAAGTAGTGAATTTTATCCCTGGCTTGGTAGCCCCCAGACGTAGGTAGTTAGACCAAACTGGGTGCACAATTCTGTGTGTTTTCCTGTTGCTTATTCTGTCCATTATTGCAGAGTGTGTTGTTGTGACATCGCACCTTAACATCACACGTCTGGTACCAGAATTTCAGTCTCCTTTTCTTTTCCTCTCCTTTTTATTTTCCCCACCTTTTCCTTTATCTTTTTCTTTCACATTCTTCGGTTCTCACCTTCCTCTCTCCCTCTTTAGAACACTCTTAGAAAGCAATACTTTTAGCAAACATCCTTACACATAGACAAGCAAATGGTTCCCATCGAGTACGATGGATGTGAGGGGTGCTAATACCTTCCCCTCGCATAACCGGCTTCCGAACCCGCAATTTGGTTGCGAGACCATCTTATCCTTTCTTCTTTGGGTTTTCTCGATGTTTTCCCTTCCCCTCTTGGGATAAATAAAGTTCGATGGCGACTCTTCTGTTTCTTTCCTTTTCGCCTCCGGTCGACTATTTTTTGAGTAGCGATACCAAATCACAACATAGAACATGCCTCAAAGATCATACAAGCACATATCAAGTATACAAGTGAAGGCACACGAGATAGGATGCAAGTAAACTTGCACAAGATTCACAATTTCACACACTAAGGGTTCATACAAACATGACATGAACAAAACAAGATGAAAGTGAAACCAAGTCAGAATTCAATTCATATCATGATCATCTAATCCAAACATGAAAGAATGTTTCACATCATGATGCATTATGAGCCAAAGAAACCACAAAACCAATGATGATGATATGCATCATACAAATCAAACCATGATGATCAAGTGAGATGAAAACCAAGCAATGAACTCAAGGGGTAGTAGCATATGTATCAACATCATACCAAAATCAAACTCAAGTCATGCAAGATGAATCCTTAAGCAACACATTCAAAACATGCATCAAAGTTAATCAAAACATCCACAAAACTCAAGTCAAAACAACATCAACTTAGAAAATCAAGAACAAATTGGAAAATGATCAAATGAGGATGATTCCAAAGCCACAAGTAAGCTCAAACAGAACATGATCATTCCATAAAAACAACTCAAGCATCACTCCATCACAAGTAAGCAAATGCATTCAAACTATATCATGTATCAAAGTATACCTCAATCAAATTTGCATCACAAGAAAAACTGAACCAAAAATAGAAAAGTGGCTCATTAAAATCCCCAAAAATAATCAAACAGAAGTTAACTCAGTCAAGTAACATATACAAAAAGATTGGATCAAAAAGAGTTAAAGAGCTTGTCAAAAGGTGAATCATAAGTCAAGAAGTGTACATAATCGAGCATGGATCGAGGGTTAATAAAATTTGAGTGGCAAGTCACTAAAAGTAACTCGAACCAACCTCAAACCAACATTGAAACAACCTCATATTGTGCCTAGAAAGTGACCAAGAGATTGGCCTCAAATGATGTGTGAAAGCCACAAAAATTCCTAACCCTAGAAGAAGGGTATCATTGGAAACACCCTAACAATTTAATTCAAAATAAAATAATAAAACGAAATTAAAAATAAAATAAAAATAATGAAATTAAGTTGACACATTAATTAAACAGAAACATATTTTTGATATTTTTATAAGATGTTTAACAATTGAAAACAAAAATGAAACACTAAATAAAAGAAAAGAAATAAAAACAAGTAAGAATCTAGGGGAGGTGGATAAGCAATTCTGATTACACAAGGAAGCAGTTCATGCGCGCATTGGGCTTCAAATGGGGGTGCAGAAAGGAAACACGCTCCCAGCCCAACTCAAACCAACCAAACAATAAAAAAAACACTTAAATGAAACACAGTCAACACAGACGCGTCACTGGCCAATTGGTTGGTCAACACAGTCAACCCCCACGTCAGATACACACATCAGACGCCGGAGCTAGGGCTCTGGTCGTCTTCTCCGGGAGGTCGGCGGAGCTGCAGACATCAAACCTCAACCAAATAACATAAAATGGACATTATTCTCAAGGGTTTTTCATGCTGATACCAAATCCACATTCAAAAACGATTTTCAAACATAATAACACCATGAATCGAAGCGAATAAAAAAACATGTCCAAACTGAAATCTCACCAAAACAAAACAACAAGCATCCACACCGTGCCTACTCAGTTGTAGGACTTCAGAATCACCAGCAACAAGCAAAGTGGACGTATAGCATGGCAAATTCGAAGGGAAGAATATTACCTAACGGAGAAGTTCCGTTGACTCTTCTCAGCAGTTAATAACTTCAGGAAATGATATGGAAAACTTCAAAATGTCTTGTAGAAGATAGATCCAAGCTTGATTCACCCAGAAAATTGATGAAACGCTTCACAAAAGTTCAAACCGATGATGACCCAAAACCAAGTTTGTTGAGCTTCACACAACAACTACAGAAGGCGAATAATGCATACAGAAGTGAGATTTCACTTGTTAGATGATGATTCTAACAAGAAAAGACTTCAAAACCCTCAAAGAATGAAGAGCTCGAAAGTGATGAAAAATGAGAGAAAATAGTGTTTCTGATCCGTTGTTGCCAAATGAAAACCTCTCCCTACTTTAGGGTTTGTTTTTGCTTAAATATGATGGGTTTGGAGTGTTTTTTTTTTGGGCCTGAGAAGTTTGTTTCAATTCTTGACAAAACTTGAAATGGAGGGTGTATACGGGTAGTACAATAAAAATGTGTGAGTGTACCAAACTTTGGTGATTTGTATTATGGGAAAGTGGTGGAAACAAAAGGCACGTGATAAGGGGAAGTGAGGTCAGAATTGCTCTTCTTTTTTTTCTTTTCAAGACTTGCCAAAAAGAACATTATGTGCATGGCATGTATGATGTTGTTTGGTCATAAATGATAATGAAAATGGCATAAAATAATGCACTATAATTTGTGCAGAATGTGCACCTCATCATGATTCAAGAGAAATTCCATAATGTGACAACAACAAAAGTCATGACATCCACCCAAACACCTCACTTTTCATGGCAATAACTTGAAATAAATGGAGTGAAATAATGAGACCTTGAGACTAATGGAAAATAGGAAAATGATAGAATAAATCTCATGTTGGAATCTGTTTGAAATGAGGTCTTGAACCATGTGAAGATTGGCCATGAAGAGTTATCCATGAAACTGGCCAAAAAACTTAGAAAAATTATGAATTTTTGGCCTTTGTAGGAATGAAAATATCCAACTTGGGAGCATCATAATTCTTTCATAAACAACTCAAATGTCATGGTTCTTGTATCCATTTTGAAGAGAAAACTTCAATCTACAACTTTCATGTGGAGAAGATTTTGAAATAAGCCTTTGATCATGATGAAAAATGGTCTTTAAAATGTTTTAAAACTTACTAAAAATAGTAAGTTTCTAAAACCCTAAGTTTCCATTTTTGGCAACTTTTTAACTTTCTTGATTTTTGATGATTCTTTGAACATTACTTGACCAACTCTTGTTCATGGACCATATCTGATTTGAAAATCATGATGTTGACCTTAAAAAGTCAGGAGTTGACTTTTTTTGCTGCACAGTTGACTTTATTCCTAATTCTCCTGATTTTCAATCTTCTGATCCATTGAAACCCTTCTGAACCAACTTGATGGACAATCTTCCAACCTTAGACACTTAAAAACATAAGGAATACCATGAAATTAAGTCTTGCCCAAGAAATCATAAATAAACTGATCTTAGGTCCAACCCTAGTTTTGGCACCCTCTGGTTAGGAGGAAAAAACACATCCTCCAAATCTCAATTCCTTTGAATATGTTGTGTATCCTCTCAAACAAAGATGAGATATCCCCTTTGGAGATGATAAAAACTCACAGAGCTTTCACATTTGGGGGTCAGATCCCAACTTTTGACTGCCTTGTGTAGGAGATCATGCACTGTCCAATCTTCTTGGTGAACTCTCCTCTCCCTATGACTTGTGAGGGCAAATGGGGATGATATAGGATATAAGAGATCCTTGAGGCTTGTGAGAAACACTTGGTCTTCTTCTTTAGCTTTGGATGATGAACACCTTGGAAAAACACCTGATCACATGCCTTTATGCAAGATGCAATGCTAAATGCTTGATGCTTAATTTTTCTATGCTTGAATGCAATGCAATGCAATGAAAACTCATGCTAAAAGATATGAGGAAAAGAGAGGGCAAATTTTGGGGTATTACACATTGCATGTCCTCCGGCATGGGTACCGAAAGAGCCTTCATGCACTTCTTGCATTAACAGGTCTGCTTCGTGTCTATCCATGCATTTGAGCAGAACCATGTCAAAATTCCATTTGTACAACACGTCATCTTGGTTCAGGAAGAAGCTACCAGACAATCTCCTCAAAGTCTTCTTATCTTTGGTAGATGCCCCAGGCGGGTACTCCTAACTTTTCAAAAAACACTTGATGTCATGAAACCATGGCTTTTCATCAGACGTTGCATCAACAGCAAACACAAATGAAGGTCTGTCAAGACGAGACACATCAATCTTGGGTACATGGTTCCACCTTTGCACTTTGATCATAGAAGACAATGTTGCCAAGGCATCAGCAAACTTATTCTCATCTTGAGGAATATGATACAGCTTTACTGTTGTGAAAAATGTCAACAGTCTTCTCGTATAATCTCTATACAAAATCAGATGTGTTTGGTGCGTGTACCAGTTCCCATTCACTTGATTGATTACCAAAGCTAAATCACCGAAGATATCGAGGGTCTTAATTCGCAAATTAATCGCCTCCTCAATCCCCATTATACAAGCTTCATATTCTGCTTCATTGTTGGTGCATCCGAAAGTTACTCGGGCAGTGAAGGGCATATGAACACCCTCCGGCGTGATAAGAACTGCTCCAACTCCGCATCCATTCATGTTGACGGCCCCATCAAACATCAAACTCCATTTGGATTCAGGGTCTGGCCCCTCCTCCGGGAGTGGTTCCTCGCAGTCTTTAACTTTGAGAAACATGATGTCCTCATCAGGGAAATCAAATTTCATGGGTTGGTAATCATCAATCGGCTGTTGCACAAGATAGTCTGACAGGATACTTCCTTTGATGGCTTTCTGAGAAGTATACTGGATATCATATTCTGTCAAAACCATTTGCCACCGTGCAACTCTGCCTGTCAGTGCTGGTTTCTCAAAAATGTACTTGAATGGATCCATTTTGGAAATCAACAAAGTTATGTTCGTGAGCATATACTGCCTCAGTCGCTTAGCAGCCCATGCAGTGCACAACATGTCTTCTCAAGCATTGAGTATCGGGACTCGCAGTCAGTGAATTTTTTGTTCAGGTAGTAGATAGCATGCTCTTTCCTACCTGTCTCGTCGTGTTGACCGAGAACACAACTTATAGACTCTTCAAGCATTGTCAAGTACATTATCAAAGGTCTCCCTAGGACCGGAGGCATTAAAATTAGAGGTTCCTGCAAGTATTCTTTTATTTTATTGAATGCCACTTGGCAATCATCATTCCACCTGACCGTTTGATCTTTTCTTAGCAGTTTGAATATTGGTTCACACGTGGCTGTTAGGTGAGATATGAACCTTGCATTGTAGTTCAATCTACCTAGAAAACCATGAACCTCTTTTTCTGTTTTCGGCTCAGGCATGTCTTGTATTGCTTTCACTTTGGCAGGATCGACCTCAATCCCTTTTTCACTTACGATGAAACCCAGCAGCTTTCCAGAACGCACGCCGAAAGTGAACTTGTTCGGATTCAACCTCAAACGGAACTTTCTCAACCTTTTAAACAACTTCTTCAAGTTAATCAGGCGTTCTTCTTCTGTTCGCGACTTGGAAATCATATCATCCACATAGCATTCAATCTCTTTGTGAATCAAATCGTGAAATAATGTTACCATTGCCCGCTGATACGTTGGCCCCGCGTTTTTCAACCCAAAAGGTATTACTTTATAACAGAAGGTACCCCATGGGTTAATGAACGTGGTCATCTCCATATCCTCAGGTGCTATCTTGATCTGATTGTACCCGGAGAAACCGTCTATGAATGAGAACACTGAAAACTGAGTTGTATTATCAACCAACACGTCGATATGAGGTAAAGGAAAGGCATACTTCGAACTTGCTCTATTTAGATCTCGGTAATCAACGCACATCCTGACCTTACCATCTTTCTTCGGCACAGGAACAATATTTGCAACCCATGGTGGATAATTGGTGACGGCCAGAAATCCCGCATCTAACTGTTTTTGTACCTCCTCTTTGATTTTGAGAGCCATTTCTGGTTTAGTTCTCCGAAGCTTCTAACTGACAGGAGGACAACCCTCTTTCAACGGCAACCTGTGCACAACAATGTCTGTATCTAACCCCGACATATCTTGATACGACCAAGCAAAGATGTCGACATATTCCCGCAGCATACTGATCAGCTCTTTCTTTACCTCGCCTGCAGACTGGCTCTAATCTTAATTTCTTTCCTTGTGTCCTCGGAACCAATGTTGATGACCTCAATTGTCTCTTGGTGAGGTTGAGTGACCCTCTCCTCCCGCTTCAGCAATCTAGCCAATTCTTCGGGAAGTTCACAGTCTTCTTTATCCCCTTCTTCGGCTTGATAAATCGGTTTGTCAAAGTCATACATGGCCATAGCAGAACCATTATCAGTGGAATCCAGAGGATCAAGTCTGCACTAGGGGGGTTCATGCTTTATTTTAGAATTTATTTTTGAAAAAAGAAAAAGAAAACAAGACATTGCCATTTTTAAGGTTTTTGTGCAAAAATAAAAAAAATGAAAGACAGGGAACGAAATTTGAATGCAAAACGTCCTTTATTAATGATTAAAACAATGCAAATGAAAATGTGTGGCCCTACAAATGAATCTGTACGCCTTGGGCAGAGCGCAAGATTTTAACATGCACGATGATTACAGAAAAACAAAGAAAATTACTCTGTTTGAAAAGTAACTGGAATGATTTCCTCAACGGACCAGTTTTGCAATTGTTGTCCCGAACCACGTGGGCGTACCTAATTGTCCAAGTAACAATCACTGTCGATGCCATCTTCTGCAGTCGAACAAGATTGATCTGTATATATGATTCCACCACTGTTGAAAGTGATGGAATCCGTGTACTTTGCAGCCGAATCCAGAGACGGTTGGTAGCCAATACCAAACTTGTCCTCTTTCACTGATGTCTCGATCAGCTTGCCCCAACCCTGGCCATTACCTGCTCTAACAACCTCGACGGCCTGCTTATAAGACGAAATTGACGTGCTGGCTCTAGCTGGTGTAGGAGAAGATTCTGGAACTTTATCAATATTCACTGCCTCGAACGACTGGCAAAGCGTTTCATGGATTTCCCCATCCATCTCAACATACTTAAATGTGGACAAGTGACTGGAAAAAATGTCCTCTTCACCACACACAATTACTACTTGTCCTTCAAACACGTATTTCAGCTTCTGATGTAATGTGGATGTAACAGCCCCGGCCGCATGAATCCATGGGCGACCTAATAAATAGCTATAAGCAGGCTGTATATCCATCACGTGGAATGTAGACTTGAGCACTTGAGGTCCAATTTGCACAGGTAATTCCACTTCACCGAATACAGATCGTTTCGACCCATCAAACGCTCTGACAATCAAATCACTCGACCTCAAGATCAATCCATCAACCTCCAGCTTCATTAGTGCCTTCTTAGGCAAAACATTAAGCGAAGAGCCAGTGTCTACGAGCACGTGGGACAACACCGCGCCCTTACACTCCATTGTAATATGCAGAGCTTTGTTGTGGTTTCTACCTTCAGAAGTCAAATCTCGGCTCGTGAAACCCAACCCATGGCTGACATTGACATTAGAAATCACACTCTCGAGCTGATTGATAGTAATTTCTTGTGGAACATAGGCCATCTTTAACACCTTCAGCAAAGCCTCTCGGTACGCATCAGAGCACATCAATAATGAAAAAATCGAGATCTTTGAGGGCGTCTGGTTCAATTGATCAACGATTTTGTAATCACTTTTCTTTATTATTCTCATAAACTCCTCTACCTCGCTGTCGAAGGTAATTTTGGGATCTGCTTCAGGCACGGGCACACTCTCAGCCACTTGTGTTCCTTTAGCTCTCGCCACAACCTCGACTTCTTTATCACTTCAAAGAGTTTGTGGAGCAAACAACCTTCCACTCCTGGTAAAGCCGCCTAAACCACCCACATTATCAACATTTGAACCAGCCGATGTTCCAACTTCTAGCTTCTTCCCCTCATGGTACACATCCGCCCCATAGTGCCATGGGACTGCTTTCTCAGAGGTAAACACAACCGGCCCAGGCACCGTGATGGTAACAGGGCTGGGTCTTTCCGGCACAATAATCGCTACAAGAGCTGCCCTTACAGGTACCTGAATTTCAGCAAGGGCATAATAAATTGTCACAGCTGACACCTCATCATTATCTTTCACAACACGGTCAAACTGTAAACGGCCTTCACTAATCAGATTCTGTAAACTAATCCTCAGTCTGTCACAGCCATTATCTTGACCCATACATTCCAAACAATCTCGGTCATAACCCGAAAACACCTGTCCCTTCAACAGACGACCTTTCACTACCAGTAATGAAGTCTTCACCCGATTAATATCTGTCACCAAGTTCAACCTCTTTCCATCCTCAATGGCTTACACATTTTCCCCGTCATGGCTCGGCATAGGGTTCTGGATAACATTAGGAGGTGGAGAAAAGTTGATTGCTTTAGCATCTATCAGATCCTGCACCTTATTTTGAAATACCCAGCACTTTTAGGTGGTGTGCCCCGGAGCACCTGAATGGAAATCGCAGCGGGCATTAGCATCATAATTGGGTGGCAAGTTACCAGCAACAGGAGGTCTCATGGTACGAAGTTCGACCAATTTCAATTGGAGTAACTGGGGTAACAATGCTGAGTAAGTCATAGGAAGAGGGTCAATTTTGCGGTCCCTCTGCCTAGACCTTTGTTGGAACGGTGGTCGCTGCTGTTGAACCTGTTGTTGTGGCTGCTGTTGCTGAACAGGTGGTGTTGGAATTGTCACTGCATCCACTTGGTGATAAGCCTGAAAACGCCCTTTTCCCCGTCCTCTGTACACAGCGCTTGTCTCGCCTTCTCTCCTTCTCTGCCCATTAGCAAAAGGTTTCTTTGTTCCAGTACCACTTACATCCTGAATCTTCCCCAGTTTCAACAAATTCTCAATTCTTTCACCAGCAATTACGATATCAAGAAATCCTGTCGACAGACAAGCAGCCAATCTGTCAAGAAATGTCCCTTGCAGGGTACCCATGAACATATCTGCCATTTCTCTCTCAAGCAAAGGGGGTTGAACCTGGGCGGCCATTTCTCTCCATCTCTGCGCGTACTCCTTAAAGCTTTCCTTAGTGCTCTGCGACAACCCTTGCAGCTGAGTGCGGTTAGGGGCCATATCGATATTATACTGATATTGTTTCAGAAACGCTTCTGCCAAATCTTTCCAGCTTCTTACAGCAACCCTGTTCAACTTCATGTACCAAGTCAATGAAGCTCCAGCCAAACTATCTTGAAAATAGTGCATCCACAACTTCTCGTCATCAGTGTGGGCTGAGATTCTTCCAAAGTAAGCCTGAATATGTGTCCGGGGACACGTATTGCCATTATATTTGTCAAAAGTGGGTGGCTTAAACTTTGGAGGAATTCTAACCCCCGGTACCAGACCCATATTAGTAACATCAATGCCTAGAGAGTTCTTGCACTCCATAGCTCTGATTTTCTCAGCCAGCTCAACATACTTTCTGTCATTGGGATTACCCATATCAGCATCCAGCAAGGTGAATTGATCTTCCTGAACATCTTCCAGAGGAGGATTAACACCAACATTTCTGGCAGCCCCCGTAACCAGATTACCATTAGGAGTCGGAGTACCAATAGGAGGAGGAGTGTCCTTTGGCTGTGAATTGTCAACGTGATTACCTCCCGGCGTGACCTCTGGACGCTCGACCATAAGTCTTAACCTCTCTTGGCTCTGTGCCGTACCAGTCATGAGATACATGAACTGGTCCATACGGGTCTTCATCTCAGCCAAATCATTCTGAATTTGATCAACCATTTTGTTTCGATTGCCTCGTGTGGAGTAGCGATGTATGTGATCGGTAGCAATACTTCCTGTAACAGAATAACTATGAGAACCAGATAGGGTACCTGAAAAGTAAACAAAATGCAAACAATGAAATGCATGCAATGCAATGTTATGTTTTTTATTCCCAGGCCTTTTCGTGCCCCGATTCCGGTATTTCAGAGGTCCGCAGCATTCAGATAACACACGAGATACAGTAGTTGATAAAAAACACTCATTCAGACAAGTGCACAGATATGTGTAGAACCCTGTGAAGCGGCGTTGTGACCAAGTGTCAGTGAACAGTGATGTAATATCAGGAAAGCCATTGGAGAAAATATTGAGCATACCATAACTAGAAGAACGCCCAAAGGAACTGAGTCTGGACAAATATTTGAAAACATACAACCCAAATTCAGAAATTAAAGCAGCGACTCCTACAACAATTCTGTAGGTAATTGGATAGCATCAACATAATTAAAGCTAAAACGGACGAAACACCACATCCTGCAACCCTAGAATGAGCCTCTTGACCTCCTCAAATAGCACAGCATTCTCGGGATCTTTCGGCGCCTCAATCAGGCCTCTGATCAAGCGTTCTCTCAAACTGAAGGATTGGTACAAAGTGTTGATGTTCTGACACAATTCTTCCCCATTAGTACTACCATAGCCTGGCTCTGTCCTGGACTTCTTCACTTCCGCCCGGATCTTGAGATCATCTATTTCCGCCTGAGCTTCCTGTGATAGCTTCTGACTTTCTTTCAAACTATCCTAGTAACTCCGTCGTTGAGCATGTGCGGCTTTCAATTCTTCATCTGAGGTCCTAGCCTTAGCTTCCAATTCTTTAACCTTAGCATTAAACTCTTCCTCTACCTTGTCCTGGCGCTTCTGGTCATCGGCCCATTTTTGTTGCCACAAGGTAATAGCCTCATTAGCTTCCTTCAAAGCCTTCTTGAGATTCTGGCGTTCTCTGGCATTATTCTTATGAATTAAGCCCCGTCTTTGGAAATAATTCAGCTTCCCTTCGAGTTCTTCTTTCCTGCTTTTAGCCATCTTCTCAGCAATGTGGACTTTCTCTTCCAACCCTCTATTATCAAATGCAGCTTTCTGATACAGACTGGTGACGTCCGCATTCTCAACCCTGAGTTCATGAACTATAACTTCCAGCTTTCAGAATTCTTCAATTGGCACTGAGGTCCTTGGCTCCACTACCTTAGGATATAATAGAGGCTCGACAGAGAATGGCAACAGTGTGACGGCTACCCGGCGCTTCAGCCACTCAATGTAAGGAGGATAAGTCATGGGATCAGGTCTCCCAAACTCCATCTTACCTTTCTTAACCCGCGTGTTCCAGGCTTCAGTAATAGAAAATGACACCTGTTCGTCATCTTTAGCAAGATAATACAAGGATTCCGCCACATCTTTTTCCAAATGAGGTTCTTTTAATGCATATCCAAACTGCTTCAGCGCGAGGAGAGGATTGTAGTTGATTCCTCCTCTCCTTCCTACCAGAGGCACATTTGGAAAAGCTCCACAACTAATAAGAATAGGTATACCCACCATATCTTTCCGATGCCACCAGACTATATCTTCAGCCGTCAAACCCATCAGCCTCTTAGAGCACTTAACAGTTCCTCTAAGATCCACAAAAGCTCCTGTCTTTGGAAAATGTCTATAAAACCAAGCATGGAACAAGGGAGCACAACATACTACCAATCTTCCTCGTTTTTTCTCATTCTTGTAATGCACGGAATGGTATACATCGCCCAACAAAGTTGGGATTGGATTCTTCTTGACAAAGATATTGATTGCATCCATATCAATAAATCCAGCTATATTCGGAAACAGACAAATTCCGTACACACAAAGAGTTAAGATTGTATTAGAGGTAACCAAATCACCATTAGCAAAACTCTTCTTTGCTTCTTCAATCAGAAAGTCTAGATGGAACCCTTTACAACCCTCCTTTTCCTTAACATTATCTTTAACCACAGATACCCTCAGATGAATAGCCTCTGCAATGACATTGTCGGGAATAGCCTTCTTCGAACTGTAGTGAGGAGGAGTATCCTTGATAGAAATCTTCAGACTATCAGAGAACTCATCCAAGGTAGTGTCGCACCTCGAAAAAATCGCTTAATCGAAGACACGACCCTCGCGCGAAAGGCGCAGAAAACGGTTCGACAGAGTCGCCACCGAACTTTATTTATCCCAAAAGAGGGAAAGGAAAATATCGAAAAAACCTTTAAGGAGTGGATAAGAACGTGGTTGTCGCAACCATATTCTGGGTTCGGGAGTCGGTTACGTGAGGGGAAGGTACGCACACCCCCTCACGTCCGTTGTACTCAACGGGAACCTCTTAGTTCGAATTGTGAGGAATGTTATCTAAATTTGTTTGTTTTCTTCTCAATGGTAGACGTGAAACGATAAAGTAAAAGGTTTCGACTACTAAGGGAAATGGGGTGGTTTTAGGATAGGGTACTCTGCAAGATCATCGCGACCTCGTGCCTACGTATGCTCATTCGGACGAGAATGAGAAATCAGAGCAATCGTAGTTCGACTATGGGGTTTGACGGAAAAAAATGGTAGTGTGCTCGCCAAGATCATCGCAATCTTGTGCCTACGTATCTTTACTCGGACGAGAATAAAGAATCAGAGCAGTCGTAGTTCGTGGTACGCCCACTAAATAAATGGGGTTAGTGTTTTTAGGGGACGAAAGATTGAATGACATACAACCCAAGGGGCGTGCCTCGAGAGCAGTTGCTCAAGAGTCCAAGGAATGTGAGACTCCAAGAACTCAGTTCTTTCGTGATTGATTGTGAAAATGTTTGATAGGGATTAAGTGTTTTAAGACGAAAGGGTGAATGAACAACAACCCAAGGGCGTGCCTCGAGAGCCATTCATTCGAAGACCCATGGAATGCTAGGCTCCAAGAATCTTCTCCTTTCGTAAGTTGATTAAGAAAAAAACGCTTGAAAAAGATTGAGTCGAATTGGTTGAGAAAAGTGGTGAGGATCGATACTAGTCCCTAGGGGTGCTCCTAGTAACGAAACCTACGAAATGTGCAAGTGTGCATTTGACGACGAGGCAAAAGGCACTCGACTTACGAGAATGTTTTGAAGAGTGGCTCGACGACGAGTCGAGAATTGGTTTGGAAATGGTTTGATTTGTTGAGTGTTCTAGGGAGAATGACGATTATTCGATACACGAGACGTCGGCCTCGCAACCAATTAATCGGGGCATTATTGGGATGCTAGATCCCAACGACACCTTTTTCATTCGATTGATTTACGAAATATTGTTTGTCGAACAACGAAAGTACCATATGGAATGCTAGACTCCAATGGCATTCCTTTGTCTGAATAATTAAGGCGAGTGTTTTAGGAACGAAAGATCGAATGATCACTACCTAAGGCGTGCGCCTCAATAGCGGTCACTCAAGAACCCAGGAGGTGCTAGACCTCAAAAATTCATTTCTTTCGCGATTTAATTAAGAGAAATGGTTTTAATATGTGTTGAGTATTTTAATCGGGAAGTAAGCGTTTGAACAAATGGAAATGGTTAGATAAGCATGAATATAAATATGATATGGATATGAATAAGAATGAACGATAATATAATCGAGATAATATTCGACGGAAAATAAAAAAGATAATATTGACAAGAGATTAAAGTTGACATAAAATAAAAATCGGTCTCGTCTTAATCGGAATTAATCGAGAAATCAATAATCAACGATTCTTTGACTTTCATTGACTAAAAGGAAAAGAAAAGAATATAAAGTGACAATTAAGAAAATAAATCGAGAAAATGAATACAAAGCATAAAGGTCTCACCTTTATCGAGATTTAATCGAGAAATCGATGAATCGATCGATATTTGGTTTTCATCGACCTAAAATGAATAAAAAATAATAATAAAATGAAAAAAAAATAAAAAAAATGAATACAAACCTTTATCGTGATTTAATCGATAAATCGATAAATCGATCGATATTTTGGTTTTCATTGACCCAATATGAATAAAAGTGAAATAAAATCGAAATAAATAGGAAAAAGAATAAAGGTCTCACCTTTATCGAGATTTAATCGAGAAATCGATAAATCAATCGATATTTTAGTTTTCATTGACCCATTAAATGAATAAAAATGAAATAAAATCGAAATAAATAGGAAAAAAAAATAAAATAAAGGTCTCACCTTTATCGAGATTTAGTCGAGAAATCAACAAATCATCGATGTTTGGTTTTCATAGGCCCAAAAAGATAAATAATAGTGAATAAATAAATGATAGGCCTCAAATATGTCAAAACTTAATCAACTTGATTAAATTATGAATGATATTATGTCGTTGGCCCTAAATTGAAATGAAGTTAAGATAAAGAGAACATTGAGATAACTAGGTCAAGAATTTACAAAAATACTAAAAATCAAAATTTTTTTCCCTTTTAAAAAAAAAAAAGAAAACAAAAATAAAAATGATAAGAAAAATAGAGAAGAGGGGGTACGCTGGAAAAAGGGGAAGACGTAGAGTCATCGTGGGCCTCACGGCCCACTCACCACACAAGGGCGGATAACATCATCATTTTTCTTATCAATTCTTTTTAAATTAAATACAGAAATAATAAAAAAAAATATAAAAAAAGGAAAAACGAGGTCAGCAGGTACTAGACCTTTTCCACCGTTTCTTTGAGATCCACATAAAACTAATATTAAAACACATTTTTATTATACTGAAAATCTGAAAACAAAATCATAAAACAGGAACGACAGAAACAGGGCACGACCATCATCGCCACCGAACAATGCAACAGCGTGACTCAATCCCACCTTCACCTTCGAACTGGGTTCGTTTCTCCCTCTCTCGCTCGCTCAGATCACTTGCGTTTTCAACTTCAATCGCTTATGAGTCATTCCAGGTTTGTTTGGATTTCGATTTTGCGTTTTGGTTGTGAGTTTATTCAAATAATTTCTCTCTTCATCTCTCTCTGTGTTTGGTTCGGATAAATCTCTGGTTCTCACTTTCGATTCGGTTTTGAAATGGGTTCTGAGATTTGTGTTTGATTTGGGGGGATGATTGAAGAAGAGTTGCTGTTGTTTATGGTTGAGGGTAAAAGAATAAGGTTTGGGTGTGTTGAAGGAGTTTTGCGGTTTGGTTTATGGATCGATTTTGTTTTGGGTGTGAAGAGAAATGGAAGTTGTTGTAGTTGGTTTGAAGATTTGAAGGAGAAGAAGTTTAGGGGAGATTTTTGCAGAGTGATTATTAGCCGCCGAGAGCTCCTCATGAGAGTAAAAGAGGGTTGGTTTTATAGGAGTTGAAAAGGGTATTATGGGGATGTGGTTTGAAGAACGTGAGCTGGAAATAGGTGTCGTACGGATCGATCTTGAGCTGGTAATTTTTGTCGCCATTCCCAAATTTTTTCGGTGCTTTGGATGCTGGCTGTGAATCATCATTTATGACGTGTCTTTTATGGATTTGTTTTGTGTCAATTGTTTTGTGTATTGCAGAGTAGCAGTTTGTGAAATGTGGTGACTTTGGTGATTGTTGCTCGTGATTCCACGGTTTCCATCGGGTTTGGTTATGGCTTGGCAGGTTGGCAATTATGTGATACAAGTCATGTTGTAAAAGGGTCTGAAAAAATGTGGTAAAGGCAAGGTTGTGGTACGGTTTATTGTGGTTGTACCGTTGGAAGCTTATAGCTATGCCTATTAACACTATGAAATGTTTTTCTTATTTCATGTGTAGGTTTTGTGAAAGCTTTGCAATTTTTTTGTGTTGTCATATATGTTTTGCTTAATGGCTGGATGGCTTGTTTTTTTTGCTGAAATTATTTTGCAGGTTTATGTGGGGTCGTACGGGTGCGGAATCATGTTTATGGTATGTTGTGGATTATTGAGGCAAGCAGATTATGGCCAAAAGTTTGTGTGCTGCGTTGGAAAAGGTTTAAGAGTATTGACCATGTGAAATTTCTTTTGTAAATGGGCTTTGTATGAAACTGTAATGTGGGCTTTAGTTTATGAATTTTATTAACATGGAAATGTAATACAAAAAATGTCATGAGACTTGTAGAACTTCTCAAACTTTGGATCTTTGAATTGTGTGGTCTTGGATCACCATTTGCACTCTTTAGGCTTCATTTGATCAATTACTCTTTTAATTTTTCATTGGACTTGAATTTTGTTCTTGAAATCTTGAATTTTCCACATGAACCATGCACTTGAAATTGGTTTCAAACACCTCTAAATTCTCGAATAATCTCCGAAACCACTTTTGGCTCCCTTCAACTCATCATTGAAATTAAACCATAAATGCATTGAAACTTTGAAACGATGAAATCACTTGGAACCAGTAGAACAAGACTTGATACGAGCTGCTTAGTCCAAAACCCTGATTCAAAAAATGAACTGATTTTAATCATGAAGCATTAATAACTCGACACTGCTTAACAACCACAACTGACTTGAATTGGCACAAACCCCAATTAAATCCTCAATCACACATCACTTGAATCAATGCACCTTGACCATGATGAGAAAAATGAAAGCGACATATTTTTTTTGGATTTTCTGAATAAAGGTTAGTAGACCGATGTACAAATGGGAATTATGCACAGGTAGGACAAATTTGGGGTATAACAGGTAGGTACCAGCAGATAATCATTGAATGTGAAGCAACGCAACTGAGGATCATAAAACTGCAAGAGAGTGTGCAGGGTATCATGCTGGTCTAGAGTAAGAAGGCTCACATAACCCAAGATATCCCCAAACCTCTTTCTGAATTTATCCAGTTGGTTACTGTCCATTAAATCTGCCAATTCTTTGATCTGTCCCACTTTAGGCTTCGGAAACCAGTAATGCACATTATTCTTTCTTGGAGGACCTTCCATTTGACGTAGAGAAAATACCCACCGAAATCGGAAACAATACTGAGACCTGGGAAAGAAAAACATAAATGTTAATGATGTATGCAATGAGATGCAGCTAGGCATGTGATCAGAGCCATAATCTGCAATGTCGGTGCAATAACTGTGAGGGAGCCAAGTGTTTGTGTAGCATCATATCAAGAATATCAGACCCAAGCACCAGTAAAGAACCAGATCCAAAATACCAGAATAAAGTACCCAAATCACTGATCATATGAGAACCACACAAAAGGGTAGGTAGAAGGTCAAGGTTACCTGCAAACCTGTAAACGTCCCCCCAATCTCACAGGTGTGTTTTAAAAGGTAGGATCCTCAGATTCGGATCCCAAAATGAGAAGCAATAGCACATTCAGCCCGTAGGATACAATGCTATCGCCAAACAAAGAAATCGTCATCTGATTCACCACAAAATAAAGGCCATCCTATGCAAGTTCCAATGTGGGCCCTCGGGTGCGAATGGGTTTGCCACAGAATATGGGCTGCCACTGTCACCACTAAAGAGGGATGTTTCCACTAAGGTCCTCGATGATCGGTCACCAGATGCACATAACTCTCAAAGTCATACCCTGAATGAGGAAAACACTCAAAGCAAGATAATCCTAAGAAAGTCGCACTCTGGCTGTGGAATTCACAACTACTCCCGTGGCTAAATACCATGAGAGCCCTGTGACTGTCCACTCTAAGTCCTAAAGTACACTCGAGCCTGGGTAATGGGCTCATCTCACGGTAACAATCCCATCCCGCCAAAGGAAACCAGACAGTCCAGAATATATGATGCATGATATAAATAAAATGCAATAAAGGCGGTAAAGTAAAGCGATAAACCTGTAAATAAAAGCAGTAAAGCTAAACTAAAGCAAACACAAAACAAACACCCAAAAAGCAAAAACAAGCAAGCGTTAGGAGAGACTCGCATCGGGGAGGGACCAGCAAGAGGTCAACTGTCCCAAGCAGAGTCGCCAGCTGTCGCTCCCGGGATTTTCATCCAGGTACAAACGTGAAAGTGGCGCAGAAAGAAAGAAAGAGAGTCGCCAGCCAGGCATTTTTATCCCCAAGAAAGGGAAAGGTAATGCTGCACAAACCCGAGAGAAAGGAAAGAACGAGGTCTCGCGAACCAAAGAGAACGGGTAAGGGAGTCGGTTACGTGAAGGGAAGGTTATCGCACCCCTTCACGTCCTTCGTACTCGACGGGATCCACGCTTGAAGTATTGCTCAAAGGGTGATAGAAAAGATGCTGGAAAAAGAATGGAAAGAGAATGAGAAATAAATGTAGGGAAAATAAAAGAAGTGCTCGAATGGGCCCTACCCCACTGCCTACGTATCTCATCGGGACTATGAGAATCAGAGCGACGTAGTTCCCCTAACTAAGGGAAAACTGTTTTTGTTTTTTTAGGGAACGGCTAATGTTCTAGCTCAGGTGTTGCAGGCTCGCTGAATCGAGTGTGTTACCGTATTGCAAGAGAACGAGGAGAAGCACGTTCGTACGTTGAGAGTGAATGAGATGAGAAGAGAATTCCCGAAGGAAAGACATTATTGTTTGTTTGAAGGTTTTATCATGGAGAAAGAATGCCTTGAAGTAGAGTGCAAAATGGTCCAAACTTGCCATTTTTAGAAACCCTAAGTTTCTAAATTTGGAAACTTTGTACAATTCTTGATTTTTCATGAATCTCTTGACATTTCTTGATCAAATCTTGTCCAATGAACATATGTGACTTGAATTTCATGAATTTGACCTTAAAAAGTCAGGAGTTGACTTTTTCCTTTGCATAGTTGACTTTTCCCCAAATTTCTTGATTCTCAAGCAACTGATCAATTGATCCTCTTCTGAAATGAGCCAATGGGCAATCTTCCATCCTTAGATACTTGACATCATGTAGAAAACATTGAGATCAAGTTTGAACCAAAATTTCATCAGGAGACTGCTTGAAACAAAAACCCTAGTTTTGACTGCCTTTGCTAGGAGATGATGAACTGTCCAACTTCTTGATGTATTCCCATCTTTTAATGACTTGTGGGATCAAATGGGATGTCCATAGGATATATGAGACCCTTGAGGCTTGCTTGAAGACCCTTGGCTCTAGCTCTCTTGCTTTGGATGATCAATATTTTGAAAATCAACTGACCACATGCCCTATGCATGAACCAATGATGAATGTTTTATTTTTCTATGACTTGAATGCAATGTAATGCAATGAAAGCACATGCTAAATGAAATGAAAAATGTGAGGGAAAATTTTGGGGTATTACAGATGGTTATAGGCCTGGCAGCACATATCCCTAACTTCTTGAATATGGAGAGAGGCATGAGATTAATGCTGACCCCTAAGTCACATAGCGCCTTTCCACAAAAGGTGTCTCCAATGGTGCATGGGATAGTGAAACTTCCAGGATCCTTCAACTTGGGAGGGAGTTTGCCTTGAACTAATTGACTACATTCTTGTGTAAGTGCAACCGTAGCAAACTCTCCCACCCTTTTACATTTGGTAAGCACATCCTTCATGAATTTTGAATAATTCGGTATTTGTTGAATGGCTTCAATCAAGGGTATGTTGATGTGAAGCTGCTTCAAGATCTCCATGAACTTTGAAAATTGTTGCTCTTCTTTTTCTTTTTTGATTCTTTGTGGAAAAGGGGGTGGTGGTCTTTCTTGTACAAGTTTTTGCTTCTTGTTGGCTTCAGTGATGGCTCTTTGGTCTTTTGGAGGAAGGTATTCTTCAGTGAGTACAGTATCTTGGTTCTTTTTTTGTTTGGATGAAGAAGGTTCTCCATCATTGTCTTTTGCTCCAGTACTGTCTGGCTTAGACACAGCTGTACTTGACTCCTTGTTCTTTGTAATTGTTTCGTCAACTTCCTTGCCACTTCTCAACTTAAGAGCTTGGCAAGTCTCAACATTCTTCACTCCAGTTTGTGTGCTAGGAGTCTCAGTAGAGCTGGGAAGATTTCCCAAGTTTCTTGAACTTAGAGCCGTAGCAATTTGGCCCACTTGGTTCTCCAAGTTCTTGATACTTACTCCTTGTGCTTGAAATTGATTCTTTGCTTCTTGAATAAAGGACTTGAACACATTCTCCAGATGGTTGTTTCCCTGGTTAACCCCAGCATAGTTAGGGTTAGAAAATCCTGGTGGAACTTGAGGTGGGGTTGCTTGCGGTTTAGGTTGATTTTGATTGTTACTCCAAGAAAAATTAGGATGATTGCGCCATCCTGGGTTGTAAGTGTTGTTGTAGGGATTATTGTATCTGTTGTTGTTGTTGGGATTTCCAACATAGTTAACTGAAACGGGATTGGCATAACATTCTTCAAATAGATGTGGTCCTCCACAGTAAACACATGCGACCTCAGAAGCGTCAGTAACCACCTTAACAGGGTCAGGTTTTGGCACTTCAGGATTCATCAAATTCTTCATTATTTGGTGGTTTTGAGCCACTTGAGCAGCAAGAGTTGTGGTCTTAGTGACCTCATGAACTCCAACAGGCTTCTTTTGAGTTGAACTTGAAGTGGCCCTTGTGACTGGCCATTGATAAGTGTTGGCCGTAATGCTTTCAATCAACTTGTAACCATCGTTATAGGATTTAGACAATAGAGCTCCACCACTAGATGCATCTAACATATTTCTTGAGGATGGAATTAATCCATTATAGAAGGTCTCAAGTTGTATGCAGATGGGAATCCCATGATGTGGACATTGTCTCAACAGCTCCTTAAATCTTTCCCATGCGTCAAACAACGTCTCGTCATCTCATTGCCTAAATGATGTGATTTTATTTCTCATTTTTGCATTTTTGGAAGGAGGAAAATATTTGGCCAGAAACTTTTCTGCCAAGGCATTCCATGTAGTAATGGAATTTGGTTCCAAAGAATTAAGCCAGCTCTTGGCTCGATCCCTTAGAGAATATGGAAACAACCTCAACCTAAAGGTATCCACGGGAACATCAAGGATCTTGAAGTTGTCAGCAACATCCAGAAATTATTTTAAGTGAAAATGAGGATCTTCATGAGGAGAGCCTGAATATTGACTAGCAGCTTGCAACATTTGGAACATCATAGCCTTGAACTCAAACTGTGGTGTTGTGATAGCTGGCCTAGAAATGCCCGTATTCATAGCATTTGGATCAAACACAGCATAATCCCTGATGCTACGCGCTCGGTCATTGGCAATGCCTATGATATCTGGCTCTGCCATGGTTGTCTCTTGTAATGATTCGTCTGAAGACGATGATGAACTTTCCTCTTCTGTGTCCTCTTCGTACACTACTACTTCAGGCTCAGCCACAGCTGAAGTTGAAGAATCTCCATATATTTGCTGAATACGCACAAATCTTCTTCGTGCCTTGAGAATTCTTTCAGGTTCAGGATAACCACTGTGAACTGGTTGTAACGACCTGCGCATGCGAGAGCTTAAGCCTGTCGTATCACCAAATCACAGCAAACATTAAAAGCTCAAATACAGTCTTAAACAAAAAAAAAATAGTTTTTCAAACTTTTTCACTTCCCCGACAACGGCGCCAAAAACTTGTTTGCCTACTTTTTACCTAATCAACTATACTCTAATTGTTTAGTAATATGTTTCTTTTGAATAATAGGGAAAAGGTGTCACATGCAAGTATACATGCTTGTTAATGTAGCAAGTGATAAAATAAAGGTCGAACCCACTGGGAAGTGTAAAGTATTTGAACTACTAATATTAACTTTCTTTGTTTAAGAAAAGTATGAGCAAGGTAACAGAAATATGAGAATAAGGAACAAGAGCACACACAAACAACTAAAATAACTTAAAACTAAAAGGAGTTAAAAATATCAGAGAGAATAGTTGATGAGCTAAATCCATTAGTATATAATGCTTGAAATGTCTTTATGATGTGAAGTGTCGTGCCTCAAAAGGTCAGAACGTGATCTAGGGATGTATCTCTACAACATCAAAAACATGTATAACTAGGGCAAGGGAACAAATCTCTAAGTCTCACTTGTAACCCTAAAATACGTCTGGTTTTAATTCTGATAAGTCTTTGTGGTCTCAACTTCTTATTTCTAAGCAAGTTGAATTAAGCGAATATCTCTATCCTACTTTACTAACCACTTTTGTTATGAAATCCACTTGTTTATTGGATCTCTCTCAACAACAAGCTTGTACTTTTTTCCTAGTTGATCACTCTAAGAACCAAGTTTATAGCATAAAAACACATAACAAAATAAGACACTAGCCAACACATCATATCAACATAAAAAACACTTTTATACTAACTTCATTAGTCTCATCAAACAAAGATTTAGCTCATAGTGAGCTGAGTACAAACTACTGGAATGAAATTAGGAGGGAACATCTTCTTACAAGGTGTAGTAAAGAAATGCAACCTACTAATAACTTGGAGATCTCTTGCGTTGGATAAACAGCAATAGCTCTCTTCAGTCACGACAGTTCTCAGCAGAGTGTACAGGTCTGGAGAGAAAAAGAATACTCTCTACTAATACTTAAACTCTAGAAATGAGAATACTAAAAACACTGAAAATAAAATATTGTTGTGTGTGGAATTTCTTGTCTCTCTCTTTCAATGCACAAGCTCTCTTTAAATAGTGATGAGTGGAAGTGGTGGTTCCTCCTTTCTTGGATCGTTGGTGTCTTGAGGAAAATAAGGTTAGGCCCAAATCAAATCCTTCATGTGGGACAGTTGTCCATCAATCCTTCCTTTGCAAGTAATCTGGTACAGATGTTGGTCGGAGACACATTTGCTTTTAGCAGGCGGCTGGAGCAGGCTGGTGGAGCAGAGCAGACAGCTGGTGCTGCAGAGCAGATGACTGGTGATGCTTGTGCTAGGCGTCCTCTGCTGAGTGGTCCCCACCGTACTACCTTTTATCCTCTAGCTTGCTTGATCTTATCCCTTCCTTTTGGTCCATCGCTCTTCATAGTGCTGCCACGTGAGCCCTAGTCATTCATGTTTTTTTATCATTAATTCTCCAAATCTCTTGCCAAATAGCTGATTAAACCATCAGTCATCCAAATAGCTCCTAATGCTGCTCCAGACTCTGGCAACTGGGGTCATGCCTCTTCTCATCATCATCTATCTTCCTTTTAAAGCACAAACACAATGAAAACGTAAAAGAAACACATAAAGTGCTTAAAGCTTTAATAGTGAAAAAACATCTTAAAATCATGCTGTAAAAATGAAATCATGAACTAGAATTGTCACAAAAATTGGTTAAGAGTAACACACTAAAATAGTGTTATCAATCAACCAGTCTGAAGAGCAGGTTTAAAGGACTTTGTTGTGCAAGAGTTTGAAGATATTGAAACACCTTGTATGCCAATTCTTCTATAAAATCCTCTTGGTATTTTCTTCTGACAGACCTTATAATCTGGGGCAGATAAAACTCAAAGTTGACCATTATGCCAGTAGGATGCAGAACTATATTGTTCTTGTGACATCTTTTGCCAGCTCCCCAGTAGGCTATTACATCAGTTAATCTTGGCAATTCTCCATGGATTTCCCTCCAGTAAAGAAATCAAGCTCGTGATGACAATCCTACTGAAGTCATGATGATATACCAATTGGAGTACTCTTCTAACTAGAGAAGGTTGTAATCTTGAAGTAGAACTACTGATTCTGCAAGTTCATCCCCAGTATTGGTCCGATATGATGAGTTTGACTGGGTATCCTTGTCGAGATGTTTATTTCATCTCCAATCTCGCTTCCCTTTTGTCTGTTTTGGCGGCATAAGCATAAGCATGGCATAAGCACTCATATGCATAGCATCTTAGCATATCTGCTTCCTCTTCTGGTGTTTTCCTGTTTTTGTTCACTTTGGCGTTTATCTCCCTAAGTGACTGGGTTTGTCTATTCACTCCAATAGAAAGTCAGACCTAGGCATAAAGTGCCCATCCTTTCTGAATCCCCCACAGAGTTTGATTCTCGTGGATGATGGTTGGTTCAGTTATCTTTTCCACATTTGGATAAGATAAATCCCCATTTGAGTTCATTCCTCAATTGGAGTCTTGTTTGACCGTTTCTTTCTAGCTTGACCCTAGATTGAACTTTGATCCCTGGTAGGTGTGGTTTTCAAACCTATCTTTGAATGTGCATTTATTTTGCACTGTGTCTCGTAAGAAAAATCTTTTACAGATCCACATTGAAGACATGATCCTTTCTCTAGCAATGTTGTGATAACAACATCTCCTTGGAATTCAAACCCAACAACAAGTGGCAGTCTCTTTGAGAAGCTTGTTTTTCTATTATTACCTTAACAGCGATAAGTAGCAATCTCTTCCGAGAAGCTTATCTGCCCTTGGCGTTTTCCTTCAAATTTCCTTGCAACAAGTGGAAGTCTCTTGGAGAAGCTTGTTTTATATGACGATGAGTGGCAGTCTCTTCCGAGAGGCTTATCCGTCTTTGGGTGTTATTCAACCTTTTGCAAATACAAATTTCCATTCCCCTAAAAAAGGTCTGCCAGAAGGAATTTTGTTGAAGACCTTATAGATGGTTTCTCTTTATTTGAGTCACCCTCTTTACAAAGATCTTATTGCAGACGATGACTACTCATTAGGTCATCTATCCAGTTTGCTTCTATCAAATGGCATCCCTTTGAGAAGTTAATAGAGACTCTGACATTTTTCTCTTTATTTGAGAAAATTCGTTCATAAGCAGCCAATATGTATCTCTGCTGTGAGACCCCCAGTAAGCTTGCCTAGGCTTTGTACATCTCCAAATGAAGTGATGTGTGTTTCCCGGTGAATTCATGGATACCAGTTTCCCTGGTGATATCTTATAACTCTTTTTGCTCCCCAAACGAAGTGGAGATGTTTACCTATTTCCCATTGGAGACCATATTGTGGTTCTACCTTCAATGAGGACGTTTTCCTTGGTCCATTCCTAATGCTTTGAGGTTTGTGTCATGTTCTTCCTTCTAAAGGGCCAACCGATCATACTTGAACCTGTTGTTCCATCACTTTGGATGTCTTGGATGATTTACTTTTCCCAGTGAAGACCGTCTTTCCGGTTAAACCTTCATTGAGGATCTTTTCTTTCTAGAATGTCATCTAGTCACATTTATACTTGATGATCAATCATTCTAGATACCTTTATTGGAGCCCATCTTTTGGTTCTATCTCCAATAAGGTTCGTTTTTCTAAAGTGCCAATCGGTCATACTTGAACCTGTTGTTCCATTACTTTAGATGTGTTGCTTTTCCCAGTGGAGACTATTTCCCGGTTCAACCTTCATTGAGGATCCTTTATTCTGGAATGTCATCGTGTCATACTTGAACCTAATGATCAATCATTCTAGATACCTTTATTGGAGCCCATCTTTTGGTTCAATCTCCAATAAGGTTCGTTTTTCTAAAGTGCCAATCGGTCATACTTGAACCTGTTGTTCCATCACTTTGGATGTGTTGCTTTTCCCAGTGGAGACCGTTTCTCGGTTCAACCTTTATTGAGGATCCTTTATTTTGGAATGTCATCGTGTCATACTTGAACTTGATGATCAATCATTCAAGATACCTTTATTGGAGCCCATCTTTTGGTTCAATCTCCAATGAGGTTCTTCTTCCTTCTAAAGTGCCAATCGGCCATACTTGAACCTGTTGTTCCATTACTTTGGATGTATTTTCCCAGTGGAGACCGTTTCCTGGTTCAACCTTCATTGAAGATGCTTTATTCTGGAATGTCATCATGTCATACTTGAACCTGATGATCAATCATTCTAGATACATTTATTGGAGCCGATCTTTTGGTTCAATCTCCAATGAGGTTCTTCTTCCTTCTAAAGTGCCAATCGGTCATACTTGAACCTGTTGTTCCATCAATTTGGATGTATTTTCCCAGTGGAGACCGTTTCCCGGTTCAACCTTCATTGAGGATCCTTTATTCTGGAATGTCATTGTGTCATACTTGAACCTGATGATCAATCATTCTAGATACCTTTATTGGAGCCCATCTTTTGGTTCAATATCTAATGATGTTCTTCTTCCTTCTAAAGTGCCAATCGGTTATTCTTGAACCTGTTGTTCCATCACTTTGGATGTATTTTCCCAATGGAGACCATTTCCCGGTTCGACCATCATTGAGGATCCTTTATTCTGGAATGTCATCATGTCATACTTGAACCTGATGATCAATCATTCTAGATACCTTTATTGGAGCCCATCTTTTAGTTCAATCTCCAATGAGGTTCTTCTTCCTTCTAAAGTGCCAATCGGTCATACTTGAACCTGTTGTTCCATCACCTTGGATGTATTTTGCCAGTGGAGACCGTTTCCCGGTTCAACCTTCATTGAGGATCCTTTCTTTCTAGAATTTCATCTAGTCACATTTAGACTTGATGATCAATCATTCTAGATGCCTTTATTGGAGCCCATATTTTGGTTCTACTTCCAATATGGTTGCTTTTTGGTCCCAGAGTGTCGGCCAGTCATACGTGGACTTGTTGATCCACTATTCTGGATATTTCCCAGTGGAGACCATCTCTTGATTTTACCACCAGTTAGGATCTTTCCCTTCTAAAGTGTCACCCAGGTCAAATGTAAAAATCCAGCTCATACTGGTACCCAAAGTTTATCTCTGTATTTTCTGGTTTTTCTTGAAGATCCTGTTTGAACTCTTCAGTATAAGAAATCCCCAGAAAATCTTGTTTCGGATATCTACCTTTATTTCAAACTGATCCCCGATGGAGATCATGTCTTCTTTCTGGTTTCATGCCCAGTAAGAATGTGTCTTTATTACCCCAGTGTCGTCCGGTTACATATGAACCCGTCGTCCATCTCCCTGGATTTTTCCCCAGTGGAGAACATCTTTCTGGCCTATCTCCAGTAAGGACCTGTAGGGTGTCCCCCTTTATCTTTCCTATCCCTAGTGTTTCCTCAGAGTCTTCCCAGTGAGTCTCTTTTGTTGGTTGGTCTGTATCCCCAGTGAGTTTTCCTCATAGATACTAACTTTCATCCTTCCCCAGTGTTACTCACCTATGGTTGTCTGCTCTTTATCTCTGATGTCTGGTTTGTCTGCATTTCTGCATTATCATGGCATCATGTCATCATACTAGAACGTCCGTGGCATGTCAGCATTTGCATGTCTGTTGCTCGCCCTTAGCATCTGCATTCCATCTAAGGGCAAAATTTTCGGTCTGCTATATTTAAATACCTTTCACCTTGATGTCCCGAGGATTTCCATTCCTCGTGCCATCCGGTAAGGCTATTTAAATAGGGGCAAATGTTGTACCCTAAATTTTACCTCTTAGATGTTGAAATTCTGGTATCAGACGTGTGATGTTAAGGTGTGATGTCACAACAACACACTCTGCACAATGGACAGCAATAACAGTAAAATAACACCAAGAATTGTTGACCCAGTTCGGTTACAACCAACCTACTCTGGGGGCTACCAAGCCAGGGATGGAATTCACTACTTGTAGATATAATTTATAGACTCAACAACCCGTTGACAATCTCCTAAACTTATACTCTACTAATGACTTCCTACCTAAGAAACCACTTAGGTATGAGAACACCACTCAATCCCTTACAAACACACAAAGAACCCACTTTGAGTACCCTTGATCTTACTTCACAGCTTTGATCAAGCAAACACTCTCTATTACTTCACAGCTTCTAGAGAGGACAGAAACTCAACACCTATTCAAACCCTAGAATAGTGTAAATACAACTCGTACAAAATACTCTAGACACTCAGCCTATGCTCTTGATCTTCTCTCTGTATTTCTGTACCTTTTTCCTTTGGTCTTGTGTGCTTTATATAGCTCCTTGAATTGGTCTTGGACTTACTACAATATCTCCCAGATTTGTTATTTAAAACTGAATATTTAAAATAGATTTTCTCCTAAAATCTTTTTAAATCTTCAACCTTTTAAATCTCCTACAAATCTGCAACAGATCTCCTATGCAACAGCAAATATCTATCCCAAGATATTCGCATCCAATGAGACAGCTTGCTCTCCACAATTCCAGCTAATACGCAACCCTAACAAACTCACAACCTGCTGTTGTTAATTCTGCAGATCTGATGTTACAACATCACCTGTGTGACATCAGACATCCAACTTCAGCAATAATTACTTAACACAGCCCAGTGTTAAGACTTCAATGTTGCACATCAGCACCATGACATCAACATTGAATATACTTTGTTTTACCAAAATTCCAGCCAATCCAGGAACTAACAGATGTCATAACATCTGGCATAGACATTTAGGATCAGTCATATATGCATTATTTAACTAACCCACAGCTTGCCAGTTTGTTTCTCTTATGTTTGAAATTAGGGTTTACACAGAGAGACTCAAAGCCTCCCAAGGTATTCTCTGGCTCCATACAATCGTCACAAAGATTCACCAGTTGTTTGGAACCAAGATCTCAAGACTTTGAATCAAGTCAAGTCAACAAAGGATCACTAGACCAAAATGTGGAATTAGGATTTTAACCTGAGGAATCACTGAAAGGTTTTGGCTTGATAAGTCAAGATTTGCTTGGTTCATCAACCATTGGTGCTTACCTATATTCAAGAGGTCTCAGTCAACAAGAAATCAAGATCATTTGGCTCTCATCATAAGCAACTTGAGCCATAATCTCACCCTGTCTCCAAATTAGGGTTTTTGTCATGACAAGTGGATCATGGCTTTGATTTTGATCAAGAGTTGTTCTCAAACCCTAGAACATGACTCCATGTGATAGTAGACATCCCTAGAGACCATCTATGAGCCTCAGATATGATGGAAGAAGCAAGATCATCAGATATCATCCCAATGCATTCACAATTGAAATTAGGGTTTTGACCAGGGCCCTAATCCTTGAAATTTTGATCCAAAATGAAACATCCAAGGCCTCAATCCATCATAACATGTCTCATTGATGGTTTAAGGTATGAGAGATCAAGTTCTAAGAGGTTTCTTGCAAAGTAAGCAAGGTTTGGTTCATGAAACATTTCAAATGTGGATATTTCACTACTTATGCCAAAATTGAAACAGTCATAACTTTCAAACCACACATCCTATTTGAGTGACTCAAAGCTCAAATGGAAGCTCTTTCCATGATCCTCAAAACATATTAGAGGACCCTCTTTAAAAAAGTGCATGGTTTTTAAGTTACAAGACTTGGAAGACAGATCTCCCTTGGGGACTTAATGAAATTTCAACTTTTTTCCCTCATTTTGCACACAACTTTAACCCGATTTTTCATGTAGTTCCAAGTCTCAAATAAAAAATATTTGAACATGAAAGTTGTAGAGGGAATTGAGGGCTTTCCAAAAAGTACTAGAACTCCTCAATCCATTAAGTGAGCTAGGAGTTTCGAAGCTTCAAAGTTGGAGGTTTCATTTCTTAAAACTCAAGAAACCAACTTTTGTGTAATGACTCAAACCCTTCTCTAATCACCAAATCTTCATGTTTCTGAGTTCTAATGATGGATTTAAACTTAATCCAAGCCTTGCCACTAAATTACAACTTGGTTTGCATTTAAATAATAGTTTATGTCATGTTTGTCCAAGTGGTAGGAGGAAAGAGAAACTTTACAAAGCAACAACTATCTGTTTATTCCTTGAGCCTCTCACCAATCACTTCTCACCAGATAAAGCATGCCTAACCACATCAATGTTCAGAGATATTTGAAATCTTGGCTCAGCAAACACCAAACTTCACACGATGGAAAAAGGGCATTGTTGGCATTTGTTGCAAATCTGACCATGCCTTGGATTCTCATGTTTACCTATAAATAGCAGGTTGTTCTACTCAGTTTAGACACCAACAAGATTCACATACTCACCCAAAAATATCTCCGAGTAAGCCTTGCAAGTGAAGGAGGAAGGGGGAGTACTTGGAGAGCTTGCCACTATCTCAAAGGAAGGAAAGCATTTCATTGTTGAGGGTGCAGTGGACATATTCCACTTGGTAACATTTCTTTTTCATACTCCATATCCATGTTCATATACATTACTATCATCATCATACCTTTGTCATAAATGCTCATATAGTGTTGTGTTAATATTTCTTTCCTTCCATCCATAATGTAAATATGGTGTGTGTTTAAGTTTGTGCTTAACTTCTGTCCATGGCATGCCATATGGAGGTAAGACAGGGATGTTTGTTTTGGTTGATGTATTGAGATAGGTAACTACCCTACCTTCTGTTCTTAGCATTTTGAGTAAGTTATATTGAATGGTAACTGAATCCCTTTATGCTGCTCATTGACTGCTTGTTAAGTTCATGTAACTCCCCTTGCTTGTTGCATTACCAAAACTTAGATGTCATGATACTAACAGTCATGTAACTGCCTTGTTGAGGTTTAGATGTTATATATGGTTTGAATAAAAACATGTGAGATTCTTGTTAAGACCTATTTAATTACTATTAACTTGAGGTGTTTGTAGTTGGTGAAACTATTGTAGAACTACTTGCCTTTTTTTTATGTTAATATAGGTCAGTTGTAGAAAAAATTGTGTAGACTTTGTTGGTAGGAATTGGTTATTTACACTGAATGTAGAGTATGTGTAAATGTCATTATGCTACTTGTTTTACATTCCAATCTTGTGTATCCATGCTAGTCTGTTTTGTTGGGAATGTCTTGAAGATTATGCTTAAGATCATGTAAATGACAGGTTTCTGATCTTTACTTGTGCCTTCAACTTACTGAGACACAATTCCATGTGCAATGATAATATGACAAAAATTTTGTTTTGTTTTCACTTTGTTTTGATGGATTTCATAGTTATGTCTTAAAATATCAAAGTTGTAATTCATGCTCAGGGTAGGTGTAGTACCCTAAATTTTGACCAGTGTTTTTTTTTTTAGAGTTTTTGGTGCTACTAGGGGGGTCATTTGGGCTTTGGGGGTTTGTTAGTACTGTTAGGCCTATTTTGGGGATATAGGTTTATATAAGGTTTTTATTTTTTGTTGTGATTTTATTGTTAGTTATTTTATTTATTTATTTTTCTCTTCATTTTAGAATTTATTATGTTGGATTTTATGGAAAATAAAATAAGTTTTATTAGAAAAGAGATGGGTTTTTTTAGATGATAGGATTTTAGTAATTATTTTTTAAGTTATCTTAGAATATTTTTATATTTGAAGGATTTAATATATCGGTTATTATTTACCATTAAAATAGAATAATCAGGTTTTATTTAGTGTTAATTAGTTTTAAATATTTTTATTAGCATCTTTTTACATTTTATTAAATTTCTATTTACTGAACTTTTTTTTATTAAGAACATTGTTTTAATTAAAGATTCAGATTTTAATTATTAGTTAGGGCTTAACGTGGATTAGTATTGGATTTAATAATATAGTTACTAATTATTATTTATTTTTGTTTAAGATTTGTTTTGGGGTGATATTATATTCATTTTGTACGGTATTGGTCATTTAGTTATTAATTTTTATTTTTATTATTTTTATTTCTATTTTATTTTTGTGGTCAATTGGGTTGACCAATCGTTCACTTCCTTCCTCCTCCCCAAACCCTAATTTTGCGCAGAGCAACATCAAATCAAACCAATATCTCTTTTATTAATCAGATTACAAATTACAATCAAAATGATTACAAAAATCAAAACAAATCAAAATTACAAATACAATCAAATCCGAATCTGATTTCTAAATCAAATCTAATAAATTTCTAAAACCTAATTCTAATGCTTATAAAAACTAAAACAAAATTCAGATTGAAAGGGAGAAACCCTAAGTAAAAAAAACTCTTGCGGTTGCGCGAATCCCTCCCTTCACCTAAAGCTCACGATCTTCAAATAGAGACTTAGGGTTCATCACTAGAACCCTAATCCCTCTGAGCTCAAACCCACCAGCAAAAATAAAAAGGAGATTAGAAGAAGAAGGGATAAACAAACATACGACCAGTTTCACGGCACGGACGGTAAATAAAGAGAAAAACTTAGCTTTTTTTTTTAGATTGTGTTTCGGATTGTTGTTGTTGTTTGTTTTTGGGTTTTTTTCTTCGTAAAAGTAGGGTTAGGGTTCTTGGGGGTTCAAAGGGTTTCTGGGTTTTGGTCGATGTAGGGTTAGGGTTCATATGTTGTAGGGTTAGGGTTCATATAATTCTGGGTTAGGGTTCATACGGTTTGGGTTAGGGTTCTTGGCTTCAAGGGGGAATCTGGGTTTTTGGGTTGAATGTAGGGTTAGGGTTATTGGTGTTTAAATTTCCCGGTTGAATCCTCAACCGGATTCTAGAAATAGCGGGTGGTTTGGGGTGGTGCGCGGTGGCCGGAGAAATGGAGAAAGAGGAGAGAAGCGAGAGAGAATGAGAGTTAGTGAGAGAGAGAGAGAGCGGGCAAGAGAGAGAAGGAAATTGAAAAATGGGGGGGGGGGGAGGGGGTTTGAGGAGATGAGAGGTTATGTACTCCCTCCGTAGGGTCTTGGATACGCGCCAAGTGTCCTCCCTTGGGCCATCCAGATTGCTTGACCGTTGGAGTCAACGGGTTCCTCTCCACCCGCGCACATCTTGAGTCTCCTTTGACTACACATCTGGGCCGTTCATCTCGCATACCTGGGGTAGTAATCAGAATCTAAGGCTGGGATTTCAAGCCTTTGGGAACCGTCTGATCATCATCAGACGCTCTTGAGGGAGTTCAACGTTGACTGCTCCCATGTTTTCCAGTTTTTTTTTATTTTTTAGCATGTTTTGGACTCTAGTAACTGGGCCTTACGCCCAGGTTACTTTTTGCACCCCCACCACGAAAGCCCAGTTACTGATCTGTTGATTTTGCACCCCCTTGTTTTTTAGTTATTAATGAATTTAATTAATATTAGGATTTAAATTTTAAGTTTGGATTTATAAAGAAAAGAGTATTTTAGGTTTTTTTGGATGATTAAATTAATGACTTAATTTAATCATTTAATTAGGTTATGTTTTATTTAGGATTTTTAATGGATAGGGTTTTGGTTAAATTAACGACTTAATTTAATCATTTAATTAGGTTATATTTTTATTTGGGATTTTTTTAAGAAAAAGGGTTTTGTTTGATTAGATAAATGACTGAATTTAATTAGGATAATTTTTTTTTGGAGTTTAGGGTTTTTTAACTTTTTAAATTAATAATTTAATTCAATTAAAATTGAGTTAATTGTAATTTAGGATTTTTTTCCTCGATAATTAAATTAATGACTTAATTTAATTATCTAATTAGGGTAAATATTTAGATGTTTTAATCCTTGATTATTTTAGGGATAAATAGTTTATCTAAAATAATTTGTTTGGGGAAATGGGGGTTTAAGTTTATTAGGGTTTTAGGGATGATTTTTGGGGTTGGGTTTTAATGGATATATTTAAAAATACTGGATCTATATGTTCTAAAAATAATAATAATAGGAGTTAAAATTCTTTTATTTTTGGGGTTATGTCAAAGGTCTTTTAAATTGGAATATTTTTTTTGGGATTTATTTTTTGCTATGTTGCATAATAAATATCATTTTGGGTTTATTAAATTACTTGGGGGATTTGAGGGATTTTATTGTTTTTTTAAGGGATATGGAGGATTTCTCTATGGATTTAAATTTGGGATAATGCTCTTGGTCCGAGAGCCTAAATAAAGGATGGGATAAGGGATAAAACTCTTGATATTTGAGAGTATAAATAAACGGATTAGGGATAGAACTCTTGATATCCGAGAGTATAAATAAATGGATTAGGGATAGAACTCTTGATATCCGAGATTATAAATAAATGGATTAGGGATAGAACTCTTGATATCCGAGAGTATAAATAATGGATAAGGGATAGAACTCTCCATCCGAGAGTATAAATAATGCATAAGGGATAAAACTCTCCATCCGAGAGTATAAATAATAGATAAGGGATAAAACTCTCCATCCGAGAGTGTAAATAATGGATAAGGGATAGAACTCTCCGTCCGAGAGTATAAATAATGGATAAGGGATAGAAATCTCCATCCGAGAGTATAAATAATGGATAAGGGATATAACTCTCCATCTGAGAGTATAAATAATGGATAAGGGATAGAACTCTCCATCCGAGAGTATAAACAAGGGATAAGGGATTTAAGGGATAAACTCCTTATCTAGGAGTATAAACAACAGATTAAGGGATAGAACTCTTTATCTAAGAGTATAAATAGTGGATTAGGTTTAGGATTAGAAATGGGAATAGGATTAGGGGGTAGGAATAGGGGAGGTAAACTACGGTTACTCTGATCCTTTAAAATTGAAGGTACGTAGATATAGGGTTGTAAACCCTAGCGAGTACAATAATAAAAAATTTAGGATTCTTTTGTAAATAAATAGAAAATTAGACAAACAAACAAGCATACCCTAAAATATAAGGATGATCCCATTGAGTACAATGGAGGTGAGGGGTTCCTAACACCTTCGCCTCACTTAACCGACTCCCGAACCTTAGGAATCTTTGCCCTTGGGATTAGGATTTTAGGTTTATCATTTATTTTTCTTAAAAAAAATATGATGGCGACTCGAATATTTTTGCCGGCCGCGACAATAGGCTTTTCCCTTCTGTCTATGTTTAAGTATGTATGCCTGATATGCTTTTGGAATGTTATGTCAATATTACTTGGTCCAACTGTTTTGCACATAAGTGTCTGTTTGCTACATCATCTGTTCTTAACATGTTGATTTTTTGGGTGGCCATATGTTGGAATTGAAGTTGGTCAATACTGATAGTTTTCTTGTTGCCATCATGCCATTTACTTTGAATTCAAGTTATGTGTGTCCCTAAGCCACTAATTGTTGATCTGTATTCAAGTTATGTGCATAAACTGTTGTGTTGTCAACTGTTTTGTATTCAAATTGTGTATGTCCACTACTTGTCCCAAGCTTACAGTCTGTTATGTGTAGATCATCTCATGCCATGTAACCATGTTTTGAGTAAAGTTGATTTTTATGTTTAGAACTAATGTGTGGAATTGCTAAAGGCTTTTTGCTTGGTGCCATACACTGATAGCATGCTGAAATAAGGAAGTGTCCTTCATGCCATTTAGAAGAGACATGTTCATTTGTTTTCAATTTGTGCTTACCATGCGATATAGTCATTTCTGTTGCATCTTGATCCAACTCTGATTATGCACTTAGGGTTGATGCATGACTACTAATCTCTTAAGTTTGTTGCCTGATGCCATGTTTGCTTGGTGCTTACAAATGTCACAAGTCATATGATTGTTTTGCTGATGCCTAGATGCTTTGGTTTGGTTGAGAACATGTGTGAACTTTGTTAAGGTTATATTCACTACTGACAATTTGAAAGTACTTGGTGTTTAGAGATATGATGAACCATTTGTTCAAGTCATTTGTGGAATGGCCTGAAGGCCCTATTGAAAGTAGTGTGGTAATCAAGTCTTAATTACTCCCCTATTGATGCTTGTTCTCTCACTCTGTCTTGACCAGGCTGTTGCATTGATGCTTTTTTTTTCTACTTACATTTTAATCAAGTACTATTATGTATAGGATTGACATTTATGACACTGCCATTAGCCTAAGACCTACTTGTGTGATGTTTCAATACCTTGCTTGAGCACTGAAAGTCTTCTTCCAGCCTTTGTATGAATTATGCAATGACAAGCAGTGTCCTTTTTGCTACATGATCATTTTGTTTCAAGGTTTTAGTTTACACAAGGCGTGATGCCCCCATCAGTACAGGAGGACATTTTGTTTTGTTGGTCTATTTTCTGTATTGAATGACATGAGGGTTGTTGATAGATGTTATTTGTCTCTAAAATATGATGATGCCATGTTCTCTTTAACAAACACAGCTGATCTGGTGCTATGATATTATGTTGACCTCACTTCTGCATTTATCGGTTTTGCTGGAGCTTGTAATAAGTTTATACCAAATGTGCTTGAGTTCTTGCATTTACACTTCCTTGACCAGGAAGCATGAATAGAATCTGAGATAGGAGGTTTGGCATTAGTTGGCCAATGGCCCTCTTTGAAAACCAGCATTTTCAGGTCTTTTGTTTTCAAGTTCATTTACTCATTCCATACAAGTAAGGTCTTGAGGTTACTCTATTTTTGAAACCCTACATTAGTGGGTTGTCTTGTGATGTTTAGTCAAGGATTATTTGGAAAACGCTTGAGCAAAGAAGAAAGGTACATGATTAGAAAAGTCACTAGCATTGTGGGGAGGGGTTTTGTTTTTGAGAACGCGCGAAGGTTAAGTATTTGTGGGGTGGGCACATACACTAGATGTATGGCCACCCCAGTGGTAAAGACACGTGCACATTTACTACAAGGACTGGGGTTCGAATCTCCCTCGCCCCAGTCCTTTTATTTTATTTTCTGAAATCACCCTTGTTTTACATATATTACATTGTTGCTATAACTTGTTAAGGCGCGTGTGCTGGTTGAGTTGGTAAGTGTTTTGGGCTACATCCCCAAAGGCACGGGTTCAATACCCATGGGGAGCATTTCCCCTATTTTTTGATCACATATTTACCTTTCATTTTATGGTTTATGCCTTGTTCTTCAAAAATTCATAACTTGCTCCCCTTTCCCTATTTTTTTCCCATTCTTTTTGGAAAGTACTCCTTGATGTGTCTACTTTTTGGACATAAAAAGGAATTGGTGAAAATAAATATTTGTGAGGCATCTATTAATGGTGGAAGTAGAAGACCTTTTAGTATTTTTCATGAATACTCTTGAATACTTTTGATTTCTTTCACCATGATATCTTGTTCATCTTGATTTAGTGATGCCTAATGCACGTGGTTCTAACCTCGTATGGCATTGTGAGCTTTGTTTCACTTTGATACTTTGTTGTGTGATGTTGTATTTTTATGTAAATATCTCTACAACTTTTTGTCTATAAGAAACTGTTATTATCCCTGATTCCAAACGAAAGTTCTTTTATCTTGACTCATAAGTCAATAAACAACTCACATACTATCTTGGCCTCTTAAGAACCATCTTCCCCCTAGGCCTCCTAAGAGCCTTTCTCTTCTTCTTGGCCTCCTAAGAGCCATGAATCTTATAGCTTAGAACTAGGTTAGAGTTTCTAAACTCTATGTGGGCTCATCACATTGAGTATCCACTTTTCCCCACCATAACTTAGATCTAGAGAGTTTCCTTAAACTCTAAATGAGCTTATACTCATTCCCCTTCCAACTTTGGTCATAGTCAATGGTTCCTCTCTCACCCTTAGTTAGGTGAACTACGGTTGCTCTGATTCTTTAGTCAGATACATAGGCACAAGATGCGACGTCTTGGCGAGCAAACTTAGTATACATACCCCTAGGTCTTTACCTCTACCTTAGCCTAGATTCTTAGCAAGCAAACATAACATAACACAAACTAAACAAGAGGTTCATGTAGAGTACTACAGATATTAAGGGTGCTAATACCTTCCCTTAGTATAACTAACCCCCGAACCTTAGATCTCCCCCCTTTAGGTTTTCTCGATCTTGAACCTTTCCTTTGGATAAATCAAAGTCGGTCGTGAATTCAAAGAAATGTGATGCAAGTTAATTAATAGCTTGTTATCCGATTCTCACCGCAACAGACACCCATAAAGATTGTTAGCTCTAAATCTATATCTAGCATCCAGAAACTAACAGATAATCATCCCTAATCAAAGTTTGCGATGTTTATCTCTAACACAACCCAAACCCCGAGCATAAAGCAAAAATCTAGGACAATCACCGATAAAGATTTGTAAAGCAAATTTTATACGACGCCATGAGCGATAAATATACATAAGATCAAAGTAAATACATATACAAAACCCAACAAATGAAGAATACACAAAGAAGAAGAGAAATGAACCAAAAATCACCCGGTTTGTCGACGTTGATCGATGATCAATCCAACCCGGATCATCCGTGTGCAAGCTCCATAGTTGTTTTCTAAAGCTAATCCTATGAAAAAATGATGTTTGATGGAGTGGGAGCAAAAAATACCCAAACCATAACCTAAGAAATGAATGAAATGACTTAAATATCATTTCAAAATCTCTCAAGTTCGCAAAGCGAACTTTTATTTGCAAAGCAAACTTCAAAATTTGGCACCTGATGCCTTAGGAACAGTTAAACCGCCTCTGCGATTCTGCAAAAGTTCGCAATGCGAACTTTTATTCGCAAAGAGAATATTCGCTAGAAAGTTCGCAATGCGAACTTTGGTCCCATTTTCTACTGCCTCAGGTCTGGGAACATTCGTTGGGAAGTTCGCAAAGCGAACTTGACAGCACACCAGCCCTTGTTTTGACCATAACTTTTGAACTGTAACTCAGATTGACGCACGGTCGGAAGCATTGGAAAGCTTATTCAATGCTCTATACAAAAATGGAAAAATATCTTTTCTTGAATACCTACAAAAATGAGAGAAAATCAATTAAACTAAATGATATTTACACGATACGCAATATATACACTATAACGTAAAGTAAACGTATTTACAAACAAAGTGGGGTTTATTCGTACGATATTAACAAAAAGTATCGATAAGTGCAACAAAACTTATATACAAAAATAGCTACAATTTGCACTTATCATTCTTGCAAAAATTAGGGTTCTTCTGTTCTTCACATGATATCTCACTCTACACTTAAACGAAATGCAATTAATTGGTATCATTGAAATCCTTGTTCAAAAACACATAACTTTCATGTTTACATCGTACAAAATCATTACATATTCAGAGAGATATGAGAGGTTTTGCAAAACGGCCATGGAGGACATGCGCGAGGAAGAAGATGACAGTTGGCGCCTTTTTTCAAATTTAATTCAAATTTTTTAATTTTTAATTATTTTCTTAATTATCTTTAAAAAATAATATCTATCTTAATTTTAATCATTTTCAAATTATTTTTTTAACATAAAAACTTCACATGTTTAAATATTTTATTCCACAAAAAAAATCAAAAAAATTATTTTTATTTTATATATTTTTGAATATTTTAAATATTTTTATTTTAATTTGTTTTTAAACATTTTAAATAATTTCTTTTTTTTTTCCAAAACAAATTTGATTTTAGATCATCATGTGAATAAAACTTCATTTTCAAAACCTAAATCATAGTTCATAACATGTTTATTGAATTTTTTTGATATTTTTTATCGTTTTTAATTGATTTTTCTTTGAAAATATCTTTAAAAAATGAAATTAGGTTTTTCTTTGATTTGATCTTTCAAAAAACTTCATTTCAACACTCATGGGCCTCTATTAGAATGTAAGACGCAACCCCCCTATATACATAATTAAATTTTGGGCCTCTACTATAGTATAAGTCCCACAACGTCTTTCGGTATCGTAGTGCGATCACTGTTTTCAAATAAATCATCTGGGCCTCTTCTTGAGTATAAGCCCCAATCTTTTGTACATAAAATTTGTTTTAAACAATAAACAACCTCCATGGGCCTCTCTTTGAGTTGTAAGCCCCATACCTCTGTTTTAAAAATCATCTATCTGTTTTGAACTGCTTGAAAACAATTGGGCCTCTCCCCGAGTCTAAGACCCAGTACTATTCTTTCATTATTTCATTCAAAATACATTATCTTGGGCCTCTTAGGTAAGGTATAAGTCCCATATTTTTCCCTTTTTAATAATAAAAAGAAGAAGATTCAAACCAAATACACTAGTACTAAGAGGGGCATTATTCCCAGTGAAACTGCTCTTAGACCACTTGGGTCTCTCTTTGAGCTATAAGCCCCAAACCCTCTTTTTAATTCAAATTCAAACTCAAAAGTTAAATCAAAACTTTTTTCAATTTCTCAAAACCTTAATCATACACCGATAATCAATACATCCAATCACAATACACTTGGGCCTGTATCCAAAGAATAAGAGCCACCACCTTTTCAATTCAATCCATACTTGTTTATATGCTTGTTCATATACTTGTATATGTATACTTGTGCTTATCTATTTAGGGTTCCCTTAAACAGTTAAGGTCATCCTCAGTTCACACTTAGGTCAAACAATGGGATACTTATGACTCAGTTCAATCAACTAGTTTATTCTTATACAAAGAAATTTGTTTCCCCAGAGAGGATTAATTCCCGGTGAAACCTCTTTTGAATTTCCTCAAACCTTAGAACTGTTCAACAAAGAGAGGATTATTTTTCGGTGAAACCTTTCTTGAACTTTTTCTCAGGCTTGGACCCACAGGCTTCTTAAAAGTTCCCCATAGCCTTCTATTGAGCTTTATACAAGGACCCACAGGCTTCTTAAAAGCTCCCCATAGCCTCCTCTTGGGCTTCATACAAGGATCCACAGGCTTCCTATAAGCATCCCTAGCCTCCTCTTGGGCTTCATACAAGTACCCTCAGCCTTCCTACAAGTATATGATAGATCATAGTCCTAATTATCAATACACCAGCCCCCTAGAGAGTCAAAACTTCTAAGGAATTCAAGCTTATCCTTTTAAGTCTCTCCTGATCCTCAACAAAACTTGGTTTTCATCTTTAAAATCCCCAGTCAGGATCAGGTTACCATCAACAAACCCCAAAAGAATCAATGCCTCATGGCATCTGATAGATCAATTCTTCTTCAATCCCTAGCTAGAGTTGGTTTCCCTTTGGATTCCTCAAAGCAGTCTAGACCTTCTCCTGGATTTGAATAAACCTCAGCAAGAGTCATCCTCCTCTTAGGCTTCATATAATGATTTTCCCAGTTAGCCTTAATCTTGGGCTTTGTACAAGACAGATATAACATTCTCCAGTTGAGTCAGTTTTCAACTTCTTTAGCTTCAACCTTGGGCTTTGATCAAGGCACAAAACTTTCATCCCCACAGATGAGACCATGAGTTCTCTCTGGAGGAGTATATTCCCTTCTATACATCAAATTTCAAAAACAGACAACTAATCAATCCTTTTCCTAGATAAATTATTATAAGTGGCACAATTGTTGATTCAAAATCCAACCTATTATAGATACATTGGGTGATAACAACTTCCCTTTGTATAACCAATCCCCGATTCCAGATCTCTTCGCATTTGTAAGGGAAAACACTGGTGCGCATGGTTGGTTTGAAATATCTTCCCCTTCCTTTTAAGCTTTATAGGATAAATATAGAAATTAGAAAATAGCACCAAAAGAGGTAGTGGTCGCGTCACAAAAACGAGCTACAACCTTCTCCAGTTCAAGATACTAGCAACAAAAGATCCTATCTTTCCGAAAAATCCAAGATATTGCCAAAAGGTGTGGAACTTGATCTTCAAATAGTTTTCTTAATGAGATAGTTTTCCAAGATGATATATATACGACCCAGTTCTACCAAAAAGGAATTTCGTCGCCAGAACTTTGGAAATTTTTTGTTACATCATGAAGGAAGCTCATCTTGAATTTCACAAATCCTCTCATGAGTAGTACTGCTAAGAGGGATAAATATGTAACTTGGCCTTGAAATATCTTAAGAGTATCTATGTATACTTCAAACATACTTTTTCTCTCCATAAACAATATAAACCCTTGACCCCTATCTGACTTAGCTGAAGTTCATTGAATAAGGAAGAGATGGAAGAAGCGCATCAAAGTTGGGATGTCATTCTTGTATTTTCACTAATATTGAAACAAATTTAATGTAGGCCCAACCCACATGGTGCAACTCTTGTTGGGAAACTCCAAGGTGATTAATATTCCTCACCTCAAATTTGTCAAAGGTAAGTCTGATCTCCATCCACGAGATAATAAACTTATGTAAGGGAAGGACACATTCGACGTATCGTCTGCACAATAATTTTTCACTTAAGGGGATAATACCCCCAACTAGAAAAATGACCTACATCAATGAAAGAGTTGTCCTACCTTTTATTATTTCCTGAATTCGTCTACATATTTCAAGTTTGGAAAATACAAATATGGGGAAAACCTCTGGAAACTTCCTTTATTTCGATGTCAATAGAGGCAACTCCCCTTCCACTCTTGTACCATTACATTGGTTCCTAACCTATGAAGGATTTCTCACCTTGGAAATTTCTATCCATGGATTCCTAGCACCAACAGGTCCCATAGTTGATACAACATTCATGACCGAACTCATAACCCCGTTAAACAACTCTTCTAAACCAAATAGATTTATCACTTCTATGCCAATTTTAGAGGAAGTGCGACAAAGCTCATTGTCAGTCGCCAGGTTCATGACAAAATCACCCATACAAAAAGCAAGCTGAAAAAACTAAAATTATAAAAGTAAACATTGTTAACTCGAGATACCTACAAGTTTTGAGAAATAAAGAAGTTGAAGAACTAGACTCTAAGGAAGAATTTCGTAATAAATAAAGGGAGTCGATGAAAGAAAACGGGTGCACAAATTCAAAGCAACGAGGAATGCAGAGAGACTTATTCTTTTAAGCAACAAAGACAAAAAAGAAGAGAAGACTTCACTCCCTCAACATATGTAGGCAACTAGTAGCCTCAAAATCTATTACCAAAAATTAGGGAAACTAAGAGAGCACGATTGATGATATTTATTTGAACTCAGTTCTATAATGATACTCGAGCACTCTAAAGATGATAAATTTATACCCTAGAAGTCTAATTACATGTGGAGTAGGGTTGAAATACGTTGGGCCAAGTTAGGCTTTGCCAAGCCTAAGCCTAGTCTATTAAAGATATCAAAGCTTAAGCCTGACCTATAACCTGTCATAAGCTTATTTTTAGTCTCAAGTCCGATCTTTTCAAAGCCCTGATTGACATGGTAACCTACTTATAAGCCTATTTTGTTTAAACATATGCAAATAAGCAACTACATTAATGTTTATATATACTAAAAAAATTAAAAGATCAATTATAATAACAATTTATTTGTGTAGACTTACTGAAGCTTACCTAGTAGCATAAGTTTTGTGAGACTATTTGCTTAAGAAAACTTATGAAAACAACTTATGACATTATTCATAAGGTTTTTTAGCCTATTTTCATAGTTTCTTCAAGATAACTAAGTTTTAGTTTTGTATTTTAAATCAAAGTATAATATACATTACAATAACAAAAAAAATCATATTTATTTAAAGCTTAAATAGTGTCTTTGTCCCTGTAAGTTGTTTTTTTTTGGTTCTTAGTCCCTACACTACTACAAAACACACACACAACAACGGTTAAAAAATATATATTATTACGCAGGACTGACTGTTGTTACGTAACATGTAGTTTTATATGTGTTACTTACAATCTAGGTAGTATATATGACCGTTGTAGAAAACCTGAAAGCGCACGATATATTATCACGGTTTCTTTAACTAATCGTTGTACTATATTAAAGCATTTGGTATAGATATTATTCTGGACAACGTTCACTCTACAACCACGGTCATATTTAACAATCGTCGTTAAATTATTTTCTTTTTTAAAAAGATATTTCTACTTTTTGACATGTATTTTTGTGAACTGTATCAGAACAAAAACAACAATTATATCATAACAATAATTGTATTGTATTACATCAAATTCATATATTGGATTAAGAACCAAACATTGTATATATATTACATAAACAAATGGCACAAAACAACCTACAACACATTATATAACATCACATAATTGCATCTTAGTGTTTTGGTTCCTTGTCTCTTGTTGTCTTGACTTTAAACACCTACAATTTCAAATAATCATACATGGTAAATATACTTAGAAATGATAACTTATATTAAATTATGAATAAAGAATAAAATACTTGTAAATTTTCCCATATGCCTTCATTATGATCGATACGAATAACATGCACACCATCTCTATCAACTTCACCATATGTGGTAGGCACTTGTGTTGTGTTAGAAGGAGTAGAAGGAATATCAAAACTTTCATCACTACTAGGAATGTATTTTCCTCAGAGAACGATTGACCATTTCTCAAATGTGTCCGAAGTGTCGGTTACATAGAAAACTTGTTTTGCTTCTGAAGCCATGATGAATGGTTTGGTCATAAAATTTGCCCTGTTAAGGTCAACCCGGGTGAATCATAAGTCATTAGTTTGTACACCATTAATATTATTAGGAACCCACTTGTATTTAAATAAAATCACTTTTAAGATAACATAATCAATCACTCAAATCTCCTCAATGACACCATAGAACGCAATAGATGATAATATTGGATTCTTATCTTTCGAACTAGAGAAATACATGGATTCGACCTTAACCATAACCCCACTATTTTGTTTGTGCTACGATCATCTTTTGATTTTGTATAAAAGGTATAATGACCAATGTCATATGCACTCCTAGTTATCACATTAAATTTTGGCACGTACGACAACTATTTAATTGTCTCGGATGCACTATGATCATTTGGTATCTTTTTATTAAACCTATCTAGGAATTTCTTGTTATGCTCGATCAACAATAACTTGTCACTCATTCGTGGATATCTTTTCTTCGAAATTCTTTTGTGAATAACCATGTAAGGTTGAACTTCTTCAAGATTATTCAATATAAATAAATGTGCCTGAATAACTACATACCGAGCCATTAACTTTACATTTAAACCTTGAATACATCTACCTTCAGTGTCATCATGACGAGCCTTTGGAATTCCTATAGACTCTGCTTCCGACAAATAGTTTGTACAAAATTCAACATCTTCTTCTGTGATGTACCTTTCCAAAATCGAAGCTTCTGGTCGGTGATGATTCTTCGTATATCCTTTAAAAATATGCATGTGTTGCTCTATTGGATACATCCACATTAAATAAACTGGACCACACAATCTGATTTCTCTAACTAGATGAATAAGTAAGTGAACCATAATGTGAAAAAAAGATGGAGGAAAATACATCTCCAATTAACGCGAGATTATGAGAGCGTCATCTTCTAATTCATCTAATTTTTTAAAATCAAGAACTTTATTACATATGGCATTGAAGAAAAAACACAATCTGGTTATAGTTACTCTCACATTTTTTGGTTGGATGCCACAAATAGCCACTGGTAGAAGTTTTAGCATCAAGACATGACAATCATGAGATTTCAAACCAATTAACTTATCTTTCATTGATACAAGTTTCTTGATGTTTGATGTGTAACCTTGGGGAACTTTGATACTATGCAAACACTCGCAAAAACTTTTCTTTTCATATTTACATAGAGTTTAACAAGCCGGAGGCAGATACATTCATTTCCTCTTTTCTATTGGAGCCAATTGTTTTTGTATACCCATCGCCTCAATATCGAGACAAGATTTCGTATTATCTTAGTCTTGCCTAGAATGTTTAGATGTGTTTCAATCAAACTATTACACACATTTTTCTCCACATACATCACATCAAGACAATGTCTTACATCGAGACTTGACCAATATGAAAGATCAAAGAACATAGACCTCTTTTCCACTATATTTTTATCAACTGGCCTTTTTTATTTTTCTCTCTTTCCAAAGGCAACATTAATGTGTTTTTGTCGTTGATAAACGTCATCCTCGGTTAAAGGTTTATGAGTGTTAGAAAAAGATTTGTTCTTGACATATCTTCCTTGGGTTTTGATGATAAAAAACTATTGAAAGAAAAATTGTTTATGTGATGTGTGTTACATGTGTGCAGGTTCTAATACTTGTATATATCATAGTCAGAATATGTGTTACATTAAGCACACTTTGGTGGCAGAATCTGAAGAACACTTGCTGATGTGTAGCTGATAAGTGCAAAATGTAACTATTTTTGTATATAAGTTTTGTTGCACTTATCGATACTTTTTAGTTAATATCGTTAGAATAAACCCCGATTTGTTTATAAATATGTTTACTTTACATTTTAGTGTATATGTTGCGAATCGTGTAAATATCATTGAGTTTAATTGATTTTCTCTCATTTTTGCAGGTATTCAATAAAGGATATCTTGCCATTGTCGTAAAGAGCATTGAATAAGCTTTCCAGCGCTTCCAACCGTGCGTAAATCAGAGTTACGGTGCAGAAGTTGTGGTCCAAATAAGAGTTGGTTTGCTGTCATGTTCGCTTTGCAAGTGTGCTAGCGAATGTTCCCTTTGCGAATGCCTGCCGAGTTCCCAGCGAAGGCTCCTTGAATTGGACAGGGGAGAAAAGGGCCAAAGTTCGCTTTGCAAACTATGCAGCGAGCATTCTCTTTGCGAATAAATCGTTCGCACTGCGAACTTCTGGAATTTTGCAGAGGCAGTTTAGCATTTCAGAGGCACTTAAGTGCCACTTTTTGAGGCTCGCTTTATGAGTAAATCATTCGATTAGCGAACGTGACAAAATTAGTAATGTTTATAAGTTCTTTTTTACCATTTTTTAGATTATGGTTTTGGGGATTTTTGCTCCCAACTCCATCAAACTTCATTTTTCAGTAGATTAGCTTAGAAAACAACACGGAAGCTTGCATATGGATGAACCGGGGTGGATTGATCGTCGATCGGCTTTGACAAACAGCGAGATGTTTGGTTTATTTCTCTTCTTCTTTGTGTTTTTCTTCTTTGTTAGGTTGTTGTATATGTATTTACTCTGAACTCATGTATATTTGTCGCCCATGGAGTTGTATGATATTTGCTTTACAAATCTCTATTGGTGATTGTCTCTATTTTCGCTTTATGCGTGGGGTTTGGGTTGCGTTAGAGATAATCCTCGCAAACTTTGATTAGGGATGATTATCTGTTAGTTTATGGATTCTAGAGATATATTTAGAGCTAACAATCTTCAATAGGCGTCGAAGCTTAATGCCTCCATGTCTTGAGTCGGGTGCGAGAGTGTCGACGATGGTAACATGGTTGTTCTCTCAACTTTGTGTTAGACATAACCTTGGTTGTGAGCGATGCTGGGTAATATTGAGTAGTATTGTAGGTGGAGTATAAGTGGTCGGTAAGTTTAAATTTGTGAGGAGTTGATTATGTGCATGCCAGATAAGTTCGTCTCTCTAATTAATGATTTCTTTTTGTTTTAATGTTTACTTTTATGCATTTTCATTTGAACCATTTTAATCTAAACTCATAAACGCGAGAGACTGTCGAACAACATTCTTTCCCTCGAACCGATCTCTATGGACACGACATAAATCTCGGAGGGAATTCTTCCGAAAATAAATATTTTTGCTGCTTGCCGCTATACCGCACTCAACAAAATGTCACCTTTGCCGGGGATTGGTTTTGATATTGAATCGCATTGCGATAGTTTCTTTGTTTTTGAGTTTTGTATATATCGTATATATTGTCTATTTCCATTATGTTTGTTCAAGTGTTGTATACATTTTGTTCCCGTAACGTTTGTTTAAATGTTTGGTTAAGGCACTTGCTTTTGGTTTGCACAGTGAGGCATCACCATGGCATGAAGGAAGGAAGTTGCTAGCTAAGCATTGTAAAGGCGTCGAGCTTACGACGTAAAACAAGCATGTTTTATTATTTTTTGTTTTGTTATTACTTTTTCATTCTAGCTTAGGTTGTGTGGTGAACTTTCATTAAATAAGTTGTACTCGGATTTTTCGCGAAATTCTCAAATCTTCATTTTACAACTTGTTTAATGAAATTTCACCCGATCTTTTAGTTTGTTTATATTAATAATTTGTGTGTTTGCCTTTGAGCTTGTCTTGAGTAGCTTGAGGAAATTTAAGGTGATTTTCCAAGTTTGATCGTTTCAACTTGCGGATGTTTGGTAATGATATTGTTAAGTTTTGTACACGTCCAAGGTATGTGTTTATCGCTTTCTAGACTTTAGCATATTCATGATACTTAGGCTTTTTACAAACTTCCATGCCATTCATTCTTTTGTATACTTGTTCTTGTGTGAATCACTTTAGTTCCCACCTTTTTGTGAGATAGTTTTCCATTGTTCATATATGCACGGAGTACCAACATTCTTGTTCTAACTGGATTTTATTATGCTTAATCTTTTGTTTGTGTTGATTATGTGAACGCATGAAAAGGATCAAGGCATTTTGTTTCATTTTGAGCACAACTACCTATCCAAATAGTCATTCATCTTGTGAGCGTGTGATCATTCGCAACCCCTTTGAGCTTTTTGATCCATGTTTTATTTGAACTTAATGCTTGTCTATGAGTGTTTAGTTCACTTATTTTTGAATGGATTTTGATTTTTCTTGAACCCTCAACTTTGTGTTGTTGTATGAATTTTTGCCTTGCCTTAGAAAGTAGGGAGTATTCACATGATGATGTGGTTGAATTCAAGTTGGGGAGAGAATGATTGTTTACTCATTGGTTGGTTTCTATGATGATGAAAAAGAAAAGAAAAAAGATAAAAATATGAAAAAGAAAAGAAAAGAAAAGAAAAAAAGAAAGAAAAAGAAAATCCTTGAGAAAGGAAACAAAAAGAGTTCAAATAATTGTGCTAAATAAGTATTGTGTGTTGTGTAACACTTGGGATTTTGGAAAAAGTTGATTGGAATTTTTGGTTTGGGTCTTTGTGAGTTGATCACTCCCTTAGGTTTAGGCAAGTTTTTGTTTCAATTATCTTTAGAAATTGCCCCTTTGTTTGTTTACCCGACCACGCTACAACCTTGAAAGCCCTTGTGATTCTTGCCTTTGTATGTTCAATGTGAATTTTTAGATGTTTGCATAATTTAGTCTATTGTTTGCATGATTGTTGTGTGAGTGATAAGTACCTCATTTTGTGTTTTTCATCTACCGATGATTGTTTTTGTTAGGTGTGATTCACATTTGAACTTGTGTTATTTTAGGACGTTTGGCATGATTTTTGTATTTTGCATTTGTTTCGTGACTATGTTGTCGTCGTAGTTTAGTGGTAAGTATTTACTTTGTGTGTACCGTTTTTCATTTGAACAATACATTTGTTTCCGTTTTTCAAAATCTGTTGATTCGTGATTCTTTAGTTATTGCTTTTGTGTTTTTAAGTTGCTTGATTCTTGTTTGCGGACAAACAAGTTTAAGTTGGGGAGAGTTTGATAAGTGCAAAATGTAACTATTTTTGTATATAAGTTTTTATGCCCTAGCGATAATTTTTGGTTCATATCATTCGAATAAACCCCGATTTGTTTATAAATACATTTACTTTACGTTTTAGTGTATATATTACGTATCGTGTAAATATCATTGAGTTTAATTGATTTTCTCTCATTTTTTAAGGTATTCAATCAAGGATATCTTGCCATTGTCGTAAAGAGCATTGAATAAGCTTTCCAGCGCTTCCGATTGTGCGTAAATCAGAGTTACGGTGCTGAAGTTGTGGTCCAAATAAAAGCTGGTTTGCTGTCATGTTCGCTTTGCGAATGCCTGGCGAGTTCCCAGCAAAGGCTGCCAGAATTGGACAGGGGAGAAAAGGACCAAAGTTTGCTTTGCGAACTGTGCAGCGAGCATTCGCTTTGCGAATAAATCGTTCACACTGCGAACTTCTGGAATTTTCCAGAGGCGGTTTAGCATTTCAGAGGCACTTAAGTGCCACTTTTTGAGGCTCGCTTTGCGAGTAAATCATTCGCTTAGCGAACGTGACAGAATTTGTAATGTTTATAAGTTCATTTTTACCATTTTTTAGGTTATAGTTTTGGGGATTTTTGCTTCAAACTCCATCAAACTTCATTTTTCAGTAGATTAGCTTAGAAAACAACATGGAAGCTTGCATACGGATGAACCGGGGTGGATTGATTGTCGATCGGCTTTGACAAATCGCGAGATGTTTGTTTCATTTCTCTTCTTCTTTGTGTTTTTCTTCTTTTTTGGGTTGTTGTATATGTATTTACTCTGAACTCATGTATATTTGTCGCCGATGGCGTTGTATGATATTTGCTTTGCAAATCTCTATTGGTGATTGTCTCTGATTTTTGCTTTGTGCACGGGGTTTGGGTTGTGTTAGATATAATCCTCGCAAACTTCGATTAGGTATGATTATCTGTTAGTTTCTGGATTCTAGAGATAGATTTAGAGCTAACAGTCTTCAATAGGCATCGAAGCTTAATGCGTCGGTGTCTTGAGTCGGGTGCGAGAGTGTCGACGATGGTAACATGGTTGTTCTCTCAAATTTGCATTAGACATAACCTTGGTTGTGTGCGATGCTGGGTGATATTGAGGAGTATTGTAGGTGGAGTATAACTGGTCGGTAAGTTAAAGTTTGTGAGTAGTCGATTATGTGCATGCCGGATAAGTTCGTATCTCTGATTAATTATTTCCTTTTGTTTTAATGTTTACTTTTATGCATTTTCATTTGAACCATTTTAATCCAAACTCATAAACGCGAGAGACTGTCGAACGACATTCTTTCCCTCGAATGGATCTCTGTGGACACGATATAAATCCCGGAGGGAATTCTTCCAAAAATAAATATTTTTGCTGCTTGCCGCTATACCGCACTCAATAGTGGCGTAGACTCTGAAGCTGAAGGTCTCTGCATTAGAAGAAGCAACATAATTGTCTCTATACTTAGTGAATAAAAATTGGCTTCTAGTACCATTCAGAGTATGTGATAAAGCTGAAGTTGTCCGTACTGCAGAAAGTAAGTTGTATTGTCATAGTAGTTTGTCAACTAGAGTCTACAGATTGCAAGGCTCAAGAAAGGCTGAGATGCTTTATGGATATCTACCCTCAACGTCTCTAAGAGTACATAATATCTTGAAGACTCAAAGGTTAAACATGTTACACATTGGATCAAGATCTTCTTGTGTATCTATCTTCAACGGCTCTGTTACTATGGAGTAACAACAAAGACTCTTGATCAAGTTACCTCTTCAACAGCTATTTTTTGAAAAGGCTATAAATATGGCAGAAGGTTTAAACTGAATCTTTAACAAGGATCAACCAGAAGAAGGAGTAACAAGATCAACAATTATCAACAAAATGTATATGCAGATTTTTATAATGTAGGTTGTAATTGTAAAAGCCTTAAGATTTCTTACACATTGAATATCTTAGAAATCTTAAGTGCTTTAGGTCTTTGTTATGGTGATTTCCCGTACCTCTAATACTTGTATCATGTACACCTTTTTCTCTATTCTGTTGAGCTTGTTCAACAGGTTAGATAAGAGCCTTGTGTCATAGGGATACAAGCAAGGAAGTCTCGGTCCAAGATGCTTGAGCCACGTAAGTCTCTTGCTATGTGCATGAGCTGTGAAAGTCTTTCTCAAGTGGATTGATTGAGCCTAAGTCTTGTATGATTAGGATACAAGCAAGGAAGTCTCGAGCCAAGATCCTTGAGCCATGTAAGTCTCCTACTATGCGCTTGAGCAGTGAAAGTCTTAATCAAGTAGATAGATTGAGCATGAAATTCTTGAGCCAGTGTGGCTTGAGCAGGATAGCTTGGTACATGAAAATTGGAGAAGTAAGTCTTGACCTAAGGGGTGTAAGCAAAAAGCCTCGTTTCTGGGGACCTGGAGAAGAAATCTTGAGCAAGAGGGCTTGAGCAGGAGAGCTCAGTACATGAAATTTGGAGCAGTAAGTATTGACCTGAGGGGTGCAAGAAGAGAGGCTCATTTCATGGGACTTGGAGAAGATATTTTGGGCTGAGGGCCTGAGCAAGGAAATCTTGGGTTTGTGGAACTTGAGCAGGAAGTCTCGAGTGAGGAGCTTGAGCAGAAGTATTGGACTTTGGGTCTAAGCATTTATTAAAGTCATATGCAGAATGCATAAGCGATTGTAATCGTAATTTGATTATCGTGAAAATCTCTTGTAAAGCAAGGGAACTGGACTACTCTATGATTGGGAGGAACCAATATAAATCTTTGTGTCTTCTGCTATTATTTATTATCTTCTGTTAGCATTATGATGCTAAGAATTAACCAGAATCTGAACACCAGTTTAGATTCTGAACTCTGATCAGATGCAAACTAAGAAAACGGAAAACACAATTCAACCCCCCTTCTTGTGTATTTTTCTCATCTTCAATTGGTATCAGAGCATGGTCTGTGCTTAACACTTAATAGTGGCGCAGATAATAATCCAATAAGAAAATTATGTATGTCAAAGACTTTCCTTCAAGAAGGAATCAAGTGCCACGTGAAAAATATTATACTGCTTCTCCAACCATATTCAAAGGGTGATTCCACTGAATTTAAACGATGGAAAAGAAAAACATATTTTTAAATCATTGGTATTGATAAAAGGGGTTCTGAAGGTCTATAAAATATCCTTTTAAAAGGTATTACTATAGAAGTTGATGGTGTAGAGATAATCTGTTTGAAAGTCTCTATCACTAGCTCCGAAGAAGCTTATTGAATATCTTTTGAGGTAGTTGCATTCTAGTAGGTGCTCTATCTCACTTCTGAGTATGTCAACATCATTGATATGTCTGATGCTCGAACTATCTTTGAATCCTTGTGCTCAAATTTTTGGGAATCAGTTTTCCAGCTTGTCTAGTTACATTTCATCTGATCTTTCAAGTAAATTCTGAGAAGATTGGTTTAGATTCAAACCTGAGGTCACTATTATTCAAGAAGTTATACAACTTAGAATTTATTGTGCTCTATTGGTTTGTCTTTCAAATCTTCAAAGAAAAGAAATGAAGTTTTATGATGAAAAGCTATCTAACAGATCACCTTTCCTAAAGCTTGGTTCTTTGGAATGTCTGATGATGAGGGATTTATATTTCTTGTCAGAAGTACTTCTTTACCAGCTGGATGGGTTGTAACATCTGTTGATAAAAGATTAACTTTAGAAGCTTCTGAAATACTTGTATTTCAAATGATTTCCCAAATCTAAAAGTAAGGAGAAACACTACCAGAACCTAATGTCAGTTATACTTCACTGTATATTCTTTTGAAGATGACGTCAGTGCAGGATTCAGATAAAAGAGTAATTTGGCTATGCCAGTCATCACTGCTTCTGATGAAGCATCTGAGTCCTGAAATAAAAATCAAGTATTAAAGAGAAAGAGATTATGCCAAATCTATCTTGCTTCAATATTTGATAATAATGAGTCTTCTCTTTAAGGTGATATCTTAAGAGACTTCATTGCTCATTAATTGAGGGTCATCATGGAATTTGTATTAAAGGACAAGTGATCAGTCACCATTTGTGCTATGTTTTTCATCATTTAATCATCAATAAGTCAGGTAAACTGTATGAAGTTGAATGTGTTTTAGAAGTAATTAGGTTTGTTTTGATTTTGTTTAGTGTGTCATTACTTATGAGTTTCTTGAGGATATTTTACGCTTTTGGTATGTCAACAGGTCAAATACAGGTTTGGAAGCTCAGAGGATCGAGCATTGGAGGCAAAACTGAGCCGGAGTGAGAAAGCGGAAGAAAAATGTAAGAATTGACAAAGCTGCTGCCATTACGCATAACACACCATCTGTTACGTGTAATGCTCCTCCCAATACGTGTAGGTTTCGGAAATGGGCAGAGGGGTGGAAAAAGGTGTGAAATACAAGGTCTCTGCCCTTATGCGTAACAACTTGAACATTACGCGTAAGGGATGGCAGGTTGACAGGCCCCGAAAGTTTTACGCGTAGATATTTGGCACGGAAACAAGGCATTACACGTAATAGCCTGGGCATTACGCGTAATGAGGCCCAAAAAGGCTGAAAGCCCAGAAGCTGTTTATTTATTCCCAGAACGCAATTTTTCTAGGGGGTGATTTTTCAGAGCAAAGACACGCTTGAGAGGCTGGAGAACTCAAAATTTGAAGGTGGATTCATATTTTCAAGAGCTTCCCACGATTGAAGATTGATTCATCATCGATTTATGTAATGACAACACTTTCTATTATGTTTCTTTTCTCTGTTATGATTAGCTAAACCCCCAAATGCTAGGGGGTGTCCCTGATTCGGATCTGTAACGACTCTGATATTATTATTGCAATAAAAATCTCTTTTCCATAATTGATTTAATCTTTTGTTGTTCTTAATGCTTGCTCTGTCGGACAAACGAGTTTGATTTACGATTAACGATTAGGCTGGACCGCCATTGTTAATGCTTTGCTTGAGATTATTCTATAGTAGATATCACCTAGGACTAGGGATACCCTATAGAAACCGGAACATTCTTGATAATTGAATGCTTAATTTCATCTTTAATTCTCTATGGACATAGGAATTAGGTTGGATGATTAAAGGTTTTCTCACTAAGGACTTAGGAGTAAACACCCTAAAGAACCGGTAATTAATTAGTTAAAATAAGTTGTTGCAGTGGTAATTCCAAGTTGTTACTGAATCGGATCTTACACCATCTCTAGCGTATTTTATTTACTTTTTATTGTATTTTAATTTCACTTTGAAAAACCCAATCCAAAACCCCAAAGCTTTTTGTTTAATTGAAATCAACTCCGAACTCTGTATCATCAAGCAGTCCTTGAGATTCGATACTTGGGATTTCCCCATTATTACTACATAGGCAGAATAATACACTTGCTATTTTTCCTACCAACAAGTCTATGAGAAACCTTTAATTTTTCTTTGTGTTCTTCAGGCAATTAGATGATGGTGCTTTAATTTTTGTATGCTATTCTCTGATAGCTAACATCATCTGGTTCTTTGCTTAACAAGGATCTCAAAGTCTTGAGTCAGGACAGTGAAATTAATGATTCTGCTAAGAACAAGATCTTGTTCATATAATGATTTATTCTAGATTAATACTCTGGAATGAATCATGGTACTGCTATTAGAATGTGGCATAAGGAGAATGAAAGTTTGTTTGAACATTTATGTATGATCTCATAGAAATATGAGTGTCATTATTTATATGTATTTGCCGCAGATATCAAAGAAAAGAGCAGATGCATCTTCTATGGCATTTATCAAAGGTTGTTTACAACATTTAATGGAAGAAGAGCCGACAACCCAGACTCAAATGCTAGAGGTACTGAGTTTGGTGAGAGAAGTGGAGTCATTGGTTTAACAACCATTGAATCAAAATCTACTCAAAGTGGTGTTCAGACTCTATGGTCAAGTCTGAATACTGATATGAGTCTGACCAAGAAAATAACAAAAAAGGGGTATGTTTATTCTTTTCTGGCTTACCTCTTGATTCAATGATATATCTGTGTAGGTGTAATACAAATTTTTTGTTAGATCTCTAGAGAAGTTCTTTTGAAAAAGGGTCTTCAGACATCTTTAGGAAGAAACTCTCTTGTATTTATCTATTCTAAATATTTCATTAAGCTAGATGATGACCATATTTATGGAAACAGTTTCCTCACTTTTTGTGATGTTACTGTTGTGTGTTAGCTATTGAAGGAAACAATTCAATATTCATCTATCACTCATGACTCTTGTTTCAAGAGGAAGTGTTAGTTCTGAATAGAATCTTGGAGACTTATGATAGACAAAAGATATCTCTCTCCCAATATAGTTCTACTAGACTCTGATGGATGATAGCTTCTGAAAGTTGTCAGATTCTGAGATTCAGAAGAGGATCCTTTACTTCTTATAAAGCAGTTTAAGTAAAATTTTTCCAAGCTTTTATAATACTTAAATTTTCATAAAGGTGAAATTCATCTAGTGGACTCAAGAAATCTGCTGGATAAGAATCTTTGGGTAATGATATTTTTTTTTTGGATACTTATTGTAACTATCCCATGTCTTGTGAAACATCATTTTGTCCGTCTTCTGACAATATTCTTATTCCTTTAGGAATCTTGTTTAGTTCTTTCCTTTTTATTTTCTCTTTGGTTGTGTGCTGATCAAACCAAACTTGAGATGAGTTTCTTAGTCAATTCTTCTTTGAATCAACTGGTTGTTATAAATGAAAAGTTTGTGGATTTTGATGAGTTGCTTAAGTTAGGCTTTAACTTCTGGAAGACTATGTCTGAATAAGGATGAAATGGATACTTTGAGATGCTCTGTGGTTTCACTTATCCAGATCTTGTCAAAGAGTTTTGGATTAATGCTTCCATTGTTGAGTTGCATTCTGAGTGTGTTATTCCTTCTAAAGTAACTAGTGTTTTTATAATAATAACCTCTAAAGTAATTGATAATGTGATCAATTATGAGGAGATTGGAGAAATACCAAGAACTCTTGTTTGGGAACACTATCTTCCTACTTGGCGTATCTTTGTAGATCCATCTAATACATCAGTGGTATCTAATCTTCGTCCTGATGCAGTTGTTTGGAATCAGATTCTGAATTCAAACTTACTTCCTAAGGATAATGATTTAGACCTTGTGGATCCTATTTAAAAAGATCTGCTTCTACTTCTCAATTTAGACTTGCAGATTGATCTTCCTCAAGTTATATTTGACTATTTAAAGAAGACACTTTCTTCCTTTCACAAGGGAAAGATTTTCTTCATTCCTTTTGGACGAGTTCTTTCAGAATTACTTGTTCAACAGGGAGTTATCTTAAGTTCAGAGGCTGATTTGTCTAAAATCTGGATAGACAAGTTTGAAACTATCTATGAAAGATTCTGATGTTAGATTTGTGCATAGTTATGCCTTGTAATTGTTAGAACCTTTGTATTAAGTTATCTTATTATTAAATCAAAGTTTGTTCATGTTGTTGTACAATTTAACTATTGAATATTTTTATTTATGGTTTTTCAAAAGAATTAAAAGTAATGGGAGTAAAAACTCAATGTGTGCAACTTTTATCATTAATAAAATGTAAGGATTACAAATTATTTAGACACTCTAGTCTGTTGGATTGGCCCTAAGGTATTCCCTATGAACATCTGACATGTCCAAATTATCTAAGTAATCTTGCCATTCTTCCTTGGCAAACTCCAAAGCCTCTTTTCTCAGTTGATTTCTTCATTTGGACCTAAAAGATCTTCTTCTTCTGTGCGTCTTCGCAAAGGACACTGAAGAGGTGAGAGCTTCTGAAGTCATCTGCTTGCTAGTAGATCCTTTAGATGCTGCTTTACTTTCATTTGCCTGAGTTGCTGCATTCAATATGGCTGTCTTTCTGAAATCTCTCTTTGGAACCCATATTTGTTTCTGTTTATACATCTTGGTGTTTTGAGGATTAAGTGATTATGAAAGTAAGTCTGCTATGAGTCCTTATATAGATGTGTTACATACATTGTTCCAAGCATCTGTTGTTTTAATATTAATTAAGTCTAATCAATGTCTTAAATAATAAATCTTGGAAATGTTATCTAACAGCCGGACCTATTAAAGATTATTTAACAGCTATGAATATTATAGTTAACTAGTTTAACTGTTGCTTCTAGTGTCAGTTTTACTTCATTAATGTTTTTCAGAAAATTAAAGGGAAGTTATTGAAAGTATTTGAATTTAATAAACAAAATTTGGTCAAAAAGTACTTTTTCATTAATTGAAGCATAAGGATTACAAAATATTGATTTAGAAGGAACTGCTTATGCTTAGTATAGATCCCTATCTAAGTCATTATGAGCCTTATGATGATAACAGTTGTCATAATCTATGTCTATCTTATCCTCATCAGCTTTTTCCTCGTCTACCTCTGGGATTGGAAGGTAGAACATCTTGTTGGACTGCCTTCTTCTCTTTGATCTCTTCATTATGTTCCTTCTGGGCCTCATCACAACTTCTGATGAACCTACCTTTGAAGTTTGTGTTGGAGCTACTGACGTTGCCTCTTCAGAAGTGAGCTTTACAGAGGGCACATGCCCAGTTGTGGACGTCTCAGAAATAACTCGGTTTTGTACGTTCTAGACATCTTGTCTTATAGAACTCTCAAAGATTTCTGAAACCAAAAAAGTCTTATGACTCTCAGCTGATGACTCCATGACTCAGGTGGATGTTGATGAAAATGAGTTAGGTCTGGATTGCTTTTATAATGACTTATGAGTAACTCAAACGACTGATTTAATACTTGATTCTTGGAACAGTAATGACCACTAAAAATTTAACTCATGCACTATATAATCCTTAATGACCCCATGTTACTTGATCTTTTTTCAACTTCTTGGAAACTGATCCTATAATGATGGCCTGTGATGCATTTATGACTGTAATTCTTTTCCTATAATAAAACTGAATTACTTTTTCTTGAAAGTAGTGTTTAGTATGATGTCTATAAAACTCAACTTTAGAATATTAGACTCAAGGGGAGCATACAAACCTCATACCTTGATGTTGCAGAGAAAATTATAACTGCCCAACATTGTCCTTTAAATACTTGTGTTTGTCATCATAAAAAAAGGGGAGATTGTTAGAACAAGATTTGTTCTTGACATATCTTCCTTGGGTTTTGATGATAACAAAGTATTGAAAGAACAATGGTTTATTTGGTGTGTGTTACATGTTCTTGTAACCCGAAATTTGACCTCCACTTTTTTGCCTTTTGCCTGAGCATGTGCAGGCGCATCATCAGCATACGCATTCACGCTTTTCTCTATGTGTTTCTTGTTACAGGATTTTTCAGGTTTAAGCTCGATTAATCACATCCTTCACAAGATTATCACATCATCAAAACAAGCACAAAACAAGGGTTTCCATGCCTATTCATCAAAACAAGAGGTGGAAAACCGAAACCGGGACCTCAGCATTTATTTTTGAGTGATCTGGGCAAATTTTGCCTAGAGTAACCGATTACTCAATATAGGGTAACCAGTTACTTAGTGTTAAGTTGCAGTTTCTGTTGCATTTTTAGGACAGCAACCCTGCACTCTCTTTGGTCTTTGATTCTACATTGTTCTAGCAGCAGGTGGAATATTCTAGACTCTTCAAGTGATCCATTGTCATTTACTACAATGTGACCTTTCCATTCAAGACTACCATGCACCTCATTTTCATAAATTATGAACCCTTGGATGTGAAGCTTCCATTGGGATTGCTACCGAGTTAACCTCCTAACTAACCGAGTTAACCGCTTGACTCGGTGAGTCAAGTGTAACTAACTCCTAGCCTAATTCCAAACCACCCAAAGCTAAGTCCAAACCAAATTCCAAACCTAGTAACTCCTTACCAAAACTCTATATAAACAAGCTTTCACTCACTCTTTCAAGGATCCACCAATTCATGAACCACAAACCCTTGAACACTATCCACAATCTCTCAACTATTTCTCACATTTCACTCTCAATTCTCTCATATTCTCTCTAAATTTTTCTGCAACTTCATCTTCTTCTACATTTTCTTCCCAAACCTCACCATAGCTTTTCACCATTGAAGGATAATCACTTATACATTGGAAGTGATTATTTCTTGAGCTTTACCTTCATCATCTTGCATTTACACTTGGTTTTCTGGAGTTTTGTTAGGTTTTGGATTCACCTCAAGTGCTTGATTCAAGATTCTACGGTTTGAATTCGTATTTGGGTAGTTTCGTCGCAATTTGCTCGGTTTCGATACGATTAGGCTAATTGAAGATTCCTCTGGATTTACTTGATTATTTTCATCAAGATCACTTTGCAACGATTACCAGGCCAAATATTCGGCTTGTAGGTAGGTAGATCTCACTCATTTTACTGTTTCGCACGTTTTTCGTATCATTCGCGATGTAGCTTCAATGCTTTTGTGCGTGAATTGATTTTGCATTGCATTAATCCATGATCTTGATGTATTAATTGATTCCATCACTGCTTATTTGTTGTTTTCAAGCTTTATTTTCGTGCACGAATTCATACCCTAGCATGTGGTGATTTAAGCAAGTGATTTGGATGCTTTAAGTGATTTTTCAAAAGCTGTTTTTGCCACTGTTACAGTGGTAACCGGTTACTCAATAGGAGGTAACCGGTTACTCTTCACAAAAATTGCTTCAGTGTTGCCATTTTCAACTGATTAACTGGTTACTCAATATAAGGTAACCGGTTACCCTGCACAAATTTCACCAAGTTGGCTTTTTCCAAGCAAGTAACCAGTTACCCTCTTTAGAGTAACCGGTTACCACTGTAACAGAGTGCCATTTTTGGTGTTTTTCAAGCTTTTTTGCCATGCTCTCTCCTTCTAACTTCCATTGGATTGATATGATTGATTTTATGGATGTTTTAGGTGTTGTTTCACTTCTGTTCGAAGCATGTTCATGAACGTTCGATGCACGCTTTCGATTATTCAATTTGTTCATATTGCATACACATGACCATTCTTGCACAATTTTGCTCACATAATGACATGATTTATGTTGCATTCTAAATGTCATTTGGTACTGTTTTGCACTTTCTTGCATTAAGTTTGTTCTTCAAAGAATAAGCTTAATCTTGCACAATCAATAATGCACCCTTTTGCTTTAATAATTTTTTATTCATTTGGAAAATTATTAGCATATTCCTCCCTTTTGATTAATTAATTGAAACTTTGTTTCGATTATTAATCATCCCTTTGGCGCTTCTCTTTAGGCTTCCTTTAGAGCTTTCTCTCTCGATCCCCTGCTGAGTCAGAGATTCGCGCGTCGTACGACACTAGAGCATTGTACAACTTGGAGTTGTTACGCTATTTGTTTCAACTTCTGCACTACACCCTGTGTGTTAGAGAAGGAATGAGAAGGGAGAATTCCTACTCTCATTCTGACTACTTCAGGTAGGGGACGAATGACCCTGTGCCTGGCTTAGTTACATCTATCCCTAGGCGGTAGTGTAGCGCGCGATTTTTGTCGGTGATGCGACCACCTTATCGCGGAAATTGGGTTTCTCCTCAATGAAGAGGAGTGGGTGCTACTTTCTGATTTATTATTTATCCCGTGAAGCTAGAAGGGAAATGGAAGCTATCTAAAACTAACCTTGCACGTGAATGTTTAACTGAATAAACTCTTAAAGAGATTCGGGGAGTTCGCGGTCAGGTTATACAATGGGGAGTTGTCAATTACCCATCCTATATGTGGTTATCCACAGGTTGTTAGCTTTAGGTTCTGCTTTATACTTGATGGTGTTTATCCGTTAATGGGTTGGGAAAGTTTCTTGGGAAATATGAGAGAGAGAGTTTTTGTTGATGTTCGAGTTTCTCTGATGTTTTTGGTAAGGTACTGGACCTAAGTTTTGATGGGTATGAAGGTACTGGACCTAGAGTTTTTGATTAGTATGCTCACTAAGATTTTCGCAATCTTATGCCTACGTATTCCTGTTTAAATGAAATAGGGAAATCAGAGCAATCGTAGTTCCTCCTATTCTAAGGGAGGAAAAAAGATATTTTGGTGTCTTGTTCAAAGCCCAAGATTGAAGCTAAAAGGTTGAGTATTTGTGTCTTGTTCAAAGCCCAAGATTGGAGCTAAAAGGTTTGACTGAGAGAGAATTTGTCATCTCTAAAGGGAGACATCTCGTGTGTTTATCACAACTGTGGGGTGACTGTTTATAAAGGAGAATACTTTAACTGGGATATGTGAATCCAGCAATGCCATAATTTCCTTTATGAGGGAATTGTCCTAAAGGAGAAAACTTTAACTCAGTGTTGAGCAATGTCATTTTTCCTTAGGAATCTTTCATGCTAAGAGAGGGACAGTGGCGTGGATGTAAATAATCCAGAGGCTTGCCGCTTACAGCAATTAGATGAAAGAGGAAGTTTTGCCAGGATAAGAGATGGACGACAGCTTGGATATTTGAATCAACAAGTATGCCTCTTATAGCAGCTATCTGGGATTAGGGGTTGTTTTGATTTATCTGTTTTGATGAGTGATAAACAGAGAAATGTCTTCCTACAGAAAGATTTTTATTTCTTCTGAGGGGAATGTTGTTTTTTTGTGCCTTGATCAAAGCCCAAGGTTGAAGCTAAGAGATTGATTGACTCCACTGGGGAAGTCCTTATACAAAGCCTAAGAGGAGGCTGGAAAAAGACTGACTCAACAAGAAAGTGTTTATCTCTCTTGTATAACGCCCAAGATTGAGGCTAAAGAGACGGACGCTTTGGGGGATATCATTATAGAAAGCCTAAGAGGAGACTAAAAGTTTGACTTTTCTGCGGAAATATTTTTTTTGTCTTGTACAAAGCCCAAGATTGAGGGTAAAAGGGATTTTGACTCCGCCGGGGAGGGTTTGTAAGTGTCTTGTACAAAGCCCAAGATTGAGGCTGGAAAGAAATTGACTTTGTGGGAAAGAAATCTTTGTCTGTCTTGTACAAAGCCCAAGATTAAGGCTATAATGAGATTTTACCGACTCGGCTGAGGATATTTTAAGTGTCTTGTACAATGCCCAAGATTGAGGCTGAAAAGACTATTGACTCTACTTAGGGATATTATTTCTCAAAGCCTAAAAGAAGGCTGGGAGGAATTGACTTTGCTGGGGAAGATATTTATCTAGAGCTTAAGAGAGGGTTACGAAGATTTTGACTTTGTTGTAGAAAGCTTATATGTGTCTTGTACAAAGCCCAAGATTGAGGTTAAAGAAGATGATTGACTCAACAAGAGAGTGCTTATATGGTGTCTTGTACGAAGCCCAAGATTGAGGCTGAACAAGCTGGAGAAATCATTATACACAGCCTGGGAGAAGGCTGACTTCTGCTAGGGGAAATCTTTATACCAAGCCTAAGAGGAGTCTGGAAAAGATTGACTCAATAAGAGAGTGGTTTTATCTGTCGCGTACAAAGCCCAAGATTGAGGCTAAAATGGTTGATTCAACAAGAGAGTGATGAAACGTTATTGACTCAACAAGAGAGTCTAAAAAGGTGATTGACTCAATATGAGAGTCTAAAAAGGTTAGCTCTGCTGGGGAGAATCATTGTACAAACCCCAAGAGGAGGCTGACTATGCTGAGGAATGAAAGGATCATTATACCAAGCCTAAGAGGAGGCTAACTTCTGCTGGGGATTATTGAGATCCCAGAGCAGGTCCAAACGGGGAATCAACTCTTGCTGAGGGTTACAGAAGAGTTGAGATATCAGAGACCTTGAGGTTTTGATTTGGGATAGTGTTATACTGATGACAAGATGACCCTGGCTAGGGATTTTTAGGAGAGAGACTGGGTTTTAGAACCCATGGGTTTTAACTCTGTTGGAGATTAATCCAGAATGACCAGGGTTTCTCCTATATTTGTAAAGTGCTTGAGAATGTCTTTGAGATCTTGAGAGGGGATTAGACTGTCCAAGTCTATTGGTATAGAAGAGTTTATCTTTGTATGATGCCCAAGAGGAGGCAGGTGTTTTAAGGGATGAGTATCAACCCTAAATTGGTCTGAGATTTGACACTGGAAAGAGTGCTCTAACAAAGGATGACTAAGTTCTGTCCTATACCTTTAAGAGGTCTTCAGGGTCCTTGTATTAAGCCCAAGAGAAGGCATGAGAACTTCTATGAAACCGGAGGGTCCTTGTACAAAGCCTAAGAGGATGCGGGGATGCTTTTAGGAAGCCTGTGGGTCCAAACTTAAGAAGATTTCAAGAAAAGTTTCACCGGGAATAATTTTTTCTTTAGTGAACAGTTCTAGGGTTTGAATAAATTCAAGAAAACTGAATTTCTTTGACAATTTCTAATAGTGACAAACTGAGAAAAGGTTCACCGATAATACTGCCTTTCTCTTTGTTCCATATTGTTTAAGCCCAAGAGAAGGCAAGACTGTATCTGGAAATCCTATGGGGATCTAGTTTTGACTCTATCAAAGAGTGACCAACTGGCTTTACCTAGTTCTAGACCTAGTTGTCGGGGAAAACTCTAAATAGATATACTAGTATATATATAGTTGATATATGACAAGTATTTAAAAGGATATGAAAGAAGGACTTACAAGGGAACAGCTTCCCACAATACAGTTATATATATATATATGAAAGCAAGTAAATGAAAGCTGATAAAAACTTACAGGTGAGCAAGCTTCCATGCTGTATTGTTAGTTATTCAAAGAAATTAAATAAAGTTTTGATAACAACTGTATATTTGAACCTAAATCAAAAGTTTGTTTTTGAAAATATTATTGGGGCTTATACAGAAGGAGAGGCCCAGATGAACAAAACAGTAATCTTACCGCTGTTTTAAAAATTGTATTGGGACTTATACAATGACTGAGGCCCAAAGAGGTTTGCTGTACAAAGGGATGGGTCTTACTACTCAAGAAGAGGCCCAAAGAGTTTGAAAAAAAAAAGAAAAGAAATGGGACTTACAACACAAGGGTAGGCCCAGGTTATTTTGTTTTGAACTGGCAATCGCACCGGGATTTTCTAAAGCACAGTGGGACTTATACAATGACTGAGGCCCAAAAAACCATTTATGTACAAAGATGGTTGAGTCTTACACTCTATTAGAGGCCCAAAGATTTATTTTTGTATAAGTGATTGGGCTTACAACTCAAGGAGAGGCCCATGGAACGACAGTGATCGCACCGTCGTTTTGAAAATTGTATCGGGACTTATACAATGACTGAGGCCCAAAATGGTTTTGGTTAAGAAAGAGATTGTGTCTTAAACTCTATTAGAGGCCCAAGTGTTTTGAAATATTTGATAAGGATCAAAAATCAAAGAAACCCTAATTCCATTTTCTTTTAAAAGTAATTCTTTAAAGAAATTCAGTAAAAAATGATTAAAGTACCAAATAAGTTTAAATAAACCACTTGTGATTTTTGGTTAAGGTTTGAAAAATGAGGTTTTAATCACAAAATGATTTATAACTCATTTGGTTTTGATTTTCAAGATAAAAATTCACTTTTAAAATGTTTAAAAACAATAAAAATGAATTTATTCACAAAAATTCCAATTATATTAAATAAATAATATAAATCTTATTTTTTTGTAGAATATAATACTTTAATATTTTTGTGATTTTTCAGAAAAAGAACCAATAAAAAATGATTAAAATTGAAAGAGAAATTAATTTTTCAAATCATTAAAAATAATATGAAAAATAAAATGAAAATGGAACAAGTGATAAAAAAGAGGTCTGGGGTCGCTCGCTCAATACACACAAACCAGTTGATCAACCACTGGGGCGCAATGCCAATTCATTTAATATATGGCAAATAATAAATATATAACAAACTTGGTTGAATTTCTGAAGAATGTCACCATAGTCATCTTCATCCTCGAGCTTGTGGAAGAAGCACCCTATCTCACTCGTTCCTCAACCAATTCTCATGATTCAAAAATGAAAATCGTGCGTTTTCAGATGAGGAACACAAATTGAGTCTTGTGCAACAAATCGTGCATTTCTCATGATCAACCTGATTCCTTCTACAACAAATCATGAGTCTTGTGCAATTGGGTGGCCATTTGATGACTTTGATGTTACAAATGTTATGTAAGAGTTTGGATCACCTCTATATGTTATATGTGAGGTGTGTGAACCATTGGTTTGGTTGGAATCACTGTCAAATGCAAAACCCGATAGTGACTTGCAAGAGAAGGTGTTTTTGGAGTGAAAGTGGTAATTTTGAGAAAGGCATCTGTTTAGGACCTTTGGTGTACTCAAACTGATCACAATTGTGGCCTATTTATAGTGTGTCAAGTTTGTTTTGCAAGCAACAGTGTGTGGCAACTGCAGCAGGCCTTTGGCCAATGTGGATCAAATGGAATCTCAAGTCTCCTCTAGCCATTGACTTGAGATTAGAGCACATGCCTATGGTCTTCTATTGTATGAGCTTATCTTGACTCATTTGGTTGATCATGGACTGATACATGCCAGCTCTATGCATCCATTGAATGTCTCAAAACAAAAATGGAGTCTTGAGGCATCTTTAGCTTTTAAGGATAACACACCTATATGTAGTTCCAAAGACTTGGAAGGCTTATGGATCAGTGTTTTTTCCTCCTTGGTCTCGCCCTGAGGTGTGCAGATGGATAAACATGTCTTTGATGACTCATAATATGCAAATTCGACCAAATGCACAATTCTGACTTAGTGAAAAATCAGATTTTGGAGCTAACTTCCCATGGACGTATCTCTCAGCTCAAAATGAATTAGAGAGACTTCTTGTACTTTTTGAAAAGCTTGAATGATGTACTAAAACATTGAAATTGAAGATATCATTGATTCATCTTGGATCAATGTGAAAAATGCCTTGGAAGTTTTATGTTTCATGCTGAAATTACAATGAAGAATTTTCACTAAGTGTTTTTTGACATATTTTGGTTTTTTCACCACTTTGATCCACTACTAACTGAAAATCCATGAAGAATTGGAACTTGATGTAGTTGAAGCTTTTTTAGAGTGTAGCAAGAACTACAAATCCAGCTTTGGATCACCCAAAATGGTTGCTTGGATCTCAAGTTATGGTCCTTGGAAGTTGGTACCCTAGCCACTTTGTTCCATAACTTAGAAAAATTCTAAGTTTTTTTATGGTTACCCCTTTAGCAAGTTAACTCACTTTGTTTGATTTTTCTTGATGAATGATGATTCAAATTACATATTAACATTGTTTTAGGGTTAAGGAACCTTGGTTCACCAAAAATCCAAAAAGTCAAACTTGGACTTTTGTACAGTTGACTTTTTCATCAGATGAAATTTTGACTTTGTGATCCTTTTGTGAAATCAATCCCTGGGTTCAATTAAACTTCATGGATGGCCTCCAAGGGTATTTAGGAATGTCTTAGACCCCTTCCCAAGGTTTGAGATCAAGGGTAGGTCAACATTAAAGGATAGGGTTTGACTTTTTCCCATCAGAAACCCTAATTTGTTATAAGATGGTTTTGAGCTCTTGTGGCTTATGATTTGAGCTATTTGAGTCAATCAAATCTTGTAAACATGTCAATATGATGTATTTGAGGTCTTTGAAGTACATTTTGGAGCTTCAAGCCATGCCTCACTTCATAAGTTAACTCAGAGGGTTGAATTAGGTCAAAACCTATATTCCTGATTCTTTGATAGATGGAACTTCAAAGTGATTTTGCCATTGTGGGTGGGATCTTGAGATCCTTTTGAGCTTATTGGACCATACATTGAGGTATTAGCTCATGTCCAGATGGAAATTTTCATCTGGAGGCCTCAGTCGACCAAAACCCTAATTTGGGGACACAGGCGATCTTGAGGCTTGATCCACTTAGAATGCTGCAACCTTGTGCTTGATTCTTGATGTGTGAGTCCTCTTGACCCTTTGTGGGTGTTTTGAGAGGCTAGACAAGTTGAATATCATGTCATTTCTTGATTGATCCTTGTCTAGATGCTCTGAGAGGGCTCAAAACCCTAATCTTTGATTGTAGTGAATGCTCAACCATCTTTAAGGAGATTGATGAGGCATGATGGTTCATCCATATTGTGATGATGATTTGCATAATGATGGAAACTCTTGGTGGTCTAAATTTGGGGTATGACAGGTAGTGTATCTCCTTCCCCAGTCGAGTCGATCCTTGGTCACTCCTATCTCTTGCAATCCCTTTTGATCAATCCTTACCTTCTTGGTTAAGATCATTGTCTTGGGGATAGCAAAATATCTTTGTTTCAATACCCTGTTTTCTTTTCTTATGGTCAGTCATTGCTTTTGATTCCCCAAGAAGACTCTCTTTTCCGATTTAACACAGTTTTTCTATTAAAACAGTATCCCCAGGAGTTTGCAACCTTCTCTTGGTTCTTCTCCTTTGTTTGGCTCACCACTGCCTGTCAGTTAAAACTCCAATTTGTACGTCTTCTCAGTTAACAATAGTCTATCTGTTAACACACTGATTTCCTTTTGGGTTAATCACCTTCTCTCGGTTAATCACCCATTCTTTCAGTTAACCATAGCGAGTCTGTTAAAACACTGAACCCCTCTTGAGTTAATCACGTTCTCTTGGTTAATCACTCATTTCTTTTCGGTTCATCACAGTTTCTCTGTTAACACTAATTCCTCAGCGGTTAGCAACCTATTTTGGTTCAATACCCTTTTTGTTGATCAAATACAGTTTGTTCAGTCAGTATCAACATCCCCTTTGGGTCACAACCTTCGCTTGGTTCTACACCCGTCCTTTTGGTTGATCACAGTCTATCTGTGAAAACCTTTTCTCCTTACATAGTTGTAATTTTCTCTTTCCTCGGTTAACCACTGTTTATCAGTTAATATGCCGAAAACCTTTCAGAGTCAAACACCTTCTCTTGGTTCAATACTCTCTCCTTTTTGGTTCATCACAGCCTGCCTGTTGACACCAAGTCTTTTATCCTCTCCAGAGTTGTTATTTCTTTGTCTTCGGTTAATCACTACCAGTCAGTTAATGTACCAAATCCTGTTTCTCGTGGTTTTGACACCATTCCTTTCGTTTTTCCCCAGAGCGGTCGCCCTTTCTGCTCGGGTTTTCCCAGTAGAGTTCCCTTTTCCCATAAGAGTTTTATCTCTTTTCCTCTCCGGTTAACCACTGCCGTTCAGTTAATATACCGAAAATTTATCCTTTCGATCCCCCAAGAGGGTCACTACCCTCTGGTCCCTAGCACTGTCACTTAGTTCTCTTACCTCCCCAGTGGAGTATTTTCTATCATCTTTCTTCATTTCTCCTTTCTTGGTTAGGACACCAATCCTCTTTGTTATCCCCAGCGGATCTACCTTTTACCTTCTTTTGCTCTTGGTTTTGACACCACCTCTATCTTTTCTTTCTTTTTCCGTCTTAGTTCCCCGAACTACGAAAGCTCTGATTCTGCATTCATTCAAATGTATGATACGTAGGCACGAGATCGCGATGATCTTGGCGAGCACCCTTCCACCCTCTCCGCTCTGTGCCCTTTCTTTTCCCTGGTCCCAGGAACTACGAAGCTCTAATTTCCTCATTGCACTATGAGGGTACGTAGGCACGAGGTCATAATCCTCCGCGATTACTTTCTTTCTTCCTTTTTTTCTCTTCTCTCTCTCCCCTTCTTTTAGCTAGAAGCCTTTAGATAGATAATCCATCCAAGCCTAGAAGCAAGCAAAATGGTACCCGTCGAGTACGACGGATGCGTAAGGTGCTAGTACCTTCCTTTCGCATAACTGACCCCTGTTCCCGTTTCTCTTCCCCTTGGGTTTTATCGATATTTTCCCTGTCCTTTGGGACTAAATAAAGTTCTGTGGCGACTCTGTGTTATCTTTGCGTGTGTGATTCACTCAGGTATAAACCAGCCATCTTCACATGTGTGCAGTGTAATACCCTAATTTTTACCCCTAAGATCCCACAGGTCTTTTTCATTTCATACCACAAACAAGATCACACATTGGTTCCCTCTTTTATAGGATTGTACCTTGCAGGGATCTTTGAGTTTGTGCGCGTTTGTCAGTTGTTTCATTGCTTAATTTGTTTATGTTTACTAACCATTAATTAAAATATAAAAATATTTTGTTTTCTTTCACTAACATTTTTCAGGGGAAGAACAGGTCAAAAATACCAAAACATCAGTCCCTCAGCTCGAATGGATTTCATCTGAATAAAGTCAAAGTTGATATGTGATTAATTCAAAAATTATCTGATCAAGAGTTTCCAAGATTTAATTGATTATCATTCAAGGGACTCCAAGGTTCATGTGTTTATTTCCATGCCTTCTTTGACCAACAAGAATATCGAGCCAAAGCCAAGACAACACATCAAAAAGTCATTTTTCCCATTTTTCACTGTGTTAATCGATTAACCTAATTGCACTGTGAAGTGGTTAATCGATTAACACGTGCAATTTTTGAAAAAATGTGCCAAATTCAAATTCTGCAGCAATTGGCACTAATTTTCACCATTTTGATCACATGTGGAATATTCTATACCATCTCATTTTAATTCCCTACATCACTTTGATCATTTCCCACCATGTGCCATCACTAATCACCACTCTTTTGTGATTTCCCTCCAAATTTGAATTTCAATCCTAATTTTGATCTTCCAATCCTAATTCCAAACCACCAATTTTCCCAAGCCTAAACTCTATAAATAGAGGCTTCATTTCATTCATTCTTCAAGCTTTTGATAGCCAACAAACCTCTTGCAAATTATCTTCCCAACCACAAATTTTCACTAAAGATCACATTTCTTCCTTTGAAAATTAACAAGAATTCACATTGAATCTTGTTCAACTTTGAGCTAAAACTTCATCCATTCTTGTTTTTGTTCATCAATTATAGCAGATTAAGGCTTTGGAGTGTAGATCTTGAAGCAATTTGAAGGAATTTTCAGATTTGAAGTGGTAATTCATCTCTCACCATTGTTGAAGCTTCATCTTCATCTTCCATAATGTAGATCCTTGGTGAATTCTTGTTACTTGATCCTTTGGATCTTGTAATTGTGTTTGATTGCTGGTTTTTGCTGCTGTTTTACTCAAAAATTCATGCACAATTGAATTCTTGATCCTAAGATGTTTGAAGAAATGAGTGATCAAGGATTTGGCAATTTTCAAACCGATTCTCTGCTGTTTTTACAGTGTTAATCGATTAACCAAAACCAATACATTTAGGTTAATCGATTAACAAATTGTTTCTGCACAAAAATTGGAAGTTTACAGTGGTTAATCGATTAACATAATTACACGGTGAGATGGTTAATCGATTAACCAGCCTCCAGAATGTGTTTTTTGCTTGTTTTTGGGGCTATTGTGGTTTTTCTTCCTCCTTCTTCCCCTTTCTTCTTATTTTAGCCTTGAAACACATTATTGAGATTAATTTCTCTTCAATTTCAATGGACTTTGGATATGGTTAGAGTAATTAAACATTCATTAGTTCAAATCTATCTTTAAATGAATTGTTGAATTCATTTGAGGTGCTTTGAATTAGTGATATGTTTTCACACTTAAATCTATCAATTAAAGGTGATTGAACTTGAAGATGAAAGGTTCTTGACTTTGTAGTTCCATTTGGCTTTCTCTTCATCTATTTCTTTTTTTATTTTGATCAATGAAAGTCTTATGGATCTTAGAATTTCTTTGTTGAATTCTTGATCAAGACTAGATCGTTACCTATTTTCTTTTCGTGCGGTATTGCTTTCGGATGACGATCTACATATCGTTCATCTAGCATGCATTAGCACAAAGAGCTATTGACCTGCCTCATTGTAGGGTAATTACTCCGTAAATTACTCGGCGATTGCTTAACATAGCGCAACATTTGTCCCTCTTTATCCATTTCGGAATTTGAACTTTTGTGATCCGGACCTTGATTGGTCGCGTCAACCCAATGGTGATTGATCTTTTGCATTAGGTCCATAATCTTTGAAACTTGGCGTTGTAGAGGCTTTGGTTCTACCAATCTTCTGTCAAGTTAATTAACTTTGGCCTAAGTGCATTGTTTAATCGCTATAGTTCATAACGCGAAACAGAATAATTCTTGAAGGCTTATGGCACTAGAGCCTTGTGCTACTAACCACTAACTTCTAACTTTTAAGTTTCCTTCTCGCTCCCTATCTCTCTTTATTTTTTATGCTTTATGCCATTTTATCATATTATATTTATGTTTATGTCATTTTTCTTTTGTCCACTTGGACCATTTTATCTTGTGCTTTTATTTTTTTTTGTCCATTTGGACTTAAAACATTAATAAAGGATTAAACCACTAAAAGACTTGTGCTCTTAATTTTTGGACTATGGCCACTATCCCTTGCTTTGGAGGACCTATACTCTTGATTATGGACTTATGGACTTAGAATTAGGATCCTAACCTATGCTTGGGAGTTTGTGATGGAAAACCTTGGATTTTGGATACTTGGAGTCCTCTTTTGAAGACATATTTTGAATCAAGACCAAATCAAAAAGGGAAAATTGCTTATGCTATGGAGCTTGTCCATGTGGTTAGATCTTTCTTATCCTTAACTTTTATTTTATGCACTAGGATAGTCACTTCTTCTCCACCCCTTCTTCAATTTTCAAAACCTTCTCCCTTTTTTTAAAATCTTCTTGATTTCAAACTATCACCTCTTTCATAATAAAACCTTGACTTCGGTCAAATGATTTTTAAGCTTTGTTTTCTTTAATAAATGTTAATCAATATTAACCATATTTTGACCATTTCATAAAAACATAAAAAATACAAAAAACTCATCAAACTCTTTTTGTGCTTTGTGCACTTTTCCTTTTAAACTTTTTCATAAGTTTAGACATGATTCATCTCTTTAAGCGGAATTATTCACTTAGAAATGACGACTTGTCTTTACACTTAAAATCAACCAAAACAAACAAATTTTTGTTCATTGTACCACGAACTACGGGGTTTTGATCCTACATTGCACATCGTGGGTACGTAGGCATGAGGCGATAAGTCTCTCCAAACACAAAAATCTTAAAAAATATTTCTCTTCTCATCCCTCCCAATCTCTTTCAAGCAAACCATTTTCAAACCAAAAAGCATGAATACATCAAAGGGCTCCTATAGAGTACTATAGATGTATTGGGTGCGTAAGTAGATGGCGACTCTTGCTTATTTTTGAGTTGAGTTAATCAATAGCTGTAGCGAGCGATTTTGGACGTGGTTCTTAAGCAATGTCACTCTGGGGTACTACATGTCGATTCATTTTTTATCCTATTGAAGTTGATGAAGGAAGGTAAATAGATGTCTCCAATTAACCCTGCTTGCATACTGAGTTTAAACAGATGACTGTTGGTTTACAGATGCGGTTTAGATTGTGGGCCTCTCCCTGCTTATTATGCTAAGAATGAAATGATGGGACTATGCTATTGGTAGGATGTTAGGACTGATGCTTTTCGATTTATGTATGAAGGTACGGGATTTTGTGTTTTTTTATTAGTGTGCTCGCTAAGATTTTTCAATCTTATGCCTACGTATTCCCGTTTAATGAAACAGGGAAATCAGAGCGATCGTAGTTCCTCCTATTCTATGGGAGGAAAAGGTTGTTCTGGTGTCTTGTTCAAAGCCCAAGACGTGAAGCTAAAGGTTGTTTGTATCTTGTTCAAAGCCCAAGATGTGAAGTTGAAGGGTCTATTTGTATCTTGTTCGAAGTCCAAGATGTGAAGCTAAAGGGTTTGACTTTAGAGCGAATTCGTCATCTCTAAAGGGGAATATTTGGTCTGTTTATCACAACTGTTAGGTGACTGGTTATAAAGGAGAATTACTTTAACTGGGATACGTGAATCCAACAATGCCATAATTTCCTTTATGGGGGATTTTAACCTGAAGGAGAAGACTTTAACTCAGTTTAGAGCAATGCCATCTTTCCTTAGGAATTTCTCATGCTAAAAGAGGGACAGTGGCGTGGATGTAAATAATCCAGAGGCTTGCCGCTTACAGCAATTAGATGAAGGAGTTGTTGATGTTTGTATACTGTCAGCAAGGCACAGATTTTGATGCTAAATGGTTGATTGACTCAAGCGAGGTTTCCTTATACAAAGCCTAAGAGGAGGCTATTGACCCAACAAGAGGGTGTTTTTATGCGTCTCGTCTGAAGCCCGAGAGAGAGGCTAAAAGGGTTGACTCAACAAGAGAGTGCTTTTGTATGTGTCATGTACGAAGCACAAGACGGAGGCTAAAGGTGTTTGACTCAACAAGAGAGTCTTTGTACCTCGTACGAAGCCCGTGATGGAGCCTGAAAATGTTGGACTCAACAAGAGAGTCTTTTATACTCAACAAGAGAGTGATCTTTGTATCTCGTACGAAGCCCGAGATGAAGGCTAAAGGTTTGACTCAACAAGAGAGTCTTTTATACTCAACAAGAGAGTGTGAATAGGTTAGCTCCGCTGGGGAGAATCATTGTACAAAGCCCAAGAGGAGGCTACTTATGCTGGTGACTGTTTCAGTTTAGTGACAGGTCCAGTATGTTGGATAAAGAGAAAATCAGTTCTTATATGGGTAATGTTGTGCTCAGGGATTGATCAGAGGATCAGGGATATTTCCTGTTCTTTAAGGAAATGGGAAATCCAAAGGGTATTGAGACTGTCCAAGTCTACTGGTGTTTTGAGAAATCGATTCTCAGGTAGTGGATCATCTTTGTATGTTACCCAAGAGAAGGCTGGTATATTAAGGGATGAAGGTCAACCCACTAACAGGTCTGACACTTGACTCAGAAAGACAGCTCTAGCAAATTGATGACTAGGTTCTATTCCTATACATGTAGAGGTCTCTGGGTCCTTGTACTAAGCCCAAGAGTAGGAATGAGAGCTTTTAAGAAGCTGAAGGGTCCTTATACAACGCCTAAGAGGAGGTGGGGATGCTTTTAAGAAGCCTGTTAGTCCCCAAACCACGAGATGTTCAAGACATGCCATTCACCGAGAATAGATCAAGCCAGGAAAGTCCGAGAATTTGGAAGAAACTCAAGAGATGCCATTCACGGAGAAAAGATCATCTCTGGGAAGTAGAGTCTCTTTGACAATTTCTAAGTGTGATAGTCTGAGAAAGGGTTCACCGAGAATGCTGCCTTTCACGTCTCCATATTGTTTAACTCCAAGAGGAGGGAAGACTGTATCTGGAAATCCTATGGGGATCTAGTTTTGTTTGTATTTGAGAGTGACCAACAGGGCTTTACCTAGTGCTAGACGTAGTTGCTGGGGAACACTCTAAATAACTATACTAGTATTACACATTGGATATTTGACAAGTATATAAAAGTTTGTGAAAGAAGACTTACAATGAGCAGCCCCACAATACAGGTATATATATGAAAGCGGATAAAGAAAGCGGGTAAACACTTACTCGGTTGTAGAGCTTCCATGCTGTTTTTTTAGTTTGTTCAACAAAGAGAGCTTTGATAACAATATTATATTCAAAATCAAAGGAGAAGGTGCTTTGAAAAGATTGTTTGGGGCTTACAGCTCAAGGAGAGGCCCAAGGTTTTATCAGTGATTGCACTGTTGTTTTGAAATTGTACAGGGAATTATACAAGTGACTAAAGCCAAAAAAAGGTTTTCTGTACAAAGGGATGGGTCTTACACTCTCTCAAGAGGCCCAAAGGTTTATTTTTGTACAAGTGGTGGGGCTTACAGCTCAAGGAGAGGCCCAAAAAAGGTTTTGTTTTAAAAGGCGACGATCGCATCGAACTTTTTGATGGTATCGGGACTTATACAATAAGTGAGGCCCAAATTATTTTGGTTTTTAAAAAGGGTTGGGTCTTACACTCTACTAGAGGCCCAATGATTTTTAAAGAGTGGGGCTTATAACACGAGGGTAAGCCAAAGGTGTTGATTTTTGAACTGGCGATCGCGCCGAGGTTTTCTTTTAACGCAGGGGGACTTATACAATATCTGAGGCCCAAAATTGTTTTGGTTAAAAGGGGATTGGGTCTTACACTCTATTAGAGGCCCAATGATTTTTAAAGAGTGAGGCTTATAACACGAGGGTAGGCCCAAAGGTTTGGTTTTAAACGGGCGATGATCGCGCCGAACTTTTGAAATACAACGGGACTTATACAACATTTGAGGCCCAAAATTGTTTGTATTTACAAAGGATTGGGTCTTACACTCTATTAGAGGCCCAAAGAGTTTGAAAAAGTTTAATGAGGGTTGAATTAATTAAAAACTCTAATTTGTTTTCAAAAATGTAGTAATTGAATAAAAATTCAATTAAAATGATCAAAATTGTTAAACATGTGGAAAACAAATTGTGATCTTGGATTAATATTTCAAAAATTAGGTTTCTATCTACAAAATGATTGGAAATCACTAAAATTTGAAAAATCAAGAGGGAGAACATATTTTAAATGTCAAAAAATAATTAAAATATTAATTCTTTACAAAAATATCAAGTATATAAAATAAATAATATTTTTGTGATTTTTTGGGAAAATAAAATATTTTAAGATTTTTGTGAATTATTAAAAAAAAGAATCAACTCAAAATCATTAAAACTCAAAGAGAAATTAATTTTTGAATCAATTAAATAAAATCACAAAATTCAAATATTCAAATTTTCAAAAAAGGGCGCCAAGTACAAGGGCAAGAACACGCGCCACCCTCTGTTTCTGCAAATTTGCGTTTTCTATCGAATCTCACTGAATACTTGATGATATCATGCAATCTACATATCAATCTACTCGTTTTAACCTCAAGATCATGTCTATGGTCTTTAATTTCATTTATTTTAAACATGGAATAAGAAATTAATGAGAAACCTCAAGAACCCTAAAATTTGCATGAAGGTTCAGAAATTCCATACACGATTCAAACAAAGTAATTGATTGAGGGAAAAAACTCTATGCATGATTATGAACATATGGCCAAATTATTGTGCAGCAAAAAATGCATGGATCATAGAGTTAGAAGAGCTCATGCTTACCTCTTGCAGCTGGTGATCGTGTTTTGTGTTAGAGGTGCTACAGCTTGGTTCCAAGGATATAGACAGCTTCCCTATGTGCTATGGAGTGTGTCTGGATGCTTGGAGTGGATTGAAATGATCTGGAACTTGAGATGGTACCCCAACTGCAAATCTGTCAAGAACTTGAGCAATTGGCTAGTGATTTTGTGATTTTGGTGTTCCAGATGTTGTGTGAGTGTTTAGATCACTTCTATATGATGTTTATAAGGTGTGTGTGTGTGATTAGATCACTTCTACATGACAGTTTGCAGCAAGGCATGTTGGCATTGTCATATCTCATGGCTCAAGTGGACTTTGATGGAGTTCTTGGCCATTTTGGAAAGCCCTCATATGATACAACAACTGTTTGATCATAATTGGTTTTGATACTTTTTGGATCCAAGTGAAAAATGCCCCTACATTTGGAAAAATGTGAAGGCAGATTCTGACTTAGTGAAAATTTCACTAAGTGTTGGAAAAAAGTGACATTTTCACTTTTTGTGATTTTGATCATTCCATAACTCAAAATCCATGAGGAATTGGAATGAGTTATGTTTGAAGCTTTTGTAGAGTGCCATGAGAGCTACAAATCTAGCTTTGGATGGGAAAAAATGACCTTATGGTTTAGGAGTTATGATCCTCCAAAGTTGGTACCTTAGCCACTTTGTTCCATAACTTAGAAAAATTTCTAAGTTTTTTATGGTTACCCCTTTTACAAGTTATCCCACTTTTCTTGATTTTTCTTGATGAATGATGATTCCAACCACACATTAACATCATTTTAGGGTTAAGGAACCATAATTGACCAAAAAATCAAAAAGTCAAACTTTTACTTTTGGGCACAGTTGACTTTTTATCAGATGAATTCCAAACTGTGCGATCCTCTATGAAATCAAGTCCTTGACCTAAATCAAACTTGATGGATTGATTTCATATGTGTTATAAGGTGTATTGAATCATGTCCTAGGGTTTGGGAGCATGTCCTGGTCAAAAGTCAAAGATACAGTTGACTTTTCTCGTGAAACCCTAATTGTGGTTCTGATGAACTTGAAACTTGTTGCTCAAGCTTCTTGGACCAATCCATTGTTACAAATGGATCAATTTGGTATATTAGAGACCCTCAAATCATGTCTTGAGGTCTTAGCTCATGATTTGTCCCCAAAAGTCAACTTAGGGGTGAATTAGGTCAAGAAACCCTAATTCCTGATTTTTTAGTGAATGCATCCCCTGAGGCTAACTTGACTTGATGATTGGGTCCATGATGTCCCTTGGATTATCATAGATTATGCTTTGAAGCATTGGCTCATGCCCAAAGGAAAATTTCCATCTAGGGGCCCTAGTTAACAAAAACCCTAATTTGGTGACACTGGCGATCTTGAGGCTTGATCCACTGGGACTGTTGCAGCCTTGTGCTTAATCCTTGATGTGGGAGTCCTCTTGATCCATTGTGGATGTTTGAGAGGCTAGACAAGTTGAAGATCATGTCATTCCTTGATTTATCCTTTGTCTAAGAGCTCTGAGAGGGCTTGAAATCCTAAGTCTGATTGTAGTGACGACTCACCCATCTTTGAGGAGACTAATGAGGTATGATGGTTCATCCATATTGTGATGATGATTTGACCAATGATGGGAAATCTTAGTGGTCAAAATTTGGGGTATGGCAGATGCCCCTATTTAATCTTCTTAGACCCGAAGGTGTGAATGGCGAAGGTATTCGGGCATTCGGGGTGCAAGATGATTAAATATCGGAATACCTAAAATTTTGATAGCGGTTATGAATGGTAGATCTGCTTCCCCTCAATGCTTAGACAAGGTAAAACTTCCCCTCGATCCTGGTCTTCAGCCAAGGAACTGGTCTCAATTTCAAAAATGAACTTCCCCTCGATCTTGGTTTCCTACCAAGGAACTGGTCTTAGTTTCTGAAATAAACTTCCCCTCGATCCTGGTTTCCTACCAAGGAACTGGTCTTAGTTTCTTTTGTCAATAAGCTTTCTTGACAAGGGACGCTATTCGCAGTGATTTCCCTCAAACTTCTCGCCGAATTTTCCTAGGGAGATGCCATTTGACGGAAAAAGTTTTGATGTCAGACTTGCTGGGGAAACCTATTTGTCTGAGCTGTAGATGTGGTCAAACTTCTCCATTGGAGATGCCATTCGCTGACTCTACTGGGGAAAAAGAGTCTCTTGAGAGATTGCCTTCGCTTAGAGATATTACATCATACTTTTCTCAGAGATCTTCTCGAAGAAATGCCATGTGATGTGATCCAATTTTGAGGTGCTGATGACTTCATTAACATCGACTCTCCGGAGAGCAAAATCAATGCATTGCTGAAAGCATTTAGTTGTGAGGCTTTCTCTGGGGATTTTCCCTAATCCGGGAAAGCGACGATATCATCTTCAATGGCGAAGAGTGACATTTATTGAATGTTTCTCTGGTCTTTCAGAGGTTCAAGTTATCAAAGTGGACGAGGACCGGTTCTAATCCAGAAATAAACTGGAGGAGAGATTGTACAGATGCAACATTTCCTGACGAGGAAAGAACCGACAACTCGATTGTGAAGACTTTTATCACTAGGGGACAAGATCGACTAGAGTGATAGTGATGCAATATGAAAATGAATGTAAATCAATAATGCATGATGCATGTATGTATATGCTGAAAAAATTGACACGGCATATAGACTAGTAGATGAACACGACTGGATATTCGGCCACAGTGGGAGATAAAAAGTATCGCTGGTTCAAGATAGCAATTATGCCTTGCTTAGGAGAAGTAGTCCCTGTGGGGGAACAACCGCTGATCGGGCTTAGGAGGTAAGAACTCGGCCGAGGGGTGTCGGGCGGAATATTCGCATCTGAAACAGTTGATCCTTCATTCAGGCATACTGGTTTAGAAGGAGTACTTTGATTCTGCACTTTGAAGCTCGCTTACTTTTGGAGAAGCGGTTGAGGTTCTTTTGATGTTCAACAGTCAAAAGAATTGCCATCTTTATGTTAAAAGCAGAAAAAGTTTAACAAGTAAATTCATTTTTATTTTATTTCAAGAATCGTTAATTATGTTAAAATGTTGTTCTATAAAGCTAAATCAAATAAGAATTGTAAACAAAAGCATAAGGGCTCAAATTTTATTGATAGGATGAAAATCAGCCAAGCGCGTGATTCCATGGAGTATTTACAAAGTTAAAAAATGGTAATTTAAGGGAAAAGGGCTACATTGAAACATAACGACCACTATCCTTCTACCAACTTTGAATTCTGACATCTTGAGCTTCTGTCGAAGATGACCCTGACTGGAGTTTTTCTTCTGATGGATGGCATTACCGCTGCTAGGGAATTTTCCCCTGTCGAACATAGTTACTTGCCATTATCCCTAACTTTTGCCTGGATTGTACTTTGAGATTTCCAATCCACCGGGATGATTTTTATTATGTCTCTAATTTTTTCCTGGACTGCCCTTTCGGGTTTTCAATCCACCGAGACTCTTTTTTTTTTTAGTTTAGGTGAAGTATTTCTTGACTACATCAACATTTGTGGGATAGGAAAATACCTCTCCGTCCATGGTTACGAGTCTCAAGGCGCCGCCTGAGAAGGCTTTCTTGACCACATAGGGGCCGTCATAATTCGGAGTCCATTTACCCCGAGAATCACTGAGAAATTATTGTATCTTTTTTAGCACAAGGTCTCCTTTCCTGAAGACACGAGGTCAAACCTTTTTGTCGAACGCCTTCTTTATTCTTTGCTGATACAACTGACTGTAGGATAGTGCCGTTATTCGTTTCTCCTCGATCAGGTTTAGTTCGTCGTGTCGACTTTGACACCATTCAGCCTCTGTTAGCTTAGCTTCCATCAATATCCGGATTGATGGAATCTCTACTTCTATGGGGAACACTGCCTCCATGCCATATACTAGAGAGAAAGGGGTTGCCCATGTTGAAGTGTGGACAGATGTACGATAACCGTGAAGAGCAAAGGGTAGCATTTTGTGCCAGTCTTTGTAGGTTATAACCATTTTTTGAACGATCTTCTTGATGTTCTTGTTAGCCGCTTCTACCGCTCCGTTCATCTTGGGTCGGTAGGGAGATAAGTTATGGTGTTTCATCTTGAACTCAGAACACAACTCTTTCATCATCTTATTGTTCAAGTTGGATCCATTATCGGTAATGAGCTGGCTCAGAACACCATAACGGCAGATGATATTGTTTTTGATAAATCGGACTACCACTTGTCGGGTTACATTAGTGTATGACGCTGCTTCGCCCCACTTGGTGAAGTAGTTAATGGCTACCAGGATGAACCGATGTCCATTCAAAGCTTTGGGTTCAATCATGCCAATCATGTCGATTCCTCATATGGAAAAAGGCCATGGGGAAGAAATAACTTTGAGATGTGTTGGCGGTACATGGATTTTGTCGGAGTATATCTGACACTTGTGACACCTCCTCATGTACTTGTAGCAGTCAGATTCCATGGTCAACCAGTAGTACCCTGCTCTCAAAATTTTTCTCGCCATTATGTGTCCGTTGGCATGAGTGCCAAAGGATCCTTCATGAATTTCTTTTATCAGCATGTTTGTTTCTGGTCTGTCTACGCATCGGAGCAAGACCATGTCAAAATTTCTCTTATAGAGTGTATCACCACTCAGGAAGAAACTGCCTGCCAGCCTTCTGAAGGTTTTCCTGTCTTTCCTTAGTGCCCCAGGTGGGTACTCTTGTTTCTGAAGGAAGCATTTAATATCGTGATACCAAGGTTTGTCGTCTATGACTGCTTCAATCGTGAAGATGTAAGCGGACCGTTCAAGGCGCATTATGTCGATCTTAGGTAAGTCGGTCCATTGACCTACACTAATCATGGAAGAGAGGGTGGCTAAGGCATCAGCCATATGATTCTCTACACGAGGGATATGATGAAACTCGATTCTGTCAAAAAATGGTAACAACCTTCTCGCATAGTCTTTGTAAGGAATCAATCCTGATTGGTATGTGTTCTAATCTCCTTTGATCTGATTGATAACCAAAGTTGAGTCGCCATGTACATCCAAGTTTTTGATCCTTAAATCAATTGCTTCCTCGAGACCCATAATACAAGCTTCGTATTCGGCATCGTTGTTTGTGCACTTGAATGTAAGTCTGGCAGTGAAAGGAATGTGGGTACCCTGAGGTGTTATGATGATTGCCCCAATTCTGCTTCCGTAATGATTAACTGCTCCGTCAAAGATAAGTCCCCATTGGGAACCTGGTTTTGGCCCTTCACTGGGTAGCGGTTCATCGCAATCTTTCATTTTCAAATACATGAAATATTCGTCTGGGAAGTCAAACCCAATTGATTCCTGATTGTCAATAGGTTGATGAGCCAAATGATCGGATAAAATACTTCCCTTAACGGCTTTCTGAGCGTAGTACTCTATGTCATATTCTGATAACAACATCTGCCAACGGCCAATTCTTCCCGTGAGAGCAGGTTTTTCAAATACGTACTTGATTGGATCCATTTCTGAGATCAACCAAGTAGTGTGACGAATCATGTACTGGCAAAGACGTTTGGCTGTCCAAGCCAAAGCGCAACAAGTTTTCTCAAGCATAGTGTACTGAGTCTCGCAGTCGGTGAATTTCTTGCTTAGATAGTAAATGGCAGACTCTTTCCTTTTCGTTTCGTCTTGTTGGCCAAGTACACAACCCATTGAGTCCTCTAGGACTGTGAGGTAGATGATCAGTGGTCTTCCTTCCACTGGAGGTGATAGAATTGGCAGATTCAACAGGTATTCCTTAATACTGTCGAAGGCGGTTTGGCAATCTTCTGTCCAAACGCAATCCTGGTTCTTTTTGAGTAATTTGAAAATCGGCGCACATGTCGCGGTCATGAGGAATATGAATCTGGAGATGTAGTTCAAACGGCCCAGGAATCCTCTGACCTGTTTTTCAGTTTTCGGAGAAGGAATTTCTCGAATGGCCTTGACCTTGTCAGGATCAACCTCAATTCCTTTCTGGTTGACGATGAACCCTAAGACTTTCCCTGAGCGGACACCGAAGGTGCATTTGTTGGGATTCAAGCGGAGTTTGTACTTTCTCAACCGCTCGAATAGTTTTGCCAGGGGGGTCACATGTTCCTCTTCTGTCTTAGATTTTGCAATCATGTCATCGACATATACCTCAAATTCCTTGTGTATCATGTCATGAAACAGAGTAGTCATGGCCCTTTGATAGGTTGCCCCGGCGTTCTTCAAACCGAATGGCATTACCTTGTAACAAAAGGTACCCCATAGGGTAATGAACGAAGTTTTCTCCATGTCTTTCGGCGCCATTTTTATCTGGTTATAGCCTGAGAATCCATCCATGAAGGAGAAAACTTTGAACTTTGCTGTAATGTCAACCAACATGTCTATGTGTGGTAAAGGAAAGTCGTCTTTTAGACTAGCCTTGTTTAGATCTCTGTAATCGACACACATTCTAACTTTTCTGTCCTTTTTTGGAACGGGTACGATATTGGCTAACCATTGAGGATATTCTGACGTGGCGAGGAAACCCGCGTCAATCTGCTTCTGTACCTCCTCTTTGATTTTGATGGCCATGTCTGGACGAGTCTGTCTTAGCCTCTGTTTTACTGGCGGACATTCTGACCTTAACGGTAAGTGATGTTCCACGATGCTGGTATCCAACCCTGGCATGTCCTGGTAGGACCAAGAAAACACATCGGAAAATTCTTTGAGAAGCTTTGTTAAACTCTCTTTGGCAGTTGGACTGAGCAGTGCCCCAATCCTGATTTCTTTTCTCTCTTTTTCTGAACCCACGTTGATCGTTTCCAACGACTCTTTGTGAGGTTCAATGGACCTTTCCTCCAGTCTGAGTAATCGGGAGATCTCTTCTGGAATTTCGTCGTCAACTTCTTCTTCAACCCCAAATACCGGGAACTCAAAGTTGGGAGAAGGCATTGGATTGTATGTTACAATGGGGTTTAAAACAAGCAATCTGCATGACGTGATGATTTATGTTTAGAAGAGATAGAGAAGATGCAAGTGTGTGCAGTGTATTTTTTTGGAAAAACTGCTTGTTTTTATGATTGAATTGTTTTTTAGGATTACCATTTGCTGAAAAATGAAAAGAGAAAATAACAATTAATGTGGAAATTACATAACGACGTTATTTTATTAATGAACAAGTCGATTCTTGAAACTACAGCCCTATAAAACAAAACTCCGTCGCTTTGGGCGAAGCGAAGAGGGAAATTTACAGAAAGTGAGCCCTGTCAAAACATCTGTTTCACCTGGGCAGGGTGAAAGGTTAAAGACGGCAATTACATTGACTTATGAACAATCTTCGAAACATCGACAGCAACCCATTGGCGGCGAACTCCTTGGTGAATCACAAAGTCTGGTACCTTCCTTGATTTGTCTTCAGAAATGACGCTGATTTCTGGTGGAGCAGGATCATTGGAATCTGTCTCCCAAGCAGAGTTATCGTAGGAGGATTCCTCTGTCGTATTTTGCATAGTATTTGTACTCTCAGGTAAATCTCCCCATCCAGTTGGCTGGATGTCTTCGAGCCTGATACGAGAGCATTCGGGAGCGGTGTATTTGACCAAGAAGTCGAATTTTCCACTTGGTTGTCCCAAGGTGTCCCACACTTCTTTGGAACTGGATGAGTCATCTCTCTCGATGACGTTGACCTCAGGAAAAGCGTAGTTGATGAATTCTAGTCCGTCAAGCTTTGCCAATTCATCGTCGTACTGGATAGGTTCTAAATGACCTGAGTGTTGATCCCATGACATGGTGGGGACACAAGTATTCTTTTCAATGACGCTCAGCTGGTTTTCATTGTTCGGCTGATTTTCTTGCCGCATGTCTCCTGGGTACGGCTGCCAGATAGGCAGGCCATCCATTGGGCCATAATAGTCGTGGTCAAAGTTGTCTTTCATCATAGTTTCCTCCTCTAATGAGTTTGGTGGAGCACGACATCCTTTTGGATCACAATCTCCATATATCATTTCGACATCTGACCTGGGTATAAATCTCGAACTCTGTGCGGGATAGCAAAATGGCATAGGCACTTCTTCCTGAGACATATAACCGTCCTCGTTGAGATAGGACTTCCATTCCTCATCCGTATCAAAGGGGTCTCCCTCGTTGATAGTATGGACTGTTTGAGGCACTGGGTGAAGGAAACCTCAATTGTGGAAGAAATCCTGAATGGGATGAAGACTTTCATCGTTAGCAGCTGTCTGGGTGCAGGTTGCAGAAAAACCAAGACCCTTCTTTGTCTTATTATCAGTAGGAATGACAAGTTGTCCCCATCCTTTTGCATTGTTATTCTCAATCACTTTGAGAGCATCTCTGTATGAGGAAATCAAAGTTCCTTTTTCTAATTGATTCTCATTGCTCACAAAAAGTGCTTGGGACTGGGTTCCAACAACCTCCTTGGGTTCTACACGAGTAGCTAATGACAAGTTACTCACGAGCAAGGCTTGTTCTCCACAGACCGTGACGAGTTGATCGTTCTTGATGAACTTCAATTTTTGGTGCAGTTTCGAAGTGAATGCCCCAGCCTGGTGTATCCAAGGTCTTCCTAATAAGCAACTGTATGTTGCCTGGATGTCCATGACCTGGAAAGTGATTAGGAAAGTGTGAGGACCAATAGTTATGGGAAGGTTGACTTCGCCGATATCTACTTTCTGAGACCCGTCAAATGCTTTGACGATGACCTCACTTCTCCTCATCGGGGACCCTTTGAATGATAGTCGCATTAAAGTGGACTTCGGCATAACGTTGATGGCCGAGCCTGTGTCTACCAGTACGCTGGCTAAAGCATCGTCCTGGCAGTTAACTGTGATATTGAGTGCCATGTTGTGGCTTTTGCCCCCCTCCTGCAAGTCCTCATCACTGAATCCTAAGTTGTTGCAGGAAGTGATAGAGATGATGCTATCGAACTGTCGTATTGACACATCCTGTTCACAAATGCCTGCTCTAAGACTTTTTGTAGAGCCTCTCTATGGGCTTCAGAACTGAGTAAAAGTGATAGCATTGAGATCTTTGAAGGAGTTTGTAACAGCTGATCAACAATGTTGTATTCACTCCTTTGGATGAGCTTCAGCATCTCATCATTGTTTTTCGAAAGGTCGGTATCACTGGATTGACCGAATGGAGGATTAGGAAACTTTGTCTGAAGTTCCTTTTCTTTGTTAGGTTCTCCAATTCCTCGGTTAAAGATTCGACTGCTCCGTGTTACTCGACTAATGTCTCCAATATTCACGACGGAGGGTAATGGAATTTCCTTTCCATTCTCAATTATTTTTGCACCGTATTTGTAAGGGATCGCCTTAGCTGATTCATACGATAACGGTCCCGGTAGATAGATAACTACAGGAGCCTTCTGATTTTTCTGATTGTCGTCAGTAACTTTAATCAGTTCCTTGCTAAGAACCTTTGATTCGTCCAGTAGAGGGATGATGGTACAAACATCCTTGTTCCTCTCAGGGTCAGAGATTACAACCACATCTTTGATTTGATCTGCGAAGTAGTTTGGTGTCCTGTCAACGGATCTGGAAGCTAGGTATGGGTGAATCTCCCTGCGATCCAACTGACTCTAAAGGGCTGCTCGTACGAGGTAACATCCTTGGTTATTTTTCGAACAGACTCTACAACGTTCATAGTTGTGTGGTGGTACCTGGCCACGCCTGCTTTGAATGCAGTGTAACCTCACTAGATCTGCTTCCGTAGATCGAACATCCTAACTTTGATGCCGAGTAGGGTTCCCATCAACCACGCTGATTTGTTGCGTGTCTTCATCCATATAGATCCGAAGCCACCAGTGGTTTAATAAGTGTTGTAAAGTTCTTTGAACGATAGCGCACCCTTGGTTACTCTCACAACATCCTTTACAGTTCAAATAATCAAGCGAAGTGAGAAAACCAAGTTGGACCTGCCTGGCGTGTAACTCCACCAAGCTGGTATTCATCAAACGAATATCAAAGATTTGAATCATGTTGATCTGATAGGGATTCCTATCCTCGTAGTCCTGGATCCATCCAAGATCCATCTGACGTTGGAGGGCCTTTTGTACAAAAGAGCATCCCTGTTTATTTACCGAGCAAGTCAGACAGGAATTGTAATCGTGCCGCGGCAGATTATGATACTGGCTTTTCCTTGAGTACATCGCCACCAAGTTGACATTCATTGCATGGATGTCGTGGTTCTGAATGACGTTGGAATTCGTATAGGTCATGCTGACTCCACGAACTCGATGCTCTTGGATCCATCAAAGATCCAATTGTTCTTGTAGAGTTGATTGCACCACGAAACATCCCTGATTGTTCTTAGAGCAAATATAACACTGGTGATAGTTATGAGGTGGCACATGGCCATATTCACTCTGTCTACAATGCATCTTGACCAAATTGGCCCTTAATAAGAGTACATCATGAATTTGATAGATGTTGTTAGACTCTCCCTCTATCAAATTGACTGTAGCTTTCTCATGTTGAGGCAGCGTGTTCGTGAGAACATTAGGATTCGTATCTTTGAAAGATAAGACCCCGCTCATGACAAGCTTTTGCACATCAGACTTGAAACTGAGACAGTTTTCTATGTTATGCCCTAGTCCTCCTTGATGGTAAGGACAAGTCTGATCCGTTTTAAACCAAAAAGGCGGATTTTCCGGTACTGTAAGGGGAGACTTAATTTGAACACGCCCCTTGACTAGTAGTAATGGAAGCAGTTCTGCGTACAACATGGGTATAGGGTCGAACCCTGGTGGTCGCGTTGTACGGTTGTTGTTGTATGAGGACGAGTCTGCTGAAGAGACTGTTGTGTCCTTTGCTAAAGTTGCTGTTGATTCGGTTGGCTCTGCGCAACCTGAGGTTGATACGTAGGAATATGTGTGGGATTGATAGCAGGAGTTACAACTGCTACTGGTTGATATCGTCGCCTTTGCTTTCCGAGAGAGATATTCCCAATATCTTGCTTTTTTTTCTTAGGGAAAGCACTACCGTATCATTTTGTACTACTTGATGATCCAGCATCTTTTACTAAACGTCCTTCTCGGACGGCTTCCTCAAGAGGAACTCCCATGCCCACCATCTCGGTGAAGTTACTGGGCGCACTGGCGACCATTCTGTCGTAGTAAAATGAACTTAAGGTCTTTAAGAAGATCTCTGTCATCTCTTTTTCCTCAAGAGGTGGAGAAATCTGAGCGGCAATTTCACGCCATCTCTGAGCGTATTCCTTAAAGGTTTCCTTGTCCTTTTGTGACATTGATCTAAGTTGATCTCTGTCCGGTGCCATGTCTAAATTGTATTTATATTGTTGAACAAAAGCAGCGCCAAGATCTCTGAATGTGCCGATCGTAACGCGGTTTAAACCCATGTACCATTTTAATGCGGCACCGGTTAAACTATCCTGAAAGTAATGAATTAGTAGCTCCTGGTTCTTTGTCTGAGCTGACATTCGCCGAGCATACATCACCAATTGGCTTTGAGGGCAAGAGTTACCCTTGTACTTTTCAAAGTCGGGCACTTGGAACTTGTGCGGAACTTTCACATTGGGGACTAAGCAGAGGTCCGCGACGTCCTTTCCAAATAGATCCTGACGGCGAAGGGTTTGCAGTTCTTTTTGCATCTCCAGGAATTGTTCCTGGAATTCATTCATTCTATCGAACATGTTGTCATTTCCACCAGAAGGTATCTGTCGAATCTGTCCTTCCGGGACAGTGTATACCACGGGTGGTGGTATAGTCATTATGGCCGAGACTCTCGGTGTCTCCCGAAGTTTGTAACCTTCAGGAGTTGCTGCCATGCCCCTGGCATCTTCGCTTTCCCGAAGTTTGTAAACTTTAGGCCCAGCGGCTCCCGCTACGGTTCCCTGATCCTCAGCGATCGGCGGAACATATCCTTCTGGGATATAGTTGATAGGCATGCCCCAAGGACGATCTTTCGGCATTTTGTACCTAGGATCATACTTCTCCACTATGGGCGTTGATGTGATCTCTGAGATCACAGTTCTTTGTTGTTGCATTTAAGCATCTGCTAGAGCTTGCATATCGTTATGAAGCTTTCTCAGATCCTCTTTCAGAGTGTCGATCTCTTCTCTCAACTCTCTGTTCTCGTCCTTGAGATCATCCATCTTTTTCTTACGATTGGCCCGAGTATTGTACGAATGAGACAGTTTGACTCTAGAATCGAGACGCAAACGTGAGATTCGTAGGTAAGAAGAATACGTTTATGAGAATGATGAATGCAATGATTATATTAATTATTTTTGTTTATTCAAAGTAAACTTCGACAATTAGATTGAAAATATCAAATAGTGGGGAAACCCCGTTTTATTGAATTCAAAAGATTGCGAAAATGATATACAGTAGATTACAAAGTGCTGGAAAAGGAAATCGAAACTAATGGATCCTGAGTCCTCTCTAAAGAGAGCTCAAGTGCTGGTTCGGGTGCTTTCCTTTTCTTTGACCGGGGCTCTTGGGTCGTTGTCAGGTTGTCATTCCTTTGCCAAGTGAAAGGAGCGAGCAAACTCCTTTGGTCATCCTGATTCTCCACAGCATGTTGCTCTAGAATCTCAATCAGAGCATCCTTTTCTTTTAACAGTTGCTGTATTTTCTTGCACTCCACATTGAGAATACGATACTTATTCCTCCAAGACCTCTTCTCCTGCTGAACTTTGCTGAGAGTAACCAGAAGTTTTTCCGTCTCAGACATGAAATAAAGGGCATAGTCCCTTAATGGAAGAACTTTCTGACGAGGGTAAGGCATCCTCAGCTTGAGAACTCTAGTTTGTACCCAATGGAGATAAGGCTCCATCGAGACACAGTCTGGTTTTCCTAGAGACTCTCGTCCTTTCCTATGAACGTGTTTCCAAGCGTGCACTATTTCCATCTTTAGTGCTCTGTCATTTTCTCCTTCCTTGAAGAAAAGACCTTCCAGATGAGCATTTTGCGGGACATGCCTTATCGGGTATCCGAATTGCCGACGAACGAGAATTAGATGATAGTTGATTCCCCCCTTAGTTCCTATAAGGGGTACATTTGGGAAATTTCCACAACGGTCAATGATCCTGATACTGTCGTAGATTCGGTTGTACCGATCGATGTCAGAGTTAGTAAGAGACATGATTCTCTGCGACCAACGTAAAGTATTCTTTTGATCCCAAAATGCAGCAGACTTGGGTAAATGGGAAGTGAACCATTTGTAAAGCAAGGGTACACAACACGTGATCATTCCTCCGCTGTATAAATTCCTTAAGTGTACCGAATGATACGCATCTGCGAGTAAGGTTGGTACAGGGTTTTCAATCAGGAAAATGTTAATGGCGTTGATATCTACAAAGTTATCGATGTTGGGAAACAAAAATAACCCGTAGGTGAGCAAAACAAAGATGCTCTCGAAAGCGGCCACGTTCCCTATACTAGCAAAGTACATGGATTTCTTTGTCAAGAACTGGGCAGGCAAACCCTGGATGCCACCCTTTGTGGTTATGTGAGTCCTGACTTCTGACTCGTCCAAATAAATTGGTCTTGCAATGGTCTGATCCTTTGGAATTTCTTCCAGTCCAGAAAAGGGAGTACTCCTCCAGCATTGGTGCAAGCTGATAATCCGGGAATGTGAAACAGTGATAGACCGGATCGTAGAACTGGATTAATGTGGACAGGATTCCTTCGATTACATGAACCCTTAACAAGGACAACAATCCTCCATACTTGGCTCTAAAAGCCTCGTGGTTGGTGATTATTCTTGCCAAACCTCTTAAATCCTCTAACTTTGGAACCTTGAAGGTGTACTTATGAGTTTTCCATCTACCGAAATCCATTAGCGCAATCTCCTTTCTCTAATATTTGCAATCATTGTCTCAATTTAATTTAAAAAAAAAAGAGACTAGAAGAGAAGATTTTCTTTGTTTTAATGTTTTTTAAATGAATGAATGAATGCAGCACACAAAAACATAGAAAAAACATGGGGTCAAAGGGCCGGTGTCATGAAGTCAAGGCTCTACCCCCCCCCCCAAAGGTTTATACTGGTATTTTTTGTACCTATTGTAAAATCATTGACCCCTCTAGGATAACAACAACAAGCGGATCACCAGCGAGCTGATGTATCCTAGAGTGACCTCAGATGAGGGTAGTATCGCGTGACAACTATTTCCGATAGCTTCCGCACTACAAAATGGCTTAAGTCTACTAAAAACCTAAGCTTCTCAGATAACCCAGTCGACCACACTACTTTCAACAACCGAAGTCGTATAGGCAATGTATCTGCAAAGGGAGTCTCCACTGAGTTTGACGGTCGATCGGGGGCTCTTAACTGGAATTCACTCCCAGTAAGATTACCCGCATTGCCATCACCTATCTTAAGTGTATACTCAATCTTTCCACATGCGGCATCACACGCATTCCCATTAGTAGAAAAATAAACGCAGATATCAATTAGGAAAAGCACTATATATACTTGTCTTAATCATCCTAGACCTCTAGTCTTATGATCCTATACAGACAATGACTCCCCAACAGAGTTGCCATTTCTGTGATACTTCGAGAACTCGGGTTTCAACCAGAGAGATAAGAGAGACAAGATGCCCTAAAGGGCCCCACGGTGGGAGCCATTTTTCTGTAGCGATCGATTTTGGATGTGGTTCTTAAGCACTGTCGCTCTGGGGTACTACAGGTCGATTCATTTTTTATCCTATTGAAGTTGATGAAGGAAGGGAAATAGATATCTCCAATTAACCCTGCTTGCATACTGGGTTTAAACAGATGACTGATGGTTTACAAATACGGTTTAGATTGTGGACCTCTCTCTGCTTATTTTGCAAAGAATGAAATGACGGGGCTATGTTATTGGTAGGATGTTAGGACTGATACTTTTCAATTGATGTATGAAGGTACAAGATTTTGGGTTTTTTGATTAGTGTGCTCGCTAAGATTTTCCAATCTTATGCCTACGTATTCTCGTTTAACGAAACAGGGAAATCAGAGCGATCGTAGTTCCTCCTATTCTATGGGAGGAAAAAGGTTGTTTTGGTGTCTTGTTCAAAGCCCAAGACGTGAAGCTAAAGGTGGTTTGTATCTTGTTAAAAGCCCAAGTTGTTAAGCTGGAGGGTCTATTTGTATCTTGTTCGAAGCCCAAGATGTGAAGCTAAAGGGTTTGACTTTACAGAGAATTTGTCATCTCTAAAGGGGAATATTTGGTCTGTTTATCACAACTGTTGGGTGACTGGTTATAAAGGAGAATTCTTTAACTAGGATATGTGAATCTAGCAATGCCATAATTTCCTTTATGGGGGATTTTAACCTGAAGGAGAAGACTTTAACTCAGTTTAGAGCAATGCCATCTTTCCTTAGGAATTTCTCATGCTAAAAGAGGGACAGTGGCGTGGATGTAAATAATCTATAGGCTTGCCGCTTACAGCAATTAGATGAAGGAGTTGTTGATGTTTGTATACTATGAGCAAGGCACATATTTTTATGCTAAAAGGTTGATTGAATCAACCGGGGTTTCCTTATACAAAGCCTAAGAGGAGGCTATTGACCCAACAAGAGGGTGCTTTTATGTGTCTCGTATGAAGCCCGAGAGAGAGGCTAAAAGGGTTGACTCAACAAGAGAGTGCTTTTGTATGTGTCTTGTACGAAGCCCAAGATGGAGGCTAAAGGTGTTTGATTCAACAAGAGAGTCTTTGTACCTCGTACGAAGCCCGAGATGGAGGCTGAAAATGTTGGACTCAACAAGAGAGTCTTTTATACTCAACAAGAGAGTGATCTTTGTAGCTCGTACGAAGCCCGATATGAAGGCTAAAGGTTTGACTCAACAAGAGAGTCTTTTATACTCAACAAAAGAGTGTGAATATGTTAGCTCCGCTGGGGAGAATCATTGTACAAAGCCTAAGAGGAGGCTACTTATGCTGGTGACTGTTTCAGTTTAGTGACAGGTCCAGTATGTTGGATAAAGAGAAAATCAGTTCTTATATGGGTAATGTTGTGCTCAGGGATTGATCAGAGGATCAGGGATATTTCCTTTTCTTTAAGGAAATGGGAAATCCAAAGGGTATTGAGATTTTCCAAGTCTAATGGTGTTTTGAGAAATCGATTCTCAGATAGTGAATGATCTTTGTATGATGCCCAAGAGAAGGCTGGTATGTTAAGGGATGAAGTGTTAGAACTAGAATTGATTCTACATTCCTAATAGTTTTGATGATAACAAACACTATATTATTTAGAACTTGATACTCCTTAATTCATTTATTATGATATGTAGGGAAGTTCTAATGTAAAGAAGTTCTGATATAGAAGCATCACAAGATCAAGACTAGCGAAGTTCCAATCAAGCGAAGTTCTGATATAGAAGTATCACAAGATCTAATCTAAGCGAAGTTCTAATCAAGCGAAGCTCTGATATGGAAGTATCACAAGCTCTAAACTAGCTAAGTACTAATCAAGCGAAGTTCTGATGATGAATATCTCACGCTTCAGCACCAAAGCTGCATCAAGCCAGAAACTCTGATCATTCAACAAATCAACATGGACTCTGATACGCTATCCTTCAATTATGAGTATCACAAATTAACGGATTATGCCAGACAAAATCTGTATTTTTGGAAAGAGCATTCAATGGCATTATTATCATTCTCCAAAAATAGTTATCCTGGGTCTTCAGAAACAAACTGAATGAACAAGGAGAAGTTGTCAGAAACAAAGCACGACTGGTTGCACAAGGTTATAGTCAGCAAGAAGGGATAGACTATACATAAACCTTTGCTCTAGTCGCAAGGTTAGAACCTATCAGACTTTTAATTTCATTTGTTGTAAATAATGACATCACTCTTTATCAGATGGATGTCAAAAGTGCGTTTTTAAATGGTTACATTGATGAAGAAGTTTACGTGCATCAACCCCCTGGTTTTGAAAACACAAAACATCCAGAATATGTTTATAAACTTAAGAAATCGTTATATGGTCTAAAACAAGCTCCCAGAGCTTGGTATGAGAGACTAAGTAACTTTCTCTTAGAAAATGATTTTACCAGAGGGAAGGTGGACACAACTTTATTCTGTAAGTCATTTAAAAATCACATTCTGATCTGTCAAATATACGTAGATGATATAATTTTTGGATCCACTAAAAGCTCCTTGGGGAAAGAATTTGCTAAGACTATGCAGGCAGAATTTGAAATGAGCTTAATGGGAGAACTCAAGTTTTTCTTGGGAATTCAAATCAATCAGACTCTAGAAGGAACTTACATACATCAAAGCAAGTATGTCAGAGATCTTCTGAAGAAATTTGAAATGTCAGAAAGTAAGCCTTCCAAAACTCCTATGCATCCCACATGCATTCTGGAAAAGGATGAGGTAAGTAAGAAAGTAGAACAGAAGCTCTACAGAGGTATGATTGGTTCTCTCCTTTATTTAACTGCTTCAAGACTTTATATTCTCTATATCGTCTGTCTTTGTGCTAGATTCCAATCAGATCCTAGAGAATCTCACTTAACAGCAGTTAAGCGAATTTTCAGATATCTGAAACGTACTACTAATCTTGGTCTTTGCTATAGAAAGTCCAGAGAATACAAATTGGTAGGATACTGTGACGCTGACTTTGCTGGAGATAGAATAGAAAGAAAAAGTACCTCTGGAAGCTGCCAGTTTCTGGGAGACAATTTAATCTCTTGGTCCAGCAAAAGACAATCCACCATTGCACTATCAACGACTGAAGCTGAATATATAGCTGCAGCTGGATGCAGTACTCAGATGCTCTGGATGAAGAATCAGCTTGAGGATTTTCACATTTACGAGAGTAACATCCCTATCCTCTGTGACAATACTTCTGCCATTTGTCTTTCTAAAAATCCTATTTTGCATTCTAGGGCTAAACATATAGAAATTAAACATCACTTCATTAGGGACTATACTCAGAAGGGAATTCTTTGTTTAAAATTTATAGACACAGACCATCAATGGGCTGATGTTTTCACCAAACCCCTTGCTGAAGATAGATTTAATTTCATTCTGAAAAATCTCTGTATGGAATTATGTCCAGAATGAAAACGTAATTTCTATATTTTTAACTCTCAGAATTTCTTTTTGTGAACATCTGACCAATAATTCTTCAGAAGTGAGAAGAAAGATTGCCTCAGAATCTATTCAGAAGATCTGAACTTTTCATTTCAAGGATAGATCATTACGTTCACTCTAGAAAACACTTGTCAACCTACGCTCCAGATTTTCTCTGACGATGAACACGTGTCAAACTCTGGAAAACTGAAACGTCTGTGTTGACATATCGAGGCGCCAAGTCACATCGGTAACTGTTCCCAAAATTTCTCATGCTATCTCCCTTGTCAGAAATCATTACAGCTATTAATCATTATGTTTATTGTTTTTAATTACTATTTATTTCTTGGTCACTCTTATATATATGTCACTTCTAACACCCTCACACGCTCACTATCACTCACTCAGCTCTCTATCGCTTTCTCCTTCTTATTTGCATTTCTTGTTTTGCTTTCTACATTTATTGTTTCTCTGTGTGTTCCCAAAACCCTAAGTCTGTGAACAATGGCCTTCTGCTCTCAACAAATCTCTCAACAAGCAATGTCTCAAGAATCTGCTGACCAAGTCATTGAAGAAAGGTACGTTGAGCCCTCAAGAACTCTTCTCTCTCCCATTGCCTCTCTTGAAGTTCTCTGTGAACTCATCGTTGATTTTGAAAGCATGAAAGAAAATGGGTATGACCTTATTCCTGAGGTTGAGTTTCAAGGATGGACCAAATACTTTAATCGCTTAATGGGTCCAGTTTTTCCCAAACTCGTTAAGGAATTCTGGATTTTTGCATCGGCCTCTAATCATCAAGTAACTTCGTACGTAATGGGAAAGAAGATTGTCATCACTGAAGCTCTCATTGGTAAGCTGATTGATCATGATGGATCAGGAATTAGATGCAGTGTGATGGAAAAGGGCACTGACCTAAATACTATCTCAAAGGAAATCTTCACCTCCGGACAACACTCCAACAAAATCAAAGACCTAAAGGATCGTCACAGAATTTGGGCCAGAATCATTCTTGGGTGTATCTATCACATTAAACCTTCAAGCTCGTCTGACTACATCAACAACGATCAACAGTATCTTCTGTACCTCATCTCCACCTTTACCAAAGCGAATCTTCCTCACTGTCTATTCATTCATCTGAAGAACAGTGTCAAGGAAACAAGAGAAGACAAAAGAACCAAGAGAGATTGGATCCCGCTAGGTAGACTAATCTCAGATATTTTAACAGAGAATAAGCTGATAGAACACCTAACTGAAGCTCAGAAAATCTCTGATCTAGAAACTATTGCTGGAAGACCTCTCAATGCAAAGAACCTCAAGAAGATGAAAATCATTGAGACCATCCAGAAGGATCCAACCCAAATCTCTAAGGAAGTCATCACCACCAAGAAAATACCTCTGAAATATTTTCCTCTCTTCTCAGCAGATACTCATCCAGAAATTGTTCTCAGATATCTGGATGCGTGTAAAGCTGATGGAACCCTTCCAGAAGTTTCTCTGCAATAGCTCAGGCAATCACCTCTAGAAGTTGCCACCAGAACATCAAGAAAAAGAAAAGCCTCTGAAGGAACTCCTCAGAAAACCCCCAAGACTGCCAAAGCTGCTAAAAAGAAAGGTAACTCTTCTTTTATTTCTGTCGTCGAATCCATATTGGTATCAACATCTGAAACCCCATCTTCTCCTAAACCTTCTGAAAATCCATCACCTTCACCACAAACTCTTGACGATTTTGACATTGATATTGACCCCACTCCTTCTGATTTTATTGAACCACAACCAGAACTTGCACAAGTTCTGTCTGACATTGACCTTGAACCTCTCTTCACTTCTTCCCAACCAGAACATCAAATTCAAAACTCTGACACCTCTATTCCCGGTATCAATTGTCCTCTCAACTTCTTTCAACCCTCACCTAATTTCACCAGTCCCCCACAAGATGTCATCTCTTCAGAAATTACATCACCTACCTCTCCCATTCTCATTTCTGACTCTCCTCCTACAAATCTCTCAGAAGATCCCCTCAGAACCATAATTGACTTAGAAGCTCTAGACAAACTTACCTCAACCTCTCACAAAGTAGACATTCCCAAACCAAAACCAAAAATTTCCAAATCAGATGTTGGTAACTCTTTATTGGCATTCGAGGTAGAAATGCAGGAATGGATTAACTTTCTGAAGCAGGGTTGTATGGAGAATCTGAATCCAGCTGCTTTTGACTATCTCTGGACCAAATTCAGAAAGTGGTTTAATTGTGAATCTCAGAAGATGAAGGAACTCAGCTATGACATAGCTCAACAGAACCTCTGTGACCATATGAAGATCTTCAATGAGCAAGTTCTAAGATTCTGGGAAAAGAAACCCATTCTTCCTCTAGGCTGGAAAGCTCCTATGGTTTCAGAACCTCAGGAAGAAATCTCTGAGCATCAAACTCTGGTTATCACTGAAGTCGAAGAAAAATCACCTGAAGCCTCTCCAAAGAAAGATTCTGCTAAAAGCTCTGAGGATTTGGTACCTTCTGAAGAGTCAACTTCATCTGCTCTAGTGCTGAATACTCTGGATGAGTTGAAGAAAGAGAATGAGGCAGTAAGAAAAAGATTGGACAAATAGGATGAAACTAACGCAGAAATTAAAGGGATGCTTGGCAAGCAAGAAGAATCCGCTAATCAGATCAAAGGCCTTCTGGAAGCATTGTTCACAAGACTTCCACCTGCTCCTCAACCTTAGATTCTTTTATGTTTCTATTGCCTTGCTTACTTTGTGATTTATCCTGCTCATGATGCTTACTTATGTTCTCATGTATCTTTTCGCTTTTTGATTAATGACAAAGGGGGAGAACGTATAATATTTTGAAATATAACAGTGCACCGGGACTATGTCTCGAACATTTTAACCTCTGTTTCCACATTTTGTTAAGAAAGCAGGAAAATGACAATCAGAACTTCTTGGAAATCTTAAATCAAAACATTTTCAAGGAAATCTTCAACTCAGGGGGAGTCCTCTATACTCCATACTCTTTTAATTAATTATCAAAATATAAGTTTTTGTCATCATCAAAAAGGGGGAGATTGTTAGAACTAGAATTGATTCTACATTCCTAATAGTTTTGATGATAACAAACACTATATTATTTAGAACTTGATACTCCTTAATTCATTTATTATGATATGTAGGGAAGTTCTAATGTAAAGATGTTCTGATATAGAAGCATCACAAGATCAAGACTAGCGAAGTTCCAATCAAGCGAAGTTCTGATATAGAAGTATCACAAGATCTAATCTAAGCGAAGTTCTAATCAAGCGAAGCTCTGATATGGAAGTATCACAAGCTCTAAACTAGCTAAGTACTAATCAAGCGAAGTTCTGATGATGAATATCTCACGCTTCAGCACCAAAGCTGCATCAAGCCAGAAACTCTGATCATTCAACAACTCAACATGGACTCTGATACGCTATCCTTCAATTATGAGTATCACAAAGTAACGGATTATGCCAGACAAAATCTGTATTTTTGGAAAGATTATTCAATGGCATTATTATCATTCTCCAAAAATAGTTCTCTCGTCTCCAACGGATCAAAACATTTCGTCTATTTAAAGGAGTCCCTGCAGATGACCAAAACACACTTGCGCGCATACTCTTTACAATTCATCAAGTTTTCATCTGTTTTCAATTTGGTCAAATATTGTGTAAACATCACAGTTGTGATATAGCTTATTAGAAGCATATTATACACTTGTTCATTTTCATTTGAAATTCCTTGAGAAAACCGAGTTGTGGTTAAAACTCAAGAAGACAGTGACAGTTGTCTCTGTGAATGTGTAATCTTTACTGATTAATGGATTAAGTTCTCAAGAGAGAGCGGCGAAATCACCTTGGCGGGTGGACTGGAGTAGTTTGTGTTCAAACGAACCAGGATAACCAACGTGTTCTTTGTGCTTTAATTTTTGAAAACCCCAATTCAACCCCCCTTCTTGTGTTTTTTCGTTTCTTCAATTGGTGTCAGAGCGCCTGGTTCTGGGTGCTAACACTTAACCGTGTCAGATAAATGATCCTTCAGGAAAAACACTATGGCGGAACCCGTTCAGAACTACAATGACAAAATTAGTGGCAAACCACCAGTGTTTGACGGTGAAAAGTTTGATTACTGGAAAGACTTAATCGAAAGTTTCTTTCTGGCTCATGACGGCAATCTCTGGGATATGGTAACTGATGGTTACACTCATCCTGTTGGAAAAGACGGTCAGAAGATTGAAAGGAAAAATATGATGGATCAACAGAAGAAAGATTTCAGAAATCATCACAAGGCCAGAACGATTCTCCTTAGTGTGATCTCCCACACAGAATATGAGAAGATCACTAACAGAGAATCAGCCAAACACATATTTGATTCTCTGAGAATGACGCATGAAGGCAACACTCAAGTCAAAGAGACTAAAGCTCTGGCACTCATCCAGAAGTATGAAGCCTTCAAAATGGAAGAAGATGAAACAATTGAGAAAATGTTCTCAAGGTTTCAAATTCTGGTTGCTGGACTAAAAGTTCTGAATAAAGGGTACTAAACAGCAGATCATGTCAAGAAGATCATCAGAAGCTTACCAAAAGTGTGGAGACCCATGGTCACAGCACTAAAGCTCTCCAAGAACCTCAACAAAATATCTCTTGAAGAATTGATCAGCTCTCTAAGAAGTCACGAGATAGAACTAGATGAAGATGAACCCCAGAAGAAAGGTAAGTCTGGTGCTCTTAAATCTAAATATAAATATGAAACTAAAGCTTTTCAGGCAGAAGAAGAAAGCTCTGATGGCTCCTCAGAAGAAGATGAACTATCACTCCTTTCCAGCAGAATCCAACAACTATGGAAAAATAGGCAAAGGAAATTCAGAAACTCTAGAAGATCAAGCAGTCATTCTGAACCATCTTCTGGACGCAAAAAGTCAAGAAACAAAGAGGTGGTGTGTTACGAATGCAAGGAACCTGGACACTACAAAAGTGATTATCCTAAGCTGCAGAAAGAAAAGCCAAATAAGAAGTTTAACAAGGAAAGAAAGAAAAGTCTTATGGCTACCTGGGATGACTCGGAATCTTCTGAAGCAGAATCCGAATCAGAAAATGAACACGCCAACATTGCCCTAATGGCCAACATATCAGATGATTCCAACTCATCAGAATCAGACTCTGACTCAGAAACTAAAGAGGTATTCTCTAAATTTTCTAGATCTCAATTAGAAGAAAGTCTGTCAGAAATTCTTGAAAACTATCAGAAACTTCAGCTCAAATATAAGAATCTGAAACATGATCTGGTATCTGAGTCTGAAGAGAACAGAAAACTGAAAGCAGACAATTCTGAGTTAAAAGAAACCATTTCAAAACTCATCTCTTTTGAATCTCAAAAATCTCAAAAAAAATCTGACTCAGTAGTTCCCACTAGTTCTGATAACATTTTAAAACATTACGACTATGATTTTCAAAAATTTCTAGCTAAAAACATAGACAGAAGCAAAATGGCTTCAATGATCTATGGAGTTAGTAGAAATGGGAGAAAAGGCATATGATATGTTAATCCTAAAGGAGAAGCTCCATATAAACCTAAACAAGTTGATGATATGATCATAAGATACGCTCCTTTAAACTCTCACTTCACATATGGACACAAACATGATATAAAATATACTAGTGAATCTTACTCTTCAAATTCTATTGAGAAACCAAAACTCAATCAGAATTCTGTGACCACTAACAAACAAGGACCCAAAGAAATATGGGTACCTAAGGATAAAATCCTATATGTTGCAGATGTCTTTAACAACAAGATTGAAACACCAATCATGGTACTTGGACTCTGGATGCTCGTGACACATGACGGGAAGAAAGCATATATTCCAAAGTCTGGAACTTAAAGCTGGAGCGTATGTAGGTTTCGGAGGCAATCAGAAAGGTAAAATCATTGGCTCGGGAACCATAGGTAACGATACTCTACCCTCTATATCTAATGTTTTATTAGTAGAAGGATTAATGCATAACTTGTTATCCATAAGTCAATTAAGTGATAACGGTTATGATATAATCTTCAATCAAAAGTCCTGCAAGGCAGTTAGTCAGAAAGATGGAATAATCCTCTTTAATGGAAAGAGAAAGAACAACATTTATAAAATAAAAATTTCTGAACTAAAAAGTCAGAATGTAAAATGTCTTTTGTCTGCTGACGACGAGCAATAGGTCTGGCACAGAAGATTGGGGCATGTTAGTATGAGAAGAATATCTCAGATTAACAAACTCAATCTGGTCAGAGGACTTCCTAACCTGAAGTTCAGCTTAGATGTTCTGTGTGAAGCATGTCAAAAAGGCAAGTTTTCCAAACCCTCTTTTAAACCAAAAAATGTTGTTTCTACCTCCAGACCATTAGAACTTCTACATATAGATCTGTTTGGACCAGTGAAAACTGCATCCATCAGTGGCAAGAAGTATGGATTAGTGATCGTAGATGACTATAGCAGATAGACATGGGTAAAGTTCTTAAAACACAAGGACGAGTCACTCTCTGTATTCTCTACTTTCTGTAACCAAATTCAGAATGAAAAAGAGTTTAGAATTGTAAAAGTCAGAAGTGATCATGGTAGGGAATATGAAAACAAAAATTTAGAAACATTCTTTAATGAAAATGGCATTTCTCATGATTTCTCTTGTCCTAGAACTCCACAACAAAATGGAGTTGTAGAGCGCAAGAATAGAACTCTACAAGAAATGGCCAGAACCATGATCAATGAGACTAACATGGCTAAACACTTTTGGGCAGAAGCAGTTAATACAGCATGTTACATTCAGAATAGAATCTCTATAAGACCTATTCTGGAAAAGACTCCATATGAATCGTGGAAGAACAGAAAGCCCAACATTTCTTACTTTCATCCATTTGGATGTACATGCTTTATCTTAAACACTAATGATCCTCTGAACAAGTTTGATTCTAAGGCACAAAAATGTTTCATGTTAGGATACTCTGAACGTTCAAAAGGATATAGAGTATATAACACAGAAACACGAAATGTGGTAGAATCCATTTGTGTCAGATTTGATGATAAGCTTGGCCTTCAAAAGCCAAAGCATGATGAATCTCTTGCAGAAATAGAAGTTCAAATTACAGGCACTGAAACCAGATCATCAGAAAAACAGTCAAACACAACAGAAGGAAACTCTAATTCTGAAGAACCCATCCAGAAAAGACAATCCAGAAGTTCTCCAACACATCCCGAAGAAAAAATTCTGGGAAAGATGGATGACCCAATCAGAACAAGATCATCATTCAAAAAGACTGAAGAATCTCTCGTGGGATTAGTCTCTCTGGTTGAACCAAATTCTATTGACGAAGCACTCTCAGACAATGATTGGATACTCGCAATGCAGGAAGAATTGAATCAGTTCACCAGAAACGACGTATGGGATCTAGTCCCTAAACCCAAAGGCTTCAACATCATTGGAACCAAATGGGTCTTCAGAAACAAACTGAATGAACAAGGAGAAGTTGTCAGAAACAAAGCACGACTGGTTGCACAAGGTTATAGTCAGCAAGAAGGGATAGGCTATACAGAAACCTTTGCTCCAGTCGCAAGGTTATAATCTATCAGACTTTTAATTTCATTTGTTGTAAATAATGACATCACTCTTTATCAGATGGATGTCAAAAGTGCGTTTTTAAATGGTTACATTGATGAAGAAGTTTACGTGCATCAACCCCCTGGTTTTGAAAACACAAAACATCCAGAATATGTTTATAAACTTAAGAAATCGTTATATGGTCTAAAACAAGCTCCCAGAGCTTGGTATGAGAGACTAAGTAACTTTCTCTTAGAAAATGATTTTACCAGAGGGAAGGTGGACACAACTTTATTCTGTAAGTCATTTAAAAATCACATTCTGATCTATCAAATATACGTAGATGATATAATTTTTGGATCCACTAAAAGCTCCTTGGGGAAAGAATTTGCTAAGACTATGCAGGCAGAATTTAAAATGAGCTTAATGGGAGAACTCAAGTTTTTCTTGGGAATTCAAATCAATCAGACTCCAGAAGGAACTTACATACATCAAAGCAAGTATGTCAGAGATATTCTGAAGAAATTTGAAATGTCAGAAAGTAAGCCTTCCAAAACTCCTATGCATCCCACATGCATTCTGGAAAAGGATGAGGTAAGTAAGAAAGTAGAACAGAAGCTCTACAGAGGTATGATTGGTTCTCTCCTTTATTTAACTGCTTCAAGACTTGATATTCTCTATATCGTCTGTCTTTGTGCTAGATTCTAATCAGATCCTAGAGAATCTCACTTAACAGCAGTTAAGCGAATTTTCAGATATCTGAAACGTACTACTAATCTTGGTCTTTGCAATAGAAAGTCCAGAGAATACAAATTGGTAGGATACTGTGACGCTGACTTTGCTGGAGATAGAATAGAAAGAAAAAGTACCTCTGGAAGCTGCCAGTTTCTGGGAGACAACTTAATCTCTTGGTCCAGCAAAAGACAATCCACCATTGCACTATCAACGGCTGAAGCTGAATATATAGTTGCAGCTGGATGCAGTACTCAGATGCTCTGGATGAAGAATCAGTTTGAGGATTTTCACATTTACGAGAGTAACATCCATATCCTCTGTGACAATACTTCTGCCATCTGTCTTTCTAAAAATCCTATTTTGCATTCTAGGGCTAAACATATAGAAATTAAACATCACTTCATTAGGGACTATACTTAGAAGGGAATTCTTTGTTTAAAATTTATAGACACAGACCATCAATGGGCTGATGTTTTCACCAAACCCCTTGCTGAAGATAGATTTAATTTCATTCTGAAAAATCTCTGTATGGAATTATGTCCAGAATGAAAACGTAATATTCTATATTTTTAACTCTCAGAATTTCTTTTTGTGAACATCTGACCAATAATTCTTCAGAAGTGAGAAGAAAGATTGCCTCAGAATCTATTCAGAAGATCTGAACTTTTCATTTCAAGGATAGATCATTACGTTCACTCTAGAAAACACTTGTCAACCTACGCTCCAGATTTTCTCTGACGATGAACACATGTCAAACTCTGGAAAACTGAAACGTCTGTGTTGACATATCGAGGCGCCAAGTCACATCGGTAACTGTTCCCAAAATTTCTCATGCTATCTCCCTTGTCAGAAATCATTACAGCTATTAATCATTATGTTTATTGTTTTTAATTGCTATTTATTTCTTGGTCACTCTTATATATATGTCACTTCTAACACCCTCACACGCTCACTATCACTCACTCAGCTCTCAATCGCTTTCTCCTTCTTATTTGCATTTCTTGTTTTGCTTTCTACATTTATTGTTTCTCTGTGTGTTCCCAAAACCCTAAGTCTGTGAACAATGGCCTCCTGCTCTCAACAAAGCTCTCAACAAGCACTGTCTCAAGAATCTGCTGACCAAGTCATTGAAGAAAGGTACGTTGAGCCCTCAAGAACTCTTCTCTCTCCCATTGCCTCTCTTGAAGTTCTCTGTGAACTCATCGTTGATTTTGAAAGCATGAAAGAAAATGGGTATGACCTTATTCCTGAGGTTGAGTTTCAAGGATGGACCAAATACTTTAATCGCTTAATGGGTCCAGTTTTTCCCAAACTCGTTAAGGAATTCTGGATTTTTGCATCGGCCTCTAATCATCAAGTAACTTCGTACGTAATGGGAAAAAAGATTGTCAGCACTGAAGCTCTCATTGGTAAGCTGATTGATCATGATGGATCAGGAATTAGATGCAGTGTGATGGAAAAGGGCACTGACCTAAATACTATCTCAAAGGAAATCTTCACCTCCGGACAACACTCCAACAAAATCAAAGACCTAAAGGATCGTCACAGAATTTGGGCCAGAATCATTCTAGGGTGTATCTATCACAGGAAACCTTCAAGCTCGTCTGACTACATCAACAACGATCAACAGTATCTTCTGTACCTCATCTCCACCTTTACCAAAGCGAATCTTCCTGACTGTCTATTTATTCATCTGAAGAACAGTGTCAAGGAAACAAGAGAAGACGAAAGAACCAAGAGAGATTGGATCCCTCTAGGTAGACTAATCTTAGATATTCTAACAGAGAATAAGCTAATAGAACACCTAACTGAAGCTCAGAAAATCTCTGATCTAGAAACTATTGCTGGAAGACGTCTCAATGCAAAGAACCTCAAGAAGATGAAAATCATTGAGACCATCAAGAAGGATCCAACCCAAATCTCTAAGGAAGTCATCACCATCAAGAAAATACCTTTGAAAGATTTTCCTCTCTTCTCAGCAGATACTCATCCAGAAATTGTTCTCAGATATCTGGATGCGTGTAAAGTTGATGGAACCCTTCCAGAAGTTTCTCTGCAACAGCTCAGGCAAGCACCTCTAGAAGTTGCCACCAGAACATCAAGAAAAAGAAAAGCCTCCGAAGGAACTCCTCAGAAAACCCCCAAGACTGCCAAAGCTGCTAAAAACAAAGGTAACTCTTCTTTTATTTCTGTCGTCGAATCCATATTGGTATCAACATCTGAAACCCCATCTTCTCCTAAACCTTCGGAAAATCCATCACCTTCACCACAAACTCTTGACGATTTTGACATTGACATTGACCCCACTCCTTCTAATTTTATTGAACCACAACCAGAACTTGCACAAGTTCTGTCTGACATTGACCTTGAACCTCTCTTCACTTCTTCCCAACCAGAACATCAAATTCAAAACTCTGACACCTCTATTCCCGGTATCAACTGTCGTCTCAACTTCTTTCAACCCTCACCTAATTTCACCAGTCCCCCACAAGATGTCATCTCTTCAGAAATTACATCACCTACCTCTCCCATTCTCATTTCTGACTCTCCTCCTACAAATCTCTCAGAAGATCCCATCAGAACCATAATTGACTTAGAAGCTCTAGACAAACTTACCTCAACCTCTCACAAAGTAGCCATTCCCAAACCAAAACCAAAAATTTCCAAATCAGATGTTGGTAACTCTTTATTGGCATTCGAGGTAGAAATGCAGGAATGGATTAACTTTCTGAAGCAGGGTTGTATGGAGAATCTGAATCCAGCTGCTTCTGACTATCTCTGGACCAAATTCAGAAAGTGGTTTAATTCTGAATCTCAGAAGATGAAGGAACTCAGCTATGACATAGCTCAACAGAACTTCTGTGACCATATGAAGATCTTCAATGAGCAAGTTCTAAGATTCTGGGAAAAGAAACCCATTCTTCCTCTAGGCTGGAAAGCTCCTATGGTTTCAGAACCTCAGGAAGAAATCTCTGAGCATCAAACTCTGGTTATCACTGAAGTCGAAGAAAAATCACCTGAAGCCTCTCCAAAGAAAGATTCTGCTAAAAGCTCTGAGGATTTGGTACCTTCTGAAGAGTCAACTTCATCTGCTCTAGTGCTGAAAACTCTGGATGAGTTGAAGAAAGAGAATGAGGCAGTAAGAAAAAGATTGGACAAACAAGATGAAACTAACGCAGAAATTAAAGGGATGCTTGGCAAGCAAGAAGAATCCGCTAATCAGATCAAAGGCCTTCTGGAAGCATTGTTCACAAGACTTCCACCTGCTCCTCAACCTTAGATTCTTTTATGTTTCTATTGCCTTGCTTACTTTGTGATTTATCCTGCTCATGATGCTTACTTATGTTCTCATGTATCTTTTCGCTTTTTGATTAATGACAAAGGGGGAGAACGTAGAATATTTTGAAATATAACAGTGCACCGGGACTATGTCTCGAACATTTTAACCTCTGTTTCCACATTTTGTTAAGAAAGCAGGAAAATGGCAATCAGAACTTCTTAGAAATCTTAAATCAAAACATTTTCAAGGAAATCTTCAACTCAGGGGGAGTCCTCTATACTCCATACTCTTTTAATTAATTATCAAAATATAAGTTTTTGTCATCATAAAAAAGGGGGAGATTGTTAGAACTAGAATTGATTCTACATTCCTAATAGTTTTGATGATAACAAACACTATATTATTTAGAACTTGATACTCCTTAATTCATTTATTATGATATGTAGGGAAGTTCTAATGTAAAGAAGTTCTGATATAGAAGCATCACAAGATCAAGACTAGTGAAGTTCCAATCAAGCGAAGTTCTGATATAGAAGTATCACAAGATCTAATCTAAGCGAAGTTCTAATCAAGCGAAGCTCTGATATGGAAGTATCACAAGCTCTAAACTAGCTAAGTACTAATCAAGCGAAGTTCTGATGATGAATATATCACGCTTCAGCACCAAAGCTGCATCAAGCCAGAAACTCTGATCATTCAACAAATCAACATGGACTCTGATACGCTATCCTTCAATTATGAGTATCACAAAGTAACGGATTGTGCCAGACAAAATCTGTATTTTTGGAAAGAGCATTCAATGGCATTATTATCATTCTCCAAAAATAGTTCTCTCGTCTCCAACGGATCAAAAAATTTCATCTATTTAAAGGAGTCCTTGCAGATGACCAAAACACACTTGCGCGCATACTCTTTACAATTCATCAAGTTTTCATCTGTTTTCAATTCGATCAAATATTGTGTAAACATCACAGTTGTGATATAGCTTATTAGAAGCATATTATACACTTGTTCATTTTCATTTGAAATTCCTTGAGAAAACCGAGTCGTGGTTAAAACTCAAGAAGACAGTGACAGTCGTCTCTGTGAATGTGTAATCTTTACTAATTAGTGGATTAAGTCCTCAAGAGAGAGAGGCGAAATCACCTTGGCGGGTGGACTGGAGTAGTTTGTGTTCAAACGAACCAGGATAACCAACGTGTTCTTTGTGCTTTAATTTTTGAAAACCCCAATTCAACCCCCCTTCTTGTGTTTTTCGTTTCTTCATGAAGGTCAACCCACTAACATGTCTGACACTTGACTCAGAAAGACAGCTCTAGCAAATTGATGACTAGGTTCTGTTCCTATACCTGTAGAGGTCTCTGGGTCCTTGTACTAAGCCCAAGAGGAGGCATGAGAGCTTTTAAGAAGCCGAAGGGTCCTTGTACAACGCCCAAGAGGAGGCGGGGGTGCTTTTAAGAAGCCTGTGGGTCCCCAAACCCCGAGAAGTTCAAGACATGCCATTCACCGAGAATAGATCAAGCCAGGAAAGTTTGAGAATTTGGAAGAAACTCAAGAGATGCCATTCACGGAGAAAAGATCATCTATGGGGAGTAGAGTCTCTTTGACAATTTCTAAGGGTGACAGTCTGAGAAAGGGTTCACTCATAATGCTGCCTTTCACGTCTCCATATTGTTTAACCCCAAGAGGAGGGAAAACTGTATCTGGAAATCCTATGGGGATCTAGTTTTGTTTGTATTTGAGAGTGACCAACAGGGCTTTACCTAGTGCTAGACGTAGTTGCCGGGGAAAACTCTAAATAACTATACTAGTATTACACAGTGGATATTTGACAAGTATATAAAAGTTTGTGAAAGAAGACTTACAGTGAGCAGCCCCACAATAGAGGTATATATATGAAAACGGATAAAGAAAGCGGGTAAACACTTACTCGGTTGTAGAGCTTACATGCTGTTTTGTTAGTTTGTTCAACAAAGAGAGCTTTGATAATAATATTATATTCGAAATTAAAGGAGAATGTGCTTTGAAAAGATTGTTTGGGGCTTACGGCTCAAGGAGAGGCCCAAGGTTTTATCAGTGATTGCACTATTATTTTGAAATTGTACAGGGACTTATACAAGTGACTGAGGCCCAAAAAAGGTTTTTTGTACAAAGGGATGGGTCTTACACTCTCTCAAGAGGCCCAAAGGTTAATTTTTGTACAAGTGGTGGGGCTTACAGCTCAAGGAGAGGCCCAAAAAAGGTTTTGTTTTAAAAGGCGACGATCGCGTCAAACCTTTTGATGGTATCGGGACTTATACAATAAGTGAGGCCAAAATTATTTTGGTTTTTAAAAAGGGTTGGGTCTTACACTCTACTAGAGGCCCAATGATTTTTAAAGAGTGGGGCTTATAACATGAGGGTAAGCCCAAGGGTTTGATTTTTGAACTGGCGATCGCGCCGAGGTTTTCTTTTAACGCAGAGGGACTTATACAATATCTGAGGCCCAAAATTGTTTTGGTTAAAAGGGGATTGGGTCTTACACTCTATTAGAGGCCCAATGATTTTTAAAGAGTGGGCTTATAACACGAGGGTAGGCCCAAAGGTTTGGTTTTAAACGAGCGATGATCGCGCCGAACTTTTGAAATACAACGGGACTTATACAACATTTGAGGCCCAAAATTGTTTGTATTTACAACAAATTGGGTCTTACACTCTATTAGAGGTCTAAAGAGTTTGAAAAAGTTTGATGAGGGTTGAATTCATCAAAAACCCTAATTTGTTTTCAAAAATGTATTTTAATTGAATAAAAATTCAATTAAAATGATCAAAATTGTTAAACATGTGGAAAACAAATTGTGATCTTGGATTAATGTTTCAAAAATTAGGTTTTTATCCACAAAATGATTGGAAATCACTAAAATTTGAAAAATCAAGAGGGAGAACATATTTTAAATGTCAAAAACAATTAAAATATTAATTCTTTACAAAAATATCAAGTATATAAAATAAATAATATTTTTGTGATTTTTTGGGAAAATAAAATATTTTAACATTTTTGTGAATTATTAAAAAAATATTCAACTCAAAATCATTAAAACTCAGAGAGAAATTAATTTTTGAATCAATTAAATAAAATCACAAAATTCAAATATTCAAATTTTTGAAAAAGGGCGCCAAGAACAAGGGCAAGAACACGCGTCACCCTCTGTTTCTGCAGATTTGCGTTTTCTATCCAATCTCACTGAATACTTGATGATATCATGCAATCTACATATCAATCTACTCTTTTTAACCTCACGATCATGTCTATGGTCTTTAATTTCATTTATTTTAAACATGGAATAAGAAATCAAAGAGAAACCTCAAGAACCCTAAAATTTGCATGAAGGTTCAGAAATTCCATACACGATTCAAACAAAGCAATTGATTGAGGGAAAACACTCTATGCATGATTATGAACATATGGCCAAATTATTCTGCAGCAAAAAATGCATGGATCATAGAGTTAGAAGAGCTCATGCTTACCTCTTCCAGCTGGTGATCGTGTTTTGTGTTAGAGGTGTTACAGATTGGTTCCAAGGATATGGACAACTTCCTTAGGTGCTATGGAGTGTGTCTGGATGCTTGAAGTGGATTGAAATGATCTGGAACTTAAGATGGTACCCCAACTGCAAATCTGTCAAGAACTTGAGCAATTGGCTAGTGATTTTGTGATTTTGGTGTTCCAGATGTTGGGTGAGTGTTTGTATCACTTCTATATGATGTTTTTGAGGTGTTTGTGTGATTGGTTTGGTTGGAATAGCTCTCAAACTCAAAACCCGATAGTGACTTGCTTTGGAAGGCAATTTTGGAGTGAAGAAGGAGATTTTGAGGAAAGCATCTGTTTGATGGCTTTGGTGTACTCAAACTGATCACAAATGAGCTCTATTTATAGTAGAGCAAGTTTGTTTTGCAAGGAATAGTGAATGGCAACTGCTGTATAGGTTTGGCCAATGTTGAGCAATGAGAATCCAAGTCTCCTCTAGCCATTGACTAGAGGTTAGGGCACAGGCTACTGGTCCCCTTGGTCTTGGATAAGTCTTGACTGAATTCAGTTGGAAATGGCTCAGTCCATGCCACCTTGGTGCTTCCATTGAATGGTCCAAAACAAAACTGGAGTCTTGTCCCTCTTTTAGGCATTTATAGGTTTGGCATGCTATTTTTGGTTCCAAAGACTTGGGAGGCTTAGGATTAGAGTTGGTTCCTCCTTGGTCCCCCCTTGAGGTGTTCAGATGGATAGAGCTGCTTTCCCTTTGCAAAATTTGAGCAAATCGAGCTAAACTCCAAAATCTGCCTTGCAATGACAGTTTGCAGCAAGGCATGTTGGCATTGTCATATCTCATGGGTCAAGTGGACTTAGATGGAGTTCTTGGCCATTTTGGAAAGCCCTCATATGATACAACAAATGTTTGATCATAATTGGTTTTGATACTTTTTGGATCCAAGTGAAAAATGCCCCTACATTTGGAAAAAAGTGAAGGCAGATTCTGACTTAGTGAAAATTTCACTAAGTGTTGGAAAAAAGTGACATTTTCACTTTTTGTGATTTTATTCATTCCATAACTCAAAATCCATGAGGAATTGGAATGAGTTATGTTTGAAGCTTTTGTAGAGTGCCATGAGAGCTACAAATCCAGCTTTGGATGGGAAAAAATGGCCTTATGGTTTAGGAGTTATGATCCTCCAAAGTTGGTACCCTAGCCACTTTATTCCATAACTAAAAAAAATTTCTAAGTTTTTAATGGTTACCCCTTTTATAAGTTATCCCACTTTTCTTGATTTTTCTTGATGAATGATGATTCCAACCACACATTAACATCATTTTAGGGTTAAGGAACCATAATTGACCAAAAAATCAAAAAGTCAAACTTTGACTTTTGGGCACAGTTGACTTTATATCAGATGAATTCCAAACTGTGCGATCCTCTACGAAATCAAGTCCTTGACCTAAATCAAACTTGATGGATTGATTTCATAGGTATTATAGGGTGTATTGAATCATGTCCTAGGGTTTGGGAGCATGTCCTGGTTAAAAGTCAAAGATACAGTTGACTTTTCTCGCGAAACCCTAATTGTGGTTCTGATGAACTTGAAACTTGTTGCTCAAGCTTCTTGGGCCAATCCATTATTGAAAATGGATCAATGTGGTATATTAGAGACCCTCAAATCATGTCTTGAGGTCTTGGCTCTTGATTTGTCCCCAAAACTCAACTTAGGGGTGAATTAGGTCAAGAAACCCTAATTCGTGATATTTAGTGAATGCATCCACTGAGGCTAAATTGACTTGATGATTGGGTCCATGATGTCCCTTGGAGCATCATAGGTTATGCTTTGAAGCATTGGATCATGCGCAGAGGAAAATTTCCATCTGGAGGCCCTGGTCAACCAAAACCCTAATTTGGTGACACTAGCGATCTTGAGGCTTGATCCACTAGGACTGTTGCAGCCTTGTGCTTAATCCTTGATGTGGGAGTCCTCTTGATCCATTGTGGATGTTTGAGAGGCTAGACAAGTTAAAGATCATGTCATTACTTGATTGATCCTTTGTTTAAGAGCTCTGAGAGGGCTTGAAATCCTAAGTCTGATTGTAGTGACGGCTCACCCATCTTTGGGGGAACTAATGAGGTATGATGGTTCATCCATATTGTGATGATGATTTTCCCAATGATGGGAAATCTTAGTGGTCAAAATTTGGGGTATGACAATAGCTTACACTCACAAATTTCCCCGCAACAAAAAAGTGGCGACTCTGTTGGGGATCTGTCATTCCTTGAGGGGTTTAGCCTACTTTGATTTATTTACTGCTTTTTGTCTGATTTGCTTGTTACTTGTTTGTTCTGTTTGGGAGTTCCTTTGTGTGTGAGATAGGTCCTATACCCGGACCAGAGTGTACTTTGAGATAGGAGGATAGTATAGTCAAGGGAACTTTGAAGGATTCGAATCCTGAAAAAAAAGAACTTGAGAATCTATCCACTCGGTGGTTGCCTCTTTGGAATTACTGATGCCGATCGAGCGATCGTGAAGGCATTAATTTTTCCATAGAAGCCTATAACACTGAGGACCGTAGCAACCCTTAACCCATCCTAGCCTTTTTAGGATCGTAGCGCAGAAGCTATGAAGATGCAAATCTGACTTAGCTGTCACGCGATGCTACACTCAGGTTAGATTCTCTTGAGGATAACTACCAACCTCCGAGCAAATCGGTGTGCTGGTGTGTCTGATAGTGGATTATGGACCCTGGGAACTTTGTTAGAACCACTATTTTCTGCAGGTACAATGAAGATAAAACCGTAGTACATACCTTTGTGGGATTGGTTCTTACCCTTGGCTTTATGCTCGTGACTTGAACCTTGACCCGTGTGCTTTGTGTGATCTTGTTTGTGGGTGTTGCATTCATGCACTCATGCATTCATGAGCATTCTTTTGGAAGGTTTCAAGGAACTTAAAGGTGTTATTGCAAACATTGCAGGAACTTTTGTTATGGATTTTGGAAGGAGAAGTACAAAGAAGTACACTTTCAAAAGTCCTAAGTTAGAGGGTTTGAGAGAGCTAGGATCTTTGGTTGTTGATACCAAGAAGTTCGAATCCAGATATGGAAGGCTTTTATCTCTATTGAAGGTTGATATGGCAGAAGGATTGCTTGCTACTTTGGTTCAGTTCTACGACCCTTTGCTTCATTGTTTCACCTTTCCTGATTATCAGTTGGTACCTATGCTAGAGGAGTATTCTCTCCTGCTTGGTTTGCCTGTTTATGGTCGGATTTTCTCTGGTTTGGACCCCGCTGCCGAGCATGATGTTATTGCGAAGGTTATTTACTTGAAGGTTTCCGAGATTAAGGCTCGCATGGATACCAAAGGAAAGATTCTTAGGTTACCCGCTAAGTTCTTGATGGATAGAGCTCATCACTTTGCTAGTGTGAAGAACACAGTCGCTTTTGAGGCTATTCTTGCCTTGCTTATTTATGGACTATTCCTCTTCCCAAATGTTGAGAACTTTGTCGACATCAACGCTATTCACATCTTCTTGATTGGGAATACAATTCCCACTTTGCTTGCTGATGCTTACCATTCTATTCACCTTAGGAATTTCCGTGGTGAAGGGATGATTATCTGTTGTGCACTTTTGCTTTACAAGTGGTTTATTTCTCACTTGACGAAGTCTGTCGCTTTCTGGAATCTCAAGGATGGTTTATATTGGTCACGGAAGATTATGTCTCTCACTCATTCTGATATTGATTGGTGTAGCCGTGTCCCGTCTAGAGCGATGATTATTGATAGTTGTGGTGATTTTCCCAAAGTGCCTCTTCTTGGTACAAAGGGAGGAATCAGCTACAATCAGGTGTTGGCTCGTCGCCAATTGGGATATCCTTTGCGAGAGGTACCGAAGAACATTCATTTGGCTGGTCTCTTTTTCAAGGAAGAAGAATCTCTGGTTACTCCCAAGAGAGAAATTGTGGAAGCTTGGTGCAGCATTCGTAGAAAAGGAAAGGAAAGTTTGGGAAATCCGAATTGTGTCTCTTCGGAACCTTACCTCCAGTGGGTTAAAAATAGAGCTATTACTTTGAAGATGCCTTATGCGCGTCAGGAGCCTTTATCTCTAACTGATAAGAAACTTATTCTCTACTTTATGAAAGACACATAGAAGCTTCAGATTGCTTTGGCCGAAATGCAACAAGAGAGAGATGCTTGGAAAAACAAGTATCAGATTGTTGAGTTAGAGAATGCAAGACTTCAAGAGCACTTCAAGAAGAAGAATGAAGATGAAGTCGCCAACAAGAAGAGAAAGGCGCAAGAGGATTTATTTTCCTCTCACATTCAGCCAGTTTCCGATATTCCGAAGAGTTCAGAATCTCCTTGGAAGTTAATCGTCGACAAGTTGCTGATTGAGAAGACTCAGATGCAGGCCCACATCAAGAAGCTGGAAGATAGAGCTGGGACTTCTTCTCATAGGATTCTCTAGGGATCTAGTTTTCTTTATCCTTTTTTGTTTTAGGATTCTTTAATTTGTACTTCCGAGATGTAATCTCTTCCATCATTAATGAATGAGATTTTGGTATTTCAGATAACAATGTTTGCAATATGCCTTATAATTCCTTGAAACTTTGCATTTGCATCTTGCACATCAAGCATCATTCTGCATTGTTTCTTGCCTTTTCCAGGTGTCTTATGTTTCCTTTGGTCTTCATTCAGCCAAGCTGTCGCACCAGTATAATACTCGGGCTAATCTGAAGAAGAAGATGGATCAACTGCAACAAGAGAACCGTGAACTTCGTGAGGAAGTGACAAATTTGAAGGATAGTTTGGAGAGACTCACTGCTATGATGGAAGCAATGGCTGATGCTCAGAATCAACCTCCGCCTCCTCCGCTTTCAACTCCTGTGCAAAGGACAGTCATTTCTGAGATTGTCTCTACGCCTATATCTGTGGCGCCTGCTAGTGTTCCTCAATATTCCATGCCTCCTAGTTTCCCCTGCGGCATGCCTCATAACTTTGTTCCTGAGGGTTATCAACCACCACCACCTCCTGAAATTCCGATTGTTCCTACCATTCAACCTGTGATGACTGTGCCACCGCTTGTGGTTCATAATGTTCCTTTTGGTGAAGAGAAAATTTTCCATACTGCTCCAAGTGAAAATGCCAATGCTTATGATAGAATGGAAGAGATTCAAGACCAGTTTGCTGAAATGTAGAAAGAGATCAAAGCTCTGAGAGGTAAAGAGCTGGTTGGAAAGAATTCTCATGAGTTATGCTTGGTTCCTAATGTGAAGATCCCGCATAAGTTCAAAGTCCCAGACTTTGAAAAGTATAAGGGTAACTCTTGTCCGATGAATCATTTGACTATGTATGCTCATAAGATGTCGGTTCAGAAGGATAATGATCAGCTTCACATTCACTACTTTCAAGATAGTTTGTCTGGTGCAGCTTTGAAATGGTATATGGGACTCCATAGTACTCGAGTTCACACTTTCGAAGATTTGGGTGAGGCGTTTGTGAAACAGTATAAGTATAATGTGGATATGGCTCCCGATCGTGACCAGCTTCTGGGAATGGCTCAGAAAGATAAGGAGACATTCAAAGAATATGTACAAAGGTGGCGCGAGATTGCTGCTCATATCAACCCTCCTTTGGAAGAAAAGGAGATGACCAAGATTTTTCTGAAAACTCTGAGTCCTTTCTATTATGAGCATATGATTGCTAGTGCCCCAAGTGATTTCACTGAGATGGTTAATATGGGGATGAGATTAGAAGAAGGTGTCCATGAGGGACATTTGTCAAAAGATGGTAATTCTACTGGAAATTCCAAGAAGTATGGTGGAGGATTTGCCAAGAAGAAAGACGATGAGACCCATGTTATTTCCCATGGAGGGCGCAAAAAGGGTTATAGTAAGAATAATCAGTGTCAGCAACAAATTGCATCTGTTACTCCTGTTTTCAATTCAACTCATGTCGTTCAGGCTGCTCCTGCTCAACAACGCTCAAATCAACATAACAATCAACGGGACCATTTTCAGAAAGATTTTGATCCGATTCCGATGACCTACACGGAATTGCTTCCTTATTTAATTAAGAAGAATCTTGTTCAGACCCGTCCACCGCCTGCTGTTCCAAAAGATTCACCATGGTGGGATAAGCCTGAAGCTCATTGTGCTTTCCATCAAGGAGGAGCTGGGCATGACACTGAGAACTGTTATCCATTGAAGATGGAGGTACAGAGATTGGCTAGAAGTGGTATTTTGTCTTTCGAAGATTCTAACCCTAATGTATAATCGAATCTGCTGCCTAATCATGGCAAGGCGTTTGTCAATATGGTTTATGGTTGTCCTGGTACATTCAAAATCTTTGATATCCATTGGATCCGAAGATCTCTTGTGGAAATGCATGCGCTTTTGAGTGAATACCATGATATTGATCACAACTATATAGCTTGTTGCATCTGTTCCGTGAAACCGCGTTGTTGTGTGATAGTGAAGAGGGACATTCAAAGAATGATGGACAAGAATTTGATTGAGGTCACTGCTAAAAGGGATGAATATCAGAATGAGGTGAATGTTATTGCACCACGCTTTAATGTTCCCAAAGAGTTGTTATCTCTTATGATAGTCGGAAGACAACTATTACGCCTTTGTTTATTCGGTTGGCCGGTCCAGTACCCTATGAATCTGACAAAGCTGTTCCGTACAAGTACAATGCTACCATGGTAGAAGATGGTAAGGAAGTGCCCATTCCTTCTTTGTCTTATGTGGTAAGCATCACTGATGTTAGTAGAGTGACCCGGAGTGGTCGAGTCTTTGCTCCTGAGCCTCCAAAGATTGTGGAGAGTGTTGTTGCTGGCAAACAAACTCAAGATGAGAGTAATGTCGATGCTTCTAGTCAGTCCAGTTGTTCGAAGGCTTATGAGGATAAAGTAATGAAACTGATAAAGAAGAGTGATTACAGTGTTGTGGATCAACTCTTGCACACCCCGTCCAAAATTTCAGTGTTGTCCTTACTGATGAATTCTGATGTTTATAGGAAATCTTTGCAGAAGGTATTGGAACAAGCATATGTTGAGCATGATGTGACTATTAATCAGTTTGATGGAATTGTTGCCAACCTCACAGCGTGTAATAATTTGAGTTTTTGTGATGAAGAGTTACCCGGGGAGGGGAGAAATCACAATTTGTCTTTACATATCTCCATGAACTGTCAAGATGATGCACTTTGTTGCGGTGAGAATCAGATAACAAGCTATTAGTTAACTTGCATCACATTTCTTTGAATTCACCACTGACTTTGATTTATCCAAAGGAAAGGTTCAAGATCGAGAAAACCTAAAGGGGGGAGATCTAAGGTTCGGGGGTTGGTTATATTAAGGGAAGGTATTAGCACCCTTAATATCTGTAGTACTCTACAGGAACCTCTTGTTTAGTTTGTGCTATGTTATGTTTGCTTGCTAAGAGAATCTGCTAAGTTTAAGGTAAAGACCTAGGGGTATGTACCCTAAGTTTGCTCGCCAAGACGTCGCATCTTGTTCCTACGTATCTGACTATAGAATCAGAGCAACCGTAGTTCACCTAACTAAGGGTGAATTTGAGGAATCACTGGCTATGGCCAAAGTTCCAAGGGGAATGAGTATGAGCTCATGTAGAGTTTAGGAAACTCTCTAAGTCTAGGTTGTGATGTAAGTGGCTATGAGGCCAATGGGAAATATGTCACCAAGGACTATGAGGTCATAGGTTGCCTATGACTATGTGGTCAAAGGTTAAAGATGGGATCCTATGACTATGAGGTCAAGGGAGGGTAATGAGTTATCTATGACTTTGAGGTCAATAGAGAGACTTTCCTTTGGAAGGAATGGGAGTATAGCAACTTCTTATGAACAAGAATGAAAAGGATTGAAATAAAATGAGTGTAAGAACTCAAAGGGAATAGACATTTAATCAAGTGAGAATAACATCAAAGCATGGTATATACATCCAAGTATGAGCATGGCAAAAGATAATGAAATGATTCATGACCAACATGAATAAATGAACACATAAGTGTGACAAAGACAACACATTCAAAATTTGAGATCAAAGACAAAAAGTCCAAAGGCAAGAGACTTGGCAACAAAGCTGAAAAGATGCAAACAAAACCGTAATGGAATAAACTTATCCAAGATCAAGTAACCCTCTCAAATACTCTCTTACATCTTAAAACACTCCAAGGAAAAGAGGTTCTCATGACAAGGTTGATTTTCAAAAGAAGTACAAAATTAAATATAAGGTTATGCATATTTTTGGAGTTTTAGAAATAAATATGAGAATAAAATAAATGTGAAAAAATAAATTTAGAGAAGATTAAATTAAGCATAAAAAAGTATTTATGAATTTTTTTGGGAGTTTTTGGGTTAAAGAAAATATTTAAATAATTGAAATTGAAGTGAAAATTAAACAAAAGTGAGGCAGGGGGTGCATTAGAAATCTCAGCATGACATGAATTATATTTGTTTTACGCTTGGGCTTTAAATTCGAGGGTGCAGGAAGCAACACGCGCAAGGCCCAAATCCAAAAAGTTGAAAACCACAAGAAAAAGAGAAAAAAAGGACTAAAAAGGTGTCTGGGGGGAGGGGGATTCGAACCCCAGACCCCTTGGTTACAGGCACGACTTCCTTACCACTAGGGTGGTTATACATCCAGTGTATAAGCTCACCCCATAAATACCTAAGCCTACATTGGTTCATTAAATGATATTTCTGAAGCGCATGAGATAAATGTCACGGTGGTGTTAGTAAAGGAGTCTCAACTGGTCCAGTGAACTTAAGTGACTATCAAACAAAACAAAATCCCACCAATCCCATGTTGCCACGCAGACCCTCTTCTCTCTCCCCATGCATTTCAAAACTCTACCATCGTGAAATGAATACCACAAGAAAACACCATGACACTAACAACTTAACCAAACAATTTCTCCTTTAGTTCTCAACTGAAACTTATGAAACAAAATCCAAAAGGTAGTACTCAGATCATGAACTGATTATAAACATTTAACTAGCCTAAATAGAGCTATAAACTATGAGAAAAACATCAAAAAATATGGCAAACAAACTGTCGTGAGACTCAACAGCTAATTCATACATAGAACAGACTTTCAAATACCAACCTAACAGTCACAGATTGCCTTATATGACCATGGCAAAAGAATTCAGAATTATTGAGCATGTAATCGAGAATAGAGAGAAGAGAATGGAACAAAACACTCGGTATGCCAACACATTTTAGAACAACCTCTGGGTAGTAATCTCCAGTATTCAAACATGGCACAAGAATAAAAACAACGTAGTATCAAGGACTGGCGGTGTTAAAAAAAACTACATGATCTCAGCAATGTCATTCGCTACATCATTAAAGTGCAAAGTTGTGACATTTTAAATGTGGCATTAAGAGGGCAAACATTCATCCAGCCAGCAAACAAACTATATGTTATTAGCCTAAACCAGCATGAAGTAAATAGCTCTAAAATAGTTCAAACATCCAAACCCTGGTATGGGAACATGAACACAATGTGTTCTAAGTCAACAACTGGCAGTGTTTAAGAAGTGCATCATGTGGCTTCCTACATTATATCATCATCCGGCTCCAATGCACAACAAACACATGATAACAACCGGAATGCTCACGATATTTTGAACATAGAGTTATGAGTTAGTGGAAAGTGAGAACAACTATTTGTCATATCAACAGAAAACCAAACAAATTTACATGTTGTTATCTAGACCAAAACAACTTAAGAACAGTTCAAACATGCAAGTTTCAGTATGAGGACATGATCATAGTATGTTCCAAACCATCAACAATAGACAGCGCCAACAAATGCATCAATCTTCAAATGATAATATGATAACAGTGATAGAGTTATGTGAAACTCAAGCATAGGCATGGGACACAACTCATCATAAACACACGTTCAAACAGTTCTCAGACAGCAGATTTTAATACTCAAACTTAATATGGAACATGAGCATTTATTACCAAACATAGACAGTATGAGAAATCTATCATGAACTGAAACTCACCATACACAATATTATCTAAAACTGATCAGAATGCAATGGATAAAAGTATGGAGGATAAAAAAAATGACATATTGAATATGGTATGAAGAAGGAGAAGGATTGCCTAGTGGAATAAGTCCACTGCACCTTCTTACTTTGAGCTAAAAATTCCAACCAAAGCCAGTCTTCTTCTTCCTCAAATCAGTAATGCTTTAACTCTCCAAATACTCTCTCCCTCGAGTGATATCTTGCTCTCAAGATGGTGATGGATATTCTGAGTATATGGTTATTTTGTTGGTGTTGTTGGTGTTGTGTTGCTCACGAGTTTTTTTCTTTTAGAGTAGTGTATAAAAATTTGTGGAGTGTGTCCTTGTTCTGATACTTGGTCCTTCAACAAGGAGAAAAGGTCTCCTTTTATAGGAGAGGCAGTTGGTTAATGTCCAAGGGACTGTTGCTTTGTCTTGAGGGTAAAGAATTAGGGTTTGCAAGGACCTCTTTTTAATCTTCAGACTTGGTCAACCTTGGAGAAGATCACGCTTCAATATGTTGCACAAAGGCCTGCAAGTTTGTCATGTTTCATCCTCCAATATGTGTATCAAAACCTCTTTTTTTGTGTCATAAGATTGAAAGCTCAAAGAGGAAATGTTTGGGATCCCCATGGGGAGACAACACGCCAAGTAAGGGCTTAGGGAGAAGATATTGTGATCTGTTGGCAAGAAAAGAATCAAGTTGGTGGTACTCGAGGACTTGGTTCAAGATGTGGTTCAACAAAAGTGAAACAAAGTTGTAATGTAACCTAGTCATGTTGGGCATTTTTCACGCGACATGTTCAACTCTAATGACTTGGTTTTTTGGTTCATTTGAAAGAGAGCATGTAGTAGAGCACTTTTCATGTTGGTGACAAGTTGAGTTTGGCCCCACAAACATGTGAAAAGTCGTGCACAATGTTGCCATAGCTAAGTATAAAAAACTGAATTTTCTAAGTGTGTACAACATTTCAACATGGCCACTTTGATGCACCATTTCTTAATGATCATTGCTCCAACTTGTGAGTTCTTTGGCTCTTTGAAAAGTAGGCATTTGATAGAGCAACTTTCATTTGGAATGCAACTTGAGATGGAGTTTGGAATTGTGAGAAAAATGTCCATGAAGTTGTGTACACGATGCTGTCCAAAAGAAACTTAGAAAAAAAATCTAAGTCATGAAACTTTTCCATTTGAAACACCAAACTTTAAAACATCATAACTTGAGATTGGTTTATCCAAATGGAGAGTTCTACACATGCTTGGAAAGCTTGAAGAACGAGGAACAACTTTCATGTCCTAAGATTTTTGATTTGAGGCTTGGAACAATGCGAAAAATAGCCATGAAGTTGGTGTGAAAACTAAGGCAAGAAACTTCCTAGAACTTGATCTCTCATACCTTAAACCATAAATGAGACATGTCATGATGGGTTGAGGCCTTGGATGTTTCATTTTGGATCAAAAGTCTCAAGGATTGAAGCTTCAGTCAAAACCCTAATTTCACTTATGAATGCACTTGAATGACCTTTGATGATCTTGCTTCTTTTTCCTGTGCAAACCCTGGCTTTCATACCAAATAAACAAACTTGCAAAGTGAGGTGGTTAGTTAACAATGCACATGATTGAATCTAAATGCTAATGCAAAATGTTATGACATCTAAGGGGTAAATTTTGGGGTACAACAGTTGCCCCTATTTAAATAGCTTTACCGGATGGCACGAGGGATGGAAATCCTCGGGACATTAAGGTGAAAGGTATTTAAATATAGCAAATCGAAAATTTTGCCCTTAGATGGAATGCAGATGCTAAGGATAGGCGACGGATACGCAAATGCTGACATGTCATAAATTACTAATACGATGATATGATGTCATGGTAGTGCGAAGATGTAGACAGACCAGACACCAGGGATAAAGAGCAAACAACCACAGGCGAGTATCACCAGGGAAGGATGAAGGTTAGTATCCATGAGGCAAACTCACTGGGATATAGGCTAACCAACAAAAGAGACTTAATGGGGAGACTCTGGGGAAAGAAAAAGTCTGAGGGGAAAACCCTACAGGTCCTTACTGGAGATAGGAGTCAGAGAGGTATTCTCCACTGGGGAAAGATCCAGGGAGATGGACGACAGGTTCATATGTGACCGGACGACACTAGAGAAATGAAGCACATTCTTACTGGGCATGAAACCAGAAAGAAGACATGATCTCCATTGGGGATCAATTTGAAATAAAGGATAGACATCCTACAAGAGATTTCCTGGAGATTTCTTATACTGAAGAGTTCAAACTGGATCTTCAAGAAAAGCCAGAAAAGACAGAGGCGAAATCTGCGTCTGCCAAGTGACGATCAATCACAAGGACTTTCAAAGGGATATTGATAATGACTGAACCTCTACTAGGAATAAGATTTAATGAGTCATGAATGAGTTAAATTTTGAATACCAGTATGAGCTGGATTTTAAATTTCGGTTTAGGTTCTTATTTGACCTGGGTTCAAACAACGGGTTCATATTTCACTCGAAGTTTAGGTTCATATTTGACCTGATTCAAACAACGGGTTCACATCTGACTCGAAGTTTAGGTTCATATTTGACCTGGGTTCAAACAACGGGTTCATATTTGACTCGAAGTTAAGGTTCACATTTGACCTGGATTCAAACAACGGGTTCACATCTGACTCAAAGCTTAGGTTCACATCTGACCTGGTTTCAAACAACGGGTTCACATCTGACTCGAAGTTTAGGTTCACATCTGACCTGGTTTCAAACGACGGGTTCACATTTGACTCGAAGTTTAGGTTCACATCTGACCTGGTTTCAAATAATGGGTTCACATCTGACTCGAAGTTTAGGTTCACATTTGACCTGGTTTCAAACAACGGGTTCACATCTGACTCGAAGTTTAGGTTCACATCTGACCTGGTTTCAAACGATGGGTTCACATCTGACTCGAAGTTTAGGTTCACATCTGACCTGGTTTCAAACGACGGGTTCACATCTGACTCGAAGTTTAGGTTCACATCTGACCTGGTTTCAAACAACGGGTTCACATCTGACTCGAAGTTTAGGTTCACATTTGACCTGGTTTCAAACAACGGGTTCACATCAACTCGAAGTTTAGGTTCACATCTAACCTGGTTTCAAACGACGGGTTCACATCTTACTCGAAGTTTAGGTTCACATCTGACCTAGTTTCAAACGACGGGTTCACATCTGACTCGAAGTTTAGGTTCACATCTGACCTGGTTTCAAACAACGGGTTCACATCTGACTCGAAGTTTAGGTTCACATTTGACCTGGATTCAAACGACGGGTTCACATCTGACTCGAAGTTTAGGTTCACATCTGACCTGGTTTCAAACGACGGGTTAACATTTGACTCGAATTTTAGTTTCACATCTGACCTGGTTTCAAACAACGGGTTCACATCTGACTCGAAGCTTAGGTTCACATCTGACCTGGTTTCAAACAACGGGTTCACATCTGACTCAAAGTTTAGGTTCACATTTGACCTGGTTTCAAACAACGGGTTCACATCTGACTCGAAGTTTAGGTTCACATCTGACCTAGTTTCAAACAACGGGTTACATCTGACTCGAAGTTTAGGTTCACATCTGACCTGGTTTCAAACAACGGGTTCACATCTGACTCGAAGCTTAGGTTCACATCTGACCTAGTTTCAAACAACGGGTTCACATCTGACTCGAAGTTTAGGTTCGTATTTGACCTGGGTTCAAACAACGGGTTCATATTTGACTCGAAGTTAAGGTTCACATTTGACCTGGATTCAAACTACGGGTTCATATTTGACTCGAAGTTTAGGTTCATATTTGACCTGGTTTCAAACAACGGGTTCACATCTGACTCGAAGTTTAGGTTCATATTTAACCTGGGTTCAAACAACGGGTTCACATCTGACTCGAAGTTTTGGTTCACATTTGACCTGGTTTTAAACAACGGGTTCACATCTGACTCGAAATTTAGGTCCACATTTGACCTGGTTTCAAACAACGGGTTCACATCTGACTCGAAGTTTATGTTCACATCTGACCTGGTTTCAAACGACGGGTTCACATCTGACTCGATGTTTAGGTTCACATCTGACCTGTTTTCAAACAACTGGTTCATATCTGACTCGAAGTTTAGGTTCACATCTGACCTGGTTTCAAACAACGGGTTCACATCTGACTTGAAGTTTAGGTTCACATCTGACCTGGTTTCAAACGACGGGTTCACATCTGACTCGAAGTTTAGGTTCACATCTGACCTGGTTTCAAACAACGGGTTCACATCTGACTCGAAGTTTAGGTTCACATCTGACCTTGATTGAAACGACGGGTTCACATCTGACTTGAAGTTTAGGTTCACATCTGACCTGGTTTCAAACGACGGGTTCACATTTGACTCGAAGTTTAGGTTCACATCTGACCTGGTTTCAAACAATGGGTTCACATCTGACTTGAAGTTTAGGTTCACATTTGACCTGGTTTCAAACAACGGGTTCACATGTGACTCGAAGTTTAGGTTCACATCTGACCTGGTTTCAAACGACGGGTTCACATCTGACTCGAAGTTTAGGTTCACATCTGACCTGGTTTCAAACGACGGGTTCACATGTGACTCGAAGTTTAGGTTCACATCTGACCTGGTTACAAACAACGGGTTCACATCTGACTCGAAGTTTAGGTTCACATTTGACCTGGTTTCAAACAACAGGTTCACATCAACTCGAAGTTTAGGTTCACATCTAACCTGGTTTCAAACGACGGGTTCACATCTTACTCGAAGTTTAGGTTCACATCTGACCTGGTTTCAAACGACGGGTTCACATCTGACTCGAAGTTTAGGTTCACATCTGACCTGGTTTCAAACAACGGGTTCACATCTGACTCGAAGTTTAGGTTCATATTTGACCTGGATTCAAACGACGGGTTCACATCTGACTCGAAGTTTAGGTTCACATCTGACCTGGTTTCAAACGACGAGTTCACATTTGACTCGAATTTTAGTTTCACATCTGACCTGGTTTCAAACAACGGGTTCACATCTGACTCGAAGCTTAGGTTCACATCTGACCTGGTTTCAAACAACGGGTTCACATCTGACTCGAAGTTTAGGTTCACATTTGACCTGGTTTCAAACAACGGGTTCACATCTGACTCGAAGTTTAGGTTCACATCTTACCTGGTTTCAAACAACGGGTTCACATCTGACTCGAAGCTTAGGTTCACATCTGACCTAGTTTCAAACAACGGGTTCACATCTGACTCGAAGTTTAGGTTCATATTTGACCTGGGTTCAAACAACGGGTTCATATTTGACTCGAAGTTAAGGTTCACATTTGACCTGGATTCAAACTACGGGTTCATATTTGACTCGAAGTTTAGGTTCATATTTGACCTGGTTTCAAACAACGGGTTCACATCTGACTCGAAGTTTAGGTTCATATTTAACCTGGGTTCAAACAACGGGTTCACATCTGACTCGAAGTTTTGGTTCACATTTGACCTGGTTTTAAACAACGGGTTCACATCTGACTCGAAATTTAGGTTTACATTTTACCTGGTTTCAAACAACGGATTCACATCTAACTCGAAGTTTAGGTTCACATCTGACCTGGTTTCAAACAACGGGTTCACATCTGACACAAAATTTAGGTTCACATTTGATCTGGTTTCAAACAACGGGTTCACATCTGACTCAAAGTTTAGGTTCACATTTCACCTGGTTTCAAACAACGGGTTCACATCTGACTCGAAGTTTAGGTTCACATCTAACCTGGTTTCAAACGACGGGTTCACATCTGACTCGAAGTTTATGTTCACATCTGACCTAGTTTCAAACGACGGGTTCACATCTGACTCGAAGTTTAGGTTCACATCTGACCTGTTTTCAAACAACTGGTTCACATCTGACTCGAAGTTTAGGTTCACATCTGACCTGGTTTCAAACAACGGGTTCACATCTGACTCGAAGTTTAGGTTCACATCTGACCTGGTTTCAAACGACGAGTTCACATCTGACTCGAAGTTTAGGTTCACATCTGACCTGGTTTCAAACAGCGGGTTCACATTTGACTCGAAGTTTAGGTTCACATCTGACCTGGATTGAAACGACGGGTTCACATCTGACTCGAAATTTAGGTTCACATCTGACCTGGTTTCCAACGACGGGTTCACATCTGACTCGAAGTTTAGGTTCACATCTGACCTGGTTTCAAACAACGGGTTCACATCTGACTCGAAGCTTAGGTTCACATCTGACCTGGTTTCAAACAACGGGTTCACATCTGACTCGAAGTTTAGGTTCACATCTGACCTGGTTTCAAATGACGGGTTCACATTTGACTCGAAGTTTAGGTTCACATCTGACCTGGTTTCAAACAATGGGTTCACATCTGACTTGAAGTTTAGGTTCACATTTGACCTGGTTTCAAACAACGGGTTCACATCTGACTCGAAGTTTAGGTTCACATCTGACCTGGTTTCAAACGATGGGTTCACATCTGACTCGAAGTTTAGGTTCACATCTGACCTGGTTTCAAACGACGGGTTCGCATCTGACTCGAAGTTTAGGTTCACATCTGACATGGTTTCAAACAACGGGTTCACATCTGACTCGAAGTTTAGGTTCACATTTGACCTGGGTTCAAACAACGGGTTCACATCTGACTCAAAGTTTAGGTTCACATTTCACCTGGTTCAAACAACGGGTTCATATTTGACTTGAAGTTTAGGTTCACATTTGACCTGGAATAAATGATGCTAGCAATTACTGGATTTTAAGTATCCATATGAGGTGATTAAGCATTAGATAGGTCAGTACTGGGGTTGCAAAAAAGATGAAGATTAGACTTCCTGTGGAATACCAATTATGGTTGTAAAAAGGTTATATAGTACCAGAGATAGATAAGCTTCTCATAAGAGAATGTCACTTACCGCCATAGAAAAACAAACTTCTCCAAGAGATTTTAATTTGTTGTTGGGTATAAATTTCACAGAGTTGTTGATATCACAACACTGTTGGGGAATGAATTTTGTCTTCAACAAGGATCTGTAAAAGATTCTTCTTGTGAGACATAGTGCAAAATAAATGCACGTTCAAACTAGGTTCAACAATCTAACCTGCCAGGGATCAAAGTTCAATCTAGGAACAACCTAGAAAGAAACGGTGAAACAAGACTCCAACCTTTGAGGAACGGGCTCAAGTGGGGATTTATCTTATCCAAATGCGGAATAGAAAACTGAACCAACCATCATCCACGAGGATAAAACTCTGTGGGGAATTTAGAAAGGATGGGCACTTTATGCCTAGGGGTGACAACTGTAACACCCCCAATCTATACCCTCAATTAATTAAAGCGATAACAGATAATCAGAGTATAATTAAAAAATTCATGGCATAGACGGGAGCATCACATCAAAATGATGAAATAAAATAACCTGCTCAAATAGATATGCAACAATCAGGTAACAATATAAACAGAGGAACTCGGTTCCTAACACCCACAATTCAGATATAGAATAAAAGCGAAAAATCTGCAACTGAAATCTCATATATATAAACATAAAAGTTTGTATGTCTTATATAGAGTCATACATGTCAAATCCAAAAAAATATATATATACATAATGTCACATAACGATCTCCCCGACTACCCGGTGCTACATATCAGAGCCGACCGACAAAAGAATGAAGACAGAATCTTCACAAAAGACCTCCAGCATCTAATCTGCAATGCCTCATAGAGCATTCAAAATAGCAGAAGGGTGGGAAACACAATTATAATATAGTTGCATACAATTATGTAATAACAGGAAATACGCATACAACAACATTCTCACCACAACATATACCATAATTTAAACACAAAACAACACGATTCTTATCTCATACATCCATCACAAAAGCATATCAATCATGCTCAATACATTTATCACCAACATGTGTATATATATCAACTCATCAATTCCATTCACAATTCCACACATAATCAATCCATTCATGATTTATGCAAATGCACAGAGACCGACACAATGACTCTATGCAATGCAATGCGGTACCGTTCCATCCATCATCTCATCATTAATTCACTCAGGAATTATAGGAATCATCGCTTGTAACTTAGTGGAACTCCCCGTCGGGAAAACGATTTTCCCCGTAGCTTTCGGTCCTCTTTGTATAAGGCACACGACATTTATGGATGGCTTTCGGTCCTCTTTGTATAAGGCACACGATCCGATCTCTTTCGGTCCTCTTTGTATAAGGCACACGATCGTCCATAACGTCGCTTTCGATCCTCTTTGTATAAGGCACACGACCGCTACAGCAGATCCCATTGGGAATCGTTTCGTTGCTCACACCCACTAGGGCACACGACATCACAAGAATGCATATCATGATGCTTGGCATACAATGACTCATGACAATCAAATGCATACACATATACAACCATGTAAACCATTCCAACATCCATAATCATGCATATACAATCAAATATAACACAATGCATTTACTTGCCCTTAGGCCACAAACCATCATCACATCATTTCATCACATACATTCACATCATATAACAGTACACTAGCTATACATTATAGATCAAAAGCGTATCGCATGTTAAAATATCAAATACACACAGTTACGACGGTAAAAGTCGACAAAATGACACATTTCCAAATTCCTGACACAATTAAATCGGCCAACCAATCTCAAAACCATTCCTATAAGAAAGAACATCTCATTAGCTTTCCCACGCACCCAACCGCGCCTCAATCCGAGTTACGGATCAAAAGTTATGAAGGAAACAAAATGGAACAATCTGTCATGTTCGCTATGCGAAGCTCCTAGCGAGCATTCGCTTTCCTCATTCACCGTGCGAACCCCCAGCGAACCGTGGCAGAGAAAAAATAGCATAAAGTTCACTTTGCGAACTGCTGGAGAACATTCGCCCACCCATTCGCACTGCGAAGCTCTGGCGAGCCTTCGCTTTCCTCTTCGCTGCTGTTCGCACAGTGAACCTGCGAATTCTGGGATTCGCAGCAACGCTGTTACTAATCTTAAATTTCAATTTTCCCCTCCAAAACACATCCAAACCAAAACATAACAATCAGAACATATTCCAATCATAACAACAAGTATTCAACCGCGTAAACATCGATTTCTCTCAATCGACCTAGAATTGAAAAGCTAGGAAAAAACCAACAAACACATACATGATCTTACACAAACATAGCATAACCGAGTTCGCACCCTTACCCGATTAATCGTGTTTTGAAATGTCGGTTGAATAGATTACTTAAACTCCAAGTTTTTACTCTTTTTCTTCTTCTCACTCTCCTTTTCTCTTCTCTTCTTTTTCTTTCTATGTTCTATTATAAATGAAAAATAATATTTACCCAAGCCAAAAAGACCAAAATACCCCTACAGTCAATTTTCTCGCAAACGTTCCCAAAACTCAATAAAACATAATAACCAAGAATAAAATAATATAAAGACCAAAAATAATTAAATCGACTCGATTAAATAAATCTAACAAAAAAAAACTGGGGCGTTACAACTCTCCCCCACTTAGAAATTTTCGTCCTCGAAAATATTACCTGAGAGGAACAACTCCGGATACGACTCCGCATCCGACTCTCCAACTCCCAAGTCAAATTGCCCTCAGCAGTGCCTCCCCACGCTACTTTCACAAGCGCAATATCCTTGCCTCTTAACCGCTTCCACTCGCGATCCAAAACTCTCACCGGTAATGCCTTAACCGTAAGGCTCCCCCTTACCTCAACCTCATTCATTGGAATCACATGCGACGGATCCAGAACATATTTCCGATGCTGTGAAACATGGAACATATCATGCAAATTCGAAAGATTCGGTGGCAACGCCACCCGATAAGCCACAGAACCCACTCTCGCGGATATCTGGTAAGGACCAATAAACCGAGAAGTAAGTTTCTTCGACTTCAATGCACGCCCAACACCCGTCACCGGCGTAACTCTCAAAAATACATGATCGCCTTCTTGAAACTCGAGATCTTTCCTCCTTCGATCATGATAACTCTTCTGCCTACTTTGAGAAGCCTTCATCTTCTCACGAATAAGTTTCACCTTTTCCGTAGTTTGTTGAATTAACTCCGGTCCAACCACCGAACTCTCACCAGATTCATGCCAACACAACGGCGTTCGACATCTTCTTCCATACAACGCTTCAAAAGGTGCCATTCCAATACTCAAATGGAAACTTTTGTTATACGTGAACTCCACCAACGAAAGATAACTATCCCACGCACCACCTTGCTCAAGAACACAAGCCCGCAACAAATCTTCCAACTATTGAATAGTTCTCTCGGTCTGACCATCTGTTTGAGGATGATAAGCAAAACTCAATCTCAACTTGGAACCTAACGCCTTTTGCAAACTTTCCCAAAATCTGGAAGTAAACCTCAGATCTCGATCTGAAACAATACACAATGGAATACCATGTAGCTTCATAATCACACGGATATAAATCTCAGCCAACCTCTCCAAAGAAAAACTGATGTCAATCGGAATGAAATGCGCCGATTTAGTCAGCCTATCCACAACCACCCAAATGGAATTATGCCCCCTCGGAGTATTCGGCAACCCTGTCACGAAATCCATAGAAATGCTGTCCCATTTCCACTTGGGAATATCCAACGGTTGCAATAATCCACTAGGCTTCTGATGTTCTACCTTTGACTTCTGACACGTCAAACACGCTTAGACAAACTGAGCCACCTCCCTTTTCAATTCGGACCACCAAAAGATCTTCTTCAAATCTTGGTACATCTTATTAGCTCCCAGATGTATACTCAAACTACTCCGGTGTTCTTCCTCTAAAATCATCTTTTTCAATTCCAAATCATCCGGAATACAAATTCTACCACGGAATCTCAAAACACCCTTATCATCCATTCACACCTTTATCTCCAACCGTCATCAAATCAACAAATTTCACATCCAGCCTCTGTTTCTCGCTAACGGTCAACAGAAACTCATTAGTAACCTTTAACATACCAAGCCTCACGCCATCCGATGTCAATTCACACACCGAACTCAAATCCCTAAATGCTTCCAAAAGTTCCCACTCTTTAACCATCAAAGCGGACATATGCAAAGATTTCCGGCTTAACGCATCGGCTACCACATTAGCTTTACCAGGATGGTAATTCAAGCTAAAATTGTAGTCCTTCAAAAATTCCAACCATCTCTGTTGCCTCATATTCAACTCTTTTTGATCAAACAAATATTTCAAACTCTTATGATCACTAAAGACTTCGAATCTTGCACCGTAGAGATAATGCCTCCAAATTTTCAACACAAAAACCACAGCCGCTAATTCCAAATCACGAGTAGGGTAGGTTTTCTCATGATGCTTTAATTGCTTCGAAGCATAAGCCACAACCTTACCTTCCTGCATCAACACTCCACATAAACCAATCAAAGACGCATCGCAATACACCACAAACGATTCACAAGGATTCGGTAAGATCAAAATCGGAGCTGTAGTCAATCTTCTCTTCAGCTCACTAAAACTTTCCTCACACTGAATATCCCAAATGAACGCTTTACCTTTACAAGTCAGTTGGGTCAATGGAAGTGCTAACTTGGAAAAACCTTCAATGAATCTTCGATAATATCCAGCTAAACCCAAAAAGCTTCTAATTTCAGTAACAGATCTAGGAGCCTCCCATTGTAGAACTGCATCTACTTTAGATGGATCCACAGCAATACCATTACCTAAAATCACATGCCCAAGAAAACTCACTTCTGAGAACCAGAACTCACACTTGGACAACTTGGCATAAAGTCTCTTTTCCTTTAAGATTTGCAACACAATACACAAATGCTCCGCATGCTCCTCCCGAGACTTAGAATAAATCAAGATGTCATCGATAAACACAACAACAAATTGATCCAAATGCTCATGGAAAATGCGATTCATATACTCCATAAACACTCCCGGCGCATTAGAAACCCCGAACGGCATCACGGAATATTCGTAATTTCCGTATCGTGTCCTAAAATTCGTCTTTTGAATATCTTCCTCTTTCAAACTAATTTGATGATAACCTGACCTCAAATCAATTTTACTAAACACACACGCACCTACCAACTGGTCCATCAAATCATCAATTCTCGGAAGAGGATACTTATTCTTAATCGTCACCTTATTCAGCTGGCGATAATCAATACACAATCGCATACTTCCATCTTTCTTTTTCACCAATAAAATTGGAGCACCCCAAGGCGATACACTCGGCCTCACAAACCTCTTCTCTAACAATTCATTCAACTGCTTCTTCAACTCAACCAACTCAGATGCCGACATACGATATGGTGCCATAGATACAGGTCTAGTACCAGGAACTAGATCTATAGAAAACTCCACCTCTCTCTCTAGCAGCACATCTGAAATATCCTCCGGAAACACCTCAGGAAAATCACACACAACTGGAAACACGCCAATTGCAACTTGACTATCCACAGTCAACGATGCAAATAATCCGAACAGCTGAGCTTCATCCGCCAAAAGTTTCTTCAACTCTTTGGTAGATAAGATACTTGATTCCTCGTCTTCTTCAAGAGAAGGAAATCTTACCAACTTATGATAACAATCGATATAAACTCGATTGAACTGTAACCAATTCATTCCCAAAACCACGTCTAAACCCTCCAACGGCATACACACCAAATCCATCTCAAAATCCTTACCATAAATGGTCAAAGGACAACTTAAACAAACCAAAGAAGTAGTTACCGACCCCATTGCTGGAGTATCGATAACCATCTCTCCACCCATCGAAGACAACAAAAGATTCAAACATTGCGCACACTCAGACGAAATAAACGAATGAGTCACCCCGGTATCAATAATAACAACTAAAGGCGTACTATTAATAAAACAAGTACCTCTGATCAGACGATCTGCACTAGTGGTCTGAGTTTCTACCAATGCAAATAATTTCCCTCCAGCTTGAGCTTGCTTTGGTTTCGGACACTTCGCACTAACATGACCAGGTTCACCACAGTTGAAACACTTCACCACATTCCTCTTGCAATCAGTTGCGACATGTCCTATACCTCCACAATTGGAACACTTCCTTATATCCTTTCTACATTCAAACTGACGATGTCCTAAGTCACCACACCTATAACATCTCAGAGGATTATACATACCTCCCCCACTTGGCCTTTTATCAGAATTATCCCTTTGCTTACCCTTGTCAGCTGGTGACACATAAGGACCACCACGAAATGGTTGCTTTCCTTTCCTTTCGTTCACACTCTTATAATGAGTAGAACGAGCTTTGCTATCCTCCTCAAAAATTCTACAACAATCCACCAAATCCGAAAACCTCCTGATTCTTTGATAACCAATTGCGTGCTTGATCTCAGGATGCAACCCGTTCTCAAACTTCACACATTTGGAAAACTCAGCAGTTGCTTCAGCATAATGTGGATAAAACTGAACAAGCTCCACAAACTTAGCAGTGTAATCAATAACAGACATGTAACCCTATTTCAACTCCAAGAACTCTATCTCTTTCTTTCCTCTAACATCTTCAAGAAAATACTTCCTCAAAAACTCCCTGCTAAACAAAGCCCAAGTGACCTCTTCACCTGCAGCTTCCCACACATGACGCGCACTAACCCACCAATCATCAGCCTCCTCCTGCAACATGTGAGTACCCAATCTCACCTTATGTTCCTCAGCACAGTCCATCACTCGAAAGATTCTTTCAACCTCCTTAAGCCAAATCTGAGCACCATCAGGACCATGCCTTCCTTTGAAGATAGGCGGTTTGTTCTTCCTGAACTCATCATTCCCACCAGCATTAGGTGCACCCCGCACCGCTGAGCCATAGCTTACATAGCAGCAGCAAGAGCAGCGTCATTCCTTCCAGCCATATTCTGTTCATATCCAATAACAGTAACTATGGTTAAACATCAGCTCTCCAGAACACAACTGACGCACAACAAACAACTTGGTCAAAACAACCGACGCGGACTGGCACGGACTGACACAAACTGGCTCTGATACCATTTAATGTAACACCCCCAATCTATACCGCCAATTAATTAAAGCGATAATAGATAATCAGAGTATAATTAAAACATTTATGGCATAGACGGGAGCGTCACATCAAAATGATGAAATACAATAACCTGCTTAAATAGATATGCAACAATCAGGTAGCAACATAAACAGAGGACTCGGTTCCTAACACCCACAATTCAGATACAGAATAAAAGCGGAAAATCTGCAACTGAAATCTCATATATATAAACATAAAAGTTTGTTTGTCTTATACAGAGTCATACATGTCAAATCCAAAAAAAGATATATATACATAATGTCACATAACAATCTCCCCGACTACCCGGTGCTACATATCAGAGTCGACCGACAAAAGAATGAAGACAAAATCTTCACAAAAGACCTCCAGCATCTAATCTGCAATGCCTAATAGAGCATTCAAAACAGCAGAAGGGTGAGAAACACAATCATAATATAGTTGCATACAATTATGTAATAACAGGAAATACGCACATAACAACATTCTCACCACAACATATACTATAATTCAAACACAAAACAACACGATTCTTATCTCATACATCCATCACAAAAGCATATCAATCATGCTCAATACATATATCAACTCATCAATTCCATTCACAATTCCACACATAATCAATCCATTCATGATTTATGCAAATGCACAGAGACCGACACAACGACTCTATGCAATGCAATGCGGTACCGTTCCATCCATCATCTCATCATTAATTCACTCAGGAATTATAGGAATCATCCTTTGTAACTTAGTGTAACTCCCCGTCGGGAAAACGATGTTCTCCGTCGCTTTCGGTCTTCTTTGTATAAGGCACACGACATTTATGGATCGCTTTCGGTCCTCTTTGTATAAGGCACATGATTTGATCGCTTTCGGTCCTCTTTGTATAAGGCACACGATCGTCCATAACGTCGTTTTCGGCCCTCTTTGTATAAGGCACACGACCGTTACAGCAGATCCCCTCAGGAATCGTTTTGTCGCTCACACCCACTAGGGCACACGACATCACAAGAATGCATATCGTGATGCTTGGCATACAATGACTCATGACAATCAAATGCATACACATATACAACCATGTAAACCATTCCAACATCCATAATCATGCAAATACAATCAAATATAACACAATGCATTTACTTACCCTTAGGCCACAAACCATCATCACATCATTTCATCACATACATTCACATCATATAACAACGCACTATCTATACGTTATAGATCAAAAGCGTATCGCATGTTAACACATCAAATACACACAGTTACGACAGTAAAAATCGACAAAACGACACATTTCCAAATTCCCGACACAATTAAATCGGCCAACTAATCTCAAAACCATTCCTATAAGAAATAACATCTCATTAGCTTTCCCACGCACCCAACCACGCCTCAATTCGAGTTACGGATCAAAAGTTATGAGGGAAACAAAATGGAACAATCTGTCATGTTCGCTATGCGAAGCTCCTAGCGAGCATTCGCTTTCCTCATTCACTGTGCGAACCCCCAGCGAACTGTGGCAGAGAAATAATAGCATAAAGTTTGCTTTGCGAACTGCTGGCGAACATTCGCCCACCCATTCGCACTGCGAAGCTCTGACGAGCCTTCGCTTTCCTCTTCGCTGTTGTTCGCACTACGAACCTGCGAATTCTGGGATTCGCAGCAGCGCTGTTACTCATCCTAAATTTCCATTTTCCCCACCAAAACACATCCAAACCAAAACATAACAATCAGAACATATTCCAATCATAACAACAAGTATTCTACCGCATTTACATCGCATTTCAACCGCGAAAACATCGATTTCTCTCGGTTTCTATCAACCGACCTAGAATTGAAAAGCTAGGAAAAAACCAACAAACACATACATGATCATACACAAACATAGCATAACCGAGTTTCGCACCCTTACCCGATTAATCGTGTTTTGAAATGTCGGTTGAATCAATTACTTAAACTCCAAGTTTTTCCTCTTTTTCTTCTTCTCACTCTCCTTTTCTCTTCTCTTCTTTTTCTTTCTATGTTCTATTATAAATGAAAAACAATATCTACCCAAGCCAAAAAGATCAAAATACCCCTACACTCAATTTTCTCGCAAACGTTCCCAAAACGCGATAAAATATAATAACCAAGAATAAAATAATATAAAGACCAAAAATAATTAAATCGACTCGATTAAATAAATCTAACAAAAAAAATCGGGGCGTTACAACAACTCTATTGGAGAGAAAGGATAAACCCAGTCACTTGGGGAGATAAACGCCAAAGTGAACAAAATAGGTAAACACCAGAACAGGGTAGCAGAGATGCTAATATGCCATGCATGTGAGTGCATATATGCCATGCTTATGCTTATGCTAACAAAACAGACATAAGGAAGCGAGACTGGAGATGAAATAAACATCTCGAGAAGGATACCCAGCCAAACTCCTCAGATTGGACCATTATTGGGGATGATCTTGCAGAATCAGTAGTTCTGCTTCAAGGTTACAACCTTCTTTGGTGGAAGAGCACTTCACTTGGTGTAGCATCGTGACTTCACTAGGATTGCTATCACGAGCCTCATCTCTTTATTGGAGGGAAATCCATGGAGAATTTCCAGCATTTAGCCGAAGTAACAGCTTACTGGGGAGCTAACGAAAGATGTCGCAAAACTGAGTAGTCCTTCATAATTCGTCTGCCCCAGATTACATGGTCTATCAAGAGGATTTTACAGAAGAATCAAAATATAAGAGGCCTTAATATCTTCAAACTCTTGGAGAGATTCATGAATTTCGGCATAACTGCCCCTGTTTAACTGCGTTTACACAACAAGGTCCTTGAACCTATTCTTCAGATTGGCTGATCTATGAGAGAGATGCCCCAGATTGATTGGCCTTTTAGAGATTTACCGAATCTCGACCTGACTGCTTCTGATTAACTGGTCTGTGAGGATAAGTCATCAAAAGGATTTTACAGAAGAATTGACATACCAGATGCTTCAATGTTTTCAAACTTTTGAAGAGAAATGAACCTAGACATAATTGCCCCAATTCAACTGTATTTGAAATATCAAGTCCTTTAGACTGTAGTAGAAACGACTGGGGAACGAACTTGCCCCTGCTGATGGGTCACTGGAGTCCACACTTGTCATAAGATGACCTCAGGAAGACTTGCCCCAATATTCTGAACTTGAAGATTTCTACCCCTGATTCAATAGCTCTTGGACTGGTGGATTGGCAAATCCTTCCGCTTGGTTGCCCCTGACTGAGCTTCCTTTATAAAATCAACTTCCCTAACTTGGCTGCATTTGTTGGGATTTCTTTGATATTAAATTGTTTTGCAAACAAGTATTGTTCATTAAAAATTTGCGATTTTAATGCAAAATTCATGCAAGCTTTTGAAAACAAAATTTATTTATGAAACCCACACGGTGGAATGATTAAATCAAACACAAAGTGGATCTAGTCATTTGCGAAACGACAGATGAAGTGATCAACACACGCAAATAGCAAAGATCATTAGGAGTCATGTTAATCAACCTTGCTGTAGTATGCTTTTCAAAACAACCATACCTCAATTAGGTCTTTTAAGGGTTGTAACGTGGCTTGGTTCACGGTTCATGAAACAAAGGATAAAGGCTCAAAGTTTATTTGTCACACCCCATCTTTGTGATGAACTCCAGTCCTATGCTCAGTTAGCTTAAGCTACACATTTACGTTCCTATAGACTAGGAATGAATTGTTGATAGTTGATGATGATTCAGACATCTGGGGTAGTCATTACTCCCTTACAACATTTGGTTGTCCTTTATTGCTGATGTTTTAGGACCTTTTCTTTATCTCGATTATTGTACAAACCTTCTTGTATAAGGCGACGTTTTAGGCTTCCCATATTTCTTGACTTTTGCCTTGAAAGGGACTCGGCTCATTCTTCGATTAAGGATTTCTCAATGATCCTTCCTTATTTATCGCTTCGGGAACAACTTGTACAACATTTATTCACTTGGTTGGAGAGAGTTGACTGGTGTTTTGAATGAAGCGCTTGCACTTGATTGCATAACTAAGTTAAACTGAGAACTACCCACCCCAAGGTTGAGATTTAAGGGTTTTTTGTGCAAGGGAAAAAAACTCCTACTTCTAGGCTCTAAGGGTTAACGAGGGATTATCTTCCTTATTTCTCCAGTGTTTGGGAATTGAAACAATGCCTTACATCATCAGCAAGTTTTAATCGAAAGCATACCATAGCAGTTATGGATATAATGTTTTCATCATTCTACCCATCTTTGCTTAACAACAAATTTGATAAATGGAAAGGAACAAGATGAAGATATTATTTTTTTTTTTATATGAGCATAAAAGTAGATGAGTGAAACGAATGGATTTAATCAAAAGATGCACAATATTTCATTAACCTTGCCAATTTGAAAGTACAACAAAGCTTATAAGCAAATACAAATTCAAAGTGCAAAGGTAGTACAGTTGAAAATACTGAAATGAGGAAAATACAACCAGCCTTGGCGAATTGACTTCAAAAGATTCCAGTTTCCGGGCCCAAGCGAGAGAACACCCTTGCCACTAATCACTTGTTCCTTGTGGTACAACACTTTGAGAGGCCTTGCAAGTCTTTTGTCTTTTGCTTCGAAAGTTGAGCCATTAGCGTCTGACGTACTTTCCTGAGGTTTCAGCGTTTTTAGCAAGCTTAGCAGTTTTGTTTCGAACTCTTTGCATTCTTCAATGAGATGCCCCATTGTACCAGTGTGGAATTGGCATTCAATCTCCGGGCGATCTTCCTTAAGGATCAACTCTTTGTCATAAATCAGCCTTCGCACAATAGATTCTAAGGCTCGGCAACCATCCAAGTCATACCCTTCGGCTCCCTTGTGGAATTCACAAGTCAGGTTTGGATTGTGCCAAGGTCCTAGCACAGGGTTGAGAAGTCGAGGAGTTACCAACTTATTCTGCATCAACAGTGGGAAGAGTTTGCTCAATGGCACTGGAATGGGCTGGAAGTTAACTTGGCCTCTTTCGACGGGGTACTTCTTCTTCTTTTAATTTTGGGAACTTCGAGGAGGAACAACAGTTGGAGGTTGAAACACCCTTTCGGTAGACACCTGATGATGATTACATCCTGGTGCAAGACCAAGACCGAAGGTTGGCTGGCATGAAGTTTCCTCAAAGGCAAACCCTTGGTATGGGAGAACCACGGGAGATGAAGAACTGATAACTTCTCTCGGAGTAACAGGGTGAGCATACTCCTCTTTCTTCATTAGAGCTTGCAAAGTTTCTAGAACCCAATTCATCTGGCATTTGAGGATTCTGACTTCCTCCTTCAATTTTTTCTAGTTCTTCAGAATTTCATTCATTTTGTCATTGCATTGAATAGGTGCTAGGTATCCATCAGACATAGAGGAAGAGACTCAAGACTGAGAAATTCAAAAGGAGATGCGAATGCGCATGGAATGCTAATGCAAGCCATATGGTTTCAAGGAACTCAAAGACAAGTTGCCAAATTTTTTTTTTGGAAAAACTGAAGAAGTTTTTGTTTTTAAGATCCAAGCTCTGTTGATCTTTTGAAAAGGAAATGAATGTCTGATTTCCTTGAAACCAATAATGGATGCAATGAGATGTATGCAATGCACAAACATGGGTACACATAAACACGGACATATGTACATACAACGAAGCACACAAGTCCTAGGTTTAGGGGTTTCATGAGTGGAGCCATGGTCTACCCATCCCAACAAGGTGTGGACTATAGGTTGATCAACTGTAGAACAGGGTTCTAAAAGTTCCCAGAGTCTACGTAAATCCTTCGAATATTATCGGCCCATGTGACTACTCACGCGGGTTAATAATATTCTCAAGATAAACTCGTCTGAGTGTAGTATCGCGTAACAACTACTTGGGACTTACTCCCTCGCAGCCACCACATTACATCCTAAAAGGCCAAGTGGGGTGAAGGTAACTACGGTCCTTAGAATCCCTGGCTCCCATTTGGAAGAGTAATATCAATGCGACTGCTCACATCAGACATCAACAATCCCAAAGGGCCTCATCTGAGTGTGGTCATCATATGCCATAAATTGTTAGGACTACTCCCAACAACCGACTATAGATTACACCACGATCCTATCATATATGTGCTCTCAAGTCTGGGTTAGGACTTATCTCACCAATCAATAGTAGCAACCTGCCAGACAGAAGATCCAAGTACAGACAAATATATACAGATATATACAGATATGTACAAGTATAGAAAACAAACATGAATAACATAAACAAAACAAGGTGGGCTTAACCCTCAAAAGTTCCCCAGTGAAGTCGCCATTTCTGTTGCGGTGAGAATCGGATATCAAGCTATTAGTTAACTTGCATCACATTTCTTTGAATTCACCACCGACTTTGATTTATCCAAAGGAAAGGTTCAAGATCGAGAAAACCTAAAGGGGGGAGATCTAAGGTTTGGGGGTTGGTTATATTAAGGGAAGGTATTAGCACCCTTAATATCTGTAGCACTCTAAAGGAACCTCTTGTTTAGTTTGTGTTATGTTATGTTTGCTTGCTAAGAGAATCTGCTAAGTTTAAGGTAAAGACCTAGGGGTATGTACACTAAGTTTGCTCGCCAAGACGTCGCATCTTGTGCCTACGTATCTGACTATAGAATCAGAGCAACCGTAGTTCACCTAACTAAGGGTAAATTTGAGGAATCAATGGCTATGGCCAAAGTTCCAAGGGGAATGAGTATGAGCTCATGTAGAGTTTAGGAAACTCTCTAAGTCTAAGTTGTGATGTAAGTGGCTATGAGGCCAAGGGGAAATATGTCATCAATGACTATGAGGTCAAAGGTTTCCTATGACTATGTGGTCAAAGGTTAAAGATGAGATCCTATGATTATGAGGTCAAGGGAGGGTAATGAGCTATCTATGACTTTGAGGTCAATAGAGAGACTTTCCTTTGGAAGGAATGGGAGTATAGCAACTTCTTATGAACATGAATGAAAAGGATTGAAATAAAATAAGTGTAAGAACTCAAAGGGAATAAACATTTAATCAAGTGACAATAACATCAAAGCATGGTATATACATCCAGGTATGATCATGGCAAAAGATAATGAAATGATTCATGACCAACATGAATAAATGAACACATAAGTGTGACAAAGACAACACATTCAAAATTTGAGATCAAAGACAAAAAGTCCAAAGGCAAGAGACTTGGCAACAAAGCTAAAAAGATGCAAACAAAACCCTAATGGAATAAACCTATCCAAGATCAAGTAACCCTCTCAAATACTCTCTTCCATCTTAAAACACTCCAAGGAAAAGAGGTTCTCATGACAAGGTTGATTTTCAAAAGAAGTACAAAATTAAATATAAGGTTATGCATATTTTTGGAGTTTTAGAAATAAATATAAGAATAAAATAAAAGTAAAAAAATAAATTTAGAGAAGATTAAATTAAGCATAAAAAAGTATTTATGACTTTTTTTTGGGAGTTTTTGGGTTAAATAAAATATTTAAATAATTGAAATTGAAGTGAAAATTAAACAAAAGTGAGGTCGGGGGTGCATTAGAAATCTCAGCATGCCATGAATTATATTTGTTTTGCGATTGGGCTTTAAATCTGGGGGTGCAGGAAGTAACAAGCGCAAGGCCCAAATCCAAAAAGTTGAAAACCACAAGAAAAAGAGAAAAAAATGACTAAAAGGGTGTCTGGGGCGAGGGGGATTTGAACCCCAGACCGCTTGGTTACAGGCACGACTTCCTTACCACTAGGGTGGCTATACATCCAGTGTATAAGCTCACCCCATAAATACCTAAGCCTACATTGGTTCATAAAATGATATTTCTGAAGCACATGAGATAAATGTCACGCTGGTGTTAGTAAAGGAGTCTCAATTGGTCAAGTGAACTTAAGTGACTATCAAACAAAACCAAATCCCATCAATCCCATGTTGCCACGCAGGCCCTCTTCTCGCTCCCCATGCATTTCAAAACTCTACCATCGTGAAATGAATACCACAAGAAAACACCATGGCTCTAACAACTTAACCAAACAATTTCTCCTTCAGTTCTCAACTGAAACTTACGAAACAAAATCCAAAAGGAAGTACTCAGATCATGAATTGATTATAAACATTAAACCAGCCTAAATAGAGCTATGAACTGTGAGAAAAACATCATAAAATATGGCAAACAAATTGTCGTGAGACTCAACAGCTAATTCATACATCAAACAGACTTTCAACTACCAACCTAACAGACACAGATTGCCTTATATGGCCATGGAAAAAGCATTCAGAATTATTGAGCATGTAATCGAGAATAGAGAGAAGAGAATGGAACAAAATGCTCGGCATGCCAACACATTTTAGAACAACCTCTGGGTAGTAATCTCCAGTATTCAAACATGGCACAAGAATAAAAACAACGTAGTATCAAGGACCGGCGGTGTTCAAAAAAACTACATGATCTCAGCAATGTCATTCGCTACATCATTAAAGTGCAAAGTTGTGACATTTTAAATGTGGCATTAAGAGGACAAACATTCATCCAGCCAGCAAACAAACAATATGTTATTAGCCTAAACCAGTATGAAGTAAATAGCTCAAAAACAGTTCAAACATCCAAACCCTGGTATGGGAACATGAACACAATGTGTTCCAAGTCAACATCTGGCAGTGTTTAAGAAGTGCATCATGTGGCTTCCTACATTATATCATCATCCGGCTCCAATGCAGAACAAACACATGATAACAACAGGAATGCTCACGATATTTTGAACATAGAGTTATGAGTTAGTGGATAGTGAGAACAACTATTTGTCATATCAACAGAAAACCAAACAAATTTACATGTTGTTATCTAGACCAAAACAGCTTAAGAAAAGTTCAAACATGCAAGTTTCAGTATGAGGACATGATCATAGTATGTTCCAAACCATCAACAATAGACAGTGCCAACAAATGCATCAATCTTAAAATGACAATATGATAACAGTGATAGAGTTATGTGAAACTCAAGCATAGGCATGGGACACAACTCTTCATAAACACACGTTCAAACAGTTCTCAGACAGCAGATTTTAATACTCAAACTTAATATGGAACATGAGCATTTATTACCAAACATAGACAGTATGAGAAATCTATCATGAACTGAAACTCACCATACACAATATCATCTAAAACTAATCAGAATGCAATGGATAAAAGTATGGAGGATAAAAAAATGACATATTGAATATGGAATGAAGAAGGAGAAGGATTACCTAGTGGAATAAGTCCACTGCACCTTCTTACTTTGAGCTAAAAATCCCAACCAAATCCAAGCTTTTTCTTCCTCAAATCAGTAATGCTTTAACTCTCCCAATACTCTCTCCCTCGAGTGATATCTTGCTCTCAAGACGGTGATGGATATTCTGAGTATATGGTTATTTTGTTGGTGTTGTTGGTGTTGTGTTGCTTACGAGCTTTTTTCTTTTAGAGTAGTGTATGAAAATTTGTGGAGTGTGTCCTTGTTCTGATACTTGGTCCTTCAACAAGGAGAAAAGGTCTCCTTTTATAGGAGAGGCTGTTGGTTAATGTCCAAGGGACTGTTGCTTTGTATTGAGGGTACAGAATTAGGGTTTGCAAGGACCTCTTTTTAGTCTTCATACTTGGTCAACCTTGGAGAAGATCACGCTTCAATATGCTGCACAAAGGCCTGTAAGTTTGTCATGTTTCATCATCCAATATGTGTATCAAAACCTCTTTTGTTGTGTCATAAGAGTGAAAGCTCAAAGAGGAAATGTTTGGGATCCCCATGGGGAGACAACACGCCAAGTAAGGGCTTAGGGAAAAGATATTGTAATATGTTGGCAAGAAAAGAATCAAGTTGGTGGTACTTGAGGACTTGGTTCAAGATGTGGTTCAACAAAAGTGAAACAAAGTTGTAATGTAACCAAGTCATGTTGGGCATTTTTCACGCGACATGTTCAACTCTAATGACTTGGTTTTTTGGTTCATTTGAAAGAGAGCATGTAGAAGAGCACTTTTCATGTTGGTGACAAGTTGAGTTTGGCCCCACAAACATGTGAAAAGTCGTGCACAATGTTGCCGTAGCAAAGTATAAAAAACTGAATTTTCTAAGTGTGTACAACATTTCAACATGGCCACATTGATGCACCATTTCTTAATGATCATTGCTCCAACTTGTGAGTTCTTTGGCTCTTTGAAAAGTAGGCATTTGATAGAGCAACTTTCATTTGGAATGCAACTTGAGATGGAGTTTGGAATTGTGAGAAAAATGTCCATGAAGTTGTGTACACCATGCTGTCCAAAAGAAACTTAGAAAAAAAAATCTAAGTCATGAAACTTTTCCATTTGAAACACCAAACTTTAAAACATCATAACTTGAGATTGGTTTATCCAAATGGAGAGTTCTACACATGCTTGGAAAGCTTGAAGAACGAGGAACAACTTTCATGTCCTAAGATTTTTTATTTGAGGCTTGGAACAATGCAAAAAATAGCCATGAAGTTGGTGTGAAAACTAAGGCAAAAAATGAGAAAATTTCACCAAGTCATAAAGAGCTTTTGGCTTCCAAGGCTCATAACTTAAAATTCAAGCCCTTTTTGAAGAAAGGTCCTTTACTACACTTTGAAGACCATTGAAAGAGCTTCCATTTGAGCTTTGAGTCACTCAAATTAGATGTGCGGTTTGAAAATTATGACTATTTCAATTTTGGCATAAGTATTGAAATTTCCACATTTGAAATGTTACATGAACCAAACTTTGCTTCCTTTGCAAGAAACTTCCTAGAACTTGATCTCTCATACCTTAAACCATCAATGAGACATGTCATGATGGGTTGAGGCCTTGGATGTTTCATTTTGGATCAAAAGTCTCAAGGATTAAAGCTTCATTCAAAACCCTAATTTCACTTGTGAATGCACTTGAATGACCTTTGATGATCTTGCTTCTTTTCCCTGTGCAAACCCTGGCTTTCATACCAAATAAACAAACTTACAAGGTGAGGTGGTTAGTTAACAATGCACATGATTGAATCTAAATGCTAATGCAAAATGTTATGACATCTAAGGGGTAAAATTTGGGGTACAACACACTTTCCAATGTGTTGGTTGATACTGGTTCTTCTTTGAATGTATTACCAAAATCTACTTTGTCAAGGCTTTCTTACCAAGGTCCTCCCATGAGGTATAGTGGGGTTGTTGTTAAAGCTTTTGATGGATCTCGAAAGACTGTGATTGGAGAAGTTGATCTTCCAATCAAAATAGGACCGTGCTTCTTCCAGATTACTTTTCAAGTAATGGATATTTGTCCTGCATATAGTTGTCTGCTTGGCCGACCCTGGATTCATGAAGCTGGGGCAGTGACTTCGACTCTCCATCAGAAGTTGAAATTTGTTAAGAATGATAAGCTGGTAATTGTTGGAGGTGAGCAAGCGATGCTGGTAAGCCACCTTTCATCCTTTTCATATGTTGATGCTGATGAATCTATTGGAACTCTGTTCCAAGCTCTTTCTGTTGATGACAAAGCTGTTAAGAAGAATGAGTTACCCATGTCTTCTTTGAAAGATGCTCTGCATGTGTTAGAAACTGGTCGGTCTGACGGTTGGGGCCGAGTAATTGATGTGGTTGATAACCTGGGCAAAACTGGTTTAGGCTTTATGCCTGGTACAATCAGAAGAGATTTGAAGTGTATTAATGAAACCTTTCACAGCGCCGGATTCATCAACAAAGATCACTCTACTGCTACCATCATTGAAGAAGATGAAGAGGAAGAACTTCCCGATTTCGTGCCACATGGACAGATCTGCCAGAATTGGATAGTTGTTGATGTTCCCACTGTTGTTCATATTTCAAAGTAATTTGTTTTTGTTTCTTTCAAAAAATCCTTTCACTCTTCCCAAGGTAAAAGTGAATTTGTGAGGGCTTTGTTTCAAATTTTATCATCATCAATAAAATGTTATTTTGTTTATCCATATTATGTTTTCCCTTTTTGCTTTATTTCTGAAAAATGGTAACATAAAAAACAAAAAAATAATAATATGATAATCACTTTTATCTGCATGATATTTGCACTTTTTGTTCATATTCTAAAAATCAAACATAAATCATTGTGCAGATTGATTGTTAAACCCATTGAAAACAATGACCCTATGCCCTCTCCCAACTTTGAGTTCCCTGTGTTTGGAGCTGAAGAAGAGGATATTGTGGAGATTCCAGATGAAATTTCTCGGTTGCTTGAGCACGAGGAAAAATCCATTCAGCCTCATGAAGAGCCGGTGGAATTGGTTAATTTGGGTTCAGATGATGATATAAAAGAAGTCAAGATTGGGGCACTACTTCAGTCAGATGTTAAGAAGAGGATTGTGGAGCTTCTTAGAGAATATGTTGACGTGTTTGCTTGGTCTTATCAAGACATGCCTGGTCTTGATATTGATATTGTGGAGCATAGATTGCCATTAAAGCCTGAATGACCACCTGTGAAGCAGAAATTGAGAAGAACTCATCCTGACATGGCTGTGAAGATCAAAAAGGAGGTTCAAAAGCAGATTGATGTTGGTTTTCTTGTGACTTCTGAGTATCCTCAATGGGTGGCCAATATTGCGCCTGTTCCAAAGAAAGACGGAAAAGTCCGAATGTGCGTTGACTATAGAGATTTGAATAAAGCCAGTCCAAAAGATGATTTTCCATTGCCACACATTGATATTTTGGTAGATAATACTGCTAAATTCAGTATCTTTTCTTTTATGGATGGATTTTCCGGTTATAATCAAATAATGATGGCACCCGAGGATATGGAAAAAACAACATTCATTACTCCCTGGGGAACATTCTGTTACAGAGTGATGCCCTTCAGTTTGAAAAATGTTGGTGCAACGTACCAGAGAGCTATGACTACTTTGTTCCATGATATGATGCATGAAGAAATTGAGGTCTATGTGGATGATATGATTTGAAAGTCGAAGACTGAAGAAGATCATATTGAGTACTTATTGAAGCCGTTTCAACATTTGAGAAAGTTTAAGCTCCGTTTGAATCCTAGTAAATGCACTTTTGGTGTCCGTTCTAGAAAATTGTTGGGCTTTATTGTCAGCCAAAAAGGCATTGAAGTTGATCCTGGTAAAGTTAAAGCCATTCAGGAAATGCCTGCGCCCAAAACAGAAAAACAAGTAAGAGGATTCTTGGTACGTTTGAATTATATCTCCTGATTTATATCCAATATGACTGCCACGTGTGCGCCGATCTTCAAGCTTCTTCGCAAAGATCAGGGTTGTGTCTGGACAGAGGATTGTCAGAAAGTTTTTGAAAGAATTAAAGAGTATCTGCTTGAACCTTCGATTTTGTCTCCTCCCGTGGAAGGAAGACCTTTGATCATGTATTTGACTGTGTTGGAAGAGTTTATGGGCTATGTTCTGGGTCAACAAGATGAATCTGGTCGAAAAGAATTTTCCATTTATTATTTGAGCAAGAAGTTCACCGATTGTGAGTCTCGGTACTCAATGCTTGAAAAGACATGTTATGCTTTAGCTTGGGCTGCCAAGCGCCTCCGCCAGTATATGTTGAATCCTACAACTTGGTTGATATCCAAAATGGATCTAATCAAGTATATCATTGAAAAGCCTGCTTTAACTAGGAGGATTGCTCGTTGGCAAATGTTGTTGTCAGAATATGATATTGAGTACCGAACTCAAAAAGAGATAAAAGGAAGTGTTTTGGCTGACCATTTGGCACACCAGCCAATTGATGATTATCAACCAATCAAGTTTGATTTTCCTGATGAGGATGTGATGTATCTAAAGGTTAAAGATTGTGAAGAACCATTACCTGATGAAGAGCCTGAGCCTGGATCCCGTTGGGGTTTGATTTTTGACGGAGCTGTTAATGAGTATGGAAATGCTATTGGGGCAATAATTGTTACTCCTCATGGTTCTCATATTCCTTTCACTGCAAGGTTGATGTTCACTTGCACATATAATGCGGCTGAGTATGAAGCGTGTATTATGGGCTTGGAAGAAGCCATTGATTTAAGAATCAAGATTCTTGATGTATACGGAGATTCAGCCCTAGTGATTAATCAGATTAAAGGAGAATGGGTGACACGTCAACCTGATTTGATTCCTTATCGAGATTATGCAAGAAGGTTGTTAACTTTCTTCAATAAGGTTGAGTTTTACCATGTACCCAGAGCAGCAAATCGAATGGCGGATGCTTTAGCCACTATATCCTCCATGATTGTGGTGAATCGGTGGAATGATGTACCCAAAATCGATGTTATGCGGCTTGATAGGCCAGCTCATGTGTTTTCCGTTGAAGAGGTTGTTAATGATAAACCGTGGTATTATGATATTAAATGCTTTCTTCAAAATCAAGAGTACCCGCTTGGGGCATCCAAAAAAGATAAGAAGACTTTTAGAAGATTGGTTGGTAGTTTCTTCTTGAATGATGATGTGTTGTATAAAAGAAATTATGACATGGTCTTGCTCAGCTGCGTGGATAGACACGAAGCAGACATGTTAATGAAAGAAATTCATGAAGGATCTTTTGGTACCCATGCCAATGGGCATGCAATGGCTAAGAAGATGTTGAGGGCAGGTTACTATTGGCTAACAATGGAATCTGACTGTTGCAAATTTGTGAAGAAGTGCCATAAGTGCCATAAGTTTATCCAAAATCACTTCCAATAAACACTTCTGAAATTTCAGATCTAGATCCTAACGAAAATCACCAATGAAAATCAACAATGGAGTGATGATGAGAGGCTATAGCTCAAGAATTAACAAGTTCCAATGAAGAATTTGTTAATCTCTATGAAATATGCCTGAAATATGGCATGCATATTAGACCTCTAAAACTTGCCAATGAAGAATTAACAAGTTCCAATGATGAGAGGCTATTGCATGTTAGACCTCTAAAACTTGCCATTGGATATTACCACTGAATCATGCCTGAAATATGCTGTGAATTCCGTTTCGTGCTCGGAGTACTGTTGAAAATAATCGTCTGGTGCTGAATCACTCATCAAAAAAATGACTGCCTAAGCTTCTGATTGTCAAATCAACTAATGAGCAAAATAAATGCTCAAAAGGACTTTGAAAGCTATCTGCTTGGCCCAAAACACTGCTGAAATCTCTTTTGAACTGGATAAGCTGCTGAAGCGCGAGAAAATACCTTGATCCCACGCCTAAAAGAACCATGCAAATGCAGAAATGATAATGCAAAAATGAGATGAAACAGAAGCCAGTTAGAACAAGAACACGAGGGCAAATTTTGGGGTGCCATAGTTGCCCCTATTCAATCAACTTGGTTCCGAAGGTATGTTAACAACAGCTTTCAAACATTCAAGGATACACGGAGATTGAATACCAAAAGAACCCAAAAATTTACAACCTGTGGGGAAAATGAAATAGAGGGTTTGCCAGCCAAAGGTGGACTATGCTGAAAAGGAAGACCGGCCGAAGGCGCTCTACCCAACAAGGAAAATGAGGTCGGCCGAAGGCGAACTCGAAAAGGAAGACCGACCGAAGGCGCTCTACCCAACAAAAGAATACGAGGACGACCGAAGGCGAACTTGAAAAGGAAGACCGGCCGAAGGCGTTCCACCCAACAAAATAAGACTAGGTCGGCCAAAGGCGAACTCGAAAAGGAAGACTGGCCGAAGGTGCTCTACCCAATAAAGGAACACGAGGACGGCCGAAGGCGAACTCGAAAAGGAAGACCAGCCGATGGCGCTCTACCCAACAAAGGAAAACGGGGACGCCCGAAGGAAAACTCGAAAAGGAAGACCGGACGAAGGCGCTCTACCCAACCAAATAATACGAGGACGGCCGAAGGAAAACTCGAAAAGGAAGACCGGCCGAAGGCGGACTACGATGGGGATAACAGAACCACCACGGGTACAAGCAACAATTTTACGACCCTCGAATTGATCTGGAATAAAAGTTGAGTAAAAGAGAAATCTAAACAGACAACTCTGCTGGGGTGTACCAGAATGTACAACAATATAAAGGACGAATCCACTAGAGATCTCACCGGGGATAAAGTAAAACAAAATCTCCTGAGTTATGCCATTTCTGCTGAGGAAAAGTCTGGCAACAAATGTCAAACCTGGCTTATGCTTCAAATTCCTATGTTTGAATTTTTCTATGGCGTAATGCTCCACACGAAATGGAAATGCTACACGTTTAGTAGGATGCCATGCAAACGATGCTTATGCAAATGCAAAAAGAAATGCTCCAGCAAACTAAATGCTGAAAACGAAGGAAGCTCCACCGGGGATGACAAAATAAATTATCCTCTAAGACCAGGAACTCTGTTGAGAAGGATCACATTGAACAACTCCTTTGATCAACAACTTCTACTGGAGATGAAATCCAAAAGAGCATCCACCCTGCTGGGGATTATATACAATTCTTTGAAACAGGAAACCAAGACCTGAATCGGAAGAGTGCCAAATATCACTTGGACTTAAAACCCGTTGGGGATGTCAACCATCGCTGATCAAACCTACTGCGAAGACTACCACCAAACTCTACTTGGGGAGACAAATCACAAATACTAGACCTGCTGGGGTCACCGTTGAACTTAACCCGCTTTTGGGGAAATGACTTCGCCCTTATCCTGCTGCGAGTTGGATCAAACTATTGCTGGCGAAAACACATTTCCTGACTGGCCGAAGGGAGTATACACCAAGACTCTATGGGGATGACAACGTCTTTGTCCCGGGAATACATTCCACAAGTCTGCTGCTAGGGATTGCAACAACATCCACCTTGGGGCTATCAACTTCTGAATGCTCGCTGGGGCATAATCTTCTGTACTCTGACTGGGGAGAGTGACAGTCTGATGAGGATGAAGATACCTCAATGCTAGAGAGAATAACTCTGCTGGGGAGAAAGGTCAACAAAACCTGCCGAGGGATGTCATTGAGCTTAACCTGCTGTTGGAGGAAAGATTTTACCCTACTGGATATTAGAGCATGTCGTTGCTGACAGAATTACACTTCCTACCCTGCTGAGAAAAGTGAGTACCAGACTCTGTGAGGAAAATAAAGTCTTTTCGGAGACATCCACCACATTTCCTGCAGGAAATACAACAACATCCACCTTGGAGCAATCCACTTCTGACAGTTTGCTGGGGAATAATAAACCAACCATGACTTCGGCTGGGGACACAATCCTCTGTACTCTTGCCAGGGAGAGTAAGCTCTGCTGAGGATGACGGCCTTTCAGTGCTGGGGAGAATAACTCTACTGGGGAAAACAACTTTGTTACCCTGCAAACACACAACAACGGAATATTTCGTATGAAAAAATGGCTACCTCGATTACCATCCACAATGCCCGTTGCTTAAGCAAGTTCCATTGTTTTCCATTATGCTCCGCAAAGCTTAACGTTTTCACATGCAATGTTTATCAATATATCAGACGTTTTCACAAACAAAACAGTAAAAGCAAAAACACAAATGGAAAGCTCTTTGAGTGAAATGAAAATTTTATTGATTGAGTTGGCCTGCAAATAGGCAATTACAACCGGAAGCAATTCTTGAAAAGAGGTAACTGCGCAAAAGTAAAAAGAAAGTACACGTGTCGCCAATGTGTGAACAGATATCCACCATGATTCAATTCAGCTGTGACTCATATGCCTTGCTTATCCATAGATGCTTTGACCTTCGAAGAGACTAACTGGACTGATTCCTTTCCTTCGAAATTCCCAAGTGTCAAGAGTGTTCACAGATCGAACGCAGGCCGCAGCCTCTCGCTTTGAAATCCCTAACTTTTTCCTGGATCGCCCTTTTCGGGTTTTCAATCTACCGGGATACCCATTTTTGCCAAAGTTGCCTTTCCAGGTTTTCAACTTTGCAGGTTTATTCTCTCTTTTTTTTTTCTTTTTATCCTAATTTTTGCTCGAACCTTTTTCTTTTTATGGTTCGCCGGGATACCCTTTTTTGCCTGGATCTTCTTTTTATGTCCAGCGGATCTCTTTTATGCAAAGTATTTTTTGACTGCATCTGCGTTCACAGGGGACGTAAAGTTTTTGCCATCCATAGTTGAAAGTAATAAGGCTCCACCAATGAAAACCTTTCTCACTACATATGGCCCTTCGTAGTTTGGAGTCCATTTGTCCCTGTGATCTGTCTGAGGAGGAAGGATCCTTTTCAAAACCAACTCGCATGTCTGAAAACACCGAGGACGCACTTTCTGATCAAAGCCTTTCTTCATCCTGCTCTGATACAACCGGCCATGTGCGATGGCTGCCAATCTCTTTTCCTCGATAAGGTTCAGCTGATTCAACCGGGAACACAACCACTTAGCTTCGTCAATCTTTACATTTGCCAGAATTCTTGAAGAAGGAATCTCAACCTCTAATGGTAGTGTAGCGCGATTTTTGTGGCCCTGAGTCACGATCGCTTGGGTACTACAGTTGGATTCATTTTTTATCCTATTCAGCTGATTAAGGAAGGGAAATAGATGTCTCCAATTAACCCTGCTTGCATACTGAGTTTGAACAACGGTCTTTTAGGTTACAGATGGGATTAAGATGTGGGTCCCTCTTCGGTTTATTTTTGTTAAAATCAGAATGTCTGGATCATTTGCGGGGTTGTTGGTAGGATGTTAGGACTTGGTGCTTTTGGGTTGATATATGGGGGTACTGGATTTGAGTTTTTGATTAGTATGCTCGCTAAGATTTGTGCAATCTTATGCCTACGTATTCCCGTTTAACGAAAAAGGGGAATTAGAGCGATCGTAGTTCCTCCTATTCTACGGGAGGAAAAAAGGTTGTTTTGGTGTCTTGTTCAAAGGCCAAGACGTGAAGCTAAAGGTGATTTGTATCTTGTTCAAAGCCCAATATGTGAAGCTAATTTGTCATCTCTAAAGAGGAGTTATTGATGTTTGTATTTTGTGAGCAAAAACTTTGATGCTAAAAGGTTGATTGACTCAACTGGGATTTTCTTTATACAAAGCCTAAGAGGAGGCTGGGAGTTTGACCTTTTTCGGTGAAAATGTTCTTTCTGTCTTGTACAAAGCCCAAGATTGAGGCTAAAAGGGATTTTGACTCCGTTGGGGAGAATGTATCTTGTATAAAGCCCAAGATAGAGGCTGAAAGGGTTTAACTCAACAAGAGAGTGTTTTTATCTGTCCTATACAAAGCCCAAGACGGAGGCTAAAAAAGGTTGACTCAACAAGAGAGTCTTGAATGGGTGATTGACTCAACAAGAGAGTCTGAAGGTTGATTGACTCAATAAGAGAGTCTTTTATACTCAACAAGAGAGTGATTTGCTGTCTAGTACAAAGCGCGAGATTGAGGCTAAAAGGAGATTGACTCAACAAGAGAGTCTTTTATACTCAACAAGAGAGTGTTTTTCTATCTCGTACAAAGCCCGAGATTGAGGCTAAAAGGTTGACTCAACAAGAGAGTCTTTTATACTCAACAAGAGAGTGATTTTCTATCTCGTACAAAGCCCGAGATTAAGGCTAAAAGGATGACTCAACAAGAGAGTCTTTTATACTCAACAAGAGAGTGATTTTATATGTCTTGTACAAAGCCCAAGACAGAGGCTAAAGGTGTTTGACTCAACAAGAGAGTCTGAAAAGATTAGCTCCGCTGGGAAGAATCATTTGTGCAAAGCCCAAGAGGAGGTTGTCTTACCGCTGTGGATTCTGGAGATCCCGAAGCGAGTCCAAGTGCGGGGAACTCTCATGAGAGAGAGAGAGAGAGAGAGACCGGGTTTCTGCTGGAGATCGATCTAGAGTGATCGGTGCTTTATCCTATGATTAAAAGGAACTTGAGACTATCCTTGAGACTCAAGAGGTTTTAGACTGTCCAAGTCTAGAGTTTTATCTTTTGTATAATGCCCAAGAGGAGGCACGGGCATTAAGGGATGAGTATCAACCCTACAACGGCCGAAGTTTTGACGCTGGAAAGACTGCTCTGGCAAAGGAGGACTAAGTTTTGTCTTATACCTTTAAGAGGTCGTCAGGGTCCTTGTATGAAGCCCAGGAGAAGGCGTGAGAACTTATAAGAAGCCGAAGGGTCCTTGTACAACGCCCAAGAGGAGGCGGGGATGCTTTTAGGAAACCTGTGGGTCCCCAAACCCCGAGAAGTTCAAGACATGCTATTCACCGAGAATAGATCAAGCCAGGAAAGTCCGAGAATTTGGAAGAAACTCAGGAGATGCCATTCACAGAGAAAAGATCATCTCTGGGGAGTTAGAGTTTCTTTGACAATTTCTAAGGGTGACAGTCTGAGAAAGGGTTCACCGAGAATGCTGCCTTTCACGTCTCCATATTGTTTAACCCCAAGAGGAGGGAAGACTGTATCTGGAATCCTACGGGGGATCTAGTTTTGTTTGTATTTAAGAGTGACCAACAGGGCTTTACCTAGTGCTAGACGTAGTTGCCGGGGAAAACTCTAAATAACTATACTAGTATTACACAGTGGATATTTGACAAGTATATAAAAGTTTGTGAAAGAAGACTTATAGTGAAACTACCCCAAAATACAGTTATATATATATATATATATATATATATATATATATATATATATATATATATATATATGAAAGCAGTAAATGAAAGCGGATAAACACTTACCCGTTGTAGAGCTTCCATGCTGTGTGGTTAGTTGTTCAACAAAGAAAGTTTTGATAACAACCATATATTTGGATTTAAAATCAAAAGAGAAAGTATTTTGAAAAGATTGTTGGGGCTTACAGCTCAAGGAGAGGCCCAAAGAGGTTATTTTTGTACAAGAGATGGGGCTTACAGCTCAGGGAGAGGCCCAAGTTTACACGGCGATCGCGCCGAGGTTTTTGAAAGCATAGTGGGTCTTATACAACATCTGAAGCCCAGATCCTTTTGGTTTCAAAAAAGGGTTGGGTCTTACACTCTACTAGAGGCCCAAATAGGTTTGCTTTGGTACAAGGAGAGGCCCAAGTTTTTGTTAAAAAGGCGACGATCGTGCCGAAGTTTTTGTTGGTATCGGGACTTATACAATACATTGAGGCCCAAATTCTTTTTGTTTTCAAAAAGGGTTGGGTCTTACACTCTACTAGAGGCCCAATGGTTTTGAAAAAGATTTGTGAGGATGAAAATCAAAGAAACCCTAATTTTGTTTTTCTTTAAAAGTTAATATTTAAAGAAAATCAATAAAGATGATAAAAATACCAAATATATTTGAATAAACCACTTGTGATTTTTGTTCAAGGTTTGAAAAATGAGGTTTTAATCACAAAATGATTTAGAACTCATTTGGTTTTGATTTTCAAAATAAATATTCACTTTTAAAAGTTTAAAAAACAATAAAAATGAATTTATTCACAAAAATACTAACTATATTAAATAAATAATATAATTCTGATTTTTTTGTGGAATAAAATATTTCAATATTTTTGTGATTTTTTTGCAAAAAGAACCAATAAAAAATAATTAAACTTGAGAGAGTTATTAATTTTCCAAATCATTAAAAATAATATGAAAAATAGTAAAAAAGTGGAAAAAAATAGCAAAAGAGGGTCTGGGGCGAGGGGGATTCGAACCCCAGACCTCTTGTGTACAGCATGCGCGCCTTACCACTGGGGTGGTGATACATCCGTGTACTAAGCTCAACCTAAAAATATACAAGGCATGCCTTGATTTTAGGCCTGACCAAGGCAAGGCAAGGCAAGGTTTTGGCCAAAAACGTGAAGCTTGTAACTTTCTCATTTCTCCATGGATTGGGGCAAAATTTAGGTCTATCCTGCCTAGAATTTCACAAGGAATCCAATGGTGGGGGTGTTTTTTTTCAGATCATGCTCCTATTGAAAAACCCGATAGTGGTTTTGAAATAGGCCATGCTTTGCATTTTCTGTGCTATCTCTTGTTTCAGGCATGAATTACATGATGAATTGGTTCAAACACAACACATATAACATGTATAAGATGTGCATGAGTAGTGGACATCAAAGGAAAACATTATTCAAAGAATTCAAGTTGTGATGCTTACCTCTTTTTGAAGCTTTTGTACAATCTGCCAAGTGCTTTGTTCCATAAATGATTTGATGCTTTGGACACCCTCAAATGATCTCTTAGAAGCTTTTAGGATGGTTAGAATCAGCTGGAAACCTCTGGAGCAAGTTTGAGCTCTTTCTTGCAAAAGGGGTAAAAGTGGCCAAAATAGCAACTCTCTCAAATGGTGTTCCAGATGTGTGGAACCATTTGGGACAGTTCAAGGATGATATTTGGAGTGTGTTTGAGGTTTTATCTGGTTTGGAAAGTGACTGATTCAAGACATGGCTTGAAAAATGCATAAAAGTCCTATTTTGAGGTTTTGAGAGAGGACTTTGAGATTTTGGTGTTATAGGTCACTTGTGAGAGTTTGGACAGGTTAGATATGACATATTGGATGTGTTTGGATCATGAGTTGTGGTGGAAATGCTCTCTAACTCAAAAACTCAGAGTTACCTTGCTAAAGAAGGCATTTTGGCCTAGAGAAAGAGATTTTGAGGAAAGCAAGTGTTGTAGTGCTTTGGTGTACTCAAACTGAGCACAAATGAGCTCTATTTATAGTAGAGCAAGTTTGTTTTGGCTGCAATAGTGAATTACAACTGCTGCAGAGGTTTGGCCAATGTTGATCAATGGGAATCCAAGTCTCCTCTAGCCATTGACTAGAGGTTAGGGCATAGGCTGCTGGTTTCCTAGTTCTTGGATAAGTGTTGACTAAATTCAGTTGGAAAGGGCTCAGTCCAAGCCACCTTGGTGCATCCCTTTAATGCTCCAAACCAAAATTGGAGTCTTGTCCCTCTTTTAGACATTTCTAGGTTTGGCATGCTATTTTTGGTTCCAAAGACTTGGAAGGCTGATAGATCAGGGTTTGTCCCTCCTTGGTCCCCCTTGAGGTGTTCAAATGGATAGATTTGCTTGCACTTTGCAAAATTTGAGCAAATCGAGCAAAATCCCAAATTCTGCCTTGCCATGACAGATTGCAGCAAGGCATATTGGCATGGTCATATCTCATGGCTTAAGTGGAGTTTCATGGAGTTCTTGGCCATTTTGTAAATCTCTTATATGATACAACATGTGTGTGATCATAGTTTGTTTTGACACTTTTTGGATCCAAGTGAAAAATGCCCTTACATTTTGGAAAAAGTGAAATAGATTCTGACTTAGTGAAAATTTCACTAAGTGTTGGAAAAAGTGACATTTCATGTTTTCAGCCATTTTGATCATTCCATAACCCAAAATCCATGATGAATTGTAATGAGGTGTAGTTGACACTTTTGTAGAGGACCATGAGAGCTACAAATCCAGCTTTGAATGGGGAAAATGGCCTTGTGGTTTAGGAGTTATGATCCTCCAAAGTTGGTACCCTAGCCACTTTGTTCCATAACTTAGAAAATTTTTAAGTTTTTATGGTTACCCCTTTTACAAGTTATCCCACTTTTCTTGATTTTTCTTGATGAATGATGATACCAATCACACATTAACATCATTTTAGGGTCAAAGAACCATAATTGTGAAAAATCCCAAAAAGTTAAAGTTAACTTTTGTGCACAGTTGACTTTTTGTCAGATAAATTCCAAACTGTGCGATCCTCTATGAAATCAAGTCCTTGACCTAAATCAAACTTGATGGACATGTTCCATGGGTGTTATAGGGTGTATTGAATCATGTCCCAAGGTTTGGGAGCATGCCTGGGTCAAAAGTCAAAGGCACTGTTGACTTTTCCCGTGAAACCCTAGTTGTGGTTCTGATGAATTTGAAACTTGTTGATCAAACTTCTTGGATCAGTCCATTGTTGCAAATGGATCAATGTAGGGTATTAGAGACACTCAAATCATGTCTTGAGGTCTTGGCTCATGTTTTTTCCCAAAAGTCAACTTAGGGGTGAATTAGGTTAAGAAACCCTAATTCCTGATTTTTTATGAATGCATCCCCTGAGGCAAAATTGACTTGATGATTGGGTTTATGATGTCCCTTAGAGTATATTAGGTTATGTTTTGAAGCATTGGCTCATGCCCAGAGGAAAATTCCACCTGGAGGCCTCAGTCGACCAAAACCCTAATTTGGTGACATTGTCGATCTTGAGGCTTGACCCACCTGGACTGTTGCAACCCTATGCTTGATCCTTGATGTGGGAGTCCTCTTGATCCATTGTGTATGTTTGAGAGGTTAGACAAGTTGAAGATCATGTCATTTCTTGATTGATCCTTTGTCTAAGGCTTTGAGAGGGCTTAAAACCCTAATTCTTAATTGTAGTGAATGCTCAACAATCCTTGAGGAGACTGGTGAAGCATGTAGGTACATCCATATTGTGATGATGATTTGCACAATGATGGGAAATCTTAGTGGTCAAAATTTGGGGTATGACAGGTAGGACAACCTCCATACGATATACCAGTGAGAAAGGAGTTGCCCCGGTTGACGTACGTACTAAAGTACGATAACCGTGCAAAGCATAGGGCAACATCTCATGCCAGTCTTTGTATGTTACTACCATTTTCTGCACAACCTTCTTGATATTCTTATTTACCGCCTCAACAGCCCCATTCATCTTTAGACGATAGGGAGAAGAATTGTGATGCTTAATCTTAAAGCTCTGACATAGCTCCTTCATCATCTTATTATTCAAATTCGAACCATTATCAGTAATGATTCTCTCTGGGACTCCATAACGACAGATGATGTCCCTCTTGATAAACCGGGCTACCACTTGTTTGGTGACGTTGGCATAGGAGGCTACTTCCACCCACTTCGTGAAGTAATCAATGGCAACCAGAATGAAACGATACCCATTGGAAGCAGTCGGCTCAATCTTGCCAATCATATCAATACCCCACATGGCAAATGGCTTAGGAGATGACAGTACATTCAGAGGAGTAGGCGGTACGTGCACCTTATCAGCATAAATCTGACATTTATGGCATTTTCTGGCGTATTTAAAACAATCGGACTCCATAGTCATCTAGTAATACCCTGCCCTCAACAGCTTTCTAGCCATAGCATGCCCATTGGCATGGGTACCGAAAGAACCTTTATAAACTTCTTCCATCAACAGGCTTGCCTCGTGTTCATCAACACAATGTAGCAAGACCATGTCAAAGTTCCTCTTATACAACACATCATCTTCATTCAAAAATAAGTTTCCTGCCAACCTCCTCAGAGTTTTCTTATCCTTGGTAGATACCCCAGCTGGGTACACTTGACTCTTGAGAAAACACTTGATGTCATGACACCAAGGTTTGCCATCTGATACATCTTCAACTGCAAACACAAAAGCTGGTCTATCTAGATGCATGATTCTGATTGAGGGAGTCTCATTCCAACGATTCACCTGATACATTGAAGACAACGTTGCCAACGCATATGCCATCTGATTTTCCAAATGGGGTATATGATGAAATTCAACTCTGTCAAAGAAAGGTAACAACCTTCTGGCATAGTTGTTATAAGGCACTAGATTTGCCTGACGAGTTTCCCATTCTCCTTTAATCTGATTAACTACTAACGCAGAATAACCATAAACATCGAGGTTCTTGATTCTCAAATCAACCGCTTCTTCTAACCCCATGATGCATGCTTCATACTCTGCCTCATTGTTGGTGTATATGAATGTTAATCGGGCAGTGAAGGGTATATGAGACCCCTTCGGAGTTGTAATGATTGCCCCGATTCCGTTACTATATAAGTTGACAGCCCCATCAAAGACTAGCTTCCATTGGGATCCAATTTCAAGCCCTTCGTCAGGCAAAGGCTCTTCACAATCCTTCATCTTCAGAAACATGATATGCTCATCCGGAAATTCAAACTTCATCGGTTGATAATCCTCGATCGGCTGTTCGACAAGGTATTCTGACAAAACACTTCCCTTGATGGCTTTCTGGGAAACATATTGAATATCGTATTCTGTCAAAACCATTTGCCAACGGGCAATTCTTCCAGAAAGCGCCTGCTTCTCAAACACATACTTGATCGGATCCATCTTCGAAATCAACAGGGTTGTATGGCTTAACATATACTGCCTCAAACGCTTAGCTGCCCAAGCGAGTACACAACATGTTTTTTCCAGCATAAAGTACCTTGACTCACAATCAGTGAACTTTTTACTCAGGTAGTAGATGGCATGTTCTTTTCTACCTGACTCGTCGTGTTGACCGAGTACACACCCCATTGAGTTCTCAAGAACCGTAAGATACATAATCAATGGCCTTCCTGGTACTGGCGGCATGAGGACCAGAGGTTCCTGCAAATATTCTTTTATCTTTTCAAACGCCTTTTGACAATTTTCATTCCACCTGACCTCTTGATCTTTACTTAACAATTTGAATATTGGTTCACACGTGGCTGTGAGATGAGAGATGAATCTAGCAATGAAGTTTAATCTCCTCAAGAAACCACGAACCTCTCTTTCTGTTTTCGGCTCAGACATTTTCTGTATGGCTCTTACTTTGGCAGGATCAACCTCGATACCTATTTCACTAATAATGAACCCCACCAATTTTCCAGATCTCACCCCGAAGGTGCACTTGTTCGGATTCAACCTCAGCTTGAACTTCCTCAACCTATCAAATAGCTTTTGAAGATTTACCAGATGTTCTTCCTCCATTTGTGACTTTGCAATCATGTCATCAACATAGACCTCGATCTCTTTGTGAATCATATCATGAAAGAGAGTCACCATTGCCCGCTGATAGGTTGCCCCATCATTTTTCAATCCAAAGGGCATTACCTTGTAGCAAAACGTTCCCCACGGTGTTATGAATGTAGTCTTCTCCGTGTCCTCTAGGGCCATCTTAATTTGCTTATACCCAGAGAAGCCATCCATGAAGGAAAATACCGAATATTGAGCAGTGTTGTCCACTAACACGTCAATGTGGGGAGTGGGAAATCGTCTTCGGGCTTGTTCTATTCAAATCTCTGTAATCAATGCACATCCTGACCTTTCCATCCTTCTTAGGTACAGGCACGATATTAGCAACCCACGGAGGATAATTTGTCACAGCGGGAAACCCAGCATCCAACTATTTCTGAACCTCTTCCTTGATATTGACAGCCATATCCGGTTTCGTCCTTTTCAGTTTCTGCTTAACTAGAGTACAACCTTCTTTGAGCGGCAGCCGGTGTACCACAATGTCAGTGTCAAGCCCAGGCATGTCTTGGTAAGACCAGGCGAAGATATCCACATACTCACGCAATATCTCAATCAATCTTCCCTTGACAGTGTCTTCCAAAGCCGCCCTAATCCTTACTTCCTTTCTCGCGTCCTTGGTTCCCAGATTAGCTGTCTCAATTTCCTCCTGATGAGGTAGAATGACCCTTTCCTCCTGTTTCAGTAGTCTGGCCAATTCTTCAGGTATGTCACAGTCTTCGTCTGTCTCTTCTTCAGCCTGATAGATAGGATTGTCAAAGTCATACCGAGCAATAGCTGAATCATTATTGGTGGCATCTGAACAAAGAAACCTGCATGATTGATGATATATGTCTGTTATGAATGCAACAAACAAGAAAACACATTGCCATTTTGATATGAGTTAATGCAAAAAGTAAAAACAGAAAACCAGGGATCAAAATATTTGAATGCGAAAATGTCCTTTATTGATGATAAAGTAGAAAACAATACATCAAAGCCCCACAGAAAAATATCACTACGTCTTGGGTAGAACTTAGGACTTAACACAAACAGAAAACAAAGGCAATTACTCTCGACGGGTCACTTGGATGATTTTCTCAGACGACGAATTTCATAGATTTTGACCTGGAGCACAGTGGTGGATCCACTCATTTATGTCACAATCACTATCCCCCTCATCCTCAATGGCATTAACCCGATTAAAGAAGACACCAGCACTTGTGAACTGAACCGGACCATAAAACTTGGGAGGTTCCTCAGGGCATCGAGGTGGCTTATACCCCAGTCCATAAGTATTCTTCTTCACCTGAACATCAATGACCTGACCCCACTTCTGAGAACTTCCAGCTTCAACTACAGCACGTGCATCTTTGAAAGAAGACATCAAAACTTCTGGCTAATTTACCACTTCGGGTTGATTAACCACCTCAGGCGTACTGACTACTCTTGGAGGTTCTTTCGGAATTTTCACAGCTTCAAAGGCTTGGCATAGAGTCTCATGTATCTCACCATCTACCTCCACATACTTAAAGGTTGATAGGTGGCTCACCATGATGTCTTCCTCACCAAAGACTGTCACTACGTGGCCATCCACCATGTATTTAAGCTTTTGATACAACGTGGACGTCACTGCCCTAGTACTATGGATCCACAGATGACCCAATAAACAACTATAGGCAGGATGAATGTCTATGATGTAGAAAGTGGCTTCAAAAATTTCAGGACCAACCTTGATCGGCAATACAATTTCTCCAAAAACTGACCTCTTGGAACCATCGAAAGCACGCACCACCAGGTCACTCGGCGTGCAAATCATTCCACGAGTATCTAACTTTATCAGAGCCTTCTTCGGTAACACATTTAAAGATGACCCAGTATCAACTAGAACATGTGACATTAAGGAGCCCCGGCATTCCACTAAAATGTGCAGAGCGTTGTTGTGATTCCTCCCAGCTGAAGTCAGATCTAGGTATGTGAACCCTAAGCCATTACCAGCATTCACGTGAGCCACAAATCCTTTTAGCTTATTAACAGATATTTCTTGAGGTACTTAGGCAGTGTTCAAAACCTTCAACAACGCATTCCTGTGCGCCTTGGAGCACAACCGCAAAGATAGAATAGATATTTTCGACGGCGTCTGATGCAACTAATCAACAATCTTGTAATCTCTCTTCCTGATTAATCTCATGAACTCCTCCACACTTTCCGAGAATGAAGTGTCAACTTGTTTTATTGTGGAATCACTTACAATCTGCTTCTGTACAGAATCGTCCATCACTTGTTTCCCTTTATTCTGTTTGGAACTGCCAACCTGGTTATCTGACAGAATGAAGACTCTGCCACTTCTGGTTATAGCCCCAGTGTCAATAGTCTGGTCAACCTCTAAGCTCACAGCCGAGGTTCCCACCAACTCTTGTTTCTTTCAATCAACAAATACCTCAGCCACATAGTTCCACGGGACGACTTTGGTACTTTCATATGGGACAGGCCCAGGAACTGTGATGATGACCGGCGCTGGTCTCGCCGGTGCTGATATGGTTATTGTTTTGAAAGGAATTGTAACAGTAGAAACATCATTCTCTTTGTCAGTTATTTCTCTCTGTTGATCACATCTGTCGAACTGTAACCGTCCTTTGTCAATCATTCTTTGAATACCTGATCTCAACAAATCGTAACCGTTGGATTGCAATACGCATTCAAAACAGCTCTCATTACAACAAGGGAACACCCCTCCCTTCAGCAACCTTTCCTTCACCACAAACAAGGGAGTTTTCAACTCGTTCACATCTAAGACCAAATTCAAGGATTCACCATCTTTAATAATGGCATTAACCCTTGGCCCACCGTGATTCGGCATTGGGTTCTGAATGACATTTGGCACGTCATTGGAGAAATTGATGGCTTTGGAGTCTACCAAATCTTGGACCTTATTCTTAAAAGCTTTACAGTCCTCAATATGGTGTCCTGGCGCTCCGGAGTGAAATTCACAGTGAGCATTGGCGTCGTAACCGGGAGGTGGATTACCGGTAATGGGAGCCAGAGTCCTCTTTTGAATTAATTGTAACTGTAGCAAATGTTGAAATAATTGGGAATAGGGCAGAGGTGGAGTATCAAAATGCCTATTCTGTCTAGGCTTGTACTGTTGTCCGCGAGGAGCCTGATTTTGTTGCTGAGGTGCTGCTTGTTATTGAGGTCTTGCAGGAATAGTTACAGAAGCCATTTGCTGATTGAAGTTCTGACGATGTTTTCCTTTGCCATGGTATGAAGAAACATAATTTGTGTCTCCTTCTTTCTTCTTGTAATTACCAGCATACGGCTTTTTCCCTCCTCCAGATGAGGATCCGTCATTGACCACTATTTTCCCAGTTTTAATCCCGTTTTCAACCTTTTCTCTGACTAAAACTAGGTAAGCAAAACCACCAGTCATACAACTCACCAATCGGTCGTAATATGGCCCCCGAAGAGTGGCATGAACATGTCAACCATCTCCTGCTCCACCATGGGAGGCTGGAACCTAGCTGCCAATTCACGCCACCTCTGGGTGTACACCTTAAAGCTTTCATTATTTTTCTGCAACAAACTCTATAACTATGTTTTGTTGGGAGCCATGTCGGTATTGTACTGATATTGCTTGACGAAAGCCTTCACTAGTTCCCGCCAGTTGCGAACATTGCATCTCTCTAACTGCATGTACCATTCCAAAGATGCCCCAGACAAGCTATCCTGGAAAAAGTGCATCAGTAACTTCTCATCATCAGAATAAACAGCCATCTTTCTAGCATAAGCCCTGACATGAATCTTCAGGCAAGTGACACCGTTATACTTCTCGAAAGTAGGTACCTAAAACTTGTGAGGAATCCTAACACCGAGGACCAGTCCCAAGTCTTCCATATCCATTCCCAGGGAATTCTAATTCTCAAACGCTTTCAACTTCTCCTCAATCAATTGGAATCTTTTATCACTATCGGGCTGAGGGCCAGCATTCCCACCTGGCAGAGAAAACACATCTTCCTGTTGATCATCATAGCGACAACCATGTACTGCACATACACTGTTTCCTCCTCCCACAACAGAAGGAATCGCAACATTCTCTCCTCCGTCTGAAGGGATAACAACAGAAGGAACGGGAATGCCTCCGCCCGGAGGACCAACGGGAATACCATTGCCATCAACACCTCCGCCCGGAGGAATGACACCATTGTGATGGCCACCATGAAGGATACCGTCTTCATCAACTCTTGCGACCAGAGGCTGGACCAGAGTCCTTAACTGCTCTTGACCTTGAGCAACACCTTACATTAAATCCATAAAATGAGCCATGCGAGCCTGCATCGCAATCATCTCAGCTTGCATCTGTTTCATGGCTTTTCGTTGATTCTGTCTGGTAGAGTATCGGTGAATACGCTGATCAGCAATCCTGTCGGAAGAAAGGAACAAGATAAGAAAATCGGAGAGAAACACCTGCTATGCACAATGATTATGAATATGCAAATGCAAATGAACATGTTTGAATATTCGCAGGGCGATCCACCCCTTGATTCCAGTTTAATAACAAGATAGAACGGAACACCTGCTCATATATTAAGAAAACCAGAGGATAATCATTTGTCAACATTTACAGCCTAAGATACAGATAGAAGTCTGAATATAATAGCCATAGATCCCAACCAACAAGCCTGGCGGTGATCCAACATAAAAAAAAAAAAAGCAAACTATGGCATGTCATCAAAGTCCACAAGTGCTAGTCCTCCCCAGCCATTATGTTCTTTACTCCAGTCTTGCGCTTCTTTGAACAACTTTTTGGTGTCGGGATGCTTCGGTCTCTAGATCAACTCCTGAATGAGAACATCTCTTCTATGCATGATCCCTTTCAAGTATCGGCAGTGCAACCCCCAAGCTTCTACTTCAAAAACACCATCCATACTAGGACCCTCGTTTTTAGGCCTCTTCACTTCGGCTTGAATATTCAGCTCCTCTATAGTAGCTATGGCCTCATTGAGTTGATCTTTGACTGCTCATTTTTGGAATGTCCCTGATAGGATCTCTTCATCTTTCTTCTTGAGCTTCAATTTCAAACTCTCAATCTGCTCCAAAACCTTATCTTCTTTCTGTTTGTTGGCGGTTATAGCAATGTTTCGGTAAGCATTGAACTTGTGAATTTTCAACAAAGCCTTGGCCAGATCTTCCTTCTTATACTTAAGAACCTTGCTAATACCCTTTAGAGTTTGCCCTACCTTGTGTCTGGCTGTGACCTCGTCATCTAGCTCTTTTCCTTCTTGGCGAGAAGTTCTGTCTTTATCTTGGCAACATGGACAACTTCACCTCGCTCGTGCTTCAGCTGATAGATCTCTCTCTGCAGCTCACTGTTTTCTTCTCGTAGCTTCTCCTTCTCAGCCCACAATTTGTTAAACTTTTCTATCTCAATTGTGGTCGGAGGCTCAATCAGCAAGGGGTAAGATGGTGATTCTTTGGAGAATGGCAGAAGTTCCTTCTCTACTCTTTTTTGAATCCAATCTTCGTATACAGGAAAAGCTCTGATGTTACTCTTTCCAAAAGAAGTCTTCCCTTTTTTGTGACGATCTTCCCAAGCGTTTGTAGCTTCTTTCAACAGTTCCGGATTAACCTCTCCACTCGAATATAGAGACTCTCGGACATCCTCCTCTTTTGGCGGATCTTTCAAGGCATACCCAAATTGCCTAATAGCAAGAATAGGGTTGTAATTAATCCCCCCTTTCCTTCCTATTAGAGGCACATTTGGGAGGCCTCCACAACTGATCATGATCTCCTGGCCTAACAAGTCACGGTTGACCCAAATCACATTATCCGCTCTTAATCCCATTAATCTCTTGGACCAATCCAACGTCCCTCGAGTGTCTACAAATGCCCCAGATTTGGGAAGGCGGTAAGCAAACCATTTGTTAAAGATTGAAGCACAACAATAAAGGGGTCCTCCTCTCCTCTTCTCATTCTTGTAATGCAATGAATAGTACAAATCTCCAAGCAAGGTGGGAACTGGATTCTTCATGATAAATATTCGGACAGCGTTCATATCTATGAAATCCTTCACATTTAGGAATAACACCATCCCATAGACACACATAACCAAGATTGCTTTGAAAACCGACCAACATCCAGCCTTAGCATGTACCGCAGCCTGATCCACCATAAACTTCATGTGAAAGCCTTTAAACCCTCCTTTACTGGCAACGTTGCTTTTCAACAAAGATTGATCCAAATGTAAACCAGCAGAGATCTTTTCCAGATCAGGGAGTTCTTTGGAAGGATAAAAAGGAACCTCTTCTTTGATAGGGACACCCAAAATGAGAGCGAACTCTTCCAATGTCAGGGCCAGAAGGTAATCAGTGAATAGAAAATAATGCAATAAAGGGTCATAGAATTGCACCAGAGTGTGCAAAGCCATATACTCGTATTCGGTGATGTGGCGGACAAAATTCAGAATTCTTCCATATTCCTCTCTAAAATCTGCCAAAACTCCGGGCTCTGCCATAGCTAAGATCTTGTCAACAGAATCCAAGATAAGTGGAGGGAATTTGTACAAGATGATGTTCTTTTTCTTCTCGGTATTTATCTTCAATAGTTTTCAGAAACCGGAATCAAAATTAGGATGCAACCCTACAAATGAACAAACATGTTAGAATGCAAGATGATGATGCAAATGCACACACGGGATCAAGGTATCCACAATGCTCAATACTGTTGTTGTTCCACTGACTGAATAAGACCCAGAAACCCAGAAATCCAGAGTAACAGCCCACTCAAAATACCAGAATATCGGGATGTTAAATTTACACTGATAAGAAATCCAGAATACCTGGTAGGATGAAGGTCAAGGTTACCTGCAAACTTGTAAACACCCGCCCATCTCACGTGTGGGTACTAGAAAGGCAAAGATCCTCAATATCACGGACTCTCAGGTCGAGAATTGATGATACGTTCACCATTGCTGGTTTGGCATCATCATCAATCGAGGAGGCATCAACTGATTCCCCTCAAAAAAGGTCATCCTATATAAGTTCCCAGCTTCGGGTCCTCGGATCAAGAAGTATAATGGGTTTTCCATTTCCGGTCTGCCATTACTACCTCTTGGGACCTCTTGGGAGGAGTGCCTCAACTGAGTCCTCAGGGAACGGTTGCCAGAGTCGACAGTCTTCCAGGTTATGTTCTAACATCTGCACCAATGCGCAGGAAATAATATTACTCAAGAAAACCTCGTCTGGATGTGGAGTTTTCATGTATAATACGTCTGGCCAAATGCCACACAAGTCACACTACTTGCGACGCTAATCCTGGGTGTATGCTCAAGCCTGGGTATTGGGCTTATCTCTCATGAATCCAACCCACCCAACAGAACAACAGCAGCAGAACATTATGATAACAACAATCCAAATGCAATAAAATGCAGTAAAAATAGCAATACAGTAATATACAATAAAATAAAGCACAACAGTAAACACCCAATGAAATAAATAGACAAGCGCTAGGATTGACTCGCTTAGGGGACGGACCAGCAAGAGGTCAACATTTCCCTAGCAGAGTCGCCAGCTGTCGTAACCTACGAAAAAACAACCGGCGAGAAACTAGAACAGAAGAGTCGCCACCGAACGTTATTTATCCCGACGCAGGGAAAGGAAATGATCGAAGAAAACCTGAAAGAAGGAAAGACATGGTCATCACAACCATAGTCCGGGTTCGGGAGTCGGTTACGCGAGGGGAAGGTATTAGCACCCCCATGCGTCCATCGTACTCGATGGGATCCACGCTTGTTGTCTAATCAAACTGTGAGTTATCTAAAGCCTACTGCTAAACGAAAATGGAAAACGAAAAAGGAGAAGAAAAAAAAGCAAGTGACTCGATAGGACATCGCTGTCCGTGGCCTACGTATTCCCTTGTGCATGGGAAAGTCAAAGTCAATGTAGTTCGGAAAACTACGGGGGGAGTTTACTGGCCAAGACATCGCCATCTTGTGCCTACGCATCCTCAATCAGACAAGAGAGAGGAAATTAGAGCACTCGTAGTTCGACCTACGGGTCGGTGAGCAATTTTTAGGAGCGACATTAAGTTCACGTCCGACAGTTAGGGTCGATACCTGTTTGCAACTAAACGGAAAACAACGTGCTCTTTTCTGAAAATGAGATTTGAAGCTTAACAATCCCGAAGGATGAAAAAGACTTGAATTTGTTTTGTGTTTTTTAGAGAGAAGTGGATAATAGTTAGTTCGTAACTTATATTGCACCAAAGTCTACCATGCGGGAACGAATGTGTCGCATGGTCTCCCCCAATGGGACGTATGCGAAACACTCTAGAAGAGGAGGGGAGACCCCTCGTTCTTCATTTCCTACACTTAAGGGTCGAGCGCAATATACGTTATATTTATTAAGTGTCTTAGAATTGTTATGAGATGAGAAGAGGAGACTCAAGTCGAAAAGAAAAGACTACGGGGAAATCTATCCTAATGTTATCATGCAAAGATGACCCTAAGGTTGAGGTCAAAGGGGAAACATCTAACTAAGTTAGCATGCTTGGATGAAAGCCTAATGTTTATCCTACTCCGAGCTTAATCGGAAATTAAGTCGAACTAGGAACCCTAAAGGAGCAAGCAAAAGCAAGGCAAAAACCAAAGCGATAAATCAAAAATAGCAGCTACAACAGCGCTCCAGTACCTACACAGTGGTAAATTCCAGACAATACACCAAACAACATTTAACAGCTCATGTTTCAGCACAAAACAGGTGTAAAAAAGGCGAACAGCAGCACATACAACAACACATATGAACCAAGACAGCAGTGGAAAATAGGGCAGCATGCATTCAAAAATCATTCAAACATTGAATAACGAGCATGCATCAAGCATAGCAAACGTGCGTCAAGTATTACGCATTCTTCAATCAAACATGATCACAATCACACCACACACCATGGTAAACATCATGAAAGAATGCACATCATTTGGCAATTGAACAAATTAATCCAAACATGCACTTCATGAAATTAAAAGCAAACAAGCATATGCAACACACCTCCATCAATATAAGCAATAATCCACGATGAACATGCTCAAGAAGTGTGTGCAATGTGTTCATCGCATCAAGAAATCGATAAAATAACCATGAACATTCATTAACGGAATTCAAAGATCGCGTGTCGAAAAAACGTGTTCATGCAATGGTGTGAGGTGCAACAACATCAAAACAGTCCACAAACATGTGTCATATCAATCCATGAAGATTAAAAATGAAACGGGATCGAAACGTGCTAAAAAATGCACAAAAATCACACTCTGCATCAGTGTTAATCGATTAACCATTTGCAGTTCATTTTGGTTAATCGATTAACAGCTCTCATTATGCAAATTTTACACTGGTTAATCGATTAACCTAATTGCACTGCAATTGGTTAATCGATTAACCCTGTACCAAAAGCAGAAAATCAGTTTGAAAAATCACTTTCAGCAGCAAAATCACTTATGCAATCATTTCCAATGATCATGTAATCAATTAATGCACGAAAATTAAGTTCAAACACAGTATTCAAACATCATTTAAGTCCAATAATCATCAACATGAATAATAAAATTCAAACAAATGGATCAAATCACATGCAAAACCAAGGATCTACATTGCATAAGCTAGAATTAAGCTAAATCAAGCATAGATCTAGGAAAAACCAACCTACAAAGCTGAGAATTGCTTTGGTAAGTGTTGCAAATAGAATTTGATGAATCCAAGCAAGAAATTCCAAGATCTATGAGCTCCTTGCAAGCAAAAGATGAAAATCCAAGCAATAAGCTACCAAAACTCCAAAATCACTTCCAATAAGCACTTCTGAAATTTCAAATCTAGATCCAAACGAAAATCACCAATGAAAATCAACAATGGAGTGATGATGAGAGGCTATAGCTAAAGAATTAACAAGTTCCAATGAAGAATTTGTTAATCTCTATGAAAGAGCTTTGAGTGTGGGTGAAAATGGAGGTTGAGAGTGAAAAGTGAGAGAGAATTGAGAGAATTCTGAAAATTGAGAGTGAAAAAATGATCAATGTTATGAGAGGTTTGAAGTTGATTAGATTAAATAACCCCTAGGTTAGGAGTTAAGTTTGGGTTTGGAGTGAGATTTAGTGGGTGGAATTTGGGGTGAAAAATGAATTAGGAAAGGAAATGTGGAATTAGAGTGGAAAGAATTTGAATTTTGGATGGAAAATCATTCTCTCTAGATCCTTCTACTGGTGTGAAATTTGAATTGGTGAATAAAATTGAAATCCCGAAAAATGCAGTGCTGAAGAATGAAATATTTGGGCAAATTCTGCCTTGGTTAATCGATTAACCAATTTTAGTACAAATTGTGTTAATCGATTAACACAAGGAACATTTGAATTTGGCGCCTTTTGGAGGGAAACTTGGAGAATTGCCCGTTTTCACTTGTTCTGAGCCATGTTAGACCTCTGAAATTTGCCATTGGATATTACCACTGAATCATGCCTGAAATATGATGTGAATTCCGTTTCGTGCTTAGAGTACTGCTGAAAATAATCGTCTGGTGCTGAATCATTGATCAAAAAAATGATTGCCTGAGCTTCTGATTGTCAAATCAACTAATGAGCAAAATAAATGCTCAAAAAGACTTTGAAATCTATCTGCTTGGCCCAAAACACTATTGGAATCTCTTTTGAACTGGATGAGCTGCTGAAGCGTGAGAAAATACCTTGATCCCATGCCCAAAAGAACCATGCAAATGTAGAAATGACAATGCAAAAATGAGATGAAACATAAGCCAGTTAGAACAAGAACACGAGGGAAAATTTTGGGGTGCCACACTTTGGTTCTACCAATCTTCTGTCAATTTCATTAACTTTGGCCTAAGTGCATTGTTTAATCGCTATAGTTCATAACGCGAAACAGAATAATCGGTGAAGGCTTATGGCACTAGAGCCTTGTGTTACTAACCACTAACTTCTAACTTTTAAGTTTCCTTCTCGCTCCCTATCTCTCTTTATTTTTTATGCTTTATGCCATTTTATCATATCATGTTTATGTTTATGTCATTTTTCTTTTGTCCACTTGGACCATTTTATCTTGTGCTTTTATTTTTCTTTTGTCCATTTGGACTTCAAACATTAATAAAGGATTAAACCACTAAAAGACTTGTGCTCCTAATTGTTGGACTATGGCCACTATCCCTTGCTTTGGAGGACCTATACTCTTGATTATGGACTTATGGACTTAGAATTAGGATCCTAACCTATGCTTGGGAGTTTGTGATGGAAAACCTTGGATTTTGGATACTTGGAGTCCTCTTTTGAAGACTTATTTTGAATCAAGACCAAATCAAAAAGGGAAAATTGCTTATGCTATGGAGCTTGTCCATGTGGTTAGATCTTTCTTATCCTTAACTTTTATTTTATGCACTAGGATAGTCACTTCTTCTCCACCCCTTCTTCAATTTTCAAAACGTTCTCCCTTTTTTTAAAATCTTCTTGATTTCAAACTATCACCTCTTTCATAATAAAACCTTGACTTCGGTCAAGTGATTTTTAAGCTTTGTTTTCTTTAATAAATGTCAATCAATATTAACCATATTTTGACCATTTCATAAAAACATAAAAAATACAAAAAAACTCATCAAACTCTTTTTGTGCTTTGTGCACTTTTCCTATTAAACTTTTTCATAAGTTTAGACATGATTCATCTCTTTAAGCGGGATTATTCGCTTAGAAATGACGACTTGTCTTTACACTTAAAATCAACCAAAATAAAAAAAATTTTGTTCTTTGTACCACAAACTACGGGGTTTTGATCCTACATTGGACATCGTGGGTACGTAGGCATGAGGCAATAAGTCTCTCCAAACACAAAAATCTTAAAAAATATTTCTCTTCTCATCCCTCCCAATCTCTTTCAAGCAAACCATTTTCAGACCAAAAAGCATGAATACATCAAAGGGCTCCTATAGAGTACTATATATGTATTGGGTGCGTAAAACTTTCCCTTTACATAACCAACCCCCTTACCCTTTATCTCTTTGTTCTTTTAGAACTCTTTAGGTTTTGTTCTCTCTTTTTTCCTTTCCTTTTTGGATAAAAATAAAAGTGCGGTGGCGACCCTTGTTTATTTTTTAGTCGAGTTAATCAATAGCTTACACTCACAAATTTCCCCGCTACATGCAGGTTCTAATACTTGTAAATATTATAGTCAGAATCTGTATTAAATTAAGCACACTTTGAGAGTTGATTAATTGCTAGTTTCTGGTGGTAGAATCTGAAGAACACTTGCTAAGTGATGTCTTGGTAGACTCTGAAGCTGAAAGTCTCAGCATCAGAAGAAGCAACATAATTGTCTCTACACTTAGTGAATGCAAATTGGCTTCTGGTACCATTCATCGTTGGTGATAAAGTTGAAATTGTCCTTACTACAGAAAGCAAAATGTATTGTCAAATCAGTTTATCAGCTAGAGTCTACAGATTACAAGGCTCGAGAAAGGAGGAGATGCTTTATGGACACCTTCTCTCAATGGCTCTAATAGTACAAAATCTCTTGAAGACTCAAAGTTTAAACATGTTACACATTGGATCAAGATCTTATGGTGTATCTATCTTCAACGACTCTTGTACTATGGAGTAACAACAAAGACTCTTGATCAAGTTACCTCTTCAACAACTAGTTTTTGAAAAGGCAATAAATATGGCTTAAGGTTCAAACTAAATCTTTAACAAGGATCAAACAGAAGAAGGACTAACAAGATCAACAATTATCAACACATTGTATATGCAGATTTTTATGATGTAGGTTATAATTGTAAAAGCCTTAAGATTTCTTACACATTGAATTTCTTATAAATTTTAAGTGCTTTAGGTCTTTGTTATGGTGATTTCTTGTACCTCTGATTCTTGTATCATGTACACCTTGTTCTCTATTCTGCTGAGCTTGTTCAGCAGTTTAGAAAAGAGTCTTGTGTCATAGGGATACAAGCAAGGAAGTCTGGAGCCAAGATGCTTGAGCCACGTAAGTCTCTTACTATGTGCTTAAGTTATGAAAGTCTTAATCAAGTTAATTGATTGTGCAGAATTCTTGTATCATTAGGATACAAGAAAGGAAGTCTCGAGCCAAGATGATTGATCCACGTAAGTCTCTTGCTATGTGCTTGAGCAATGAAAGTCTTAATCAAGTAGATTGATTGAGCAGGAAAGTCTTTAGCCAATGTGGCTTGAGCATGATAGCTTGGTACATGAAATTTGGAGTAGTAAGTCTTGATCTGAGGGGTGCAGGCAGAGAGGCTCGTTTCATGGGACCATAAGCATAAGTCTTGAGCTAGAGGGCTTGAGCAGGAGAGTTCAATACATGAAATTTGGAGCAGTAAGTCTTGACCTGAGGGATGCAAACAGAGAGGCTCGTTTCATGGGACTTGGAGTAGAAGCCTTAGGCTGAGGGCCTGAGCAAGGAACTTTTGGGTTTGTGGAACCTGAGCAGGAAGTCTCGAGTGAGGAGCTTGAGCAAATGTCTTGGACCTTGGGTCTGAGCATTTGAAAAAGTCTTATGCAGAATGCATAAGCGATTGTAATCATGATTTGACTATAGTGAAAATCTCTTGTGAGGCAAAGGGACTAGACTACTCTCAGTTTGAGAGGAACCAGTATAAATCTTTGCGTCTTCTGCTATTATTTATTTGCTTTTGTTAACATTTTGATGCTAAGAATTAACTAGAATATGAACACCAATTTAGATTCTGAACTCTGATCAAATGCAAACTAAGAAAACGGAAAACATAATTCAACTCCCCTTCTTGTGTACTTTTCTCACCTTCAAGGAGCGATATCAAACTCTTGCTCTCCATTAAAAGCCTTCTGCAATCTACGATAAGAATGAAAGGGTCTTAGAAATTTCTGGTGCCCAAGGTAAACAGTATTTTTTCCAAACTCAAGTTAGTGATAACATGTATTAGATTCACAAATAGGACACGCTTTGTTTCCTTTGACAATATATCCAGCCAAATTACCATATGTAGGAAAGTTGTTGATTAAGCAAAATTACCATATACATCTTAAACTTTTCACCAGAATATGCATCATCAACTTCCACGCCTTCCTCCCACAAAAGTCTCAAATCTTCAATTAATGGACTTAGATAAACATCTATGTCATTTCCAAGTTGTCGTGGTTCAGAAATCATCATACTTAACAACATATACTTATGCTTCATGCACAATCAAGGAGATAAGTTGTAAATCGTGAGAAGAACAGGCCATAAAGAATGGTTAGTACTCAGATTACCAAAGGGGTTCATTCCATCGTTGACAAGCCCGAGCCTAATGTTTCTTAGCTCAGTGCCAAAATCCGGAAACAACGAGTCAATTTCTTCCATTGCAAAGAATCAGCTACATGGTGTATGTTTCCATCACATTTTCTTTCATCTGCATGCCACCTAATATTCTTTGCGTCATTCGCATTAGCAAAAAGTATCTTGAATCTTGAAATTATTGGCAAGTACCATAGCACTTTAGCAGGAGGACTCTTCCTACTAACATTGTCATTGTCATTGTCATCACCATTGTTGTCCTTCAGCTTGTAATGCGACACCCAACATTTCGGACATTGATCCAAATTTTCATACTGTTTTGTGTATAATATGCAGTCATTAGGGCATGCATGTATTCTGATATACTCCTAACCCATTGGACACAATATCTTCTTAGCATCATAACAACGATCAGGAAAATTGTTATCTTCTGGTAGCATTTGTTTTAGCAAATAAAGCAATTCTGTGAAACTTTTATCCGACCACCCATTTTTTACTTTCAGATTAAACAATTTTAACACCCCAGACAATCGTGTAAAACTTGTACACCCCTTATATAAAGGGGTGTCCTTATCACTGTAACACCCCAAAATTTTCCCTCCTTTTCTTTATTTGTGCATAGAATTGGCCCAAGACATTTGTGCATAGAATTGGCCCAAGACATGGAATCAACGTATCTTTGTGTCATACCCAAAATTTTGACCACTAAGATTCCCCATCATTGTGCAAACCATCATCACAATATGGGTGAACCATCATGCCTCGTTAGTCTCCCCAAAAATGGGTGAGCATCCACTACAATCAAACTTAGGGTTTCAAGCCCTCTCAAAGTTCTTAGACAGGGGATCAATCAAGGAATGACATGATCTTAAACTTGTCTAAAAGGATCAAGAGGACTCCCACTTCAAGGATTAAGCACAAGGTTGCTCCCTTCTAAGTGGATTAAGCCTCAAGATCGCCAGTGTCACCAAATTAGGGTTTGGTCGACCAGGGCCTCCAAATGGAAATTTTCCTCTGGGCATGAGCCAATGCTTCAAAGCATAACCTAAAATACTCCATGGAACCTCATGGACCCAATCATCAAGTCAATTTGGCCTCAGGGGATGCATTCATAAAAAAATCAGGAATTAGGGTTTCTTGACCTAATTCACCCCTAAGTTGACTTTTGGGACAAATCATGAGCCAAGACCACAAAGGAGGATTTGAGGGTCTCTAATAAACCACATTTATCCATTTTCAACAATGGATTGATCCAAGAAGCTTGATCAACAAGTTTCAATTTCATCTGAACCACAATTAGGGTTTTGCGAGAAAAGTCAACTGTGCCTTTGACTTTTGACCAAGACATGCTCCCAAACCCTAGGACATGATTCAATACACCCTATAACACCGATGAAATCAATCCATCAAGTTTTATTTAGGTCAAGGACTTTATTTCGTAGAGGATCGCACAGTTTGGTATTCATCTAATAAAAAGTCAACTGTGCACAAAAGTCAAACTTTGACTTTTTGAGATTTTTCACAATTATGGTTCCTTAACCCTAAAATGATGTTAATGTGTGATTGGAATCATCCTTCATCAAGAAAAATCAAGAAAAGTTGGATAGCTTGTTAAAGGGGTAACCATAAAAAACTTAGAAATTTTTCTAAGTTATGGAACAAAGTGGTTAGGGTACCAACTTTGGAGGCTCATAACTCCTAAACGACAAGGCCATTTTTCCCAATTCAGAGCTGGATTTGTAGATCTCATTACCCTCTACAAAAGCTTCAACTACACCTCATTCCAATTCATCATGGATTTTGAGTTATGGAATGATCAAAATCACAAAAAGTGAAAATGTCACTTTTTTCCAACACTTAGTGAAATTTTCCCTAAGTCAGAATCTGCCTTGACTTTTTTTCCAAATGTAGGGGCATTTTTCACTTGGATCCAAAAAGTATCAATTATGATCAAACAGTTGTTGTGTCATATGAGGGCTTTCCAAAATGGCCAAGAACTCCATCAAATTCCACTTGAGCCATGAGATATGACAATGGCAATATGCCTTGTTGCAAACTGCCAAAGCAAGGCAGATTTTGGAGTTTTGCTCGATTTGCCCAAATTTTACAAAGGGAAAGCAACTCTATCCATCTAAAAACCTCAAGGGGGGACCAAGGAGGAACCAACTCTGATCTCAAGCCTCCCAAGTCTTTGGATCGAAAAATAGCATGCCAAACCTAGAAATCCCTAAAGAGGGGACAAGACTCCAATTTTGTTTTGGAGCATTCAATGGATGCACCAAGGTGGCATGGACTGAGCCATTTCCAACTGAATTCAATCAAGACTTATCCAAGACCAAGGGAACTAGCAGCCTGTGCCCTAACCTCTAGTCAATGGCTAGAGGAGACTTGGATTCTCATTGCTCAACATTGGCCAAACCTCTGCAGCAGTTGACATTCACTATTCCTTGCAAAACAAACTTGCTCTACTATAAATAGAGCTCATTTGTGATCAGTTTGAGTACACCAAAGCCATCAAACAGATGATTTCCTCAAAATCTCCTTCTTCACTCCAATTTTGGCTTCCAAAGCAAGTCACTATCGAGTTTTGAGTTTGAGAGCAATTCCAATCAAACCAATCACACACACACCTCATAAACATCATATAGAAGTGATCCAAACACTCACATAACATCTGGAACACCAAAATCACAAAATCACCAGCCAACTGCTCAAGCCTTTGACAGATTTGCAGTTGAGGTACCAAATCAAGTTCCAGCTCAAATCAATCCACTCCAAGCATCCAGACACACTCCACAGCACCTAGGGAAGCTGTCCATAACCTTGGAACCAAGCTGTAACACCTCTAACACAAAACACGATCACCAACTGCAAGTGGTAAGCATGAGCTCTTCTAACTCTATGATCCATGCAATTTTTGTTGCACAATAATTTGGCCATATGATCATAATCATGCATGGAGTGTTTTCCGTCAATCAATTGCATTGTTTGAATCGTGTATGGAATTTCTGAACCTTCATGTAAATTTTAGGGTTCTTGAGGTTTCTCTTTGATTTCTTATTCCATGTTTAAAATAAATGAAATTAAAGACCATAGACATGATCGTGAGGTTGAAACGAGTAGATTGCATGATATAATCAAGTATTCAGTGAGATTGGATAGAAAATGCAAATCTGCAGAAACAGAGGAAGGGCGCGTGTTCTTGCCATGTTCTTGGCGCCTTTTTTCAAATATTTGAATATTTGAATTTTGTGATTTTATTTAATTGATTAAAAAATTAATTTCTCTCTGATTTTTAATGATTTTGAGTTGATTCTTTTTTTAATAATTCACAAAAATGTTAAAATATTTTATTTTACCAAAAAATCCCAAAAATATTATTTATTTCATATAATTGATATTTTGGCAAAGAATTAATATTTTAATTGTTTTTGACATTTAAAATATTTTTTCCTTCTTGATTTTGAAAATTTTAATGACTTCTAATCATTTTGAAGGGAAAAACTTGATTTTTGAAACATTAATCCAAGATCACAATTTGTTTTCCACATGTTTAACAATTTTGATCATTTTAATTGAATTTTTATTCAATTAAAATACATTTTGGAAACAAATTAGGGTTTTTGATTAATTCAACCCTCATCAAACTTTTTCAAACTCTTTGGGCCTCTAATAGAGTGTAAGACCCAATCCTTTGTAAATACAAACCTATTTTGGGCCTCAAATGTTGTATAAGTCCCGTTGTATTTCAAAAGTTCGGCGCGATCATCGCCCGTTTAAAACAAACCATCTGGGCCTCTCCTCGAGCTATAAGACCTATTCAAAACCATTTTGGGCCTCTAGTAGAGTGTAAGACCCAACCCTTTTAACCAAAACTATTTTGGGCCTCAAATATTGTATAAGTCCCTCCGCGTTAAAAGAAAAATCTCAGCGCAATCGCCAGTTCAAAAATCAAATCATCTTGGCCTACCCTCGTGTTATAAGACCCATTCCTTTTCTTTAAGCACCTTTGGGCCTCTTGAGAGAGTGTAAGACCCACCCCTTTGTACAAAAAACCTTTTTGGGCCTCAGTCACTTGTATAAGTCCCTGTACAAATTCCACAGTGCAATCACTGATAAAACTTTGGGCCTCTCCTTAAGCTGTAAGCCCCAACAATATTTTCAAAGCACTTTCTCCTTTGATTTTGAATATAATATTGTTATGAAAGCTTTCTTTGTTGAACAACTAACAAAACAACATGGAAGCTCTACAACCGAGTAAGTGTTTACCCATTTTCTTTATCCGCTTTCATATATATATATATATATATAACTGTGTTATGGGGCTGCTCACTGTAAGTCTTCTTTCACAAACTTTTATATACTTGTAAAATATCAACTGTGTAATACTAGTATAGTTATTTAGAGTTTTCCTCGGCAAATACGTCTAGCACTAGGTAAAGCCTCGTTGATCGCTCTTAGATACAGTCAAAACTAGATCCCCATAGGATTACCAGACACAGTCTTCCCTCCTCTTGGGGTTAAACAATATGGAGACGTGAAAGGCAGCATTCTCGATGAACCCTTTCTCAAACTGTCACCCTTAGAAGTTATCAAAGAGACTCTACTCCCCAGAGATGATCTTTTCTCCGTGAATGGCATCTCTTGAGTTTCTTCCAAATTCTCAGACTTTCCTGGCTTGATCTATTCTCTGTGAATGGCATGTCTTGAACTTCTAGGGGTTTGGGGACCCACAGGCTTCTTAAAAGCCCCCTTAAAAATTGTCAAAGAAACTCTAACTCCCCAGAGATGATCTTTTCTCCGTGAATGGCATCTCTTGAGTTTCTTCCAAATTCTCGGACTTTCCTGGCTTGATCTATTCTCTGTGAATGGCATGTCTTGAACTTCTCGGGGTTTGGGTACCCACAGGCTTCCTAAAAGCATCCCCGCCTCCTCTTGGGCGTTGTACAAGGACCCTTCGGCTTCTTAGAAGTTCTTATGCCTTCTCTTGGGCTTAATACAAGGACCCTGACGACCACTTAAAGGTATAAGACAGAACTTAGTCATCCTTTACTAGAGCAGTTTTTCCAGCATCAAAACTCCGGCAGTTTTAGGGTTGATACTCATCCCTTAAAGCTCGTGCCTCCTCTTAGGCATTGTACAAAAGATGAAACTCTAGACTTGGACAGTCTAAAAACCCCTTGAGTCTCAAAGGCATTCTCAAGTTCCTTTCACAAATCAAAAAAACACTGATCGCTCCAAAAGTCGGCCTCTCTCATGAGAGTTCCTCACCCTTTGTCCTGCCTATGGATTTAATCCTCAGCAGTAACCCAGCCTTCTCTTGGGCATGATACAAAGATCATTCACTATTTGAGAATCAATTTCTCCAAAACCCCGGTAGTCTTGGGCAGTCTCAATACCCTTTGGATTTCCCATTTCCTTAAAGAATAGGAAATAACCCCGATCTTCTGATCAGTACCAAAGTACAACCTCACCTGGAATCAGTCTCTTTATAAACTGATTTTCCCTTTTATACAACATATTGGACCTGTCACTAAACTGAAACAGTCACCAGCATAGCTAGCCTCCTCTTGGGCTTTGTCCAATGATTCTCCCCAACAGAGCTAATCCTCTAGCCTCCATCCCGAGCTTTGTACGAGATACAAAAACACTCTCTTGTTGAGTATGAAAGACTCTCTTGTTGAGTCAACCTCTTTTTAGCCTCTATCTCGGGCTTCGTATGAGATAGAAAATCACTCTCTTTTGGAGTATAAAAGACTCTCTTGTTGATTCAAACATTTTTCAGCCTGCATCTTGGGCTTCGTACAAGACACATACAAAAGCACTCTCTTGTTGAGTCAACCCTTTTAGCCTCTCTCTCGGAATTCGTACGAGACACATAAAAACTCCCTCTTGTTGGGTCAATAGCCTCCTCTTAGGCTTCGTATAAGGAAAACCCCGGTTGAGGCAATCACCCTTTTAGCATCAAAATCTGTGCCTTGCTCACAGTATACAAACATCAACAACTCCTTTTCCCTCATCTAATTGCTGTAAGCGGCAAGCCTCTAGATTATTTACATCCACGCCACTGTCCCTCTTTTAGCATGAGAAATTCTTAAGGAAAGATGGCATTGATCTAAACTGAGTTAAAGTCTTCTCCTTTAGGTTAAAAATCCCCTATAAAGGAAATTATGGCATTACTGGATTCACATATCCCTGTTAAAGTAATTCTCCTTTATAATCAAGCACCCAACTGTTGTGACAAACGGACCAAATATCCCCTTTAGAGATGACAAATTCTCTCTAAAGTCGAACCCCTTCAGCTTCACATCTTGGGCTTCAAACAAGATACAAATAGACCCTTCAGCTTCACATCTTGGGCTTTGAACAAGATACAAACCACCTTTAGCTTCACGTCTTGGGCTTTGAACAAGACACCAAAACAACCTTTTTCCTCCCATAGAATAGGAGGAACTACGATCGCTCTGATTTCCCTATTTCATTAAACGGGAATACGTAGGCATAAGATTGAAAAATCTTAGCGAGCACACTAATCAAAAACACAAAATCATGTATCTTTAAACATCAATCGAAAAGCATCAGTCCTAACATCCTACCAATAATCCCGTCACACTGTGTTCTCAACAAAATAACCTAAGAGAGACCCACGATCTTTGTAGAATCTGTAAACCAACAGTTATCTGTTTAAACTCAGTATGCAAGCAGGGTTAATTGGAGACATCTATTTCCCTTCCTTCATCAGCTTCAATAGGATAAAAAATGAATCGAATTGTAGTACCCCAAAGCGATGGTGCTTCGCAACCACACAAAAACTCGTGCTACAGAAAAATGGCGACTCTGCTGGGGACGATATTTTATTCATTGTATTATCTTTTCCCATCTCTTAGGCAGATACCTTGAGTTCACATTCATGTCACAGAAATGACAGCTCGGCTGGGGTGTCATTGTCTGTATAGGATCATAAGACTAGAGGTCTAGGATGATTAAGACAAATATATATACTGCTTTTCCTAATTGATATATGTGTTTATTTTCTGCTAATGGGAATACGTGTGATGCCGCATGTGGAAAGATTGAGTATACACCTAAGATAGGTGATGGCAATGCGGGTAATCTTACTTGGAGTGAATTCCAGTTAAGAGCCCCCGATCGACCATCAAACTCAGTGGAGACTCCTTTTGCATATACATTGCCTATACGACTTCGGTTGTTGAAAGTAGTGTGGTCGACTGGGTTATCTGATAAGCCGAGGTTTTTAGCAGACTTAAGCCATTTTGTAGTGCGGAAGCTATCGGAAATAGATGTCATGCGATACTACCATCATCTGAGATCACTCCAGGATACATCAGCTTGCTGGGGATCCGCTTGATGTTGTTATCCCAGAGGGGTCAATGATTTTGCGGACAGGTACAAAAAATCACCAGTATAAACCTTTGGGGGGTAGAGCCTTAACTTCATGACACCGACCCTTTGACCCCATGTTTTTTTCTATGTTTTTGTGTGCTGCATTCATACATTCATCTAAAAAACATTAAAACAAAGAAAATCTTCTCTTCTAGTATCTCTTTTTCAAATTAAACTGAGACAATGATTACAAATATTAGAGAAAGGAGATTGCGCTAATGAATTTCGGTATAAGGAAAACCCATAAGTACACCTTCAAGGTTCCAAAGTGAGAGGATTTGAGAGGTTTGGTGAGAATGATCACCAACCATGAGGCTTTCAGAGCCAAGTATGGAGGACTGTTGTCCTTGTTAAGGGTCCACATAATTGAAGGAATCCTGTCCATGTTAATCCAGTTCTACGATCCGGTCTATCACTGTTTCACATTCCCGGATTATCAACTAGCACCAACACTGGAGGAGTACTCTCACTTGACTAATTTACATATCAATGATCAAGCTCCATTTTCTGGACTGGAATAAATTCCAAAGGATCAAACTATTGCACGAGCAATTTATTTGGACGAGTCGGAAGTCAGGACTCACATGACCACTAAGGGTGGCATCCAAGGTTTGCCAGCCCAGTTCTTGACATAGAAAGCCCTGTACTTTGCCAGTATAGGGAATGTGGCCGCTTTCGAGAGCATCTTTATTTTGCTCACCTGCGGGTTATTTTTGTTTCCCAACATTGATAACTTTGTAGATATCAACGCCATTAAGATTTTCCTGATTGGAAACCCCGTACCGACCTTACTCGTAGATGCGTATAATTCGGTACACTTAAGGAATTTATACAACGAAGGGATGATCACGTGTTGTGTACCCCTGCTATACAAATGGTTCACTTCCCATTTCCCCAAATCTGCTGCATTTTGGGATCAAAAGAATACTTTACGTTGGTCGCAGAGAGTCATGTCTCTTACCAACTCGGACATCGATTGGTACAATCGAATCTACGATGGAATCAGAATCATTGACCATTGTGGAAATTTCCCAAATGTACCCCTTATAGGAACTAAGGGGGGAATCAACTATCATCCGGTATTAGTTCGTCGTCAATTTGGATACCCGATGAGGCATGTCCCGCGTAGTGCTCATCTGGAAGGTCTTTTCTTCAAGGAAGGAGAAAATGACAAGGCACTAAAGACGGAAATAGTGCACGCTTGGAAACACGTTCATAGGAAAGGACGAGAGTCTCTAGGAAAACCAGATTGCGTCTCGATGGAGCCTTATCTCCATTGGGTACAAACTAGAGCTCTCAAGCTGAGGATGCCTTACCCACATCAGGAAGTTCTTCCATTAAGTGGACTCTGCCCTTTATTTTATGTCTGAGACGGAAAAACTTCAAGTTACTCTCAGCAAAGTTCAACAAGAGAAGAGGTCTTGGAGAAACAAGTACTGCATTCTCAATGTGGAGTGCAAGAAAATACAGCAGCTGTTAAGAGAAAAAGATGCCCTGATTGAGATTTTAGAGCAACATGCTGTAGAAAATCAGGATGACTAAAGGAATTTGCTCGCTCACTTCACTTGCAAAGGAATGACAACCCAACAACGGCCCAAGAGCCCCGGTCAAAGAAGAGGAAAGCACCCAAACCAACACTTGAGCCCTCTTCAGAGAGGACTCGGGATCCATTAGTTTAGATTTCCTTTTCCAGAACTTTGTAATCTACTGTATTTCCATTTCCGCAATCCTTTGAATTCAATAAAACGGGGTTCTCCCCATTGTTTGATATTTGCAATCCAATTGTCGAAGTTTACTTTGAATAAACAAAAACAATTAATATAATCATTGCATTCATCATTCTCACGTCACGTATTCTTCTTACATACGAATCTCACGTTTTCGTCTCGATTCTATAGTCAAACTATCTCATTCGTACAATACTCGGGCAAATCGTCAGAAAAAGATGGATTATCTCGAGGAAGAGAACAAAGAGTTGAGAGAAGAGATCGACACTCTGAAAGAGGATCTGAGAAAGCTTCATAACGACATGCAAGCTCTAGTAGAAGCTCAGATGCAACAACAAATGACTGTGATCTCGGAGTCACATCAACGCCCATAGTGGAGAAGTATGATCCTAGGTACAAGATGCCGAAAGATCGCCCCTGGGGCATGCCACTTAACTATATCCCGGAAGGGTATATTCCGCCAATCAGTGAAGATCCGGGAACCGCATGTCGCTCCCGGGATTTTCATCCTAGTCCAAACGCGAAAGTGGCACCGAAACAGAGTCGCCAGCAATGTGTATTTATCCCAAGTGAGGGAAAGGAAACACCGCATAAACCTGAAGGAAAGGAAAAGAGCATGGTCTTGCGACCAAGAGAAAGGGTAAGGGAGTCGGTTACGCGAGAGGAAGGTATTAGCACCCCCTCGCGTCCATCGTACCCGATGGGATCCACGCTTGCTTGTTTCAATCAAAGGGTGTAAGGAAAGGATACCGAAAAAGGAACTTCTAGAGAACTGGAAAAGGAAAGGAAAAGGAAAGAGAAACAAATGTAGGGAAAATAAAAGAAGTGCTCGAATGGGCCCTACCCCACTGCCTACGTATCTCATCGGGAACACGAGAATCAGAGCGACGTAGTTCCCCTCACTAGGGATGGATTGTTTTTGTTTTTTAGTGGAATACGTCAGCGTTCACGTTCTAGCAGTTTAGGTGTTGCAGCTCGCTGTAGGGAGACTTAGGCGTTACCTGTTTGCGGTAGAACGAAAATGACGCATCCTTAAGGAATGAGTGAATAAGATGAGGAAAGAATTCCCGAAGGAAAGACGTTATTGTTTGTTTTTTTCTTTTAAGTGTTTTTTCATTTGTTTGCATATGATAGTGTATCCAAATCTTAGTCATTGGAATGTGTACATTCTCACATTCCAAGATGGAATGAGTAAGAAAGCACACTAAGGGTGAAGAAGACCCCCACACTTAATTCCAATTGTCAAGGTTCCAACACACTAGCATACTTGTGTTTATTAAGTGTTTTTGTTGATTATGAAATGAAGAAGTGTTTTTTATTTGTACCTTCAACAAGTATTGCATTTAAGTCCCTCATACAAGATCAAATGTTTAACACATTGACCCAAGATGGGCTATATGCTACACATTCTAAGATTATAAGAGAAAACCCCTTATAATCTTTTCTTTATATGAAAGGCCTAAATGCAATAAATGCCTACCTTTATTAGATATTTTGTATTTTCTTTGAGATGAGAAGATGAAAGACTCAAGGGAAGAGAAAGGTAAATTCTATGTGAACTAAGACTCAATCCTAATTGATTAGTTAAGGGAGTGATCCTAATGGTTTGTGAGGTTGCAAAACCTAAAATCTAAAGACTGAATGAGCTAAACAATTCACTTCTAAAGTAGAAGATGAATTGTAACTCAAAAGGGAAAATAATGAGTTAATCAAAGAAAGCACATAAGTGCTTAACAAAACAAAATATTGAATTGTAAAAGATAATGGGAAAGAAGTTTGAATGTGGAATCCTTATCCACACTCAATTTCAACTTACCAAAGCCCTTACATGGTTAGTAAACAAGTAAACATGCATAAGAAGTAAAAGAACACTTAATACACCATAAAGCTCAAAAGAATGAGATGAAAAATCAAATCCTAATATTTCAACCAGAATATACCTCATATTGAAAACAAGAGAATATCATCACACAAGCTCAAATGAAATACGCAACAAACATCATCCATAAAATTCAACATGTTTCCATAAGAACGGAAAATGAAAGATGGAAAGAAATGGAAGAGACATGCATAAATGGAACATGTAATCCAAGGATCAGAATTGAAACTAAATGGGAAAAGGTTTATACACATCTCAAAGTGTTCATGAATCAAACATCAAGACATTCAAGAAGTAATAGAAGAAGAAGTGGAATAAAAATTCAAAAAGAAAATGCAAATACTACATATTAAGGATGCACAAAGTTCAAATTGAAATGAACATGTAAAGATGACCTATAATGTGTACCAATGACCTATAATGTCACATGAATAGCTCACAAAATATGAAAATGATCATACAAGTATGCACAAAAGAATTCATGTAAACATGCAAAAATTAGAATGATATGACATGTTATTATGCTTCAAGTATAATGCATCAAACAAAGATCAAATGGACTTATGAAAATTATGCAAGCATGGTATTTGAATACCTAAATCAGAAATGAATCATACATCCAAGTAGCATGTCAAAATTCAAAGCAAAAAGACTTCAAACAATGCAATTAGGTCAAGTTCACACATCATGCAAAGTAGTGCAAAAATGAGCATCAAAACATGTCATAAAGTGACCTAAAAAATCAAACAAAAATCAACTAACATGCTTCAAAGTGTTAATGAATCAATAAAAAAAAACCAAGTCCAAACAATTTATAATGAGCAAGAACAAAATTATACAAATTCATGAATCACATTTGGAATGTACACAAATGGAAGTTCAAAGACAATTATGAGACAGGGGCAAAAATGTCATAAAATCATGAAATAAAAATATCAAAAATGGCCTAAATGTCTTAAAAATGTTCATGAATTTTTATAGAATTTTATGATGCTATTTTGTAATTTTAAAACTTAAAAAGCAAACGTGCATAAAATGAAGAAAATAAAATAAAATGGGAATAAGGGAGGGGTGCATGCATATCAATTATTCAGTTCAAATGATTTGGGCTTTAAAAACATAGGGTGCGAATAGAAATCAGTCCAAGGTCCACACATGCGCTATCCACAACAACTAGCATGCACTCTCAGTCAACAACAGTCAATCAATTCACGCCATTGGATCAAGTCAGGTCAATACCAAAGTCAAAGTACACATAATCAATGCACGCACATGAATGACCACGCACACTACCATGCACTGCACCACACCTTGATTAAGTGAGTTCAGAAATAAGACACGTGAGGTGCATGTGCATTTTAATGTGCTGGCACGCTCTTAACCGCACAATGATGAAAAATCAATGGCCACGATTAAAATAAACACAAACCCTAGCATCTGAAACCACCGGCCGGAGATGACTTCCGGTCATCTTCTCCGGCAAACCACCACCGTCTGCAACCTCAAATTTTCCAGAATTCCACAAATAATATACCAAAATGAAGAGGAAGTAATGTAGAGCATGAATCCAGTGATAAAACATACAAAATGTTCATGAAATAAGAGAATCGAGCAGAGGAAGATTTTCCCTAACATTTCAACTATACCTCTAAAGGTCTATCAACTAGCCAGACAAGTTCTTAAGCTTATAAGAAGCTTTAAGAACCTGGAAATAACTTCAAATCATGCCTGTAATGGTGGAAATTCGTACCTGAAGATTTGAAAACTTGAGATGTTCTTCAGAAAACCAGAGATGCTGCTTCCTCTTTGAGCTTCTTTTGGCCAAATAAAGGCTTAGATGCAGTGATGGGTGATGATTCAATGGAGAAGAAATGAAATCCAAGCTTCAAAACCAGTTGCAAGGTAGTGAAATTGAGAGAGAATCAGAGATATTCTGAAGTGAAAATGAGGAAGTGAACAAAGTGAAGCTCGAGAATCAATGGCAATGGTGAGATTGAGAGAGAAGAAGAGCAAGTTTCTGAAGTGAATGTGTGAAAAATGAAGTTGGAAATGAAATTTGAGAGTGAGGTTTTTATTTACAGTGTGAGCTAACCACGGTTAAACCGAGTGAGTTACCTGAGTCATGGTGGTTTAGGTGAGTCATCCTTAACTAACTGAGTCAAGTTAGTTAGGGTGGGCAATGATATGGTGATGACAACTCATGGCAAGTTATGGTGGAGGCGAAGAGAAAATGAAATGGCAAGGCTGTGCATCAGAAACTTGCTCAGCAAGTTTGCTTTTTCTATTTCCATGCAAGGCAGGTGCTGTAGCAGTGTGTGTGATGTTCATGTTGTGTTCAAATAAGGGAAAGAATGTTTGATGGATGACTGAACCAACTCCTGCATCAAAGCCAACAATGCAACAGTGAAACATAGGGTGGTTTATTGAAGTTTTTCTCTCTACTCAATGAATGAATTGGTGAGTTTTGGGTTCATTTGAAAGAGGGGATGTAATAGAGCATGTTTGGTATGAAATTTGAGTTGAAATGATGCTTGGAAGAGGTTGAAAAATGACTTGAAACACAAAGGTTTAGGAACTGGTATAAGGCGTGGCAATGAGGTTGGCTGGCAAGGCATCTTGACATGGAGTCTCAGCAAGATGACCCTAACTTGAGACCATTATTTCTACCTCATAGCTTGATCAAATCAAATTTTGCCCAACATGAATATTGAAGAAGGCATTGCAAGGAACAATTTTGATGTTAACAAGTTTTGTAAATGAAGCCTATAACCATGAGAAAAATGGGTGAACATTTGGCCTACCAACTGTTTGTAGAAATGATATGCGCGTGACCTGAAAATCCTTGGTCATGACCTAGTTTTGAACCTACTTTGCCCAAACTTTGATCAATCACATCTCACTCAATTCTTATCCAATGGAAATGTTCTACACATGGATTTGAAGCTTGAAACAAGATCTTTTGTTGTGGCCGAGTGGAATTTTCATTTGATGCTCCAATTTTGAATGGCCTTGGTTCAAACTCTGATGCAAAATGGCTCAAAATTACTATTTTTGGAAACCCTAATTCTTCCAAAAATGGCAACTTTTCAAATCTTGATTTCTCCATGATCCCTTTGGAGTTTCTTGATCAAATTTTGTACATTGGTCACATATAACATGAATTTCATGAATTTGGCCTCAAAAAGTCAAGAGTTGACTTTTTTTTTCTGATTATTTGACTTAGCCCCAAATTTCCTATTTTTTATCTTTCTTCCAATTGAACCATTTCTAGAACCAATTGAGAGGCAATTTTCCACACTCATACACTTAAGAACATGTAGAATACCATGACATCAAGTTTTGCCCAAAAAATCAAAGATACCCTGATTTAATTGGAAACCCTAGTTTTGGTACCCACCTCCTAGGAGAAAAATGTGCAGTCTTCAATTTCAAATTCCTCAGAGTATGTTGTGTATCCTCTTAAAGGATTATGAGACATGCCACTTGAGGGTGATTTTGAACCAATGAACCATCTCTTTTGAGGATTTTCCTTCATCATTTGGGATCTCTTGCATAGTGAAAGATGTAGTGCTTCAATCTTCTATGGAATCTCACCCCCTTGAGGTTTTGGATGATCAATTAAGGTAGTATGAGACATGAAAGACCTCTTGGCTTGCCTTGAATGAACATGTTTGACCTTTTGGTGCCTTGACTGATTTCTTGATTATCCACCTTTTACCTGATCACATGCCTTGATGGTAAGAAGGATGCTATGCTTCATTTTTCTATTCTAAAGATGCAATGCAATGCTAATGAGATGGATATGATATGATATATAACAATGCTATGCTAGGATGCTAACAGGGAGAGAAAATTTTGGGGTATTACACCGCAGCAGGAGCCGCTGGGCCTGAAGGTTACAAACTTTGGGAAAGCGAAGATGCCATGGGCATGGCAGCAACTCCTGAAGGTTACAAACTTCGGGAGGCACCGAGAGTCTCGGCCATAATGACTATACCACCACCTGTGGTACACCGTGTCCCGGAAGGACAGATTCCACAGATACCTTCTGGTGGAAACGACAGCATGATCGACAGAATGAATGAATTTCAGGAACAGTTCCTGAAGATGCAAAATGAACTGCAGGCCCTTCGCGGTTAGGATCTATTTGGAAAGGACGCCGCAGACCTATGCTTGGTCCCCAATGTGAATGTCCCACATAAGTTCCAAGTGCCCGACTTTGAAAAATACAAGGGTAATTCTTGCCCTCAGAGTCATCTGGTGATGTACGCTGGGCGAATGTCCGCTCAAGCAGAGAACCAGGCACTACTGATTCACTACTTTTAGGATAGTTTAACTGGTGCCGCATTAAAATGGTACATGGGTTTAAACCGCGCTACGATCGGCACATTCAGAGATCTTGGCGCTGCTTTTGTTCAACAATATAAATACAATTTGGACATGGCACCGGACAGAGATCAACTCAAATCGATGTCACAAAAGGACAAGGAAACCTTTAAGGAGTACGCTCAGAGATGGCGTGAATTTCCACCCAGATTTGTCCACCTCTTAAGGAAAAAGAGATGACAAAGATCTTCTTAAAGACCTTAAGCTCATTTTACTATGACATAATGGTTGCCAGTGCGCCCAGTGACTTCCCCGAGATGGTGGACATGGGAGTTCGTCTTGAGGAGGTCGTCCGAGAAGGACGTTTAGTTAAAGACGCTGGATCATCGGGTAGTAAAAAATGATACGGTAGTGCTCTCCCTAAGAAAAAAGAGCAGGATATTGGGAATATCTCTCTCGGAAAGCAAAGGCGACGGTACCAACCAGTAGCAGCTATAACTCCTGCTATCAACCCCGCGCCTATTTCTACGTATCAACCTCAGGTTGCTTAAAGCCAACCGCATTCGCAGCAATTTCAGCAAAGGACACAATAGCCTCTTCAACGGGCTTGTCCTCAATACAACAACAACCGTACAACACGACCACCAGGATTTGATCCTATACCCGTATCGTACGCAGAACTATTTCCGTTACTACAGGCCAAGGGGCATGTCCAGACTAAGTCTTCTCTTACAGTACCAGAAAATCCACCTTTTTGGTTCAAAGCGGATCAGACTTGTCCTTACCATCAAGGAGGACCAGGGCATAACATAGAAAACTGTCTCAGTTTCAAATCTGACGTTCAAAAGCTTGTTAGGAGCGGGGTTTTATCTTTCAAAGATATGAATCCGAATGTTCTCACAAACCCGCTACCTCAACATGAGAAAGCTGCAGTTAATTTGATAGAGGGAGAGTCTAACAACACCTATCAAATTCATGATGTACTCTAGTTACGGGCCAATTTGGTCAAGATGCATTGCAGACAGAGCGGATATACCCATGTGCCACCTCATAATTATCACCAGTGTGATATCTGCTCTAAAAACAATCAGGGTTGTTCTGTGGTGCAATAAGCTCTACAAGAACAATTGGATCTCGGGTGGATCCAAGAGCATCGAGTTCGTGGTGTCAGCATGACCTATACGAATTCCAACGTCATTCAAAACCACGACATTCGTGCAATGAATGTCAACCTGGTGGCGATGCACTCAAGGAAAAGCCAGTATCATAATCTTCCGCGGCACGATTATAATTCCTGTATGACTTGCTCGGTAAATAAACAGGGATGCTATTTTGTACAAGAGGCCCTCCAGCGTCAGATGGATCTTGGATGGATCCAGGACTACCATGATAGGAATCCCTATCAGATCAACATGATTCAAATCTTTGATATTCGTCTGATGAATACCAGCTTGGTGGAGTTACATGCCAGGCAGGTCAAAACTTGGTTTTCTCACTTCACATAATTATCAGAGCTGTAAAGGATGTTGTGAGAGTAACCAAGGGTGCGCTCTCGTTCAAAAAACTTTACAACACTTGTTAAACCACTGGTGGCTTCCAATCTATATGGATGAAGACACGCAACAAATCAGTGTGGTTGATGGGAACCTTACTCAGCAACGAAGTCAGGATGTCCGATCTATGGAAACTGACCTAGTGAGGTTACATTGTATTCAAAGCGGGCGTGGCCAGGTGCCACCACACAACTATGAACGTTGTAGAGTCTGTTCGAAAAGTAACCAAGGATGCTACCTTGTGCGAGTAGCTCTTCAGGGCCAGGTGAATCGTAGAGAGATTCGCCCATGTCCGGGTTCCGGACCAATCAATTGGACGCCGGACTACTTCGCTGATCAAATCAGAGACGTGGTTGTAATCTCTGACCCTGAGAGGACAAGGATGTTTGTACCATCTTCCCTCTAGTGGACGAATCAAAAGTTCTTAGCAAGGAACTGATTGAAGTTACTTACGACAGTCAGAAAAATCAGAAGGCTCATGTAGCTATCTATCTACCAGGACCATTACCGTATGAATCAGCTAAGGCGATCCCTTACAAATACGGTGCAACAATAATTGAGAATGGAAAAGAAATTCCATTACCCTCCGTCGTGAATATTGCAGACATCAGTCGAGTAACACGGAGCGGTCGAATCTTCAACCGAGGAGTTGGAGAACCTAACAAAGAAAAGGAACTTCAGACAGAAGCTCCTGATCCACCAGTCAGTCAATCCAGTGATCCCGACCTTTCAAACAACAACGATGAGATGCTGAAGCTCATCCAAAGGAGTGAATACAACATTATTGATCAACTGTTACAAACTCCTTCAAAGATCTCTGTGCTATCACTTTTACTCAGTTCCGAAGCCCACAGGGAGGCTCTACAGAAAGTCTTTGGGCAGGCCTTTGTGGAACAAGAGGTGTCAATATGATAGTTTGATAGCATCATCTCTAACATCACTTCCTGCAACAACTTAGGAATCAGCGATGAGGATTTGCCAGAGGGGGGCAAAAGCCACAACATTGCGCTCAATATCACAGTTAACTGCCATGACGATGCTTTAGCCAGCGTACTGGTAGACACAGGATCGACCATCAATATTATGCCGAAGTCCACTCTAATGCGACTATCATTCAAAGGATCCCCGATGAGGGGCAGTGAGGTCATCGTCAAAGCGTTTGATGGATCTCGGAAAGCAGTTATCGGCGAAGTCGACCTTCCCATAACTATCGGTTCTCAAACTTTCTTAATCACTTTCCAGGTCATGGACGTCCAGGCAGCGTACAACTATTTATTAGGAAAACCTTGGATACACCAGGATGGGGCGGTCACTTCGACGCTTCACCAGAAACTGAAATTCGTCAAGAACGATCAACTCGTCACAGTCTGTGGAGAACAAGCCTTGCTCGTGAGTAACTTATCATCATCTACTTGTGTAGAACCTGAGGAGGTTGTTGGAACTCAGTTCCAAGCACTGTCATTGAGCAATAAGAATCAATCAGGGAAAAGAGCCTCGATTTCCTCATACAGAGATGCTCTCGAAGTGATCGAGAATAACAATACAAAAGGATGGGAACAACTTTTCATTCCTACTGATAACAAAACAAAGAAGGGTCTTGGTTTTTCTGCAACCTGTACCCAGACAGCTGCTAACAATGAAAGTCTTCATCCCATTCAGAATTTCTTCCACAGTGAAGGTTTCCTTCACCCAGTGCCTCAAACAGTCCATACCATCAACGAGGAGGATCCCTCCGATATGGATGAGGAATGGAAGTCTTATCTTAACGAGGACGGTTATATGTCTCAGGAAGAGGTGCATATGCCATTTTGCTATCCTGCACAGAGTCCGAGATTTATACCCAGGTCAGACGTCAAAATGATAAATGGAGATTGTGATCCGGAAGGATGTCCTGCTCCACCAAACTCATTAGAGGAGAACACTCTGATGAAGAATAACTTTGACCACGACTATTATGGCCCGATGGATGGCCTGCCTATCTGGCAGCCGTACCCAAGAGACTTGGGGCAAGAAAGTCAGTCGAACAATGAAAATCAGCTGAGCATCATTGAACAGAATACCTGTGTCCCCACCATGTCATGGGATCAACACTCAGGTCATTCAGAAAATATCTCGTACGAAGATGAATTGGCGAAGCTTGTCGAACTAGAATTCATCAACTATGCTTTTCCCGAGGTCAACGTCATCGAGAGAGATGACTCCTCCAATTCCAAAGAAGTGTGGGACATCTTGGGACAACCAAGTGGAAAATTTGACTTCATGGTCAAGTACACCGCTCCCGAAAGCTCTCGTATCAGGCTCGAAGACATCCAGCCAACTGGATGGGGAGATATACCTGAGAGCACAAATACTATGCAAAATACAACTTAGGAATCCTCCTACGACAACTCTGCTTGGGAGACAGATTCCAATGATCCTGCTCCACCAGAAATCAGCGTCATTTCTAAAGACAAATCAAGGAAAGTACCAGACTTTCTGATTCACCGAGGAGTTCACCGCCGATGGGTTGCTGTCGATGTCCCGAAGATTGTTCATAAGTCTAAGTAATTGCCATCTTTACTTTAACCTTTCACCCTGCCCAGGGCTCGCTTTCTGTAAATTTCCCTCTTCGCCTCGCCCAAAGCGACAGAGTTTTGTTTTATAGGGGTGTAGTTTCAAGAATCGACTTGTTCATTAATAAAATAACGTCGTTCTATAATTTCCGCATTAATTGTTGTTTTCTCTTTTCATTTTTTAGAAAATGGTAATCCTAAAAAACAACTCAATAATAAAAACAAGCAGTAAAAGAAATACACTGCACACGCTTTTGCATTTTCTCTATCTCTTCTAAAAAACAAATCATACCATCATGCAGATCGCTTGTTTTAAACCCCGTTGAAACATACGATCTGATGCCTTCTCCCGACTTTGAGTTCCCGGTAATTGGGGCTGTAGAAGTTGACAACGAAATTCGAGAGGAGATCTCCCGATTACTCAGACAAGAGGAAAGGTCCATTGAACCTCACAAAGAGCCGTTGGAAACAATCAACGTGGGTTCAGAAAAAGAGAGAAAAGAAATCAGGATTGGGGCACTGCTCAGTCCGACTGCCAAAGAAAGTTTGACAAAGATTCTGAAAGAGTTTCCCGATATCAGGACATGCCAGGGTTGGATACCAGAATCGTGGAACATCACTTACCATTACGGTCAGAATGTCCGCCAGTAAAGCAGAGGTTGAGACGGACTCACCTAGACATGGCCATAAAAATCAAAGAGGAGGTACAGAAATAGATTTACGCACGTTTCCTTGCCACATCGGAATATCCTCAATGGTTATCCAACATAGTACCCGTTCCGAAAAAGGACGGAAAGGTCAGAATGTGTGTCGACTACAGAGATCTAAACAAGGCTAGTCCAAAGGACGACTTTCCATTACCACACATTGACATGTTGGTAGACAATACAACAAAGTTTAAAGTATTCTCCTTCATGGATGGATTCTCGGGCTATAACCAGATCAAAATGGCGCCGGAAGACATGGAGAAAACTTCGTTCATTACCCCATGGGGTACCTTCTGTTCCAAGGTAATGTCGTTCGGTTTGAAGAATGCCGGGGCAACCTATCAGAGGGCCATGACTACTCTATTTCATGACATGATACATAAAGAAATCAAAGTGTATGTCGATGATATGATTGCAAAATCTAAAACAGAGGAGGAGCATGTGACCTACCTATCAAAGTTATTCGAGTGGTTGAGAAAGTACAAACTCCGCTTGAATCCCAACAAGTGCACCTTCGGTGTCCGTTCAGGAAAACTTTTAGGGTTCATCGTCAGCCAGAAAGGAATTGAGGTTGATCCTGACAAGGTCAAGGCCATTCAAGAAATGCCTTCTCCGAAAACTGAAAAACAAGTTAGAGGATTCCTGGGACGTTTGAACTACATCTCCAGATCCATATTCTTCATGACCGCGACATGTGCGCCGATTTTCAAATTACTCCACTTACAACAAGACGAAACCAAAAGGAAGAGTCTGCCATCTACTATTTGAGCAAGAAATTCACCGACTGCGAGACTCGGTACACTATGCTTGAGAAAACTTGTTGCACTTTGGCTTGGCTAGCCAAACGTCTTCGCCAGTACATGATTCGTCACACTACTTGGTTGGTCTCCGAAATGGATCCAATCAAGTATGTATTTGAAAAACCTTCTCTCACGGGAAGGATTTCCTGTTGGCAGATGTTGTTATCAGAATATGACATAGAGTACCATGCTCAGAAAGCCGTTAAAGGAAGTGTTTTAGCCGATTATTTGGCTTATCAACTGATTAACAATCAAGAATCAGTCGGATTTGACTTCCCAGACAAAGATGTCATGTATCTAAAAATGAAAGACTGCGATGAGCCGCTACCCAGTGAAGGGCCAGAACCAGATTCCCAATGGGGAATTATCTTTAACGGAGCTATCAATCATTACAGAAACAGAATTGGGGCAATCATCATAACACCTCAGGGTACCCACATTCCTTTCACCGCTAGACTTACGTTCAAGTGCACAAACAATGAGGCCGAATACGAAGATTGTATCATGGGTCTCGAGGAAGCGATTGATTTGAGCATCAAGAACTTGGATGTATATGGCGACTCAGCTTTGGTCGTCAATCAGATCAAAGGAGATTGGAACACATACCAATCAGGATTGATTCCTTACAAAGACTATGCAAGAAGATTGTTACCCTTCTTCAACAGAATCGAGTTTCATCATATCCCTCGTGAAGAGAATCACATGGCTGATGCCTTATCCCTCATCTAATTGCTGTAAGTGGCAAGCCTCTGGATTATTTACATCCACGCCACTGTCCCTATTTTAGGATGAGAAATTCCTAAGGAAAGATGGCATTGCTCTAAATTGAGTTAAAGTCTTCTCCTTCAGGTTAAAAATCCCATATAAAGGAAATTATGGCATTACTGGATTCACATATCCCTGTTAAAGTAATTCTCCTTTATAATCAGTCACCCAACAGTTGTGACAAATGGACCAAATATCCCCATTAGAGATGACAAATTCTCTCTAAAGTCGAACCCCTTCAGCTTCACATCTTGGGCTTCAAACAAGATACAAATAGACCCTTCATCTTCACATCTTGGGCTTTGAACAAGATACAAACCACCTTTAGCTTCACGTCTTGGGCTTTGAACAAGACACCAAAACAACCTTTTTCCTCCCATAGAATAGGAGGAACTACGATCGCTCTGATTTCCCTGTTTCGTTAAACGGGAATATGTAGGCATAAGATTGAAAAATCTTAGCGAGCACACTAACCAAAAACCCAAAATCCCGTATCTTGAAACATCAATCGAAAAGCATCAGTCCTAACATCCTACCAATAATCCCGTCACACTGTGTTCTCAACAAAATAACCTAAGAGAGACCCACGGTCTTTGTAGCATCTGTAAACTAACAGTTATCTGTTTAAACTCAGTATGCAAGCAGGGTTAATTGGAGACATCTATTTCCCTTCCTTCATCAGCTTCAATAGGATAAAAAATGAATCGAACTGTAGTACCCCAAAGCGATAGTGCTTCGCAACCACAAAAAAACTCGCGCTACACTTTGGTGTTTCTCAAAATGAGAAGATGGTTTTCAAAGCAAGGAATAAGGAGATCATGTCATTTTTGAGTTACAAAGTCCTTTTATTCATCAAGGCATTCTCTATAAGCTCTCACAATCATCTAGATTAGGGTTTTCAAGCATTGATCACATTCTCCTATCTTTTTTATCTGAATTAGAGTTTTGATCCAAGGCTTCTAATGACTGATTCTTGGAGCAAATCTTGGTTCTATTTCTCAATAGACATCTCATGGGGTTTATAGACGTGTCATGTCTCATCACAAGGCATTGCATAGGCCTCAATCAATGGAAAGAGGGCTAGGGTTTCATTTGATCAAGAAAGTCAAGTGTGGCCTCACAAAGTCAAACTTCTGAGTTTTAGGTCAATCATTGGCATTTCAAGTCATCTCAAGTGTTATTATGAGGTTGGATCAATAAGAATCAATGAGGATCATAAATTCAGGAGAATTGACAAAATTAGGGTTTTATTGAAATTTCACTAAGTATGGAAAACCCTAGTTTTTAGCCTTCTTGCAACATTCATAACTTTCATATTAGATCCAAATGAAGAAAACTTGTAATCAAATTAAAGAGGACATCATGAACTACAAGTTTGTAGATGGAAGCAAGTCCAAAAGATTCATAGAACAAAAGTTATGGTGAGTTTAATTTGAGAAAAAGTAAAATTTGTGATTTCAACACTTAGAATTTTTTCTAAGTATGGAATTTCAGCTTGGAAGGCATGTTTTCAAAGGGCGTTTACTTGATGATTCAAGCTTCATCTCAATTTTCCTCTAACATGAAAGTTGTTCCTCATCCTCCAAGCTTTCTTTTGATAACAAGAACTCTCTAATTGGATGTGTAGAACTCAAGTTATGGTGTCCCAAATTTAGGGTTTTCAAGTTGCCAAATTTAGCAAGTCACTTATCAATTTCATGAAGCTAACTTCCAAGGCATTTTTCCCATAGTTATAAGCTTCAATTCAATCTTCTTCCAACATGAATGTTGTATAGCTTCCTTCAAGATTTCCATGCGTAGCGAGCGATTTTTGTCGGTGACGCAACCACCTTATCGCTGGTTTTTGGGTTTCTCCCCACAATGAGGAGGGGGTGCAACTTTCTGATTTCTTATTTATCCCATGAAGCTGGAAGGGAAATGGAAGCTATCTAAAACTAACCTTGCATGCGAATATTTAACTGAACAAACGCTTTAAAGAGATTCAGGGAGTTCGGGGTCAGGTTATACAATGGGGAGTTGTCAATTACCCATCTTATATATGGTTATCCACAAGATATTAGCTTTAGGTTTCGCTTTGTACTTGATGGAGTTTATCCGTTAATGGGTTGGGAAAGTTTCTTGGGAAATATGAGTGAGTGAGTGAGTTTTTGTTAATGTTTGGGTTTTTCCCGATGTTTTTGGTAAGGTACTGGACCTAAGTTTTGATTGATGTATGAAGGTACTAAAGTTTTTTATTAGTATGCTCGCTAAGATTTCGCAATCTTATGCCTACGTATTCCCGTTTAAATGAAACAGGGAAATCAGAGCAATCGTAGTTCCTCCTATTCTAAGGGAGGAAAAAGATGTTTTGGTGTCTTGTTCAAAGCCCAAGATTGAAGCTAAAAGGTTTGACTGAGAGAGAGTTTGTCATCTCTAAAGAGGGATTAGACTTCCTCTTAGGGGATTGTTGATTTTTGTGTGCCTTGATCAAAGCCAAAGGTTGAAGCTAAGAGGTTGATTGAATCCACGGGGGAAGTCCTTATCCAAAGCCTAAGAGTAGGCTGGAAATGACTGACTCAACAAGAGAGTGTTCATATGTCTTGTACAAAGCCCAAGATTGACGCAAAAAAAAAAGACTGACTCTTTGGGGATATCATTATACAAAGCCTAAGAGGAGGCTAAAAGTTTGACTTTTCCGAGGAAAAACGTTCTATCTGTCTTGTACAAAGCCCAAGATTAATGCTAAAAGGGATTTTAATGACTCGGCTGATGATATTTTAGGTGTCTTGTACAAAGCCCAAGATTGAGGTTGAACTGAGTTTGACTCTGTGGGAGAGTATTATCTGTCTTGTACAAAACCCAAGATTAAGGCTGAAAAGAGTTTGACTCAGCTTAGGGAATTTATTTCTTGAAGCCTAAAGAAGGCTATGAGGAATTGACTCCGCTGGGGGAGATATTTGTCCCAAGCTTAAGAGAAGGTTATGAAGATTTATGTCTTGTACAAAGCCCAAGATTGAGGCTAAAAAGGTGTGACTCAATTAGATAGTGCTTTTATCTATCCTGTACAAAGCCCATGATTGTGGCTGAACAAGCTGGAGAAATCATTATACAAAGCCTAAGAGGAGGCTAATGCTAGGGGAAATCTTTATACCAAGCCTAAGAGGAGGTTGAGAAAGATTGTCTCAACAAGAGAACGGTTTTATCTGTCTTGTACAAAGCCCAAGATTGAGGCTGAAAAGGGTTGACTCAACAAGAGAGTGCGGAAAGGTGATTGACTCAACAAGAGAGTCTGAAAGGGTGATTGACTCAACAAGAGAGTCTGAAAAGGTTAGCTCTTCTGGGGTGAAAGTCTTTGTACAAAGTCCAAGAGGAGGTTGGCTATGTTGAGGAAGGATCTTTATACAAAGCATAAGAGGAGGCTATCTTTGCTGGGGATTATTGAGATCCCTAGGCAGATCCAAGTGGGGAATCAACTCTTGCTGAGGGTGCCAGAAGATTTGAGGTATTAGATACCTTGAGGTTCTGATTTTGGATAGTGTTATACTAATCCTGGTTTGGGGATTTTTAGGAGAGACTGGGTTTTAGAACCCATGGGTTTAACTCTACTGGAGATTGATCCAGAATGATCGGGGTTTTTCCTATGTTTGTAGGGAATTGAGAATGTCTTTGAGACTCAAGGATATTTAGACTGTCCAAGTCTAATGGTGTGGTAGAGTTTTATCTTTTGTAGGATGCCCCTAGGGGAGGCAAGGGTATTAAGGGATGAGAATCAACCCTAAATTGGTCTGAGATTTGACACTGGAAAGACTGCTCTACCAAAGGATGACTAAGTTCTGTCTTATACCTTTAAGAGGTCTTCAGGGTCCTTATATTAAGCCCAAGAGAAGGCATGAGAACTTCTAAGAAGCCGGAGGGTCCTTGTACAAAGCCCAAGAGGAGGCGGGGATGCTTTTAGGAAGCATGTGGGTCCCAAACCAAGAAAATTTCAAGAAATGATATTCACTGAGAATAGTTCATTTAATGAAAGTTCTGAGGTTTGAAGAAATTCAAGAGATGCTATTCACCGAGAATAGATCAACTCTGGGGAGTAGAATTTCTTTGACGATTTCTAATAGTGACAGCCTGAGAAAAGGTTCACGAAGAATACTGCCTTTCTCTTTGTTCCATATTGTTTAAGCCCAAGATAAGGCAAGACTGTATCTTGAAATCCTATGGGGATCTAGTTTTGACTGTATTAAAGAGTGACCAACTGGCTTTACCTAGTTCTAGACCTAGTTGTCGGGGAAAACTCTAAATAGCTATACTAGTATATATACAGTTGATATATGACAAGTATTTAAAAGGATATGAAAGAAGACTTACAGAGGAGCAGCTTCCCACAAGACAGTTATATATATATATATATATATATATATATATATGAAAGCGAGTAAATGAAAGTCGTTTAAACTTACAGGTGAGCAAGCTTCCATGCTGTATTGTTAGTTGTTCAAAGAAATTAAAGAAAGTTTTGATAACAACATGTATATTTGAATCTAAATCAAAAGAGAAGTTGTTTTGAAAAGATTGTTAGGGCTTATACTTAAGGAGAGGCCCAAGGTTTAACAGTGATCGCACTGTTGTTTTGAAGATCGTATCGGGACTTATACAACGAGTGAGGCCCAAAAGGTTTTTGTACAAAGGGATGGGTCTTACAACTCAAGGAGAGGCCCAAAAGTGGTTTGAATAAGAAAGATGGGACTTACAACACGAGGGGATGCCCAAATGATTTTTTTTTAAAAGGCAACGACCGTGCCGTGATTTTGAAAATACAATGGGACTTATACAACATCTGAGGCCCAAAAATGGTTTGAATTCACAAAGGATTGGGTCTTACACTCTATTAGAGGCCCAAATATTATTTTTTGTATAAGTGATGGGGCTTACAACTCAAGGAGAGGCACTAAAGGTTATTTTTGTTTGAAAATGGCGATCGCGCTGAGATTTTTTTATCGTGTCGGGACTTATACAATATCTGAGGCCCAAAATTATTTTTGTACAACAAGGGATTGGGTCTTACATTCTATTAGAGGCCCAAAGATGTTTGAAAAGATTTGTTAGGGTGAAAATCAAAGAAACCCTAATTTCATCATTTTTTTAAAGTAATTATTCAAAGAAAATTAATTAAAATGATAAAAAAAACACCAAATAAGTTTGAATAAGCAACTTGTGATTTTTGGTTGAGGTTGGAAAAATGATGTTTTAATCACAAGATGAATTAAAACTCAATTGTTTTTGATTTCCAAGGTGATAATTCCTTTTTGAAATGTTTAAAAATAATTAAAAATGAATTTATTTACAAAAATATCAACTATATCAAATAAATAATATAAATTTTATTTTTTGGTGGAATAAAATATTTAATATTTTTGTGATATTTTGCAAAAAGAACCAATAAAAAATAATTAAAATTGAGAGAGAAATTAATTTTTCAAATCATTTAAGAAAATAATATGAAAAATATAAAAAAGGAAAAAGTGGTAAAAAAGGGTCTGGGGCGAGGGGGATTCGAACCCCAGACCTCCAACCGAAACACATGAGCGTGCAACCACTGGGGTGGTGATACATCCGTGTATCAAAACCACCCCATAAATATATAAGGGGTGCCTTGTTTTAGGCCTGGGCAAGGCAAGACAAGGCCGCCTTTTGGGCCATTTACGTGAAGCCTCTAACTTTCTCATTTCTCCATCGATTGGGACAAAATTTATATTCATCTGGCCTAGAATTTCCCAAGGAATCCAATGGTGGTCATGGTTTTTTCAGATGAGGTCCCTATTTTAAAACCCGATTGTGGTTTTGAAATAGGCCTATATTTGCATTTTCTATGCTACCTCATGTTACAGGCAAGAATTTCATGACGAATTGGTTCAAACACAACATATACAACATGTATGAGATGTGTATGATCAGTGGACTTCAATACAATGCATAATTCAAAGAGTTCAAGTTGTGATGCTTACCTCTTTGGGAGCTTTTTGTGCTATCTGCCAAGTTTCTTGTGCCAGAAGTAATTTGATGCTCTGGGCACTCTCAATTGATCCCTTAGAAGCTTTTAGAATGATCACCACCAGCTGGAATCCTCAAGAACAAGTTTTGGCACTTCCTTGCAAAAGGGGCAAAAGTGACCAATATGGCAACTCTCTCAAATGGTGTTCCAGATGTGGGGAACCATTTGGGACAGTTCAAGGATGATATTTGGAGTGTTTTTAAGGTTTCATCTGGTTTTGAAAGTGACTGAATCAAGACATGGCTTGAAAAATGCAAAAAAGTCCAATTTTGAGGTTTCGAAAGGGGACTTTGTGATTTTGGTGTTACAGGTCACATGTTAGTGTTTGGACAGCTTAGATACAACATATTAGAGGTGTTTGGATGATGAGCTATAATGGAATTGCTCTCTAACTCAAAAACTCAGAGATACCTTGCAAAAGAAGGCATTTTGGCATAAAGAGAGGGATTTTGAGGAAAGCATCAGTTTGGGTGCTTTAGTGTACTCAAACTGAGCACAAATGAGCTCTATTTATATTAGAGCAAGTTTGTTTTGCAAGCAATTGTGAATGGCAACTGCAGCAGGCCTTTGGCCAATGTTATGCAAAAGGAATCTCAAGTCTCTTCTAGCCATTGACTTGAGATTAGAGCACAAGCTTTGTAGCTTTGGTTCAGAGATAAGTTTGGACTGAATTCAGTTGGAATAGGCTCAGTTCATGCCACCTTGATGCATTCATTAAAGGCTTGGAAACAAAATTGGAGTCTTGGCATCTTTTAGCCTTTTTAGGGATGACAAGCCCAATGTAGATTCTTGGACTTTGGAGGCTTGAGGATCAGATCATTCCCTTCTTGTTTTATCCTCAGATGTGTCCAAATGGATGACAAGGCTTGGATTTATCAGATTGGACAAATCGAGCAAAATGCACAAATTTTGCCTTGTAAAAACCAGTTCATGATGCCATGTTCCAAGGGTTGTATCTCCTTGCTCAAATGGAATTTGGAGATGACCTGGTACTTGTTGGAAAGCCCTCATGGCATACTTCAACTTTGATGTCCACCCCTAGACCTGGTTTGACTTGGATCAAGGTGAAAAATGTCCCTACATTTTGGAAAAAGTAAGGCAGATTTTGACTTAGTGAAAAATTCACTAAGTGTTGGAAAAGTGTCATTTTCATGTTTTCAGCTATTTTGATCACTCCATAACTAAAAATCCATGAGGAATTGGAGTCTGATGTAGTTGAAGCTTTTGTAGAGTGTAGCAAGACCTACAAATCCAACTTTGGATCACCCAAAATGGTTGCTTGGATCTCAAGTTATGGTCCTTGGAAGTTGGTACCCTAGCCACTTTGTTCCATAACTTAGAAAAATTCTAAGTTTTTTATGGTTACCCCTTTTACAAGTTAACTCACTTTCTTAAATTTTTCTTGATGAATGATGATTCAAATCACATATTAACATTGTTTTAGGGTCAAGGAACCATAATTTTGAACATTTCTAAAAAGTCAAACTTGATTTTGTGCACAGTTGACTTTTTATCGGAAGAAATCCAAACTGTGCGATCCTTTGTGAAATCAAGTCCTTGACCTAAATCAAACCTAATGGATATACTCTATAGGTGTTATAGGGTGTATTGAATCATGTCCCAAGGTTTGGGAGCATGTCTTGGTCAAAAGTCAAAGGTACGGTTGACTTTTTCCTCGAAACCCTATTTGTAGTCCTGATGAAATTGAAACTTGTGAATCAAGCTTCTTGGGTTAATCCATTGTTGCAAATGGATCAATGTAGTTTATGGGAGACCCTCAAATCATGTCTTGAGGTCTTGGCTCATGTTTTGTCCCAAAAGTTAACTTAGGGGTGATTTAGGTCAAGAAACCCTAATTCCTGATTTTTGGGTAAATGCATCCCCTGAGGTTAAATTGACTTGATGATTGGGTCCATGAGGTCCCTTGGAGTATCTTGGGTTGTGCCTTGAAGCATTTGCCAATGCCCAGAGGAAAACTTCCATCTGGAGGCCTCAGTCGACCAAAACCCTAATTTGGTGATACTGGCGACCTTAAGGCTTGATCCACTTGGAATGTTGCAACTTTGTGCTTGATTCTTGATGTGGGAGTCCTCTTGATCCTTTATGTTTTTTGACAGGTTAGACAAGTTGAAGATCATGCCATTCCTTGATTGATCCTTTGTCTAAGTGCTCTGAGAGGGCTTGAAACCCTAATTCTTGATTGTGGTGAATGCTCAAACATCTCTGAGGATATTGATTGAGGCATGTTGGTTCATGCATATCGTGGTAATGATTTGTACAATGATGGGAAATATTGGGTGTCAAAATTTGGGGTATGACAGATACCCCTATTTAATCTTCTTGGACCCGAAGGTGTGAATGGCGAAGGTATTCGGGCATTCGGGGTGCAATAGGATTAAATATCGGAATACCCGAAAATCTGATGGTGGTTATGAATGGCTGCTTGCTCATCCATCTTCTTTTGCTAAGCAATGATACTTAGAATAGGTAAAACTTCCCCTCAATCCTAGTCTTCCGCGAAGGAACTGGTCTTAGTTTCTGAAATAAACTTCCCTTCGATCCTGGTCTTTAGCCACGGAACTGGTCTCAGTTTTTGATAAAAACTTCCCCTCGATCCTGGTCTTCAGCCACAGAACTGGTCTCAGTTTTTTATATAAACTTCCCCTTGATCCTTGTTTTCAGCCAAGGAACTGGTCTCAGTTTCTAAAATAAACTTCCCCTCGATCCTGGTCTTCAGCTAAGGAACTGGTCTTAGTTTCTTTTGTCAATAAACTTTCTTGACAAGGGTCGTTATTCGTAGCGGTTTTCCTCAAACTTCTCGCCAAATTTTCCTGGGGAGATGCCATTTGATGGGAAAAGTTTTGATGTCAGACTTGCTGGTGAAACCCCATTTTCTGAGCTGAAGAGGTGTTCAAACTTCTCTGTTTGGAGACGCCATTTGTTGACTCCACTCAGGAAAACGAGTCTCTTGAGAGGCTGTTTCCTCTTGGGGATATTACATCATACTTTTCCTTGAAATCTTCTTGGAGAAATGCCATATGATGCAATCTACTTTTGAGGTGCTGATGACTTCGTTAACATTGACTCTCTTGGGAGAAAAACCCAATATGTTACTGAAAGTCTTCGGTTGAGAGGCCTTCTCTGGGGATTTTCCTTAATCCGGGAAAGTGAAGATATCATCTTCAATGATGAAGAGTGACGTTTGTCGAAGGTCTTTTTATCTTTCAGAGGTTCAAGTTATCAAAGTGGTCGAGGACCGTCTCCAATCTAGAAATAAACAGGAGGAGAGATTGTTCAGACGAAACACTTCCTGACAGGGCAAGAACTAACAACTCGATTGAGAAGAGGACTTTTATCACTTGTGAACAAGACCGACTAGAGTGATAGTGATGCAATATGAATATGAATGTAAATCAATTATACATGATGTATGTATGTTTATGCTGACAAAACTGACACGACATACATACTAGTGGATGAACACGACTGGATACTCGGTCACTGTGGGGAACGAGGAGGTACCATTTGGTCCAAAATAGCAATTCTGCCTTGCTTAGGAGAGATAATCCCTGTGGGGAAAAATGCAACGTTGGTCAGACTTAGGAGATAAGAACTCGGCCGAGGCTGTCAGATGAAACATGGTTTCTGACACAGTTGATCCTTCATTCAGGCGTACTGGTCTAGAAGGAGTACTTTGATTCTGCACTTTGAAGCTTAATCGCCTTTGGAGTAGCGATCGATGTTCTTTCGATGTTCAATAGTCAAAAGAAATTGCCATCTTTATTTTAAAAGCAGAAAAAAATTTTGACAATTAAATTCATTTTTGTTTTATTTCAAGAATCGTTAATCAAGTTAAACTGTCGTTCTGTAAAGCTAAAACAAATAAGAATTACAAACAAAAGCACTAGGGCTCAAATTTTTTTGATAGGATGGAAATCAGCCAAGTGCGTGATTCCATAGAGTATTTACAAAGTTAGAAAATGGTAATTTAAAGGGGAAAAGGGCTACATCGAAACCTAACGACCGATATCCTTCTACCAACTTTGAATTCTGGACATCCTGAGCTTCTGTCGAAGATGACCTTGACTGGAGCTTTCTTGACGGATGGCATGACTGCTGCTGAGGGATTTAACCTTGTCAGACGTAGTTACTTGCCATTTATCCCTAACTTTTACCTGGATTGTACTTTGAGATTTCCAATCCATCGGGATGATTTTTGATTATGTCTCTAATTTTTGCCTGGACCGCCCTTTTGGGTTTTCAATCCACCGAGACATTTCCCTTTTTTTTATTTAGGCGAAGTATTTCTTGACTACGTCAACATTTGTGGGGTAGGAAAATTCCTCTCCGTCCATGGTTTCGAGTCTCAAGGCACCGCCTGAGAAGGCTTTCTTGACCACATAGGGGCCATCGTAATTCGGAGTCCATTTGCACCGGGAATCAGTGAGGAATGATTGTATCTTCTTGAGCACAAGATCTCATTTTTTGAAGACGCGGGGTCGGATCTTTTTGTCGAACGCTTTCTTCATTCTCTGCTGATATAGCTGACCATGGCACAGAGCCGTTATTCGTTTTTCTTCGATTAGGTTCAGTTCATCGTGCCTGGTTTGGCACCATTCAACATCTGTTAGCTTGGCTTCCATTAATACCCTGATCGATGGGATCTCTACCTCTATGGGGAGCACAACTTCCATGCTATATACTAGAGAGAAAGGGGTTGCCCCTGTTGAAGTGCGGAGAGATGTACGATAACCGTGAAGAGCAAAGGGTAGCATCTCGTGCCAGTCTTTATAGGTTACAACCATTTTCTGAATAATCCTCTTGATGTTCTTGTTAGCCGCTTCTACCGCTCTGTTCATCTTGGGTCGGTAGGGAGATGAGTTATGGTGTTCGATCTTGAACTTAGCACACAACTCTTTTATCATCTTGTTGTTCAAGTTAGATCCATTATCAGTAATGATCTGGCTTGGAACACCATAACGGCAGATGAGATTGTTCTTGATAAAGCGGACCACGACTTGTCGGGTTACATTAGCGTACGACGCTGCTTCGACCCACTTGGTGAAGTAGTCAATGGCTACCAGGATGAACCGATGTACGTTTGAAGCTTTGGGTTCAATCATGCCAATCATGTCGATTCCCCGTATGGAAAAAGACCATGGGGAAGAAAGAACTTTAAGATATGTAGGCGGTACATGGATTTTGTCTAAGTATATCTGACACTTGTGACATCTCCTCATGTACTTGTAGCAATCAGATTTCATGGTCAACCAATAGTACCCTGCTCTTAGGATTTTTCTCGCCATTGTATGTCCGTTGGCATAAGTGCCAAAGGATCCTTCGTGAATTTCTTTCATCAGCATGTTTGCTTCTGGTCTTTCTATGCATCGGAGCAAGACCATGTCAAAGTTTCTCTTATAGAGTGTATCACTACTCAGAAAAAAGATGCCTTCCAATCTTCTGATGGTTTTCCTGTGTTTTCTTGATGCCCCAGGTGGGTACTCTTGTTTTTTAAGGAAGCACTTGATATCGTGATACCAAGGTTTGTCGTCTATGACTGCTTCAATCGTGAAGATGTAAGCGGGCCTTTCTAGGCGCATTATGCCGATCTTAGGTATGTCGTTCCATTGACCTACACTAATCAAGGAAGAGAGAGTGGCTAATGCATCAACCATGTGATTCTCTTCACGAGGGATATGATGAAACCCTATTCTGTTGAATAATGGTAACAATCTTCTCGCATAGTCTTTGTAAGGAATCAGTCCTGATTGGTATTTGTTCCAATCTCCTTTGATCTGATTAATAACCAGGGATGAGCCGCCATATACATCCAAGTTCTTGATCCTTAAGTCGATTGCTTCTTCGAGACCCATGATACAAGCTTCGTATTCGGCCTCGTTATTTGTGTACTTGAATGTCAATCTGGCAGTGAAAGGAATATGGGTACCCTGAGGTGTTATAATGGTTGCCCCCATTTCCGTTTCCATAATGATTGATAGCTCCGTCAAAGATTAATCCCCATTGGGAACCTGGTTCTGGCCCTTCATTGAGTAGCGGTTCATCACAATCTTTCTTTTTTAGATACATGACATCTTCGTCTGGGAAGTCAAATCCGAATGATTCTTGATTGTCAATCGGTTGATGAGCCAAATGATCGGCTAAAATACTTCCTTTGACCGCTTTTTGAGCATGGTACTCGATGTCATATTCTGATAATAACATCTGCCAATGGACTATCCTTCCCGTGAGAGCAAGCTTTTCAAAGACGTTCTTGATCAGATCTATTTCAGAGATTAACCAAGTAGTGTGACAAATCATGTACTGGCGAAGAAGTTTCGCTGCCCAAGCCAGAGCACAGCAGGTTTTCTCAAGCATAGTGTACTGAGTCTCGCAGTCGGTAAATTTCTTGCTCAAATAGTAAATGGCAGACTCTTTCCTTTTGATTTCGTCTTGTTGGCCAAGTACACAACCCATTGAGTCTTCCAATACTGTTAAGTAGATGATTAAAGGTCTTCCTTCTACTGGAGGAGACAAAATAGGTGTATTCAACAAATATTCCTTGATACTGTCGAAGGTGGTTTGGCAGTCTTCTGTCCAAACGCAGTCCTGATTCTTTTTGAGTAATTTGAAGATTGGCACGCATGTCATAGTCATGAGGAATATAAATCTGGAAATGTAATTCAAACGTCCCAGTAATCCCCTTACTTGTTTTTCAGTCTTTGGAGAAGGCATTTCTTGAATGGCCTTGACCTTGTCAGGATCAACCTCAATTCCTTTCCAGCTGACGATGAACCCTAGCAGTTTCCCTGACCAGACACCAAATGTGCACTTATTGGGATTCAAGCGGAGTTTGTATTTTCTTAACCGCTTGAATAGCTTTGACAGGTGGGTCACATGCTCCTCTTTTGTCTTAAATTTGGCGATCATATCATCGACATATACCTCGATTTCTTTGTGTATCATGTCATGAAACAGAGTAGTCATGGCCCTTTGATAGGTTGCCCTGGCGTTCCTCAAACCGAACGACATTACCTTGTAACAAAAAGTGCCCTATGGGGTGATGAATGAAGTTTTTTCCATGTCTTTCGGCGCCATTTTTATCTGATTATAGCCCGAGAATCCATCCATGAAGGAGAATACTTTGAACTTTGTTGTGCTGTCTACCAGCATGTCAATGTGTGGTAAGGGAAAGTCATCCTTTGGACTTGCTTTGTTCAGATCTCTGTAGTCTACACACACTCTGACCTTTCCGTCTTTTTTCGGAACTGGTACTATGTTGGCTAACCATTGAGGATATTCTGATGTGGCGAGGAAACCCGCGTCAATCTGTTTCTGTACTTCCTCTTGATTTTGATGGCCATGTCTGGGTGAGTCTATCTTAGTCTTTGTTTTACCGGCAGACATTCTGATCTTAACAGTAGATGATGTTCCACGATGCTAGTATATAACCCTGGCATGTCCTGATAGGACCAAGCGAATACATCGGGAAAATCTTTGAGAAGCTTTATCAAACTTTCTTTGACAGTCGGACTGAGCAGTGCCCCAATCTTGACTTCTTTTCTCTCTTCCTTTGAGCCCAAGTTGATCGTTTCCAATGGATCTTTGTAAGGTTCAATGGACCTTTCCTCTTGTCTGAGTAATCAGGTGATCTCTTCTGGAATTTCTTCGTCATTTTCTTCTTCAGCCTCAAATATCGGGAATTCAAAGTTGGGAGAAGGCATTGGATCGTATGTTTCAATGGGGTTTAAAACAAGCAATTTGCATGACGTGATGATTGTTTTTAGAAGATATAGAGAGAATGCAAGAGTGTGTGCAGTGTATTTTCTGAAAACTACTTGTTCTTATTATTTGAGTTGTTTTTAGGATTACCATTTTCTGAAAAAGCGAAAAGAGAAAACAATAATAAATGCGGAAATTACAGAATGACGTTATTTTATTTATGATTTGGTCGATTCTTGAAGCTACAGCCCTATAAAACAAAACTCAGTCACTTTGGGAGAAGTGAAGAGAGACATTTACAGAAAGTGAGCCTTATCAAAACATCTGTTTCACCTGGGCAAGGTGAAAGGTAATGATAAAGACAGCAATTACATAGATTTATGAACGACTTTCGGAACGTTGACAGCAACCCATTGGCAGCGAACTCCTGGGTGAATCACAAAGTCAGGTACCTTCCTTCTTGGCTTGTCTTCAGAAATGACGCTGATTTCTGGTGGAGCAGGATAATTGGAATCTGTCTCCCAGGCAGAGTTGTCGTAGGATGATTCTTCTGTTGTATCTTGCACAATGTTCGTACTCTCAGGCAGATCTCCCCATCCAGTTGGCTGGATGTCTTCGAGCCTGATACGAGGGCTTTTAGGAGCGGTGTACATGACTAGGAAGTCGTACTTGCCACTCGGTTGTCCTAAGGTGTCCCACACTTCCTTGGATTTGGATGAGTCATCCCTTTTGATGACGTTGACCTCGGGAAAAGCATAGTTGATGAACTGATTTCCTGCAATCTTTGCAAATTCATCGTTGTACTGGATATCTTCTGAATGCCCTGAGTAATGATCCCATGATTCTGTGGGGACACGGGTATTATTTTCTATGATGCTTAGTTGATATACATCGTTCGACTGACTCTTTTTCCCCGAGTCTCTTGGGTACGGTTGCCAGATAGGCATGCCATCCATTGGGCCATAATAGTCGTGGTCAAAGTTGTCTTTCATCAGAGTGTCCTCCTCTAATGAGTTTGGTGGAGCACGACATCCTTCCGGATCACAATCTCCGTATATCATTTGGACATCTGATATTGGTATATATCTCGGACTCTGTGTGGGATAGCAAAATGGTGTAGGCACCTCTTCCTGAGACATATAATCGTCCTCGTTGAGATAGGACTTCCATTCTTAATCTGTAGCGGAGGAATCACCCTCGTTGATGGTATGGACTTCTTGAGACACTGGGTGAAGAATACCTCCACTATGGAAGAAATTCTGAATGGGATGAAGGCTTTCATTGCTAGTGTCAGTATGGGTACAGGTTGGAGAAAAACCAAGACCTTTCTTTATTTTGTTATCAGCAGGAATGACAAGTTATCCCCATCCTTTTGCATTGTTACTTTTGATCACTTCGAGATCATCTTTGTACGAGGAAAACAACATTCCTCTTTCTGATTGTTTGTCATTACACACCGAAAATGCTTGGACCTGGGTTCCTACAACCTCCTCTGGTTCTACACAAGTGGACGACGATAAGTTGCTCACGATCAAGACTTGCTCTCTGCAGACTGTGACTAGTTGGTCATTCTTGACGAACTTCAGCTTCTGGTGAAGTGTCTAAGTGACTTCCCCGGCCTCGTGTATCCAAGGTCTTCCTAACAAACAGTTGTATGCTGGCCGGATGTCCATGACCTGGAAAGTGACTTGGAAAGTGTGAGGACCGATAGTTATGGGAAGGTCGACTTCCCCGATAACTGTTTTTCGGGATCTGTCAAATGCTTTGACGATGACCTCACTGTCTCTCATCAGAGATCCTTGAAACGATAGTCACATTAAAGTAGACTTTGGAATAACATTTAGAGCTGATCCGGTGTCTACTAGTACGCTGGCTAATGCATCGTCCTGGCAGTTGACTGTAATGTTGAGTGTCATGTTATGACTTTTGCCTTCTTCCGGCAGTTCTTCATCACTAAATCTGAAGTTGTTGCAGGTAGTGATGTTGGAGATGATGCTGTCGAATTGTCTTATTGTTACATCTTGTTCCACAAAGGCTTGCTCTAAGACTTTTTGTAGAGCCTCTCTGTGAGCTTTGGAACTGAGTAAAAGAGATAACACAGAGATTTTTGAAGGAGTTTGCAACAGTTGGTCAACAATGTTGTATTCACTCTTTTGGATGAGCTTCAGCGTCTCATCATTGTTCTTTGAAAAGCCGGGAGTACTGGACTGACCGACTGGTTGATTAGGAACTTCTGTTTGTGGTTCCTTTTCTCTGGTGGGTTCTCCAACTCCTCGGTTGAAGATTCGACTGCTCCGTGTTACTCGATCGATGTCTGCAATATGCACGACGGATGGTAATGGAACTTTTTTTCCATTCTCAATTGTTGTTGCACCGTATTTGTAAGGGATAACTTTATCGGATTTGAACGGTACTAGTCCCGGCAGATAGATAACTACTGGAGCCTTTTGATTTTTCTGACCATCATAGTCGGCCTCAATTGGTTCGAGGTTGAGAATCTTTCTACTATCAAGAGGAACTCTTGATTCATGGAGTAGAGGGATTATGGCGCACACATCTTTGGCCACTTCTCGCTTAGGGATCAAGACGACTTCTTTGCCCTCCTAATAGTCTGAAATTATGTTAATCGAACCAGAGCTTGAACACGGTTGAATCTCTTTGTGGTCCATTGACTTTGAAGGGCTGCTCGTACAAGGTAGCATCCTTGATTATTCTTTGAGCAAACTCTACAGCGCTCATAGTTCTGTGGTGGCACCCGACCACGTCCGCTCTATATCCAGTGTAACCTCACTAGATCTGTCTCCATTGATCTAACATCCTGATTTTGATGCCTAGTAGGGTTTCCGTTAATCATACTGACTTGTTGTGTGTCTTCATCTAGATAGATCGGAAGCCACCAGTGGTTCAGCAAGTGTTGCAGTGTTCTTTGAACGACTGCACATCCTTGGTTACTCTCACGACACACTTTACAGTTCTGATATTCATGCGAAGTCAGAAAACTGAGCTGGACTTGCTTAGCGTGTAATTCCACCAAGCTAGTATTCATCAAGCGAATATCGAAGATTTGAATCATATTGACTTGATAATGACTTTTATCACGGTAATCCTGAATCCATCCAAGATCCATCTGACGCTGGAGTGCCTCTTGTACAAAAGAGCATCCTTAATTATTTAGCGAGCAGATCAGACGGGAATCGTAATCGTGTCGTGGCAGATCATGATGTTGGCTTTGCCTTGAGTGCATTGCCACCAAGTTGACATTCATCGCAAGGATGTCGTGGTTTTGGATGATGTTGGAATTCGTATAAGTCATGTTGACCTCACAGATTCGGTGATCTTGGATCCATCTGAAAGCCATCTGTTCATGTAGAGCAGATTGCACCACATAACATCCTTGGTTATTTTTAGAGCAGATATCACACCGGTGATAATTATGAGATGGTACATGACCGTATCTGCTCTGTCTGCAATGCATCTTAACCAGATTAGTTCCTAATAAGAGTAGATTGTAAGTTTGATAGCTTTGTTTAAACTCCTCCTCTATCAAATTGACCGCAGCTTTCTCGTGCTGAGGCAACGGGTTCGTCTGAATGTTTGGATTTGTATCCTTGAAGGATAAGACCCCGCTTCTGACAAGCTTCTGCACATCGGATTTGAAGCTGAGACAGTTTTCTATGTTATGCCCTTGTCCTCCTTGATGGTAAGGGCAAGTCTGATCTGTTTTGAACCAAAAAGGCGGATTTTCTGGTACTGTAAGAGGAGACCTGGTTTGGACGTGCCCCTTGACCAGTAACAGTGGAAACAGTTCTGCGTACAACATTGGTATAGGGTCGAACCCTGGTGGTCGCATTGTACGGTTGTTGTTGTACTGAGGACGAGCATGCTGAAGAGGCTGTTGTGTCCTTTGCTGATATTGTTGTTGATTCGGTTGGCTCTGAGCAACCTGAGGTTGATACGTTGGAATAGGCGTAGGGTTGATAGCAGGAGTTACAGCTGCTACTGGTTGGTATCATCGCCTTTGCTTTCCGAGGGAGATATTACCAATATCTTGCTCTTTTTTCTTAGGGAGAGCACTACCGTATCTTTTGGATCTGCTTGATGGTCCAGTATCTTTGACCAAACGTCCTTCTCGGACTGCTTCCTCAAGACGAACTCCCATGCCAACCATCTCAGTGAAGTCGTTGGGCGCACTCGCGACCATTCTGTCGTAGTAAAATGAGCTCAAGGTTTTCAAGAAGATCTTTGTAATCTCTTTTTCCTTAAGAGGTTGACAAATCTGGGCAGCGATTTCACGCCATCTCTGAGCATATTCCTTAAAGGTTTCCTTCTCCTTCTGTGACATGGCTCTGACTTGATCTCTGTCTGGTGCCATGTCCAGGTTATACTTATATTGTTTAACAAATTCAACCCCAAGATCTCTGAAAGTGATGATCTTAGTTCGGTTTAAACCCATGTACCATTTGAGTGCGGCACTGGTTAAACTATCTTAGAAATAGTGGATCAGTAGCTGTTGGTTCTCTGTCTGAGTTGACATCCTCCGAGCATACATCACCAAATGACTCTGAGGGCAAGAGTTACCCTTGTATTTCTCAAATTCGAGCACCCTGAATTTGTGTGGAATTTTCACATTGGGGACCAGACAAAGGTCTGTGGCGTCCTTTCCGAATAGATCCTGATCGCGAATGGCATGCAGTTCCTTCTGCATCTCCAGGAATTGTTCCTGGAACTCATTCATTTTGTCGTACATACTTTCGTTTCCACCAGAAGGTATCTGTGGAATTTGTCCTTCCGGGACAGTGTGTACCACAGGTGGTGGTATAGTCATTATGGCAGTGACTCTTGGTGCTTCCCTATCCCGAAGTTTGTAACCTTCATGAGTTGCTGTCATGCCCCTTGCATCTTCGCTTTCCCGAAGTTTGTAAACTTCAGGCCCAGCAGTTCCTGCTGCAATTTTCGGATCTTCCGTGATCGGCGGAAAATATCGTTCTGGGATATAGTTGAGTGGCATGCCCCAGGGACGATCTTTAGGCATGTTATACCGAGGATCATACTTTTCCACTATGGGTGTAGATGTGATCTCTGAGATCACAGTCCTTTGTTGTTGTATCTGAGCTGCTGCCTGAGATTGCATGTCATTGTGAAGTTTTCTCAGAGCGTCGATTTCTTCTCTCAACTCTCTGTTCTCTTCCTCGAGATTATCCATCTTCTTTTGTCGATTGGCCCGAGTATTGTACAAATGAGACAGTTTGACTCTAGAATTGAGACACGAACGTGAGATTCGTAAGTAAGAAGAATGCGTTATGTGAGAATGATGAATGATATGCAATGATTATTAAATTTATTATTTTAATCAAAATAAATTTCAACAATTCGATTGAAGATATCATACAGTGGGGAAACCCCGTTTTATTGAATTCAAAGATTGCGGAAATGGAAATACAGTAATTTACAAAGTGTTGTAAAAGAAAATGTCTAAACTTATGGATCCTGAGTCCTCTCTGAGGAGGGCTTAGGTGCTGGTTCTGGTATTTTCCTTTTCTTTAACCGGGGCTCTTGAGCCATTGTCGGGTTGTCATTCCTTTGCCAAGTGAAAGGAGCGAGTAAATTCCTTTGGTCTTCTTGATTTTCTACAGCATATTGCTCTAAAATCTCGATCAGAGCGTCTTTTTCTTTTAACAGTTGTTGTATTTCGTTACACTCTACGTTGAGAATGCGGTATTTGTTCTTCCAAGACTTCTTCTCCTGTTGAACTTTGTTGAGAGTGACCTGGAGTTTTTCCGTATCAGACATAAAATAAAGGACAGATTCCTTTAACAAAAGAACCTCTTGACGAGGGTAAGGCATCCTCAGCTTGAGAGCTCTAGTTTGTACCCAGTGGAGATAAGGTTCCACAAAGATACAGTCTGGTTTTCCTAGAGACTCTCTTCCTTTCCTGTGAACATGTTTCCAAGCATGCACTATTTCTGTCTTTAGTGCCCTATCATTTTCTCCTTCCTTGAAGAAAAGACCTTCTAGATGAACATTTCGCGGGACATGTCCCATCGGGTATCCGAATTGACGACGAACTAAAACGGGATGATAGTTAATTTCTCCTTTAGTTCCTATGAGGGGTACATTAGGGAAGTTTCCACAACGGACAATGATTCTTATCCCGTCATAGATCTGATTGTACCAATCATATCAGAGTTGGTAAGAGACATGATTCTCTATGACCAACGTAAAGTACTCTTATGATCCCAAAAAGCAGCAGACTTAGGTAAATGGGAAGTGAACCGTTTGTATAGCAGGGGTACACAGCATGTGATCATTCCTCCGTTGTACAAATTCCTTAAGTGTACAGAATGATAATCATCTGCGAGCAAGGTCGGTACACGGTTTCCAATCAGAAAAATATTAATGGCATTGATACCAACGAAGTCATCAATGTTAGGAAACAGAAATAACCCGTAGGCGAGCAATACAAAGACGCTCTCGAAAGCAGTCACGTTCCCTACGCAAACAAAGTACAGAGCTTTCTTTACCAAAAACTTGGCTGGTAAACCTTGGATTCCACCCTTAATGGTCATGTAAGTCCTGACTTCTGACTCATCCAAATAAATAGCTCTTGCAATGGTTTGATCTTTTGGAATTTCTTCATGTCCAGAAAAGGGAGTTTGGTCAGTAATGGGTAAATCAATCAGGTGAGAGTACTCCTCTAGCGTTGGTGCTAGTTGGTAATCCGGGAATGTGAAACAGTGATAGACCGGATCGTAGAACTGAATCAGCGTAGACAGGATTCCTTCAATTACATGGACCCTTAATAGAGACAGTAGTCCTCCTTACTTAGCTCTGAAAGCATCAGGGTTGGTGATCATCCTTGCCAACCCTCTTAAATCCTCTAGTTTTGGAACCTTGAAGGTGTACTTGTGAGTCTTCCTTCTACCAAAATCCATAACGCAAACTTTCTCTCTGATATTTGCAATCATTGTCTTAGTTTAATTTGAAAAAGAGAGAGACTAGAAGAGAAAATTTTTCTTTGTTTAAAGTTTTTTAATGAAATTAATGCATGAATGCAACACACAAAAACATAGAAAAAACATGGGGTCAAAGGTTCGGTGTCATGAAGTCATGGCTCTACCTATCCCCAAAGGTTGTACTGGTGAATTTTTGTACCTGTCCTCACAATCATTGACCTCCCTTGGGATAACAAAAGCAGGCTGGTTCACTCAAGCGAGCTGCAGTATCTTAGAGCAATCTCAAATGAGGGTAGTATCGCGTGACAACTATTTCCGAAAGCTTCCGCACTACAAAATAGTAACATGGTCTCAGCCTACTAAATCCTTATGTTCATGGATACCACAATCGAACAACCTGCTTTCAACAACCGAAGTCGTTTAGACATTGAATCCACAAAGGGTATCTCCACTGATTTGATGGTCTACCGGGGTCGCTTATTCAGGAGTCACTCCCTGTAAGATTACCCGTCTAATTCCATCACTTATCTTAGGTATCACTCAAACTTTCCAGATGTGGCATCACCCGCAGTCCCATTAGCAGAAAAATAAACACGGAAATCAATTAGGAAAAGTGATATATATATATATATATATTCATTCCTAAAACTAACATCCTAGACCTCTTAAAAGCTATTATCCTAGTCCTATACAGACAATGACTCCCCAGCAGAGTCGCCATTTTACTGTAGTGAGCGATTTTTGTCGGTGATGCGACCACCTTATCGCTGGTTTTTGGGTTTCTCCCCACAATGAGGAGGGGGTGCTACTCCCTGATTTCTTATTTATCCCATGAAGCTGGAAGGGAAAAGGAAGCTATCCTAAACTATCCTTGCACGCGAATGTTTAACTGAACAAACGCTTTAAAGAGATTCAGGGAGTTCGGGGTCAGGTTATACAATGGGGAGTTGTCAATTACCCATCCTATATGTGGTTATCCACAGGATATTAGCTTTAGGTTTCACTTTCTACTTGATGGTGTTTATCTGTTAATGGGTTGGGAAAGTTTCTTAGGAAATATGAGTGAGTGAGTGAGTTTTTGTTGAAGTTCGGGTTTTTCTCGATGTTTTTGGTAAGGTACTGGACCTATGTTTTGATTTATGTATGAAGGTACTAAAGTTTTTTATTAGTATGCTCGCTAAGATTTCGCAATCTTATGCCTACATATTCCCTTTTAAATGAAATAGGGAAATCAGAGCGATCATAGTTCCTCCTATTCTAAGGGAGGAAAAAGATGTTTTGGTGTCTTGTTCAAAGCCCAAGATTGAAGCTAAAAGGTTTGACTGAGAGAGATTTTGTCATCTCTAAAGAGGGATTAGACTTCCTTCGAGGGGATTGTTGATTTTAGTGTGCCTTGATCAAAGCCCAAGGTTGAAGCTAAGAGGTTGATTGACTCCACTGGGGAAATCCTTATCCAGAGCCTAAGAGTAGGCTGGAAAGGACCAACTCAACAAGAGAGTGTTCAGATGTCTTGTACAAAGCCCAAGATTGAGGCAAAAAAAAGAGACTGACTCTTTGGGGATATCATTATACAAAGCCTAAGAGGAGGCTAAAAGTTTGACTTTTCCGGGGAAAAACGTTCTATCTGTCTTGTACAAAGCCCAAGATTAAGGCTAAAAGGGATTTTAATAACTCGGCTGATGATATTTTAGGTGTCTTGTACAAAGCCCAAGATTGAGGCTGAACTGAGTTTGACTCTGGGGGAGAGTATTATCTGTCTTGTACAAAGCCCAATATTAAGGCTGAAAAGAGTTTGACTCAGCTTAGGGAATTTATTTCTCGAAGCCTAAAGAAGGCTAGGAGGAATTGACTCCGCTGGGGGAGATATTTGTCCCAAGCTTAAGAGAAGGTTATGAAGATTTATGTCTTGTACAAAGCCCAAGATTTAGGCTAAAAGGGTGTGACTCAACAAGAGAGTACTTTTATCTATCGTGTACAAAGCCCTGGATTGTGGCTGAACAAGCTGGAGAAACATTATACAAAGCCTAAGAGGAGGCTAATGCTAGAGGAAATCTTTATACCAAGCCTAAGAGGAGGCTGAGAAAGATTGTCTCAACAAGAGAATGGTTTTATCTGTCTTATACAAAGCCCAAGATTGAGGCTAAAAAGGGTTGACTCAACACGAGAGTGCGAAAAGGTGATTGACTCAACAAGAGAGTCTGAAAGGGTGATTGACTCAACAAGAGAGTTTGAAAAGGTTAGCCATACTGGGGAGAAAGTATTTGTACAAAGCCCAAGAGGAGGCTGGCTAAGCTGAGGAAGGATCGTTATACAAAGCCTAAGAGGAGGCTATCTTTGCTGGGGATTATTGAGATCCCTAGGCAGGTCCAAGTAGGGAATCAACTCTTACTGAGGGTGCTAGAAGAGTTGAGGTATCCGATACCTTGAGGTTCTGATTTGGGATAGTGTTATACTGATGATAAACTGATCCTGGTTTGGGGATTTTTAGGAGAGACTGGGTTTTAGAACCCATGGGTTTAACTCTACTGGAGATTGATCCAGAATGATCGGGGTTTTTCCTATGTTTGTATGGAACTTGAGAATGTCTTTAAGACTCAAGGGGATTTAGACTGTCCAAGTCTACTAGTGCGGCAGAGTTTTATCTTTTGTAGGATGCCCCCAAGGGAGGCAAGGGTATTAAGGGATGAGAATCAACCCTAAATTAGTCTGAGATTTGACATTGGAAAGACTGCTCTAGCAAAGGATGACTAAGTTCTATCTTATACCTTTAAGAGATCTTCAGGGTCCTTGTATTAAGTCCAAGAGAAGGCATGAGAAATTCTAAGAAGTCGGAGGGTCCTTGTACAAAGCCTAAGAGGAGGCGGGGATGCTTTCAGGAAGCCTGTGGGTCCCAAACCAAGAAAAGTTCAAGAAATTCTATTCATCGAGAATAGATCATTTAGTGAATGTTCTGAGGTTTAAAGTAATTCAAGAGATGCTATTCACCGAGAATAGATCAACTCTGGGGAGTAGAATTTCTTTGATGATTTCTAATAGTGACATCCTAAGAAAATGTTCACGAAGAATACTACCTTTATCTTTGTTCCATATTGTTTAAGCCCAAGAGAATGCAAAACTGTATCTGGAAATCCTATGGGTATCTAGTTTTGACTGTATTAAAGAGTGGCCAACTGGCTTTACCTAGTTCTAGGCCTAGTTGCCGGGGAAAACTCTAAATAGCTATACTAGTATATATATATGAAAGCGAGTAAATGAAAGTCGTTAAAACTTACAGGTGAGTAAGCTTCCATGCTGTATTGTTAGTTGTTCAAAGAAATTAAAGAAAGTTTTGATAACAACATGTATATTTGAATCTAAATCAAAAGAGAAGTTGTTTTGAAAAGATTGTTGGGGCTTATACTTAAGGAGAGGCCCAAGGTTTAACAGTGATCACACTGTTGTTTTGAAGATCGTATCGGGACTTATACAACAACTGAGGCCCAAAAGGCTTTTGTACAAAGGGATGGGTCTTACAACTCAATGAGAGGCCCAAAAGTGGTTTGAAAAATAAAGATGGGACTTACAACACGAGGGGAGGCCCGAATGATTTTGTTTTAAAAGGCGACGATCGCGCCGTGATTTTGAAAATACAACGGGACTTATACAACATCTGAGGCCCAAAAATGGTTTGTATTCACAAAGGATTGGGTCTTACACTCTATTAGAGGCCCAAATATTATTTTTTGTACAAGTGATGGGGCTTACAACTCAAGGGGAGGCCCAAAAGGTTATTTTTGTTTGAAAATGGTGATCGCGCCCAGATTTTTTTATCGTGTCGGGACTTATACAATATCTGAGACCCAAAATTATTTTTTTAAAACAAGGGATTGGGTCTTACACTCTATTAGAGGCCCAAAGATGTTTGAAAAGATTTGTTAGGGTGAAAATCAAAGAAACCCTAATTTCATCATTTTTTTAAAGTAATTATTCAAAGAAAATTAATTAAAATGATAAAAAAACACCAAATAAGTTTGAATAAACAACTTGTGATTTTTGGTTGAGGTTGGAAAATGATGTTTTAATCACAAGATGAATTAAAACTCATTTGGTTTTGATTTCCAAGGTGATAATTCCTTTTTGAAATGTTTAAAAATAATTAAAAATGAATTTATTTACAAAAATATCAACTATATTAAATAAATAATATAAATTTGATTTTTTGGTAGAATAAAATATTTTAATATTTTTGTGATATTTTGCAAAAAGAACCAATAAAAAATAATTAAAATTGAGAGAGAAATTAATTTTTAAAATCATTTAAGAAAATAATATGAAAAATATAAAAAAGGAAAAAGTGGTAAAAAAAAGGGTCTGGGGCGAGGGGGATTCGAACCCCGGACCTCCAAGCCAAACACATGAGCGCGCAACCACTAGGGTGGTGATACATTCGTGTATCAAAACCACCCCATAAATAAATAAGGGGTGCCTTGTTTTAGGCTTGAGCAAGGCAAGGCCAGCTTTTGGGCCATTTACGTGAAGCCTCTAACTTTCTCATTTCTCCATGGATTGGGACAAAATTTATATGCATCTGGCCTAGAATTTCCCAAGGAATCCAATGGTGGTCATGGTTTTTTCAGATGAGGTCCCTATTTTAAAACCCGGTAGCGGTTTTGAAATAGGTCTATATTTGCATTTTCTATGCTACCTCATGTTACAGGCAAGAATTACATGACGAATTGGTTCAAACACAACATATACAACATGTATGAGATGTGTATGATTAGTGGACTTCAAAGCAATGCATAATTCAAAGAGTTCAAGTTGTGATGCTTACCTCTTTGGGAGCTTTTTGTGCTATCTGACAAGTCTCTTGTGCCAGAAGTAATTTGATATTTTGGACACTCTCAATTGATCCCTTAGAAGCTTTTAGAATGATCACCACCAGCTGGAATCCTCAGGAACAAGTTTTGGCACTTTCTTGCAAAAGGGGCAAAAGTGACCAATATGGCAACTCTCTCAAATGGTGTTCCAGATGTGGGGAACTATTTGGGACAGTTCAAGGATGATATTTGGAGTGTTTTTGAGGTTTTATCTGGTTTTGAAAGTGACTGAATGAAGACATGGCTTGAAAAATGCAAAAAAGTCCAATTTTGAGGTTTCGAAAAGGGACTTTGTGATTTTGGTGCTACAGGTCACATGTTAGTGTTTTGACAGCTTAGATACAACATATTAGAGGTGTTTGGATGATGAGCTGTGATGGAATTGCTCTCTAACTCAAAAACTCAGAGATACCATGCAAAAGAAGGCATTTTGGCCTAAAGAGAGGGATTTTGAGGAAAGCATCAGTTTGGGTGCTTTGGTGTAATCAAACTGAGCATAAATGAGCTCTATTTATAGTAGAGCAAGTTTGTTTTGCAAGCAATAGTGAATGGCAACTGCAGCAGGCCTTTGGCCAATGTTATGCAAAAGGAATATCAAGTCTCCTCTAGCCATTGACTTGAGATTAGAGCACAGGCTTTGTAGCTTTGGTTCAGAGATAAGTTTGGACTGAATTCAGTTGGAATAGGCTCAGTTCATGCCACCTTGATGCATTCATTAAAGGCTTGGAAATAAAATTGGAGTCTTGGCATCTTTTAGCCTTTTTAGGGATGAGAAGCCTAATGTAGATTCTTGGACTTTGAAGGCTTGGGGATCAGATCATTCCCTTCTTGTTTTATCCTCAGATGTGTCCAAATGGATTACAAGGCTTGGATTTATCAGATTTGGACAAATCGAGCAAAATTCACAAACTCTACCTTGTAAAAACCAGTTCATGATGCCATGTTCCAAGGGTTGTATCTCCTTGCTCAAATGGAATTTGGAGATGATCTCGTACTTGTTGGAAAGCCCTCATGGCATACTTCAACTTTGATGTCCACCCCTAGACCTGGTTTGACTTGGATCAAGGTGAAAAATGTCCCTACATTTTGGAAAAAGTAAGGCAGATTTTGACTTAGTGAAAATTTCACTAAGTGTTGGAAAAGTGTCATTTTCATGTTTTCAGCCATTTTGATCACTCCATAACTAAAAATCCATGAGGAATTGGAGTTTGATGTAGTTGAAGCTTTTATAGAGTGTAGTAAGACCTACAAATCCAGCTTTGGATCACCCAAATTAGTTACTTGGATCTCAAGTTATGGTCCTTGGAAGTTGGTACCCTAGTGTAGCGAGCGATTTTGGACGTGGTTGCAAAGCACTACCGCTCTTTGGTATCTACAGTTCGATTCATTTTTTATCCTATAAAAGCTGATGAAGGAAGGGAAATAGATGTCTCCAATTAACCCTGCTTGCAAACTGAGTTTGAACAGATGACTGTTGGTTTACAGATGCTACAAAGATTGTGGGTCTCTTTTAGGTTTATTTTGTTAAAAATAGTGTCCGGTCGATTGGTGGGAGGTTAAGACTGATGCTTTTCGATTGATATGTGGAGGTATGGGATTTTGGGTTTTGGATTAGTGTGCTCGCTAAGATTTTTCTTTCAATCTTATGCCTACGTATTCCTGTTTTTTCCTAAACATGGAAATCAGAGCGATCGTAGTTCCTCCTATTCTATGGGAGGAAATGGTGTTTTGGTGTCTTGTTCAAAGCCCAAGATGTGAAGCCAAAGGTAGTTTGTATCTTGTTCAAAGCCCAAGATGTGAAGCTGAAAGGGTTTGACTTTAGAGAGAATTTGTCGTCTCTAAAGAGGGGTTTGTATGTCACAACTGTTTATAATGGAGAATTACTTTAACCGGGATTTATGAATCCAGCAATGCCATAATTTCCTTTATAGGGGATTTCCATCCTGAAGGAGAAGACTTTAACTCAGTGTAGAGCAATGCTATCTTTCCTTAGGAGTTTCTCATGCTAAAAAAGGGACAGTGGCATAGATGTAGATGATCCAGAGGCTTGCCGCTTACAGCGATTAGATGAAGGGGAAGGAGTTGTTGATGTTTGTGTACTGTGAACGAGGCACAGCTTTGATGCTAAAAGGTTGATTGGATCAACCAGTGGTTTTCTTATACAAAGCCTAAGAGGAGGCTAATGGTTTTCTTATACAAAGCCTAAGAGGAGGCTAGTGGCCCAACAAGAGGGTATATTTGATCTGTCTCGTACAAAGCCCGAGATAGAGGCTAAAAAGGGAAGTGACTCGATAAGAGAGTCCTCTATGGTATCTCGTACGAAGCCTGAGATGGAGGCCAAGGGTTTTATACTCAACAAGAGAGTGATTTGTGTCTTGTACAAAGCCCAAGACGGAGGCTAAAAGGTGTTTGACTCCGCTGGGGAGAATCATTATATAAATCCCAAGAGAGAGGCTATGGTGCTGTTTCAGTTGAGTAACAGGTCCAGTATATTGGTTCAAAGAGAAAATCAGTTCTTATATGAGTAATGTTTGTACTCATGGATTTGTTCCAAGGATCGGGGTTATTTCCTGTTATTTAAGGAAATGGGAAATCCAATGGGTATTGAGACTGTATGAGTCTACGGGGTTCCTTCCTATTCTTAAAGGGTGCTTGAGAATGTCTTTAAGACTCAAGGAATTTAGACTGTCTAAGTCTAGAGTTTTATCTTTTGTACTATGCTTTGAGAAACAGTAGTAGACTCTTGGAAAGAATGTTCTATTAAGATGACTAATTTCTATTCCTATACCTTTAGGAGGTCGTCGGGACAATTTGTACGAATCCCAAGAGGAGGCTATCATTCCTGAAGGAAGAAATCATTTATACGAAGCCTAAGAGGAGGCTGTGAATACTTCTAAGAAGCCGACGGGTCCTTGTACAACGCCCAAGAGGAGGCGGGGATGCTTTTAGGAAGCCTGTGGGTCCCCAAACCCCGAGAAGTTCAAGACAGACTATTCACAAAGAATAGATCAAGCCAGGAAAGTTCTAGAATTTGGAAGAAACTCAAGGGATGCAATTCACGGAGAAGAGATCATCTCTGGGGAGTAGAGTTTCTTGACAATTCCTAAGGGTGCTTTTAAGAAGCCTGTGGGTCCCCAAAACCCCGAGAAATTCAAGACAGGCTATTCACAAAGAATAGATCAAGCCAGGAAAGTTTGAGAATTTGGAAGAACCTCAAGAGATGCAATTCACGGAGAAGAGATCATCTCTGGGGAGTAGAGTTTCTTGACAACTTCTATGAGTGACAGTCTGAGAAAGGGTTCAAAAAAAATCTGCCTTTCACATCTCCATATTGTTTAACCCCAAGAGGAGGGAAGACTGTGTCTGGTAATCCTATGGGGATCTAGTTTTGACTATTTAAGAGTGATCAACGGGCTTAATGCTAGACGTAGTTGCCAGGGAAACTCTAAATATCTATACTATTATTACACAGTTGATATGAGTTTATGAAAGAAGACTTACAGCGAAACAGCCCCACAATACAGTTATATGTATATGAAAGCGGTAAATGAAAGCATATAAACACTTACTCGGTTGTAGAGCTTCCATGATGTTTGGGTTAGTTGTTCAACAAAGAAAGATTGAAAACAACAGTATATTTCAAAATCAAAGGAGAAAGTGCTTTGAAAAAGAAAGATTTGGGGCTTACAGCTCAAGGAGAGGCCCAGGGTTTTATCAGTGAGCGCACTGTTGAATATGTACAGAGGGACTTATACAAGTGACTGAGGCCCAAAAATTGTTTTCTGTACAAAGGGATTTGGGTTTTACACTCTCTCAAGAGGCCCAAAAGGTTTAAAGAAAAAGAGTGAGGCTTATAACACGAGGGTAGGCCCAGATGATTTTTTCGTTTGAAATGGCGATTGCGCCGAGATTTTCTTTTAACGCGAAGGGGCTTATACAATATCTGAGGCCCAAAGTTGTTTTGGTTAAAAGGGGATTGGGGCTTACACTCTATTAGAGGCCCAAAGAGTTTTAAAGAAAAGAAATGGGTCTTACTACTCGAGGGTAGGCCCAAGGTTTGTTTTTCAACGAATGATGATCGCGTCGAACTTTTTGAAATACAACGGGACTTATACCATAAGTAGGGCCCAAAATAGGTTGTATTTACAAAGGGTTGGGTCTTACACTCTATTAGAGGCCCAAAGTGTTTTGAAAATGATTTATGAGGGTTGAATTAATCAAAAACCTTAATTTGTTTTCAAAATGTGTTTTAATTGAATAAAATATTCAATTAAAATGATCAAAATTGTTTAACATGTGGAAAACAAATTGTGATCTTGGATTAATGCTTCATAAATCAAGTTTTGCCCTACAAAATGATTAGAAGTCATTAAAATCTGAAAAATCAAGAAGGAAAAAATATTTTAAATGTCAAAAACAATTAAAACATTAATTCTTTGCAAAAATATCAATTATATGAAATAAATAATATTTTTGGGATTTTTTCATAAAATAAAATATTTTAACATTTTTGTGAATTATTAAAAAAAGAATCAACTCAAAATCATTAAAACTCAGAGAGAAATTAATTTTTGAATCAATTAAATAAAATCACAAAATTCAAATATTTGAATTTGAGAGAAATGGTGCCAAGAACAGCTGAAGAACACACGCGTTTTTCAGTTTTGCCCAGATTTGCATTTTCTATCCAATCTCACCGAATACTTGATTATATCATGCAATCCACATATCAATCTGCTCGTTTTCACCTCATGATCATGTTTATGACAATTAATTTCATTTAAATTAAGCAAAAAACAAGAAATCACGATAAATCCTCAAGAACCCTAAATTTTGCATGAAGGCTGGGATTTTTGATACACGATTCAAACAAAGCAATTACTTGAGGGGAAACATTCCATGCATGATTATGAACATTTGGCAAAAGTATTGTGCGAGGAAATATGCATAGATTGAGAGATGACCAAGTTTAGGCTTACCTCTAGGTCGTGACAGCAAGAGCAAATTGATTTCTGAGTAGGAGGTGTTACAGATGAGTTGTGATGATCTGAATAGCTTCCCTACACCCTATGGAGTGTGTTTGAATGCTTGGACTTGATGGAAATTGGCTGGATCACTTCATGGCATCTCAACTGCAACTTGGTTAAAACCTTGAGCAATTGACTGGTGATTCTGAGAAATCAGTGTTCCAGAGGTTGTTTAAGTGTTTGATCAGCTCACATATGATGTATATGAGGTGTGTGTGTGATTGGTTTGAGTGGAATTGCTCTCTAATGAAAAACCCGATAGTGACTTGCTAAGAAAGGCAATTTTGAGAGTGAGAAGTGGATTTTGAGAAAGGAAAGTGTTGTAGGCCTTTGGTGTACTTAAATTGATCACAATTGAGCTCTATTTATAGTAGAGCAAGTTTGTTTTGCAAGGAATAATGAATGGCAACTGCTGAGTAGGGTTGGCCAATGTTGGCAAATGAAAATTCAAGTCTCCTCAAGCCATTGACTAGAGGTTAGGGCACAGGCTGCCGGTCCCCTTGGTCTTGGATATGTCTTGACTGAATTCAGTTGCTAATGGCTCAGTCCATGCCACCTTGGTGCTTCCATTGAATGCTCCAATCCAAAAGTGGAGTCTTGTCCCTATTTTGGGCAATTCTAGGTTTAGCATGCTATTTCTTGTTCCAAGGAATTTGGAGGCTTGGCTCAGTGATTGTCCCCTTTAGATTCAATCCTCAGATGTGTCCAAAGTGATGACAAGGCTTGGAATTGGCTAATTTTGGCAAATCGAGTAAAAGTGCAAAATTCTGCCTTGCCTTGGCAAATTTCAGCAAGGCAACTTGCTAATGTCATATCTCATGGCCCAAATTGAATTTGGTGATGTTCTTGGCCATTTTGGAAATCCCTTATATGACACAACAACTGTTTGATCATATTTGGTTTTGAAACCTTTGGGATCCAAGTGAAAAATCCCCCTACATTTGACTTAGTGAAATTTTCACTAAGTGTTGGAACAAAGTGACTTTTCTTGATTTTGATCACTCCATAACTCAAAATCCATGAGGAATTTGGACATAGGCCAGTATGAAGCTTTTGTAGAGGTCAATGAGATCTACAAATCAAGCTTTGGTGGGGAAAAATGGCTTTGTGGTTTAGGAGTTATGATCCTCCAAAGTTGGTACCTTTGTCACTTTATTTCATAACTTAGAAAATTTTCTAAATTTTTATGGTTACCCCTTTTACAAGTTATCCCACTTTATTTGATTTTTCTTGATGAATGATGATTCAAATCATACATTAACATCATTTTAGGGTTAAAAATCCATTTTTGTGAAAAATCTCAAAAAGTCAAAGTTGACTTTTGTGAACAGTTGACTTTTTATCCGATGAATTCCAAACTGTGCAATCCTTTAGGAAATCATGTCCTTGACCTAAATCAAACTTGATGGACATGTTCCATGGGTGTTATAGGGTATATTGAATCATGTCTTAGGGTTTGTGGTTCAGATGAAATTGAAACTTGTTGCTCAAGCTTCTTGGATTAATCCATTGTTCCAAATGGATCAATATGGTATATTAAAGACCCTCAAATCATGTCTTGAGGTCTTGGTTCATGATTTGTCCCAAAAGTCAACTTAGGGGTGAATTAGGTCAAGAAACCCTAATTCCTGATTTTTTATGTATGCATCCCTTGAGGTCAAATTGACTTGATGATTGGGTCCATGAGGTTCCATGGAGTATATTAGGATATGCTTTGAAGCATTGGCTCATGCCCAGATGAAAATTTCCATCTGGAGGTCCTGGTCGACCAAAACCCTAATTTGGTGACACTGGTGATCTTGAAGCTTGATCCACCTAGAAGGGAGCAACCTTGTGCTTAATCCTTGATGTGGGAGTCCTCTTGATCCATTGTGGATGTTTGAGAGGTTAGAAAAGTTGAAGATCATGTCATTCCTTGATTGATCCTTTGTCTAAGAACTCTAAGAGGGCTTGAAACCCTAATTTTGATAGTAGTGAATGCTCACCCATCTTTGGGGAGACTGATGAAGCATAATGATACACCCATATTGTGATGATGATTTGCACAATGATGGGAAATCTTAGTGGTCAAAATTTGGGGTATGACAGATGCCCCTATTTAATCCTCTTGGACACGAAGGTGTGAATGATGAAGGTATTCGGGCATTCGGGGTGCAAGAGGATTAAATATCGGAATACCCGAAATTTTGATGGTGGTTATGAATGGCAGATCGCATTCATCTTCTTTTGCTAAGCAATGTTGCTTAGAAAAGGTAAACTTCCCCTCGATCCTAGTCTTCAGCCAAGGAACTGGTCTCAGTTTTCTTTTGAGAAGAACTTCCCCTCGATCCTGGTTTCCTACCAAGGAACTAGTCTTAGTTTCTGATTTAAACTTCCCCTCGTTCCTGGTTTCCTACCAAGGAACTAGTCTTAGTTTCAGATTTAAACTTCCCCTCGTTCCTGGTTTCCTACCAAGGAACTGGTCTAAGTTTCTTTTGTCAATAAACTTTATTGACAAGGGACGCTATTCGTAGCGGATTTCCTCAAACTTCTCACCGAATCTTCCTGGGGAGATGCCATTTGACGGAAAAAGTTGACGTCAGACCTGTTGGGGAATCCAGTCGTCTGAGTTGTAGAGGTGCACAAACTTCTCTGTTGGAGACACCATTTGTTTCTATTGGGGAAGACGAGTCTCCTGAAAGACTACCTTCATTTGGGGTCTTACATCATACTTTTCTCGGGATCTTCCCGGAGAAATGCCATATGATGGGATCCAATTTGAGGTGCCGATGACCTTTTCATCAGTGGTTCTTTCGGAGAAACTGTTGTACCACCGAATCTCTGATTAGGAGGCTTTCTCTCGGGATTTTCCTTAATCCGGGAAAGCAAGGATATCATCTTCAATGGCGAAGAGTGATGTTGACTGAAGGTTCTCCGATTTTTCAGAGGTTCAAGTTATCAAAGTGGTCGAGGGCCAATTCTGATCCAGAACTAAACTGGAAGAGAGATATTGTTCAGACGCATCATTTCCTGACGAGGAAAAAATAGACAACTCGATTGAGAGAATTGTTATCACTAGGGGACAAGACCGACCAGAGTGATGTAATATGAAATGTGAATGCAAATCAATAATGCATGATGTATGTATGTATATGGTGACCAAACTGACGCGACATACAAACTAATGGATGAACACAACTGGATACTCGGCCATCGCGGGGCGAAGAAGTATCGTTGGTCCAAAAGTAGCAATTCTACCTTGCTTAGGAGAAGTATTCCTCGCGGGGAACTATGTTGGTCGGGCTTAGGAGATGAGAACTCGGCCGAGGGGTGTCAGACGAAACAAGGTCTCTGACACAGTTGATCCCTTCATTTAGGCGTACTGGGTTAGAAGGAGTACTTTGATTTTGCACTTTGAAGTTCGTTTACTTTTGGAGAAGCGGTTGATGTTCTTTTGATGTTCAACAGTCAAAAGAAATTGCCATCTTTAAAGCAGAAAAAGTTTTACAAGTAAATTCATTTTTGTTTTATTTCAAGAATCGTTAATCATATTAAAATGTCGTTCTGTAAATCTAAAACAAATGAGAATTACAAACAAAAGCACAAGGGCTCAAGTTTTATTGATAAGACGGAGATCAGCCAAATGCGTGATTCCAAAGAGTATTTACAAAGTTAGAAAATGGTAATTTACAGGGAAAAGGGCTACGTTGAAACATAACGACCACTATCCTTCTACCTACTTTGAATTCGGGGCATTCTGAGCTTCTGTCGAAGATGACCTTGACTGGAGTTTTCCTCCGATGGATGGTGTAACTACTGCTGAGGGACTTGCCTCTGTTGAACATAGTTACTTGCCATTATCCCTAATTTTTGCCTGGATTGTACTGTGATGTTTCCAATCCACCGGGATGATTTTTTTTATTTTGTCTCTAACTTTTGCCTGGACCGCCCTTTCAGGTTTTCAATCCACCGAGACGTTTTTTTTAGGCGAACTATTTCTTGACTACATCAACATTTGTGGGGTAGGAAAATTCCTCTCCGTCCATGGTTGCAAGTCTCAAGGCGCCGCCTGAGAAAGCTTTCTTGACCACATAGGGGCCGTCATAATTCGGAGATTATTTTCCCCGAGAATCAGTGAGAAATGATTGTATCTTCTTGATCACAAGGTCTCCTTTCTTGAAGACGCGAGGTCGGACCTTTTTTTCGAACACCTTTTTCATTCTCTGCTGATACAACTGACCGTGGCATAATGCCGTGATTCATTTTTCTTCAATCAGATTCAGTTCATTGTGTCGACTTTGACACCATTCAGCCTCTGTAAACTTCGCTTCCATCAATACCAGGATTGATGGGATCTCTACTTCTACGGGGAGCACTACCTCCATGCCATATACTAGAGAGAAAGGGGTTGCCCCTGTTGAAGTGCGGACAGATGTGCGATAACCGTGAAAACCAAAGGGTAGCATTTCGTGCCAATCTTTGTAGGTTACAACCATCTTTTGAATAATCTTCTTGATGTTCTTGTTAGCCGCTTCTACCGCTCCGTTCATCTTGGGTCGGTAGGGAGATGAGTTATGGTGTTCGATCTTGAACTCTGCGCACAACTCTTTCATCATCTTATTGTTCAAGTTAGATCCATTATCAGTAATGATCTGGCTCGGACCACCACTTGTTGGGTTACATTAGCGTATGACGCTGCTTCGACCCACTTAGTTACATTAGCGTATTACATGAATTTTGTCGGAATATATCTGACACTTGTGATACCTCCTCATGTACTTGTAGCAGTCGGATTCCATTGTCAACCAATAGTACCCTGCTCTTAGAATTTTTCTCTCCATTGTGTGTCCGTTGGCATGAGTGCCAAAGGATCCTTCATGAATTTCTTTCATCAACATGTCTGCTTTTGGTCTGTCGCCGCTCAGGAAGAAACTACCTGCTAGCCTTCTGAGGGTCTTTCTATCCTTTCTGAATGCCCCAGGAGGGTACTCTTATTTTTTAAGGAAGCATTTCATGTCGTGATACCAAGGTTTGTCGTCTATGACTGCTTCAATCGTGAAGATGTAAGCGGGCCTTTCAAGGCGCATTATGTCGATCTTAGGTATGTCATTCCATTGACCTACACTAATCATAGAAGAGAGTGTGGCTAAGGCGTCAGCCATGTGATTCTCATCACGAGGGATGTGATGAAACTCGATTATGTTGAAGAAATGTAACAACCTTCTTGCATAATCTTTGTAAGGAATCAGTCCTGATTGGTATGTGTTCCAGTCTCCCTTTATCTGATTGATAACCAGGGCTGAGTCGCCGTATACGTCCAAGTTTTTTATCCTTAAATCAATCGCTTCTTCGAGACCCACAATACAAGCTTCATATTTGGCCTCGTTTTTTGTACATTTGAATGTAAGTCGAGCGGTGAAAGGAATGTGGGTACCCTAAGGGGTAACAATTATTGCCCCAATTCCGTTTCCATAATGATTAACTGCTCCGTCAAAGATTAGTCCCCACTGGGAACCTGGTTCTGGCCCTTCACTGGGTAGTGGTTCGTCGCAGTCTTTCATTTTTAAATACATGACATCTTCATTTGGGAAGTCGAACCCAATTGATTCTTGATCGTCAATCGGTTGATGAGACAAATGATCGGCTACAATACTTCCTTTAACGGCTTTTTGAGCATGGTACTCTATGTCATATTCTGATAGCAACATCTGCCAACGGGCAATCCTTCCCGTGAGAGCAAGTTTTTCAAATACATACTTGATTGGATCCATTTCAGAGATCAACCAAGTAGTGTGTCGAATCATGTACTGACGAAGAGGTTTGGCTTCCCAAGCCAAATCACAGCAAGTTTCTCAAGCATAATGTACCGAGTTTCACAGTCAGTGAACTTCTTGCTTAGATAGTAAATGGCAGACTCTTTCCGTTTGGTTTCGTCTTGTTGGCCAAGTACACGCCCCATTGAGTCTTCCAAGACTGTGAGGTAGATGATCAGTGGTCTTCCTTCCACTGGAGGTGATAGAATCGGAGGGTTCAACAGGTATTCCTTAATACTGTCGAAGGCAGTTTGGCAGTCTTCTGTCCAAACACAGTCCTGGTTCTTTTTGAGTAATTTGAAAATCGGCGCACATGTCTCGGTCATGAGGAATATGAATCTGGAGATGTAGTTCAAACGTCCCAGGAATCCTCTGACTTATTTTTCAGTTTTCGGAGGAGGCATTTCTTGAATGGCCTTGACCTTGCCAGGATCAACCTCAATTCGTTTCTGGATGACGATGAACCCTAAGAGTTTCCCTAAACGGACACCGAAGGTGCATTTATTGGGATTCAAACGGAGTTTGTATTTTCTCAGACGCTCAAAAAGTTTTGACAGGTGGGTCACATGCTCCTCCTCTGTCTTAGATTTTGCAATCATATCATCGACATATACCTCGATTTCCTTATGTATCATGTCATGAAACAGAGTAGTCATGGCCCTTTGATAGGTTGCCCCGGCATTTTTCAAACCGAACAACATTACCTTGTAACAAAAGTTACCCCATGGGGTAATGAACGAAGTTTTCTCCATGTCTTTCGGCGCCATTTTGATCTGGTTATAGCTCGAGAATCCATCCATGAAGGAGAAAACTTTGAACTTTGCTGTACTGTCAACCAGCATGTCAATGTGTGCAAAGGAAAGTCGTCCTTTGGACTAGCCTTATTCATATCTCTGTAATCGACACACATTCTGACTATTCCGTCCTTTTTCGGAACAGGTACGATATTGGCTAACCATTGAGGATATTCTGACGTAGCGAGGAAACCTGCGTCAATCTGTTTCTGTACCTCCTCTTTGATTTTGAAGGCCATGTCCGGGTGAGTGCGTCTCAATCTCTGCTTTACTGGCAAAAATTCTGATCTTAACGGTAAGTGATGTTCCACGATGCTGGTATCCAACCCTGGCATGTCCTGATAGGACCAAGTGAATATATCGGGGAATTCTTTGAGAAGCTTTGTCAAACTCTCTTTGGCAGTTGGACTGAGCAGTGCCCCAATCCTGATTTCTTTTCTCTCTTTTTCTCAACCCAAGTTTACCGTTTCCAACGGCTCTTTGTGAGGTTCAATGGACCTTTCCTCTTGTCTGAGTAATCGGGAGATCTCTTTTGGAATTTCGTTGTCAACTTCCTGTTCAGCCCCAAATACCGGGAACTCAAAGTTGGGAGAAGGCATCAGATCGTATGTTTCAACGGGGTTTAAAACAAGCAATCTGCATGATGGTATGATTTGTGTTTAGAAGAGATAGAGGAAATGCAAGAGTGTGTGCAGTGTATTTTTTTTATTACTGCTTGTTTGTATTATTGAATTGTTTTTTAGGATTACCATTTTCTGAGAAAAAGCAAAAAGAGAAAACAGCAATAAATGCGGAAATTACATAACGACGTTATTTTATTAATGAACAAGTCGATTCTTGAAACTACAGCCCTATAAAACAAAACTCCATCACTTTGGGCAAAGCGAAGAGGGAAATTTACAGAAAGTGAGCCCTATCAAAACATCTGTTTCACCTGGGCAGGGTGAAAGGTTAAAGATGGCAATTACTTTGATTGGCGAACGACCTTCGAAACATCGACAGTAACCCATTGGCGGCGAACTCCTCGGTGAATCACAAAGTCTGGCACCTTCCTTGATTTGTCTTCAGAAATGATGCTGATTTCTGGTGGAGCAGGATCATTGGAATCTGTCTCCCAGGCAGAGTTGTCGTAGGAGAATACCTCTGTTGCATTTTGCATAGCATTTGTGCTCTTAGCTGTATCTCCTTATCCAGTTGGCTGGATGTCTTTGAGCCTGATACGAGAGCTTTCGGGAGCGGTGTACTTGACCATATAGTCGTATTTTCCACTCGGTTGTCCCAGGGTGTCCCACACTTCTTTGGAACTGGAGGGGTCATCCCTCTCGATGACGTTGACCTCGGGAAAGGAATAATTAATGAATTCTAGTCCTGCAAACATTGCGAATTCATCGTCATGTTGAGTAGTTTCTGAATGACCTGACAGTTGATCCCATGACATGGTGGGGACACAGGTATTCTGTTCAATGATGCTCAGCTGAGTTTCATTACTCAGATGACTTTCTGGCCCCAAGTCTCTTGGGTAAGGCTGCCACATTGGCAGGCCATCCATCGGGCCATAGTAATTGTGGTCAAAGTTGTCTTTCATCAGAGTGTCCTCCTCTAATGAATTTGGCGGAGCACGACATCCATCCGGATCACAACCTCCGTATATCATTTTGACATCTGACCGTGGTATAAATCTCGGGCTCTGTGTGGGATAGCAAAATGGCGTAGGCACCTCTTCCTGAGACATATAACCATCCTTGTTAAGATAGGACTTCCATTCCTCATCTGTGTCGGAGGGATCCTCCTCATTGATAGCATGGACTATTTGAGACACTGGGTGAAGGAAACCTCCACTGTGGAAGAAGTCCTGAATAGGATGAAGACTTTCATCGTTAGCAGCTGTCCGGGTACAGGTTGCAGAAAAACCAAGACCCTTCTTTGTTGTATTGCTAGTAGGAATGACAAGCTGTCCCCATCCTGTTGTATAGGTACTCTCGACTGCTTTAATAACATCTTTATATAAGGAAATCGAAGTTCCTCCTCCGGATTGTTCGTCCTTGTGTAGCGAAAGCGCTTGGAACTGGGTTCCAATTATCTCTTCTGGTTCCACATAAGTGGATGACGATAAATTGCAGACGAGCAAGGCCTGTTCCCCACGGACTGTGATGGGTTAGCCGTTCTGGACGAACTTTAGCTTTTGGTGGAGGGTTGAAGTGACCTCTCCGGCCTGATGTATCCAAGGTCTTCCTAATAAACAATTATACGTTGCCCGAATGTCCATGACATGGAAGGTGACTTGGAAAGTGTGAGGACCAATAGTTATGGGAAGGTCAACTTCGCCGATAACCATTTTTCTGGATCCGTCGAACGCTTTGACGACGACCTCGCTGGTTCTCATCGGAGGGCCTTTGAATGATAATTGCATCAAAGTGGACTTCGGCATAACATTCAGGGCTGACCCTGTGTCTACCAGTACGCTGGGTAAAGCATCGTCCTGGCAGTTGACTGTGATATTGAGCGCCATGTTATGACGGCGACCCTCTTCAGGTAATTCCTCATCACTAAATCCCAAGTTATTACAAGAAGTGATGTTAGAGACAATACTATCGAACTGTCTGATTGTTACATCCTGTTCCACAAAGGCTTGCTCCAAGACTTTCTGTAGAGCCTGTAACGCCCCAGTTTTGTCAGTTTTTATTTAATTGAGTCGTTTTGATTATTTTATTATTATATTATTTTATTTTCGACTTTTATTTGGAATTATGTTATTTTTCAATGTTGTGATATTTTATCGCGTTTTGGGAATGTTTGCGAGATATTTGAGTGTGGGGGTATTTTGGTCATTTCATCTTATTTTTCCTTAAGTTAGAAAATAGAAATAGAAAGAGAGAAAAATAGAGAGAAAGAAAAAGAGAAGAAGGAAAAGGGAAAGAAAAGAGAAGAAGAGAAGAAAAAGAGAGAAAACTTGGAAATCAAGAAAACAATCTCCCGACTTTTCTAAACACGATTAAATCGGGTAAGGGTGCGAAACTCGATTATTATATGCTTGTGTATGATTATGTATGTATCTTTTTGGTTGTTATTGGATTGAAATGGAAATATATAGTAAAAACCATATCATGTAAAAAATTGATTAGAAATCGATTAAATGTGTTTGAAATCATGTTTTAGTGTTCCTTATTGTTGATACATGATAGATACATGTTGTTAGGTCTTGTATTGGTAATTTTTTCTGGTGTATAGGTGAAATTGGGTTGATTTTGGTTGGAAAATGCAGAACAAAATTCTGCAGAAAAATTCTGGTTTTCCACTGCCCATACGCGTATCACTCAAGGAAATACGCGTATTAGTCAAGGCAATACGCGTATGGCATTGAAGAAAACTGGGCAATACGCGTATGGAGCTTCAATTTCTTGGCCATCTGTCCATTTGCGTAATGGTACGCGTAAGGTGTAGGGCAATACGCGTATGGTGTAGGGCACTACGCGTATTGGAGTTTTAATGGGAATTTTGGGAAAAATGGGTCTCTGCCCATACGCATATGACCTTGGGCAATACGCATATGGAATGGGCGAGGAATTAGGGCAATACGCGTATGGTCAAGAAAATTGCAAAAATGGGGTTTTTCGCGATGTCTTTTCTTGTTTAGTCCGTAACTTGTGTTCCGTTTATCCGTTTTTAACATTCTTGGTATCGTTGAGTAGCTATTGAACATTACTTTCTTATTATAATAATTTTGAGATTGTTAGCCGATTTAATTATGTCAGGAATTTGGAATCGTGTCATTTTGTCGTTATAATTGTGTGTAATTGATGTGTATCATGCAATGTGCTGTTGATATGGATATGGTATGATTTGCGTGCTGTTGTATGGTATAAATGCATTATTTTGGGCTTGAATTGCAAAGCATGATTAATGTTGAATGAGATGATTGCATATATGTGTGCATTTGAATGTCATGAGTCATTGTATGCCAAGCATCGTGATATGCATTCTTGTGACGTCCTGAGTGACGGATTGATTCCAGAGGGAATCCGCTATAACATCGTGCGCCTTAAAAATAAGAGGACTGAAAGCGATCTGATTTGATCATGCGCCTTAAACATAAGAGGACCAAAAGCGATGATTATAGACGATCGTGTGGCCATGTGGGGTGTGAGCGATCGGGTCGTGTGCCCGTGTGCGGTGTGAGCGATCCATAAACGTCGTGTGTCCGTGTGGGGTGTGAGCGACGGGGAACATCGTATGCCCGACGGGGAGTTACACTAAGTAACGAGCGATGGTTCAAGCAGAGTTCCTGAGTGAACTAGTGATGAGAAATGTTGGAAGTCGGTACCGCATATGCATTGCATAGAGTCGTTGTGTCGGTCTTTGTGCATTTGCATAAATCATGGATTAATTGTGTATGGAATTGTGAATGTGATCGATGAGATGGAATATATATAATTGTGTTGATGATGAGTTTATTGTGTATGACTGATGTGCATTGGTATTGGATACCTGAGAATTGTATTGTGTTGTGTTGTATTTGATTGTGGTGCATTTGTGGTGAGAATTTTGTACTTGTGCATTTCTGTGTTAATATATAATTATATGCAACTGTATTATGATTGTGTTTCTCACCCTTCTGCTGTTTTATAATGCTCTATGAGGCATTGCAGATTAGAGTTGTTGGAGGTCTTTTTGTGAAGCTTAGGTCTTCATTCTTTTGTCGGTCGGCTCTGATATGTAGCACCGGGTAGTCGGGGTGATCGAGTGTGATTATTTTGTATTATGTATATGTATCTTTTGGAGTGTACATGAATGATTGTATTTGACAAACAAACCCTTCATGATATATATATATATATATATATATGAGATTTCAGTACAGATTTTCCGCTTTTATTCTGTTTCTGAATTGTGGGTGTATTACTACCTGAATTGTTGCATATCTTTATGAGCAGGTGTTGTATGTTTTGTTTCAATTTGATGTGACCCCCTCGGTCTATGCCGTGCATGTTTTAAATATACTCTGATGAAATTTTGAATTTTATTTATCAATTTGTTGTTTTGGGGGTATAGATTGGTGGTGTTACATTAAGTGGTATCAGAGCCAGTCCGTGTCAGTTTGTGCCAGTCCATGTCAGTTGTGTCAGTCCTTGTCGGTCTTGGTGTTTGGATGAGCTGTTTGTTTAACCTTAGTTACTGTTATTGGAAATGAACATAATATGGCTGGTAGGAATGACACTGCTTTGGCTGCTGCGATGCAGGCTATGGCTCGGGCTGTGCAGGGTGCACCTAATGCTGCTGGTAATGATGAGTTCAGGAAGAACAAACCTGATGGTGCACAGATTTGGCTAAAAGAGATTGAAAGGATTTTCCGAGTTATGGACTGTGTTGTGGATAGTAAGGTGAGACTGGGAACTCACATGTTACAGGAAGAAGCTGATGACTGGTGGGTTAGTGCGTGTCCTGTGTTAGAAGCTGAAGATGAAGAGGTGACTTGGGAATTGTTTAGCAGGGAGTTTCTGAGGAAGTATTTTCCTGAAGACGTAAGAGGGAAGAAGGAAATTGATTTTTTGGAGTTGAAACAAGGTAATATATCTGTTCTTGATTATACTGCTAAGTTTGTGGAGCTTGTGCAGTTTTATCCTCATTATGCTGAAGCGACTGCGGAGTTTTCTAAGTGTGTGAAGTTTGAGAGCGGATTGCGTCCTGAGATTAAGCAGGCAATCGGTTATCAAAGGATAAGAAGGTTTTCTGATTTGGTGGAATGTTGTAGGATTTATGAAGAGGATAGTAAGGCTCGTTCTACTCACTACAAGAGTGTGAGTGACAGAAAAGAGAAGCAACAGTTCCGTAGTGGTCTGTATGTAACACCAGCTGATAAGGGTAAACAAAGGGGTACTTTTGATCGAAGGTCAAGTGGTGGAGGTATGTCTAGTCCTCTGAGGTGTTATAGGTGTGGTGAGTTGGGGCATCGTCAGTTTGAGTGTAAGAAAGATATGAGGAAGTGTTCTAACTGTGGAGGTGTAGGATATGTCGCGGCTGAGTGCAAAAGGAATAATGTGGCGAAGTGTTTCAACTGTGGTGAACCTGGTCATATTAGCACAAAGTGTCCGAAACCGAAGCAAGCTCCAGCTGGTGGGAAAGTTTTTACCTTGGCAGGAACTCAGACTTCAAGTGTAGATCGTCTGATCAGAGGTACTTGTTTTATTAATAGTACTCCTCTAGTTGCTATTATTGATACTAGAGCGACTCATTCATTTATTTCGTCTGAGTGCGCTAAGCGTTTGAATCTTGTGTTGTCTTCGATGGGTGGTGAGATGGTTATTGATACTCCAGCAATGGGGTCAGTAACTACTTCTTTGGTTTGTTTAAGTTGTCCTTTGACCATTTATGGTAAAGACTTTGAGATGGATTTGGTGTGCTTGCCGTTGGAGGGTTTAGATGTGGTTCTGGGAATGAATTGGTTGCAATTCAATAGTGTTCATATTGATTGTTATCATAAGTTAGTAAGATTTCCTTCTCTTGAAGAAGACGGAGACTCGAGTTTCTTATCTACCAAGGAGTTGAAGAAACTTTTGGCGGATGAAGCTCAGTTGTTTGGATTGTTTGCATCATTGACTGTGGAGAGTCAAGTTTCACTTGATGTGTTTCCTGTTATGTGTGATTTTCCTGAAGTGTTTCCTGAGGATATTTCGGAATTGCCGCCAGAGAGAGAGGTGGAGTTTTCTATAGATATAGTTCCTGGTACTAGACTTGTTTCTATGGCACCTTATCGTATATTGGCATCTGAGTTGGTTGAGTTAAAGAAACAGTTGAATGAATTGTTGGAAAAGAGGTTTGTGAGGCCAAGTGTTTCTCCTTGGGGTGCTCCAGTTTTATTGGTGAAAAAGAAAGATGGAATTATGCGGTTGTGTATTGATTATCGGTTGTGGTATTTGTGTTGAAAATTTGGAGGCATTATCTTTTTGGTGCGAGGTTTGAAGTCTTTAGTTTTAGTGATCACAAAAGTTTGAAATATATGTTTGATCAGAAGGAATTGAATATGAGGCAACGAAGATGGTTGGAATTTTTGAAGGACTATGTCTTTGGCTTGAATTGCCATCCTGGTAAAGCTAATGTGGTAGCCGATGCGTTGAGTCGGAAATCGTTGCATATGTCCGCTTTAATGGTTAAGGAGTGGGAGCTTTTGGAATCGTTTAGAGATTTGAGTTTGGTATGTGAAGTGACGTCAGATAGTGTGAGGCTGGGTATGTAGAAGGTTACTAATGATTTTCTGATGACAGTAAGTGAGAAACAGAAGTTGGATGTGAAATTGGTGGATTTGATGTTGGTTGGTGGAAAAGATGCGAGTGGTGATGTTCAAGTGGATTTTAATGGTGTGTTGAGGTTCCGTGGGCGAATTTGTATTCCGGACGATTCGGATTTGAAACGGATGATTTTGGAAGAAGGACACCGGAGTAATTTGAGTATACATCCGGGAGCGAATAAGATGTATCAAGATTTGAAGAAGATTTTCTGGTGGTCTGGATTGAAAAGAGATGTGGCTTAGTTTATGTATGCTTGTTTGACGTGCCAGAAGTCGAAAGTGGAACATCAGAGGCCTAGTGGTTTGTTGCGACCGTTGGATATTCCGGAATGGAAATGGGATAACATTTCTATGGATTTTGTAACGGGGTTGCCGAATACACAGCGAGGGCATAATGCTATTTGGGTGGTTGTGAATAGGCTGACTAAATCGGCTCATTTCATTCCGATTGACATCAGTTTTTCTTTGGAGCGGTTAGCTGAGATTTATATCAGTGTGATTGTGAAGTTGCATGGTGTTCCGTTAAGTATTATTTCGGATCGAGATCCAAGGTTTACCTCGAGATTTTGGGAAAGTTTACAGAAGGCGTTGGGTTCTAAATTGAGGTTGAGTTTGGCTTATCATCCGCAAACGGATGGACAGACGGAGAGAACGATTCAGCCTTTGGAAGATTTATTGCGAGCGTGTGTTTTGGAACAAGGTGGTGCATGGGATAGTTATCTTGCGTTGATTGAATTCACGTATAATAACAGTTTCCATTCGAGTATTGGAATGGCACCATTTGAAGCACTGTATGGACGAAGATGTCGAACACCTTTGTGTTGGCACGAATCTGGTGAGAGTTTGGTGGTTGGACCAGAGTTGGTGCAACAGACTACGGAAAAAGTGAAGCTTATTCGTGAGAAAATGAAGGCTTCTCAGAGTAGGCAAAAGAGTTATCATGATCGGAGAAGAAAAGATCTTGAGTTCCAAGAGGGCGATCATCTATTTTTTAGAGTTACGCCGGTAATGGGTGTGGGTCGTGCATTGAAATCAAAGAAACTTACTTCTCGGTTTATTGCTCCTTACCAGATATCCGCAAGAGTGGGTGTTGTGGCTTACAGGGTGGCGTTGCCGCCGAATCTGTCGAATTTGCAAGATGTGTTCCATGTTTCACAGCTTCGGAAGTATGTTCCGGATCCGTCGCATATGATTCCGATGGATGAGGTTGAGGTAAGGGAGAACCTTACGGTTGAGGCATTACCCGTTAGGATTTTGGATCGCGAGGTGAAGCGGTTGAGGGGCAAGGATATTGCACTTGTGAAAGTGGCGTGGGGAGGCGCTGCTGAGGGCAATTTGACTTGGGAGTTAGAGAGTCGGATGCGGGAGTCGTATCCAGAGTTGTTCGTCTCACGTATATTTTCGAGGACGAAAATTTCTAAGTGGGGGAGAGTTGTAACGCCCCAGTTTTGTCAGTTTTTATTTAATTGAGTCGTTTTGATTATTTTATTATTATTTTATTTTATTTTTGACTTTTATTTGGAAATATGTTATTTTTCAATGTTGTGATATTTTATCGCGTTTTGGGAACGTTTGCGAGATATTTGAGTGTGGGGGTATTTTGGTCATTTCATCTTATTTTTCCTTAAGTTAGAAAATAGAAATAGAAAGAGAGAAAAATAGAGAGAAAGAAAAAGAGAAGAAGGAAAAGGGAAAGAAAAGAGAAGAAGAGAAGAAAAAGAGAGAAAACTTGGAAATCAAGAAAACAATCTCCCGACTTTTCTAAACACGATTAAATAGGGTAAGGGTGCGAAACTCGATTATTATATGCTTGTGTATCATTATGTATGTATGTTTTTGGTTGTTATTGGATTGAAATGGAAATATATAGTAAAAACCATATTATGTAAAAAAAATTGATTAGAAATCGATTAAATGTGTTTGAAATCATGTTTTAGTGTTCCTTATTGTTGATACATGATAGATACATGTTGTTAGGTCTTGTATTGGTAATTTTTTTCTGGTGTATAGGTGAAATTGGGTTGATTTTGGTTGGAAAACGCAGAAAAATTCTGGTTTTCCACTGCCCATACGCGTATCACTCAAGGCATTACGCGTATGACATTGAAGAAAACTGGGCAATACGCGTATGGAGCTTCAATTTCTCGGCCATCTGTCCATTTGCGTAAAGGTACGCGTAAGGTGTAGGGCAATACGCGTATGGTGTAGGGCACTACGCGTATTGCAGTTTTAAGGGGAATTTTGGGAAAAATGGGTCTTTGCCCATACACGTATGACCTTGGACAATACGCGTATGGAATGGGCGAGGAATCAGGGCAATACGCATATGACTCATGGCAATACGCGTATGGTCAGGAAAATTGCAAAAATGGGGTTTTTCGCGATGTCTTTTCTTGTTTAGTCCGTAACTTGTGTTCCGTTTATCCGTTTTTAACATTCTTGGTATCGTTGAGTAGCTATTGAATCGTACTTTCTTATTATAATAATTTTGAGATTGTTAGAAGATTTAATTATGTCGGGAATTTGGAATCGTGTCGTTTTGTCGACTTTTGTCGTTATAATTGTGTGTAATTGATGTGTATCATGCAATGTGCTGTTGATATGGATATGGTATGATTTGCGTGTTGTTGTATGGCATAAATGAATTGTTTTGGACTTGAATTGCAAAGCATGATTAATGTTGAATGAGATGATTGCATATATGTGTGCATTTGAATGTCATGAGTCATTGTATGCCAAGCATCATGATATGCATTCTTGTGACGTCCTGAGTGACGGATTGATTCCAGAGGGAATCCGCTATAACATCGTGCGCCTTAAAAATAAGAGGACTGAAAGAGATCTGATTGGATCGTGCGCCTTAAACATAAGAGGACCGAAATCAATGATTATAGACGATCGTGTGCCCATGTGGGGTGTGAGCGATCGGGTCATGTGCCCGTGTGAGGTGTAAGCGATCCATAAACGTCGTGTGCCCGTGTGGGGTGTGAGCGACGGGGAACATCGTATGCCCGACGGGGAGTTACACTAAGTAACGAGCGATGGTTCCAGCAGAGTTCCTGAGTGAACTAGTGATGAGAAATGTTGGAAGTCGGTACCGCATATGCATTGCATAGAGTCGTTGTGTCGGTCTCTGTGCATTTGCATAAATCATGGATTAATTGTGTATGGAATTGTGAATGTGATTGATGAGATGGAATATATATAATTGTGTTGATGATGAGTGTATTGTGTATGACTGATGTGCATTGGTATTGGATACCTGAGAATTGTATTGTGTTGTGTTGTATTTGATTGTGGTGCATTTGTGGTGAGAATTTTGTACTTGTGCATTTCTGTGTTAATATATAATTATATGCAACTGTATTATGATTGTGTTTCTCACCCTTCTGCTATTTTATAATGCTCTATGAGGCATTGCAGATTAGAGTTGCTGGAGGTCTTTTTGTGAAGCTTAGGTCTTCATTCTTTTGTCGGTCGGCTCTGATATGTAGCACCGGGTAGTCGGGGTGATCGAGTGTGATTATTTTGTATTATGTATATGTATCTTTTGGAGTGTACATGAATGATTGTATTTGGAAAACAAACCCTTCATGATATATATATATATATATATATATATATATATATATATATATATGAGATTTCAGTACAGATTTTCCGCTTTTATTATGTTTCTGAATTGTGGGTGTATTACTACCTGAATTGTTGCATATCTTTATGAGCAGGTGTTGTATGTTTTGTTTCAATTTGATGTGACCCCCTCGGTCTATGTCGTGCATGTTTTAAATATACTCTGATGAAATTTTGAATTTTATTTATCGATTTGTTGTTTTGGGGGTATAGATTGGGGGTGTTATAGAGCCTCCCTGTGCGCTTCTGAACTGAGTAACAGTGATAATACCGAGATCTTCGAGGGAGTCTGTAACAGTTGATCAACGATGTTGTATTCACTCCTTTGGATGAGCTTCAGCATCTCATCATTGTTTTTCGAAAGGTCGGGATTATTGGATTGACCAACTGATGGATCGGGAGCTTCTGTCTGAAGTTCCTTTTCTTTGTTAGACTCTCCAACTCCTCTATTGAAGATTCTACCACTCCGTGTTACACGACTGATGTCTGCAATATTCACAACGGAGGGTAATGGAATTTCGTTTCCATTCTCAACTGTTGTTGCACCGTATTTGTAAAGGATTGCCTTAGCTGATTCATACGGTAGTGGTCCCGGCAGATAGATGATTATGGGAACCTTCTGGTTTTTCGGACCATCATACGCAATTTTGATCCGTTCCCGGTTGGGAATTCTTGATTCGTCAAGCAGAGGGATAATGGCAAAACCATTCCTGGTCCTCTGATGATCAGAGATGACGACAACATCCTCAATTTGATTGGCAAGGTAGTTCGGCGACCAATTGATGGATCCGGAACCTGGATATGGGCGAATCTCTCCACGATCCACCTGCCCCTGGAGAGCTGCTCGCACAAGGTAGAACCCTTGGTTACTTTCCAAACAGACTCCACAACGTTCATAATTGTGGGGTGGCACCTGGCCACACCCACTTTGAATACAATGTAATCTCACTAGGTTAGCTTCCACGAGTCGGACATCCTAACTTTGACGCCGAGTGGGGTTTCTGTTATTGATACTAATTTGCTGAGTATCTTCATCCATGTAGATTGGCATCCACCAATGATTTAACAAGTGCTGAAGTGCTTCCTGGACAAAGGCACATCCCTGATCGTTTTCGTAACCCGCTTTACAGCTGTGATAATTATGTAATATCAGGAATCCGAGTCGGACCTGCTCAGCATGCAGCTCTACCAAGTTGGTATTCATCAAGCGAATGTAAAAGATTTGAACCATATTGATCTGATAGGGATTCCTATCATGGTAGTCCTGGATCCATCCAAGATCCATCTGACGCTGGAGGGCCTCCTGTATGAAAGAGCATCCCTGTTTGTTTACCGTGCAAGTCAGACAAGAACTATAATCGTGCGGCGGCAAATTAAGATATTGGCTTTGCCTTAAATGCATTGCCACCAGGTTGACATTCGTCGCACGGATGTCGTGGTTCTGAATGACATTGGAATTCGTATAGACCATGTTAACTCCACGAACTCAGTGCTCTTGGATCCATCCGAGATCCATTTGTTCCTGTAGAGCTGATTGCACCACAGAACATCCTTGATTGTTTTTAGAGCAGACATCACACTGGTGATAATTATGAGGTGGCACATGGCCATACCCACTCTGTTTACAATGCATCTTGACCAGATTGGTCCTCAACAAGAGTACATCGTGAATTTGATAGATACTGTTAAATTGTTTCTCAATTAGGTTGACTGCAGCTTTCTCATGTTGAGGCAGCGGGTTTGTGAGAACATTGGGATTCGTATCTTTGAAAGATAAGAGCCCGCTCCTAACAAGCTTTTGCACGTCAAATTTGAAATTGAGACAGTTCTCTATGTTATGCCCTGATCCTCCTTGATGATAAGGGCATATCTGATCCACCTTAAACCAAAAAGGCGTATTTTCCGGTACTGTAAGAGGAGACTTAGTCTGGATGTGCCCCTTAGCTAGTAGTAACGGAAATAGTTCTGCGTACAACATAGGTATACGATCAAACCCTGGTGGCCGCGTTGTACGGTTGTTATTATAAGGAGGACGAGCCTACTGAAGAGGCTGTTGTGTCCTTTGCTGATTAGGTTGGCTTTGCGCAACCTGAGGTTGATACGTAGGAATAGGCGCAGGGCTGATAGAAGGAGTTACAACTGCTACCGGTTGATAACGTCACCTTTGCTTTCCGAGAGAGATATTCCCAATATCTTGCTCTTTTTTCTTAGGGAGAGCACTACCGTATCGTTTTGTACTACTCGATGATCCAGCGTCTTTTATCAAACGTCCTTCTCGAACGGCTTCCTCAAGACGAACTCCCATGCCCACCATCTCGGTGAAGTCACTGGGCGCACTGGCAACCATTATGTCATAGTAAAATGAGCTTAAGGTCTTTAAAAAGATATTTGTCATCTCTTTTTCCTCAAGAGGTGGACAAATCTGAGCGGCAATTTCACACCATCTCTGAGCGTACTCCTTAAAGGTTTCCTTGTCCTTTTGTGACATTGATCTGAGTTGATCTCTGTCCGGTGCCATGTCCAAATTGTATTTGTATTGTTGAACGAAGGAAGTACCAAGATCTCTGAATGTGCTAATCGTAGTACGGTTTAAACCCATGTACCATTTGAGTGCTGCACCGGTTAAACTATCCTGAAAGTAGTGAATTAGTAGGTCCTGATTCTCTGTCTGATCTGACATTCGCCGAGCGTACATCACCAGATGGCTCTAAGGGCAAGAGTTACCCTTGTATTTTTCAAAGACGAGAACTTGAAATTTGTGCGGAACTTTCACATTGGGGACCAGACAGAGGTCTGCGGCGTCCTTTCCAAATAGATCCTGACCGCGGATGGCTTGCAGTTCTTTCTGCATTTCCAGGAACTGTTCCTGGAATTCATCCATTCTATCGAACATAGTTTCCTTCTTAACAGAAGGTATCGGCGGAATCTGTCCTTCTGGGACAGTATGCACCACAGGGGGTGGTACCGTGAATATGGCACTGAATCTTGGCGTTTCCCGAAGTTTGTAACCTTCAGGAGTCTTCAATATGCCCCTGGAATCTTCGCTTTCCCGAAGTTTGTAACCTTCAGGCCCAGCGGCTTCTGTTGTGATTCCCTGATTTTCAGTGATCGGCGGAACATATCCTTCCGGGATATAGTTAACAGACATGCCCCAAGGACGATCTTTCGGCATTTGATACCTAGGATCATACTTCTCCACTATGGGTGTTGAGGTGATCTCTGAGATCACAGTCCTTTGTAGCTGAGCTTCTGGCATGGCTTGCATGTCGTTATGCAGCTTTCTCATATCCTCTCTCAGAGTGTCGATCTCTTCTTTCAACTCTCTGTTCTCTTCCTCAAGATCATCCATCTTTTTCTGACGATTGGCCCGAGTATTGTACGAATGAGACAGTTTGACTCTAGAACCGAGACACAAACGTGAGATTTGTAGGTAAGAAGAATACGCGATGTGAGAATGATGAATGCAATGATTATATTAATTGTTTTTTGGTTTAATCAAAATAAACTTCGACAATTAGATTGCAAATATCAAACAGTGGGGAAACCCTTTTTTATTGAATTCAAAGGATTACAGAAATGGAAATACAGTAGATTACAAGGTGCAGAAACAGAAACCTAAGCTAATGGGTCCCGAGTCCTCTCTGAAGAGAAATCGGGTGCTGACTCTGGTACTTTCCTTTTCTTTGACCGGGGCTCTTAGGCCATTTTCGGGTTGTCATTCCTTTGCCAGGTGAAAGAAGCGAGCAAATTCCTTTGGTCATCTTGATTCTCTACAACATGCTGCTCCAAAATTTCAATCAGAGCATCCTTATCTTTCAGTAGTTGCTGTATTTTGATGCACTCCATGTTGAGGGTGCGGTACTTGTTCTTCCAAGACCTCTTCTCCCGTTGAACTTTGTTGAGAGCAACCTAGAGCTTTTCAGTCTCAGTCATGAAGTACATGACAGACTCCCTCGGTGGAAGAACTCCATGACGAGGATAAGGCATCTTTAGCTTGAGAGCTCTAGTTTGTACCCAGTGGAGATAAGGCTCCACCGAGACACAGTCGGGTTTTCCTATAGACTCTCGTCCTTTCTTATAAACATGTTTCCAAGCGTGCACTATTTCTGTCTTTAGTGCTCTGTCACTTTCTCCTTCCTTGAAGAAAAGACCTTCCAGATGAACACTCCGTGGGACGTGCCTCATCGGGTATCCAAATTGACGACGAACAAGAACTGGATGGTAATTGATTCCTCCCTTAGTTCCTATAAGGGGTACGTTGGGGAAGTTTCCACAACGGTCAATGATCCTGATTCCGTCATAAATCCTATTACACCAATCTATGTCAGAGTTGGTGAGGGACATGATTTTCTGCGACCAACGTAAGGCACTCTTGTGATCCAAAAAGGCAGCAGACTTAGGCAAATGGGAGATAAACCATTTATAAAGCAGAGGTACGCAACATGTGATCTCCCTTCCACTGTACAAATTTCCCAAGTGTACAGAATGATACGCATCTGCGAGCAAAGTCGGCACAGGGTTTCCAATGAGAAAAACCTTAATGGAGTTGATATCGACGAAGTTATTAATGTTGGGCAACAAAAATAACCCGTAGGTGAGTAAAACAAAGATGCTTTCAAAAGCAGTCACGTTCCCGATACTGGCGAAGTACAGGGCTTTCTTTATCAAGAACTGGGTTGGCAAACCTTGTATGCCACCCTTAGTGGTCATGTGAGCCCTGACCTCAGACTCGTCCAAATGAATTGCTCTTGCAATGGTCTGATTATTTGGAATTTCTTCCAGTCCAGAAAATGGAGCTTGATCTGTAATGTGTAGATCAATCAGACGAGAATATTCCTCCAGCGTTGGTGCTAGCTGGTAATCCGAGAATGTAAAACAGTGATAGACCGGATCGTAGAACTGAATGAGCGCATCCATGATTCCCTCAATCACATGGACTCTTAGCAGAGATAGCAAACCTCCGTACTTGGCTCTGAAAGCCTCTTGGTTTGTGACCATCCTCGCCAAACCTCTTAAATCCTCTAGTTTTGGAATCCTGAAGGTGTACTTATGAGTTTTCTTTCTACCGAAATCCATTAGCGTAATCCTTTTCTCTGATATTTACAATCACAGTCTTAGTTTATTTTTTTAAAAAAACAGAGAGACTAGAAGAGAAATTTTTGGAATGTTTTAATGTTTTTTAAATGAATTCATGAATGCAGCACACAAAAACATAGAAAAAACATGGGGTCAAAGGGTCGTTGTCATGGAGTCAAGGCTCTACCCATCCCAAAGGTTTATACTAGGGTGATTTTTGTACCTGTACTCAAAATCATCAGCTCCTCCCAGGATAACAAACAGCAAGCGGATCGCCAGCGAGCCGTATGAAATCTTAGAGTAAATGCTATTCACAGAGAATAGATCATCAGCCTCAAATGAAGGTAGTATCGCGTGACAACTATTTCCGATAGCTTCCGCAATACAAAAGGGTTGGCTCCTCAGCTTCTCAGACGTCACAATCGGCCCATTGCCTATGAGAGGGAATGGGTTGCATTGGGAAGCCTCCACTGAGGTTGATGGTCGACCTCGTCGCCATCACTTATCTTAAGTGTAAACTCAATCTTTCCACATGCGGCATCACACGCATTCTCATTAGCAGAAAAATAAACACAGATATCAATTAAGAAAAGCAGTATATATATTTGTCCTAATGTCCTAGACTTTTTTTTTAAAGCTACGAATCTTATGTTCCTGACAGAAAATGGCTCCCCGGCGGAGACGCCATTCTGTGGTTCCTTCCCCACTTAAAGGGTTTTTTGACCTAAGATCCTAGTGAAGTCAACAAAAAGTCCTATCCCAGAAAGAAAGAAAGACCGGCCCCACGGTGGACGCCACTTTTTTTTAAGGTTTCCACCTAATAAATTGGAAGAGAACAAGATCTCGTCGTCCCCAGTGGAGTCGCCATTTTTCTGTAGCGAGCGATTTTGGACGTGGTTGCGAAGCACTACCGCTCTTTGGTATCTACAGCTCGATTCATTTTTTATCCTATTAAAGCTGATGAAGGAAGGGAAATAGATGTCTCCCATTAACCCTGATTGCAAACTGAGTTTTAACAGATGACTGTTGGTTTACAGATGCTACAAAGATTGTGGGTCTCTTTTAGGTTTATTTTGTTAAAAATAGTGTTCGGTCGATTGGTGGGAGGTTAATACTGATGCTTTTCGATTGATATGTGGAGGTATGGGATTTTGGGTTTTGGATTAGTGTGCTTGCTAAGATTTTTCTTTCAATCTTATGCCTACGTATTCCCGTTTTTCCTAAATAGGGAAATCAGAGTGATCGTAGTTCCTCCTATTCTATGGGAGGAAATGGTGTTTTGGTGTCTTGTTCAAAGCCCAAGACGTGAAGCGAAAGGTAGTTTGTATCTTGTTCAAAGCCCAAGATGTGAAGCTGAAAGGGTTTGACTTTAGATAGAATTTGTCGTCTCTAAAGAGGGGTTTGTATGTCACAACTGTTTATAAAGGAGAATTACTTTAACCGGGATTTGTGAATCCGGCAATGCCATAATTTCCTTTATAGGGGATTTCCAACCTGAAGGAGAAGACTTTAACTCAGTGTAGAGAAATGCTATCTTTCCTTAGGAATTTCTCATGCTAAAAGAAGGACAGTGGCATGGATGTAGATGATCTAGAGGCTTGCCGTTTACAGCGATTAGATGAAGGGGGAGGAGTTGTTGATGTTTGTGTACTGTGAACAAGGCACAACTTTGATGCTAAAAGGTCGATTGGATCAACCATTGGTTTTCTTATACAAAGCCTAAGAGAAGGCTAATGGTTTTCTTATACAAAGCCTAAGAGGAGGCTAGTGGCCCAACAAGAGGGTATTTTTCATCTGTCTCGTACAAAGCCCGAGATAGAGACTAAAAAGGGAAGTGACTCGACAAGAGAGTCCTCTATGGTATCTCGTACGAATCCTGAGATGGAGGCCAAGGGTTTTATACTCAACAAGAGAGTGATTTGTGTTTTGTATAAAGCCCAAGACGGAGGCTAAAAGGTGTTTGACTCCGCTGGGGAGAATCATTGTATAAAGCCCAAGAGAGAGGCTATGGTGCAATTTCAGTTGAGTGACAGGTCCAGTATATTGGTTCAAAGAGAAAATTAGTTCTTATATGAGTAATGTTTGTACTCATGGATTTGTTCCAAGGATCGGGGTTATTTCCTGTTCTTTAAGGAAATGGGAAATCCAATGGGTACTGAGATTGTCCGAGTCTACGGGGTTCCTTCCTATTCTTGAAAGGTGCTTGAGAATGTCTTTGAGACTCAAGGAATTTAGACTGTCCAAGTCTAGAGTTTCATCTTTTGTACTATGCTTTGAGAAACAGTAGTAGACTCTTGGAAAGATTGTTCTATTAAGATAACTGATTTCTGTTCCTATACCTTTAGGAGGTCTTCGGGACAATTTGTACGAAGCCCAAGAGGAGGCTATCATTCCCGGAGGAAGAAATCATTTTTACGAAGCCTAAGAGGAGGTTGTGAATACTTCTAAGAAGCCGACGGGTCCTTGTACAACGCCTAAGAGGAGGCGAGTATGCTTTTAGGAAGCCTGTGGGTCCCCAAACCCCGAGAAGTTCAAGACAGGTTATTCACAAAGAATAGATCAAGCCAGGAAAGTTCAAGAATTTGGAAGAAGCTCAAGAGATGCAATTCACGGAGAAGAGATCATCTCTGGGGAGTAGAGTTTCTTGACAATTCCTAAGGGTGCTTTTAAGAAGCCTGTTAGTCCCCAAAACCTCGAGAAATTCAAGACAGGCTATTCACAAAGAATAGATCAAGCCAAGAAAGTTCGAGAATTTGGAAGAAACTCAAGACATGTAATTCACGGAGAAGAGATCATCTCTGGGGAGTAGAGTTTCTTGACAACTTCTACGAGTGACAGTCTGAGAAAGGGTTCAAAAAGAATCTGCCTTTCACATCTCCATATTGTTTAACCCCAAGAGGAGGAAAGACTGTGTCTGGTAATCCTATGGGGATCTAGTTTTGACTATTTAAGAGTGATCAACGGGCTTAATGCTAGACGTAGTTGCCGGGGAAACTCTAAATATCTATACTATTATTACACAGTTGATATGAGTTTATGAAAGAAGACTTACAGCGAAACAGCCCCACAATACAGTTATATGTTTATGAAAGTGGTAAATGAAAGCATATAAACACTTACTCGGTTGTAGAGCTTCCATGTTGTTTCGGTTAGTTATTCAATAAAGAAAGATTGAAAACAACAGTATATTACAAAATCAAAGGAGAAAGTGCTTTGAAAAAGAAAGATTTGGGGCATACAGCTCAAGGAGAGGCCCAGGGTTTTATCAGTGAGCGCACTGTTGAATTTGTACAGAGGGACTTATACAAGTGACTGAGGCACAAAAATTGTTTTCTGTACAAAGGGATTTGGGTCTTATACTCTCTCAAGAGGCCCAAAAGGTTTAAAGAAAAAGAGTGGGGCTTATAACACGAGGGTAGACCCAGATGATTTTTTCGTTTGAAATGGCGATTGCGCCGAGATTTTCTTTTAACGCGAAGGGGCTTATATAATATCTGAGGCCCAAAGTTGTGTTGGTTAAAAGGGGATTGGGTCATACACTCTATTAAAGGCCTAAAGAGTTTTAAAGAAAATAAATGGGTCTTACTGCTCGAGGGTAGGCCCAAGGTTTGTTTTTCAACGGATGATGATCGCGTCGAACTTTTTGAAATACAACGGGACTTATACCATAAGTGGGGCCCAAAATAGGTTGTATTTACAAAGGGTTGGGTCTTACACTCTATTAGATGCCCAAAGTGTTTTGAAAATGATTTATGAGGGTTTAATTAATCAAAAACCCTAATTTGTTTTCAAAATGTGTTTTAATTGAATAAAATATTCAATTAAAATGATCAAAATTGTTTAACATGTGGAAAAAAAATTGAGATCTTGGATTAATGCTTCATAAATCAAGTTTTGCCCTACAAAATGATTAGAAGTCGTTAAAATCTGAAAAATCAAGAAGGAAAAAATATTTTAAATGTCAAAAACAATTAAAACATTAATTCTTTGCAAAAATATCAATTATATGAAATAAATAATATTTTTGGTATTTTTTCATAAAATAAAATATTTTAACATTTTTGTCAATTATTAAAAAAAGAATCAACTCAAAATCATTAAAACTCAGAGAGAAATTAATTTTTGAATCAATTAAATAAAACCACAAAATTCAAATATTTGAATTTGAGAGAAATGGCGCCAAGAACAGCTGAAGAACACGCGCGTTTTTCAGTTTTGCCCAGATTTGCATTTTCTATCCAATCTTACTGAATACTTGATTATATCATGCAATCCACATATCAATCTGCTCGTTTTCACCTCACGATCATGTTTATGACAACTAATTTCATTTAAATTAAGCATAAAACAAGAAATCACGATAAATCCTCAAGAACCCTAAATTTTGCATGAAGGCTGGGATTTTTGATACACGATTCAAACAAAGTAATTACTTGAGGGGAAACATCCCATGCATGATTATGAACATTTGGCAAAAGTATTGTGCGAGGAAATATGCATAGATTGAGAGATGACCAAGTTTAGGTTTACCTCTAGGTCGTGACAGCAAGAGAAAATTGATTTCTGAGTAGGAGGTGTTACAGATGAGTTGTGATGATCTGAACAGCTTCCCTACACCCTATGGAGTGTGTTTGAATGCTTGGACTTGATGGAAATTGGCTGGTTCACTTCATGGCATCTCAACTGCAACTTGGTTAAAACCTTGACCAATTGACTGGTGATTCTGAGAAATCAGTGTTCCAGAGATTGTTTAAGTGTTTGATCAGCTCACATATGATGTATATGAGGTGTGTGTGTGTGATTGGTTTGAGTGGAATTGCTCTCTAATGAAAAACCCGATAGTGACTTACTAAGAAAGGCATTTTTTATAGTGAGAAGTGGATTTTGAGAAAGGCAAGTGTTGTAGGCCTTTGGTGTACTTAAACTGATCACAATTGAGCTCTATTTATAGTAGAGCAAGTTTGTTTTGCAAGGAATAGTGAATGGCAACTGCTAAGTAGGGTTGGCCAATGTTGGCAAATGAAAATCCAAGTCTCCTCTAGCCATTGACTAGAGGTTAGGGCACAGGCTGCTGGTCCCCTTGGTCTTGGATAAGTCTTGACTGAATTCAGTTGCTAATGGCTCAGTCCATGCCACCTTGGTGCTTTCATTGAATGCTCCAATCCAAAATTGGAGTCTTGTCCCTATTTTGGGCAATTCTAGGTTTAGCATGCTATTTCTTGTTCCAAGGACTTTGGAGGCTTGGCTCAGTGATTGTCCCCTTTAGATTCATTCCTCAGATGTGTCCAAAGTGATGACATGGCTTGGAATTGGCTGATTTTGGCAAATCGAGCAAAAGTGCAAAATTCAGCCTTGCCTTGGCAGATTTCAGCAAGGCAATTTGCGAATGTCATATCTCATGGCCCAAATTAAATTTGGTGATGTTCTTGGCCATTTTGGAAAGCCCTTATATGATACAACAACTGTTTAATCATATTTGGTTTTGAAACCTTTGGGATCCAAGTGAAAAATCCCCCTACATTTGGAAAAAAGTAAGGCAGATTCTGACTTAGTGAAATTTTCACTAAGTGTTGGAACAAAGTGACTTTTCTTGATTTTGATCACTCCATAACTCAAAATCCATAAGGAATTTGGACATAGGTCAGTATGAAGCTTTTGTAGAGGGTAATGAGATCTACAAATCAAGCTTTGGATGGGGAAAAATGGCTTTGTGGTTTAGGAGTTATGATCCTCCAAAGTTGGTACCTTTGTCACTTTAATTCATAACTTAGAAAATTTTCTAAATTTTTATGGTTACCCCTTTTACAAGTTATCCCACTTTCTTTGATTTTTCTTGATGAATGATGATTCAAATCATACATTAACATCATTTTAGGGTTAAAAATCCATTTTTGTGAAAAATCTCAAAAAGTCAGTTGACTTTTGTGCACAGTTGACTTTTTATCCGATGAATTCCAAACTGTGCAATCCTTTAGGAAATCAAGTCCTTGACCTAAATCAAACTTTATGGACATGTTCCATGGGTGTTATAGGGTATATTGAATCATGTCTTAGGGTTTGGGAGCATGTCCTGGTCAAAAGTCAAAGCTACAGTTGACTTTTCTCGCAAAACCCTAACTGTGGTACAGATGAAATTGAAATTTGTTGCTCAAGCTTCTTGGATTAATCCATTGTTCCAAATGGATCAATATGGTATATTAGAGACCCTCAAATCATGTCTTGGGGTCTTGGTTCATGATTTGTCCCAAAAGTCAACTTAGGGGTGAATTAGGTCAAGAAACCCTAATTCCTGATTTTTGATGTATGCATCCCTTGAGGTCAAATTGACTTGATGATTGGGTCCATGAGGTTCCATGGAGTATATTAAAATATGCTTTGAAGCATTGGCTCATACCCAGATGAAAATTTCCATCTGGAGGCCCTGGTCGACCAAAACCCTAATTTGGTGACGCTGGCAATCTTAAAGCTTGATCCACCTAGAAGGGAGCAACCTTGTGATTAATCCTTGATGTGGGATGTAACATCCCTAATCTATACCCCCAATTAATAAAAGCAGTAAAAGAAAATTCAAAATTTCATCAGAGTATATTTAGAAATTCACAGCATAGACCGAGGGGTCACATCAAATTGAAACAAACATACAACACCTGCCCATAAAGATATGCAACACTCGCAGGTAGCAAATAAACAGAGGAATTTAGTTCCTACTACCCACAATTCAAATGCAGAATAAAGCGAAAAATCTGTACTGAATCTCATATATATATATATATATATATATATATATATATCACATAAAAAGTTTGTCATATATCAAGTCATACATGCACAAGCCAAAAGATATATATACATATACACATCAAAATATAAAACGATCCCCCTGACTACCCGGTGCCACATATCAGAGCCGACCGACAAAAGAATGAAGTCCTAAGCTTCACAAAAAGACCTCCAGCATCTAATCTGCAATGCCTCATAGAGCATTATAAAACAACAGAAGGGTGAGAAAAACAATCATAATATAATTGCATACAATTATATATAACACAAGAAAATACACATATATACGGTTCTCACCACAATGCACCCCAGAATTCAAACACAAAACAACACAATGTGTATTTCATATTTCCATCACCAAAGTATACCAACCATGCACAATACAAGTATCACCAACACATATACATATATCAATTTATCAATTTTATCCACAATTTCACACATAAACACACCATTAATGATTTATGCAAATGCAAGAGACCGACACAACAACTCTATACATATGCACATGTGGTACCGACTACCATCAATTCTCAACACCAGTTCACTCGAGAACTATTGGAACCATCGCTCGTTACTTAGTGTAACTCCCTGTCGGGCATACGATGTTCCCCGTCGCTTTCGGTCCTCTTTGTATAAGGCTTACGATGCTATAGCATATTCCCTCTTGAATCAATCCGTCACTCAGGACGTCGCAAGAATGCATATCATGATGCTCAGCATACAATGACCTATGACATTCAAATGCACACATATATGCAACCATCTCACTTAACATAAATCATGCTTTGCAATTCAAGCTCAAAACAATGCCTTTATTTTCCATACGGCCACAAACCATCATCACGCCATCTAAACACATGCATTTATATCATATAATCCGCACACAAGTCATACAACTATATCTCAAGCCTGTTGCGTAATAACGCCTCAAATACACACAGTTAAAACGGTAAAAGTCGACACACAACACATTTCCAGATTCCCGACATAATTAAATCGTCTAAAAATCTCAAAACCATTACAATAATAAAGAAAATTTCACAAGCTTTCTAACGCATCAAACCACGCCTCAAACCGACTCACGGATCAAAAGTTATAAGGAAAACAAATTGGGAAAAACTGTCATGTTCGTAGTGCGAAGCTCCTAGCGAGTCCTTCGCTTCTCCATTCACAGTGCGAATGTCCTAGCGAATAGTGGCAGAATGAAAAATAGCCTAGAAAATTCCCAACATTCGCAGTGCGAACCATCCAGCGAATGCTCGCTACCCCATTCGCAATGCGAATCCTCCAGCGAACAGTGGCAGAATGAAAAATAATACAACGTTCGCAGTGCGAACGTCACGCGAACACTCGCCACTCCTTTGCTGGCCATTCGCAGTGCGAACCTGCGATTTCAGCAAAACCCAGCAGCGCACCAGTTCATCCAAAAATGATGTTTTCTCAACCAAAACATTTCCAAACCAACCTATAACAATTAGAACATAACTCAATCATGGTAACAAGTATTCTACTACGTTTACACTGATTTTCGACCGTGAAACCATCGATATCACATTATATTTCTCATTTCAACCTAGAATCCAAAACTAGAGAAAGACAATAGCATATGCAAACACATACATACATAATCATACACAAGCATAAGATAATCGAGTTTCACACCCTTACCCGATTTAATCGTGTTCTAGAAAGTCGGTTGATTGATTTCCAAGTTTTCTCAAATTCTCTCTTTTTCTTCTCTTCTCCTCTTCTTTTCTCCTTCTCTTCTTTTTCTTACTATTTTTCTCTCTTCCTATTTTCTATTATATTCTAACTTAACAAAATAAATCAAAATGCCCAAACTACCCCTACACTCAAGCATCTCGCAAATGTTCCCAAAACGCGATAAAATATATTCACGACAAAAAATAACATATTTTCACATAAAAGTCAGAAATAAAATAATATAATAATAAAATACTCAAAACGAATCAAATAAATAAAAACTGACAAAACTGGGGCGTTACAACTCTCCCCCACTTAGAAATTTTCGTCCTCGAAAATATACCTGAGACGAACAACTCTGGATACGACTCTCCAACTCCCAAGTCAAATTGCCCTCAGCAGCGCCTCCCCACGCCACTTTCACAAGTGCAATATCCTTGCCTCTCAACCGTTTCACCTCGCGATCCAAAACCCTAACTGCGAAACATGGAACACATCGTGCAAATTCGATATATTCGGCGGAAACGCCACCCTATAAGCCCCGGCACCCACTCTCGCGGATATTTGGTAAGGACCAATAAACCGAGAAGTAAGTTTCTTCAATTTCAATGCACGACCAACACCCGTTACCGGCGTAACTCTCAAAAATACATGATCGCCCTCTTGAAACTCAAGATCTTTTCTTCTCCGATCATGATAACTCTTTTGCCGACTCTGAGAAGCCTTCATTTTCTCACGAATAACCTTTACTTTTTCTGTAGTCTGTTGCACCAACTCTGGTCCAACTACCGAACTCTCACCTGATTCGTGCCAACACAACGGTGTTCGACATCTTCGTCCATACAGTGCTTCAAACGGTGCCATTCCAATACTCGAATGGAAACTATTATTATACGTGAATTCAATCAATGGAAGATAACTATCCCACGTACCACCTTGTTCAAGAACACAAGCTCTCAACAAATATTCCAAAGACTGAATCGTTCTCTCCGTCTGTCCATCCGTCTGCGGATGATAAGCCGAACTCAATCTCAATTTAGAACCCAACGCCTTCTGTAAACTTTCCCAAAATCTCGAGGTAAACCTCGGATCTCAATCCGAAATAATACTCAATGGAACCCCATGCAACTTCACAATCACACTGATGTAAATCTCATCCAACCTCTCCAAAGTAAAACTGATGTCAATCGGAATAAAATGAGCCGATTTAGTCAGCCTATCAACAACCACCCAAATAGCATTATGCCCTCGCTGTGTATTCGGCAACCTTGTCACAAACTCCATGGAGATGTTATCCCACTTCCACTCAGGAATATCCAACAGTTGCAACAAACCACTAGGCCTCAGATGTTCCACCTTTGATTTCTGACAAGTCAAACATGCATACACAAACTGAGCCACGTCTCTTTTCAATCCAGACCACCAGAAAATCTTCTTCAAATCTTGGCACATCTTATTAGCTCCCGGATGTATACTCAAATTACTCCGGTGTCCCTCCTCCAAAATCATCTTTTTCAACTCCACATCATCAGGAATACAAATTCGACCTCGGAACCTCAAAACACCATTAATATCCACTTTAAAATCACTATTCGCATCTTTTCCTCCAACCAACATCAAATCCACAAATTTCACATCTTGCTTCTGTTTCTCACTAACAGTCATCAGAAAATCATTAGTAATCGTTAGCATTCCAAGCCTCACGCTATCCGATGTCACTTCACAAACCAAACTCAAATCTCTAAACGATTCCAAAAGTTCCCACTCCTTAACCATTAAAGCGGGCATATGTAAAGATTTTCGGCTCAATGCGTCGGCTACCACATTAGCTTTACCAGGATGGTAATTCAAGCCAAAGTCGTAGTCCTTCAAAAATTCCAACCATCTATGCTGCCTCATATTTAACTCCTTCTAATCAAACAAATATTTCAAACTTTTATGATCACTAAAGACTTCAAACCTTGCACCGTAGAGATAATGCCTCCAAATCTTCAACACAAAAACCACAGCCGCTAATTCAAGATCATGAGTAGGATAATTCTTTTCATGCACTCTTAACTGCCTCGAAGCATACGCCACGACCTTACCGTCTTGCATCAGAACACCACCTAGACCAATCAAAGACGCATCACAATACACCACAAACGGTTCATTAGGATTCGGTAAAATCAAAATCGGAGCTGTCGTCAATCTTCTCTTCAGCTCATTAAAACTTTCCTCACACCGAATATCCCAAATGAACGCTTGCCCCTTACAAGTCAACTGGGTCAAAGGAATTGCTAGCTTAGAAAATCCTTCAATGAACCTTCGATAATATCTGGCCAAACCCAAAAAGCTTCGAATTTCAGTAATAGATATCGGAGCCTCCCATTGTAGAACTGCTTCTACTTTAGATGGGTCCACAGAAATACCATTACCTGAAATCACGTGCCCAAGAAAACTCACCTCCGACAACCAGAACTCACACTTGGACAATTTGGCAAAAAGCTTCCTTTCTTTCAAAACCTGCAAAACAAGACGCAAATGCTCCGCGTGCTCCTCCCGAGACTTAGAATAAATCAAAATGTCATCAATAAACACAACAACAAATCGATCCAAATGCTTGTGAAAAATACGATTCATGTACTCCATAAACACACCTGGCGCATTAGAACCCCCGAACGGCATCACAGAATATTCATAATGACCGTAACGTGTCCTAAAAGCCGTCTTCTGAATATCTTCCTCTTTCACCCTAATCTGATGATATCCCGACCTTAAGTCAATCTTACTTAACACACAAGCACCAACCAATTGATCCATCAAATCATCAATTCTCGAAAGAGGATAATTATTCTTAATCGTCGCCTTATTCAACTGGCGATAATCAATACACAATCGCATATTTCCGTCTTTCTTTTTCACCAATAAAACTGGAGCACCCCAGGGCGACACACTTGGTCTCACAAACCTCTTCTCCAACAATTCATTCAATTGTTTCTTTAACTCAACCAACTCAGATTCCGACATACGATATGGTGCCATAGAAATAGGTCTAGTACCAGGAACTAGATCTATAGAAAACTCCACCTCTCTCTCTGGCAGCAAGTCTGAAATATCCTCGGGAAACACTTCTGGAAACTCACACACAACAGGAAACACATCAAGTGAAACTTGACTATCCACAGTCAAAGATGCAAACAACCCGAACAACTGAGCTTCATCCGCCAAAAGTCTCTTCAACTCTTTGGTAGATAAGAAACTCGAGTCTTCGTCTTCCTCAAGAGAAGGAAACCTTACCAGCTTATGATAACAATCAATATGAACCCTATTGAACTGCAACCAATTCATTCCCAGAACCACATCTAAACCCTCCAACGGTAAACACACCAAATTCATCTCAAAGTCTTTACCATAAATGGTCAAAGGACAACTTAAACAAACCAAAGAAGTAGTTACTGACCCCATTGCTGGAGTATCAATAACCATCTTACCACCCATCGAAGACAACACAAGATTCAAACGCTTCACGCACTCAGACAAAATAAACGAATGAGTCGCTCCAGTATCAATAATAGCAACTAAAGGAGTACTATTAATAAAACAAGTACCTCTGATCAGACGATCTGCACTTGAAGTTTGAGTTCCCGCTAATGCAAAAACTTTCCCACCAGCTGGAGCTTGCTTCGGTTTCGGACACTTCGTACTAATATGACCAGGTTCACCACAGTTGAAACACTTCACCACATTCTTCCTTGCACAATCAGCTGCGACATGTCCTAAACCTCCACAATTAGAACACTTCCTCAAATATTTCCTACATTTAGACTGACGATGTCCCACATCACCACATCTATAACATCTCAGAGGACCAGACATTCCTCCTCCACTTGACCTTCTTTTAAAATTACCCCTTTGTTTACCCTTATCAGCTGGTGTTACATACGGACCACCACAGAACTGTTGCTTCCCTTTTCTCTCGTTCACACTCTTATAGTGCGTAGAACGAGCCTTACTATCCTCCTCATAGATCCTACAATAATCCACCAAATCAGAAAACCTCTGAATCCTTTGATAACCAATTGCCTGCTTTATCTCAGGACGCAATCAGTTCTCAAACTTTACACACTTAGAAAATTCCGCGGTCGCTTCAGCATAATGAGGATAGAACTACACAAGTTCCACAAACTTAGCAGTATAATCAACAACAGACATATTACCTTGTTTTAACTCCAAGAACTCAATTTCCTTCTTTCCTCTTACATCTTCAGGAAAATACCTCCTCAGAAACTCAGTGCTAAACACAGCCCAAGTGATCTCCTCCTCTGCAGCTTCCAACACATGACGTGTACTAACCCACCAATCATCAGCTTCTTCCAGTAACATGTGAGTACCTAGTCTCACCTTCTGATCCTCAGCACAATCCATCACTCGGAAGATCCTTTCAATCTCTTTCAGCCAAATCTGTGCACCATCAGGATCATATCTTCCTTTGAAGACAGGCGGTTTGTTCTTCCTGAACTCATCATTACCTGCAGCATGAGGTGCACCCTGCACAGCCCGAGCCATAGCTTGCATAGCAGCAGCCAAGGCAGCGTCATTCCTACCAGCCATATTCTGTTCATTTCCAATAACAGCAACTATGGTTAAACAAATAGCTCACCCAACACCAAGACCGACAAGGACTGACACAACTGACACGGACTGGCTCTGATACCACTTAATGTAACACCCCTAATCTATACCCCCAATTAATAAAAGCAGTAAAAGAAAATTTAAAATTTCATCAGAGTATATTTAGAAATTCACAGCATAGACCGAGGGGTCACATCAAATTGAAACAAACATACAACACCTGCCCATAAAGATATGCAACACTCACAGGTAGCAAATAAACAGAGGAACTTAGTTCCTACTACCCACAATTCAAATACAGAATAAAGCGGAAAATCTGTACTGAATCTCATATATATATATATATATATATATATATATATATATCACATAAAAAGTTTGTCATACATCAAGTCATACATGCACAAGCGAAAAGATATATATACATATACACATCAAACTACAAAATGATCCCCCTGACTACCCGGTGCCACATATCAGAGCCGACCGACAAAAGAATGAAGTCCTAAGCTTCACAAAAAGACCTCCAACATCTAATCTGCAATGCCTCATAGAGCATTATAAAACAGCGGAAGGGTGAGAAAAACAATCATAATATAATTGCATACAATTATATATAACACAAGAAAATACACATATATACGGTTCTCACCACAACGCACCCCAGAATTCAAACACAAAACAACACAATATGTATTTCATATTTCCATCACCAAAGTATACCAACCATGCACAATACAAGTATCACCAACACATATACATATATCAATTTATCAATTTTATCCACAATTTCACACATAAACACACCATTAATGATTTATACAAATGCAAGAGACCGACACAACGACTCTATGCATATGCACATATGGTATCGACTTCCATCAATTCTCAACACCAGTTCACTCAAGAACTATTAGAACCATCACTCGTTACTTAGTGTAACTCCCCGTCGGGCATACGATGTTCCCCGTCGCTTTCGGTCCTCTTTGTATAAGGCTCACGACGTTTATGGATCGCTTTCGGTCCTCTTTGTATAAGGCTCACGATCCGATCGCTCACACCCCACATGGGCACACGATCGTCTATAACCATCGCTTTCGGTCCTCTTATTTTTAAGGCTCACGATCCAATCAAATCGCTTTCAGTCCTCTTATTTTTAAGGCTCACGATGTTATAGCAGATTCCCTCTGGAATCAATCCGTCACTCAGGACGTCGCAAGAATGCATATCATGATGCTCAGCATACAATGACCCATGACATTCAAATGCACACATATATGCAACCATCTCACTTAACATAAATCATGCTTTGCAATTCAAGCTCAAAACAATGCCTTTATTTGCCATACGGCCACAAAACATCATCACGCCATCTAAACACATGCATTTATATCATATAATCCACACACAAGTCATACAACTATATATCAAGCCTGTTGCGTAATAACGCCTCAAATACACACAGTTAAAACGGTAAAAGTCGACACACAACACATTTCCAGATTTCCGACATAATTAAATCGGCTAACAATCTCAAAACCATTACAATAATAAAGAAAATTTCACAAGCTTTCTAACGCATCAAACCACGCCTCAAACCGACTCACGGATCAAAAGTTATAAGGAAAACAAATTAGGAAAAACTGTCATGTTCGTAGTGCGAAGCTCCTAGCGAGTCCTTCGCTTCTCCATTCGCAGTGCGAATGTCCTAGCAAACAGTGGCAGAATGAAAAATAGCCTAGAAAATTCCCAACGTTCGCAGTGCGAACCATCCAGCGAATGCTCGCTACCCCATTCGCAATGTGAATCCTCCAGCGAATAGTGGCAGAATGAAAAATAATACAACGTTCGCAGTGCGAACGTCACGCGAACACTCGCCACTCCTTTGCTGGCCATTCGCAGTGCGAACCTGCGATTTCAGCAAAACCCAGCAGCGCACCAGTTCATCCAAAAATGATGTTTTCTCAACCAAAACATTTCCAAACCAACCTATAACAATTAGAACATAACTCAATCATGGTAATAAGTATTCTACTACGTTTACACCGATTTTCGACCGTGAAACCATCGATATCACATTATATTTCTCATTTCAACCTAGAATCCAAAACTAGAGAAAGATAATAGCATATGCAAACACATACATACATAATCATACACAAGCATAAGATAATCGAGTTTCACACCCTTACCCGATTTAATCGTGTTCTAGAAAGTTGGTTGATTGATTTCCAAGTTTTCTCAAATTCTCTCTTTTTCTTCTCTTCTCCTCTTCTTTTCTCCTTCTCTTCTTTTTCTTACTATTTTTCTCTCTTCCTATTTTCTATTATATTCTAACTTAACAAAATAAATCAAAATGCCCAAACTACCCCTACACTCAAGCATCTCGCAAATGTTCCCAAAACGCGATAAAATATATTCACGACAAAAAATAACATATTTTCACATAAAAGTCAGAAATAAAATAATATAATAATAAAATACTCAAAACGACTCAAATAAATAAAAACTGACAAAACTGGGGCGTTACATGGGAGTCCTCTTGATCCATTGTGGATGTTTGAGAGGTTAGACAAGTTGAAGATCATGTCATTCCTTGATTGATCCTTTGTCTAAGAACTCTGAGAGGGCTTGAAACCCTAATTTTGATAGTAGTGAATGCTCACCCATCTTTGGGGAGACTGATGAAGCATAATGATACACCCATATTGTGATGATGATTTGCACAATGATGGGAAATCTTAGTGGTCAAAATTTGGGGTATGACACCTAGCCATTTTGTTCCATAACTTAGAAAAATTCTAAGTTTTTTATGGTTACCACTTTTACAAGTTAACTCACTTTCTTTGATTTTTCTTGATGAATGATGATTCAAATCACATATTAACATTGTTTTAGGGTCAAGGAACCATAATTGTGAAAATTTCCGAAAAAGTCAAACTTGATTTTGTGCACAGTTGACTTTTTATCGGATGAAATCCAAACTGTGCGATCCTTTGTGAAATCAAGTCCTTGACCTAAATCAAACCTAATGGATATACTCCATAAGTGTTATATGGTGTATTGAATCATGTCCCAGGGTTTGGGAGCATGTCTTGCTCAAAAGTCAAAGGTACAGTTGACTTTTTCCTCGAAACCCTAATTGTGGTCCTGATGAAATTGAAACTTGTGAATCAAGCTTCTTGGGTCAATTCATTGTTGCAAATGGATCAATGTAGTGTATAGGAGACCCTCAAATAATATCTTGAGGTCTTGGCTCATGTTTTTTCCCAAAATTCAACTTAGGGGTGAATTAGGTCTAGAAACCCTAATTCCTGATTTTTGGGTAAATGAATCCCCTGAGGTTAAATTGACTTGATTATTGGGTCCATGAGGTCCCTTGGAGTATCTTGGGTTGTGCCTTGAAGAATTTCCTCATGCCCAGAGGAAAATTTCCATCGGGAGGCCTTAGTCGACCAAAACCCTAATTTGGTGATACTGGCGATCTTGAGGCTTGATCCACTTGGAATGTTGCAACTTTGTGCTTGATTCTTGATGTGGAAGTCCTCTTAATCCTTTATGTGTTTTGAGAGGTTAGACAAGTTGAATATCATGTCATTCCTTGATTGATCCTTTGTCTAAGTGCTCTGAGAGGGCTTGAAACCCTAATTCTTGATTGTGGTGAATGCTCAAACATCTCTAAGGATATTGATTGAGGCATGTTGGTTCATCCATATTATGGTAATGATTTGCAAAATGATGGGAAATCTTGGTGGTCAAAATTTGGGGTATGACACCATGCATATAAAGAGCTCCTTCATTGGGTTTGTACATCTCAAGTTATGGTGTCGTCAAGTCATGACATTTTTGGATTTCAATTTAGTAACTTAGTTAAATTTCACTAGTTGTTTCTAGGCAGATTTTGGGACATATTTTCATGGCTATTTTTCACATTGATTCAAGCCTCATCTCAACTTGATTTCCACATGAAATTTTTTCATTATTCTTCACACTTTCCTTTGATCACAAGAGTGTATATAATATATCCAAATTCACCAAGTTATGATCACCTAAAGTAAGCTACAAGGAATGTTCACAAGGCATTTCATTTTTATGATTTTATTGACATAATTTGAACACTTTTGTATCATGTCATGTACACACATCATGATCACACGCATCACCATCAAAACCATGCCTAAAAAATCAAAACAACATGCTTTTCATCATGCACCATTTTGAATATTTTTGCTAAGGAAGGAAAAGTGGAATGTATACAAACCTGCCTCGTGCTTTCCTCCCACATTCTTCATGCTTCATTCCCATGTTCAGAATCACTCATCCTAACCTCCCTCCGAGCCTAAACTCGTGCCTAACCATAATATGTGCATTTCACTCAATTTTCTTTCCAAACCATAGTAACTAACTCTAATCCTCTTGCTTCCTTTCCAAACCACATTCCAAACCTAAAAAGTATCTCATATAAAGCCAACAAACTCCAAACCTAGCCTTATTCACTCAATTCTCATATTTGAACCTCTCTTTTTCTCTCAATTTTCATTGTCCTCGAAGCTCATTTCTCAAGGGAGTTCTTGACATTTTCTGGCTAGATTTATCATCCTCAAGGATTGCTAAGGCTGTTAGTGAAGTTTTCCACAAGAATCTGCAAGGTTTGAAGGTTCAGTGAACATAACTCCATTTAGTAATTTTCCTCAACCCTTTCCTCTCATTATATACGTGTCTTGAGTTTGATTCTTCTGTATTTGGAATCCTTTGCTAGCATAGAATATGTTGGTGCTCTTGTTGTGTTAATTTATGAAAGTTTCAGTTTGGATCTTATTTCTTTCGTGGCTTGATTTAACCATGTTAGCTTTATTATTTTCAAAAATGGATGGTGGATTTGGATTCTACGTGAAATTCTGAGAGGAATAGTGGTTTTGTTTTTTAATTCTGGGCATGGTGTGGCGGCTCCGGCGGCCAGCTCGCCGGAGAAGACGACCGGAGCTAGGGCTACAACGTCTGAAGGTGGGAGGTGACATGAGGTGGCATTAGCGCCCTAATTTGATTTCAAATGATTTGAAGTGTCTTGTTTCTATTCGCTGGCTTGTGTGACTGTGTGCTGATTAGATTAATGAAATCCACATGGCATGCTAATTGTGTTTGAATTGGACTGTGCTTATTCCTTTTTGATATTCACACCACCTCACTTTTGAGCCCAACACGCTTTGAACTATCTTCATGTTCATTCTGGAATTGCTCATACAACCCCATGCTTGCTTTTTCTTTGTATTTTCTATTTTCATGGTATTTTCAATTCTGATTTTATTTTAATTGTTTATTTCATGATAAAAATTGGGAAAAATACTTTTATAATCCTTTAATGTCTTGAGCTAATTGTCATGTTTTTTATTTTATTTTTGAATTAATTTTCATATTTTATTATGAATTTATTTGTGAAGTGGTTTGACATGTTTACCCTTGATTTAGGGTTTGATCTTTTGATGTCTTTGATATGCCTTCTTGATCCAATATTTTTACCATTTTTTTACACTTAAATTATGAGTATTTGAAGGATTATTTGATGCTTGGATGTTGGATTTTTTGTTGGTTTTTAATTGATTTTTGTTGATCCTTGATGCATGCTCGATTAGCCTTCCACATGATCTTGGTTGATTTGATTTGGTGATGCATTTATGCAATCTCTTTGGGATATTTTTCATGATGAATCTTGATTGTTTTTAATTGGATTAGAGCTTTGGATTCACATTTATTTGACCACTTTCATATTTTTGGTTGAATTTCCAAGTTGATGATGTTTTGATCATATTTCTTTGTTGTTCGTTACCTAGTTTCTTGAGATTGTTTCTTGTATGATCCAATTGATGTTCAATGACTCTAGTATGATTTGATTGACATGTTTAAGGTTCTGACCTTCATACTTACATGTTCATTGTATGATCACTTTGCCTTACTTGCCTCACATGATCTTTTGTTTCCTTTTATGGATGACTTGATGGATTTCTAGTTTCATATGCATGAGTTGAACATGATCCCTTTTGAACTTGCTTGATATCTTGGAATTGATTTTGAGTTGAATAATTTGAGTGTGCTTCTGACCTTGATGTTATGGTGTGCATTACTTGATCATTTGACCTTTTGTACCTTGTTTGAATACATGCTTTCCTTGGAAGATGATTATGGTCGATGCTTACCTGGTTTGGATGCATGTTTTGAACTTAATCCTTAATGTTTCTTATTGCTATTCATGAGTTGATGTTTGAGTTGATATTCATGTTTATTCTAATGCCCATCTTGATTCCTTGACCTAATTTCATTTGTTTGAACCATGTATGATTTGTTTTTCATAAGATAATGATTCAAATGCATAGTCTTTGTGGTGGTTCTTCTTGGATGTTGTTGTGCTTATCTTACTATATTGAAAATGAATTGATCATGATGTGATGTGAGTTCTGACCTTGCTTGATCATTATCTTGTTGAACTCATATTGTCTTTGTATGTTGATTAATCATGCTTGAGTATGATGCTAAAACATGTCTACTTGTGCACTTTCTTGATTGCATTTGTTTATCCACTTGAGTTTGAACATGTGAATACTTTGATCATGCTTTGTGGTAATTGAGAATGTGTTTGTTGATTGTGTGCTTTATCCATCTTTGATGTCTTGATTCATTTGCTAAGCATGCTTTGACTTTAACCTTGATATGTGACACTTGAGAATTATTGGTTGATTCTTCTTACCTTGTGTTGCTTTGACGTCCTGCTTCTCCTTTTCATATCACTTCTTCTCTATTGAGTTTTGGGTTTTTATTTGTTGTTTGAGATTGAGTTGTATAGTTGTGTTTGATCACATGTTCTCTTAAGGCTCCTAGTCCAACTTAATTTCCGATTAAGTTTGGAGTAGGATAGACATTAGGCTCTCAATCCTTTGCATGACAACATTAGGGTAGTCCCTTCTTGACCTCAACCTTAGGTCCATCATTTGTATGATATCATTAGGTATACTTCCATTCTCATCCTCAACTATAGGGCCATTTTGCATGACAACATCTAGGTGAGTTTCCCTTAGATTTTCTCTTTGCACTTTGAGTCTCTCTTCTTTCTCAAAACAAAATCAAAACATGTAATAAATACGATGAGTATTGTGCACCACAAGCCTTAAGTATATGGGAAGTGATGAGCAAGGAGTCTATCCTTACTTCTTCTAGAGTGTTTAACATACGTCCTATTTGGGGACGATCTTGCGATGCATTCGCTCATATGTCATAGATTTTAGTGCAATACGAATCTTAAACAAATTCAATTCACTTCTGTTAAAACTCACAAAAAAATTGCAGATCATTTTATCATTCGGGATTTTCTGTCAAACCTCGTTTCTGAAAGTGCATGTTATTTTACGTTCTACCGCAAACAGGCATCAACCCTAACTGCTGGAATGCAAACTTAGCATCGCTCATAAAAGACACTTAACAATTGGTAGGTCGAACTACGATCGCTCTGATTTCCTCATCCGAACAAGAATGGGGATACATAGGCACAAGACGACGAAGTCTTTGTGAGCACCCTTCCCCCCATTTCCTCTGTGGTCCTCTGAACTGTAAGAGCAAGAGTTGTCTCTGCAAGTCATCTCTATGTTTTGATGATAACAATGAGTATTTGTGAAAGAACTATTTTATGTTCTAATGTGTGTTGTGTGCAGATCATAATCATAGAATATATTAGATCCAACAAACACCAGCAAGATGTGCGTAAATGATCATATGCAAGTTACTATGTGTAACACAAGTCGTAAGAAGCAAGTATGCTTTTGTATCTGATCATAATCAGATAGATCCAAGGATGCCAATATTGTTGTTACAATGCTCTTGTGGATGCTACTCTAAAATTGGTTATGATTCTGAAGATAGCGAAGCTTCTGAAGAGATAATCTTATGGAGAACCGAAGTGCTGAAGATTCTCATGACTTGAAACTTTGAAGGCTGAAGGCTCTGAAGATCAAGTGCAGAAAAGACTTTAAAGACTGGACTGTTTTGAAGATTAAGATTCAAATGATCAAGTGCTGAAGGTTCTGAAGACAGCGATCTGAGTGAACAAGGTTCTGAAGATTCTGAAGACTTGAAGCAGTGAAGATAATGGGTTTCAAGATAAGTGTTGAAGCTCTGAAGATAGATTCTTAATGGACAAGTTTTAAAGACTGAACACTTGAAGTTTCTGAAGACCCAGTTATAAAGTCTCTACTCATGCTTCAATTAATTACCATCAGAAGCCTCTAAAGATTTGAAGACAAATGTTACCGTTAGCAATGACTGTACACCGTGATAAAAGATCTATCCCATCACTTCTTTTACAGTAAAAAGAAAATATGGCATTACAACTTTCATCATTGCATAATGACTCTTTTCAAACAGCCAACAACTCTTCAACGGCTATAATTTACTTGGCTATTTAAAGGAAAGGAGTATACGCTTCTGAAGGTGTCGATGTGATGATAGTCGCAACAATCAGTTATCGTTGTTACACTAAACATTTAAAGCTATCACCATTAACACACAACCATTGTTGTTGAAGCTCAAAGATCATCATTCAACACAACAACAATTAATTGGAATAGAAGTTGCTGATGAACAAGACAACATTGCAAATCAGTTAAGTCATCAACCACTTTCATCATCTGGGCTATATTAAAGATCTAAAGCAAGAAGTTATTGCTCGAAGCTTGCTCAACAAAGAAGATGAAGAAGATCTACAAGATTTCATCAACTGTCAAATCAACATACATCTTTGTAGAATATAAAGATAGCAAGGAGTTGTTGCTCACATCTTGTTAGAACAATGTGAGTTCATTTGTACTTAAAATTAGGAGTTATCTGCTTGTTAAGAAGCATCAATTTAATCTCTAGAACAACTAATTCTATGTGAATTAGGATTCCTCAAGTGATCAGTGTGATCGGAGACTCGAGAAGACAATGGTTGGGTGTCATTGTGGAAATCTTGAAATATGATCAATGATAGTCATATCTCAAAGAGGACCAATTGTGGGTCAAACTCTTGTGAGATCACTGATGAAACTCATTAAAAATCCTGGAAGAATGGTTAGTAAACGTTATATCCGTCGAATCGGATCCCTGAATGTTTAGTTGTGAAATCCTGATAGTAGATCTTGCGAGATTGGAACCTATTAGGTCAATGTTAGTTATATCCATTAACTTGGATCCCAGAACGGTTCATTATGGGTTAGCCACTGCTGCGGTTGTGCAGGTTGTTAGTCACCGAATTTAGCCCGTGCATCTGTAATCAGATTTGATTATAGTGGATTAAGTCCTTGTGTTCAAGGCGAAATCACCTTGGAAGGGTGGACTGGATTAGCTTGAGAATGGCTCAAGTGAACCAGGATATATCGTGTGTTCTTTACTCTTGTTTATGCTTTGTTTTATTGTTTTCGGTTTTGTATCAATCATCAGAACCTTGCATAGCAAGTTAGAAGCTTGCAACCCAACTCTAATAAGCTTCCACAATGCAAGTCTGATTCAAGCATAGCTAATTCAGATTCTCCTTGTCTCTTATGCTTTATGCATAGCACCATCTGAATGACACTTCGCAAATCAGAGTCTTTCAACACAACTCTGATATTCTCTTAGCATGTTAACGATAAGAGGCGAAAATCTAGAAAAAGTTAAAACACAATTCAAACCCCCCTTTCTTGTGTCTTTCTCACACCTTTAATTGGTATCAGAGCTCCGGTTCTATTATTTATGGATATCAAACAGTTAACAGTGTCAGAAAAATATCCAGATATGGTGTGTAGAAATACTATGGGTGAGATTTCAATCCACTTACAATTTCAGTATCAGTTCAGAAGATGACTGTGTACTAAATTGTAATCAAACGGATTACTGGAGCAAGTCACTGATTCTTGAATTTTTATAGTTATCAACAACAGAATCTTCCTCTCTAAAACTTAGGAGAAGATTGAAGAATCAGCTAACAAGATAGATTCATCAGATACGTAGTAGTATCTTAGAAGATACGTTTAGATAAACAACGTATTTGCTCAAGATTGAATCATCAGAAAACAAGAAATCTTGTTTGCTGAAGTTTATTTCTTTATGAGTTTTTGAGATGTTTTCAAGAAATGGATTAGTCCACCCTTGACTTTCTCATTTAGAGCTCATTAAGAATTTCTTCATGTAAAGAAGAAAGATTGTTGTTCTATGATTTTGAACTTCAGAATGAAGTATGCAGTTAAAAGATTCAACGAAGAATTGAATATTGTTTTCTTGAGAAGCCTTGCAGAAAACTGAAGAACATTCAGAAAGAGAAAATCTATTTATTCATCAGGAACTTGTTTAAGAACAAATTCTAAGTCTTGGTGGAAATTACATAGACGATTGAGTTCTGATAAATTAATATTCTATCTCCGTTGAACTAACTGTAATTGGTCAGAATGTTATCTGATATTTCTCAGAAATACATGTTGCATAAATTCTGGAATCAGAAGATGCTCAACTAAATGCAAAGACAGAAGTCATCTACTTGAAGCCAAAAAGGATCTAAGTCACGAATATTTCCCAGAATGAAGAAATCAGCCGACACTCATTTTAGAAGCAGATATACTGTAAATCCTTTGATGGACTAAATCTAAACAAGTTAGATCAGCATTGCAAGAACAAGATTGAAATGCAAACTATGTCATGTGTTACACACATAATTAATGATACTTGGTTCTGAACAAGCTTTGCATCTGTTCGACGAAACAGAGTAAAAAGATGTTATGAAATGATAATCAATCCTCTCGAGCACATAACTTCTCAGTAGTTTATGTTTAAGTTAAGAAATTAATGACCTTTTGAAAACAAGGAAGTTTGATGAAAGATAGATGTTCTGATAATAAAGATCAGAATCTATAAAGGTTGCTCTCAGAAGTAAGATGAATGTTTCTAAACGGAAAAAGGGGAAAGATCATCTGAAGAGAAGATTGAGTCTAGAGATCCGAGTTCAGAAGACATTGATATTCCTCAATGTTAGATTACAACGTCAGATCACTCTGAAGAAAGCAGAAGCTCGGAGTCAGAATGGAAAGCACTCAGATAAAGTATCACGGTGAAGATTCCAGATTCTCTAAGGTATGACTCTCCTTATCAACGACTGATTAAATAAGTCCAAACTAAAAACTGTTTGGTAAGTAAAAATATTAATAATCTGAAATATTCTCTCTTTCCAAGAAAAATCTTTTGATCAAATCTCTGGACAATGTGTGCACTCAATGTAACATCAGTCATAATTGCAAATCTTGAGTAATCATGATAAATCCCTGAGAACATAAGCTCTATTGAAAATATGTTAAAGATCTTCCGTATGACATAAGTAACTCTATCCTTATGACAGTTCTGCCACGCTAACTCTTCCAAGATCTTATCTATAATCTAGATAGTACCTCCCTCGTTATGAAGATTGTTCACGTCATCTCAGTAAATCAAAACTCCTATCACTTGATGTGTACTTGACTCACATTTTCCCTCATGTAGGAACAACTCCTTTTAGACGCATATAAGACACCTCTCCCTATCAAAAGTTATCACATTCAAGCTCTTCTAGCACATAACCATTAGTGTAAAAAACCCTGTATTCCATTTACCATCATGCCTCCACTAACCTTTCTAGGAAATGAAGACCTTCTTGAAATTATTTCTGAAAAACAATTTATGATTAATGTTCCTCCTCTTAGGGGTAACATAGCTAGCAGCCTGGTAAATATGTTTTATGATCAATAGTGGATGAGATACTCCACCATGTTGGAAAAACCAATTTACGTGAATCAAGTTAAAAACTTCTGGAAGCATGCATACCTTGATCATGAAAGTGGTCGTATCGCTTCATATGTGTTTGAAGTCCCCATCTCTATCACGCCCTTCTCAATCACTCTCGCAACTGGTTGTGAAAACATTGGAATCACTGTTGATTTTGACAGAAATAAGTTATTTCCTGCTAATAAATTTGCCTTTCTTCATGACCTGTCATCAGAATATAAACCTTCCAATCCTGAAAATCTTCTACCCATTCCCAAAGCCTGGTACAAGCTTGTGCTATCCAATTTCCTTCCCAAAGAAAAAAACCATGACGTACTGCAATATCATGACCATGAATTTATCTATTTTCTGATTAGGGATATTCAGATAAACCTTCCACACACAATCTTCAACTGTCTCTGGAAATCCATCTCTGAGTCCAGAAATCGCACAAAGTCTTACATTCCTTATGCAAGAGTTATGTCTGAGATTTTCTTCAGAAAATGAATAGTGAATATAATCAAAGAAAAAATAGCATATGAGGGTTATGAAAACTTTCCAGAAGATTGCTTGTTGAAGACTAAATGTGAAGTCTTTTGTGGTTAGGAGAACATGGCATGTTCTGATGAGTTAATCACGTCTTGTGCCTTTGTTGTTGTACTCTTATATGATTAATAGTTTAATTAATCATCTTATTACGTGTCATGCTGCCTATATATTCTCTATCAATTAATGAAATGTCTCCATTGGAGTAAATGACTTATTTCTTCTAAAAACTCCTTAAAATATTTAAATAATTACGATTAGAAGGATCTATTATCAAATGGAAACCCTCTGGTTTTCTAGTCTCTAAAGACGTGAACGTGTCACTTAATTAAAAAAATGATTAATGCGTGTGTCGCTCCCAGGATTTTCATCCAGGTACAAACGCGAGAGTGGAGCGGAAAAACAGAGTCGCCAGCCGTGTAAATTTATCACAAGAGAGGGAAAGGGAACACCGCATAAACCTGAGGAAGAGGGAAAGGAATGGTCATCGCAACCATAACCTGGGTTCGGGAGTCGGTTACGCGAGGGGAAGGTGCTAGCACCCCACGCGTCCATCGTACTCGATGGGATCCTCGCTTGTTGTCTATTCTAAGGGTGAGTTATCCTATCATCTATGGCTGTACTAAGACAGGAGAAGGGAAAACAAAGACAGACTCGGTAGGACGTCGACGTCCTAGGCCTACGTACCCCCCTTGTGCAATGGGGAATTCAGAGTCAACGTAGTTCGGACCAAGTTCTGTTTGTGTTTTTTATGAGCGACGTTAAGTTCGCGTCCGACAGGACAAAAATGTTTGAAGTTGGTTCGTGTTTTTTAGGACAGAAATGGCTTAAGTTAGTTCATAAGTTGCATTGCACCAAAGTCTAGGGCACAGGGGCGAATACTTAACGCATCGTCCCAAGACAGGATGCTCGCTAAGCACTCTAGAAAGATGAGAGGAAGCCCCTCATTTCTCATTCCCCACGCTTAAGGCTCGTGCGCAATACACTTTATACTTATTACGTGTTTTCAAGAAGTTTGAGATGAGAAGAGAGAAGACACAAAGGAGACTCTAAGGGGGACTAAGAGTCCTAAAGTTATCATGCATGGGTGACCTATGGTTAGTGAGGTTTGACAACAACCTAAACTTAAAGGAAAAAGATGAGAGAAGGAAAGAGTAAAGGTGACCATGGATACTTATCCATACCCTTAAGGAACATACCTCAGTTCCTGCATAAAAGGTTAGTAAGAAACAAACATGAGTGATATCAAAGCAAATGAAAACCAAACAATGTCATATAATAGTGATAACAATCCAAACATGAATTAAGAAATCAAACAAACAACCCCAAAGCAAATGGCACAAGTGCCTTTCCAAACAAGGTAACCAGACGTGATCAGAAATACACATACAAGCAGATCTCAAGTGAAAGTAATCAAATAATTAGAGAAATAGCTTCCAAAATTCCCAAATTAAACATCAATATTTTTCAACCAGAGGCAAACAAAATATCAAAAACTCCTGCAAAAATTCAAGGTGTTAGTCACTTAAACAATTAGGCAAAGTTCAGATGAGGAATAGGGTTCAATGTGCCAAAGGGAAGAACTAAAATGCAATATGAAATAATTTTAAAAATTAAAGAAAAATATTTTAATGCATCTCAGAATGTTATCTAACAAATGCAAAAAGAACGGATTGAAAATATTTTATGGATGCAGAGAAATAAAATAAACAATTTTAAGTATGCATGATATGAGTAGTGCAAAATGAAAATAATCTAAATAATTAATTTAGATGATAAAAAATAAAATAAAAATAAAAATAAAAATTGGAAAATTTTATAAAATGATAAAAAGTATGCATGAATTTTATGGTGATTTTTTAATGCAGGAATATATTTTTAATAATTGAAAATGAGATATAATAATTAAAATAGAAATAAAATGAAATAAAAATGCAAGGGGGTGCGTTTAATAAGAAAATGAATTGGAATATAGAACTGGGCTGGAAGGTAGGGTGCGAGTAACAAGGCCCAAGCACTAAGGTCCGTCAGCAAAATAAAAAAACAAAAAGGAACACGCATGTGCTTGGTCAATTTCAGACTCCACATGGGCCCTTGGATCAATCGTACGCTTCTTGCCCAGTCAACAAAACCTACCTGTAAGCATGATCTATAGCTATGATGAAAAGAAACACATTAGTTAACATGCACGCGCTATACCAAAGCCAGCAGAACACCATGCATCTCCCACGTGCCTGGCACATGGCATTTTTATTCACTGGCACGCTAATGGCCATACGATCCATCAGACGATCCCTGATTAGTCAACTTAAATAAAAGTAAACAAAATGAAAAGACATAATTGGACGTGCACGGTAAGGGCCATGGGGTAATAAACACAGGATTATTAAATTAAAATCAGAAAAAAAATAAAACAAAAAACATGTGGCAACGTAGGAACCGTGCGATCAAAAGAACGGAGGGTGAGGATTACATCTTCCTCCTTGGAACCCTTGGCTGGCCGGAAGCTCCCCAGGTCGCCGGAGCCCTAGCTCCGGCCGCCCCTTGCTTCACCTGCAATTCAAAACTTACCCAGAAAACACGAACCCATATACTATCCTATCCAGAATTCAACGAGGATCTCGAATGTGCAATCCAAATTCACAAACAACCAATATATAATGGGAAACGAAGGAATTAATATTTGGATCCAAAACTTTAAACTCACGGTACAAGCAAACCACACGTCCAAATCAAAAAATAAACGCATCAGAATCATCACCAATCATCACACATAAATATACACATAAAAAAGGAGAGTTTTAGGATCATCAAAAAACCTTCCAACCTGAGATGGTGCAACCTGAATCTTTGCTTTTAGCTCCAAAGGATGAGCGATTTGTACTCTGGGGATCCCAAGGATGAATGTTGTGAAGGAATTTTGGGAGAACTCCTTGTGGATTGAGAGATTCAAGGAATTCAAGAATTAGGGTTGAACTTTTTCTCCTCCAAAATATCACGTGAAAACTGCCTAACCAGTGCATGCATGAGCTTAAATACTCTAGGGTTTTTCATTGATGATGAATTGGGCTTGGGCAATTCTTTGTTTAATGAGTTTTGGACAAATTTGGAATTTTGCATTATGTGAGATACACCTCCTCCCATGCATGGATATTCAAACATTTCATGATGGATCACCCATGTTTGAATTGCTAATTACACCTGAGTTTGATTTGGGCCTTGAGGCATTTTGGTTCATGAGTTTTTAATGACTTGGCAATTTTGAATAATGGAGAATAAGTGAAGAATACACCATGAATTCACTTGATTCAAAGGCCCAAAATGACCCTTATGAATTGTCCTTTGAATCTAAAAAGTACCTTGAAGCAATGGAATTAATTATAGGTCCATATGTCCCAAAATCCAAAAGTTGTGAAAATGAAACCCTAAAAACCACTTTGCCTTCTTTTGATCATAAGTTGAGTTTCACAAATGATATGGAGACCCACTAGTACTTGTTGGAAAGAGGAGAAAAAGATATTCAACTTTCATGTTGGAGAAAAATTCATTTGAAGCTTTCTTGATGATGAAAAGTCAAGTTGAATGCAGTGTAGAAACTTGCCCAAAAAGGAAACTTTCAAATTATAGGTCATTTCCATATTTAGTAACTTTTGCACCAACTCCTGATTCTTGATAAATGGCATAAAACTTGACTCTTGATGACCATATGAGGATGTGAGATCTTGAAAACCTTGGAGAGAACCTCAAAGTTCCACAGTTGACTTCCCCTCTCACTGTTTTACCCAATTCACCTGATTACCAGTCCACTGGCCAATTGAACCTCTCCTGAATCAAACTGATGGACAATCTTCCACTTCTAGATGCTTAGGGACCCAAGGAATACCATAGAATCAAGTCTTGCCCAAAAAATCAGAAATAAACTGATTTTATAGCAAACCTAGTTTTGGTACCCTCAGTCTAGGAGGAAATAGCACAGTCTCCAAATCTGAATTCCTCTGAATATGATGTGTATCCTCTCCAACAAAGATAAGATATGCCACTTGGTGATGATAAAAACTCAAGGAGCTTGCCCATTGGAGCACTAAACCCAATATTCTCAAAACCCTAATTCCTGCACTGGTTAGGAGGAAGTGATCCACTTGAACTCTCTTGCTTGACCCTTTGAAGAACATCTTCTTCTCTTGAACATGCCTCAGGAACCTTGACCCCATGCTAAGAACCAATGATATGCACACATGATAATGCAGAAATGAAATGAAACATAAGCCAGTTAGTAATAAAGTAAGGAGAGCAAATTTTGGGGCGCAACAGCTGCCCCTATTCAATCAACTTGGTCATGAAGGTATGATAGCGACGGCTTTCAGACATTCCAGGATACACAGGGATTGAATACCGAAAGAACCCGGAAATTTGCTAATGGTGAGGATAACGAAATGGAGCGTGCTGAAGAATAGCGAATACGACCTCAACCGCACCCGCAAAGGAAGACCTGCAGAAAGTGGACTTCGCTGGGGATAAGAAGGTAGACCATCAACTCTGAAGTTGGGGAAAAATGGCATTTGCTCCGAGATTGAGAAAATTTGAAGTAAACAATAACACTGAGGTTGAGGAAAGGTACACGACAACTTTGAAGTTGGGGAAGGAAGGATATTTCATCAACTCTGAGGTCGAGGAAAGGTATACAACAACTTTGAAGTTGGGGAAGAAAGGACATTTCATCAACTCTGAGGTCGAGAAAAGGTATACGACAACTTTGAAGTTGGGGAAGAAGGGATATTTCATCAACTCTGAGGTCGAGAAAAGGTATACAACAACTTTGAAGTTGGGGAAGAAAGGATATTTCATCAACTCTGAGGCCGAGGAAAGGTATACAACAACTTTGAAGTTGGGGAAGAAAGGACATTTCATCAACTCTAAGGTCGAGAAAAGGTATACGACAACTTTGAAGTTGGGGAAGAAAGGACATTTCATCGACTCTGAGGTCGAGAAAAGGTATACAACAACTTTGAAGTTGGGGAAGAAAGGACATTTCATCAACTCTGAGGTCGAGAAAAGGTATACGACAACTTTGAAGTTGGGGAAGAAAGGACATTTCATCGACTCTGAGGTCGAGAAAAGGTATACAACAACTTTGAAGTTGGGGAAGAAAGGACATTTCATCAACTCTGAGGTCGAGAGAAGGTATACAACAACTTTGAAGTTGGGGAAGAAAGGACATTTCATCAACTCTGAGGTCGAGAAAAGGTATACGACAACTTTGAAGTTGGGGAATAAGGGACATTTCATCAACTCTGAGGTCGAGAAAAGGTATACGACAACTTTGAAGTTGGGGAAGAAGGGATATTTCATCAACTCTAAGGTCGAGAAAAGGTATACAAAAACTTTGAAGTTGGGGAAGAAAGGGTATTTCATCAACTCTGAGGTCGAGAAAAAGGGGCGTCAACTCTGAGGTTGGAACTCTCTATTTTGATTGAGGGTTGATCTGGGCTTTCGCACAAGGTACCAAATCTGGCTTATGCTTCGATGCATGTTTGAATTTTTTTTATGGCGTAATGCTCCATACGAAATGGAAATGCTACGCATTTTGAGGATGCAATGCAATGATGATTACTATATGCAAGAATGAGAGGACACTCCACCATGGAATGCGCAGAATAGAACAAGCAGACTTCGTTGAGGAAGGGATCACCAATATCTGATCTCATGTAGGGAGATAACCAACTGTACCACCAATAACCACTGGTGATGCCAACCCTGTCGAGGAACTGCAAGCTGAATTGCAAACTCTGTTGGGGAGATGCCAATGAAGATTGGACTTTGAACTGCTGAGAATGCCAATAACCATTGGACTTTTCCTTGCGGGAAAATACCAAACCTGACTTTTGAGGAAGAGAATACTCTGACTTCTCACCATCTTCAAACTGCCTGAAAGTATTCCGTCGTCCTACCCTGCTGGGAATGAGGAATCCACCTGTATTATTGGGGATAGGGAATCTTCATAAAGAACCCTTTTCGATTTGAGGACGACCCTCTGCTTGGGGAAAAATATCAATTCCAGCACCTTGCTAGGACAAAGATACCTTCTGGTTCCTTGCTGGGGGAGAGACTTAGCGCTTCAGGTTTCTGCTGATCAACTGCATACTGATTGTCTGGAGTGAGCCACGGTTCTCTTGATTCTTGACTTGCCCCAGCCCACGGGGTTTGATGGAAGAAATCATCTCAAGAGGATTTTATAGAAGACCGGGCGTTCACACTGCCCCAGGGTCTTCAAACTCTTAAAGAGATTTATTAGATCTCGACGTAACTGCCCCAGACTGTATGACTTATGAAGGAATTTGCCTCGAGAGGATTCGTAGCGACTTGAAATACTCTGTCTCAGTGTTTTGAACCTTGAAGAGGTGCTCCTGATTAACAGTCTTCTAGAGAGGACAACTTCTCATGCTCTAGAGATGGCCTGCCTCAATATGAGCTTTGAAGTGACTTTGCCCCTGATCTTAGAATGAATGCCCCTGAATAACTGAATTTCGGAGAGATTTCTCGACGTGACTTCCCCAGATTGGCTACATCTTTAACATGACTTACTAGGGAGAGCCCACTCTACACTGAGTCTCTTGGCAGCATGCCCCTTGATATGACTGTCCTTCAGAATTTTCAAGCATCCTACCTTGGCAGGATCAAGCTTCTTGACTGACGTTCACTGTGTAAGCTTCCTTGATGCTTAGGCACATGTAGGCAAGCAGAACAAGTTTATTATGAGAATGACAATTCTAATGCAACACTCATGTTAACCTTGAAGCTTTTACTGAAAATGCGTCGCCAAGCCTTGTGAACGAATCACTTGTTGGGATGCAACCTTGATTTTTGAATGGCAAAACAATGCGCACATGCAATACTAACCAATCTTATTAGCACAACTCATAGGAGTCAGGAACGCTATCCTGCTGAAGTACGCTTTCGGAATAAACCCTGTTTCAATTAGGACTTTTAAGGGTTGTAACGTGGTCTGGTTCACGGTTTTGGAAAAAGGATTTATGGCTCAAAATTTATCGGTGCCCACCCACTCTTCGTGATGTTCTCCAGTCCTATGTTCAGCTAATTTGACGCAAACACTCATCTCTCAAAAGGTTTACGATCTTTAAGAAACCCATGCAACTAATGTTTTGACACCTAAGGAGGTTTTGGAGTGACAGTCATCCCTCTTTATCTTTTGTGTATGTAATCACACGAATTTTTTCTTATCGAGGATTTTCTTTTGTAATCCTTTTCGCTTTTCGCTTTTTCTTTCTTTTGCTTTTTGATCCCTAATTTTTGCCTGGACTGACTCTTTTGATTTTTTTTTATTTTGAAGTCCAGCGGGATGCCCTAACTTTTGCCTAAGTCGCTTGTTTTCAAGTTTCGACTTAGCGGGCTTTCTTTCTTTTATTTTTTTGAACAAGGCGTGTGACACTGGTTGTCTTACTTGCTTGACAGGGTTACGACTGCCTCACTCCTTGATTGTCGATGGATAACCATTGTGGTCTCACATCTCTTGACCTCTTGACGGTGGGATAGAAGGTAATGGATCCTCAGATGCGCACTCTCCTTGAAATTTGAACGCTCGGTCAAACTAACTGACGTCTACCCTGCCCCTAGGTTAAGTACGAGGGTTTTTTCAAACGGAAGAAACTCCTACTTCAAGGCTCAAAAGGGTTAATGAGGGTCTATCTCCCTTATATCTCCAGTGTTTAAGGGTTTGAAACAATGCCTGTACATCCTCAACAGGGTTCTATCCTTGAACATACAATCAAAGATTCTGCGTTTTCGTCTCATCATCCTCCCTCAAAGAGTTTAAGCAAGAAAATTGGTATTGCAATGCACAAAAATATCATACGAATGAAAAAGAATTACTTCAAGAAAACATATTCATTGCATTAATATCATCATTAAACAAACAAGTCTTACATGCATACAATGTTTTAACAAGAAATGAAAAACTACAAATGAAAATGCGGTAAAGAAGCTGAAGATCTCCATCGCTGAGGAGGCTTAATTCTGTCTGGACGTCCTTGCAAACTGAGTGCTCACTTGAGACAGGAGGCTTCAATTGATGTACATGTCATCTTCAGTGAATGCAATGATCTCTGAGTCTACCAAGTCTTGCACCTTGTGTTTGAACACGTTGCAATTTTCAATTGAATGACCCAGTGTGTCTGAGTGATATTCACATCTGGCATCCAGATAATAATCAGGAGGAATAGGGTCAGGAACAGGCTTGGCATCCCTTAGTTGAACCAGAGAACTTTCAAGTAGATGGGCAAGAACGTCACTGTGAGAAATAGGGAGTGGATCAAAACTTCTCGCAGGCCTTCGTGGTCTTTTTTGTCTCTGTTGCTGAGGAGCATAAGGTCGCTGATGCTGAACAGGCCGTTGAACAACAGGAGGAATATACACAACACTAGCTTCTCCTTCCTTTCTCTTGGAGGACCCATCATAAGGTTTCTTTGCATCTTCAGCAGCACTTCGAATCTTTCCCGTTTTGATGCCGCTTTCGACCATTTCTCCTACTAAGATGAGATCAGTAAACTTTCCAGTCATACACGGTACCAGCTTTTCATAGTAATGTCCCTGCAAGGTGGCCATAAACATACCTATCATTTCACGTTCCAGCATGGGAGGCTGAACCCTTGCTGCCAATTCACGCCACCTCTGGGCGTACTCCTTGAAACTCTCATTGTTCTTTTGTGATAAGTTCTGCAGCTGTGTTCTGTTAGGAGCCATGTCAGTGTTATATTGATAGTGTCTAATGAATGCCCCTGCCAGATCTCTCCAACTACGCACATCTTTCCTTTCTAGTTGCATATACCACTCCAAGGATGCCCTAGATAGGCTATCCTGGAAGCAGTGCATCATCAATTTTTCATTCTTCGCATGCGCAGCCATTTTACTTGCGTAGGCCCTGACGTGAGTCCTTGGGCAAGACATACCATTATACTTCTCAAAAGTAGGAGTCTAAAACTTGTGCGGGATAACAACGCCTGGAACCAGCCCCAAATCCTCTAGATCCATACCCACAGAATCCTGATCTATAACACCCCTCAGTTGTTCCTCAATCAACCTGATCCTCTGATCATTGTCAAACTGGGGCCCAACATCCCCACCTGGCACAGAAAATGCATCATCTTGAACATCATCATACTGACGACCCTGAATAGCACCAAAACCAATACCTCCTCCCCCTACATTTTCAGCCCCGCCCGAAGGAATCACAACGCTAGAAGCAGGAATACCTCCGCCCAGATGACCATTCTGATCATTATTACCATTGACACCAGTATGAACTCCTCCATGAAGGACACCATCTTCATCAATCCTCGCAATCAGTGGTTGGACAAAAGTTCTTAACTGCTCTTGGCCCTGAGCAACCCCTTGCATTAAATCCATGAATTGGTTCATGCGAGTCCGCATCTCAGTCATCTCAGCTTGTAGTTGATCCATGAGTCTTTTCTGATTTTGTCTGGTAGAATACCGGTGACTGGGTTGATCAGCAATCCTGAGCTAAGAAGGAGAACCAAGTGAGAACGCCAGAGATAACCACCTGTTATGCAAAATGATTATGGATATGCGAATGCAAATGAACATGTTTAAAAATTCGCAAGGCGATCCACCCCTTGATTCCAGTTTAATTTCAAAAACCAGAATCAAAGTTAGGATGCAACCCCACAAATGAATAAACATGTTGGGGTGCAAAATGATGATGCAAATGCACACATGGGATCAAGGATGCCACACAGACTGGACAACTGCTACACTGAACAAACTGAACCATCTCAAAGATCTGCCCAAATACTCAGAATACCGGAATAACCGTAATATCACACTGATAAATCTGCCAATCAGAAAACCGAGTATGTTGAAGGTCAAGGTTACCTGCAAACCACCAAACACCCATCCCCTCTCACGTGTGGGTACTAGGATGTTCAGTATCCTGGGCTCTCAGGTCGAGAAATGATGATACGTTCACCATTTTTGGTTTGGCATCATCATCAATCGAGGAGGCCTCAACTGATTCTCCAAAACGGAAGGTCCTCAGCTTCTGGCACTGAGGTCGAGAAACAATAGTACATTCATCCCTCAGGTTACAATACTATCGTCAATCGAGGAGTGCCTCCAGTGATTCTCTTCAAAATGTAGGGGCCATCCTATCCAAGTTCCAAAGCGGGCCCTCGGGTGCGAATGGGTTTGCCACAGTATGTGGTCTGCCACTGTCACCACTAAAGAGGGATGTTTCCACTAAGGTCCTCAATGATCGGTCACTAGAGTCGACAGCTCTCTAGATCGACATCCCAACATGCGCAAGACACACACGTTAGAATGCGTCCCAAGATAGCCTCGTCTGGTTGTGAATTTCGTGAACACACAAACGTACCAAGCGGGCACGTAGGTCCCACTACTTTCCACTCTAGTCCTAGGGTATACTCAAGCCTGGGTATTGGGCTTATCTCTCGGACCCACCCAACCTGCAAAACAAAAACAGCCAGCACAACACAGCAGTATGACAGTAATAAAAATGGAATGCAATGCAGAAAATGCGATAAAAATACAACACATAAAGCAAAACAAAAACACCCAAAGAGAACAAAGATAAGAAAGCGCTAGGATTGACTCACTTAGGGATGGACCAGCATAGGTCAACCAGATTCCCAGCAGAGTCGCCAGCTGTTGCTCCCAGGATTTTCATCCAGGTACAAACGCGAGAGAGGCGCGGAAAAACAGAGTCGTCAGCCGTGTAAATTTATCCCAAGAGAGGGAAAGGGAACACCGCATAAACCTGAGGAAGAGGGAAAGGAATGGTCATCGCAACCATAACCTAGGTTCGGGAGTCGGTTACGCGAGGGGAAGGTGCTAGCACCCCACGCGTCCATCGTACTCGATGGGATCCTCGCTTGTTGTCTATTCTAAGGGTGAGTTATCCTATCATCTATGGTTGTACTAAGACGAGAGAAGGGAAAACAAAGACAGACTCGATAGGACGTCGACGTCCTAGGCCTACGTACCCCCCTTGTGCAATGGGGAATTCAGAGTCAACGTAGTTCGGACCAAGTTCTTTTTGAGTTTTTTATGAGCGACGTTAAGTTCGCGTCCGGCAGTTAGGGTCGATGCCTGTTTGCGACTCAGACGGAAAGTAACGTGCCCTTTTTGAAAATAGCCTTTAGTTTGACAATCCCGAAGGACAAAAAGGTATGAAGTTGGTTCGTGTTTTTTAAGACAGAAATGGCTTAAGTTAGTTCATAAGTTGCATTGCACCAAAGTCTAGGGCACAGGGGCGAATACTTAACGCATCGTCCCAAGACAGGACGCTCGCTAAGCACTCTAGAAAGATGAGAGAAAGCCCCTCATTTCTCATTCCCCACGCTTAAGGCTCGTGCGCAATACACTTTATACTTATTACATGTTTTCAAGAAGTTTGAGATGAGAAGAGAAAAGACACAAGGGAGACTCTAAGGGGGACTAAGAGTCCTAAAGTTATCATGCATGGGTGACCTATGGTTAGTGAGGTTTGACGAAAACCTAAACCAAAAGGAAAAAGATGAGAGAAGGAAAGAGTAAGGGTGACCATTCATACTTATCCATACCCTTAAGGAACTTACCTCAGTTCCTGCATAAAAGGTTAGTAAGAAACAGACATGAGTGATATCAAAGCAAATGAAAACCAAACAATGGCATATAATAGTGATAATAATCCAAACATGAATTAAGAAATCAAATAAACAACCCCAAAGCAAATGGCACAAGTGCCTTTCCAAACAAGGTAACCAGACGTGATCAGAAATACACATACAAGCAGATCTCAAGTGAAAGTAATCAAATAATTAGAGAAATAGCTTCCAAAATTTCCAAATTAAACATCAATATTATTCAACCAGAGGCAAACAAAATATCAAAAACTCCTGCAAAAATTCAAGGTGTTAGTCACTTAAACAATTAGGCAAAGTTCAGATGAGGAATAGGGTTCAATGTGCCAAAGGGAAGAACTAAAATGAAATATGCACTAATTTTAAAAATGAAAGAAAAATATTTTAATGCATCTCAGAATGTTATCTAACAAATTCAAAAAGAACGGATTGAAAATATCTTATGGATGCAGAGAAATAAAATAAACAATTTTAAGTATGCATGATATGAGTAGTGCAAAATGAAAATAAACCAAATAATTAATTTAGATGATAAAAAATAAAATAAAAATAAAAATAGAATTTGGAAAATTTTATAAAATGATAAAAAGTATGCATGAATTTTATGGTGATTTTTTAATGCAGGAATATATTTTTAATAATTGAAAATGAGATATAATAATTAAAATAGAAATAAAATGAAATAAAAATGCAAGGGGGTGCGTTTAATAAGAAAATGAATTGGAATATGGAACTGGGCTGGAAGGTAGGGTGCGAGTAACAAGGCCCAAGTACTAAGGTCCGTCAGCAAAATAAAAAAACAAAAAGGAACACGCATAGACTTGGTCAACGTTCAGACTCCACATGGGCCCTTGGATCAATCGTACGCTTCTTGCCCAGTCAACAAAACCTACCTGTAAGCATGATCTACGGCTATGATGAAAAGAAACACATTAGTTAACATGCACGCGCTATACCAAAGCCAGCTGCACACCATGTATCTCCCACGTGCCTGGCACATGGCATTTTTATTCGCTGGCACGCTAATGGCCATACGATCCATCAGAAGATCCCTGATTAGTCAACTTAAATAAAAGTAAACAAAAAGAAAAGACATAATTGGACGTGCACGGTAAGGGCCATGGGGTAATAAACACAGGATTATTAAATTAAAATCAGAAAAAAAATAAAACAAAAAACATGTGGCAGCGTAGGAACCGTGCGATCAAAATTACGGAGGGTGAGGATTACATCTTCCTCCTTGGAACCCTTGGCCGACCGAAAGCTCCCCAGGTCGCCGGAGCCCTAGCTCCGGCCGCCCCTTGCTTCACCTGCAATTCAAAACTTACCCAGAAAACACGAACCCATATACTATCCTGTCCAGAATTCAACGAGGATCTCGAATGTGCAATCCAAATTCACAAATAACCAATATATAATGGGAAACGAAGGAATTAATATTTGGATCCAAAACTTTAAACTCACGGTACAAGCAAACCACACGTCCAAATCAAAAAATAAACGCATCAGAATCATCACCAATCATCACACATCAATATACACATAAAAAATGAGAGTTTTAGGATCATCAAAAAACCTTCCAACCTGAGATGGTGCAACCTGAATCTTTGCTTTTAGCTCCAAAGGGTGAGCGATTTGTACTCTGGGGATCCCAAGGATGAATGTTGTGAAGGAATTTTGGGAAAACTCCTTGTGGATTGAGAAATTCAAGGAATTCAAGAATTAGGGTTGAACATTTTCTCCTCCAAAATATCACGTGAAAACTGCCTAACCAATGCATGCATGAGCTTAAATACTCTAGGGTTTTTCACTGATGATGAATTGGGCTTGGGGAATTCTTTGTTTAATGAGTTTTGGACAAATTTGGAATTTTGCATTATGTGAGATACACCTCCTCCCATGCATGGATATTCAAACATTTCATGATGGATCACCCATGTTTGAATTGCTAATTACACCTGAGTTTGATTTGGGCCTTGAGGCATTTTGGTTCATGAGTTTTTAATGACTTGGCAATTTTGAATAATGGAGAATAAGTGAAGAATACACCATGAATTCACTTGATTCAAAGGCCCAAAATGACCCTTATGAATTGTCCTTTGATGTTAAAAAGTACCTTGAAGCAATGGAATTAATTATAGGTCCATATGTCCCAAAATCCAAAAGTTGTGAAAATGAAACCCTAAAAACCACTTTTCCTTCTTTTGATCATAAGTTGAGTTTCACAAATGATATGGAGACCCACTAGTACTTGTTGGAAAGAGGAGAAAAAGATATTCAACTTTCATGTTGGAGAAAAGTTCATTTGAAGCTTTCTTGATGATGAAAAGTCAAGTTGAATACAGTGCAGGAACTTGCCCAAAAAGGAAACTTTCAAATTATAGGTCATTTCCATATTTAGTAACTTTTGCACCAACTCCTGATTCTTGATAAATGGCATAAAAATTTACTCTTGATGACCATATGAGGATGTGAGATCTTGAAAACCTTGGAGAGAACCTCAAAGTTCCACAGTTGACTTCCCCTCTCACTGTTTTACCCAATTCACCTGATTACCAGTCCACTGGCCAATTGAACCTCTCCTGAATCAAACTGATGGACAATCTTCCACTCCTAGATGCTTAGGGACCCAAGGAATACCATAGAATCAAGTCTTGCCCAAAAAATCAGAAATAAACTGATTTTATAGCAAACCTTAGTTTTGGTACCCTAAGTCTAGGAGGAAATAGCACAGTCTCCAAAGCCAAATTCCTCTGAATATGATGTGTATCCTCTCCAACAAAGATAAGATATGCCACTTGGTGATGATAAAAACTCAAGGAGCTTGCCCATTGGAGCACTAAATCCAAGATTCTCAAAACCCTAATTCCTGCACTAGTTAGGAGGAAGTGATCAACTTGAACTCTCTTGCTTGACCCTTTGAAGAACATCTTCTTCTCTTGAACATGCCTCCGGCACCTTGACCCCATTCTAAGAACCAATGATATGCACACATGATAATGCAGAAATGAAATGAAACATAAGCCAGTTAGTAATAAAGTAAGGAGAGCAAATTTTGGGGTGCAACAGCGTGCAATCTTTGTTATATCTTAAATCATTACATCTACTTAAGAGTGCATAATGAGCAGTAATATTTCTTGGAATTGATCAAATCATGATTATCTTTATTTAATATTTCTTATCAATACAGTAGGGTAGTAGTAGTTTCGTGCCTTCCCCCTCGATGTCATTAATATGTGGCAATTATTTTAACCACTAAGTGGAAAGTAGTATACCGATTCATGATCGGTTGATATTCACTCATTAAAAAGATTAACTGCTCCCTGCCTTTTTCAATTATTTATGTCTCGTAGTATACCTTAGGCACTCATAACCTACCTAGGACATAATTAATGCAAACGATTGAGTTCTTAATCCCATTCCTCTATAAATACTAGGAACCAATCCTCCAACCTTTCTCATTCTTAAACCAACTGATATCCATTTAAAACCTCCTGTGTGCTAAAACAATGGTTGTCCCGAATTTTAGAGGAAATATAGAAACCCTAGGAATCATCTCTGAAAAACTACCAAACCTAGCTCGACTCCAACATGATGGTCTGAAAATTGTAAAGAGCATGCAGATCCAATCTTGGCATGGTTACTATTCCTTGCTAAACGGTCCTGTCTTTCCGGGTCTTGTTAAAGAATTCTGGAAATATGCTAAGATTAGTAATGACGACAATACCATCTGGTCAGAAGTTTATTACCTTCCAATTGCTATCTCTATTCCCTTAACAGAGAAGATCACAAAGTTTGTCGTGTCTGGAGTCACTATTGATGACTATCAATCTGACTTGGGCATGGTGGAGAGATGCAAGATTTTGTTTGATGATTTGGTGCCTTATGAACCAAACAACCCTGATAAGCTTCTTCCTTCTCCCAGAACATGGTTCAGATTCTCTCTAACCAACCTTCGTCCTCGTGCAACTGCAAGAAGCACTTTATCCCATGATGACAGCGTATTTGTCTTCCTCCTGATGCATCACTTTAGGATCGACCTTCCCAAAACCATCTTCAATCACTTGAAACACTATATTGGAGTTTCAAGAACTCAGATGCATTCTTACATTCCTTATGGAAGGATACTGTCTGAGATAATGCTGAAAGAAAGGTTCTGGGGATTGTTAAGCAGACTTGGGCCAGAACCTTCAGTGACTGAAACAAGATGTGCTAGAGTAGACAATGTTGAAGACTTTGATGATTAAAGTCTTACTAGTCTTTGCCATGTCCTGTAGTTTAGATCTAAGTTTTTGGTGTTAATGTTTATACTCTATTCTCTGCTTACTGTATGCTTCTCAAATGATCAATCAATGAAATTTCATTAGTTCTATTCCTGAATGGCGTACATATATTATTATTACTAATTCTGATAGATTGTTCATAATCGTATTGATCACATTTAAATGCTTAAAATGCTTTAATTTTTTGATGATGTAAAAAAGAGGGAGAAATAGAATTTGATTTTGATATAATGATATATGTTAAAAGAATTCTAAACATAAACTCTGATATAAAATGCATTTTTCCACTAACATTTAATTGATGTTTAACCGAGGAACTCTGAACAAGTTCACTAGGCATTCTTAGAACAGAAAGTTCTTATGAACTGTTGTTCATATTATCGAAGTTGTACACTTCGTAAACATGTGTTTAGAATTAGATTTTACCCAGTACTGTTCAAAAGTTGAGAACTTTCTGAAAGTCAAAATTATCGTGATTCTCGTTTCACTTTATTCAGAAGTTGTAAGCTGTCTAAGAATATGATATTCAGAACATAAGAATCAGAAGAAGAAAACTTCCTGAAAGCAGTCAAAACAAAGTCTACAATCCAAGATGCTTTTCAGAAGAACTGAGCAAATCAAAAGTCAAAGACTGTCTAAAGATCTAGATAAAAGATCCAAGAAGAAGAATTTCTGATGAACCGAGAATTCAACCTAGAAGAAAATAAATTGGTATCAGACTAAATCTACAATTGGCATCAGGTACTCAACTTACAACGACATCAGATTAAGAATCAAGTCTGATTGAACTTAAATTATCTTCATTAACATTAGACTCAGCCTACAGGGGTATCAAGACTTCAAATCAAGCTTTGATTGATCACAAAAAAAATTTTCAATCAGATCAAGAATCAAGATGTGATCCTCCATCGATTTCTAATAGAAACATGGTTCTGAGATGAAGACCTGTTGTCTAGTCAAACTCGTAAAAGCGAAGATCTTAAATGATGATCAGAACCGGTATGATCAAATTAAGAATCTGAAAGATCATCGAGTCTGAAACTCAGGGGGAGTTTCTTACGTCAAAAAACAAGTTCAATTATGATAAATAGTGTGGCTAAGTTATTAGAAGAGAATTGTTCTATCTCTGTGCTAAAATGATTATGCTGAAAAGTAGAAATTGCTTCAGAAGACTCTGAAGATTATGAGCTCTGATACGACGACCAAAGGAACTGAGTTCTAAAGATCTGAAGACAGAGGTTCTGATGAACAAGTCCAGATGCTGAAGACTTTTGTCTCCTTAAGACAGATAGGGAAGTAGTCATTCTCTATTTTATGTTCTGATAACTCAAATTGTTATTCTGTGAGTCTTTGGATTAGATAAGATTCTAGACGATCACAAATAAAAATTTGGGGTTAACACATTCAGGGGGAGCTGTTGTTCCGGACTCTGAATATGTTTAATTTGGTGATTACCTTGTATAAAATGTTCAATCAAAATACATGGTTTTGTCATCATCAAAAAGGGGGAGATTGTAAGAGCATGAGTTGTCTCTGCAAGTCATCTCTATGTTTTGATGATAACAATGAGTATTTGTGAAAGAACTATTTTATGTTCTAATGTGTGTTGTGTGCAGATCATAATCATAGAAGATATCAGATCTAACAAACACCAGCAAGATGTGCGTAAATGATCATATGCGAGTTACTATGTGTAACACAAGTCGCAAGAAGCAAGTATGCTTTTGTATCTGATCATAATCAGATAGATCCAAGGATGCCGATATTGCTGTTGCAATGCTCTTGTGGATGCTACTCTGAAAGTGGTTATGATTCTGAAGATAGCGAAGCTTCTGAAGAGATAATCTTATGGAGAACCGAAGTGCTGAAGATTCTTATGACTTGAAACTATGAAAGCTGAAGGCTCTGAAGATCAAGTGCAGAAAGACTCTGAAGACTGAAGTGTTCTGAAGATTAAGATTCAAATGATCAAGTGCTGAAGTTTCTGAAGACAGCGTTCTGAGTGAACAAGGTTCTGAAGATTCTAAAGACTTGAAGCAGTGAAGATAACAGGTTTCAAGACAAGTGCTGAAGCTCTGAAGACAGATTCCTAATGGACAAGTTCTGAAGACTGAAGACTTGAAGTTTCTGAAGACCCAGTTATAAAGTCTCTACTCATGCTTCAATTAATTACCATCAGAAGCCTCTGAAGATTTCAAGACAAATGATACCGTTAGCAATGACTGTACACCGTGCTAAAAGATCTATCACATCACTTCATCTACAGTAAAATGAAGATATGGCAGTACAACTTTCAACATTGCATAACAACTCTTTTCAAACAACCAACAGCTCTTCAATGGCTATAATTTACTTGGCTATTTAAAGGAAAGGAGTATGCGCTTCTGAAGGTGTCGATGTGACGATCAGTTATCGTTGTTACACTAAACATTTAAAGCTATCACCATTAACACACGACCATTGTTGTTGAAGCTCTAAGATCATCATTCAACACAACAACAATCAATTGGAACAAAAGATGTTGATGAACAAGACAACATTGCAAATCAGTCAAGTCATCAACCAACTTCATCATCTGGGCTATATTGAAGATCTGAAGCAAGAAGTTGTTGCTCGAAGCTTGCTCAACAAAGAAGATGAAGAAGATCTACAAGATGTCATCAACTGTCAAATCAACATACATCTTTGTAGAATATAAAGATAGCAAGGAGATGTTGCTCATATCTTGTTAGAACACTGTGTGTTCATTTGTACTTAAAATTAGGAGTTACTTGCTTGTTAAGAAGCATCAATGTAATCTCCAGAACAACTAATTCTATGTGAATTAGGATTCCTCAAGTGATCAGTGTGATCGGAGACTTGAGAAGATAATGGTTGGGTGTCATTGTGGAAATCCGGAAATATGGTCAATGATAGTCATATCTCAAAGAGGACCAATTGTGGGTCAGACTCTTGTGAGATCACTGATGGAACTCATTGAAAATCCTAGAATAATGGTCAGTAAACGTTATATCCGTTGAATCGGATCCCTGAACGTTTAGCTGTGAAATCCTGATAGTAGATCTTGCGAGATTGGAACCTATTAGGTCAATGTCCGTTATATCCATTAACTTGGATCCCTGAACGGTTCATTATGGGTTAGTCACAACTGCGGTTGTGCAGGTTGTTAGTCACCGGCGTAAGCCCGTGCATCTGTAATCGGATTTGATTATAGTGGATTAAGTCCTTGTGTTCAAGGCGAAATCACCTTGGAATGGTGGACTAGATTAGCTTGAGAATGGCTCAAGTGAACCAAGATATATCGTTTGTTCTTTACTCTTATTTATGCTTTGTTTTATTGTTTACGATTTTGTATCAATCATCAGAACCTTGCATAGCAAGTCAGAACCTTGCAACCCAACTCTGATAAGCTTCCACATTGCAAGTCTGATTCAAGCATATCTAATTCAGATTCTCATTGTCGCTTATGCTTTATGGATAACACCATCTGAATGACACTTCGCAAGTTAGAGTCTTTCAACGCAACTATGATATTCTCTTAGCATGTTAACGATAAGAGGCGAAAAGCTAGAAAAAGTTAAAACACAATTCAAACCCCCATTTCTTGTGTCTTTCTCACACCTTCACGAACTACGTTGACTCTGACTTTCCCATTTCAAGAGGGAATACTGAGGCCTAGGACGACGAAGTCCTATCGATTCTCTCCTTTTGTTTTTTATTCGTTTTGTTTTCATTAGAAAATAGGCTTTAGATAAACACGCCCTTTGATTAGAATAATAAGCGTGGATCCCGTTGAGTACAACGGACGCGAGGGGGTGCTGATACCTTCCTCTCGCGTAATCGACTCTCGAACCCGGAACATGGTTGCGATGACCGTGTCTTCTCCCTTTTGAGGTTTTCTTTGATCGTTTCCTTTCCTCGTCAGGGTAAATAACTTTTGGTGGCGACCCTGTTTTCTGCCGGTTGTTTTTTCAGGTTGCGACAATCACTATATAAAGTATCATAAATATGGGCTTTCTTAAAAGAAGATTCTCCAATATCACGAAACACGTCTTCTAGTCGATCATCCATATACTCATCTTCATCAACTTCATGACTTTGTGATTCCCTGTTTCACTTTTCTTACACCTCACCATGCCACGTCCATATTTTACAATTTTGACATATACCATCCCAACATAGGTGATGGAATATCTCATCCTTTGTACCTTTATTTATATTCACTCAATTAACACAAGGACAATAAAATATACCATTATTGTCGTGAAGATTTTGATTAGCATATTCAAGGAATTCAAGAACTCCTTTCTTATATACCGGACCTAATCTATCAGCTTTCATCCAACTACGACCCATAATAAATTCTGAAATTTATATCAAAACAACATTGTGAATGGCACAACAAAATCTAAACCTAAAGCATATCGAAAAACTAAAGCATATTCATTACAATAATACAACTCTAAATCTTAAGCATATGGATATCCATTGTAGCAAAGTTATAATATTTTTGTTCACTGCTAAATCCAACAACAAAACATAAAGCATATGAACTTTGACGAAACAGACCACAAAATCAAACAAGAATGAAGATAGTGAAGATTATCAAGAATTAGGAAGATGTGGAAGAGAGTGAAGTTTGCACGAAACATACCGTACTTCGAAGAGGAAGAGACCAAGAATGAAGATAGTGAAGATTATCAAGAATGAAGATTCAAATGAATGAAGATTGTGAAGATGAAGATTTCACCATCGCTATCGCAGTCATCTCTGGTTCACTGGTTCGCTGGTTCGCTAGTTCGCTTAGGGCATGTTATAAAGGAAATAATGAATCTATTTTGTTTTAAATTTATCAGGAAAACCTTTTACCACAGTTGTTATATCCAACCCCAGTGAAATGTAGATCTTATTATAACAGTTGAATAGTAAAATCGTGGTTAAATAATTTTCAATTTTTTATTTATTTATGAACTTAAGTGACACGCGCTTTTTGTAATAGGAAAAATGGAAAAAATGTAGCTGGTAAAATTCGAAGCTTGTAACACTTACTTTATCACCACGGTTGTTTATCTCAACCGTGATTAAATAACTTTAAAAAAATATATCAGACACATCCAGTTTGCGATATTACAACGGTGGAAAGCATAACCGTAGTAGTATTATGTTACCGAATGTGTATTTTATAGTAGTGCTAAACCGTTTTTTCTTCGTATTAATCTCTTAATGTTAAATATTTTTGGTTTTAGTTCCTACAGTGAAAATTCACATGAAAATATGTAGGTTTCCTGCGAATTTTCCTTCGAATTTTCCTGCGGATTTAAAATTTGCATGTTTCGTGTGGATTTTCCTTCGGATTTTTACTGTAGGGACTAAAACCATAATGATTTTAAAATTCAGGGATTATTTCCAAGAAAAAATGGTTTAGGAACTAAAAACAAAAACACGCTAACATACAGGGACGAAGAGACTATTCAAGCCTTTATTTAAATAGGCCATACTTATAAACTTGAAAAGTTTTTTTATTAATAGGCTTATAAAAAAGATTATGTATTTTTTTATTTAAAGAAAGTCTAGACTAACTTGAGCTGGTCTATTCTGAGCCTAGCCTGGCCTGAGTCTGTGTATAGGGGTGTACACGGGTTGAGTTTGATCGGGTTTGGCCTAATCTGTTACTCAATCCTGTTCAAACTGCAATGGGCTGGGTTCTTCGTCCAACCCTCAATTTCATTGTTAAAACCGACCCGACCCGACCCGACCCTTTTATTTATGGACTGGGTTGGGTTCACGGGTTGTGTTTCAAATAAAAAATAATTTTTATGATTCTTTTTGTTAGATTAAAAAAAATGTAGCACAACTCAATACAACCATAATCATTTATAACACTCAAATTTATTGAAACACATCATATAATATCTAATAAAATTCATCAACATGACGTAACACCTGATAATAGTATAAAATTCAACAAAAACTCGTTATTTCCATAAAATACATAAGTTGGAAATAATATAAAAGAAAATAAGAAATAATATTTAATCTTGGAATTATGTAAACTCATTGATTTAGTATTATTATTGATTGAGAATAAAAGTTTTTTGGAAAAATTATGGTTATTAGTGAGATATTAAGAAATTACTAAAGTCACATCAATGGGTTAGATCAATGGGTCTGCGGGTTGAAAAACTCAAACCTAATATCCGAACCAAAACTATACAATTTGTTATGGGTTGGGTTGCGTATATCCGTAAATAAATGGGTTTAGGTAATTTATGAGTTGGTTCGTTTTGTTCAACTGATTTGTGGGTGACCCTCACCCATAAACACCCCTATCTACGTAGGTTAGTCCTTAGGCTTCTATTAATTGACATTGTCTATTCCCACCCCTAATATAGAGGACTTTCAAACAAAATGTTTCAATTACGGGACAAGAATATAATGTGCGTGTTCCTAAAACCATCTAATCTTACTCAACTTATCTCGACAATTCTACAACAATCTTAGCTCCGTATATAATAACAAAGATTTGGAGGATAATTATTCCAGACTAGCAAAATGATCCAACGAGACTGACTAAACATGAAGCACCACACTCACTTCAACACTTGAAATCCATCAAACGTCCCCCAACACAAAGTGACACATTCACTGAAGGATAGGTGTAACCTTCGTTCATATATAAGTGTGGCTTTGCATCATACAGAGATAAAGTTCATTATTCACTTACAAGTTACTTCTCTTTAACTTCACTTACTTAAGTGTGTGTTAACCTTGCTGATACTCTTCTCCATCCATCATAGACTTTCATAGACCTTTTAAAATGGATTTCATCATCTCATCACCAATTTTCTATTTCACATCATAATAAACAGCATATGGACATCATCATGTATAATACATTAAATTTTGTTTTAAATTTTGAAAGAAAAATTAGTAATAAGAAATTGAATAAGTACTTTAATAATAATATGTATGTGTTTAAAACCGCGTCCAAGTAGCTTTACTCAAAAGAAAAACCATGTAAAACAATGGGATATTGTTCCATCTACACTAAAAAAATTCTTTTTACTGGCAAATAGTCCTAGAATTTGTTGTCATAACAGATGTCAAAAAATTTGTATGGATGAAGTATTAAAATAATTAAATATAAAAAATTTGGGGCTATTTTCACAATTTTTAAAGTTTTTGGGTCAAATTTAATATATGAAAAATAAGGACCAATTTATAATTTTTGAAAATTCAAAGGACCAATTTATAAAATTTGAAAATTATTAGGGACTAATTTGCAATTTTTTGAAATTTTGGGAGTGAATTTGAAATTTTCATAAAATATGAAAACTATCTTGCAAAATTTGAAAAATTAATAATAAACAATTTAATATTCATATTATATAGAGTTAAGAAGCAATTTGAAATTCCTTACTTTTTGGTGTCATTTTAAATTCCTTAAATTTAACATGAATAAAATATTTCATAAACTTACATCATTTTAACAATTCTCCATATTTTTTATCTAAACAATAGATTTTGATCAAATCATTTCAAATTTTCTCAAAAAATTATTTTTCCTCATTAAAATCCTTCATCCGAACACACTCTAAAAACTTTTCTAACCTAGAAGTCTGGGTCCACATGGAGGACCATTGAACGAAACGTTTCAATTATAGGCAAGAATTTAACACATATTCCTAAGACCATCTACTCTCATTCAACTTATCACACGTCTCTCCCATTTTCCCTAAGAAAATTTTCAGTGGTGACAGCAAGAGAATGGTATGTTCTTTAGACCGGTCTCAATAATTCTACAACAATTCTAGATTCGTATCCAGTAGCAAAGAATTAGAGGGAAATTGTTCTATAACGACAAAAATACTCAATGAGACTGGCCAAACATGAAGCACCATACTCACTTCTAACGTTCATTCATATATAAGTGTGACTCTGCATCACACAAAGGTATGATTCACTAACTTCACTTACTGGTATGTTGTAGGTCTAACCTTGCAGACCCCTTCTCCATCTACCATAGACTTTCACAACCATATCTGAGACCTTTCACGATGGATTTTATCAACTCATCACCAATTTTCTATTTCACATCATAATAAACACCATATGGACAAATTCATGTATAATATATTAAATTTAATTTTGTTTTAAATTCTGAAAGAAAAAATAATAATAAGAAATTGAATAAGTACTTTAAAAATAGAGTTAAATATGTATTTGGTCCTCATAAACATCTCAATTTTTTTTTTTAATTTCTTAAAATATTTCCTTTAAAAATGATCCTCCTAAAATTTTGCATCCACACTTTTGGTCCCTCCTGCAATTTAGCGACGATTTTTACAACTCAGCGACATAATTAACAACGATTTTAACGACTGAATTAGCAACAGTTTTAGACACTTTTAGTACTGGAGACCAAAAGTGTGGATGAATTTTTTTAAAAAGACTATCTTTTGAAGAAAATATTTTAAGAGACTAAAAACGAAAATTTGAGATATTTAAAAATATCACAAAATTATTTAATCCTTAAAAATATGAATTAGTTTAAAACCTTGTCCAAGTATTTTTACTCAAAATAAAAACCACATAAAGCATCGAGAAATATTTTCATGCGCTCTTGCAAAAATTCTTATTATAAGTCGAGAGCCCTAAAATCTTTGTGATAAAATGTCAAATAATTTGTTTTATGTGGTTGAATCACGCTCCATGGTGATATTGAGGACAAAGTCTTAGATGGTATCATAATTTTATTATAAGATGGTAACATCTAGAAGTAACCAAAGCTTGGAATTTGTTAATTTAAGACAGAAAGTTGATAACATATCATTTGGCGATGAAGGAATAATATGATTAAGGACTTGATAACTCTTGCATGAATTTTGAAGTGTTACAATCAGATATTGTGATTTTTGTTGAAGTCGAATAGGAGGAGGCCATGAGGATTAAAGGAGAGTGGGGTGGGCAGGTAGGTTGAGGCCGGGTAGGAAGGCAGGGCTGCTGTGAGGCATCGAGGGGTTCAAGATTTGTGGTTGTGGGATTGAGGGTGATGATAGGAGGCAAAGATTGATGGTCATGAGTTTTGGTGAAGGGATAATGTGACTCATAGAAGGTGACATTCTTGTAAACAATGAAACAGTTAGTCACAAGATCATATAGTAAATAGCCTTTAGTACCTTGACGATAGCCTAGGAAAACACAATTATGAGAACGAGCATTAAACTTAGTTCTGTTTTGCAATAGAGTAGAAGCGTAGGTGAGCCAACCAAAAGATTTCAAAATAGAATAATTTAAATATGAGTTATGGAGTAAAAAATAAGGTGTGTTGTTATTTAAAAGGGGTGAAGGAAGCCTATTAATTAAGTGATTAGCATGAATAATAGAAAGGTGCCAAAAAAATTTAGGTAGATTGGCTTGGATAAAAGGAATCTTGCAACGTTAAGATATGTTGATGTTTCTGCTCAACAATGCCGTTTTGTTGAGGGCACTCAAAACAAAACCTTTGAAGCAAGATTTTGTTAGTTTCATTAAAATCGTTCATTAATAATTCTTGACCATTATCACTATGCAAACATTTGAGTGTTGTGGAAAATTGATTAGTGATGAAAGCAAGAAAATTGTGTAAGTTTTTACGTGTTTCATTCTTATGAGTCATAAGAATAACCTAAGTGAAGTGAGTGTAATCATCCACAAGTGTAAGAAAATAATGATGGTTATGAATCGAGGGGGTTGACTAAGGCCCTCATATGTAGCATGAAGAAGATCAAAAGGTTTAGAGGAGTTACTAGTACTATCAGTATAAGGCAAACATTTTTGCTTTGATAAATGGCATAAATAACAAGGAGAATTTTTATTAGAACAGTAAATAATATCAGAACATTGAGAAGCCAAAAGTTTATGAGCAAAGGGAGAGGGATGCCTTAATCGTCTATGCCATAAGGAAGCATTAAAATAAGAAACAAGATTACTTCTAAAAAGAGAGAAAGAGGTGTGAAGAGTGGCCTAAGCTTGAAGAACATAAAGATGTTCACAACGCTCAGCTAAACCAATTATCTTCATGGAGTTTTTCTGCAAAATAAACCATTCCTTGTTAGTAAATGTGAGGCTACAAGCAAAGGAATCAATAAGTTTGGAGGCAGAGATTAAGTTAACATGGAATGTAGGAATGTAATAGGCATTATATAAGATTAGACTGTTAGAAAGTTGCACAACGCCTGCAGTGTGAGTAGCAATAGTATTTCCATTGGAAAATTTCATGTTAATAGAAGGCAAATAAGAGTAAGATTTGAAGTTGTGAAAGTAATGAGTAATGTGACGAGTAACACCTGTATCAATTACCCAATATATAGGTGGCTTACCATCATTCTTTGGAGTAACAGAGTTGAAATGAGGAAAGGAAACATCAGGTTGAGTGGAGCCATCTTGATGTGCAGCAGGAGTGAGTTGATATTGTTGAAGGAGTTGGAGAATCTGTTGATATTGGTGTTGAATGGAAGCCAGAGAATGTTGTGAATCTTGTTGAGAGACCAAAGCATTATCAGTGGATTCAGAAGCATTATTGAGAGAAGGTTTTGAGCTTTTGTAATTGTAGCCAGGGGGATAACCGTGTTTCTTGAATCACGTATCAACTGTGTGGTTGTGTCGTCCGTAGTGAGTACATGTGCGTTGTGGTTTATAACCACGGCCTAGAGAAGAACTACCACGACCTCGAGAAGCAGCTCCCCTAGAAGCGTGAGCAGGATGAAGTTGCATTGCCATGGAGGAAAGATCAGCAGATTCAGAAACAGAAATGGTGGACCTGTGTTCTTGACCTAAAACCAGAGAAAAAGTTTTCTCCGAGGATGGAAGAGGTTCTATAAGAAATATCTGAGAACGAACTGTGGAGAAGGAAACATTGAGGTACTTTAGGAACTTGAGAATGCGATCTTGAGACTTATATTTGCGAAGGTCAGAAGCTGTTCCACACGTATAAGGGTTTTCGCAAGTGCAATCGCGAATGGGACGAAGTGAATCGATATGTTCTTAAATGGAAGTGAGTTTCATGAAATAGGTTGAAACGTACAAGGTGCCTTGATAAAGATATGAGAAACCCTTCTCACTCCCAATCATCGCAATGATGTCTAGCAGTCAACATCTCAGCCACTACATTGACAGCTCTTCACCTACATTCTGATCACACAGATAGACAAGAAATCACACTTCCATGGTGAGGAGACACACTCCTATGACACATCAACATCTGATGAGAATAATACCTAGCTAAGTATGATTCCAAACTCCACCGTTTGTTAGCTTCTTCCCTAACTCAGAACACGACCTGGAGTTGCTTCAAAGCTTCCTCCACGAACAATACGTACTGCCTCTTACCTACAGGTTTTGAGGGGTACGGGTAACCTTCCCACAAGCCGGGAGGTTTACCTTGACAAAACCCTAGACTTCTACATCTTGAGTCGTATCTTCCAAGGTTACAAACCCTTCTATTTATAACCTGCATCCCAACTGGATTTGGGCTTCAAAACGCAGCAGAGTGACTGCTCACAAATCTGCAAAATAAACTCCAATAAAATAGGTCTTCAATCCAAAGTTTCCTATTATATCTCCATAATTAGAAACAGCAGAAAATCCGAAAAACCAACAAATAAACACAATCCAAAAATGCTTTGGATGCCACATAGGACAACATAATATTCCCAGAGTATTCTGCATCTGTTAAATCATAACAGAATTTAACTGTCCAGCTCAGCACAGGCGGGATGTCGAAAGATTCAGCATAGGACATCTTATCCGACATGTTGCTCCAGATGATGAGAACTTCTCATCTCAACATGTCTCAGCATACAACAGGACTTCTTGCTTAACCTATTCTTCTTAGCAAGTAATCACGTCCTATTAAACATATTGCTGTCAAACTTCAAAAAATACGCAGCAAATAAAACCAAACTTAACAGAATGTTCTGTCAACAGATGTTAGGACATCGTGTTTGACATCATCACAAATTCCTGCAACACTTAAGTACCTTAACATAACCAGAATGTTAGTAACTCATCATACATAACATCAACATTGTGTTACCAAAATTGTAGCCAATTACAAGAACTAACAATCTCCCCCTTTGGCAAATTTTGGCTAAAACAATATCACCACACAACATAGAAACACAGCATATCTAAAGACCACACTAACATTCACTCCAAACAAACTGAAGCTCCCCCTCAAGACAAGGGACCAGCAATAACCAGAAACCCAACTACTTCAACCAAAAACCAACATCAGAACTACAGCAAAGTATGCCAAAGTACTCTCCCCCTTTTTAGCCATAATTGGCCAAATTTCACTAAGAACTGTCCCTAACAAATCCATAGAGTAAAGAGTACATTAATGCAGACCAAGCACCAAAAGTTTCAAAAGCAAACTCTGACTCATCCGACCAAAAGAACAAAAAGAAAACCAAAGAGCACCATCACTAGAGCCACAAACAATCTTGATAAACAACCGCACTACTTCAACAACAGAAGTTCAACTCCCCCTATCTAAGATAACCAGTGCTCCTTTACAAGATGAACACCTTAAATGAATGGAAAACATAAGACTCATCTTCATGTCTTCAAGAGCGCACCCTCTGTTCAACACACCAGTTGAACGCATTCACTTAATGCTTGATCCTCAAACAACACTAGTACATTTAACTGACAGAAGTTGCTCCTTCAACAAGAAACACCACAAAATAACCAATGATATCCCATGACACCTTTATGATCATGTAGTAAGAAAGTACCAGGATCACATCCTTGTACTACACCCTAAGTAAAGTCCTCTTACTTTGAATTAATAACACACACCAAGACAAGTGTGACATCTCCCATCAACAAAGACCCTCACAGAGCTCTTCCATAATCTGCAGAGAAAAATAAATTCTCCCCAATACAAATAAAACTGTCCTTCAGACTCCTCCTCAGAAGCATGTGTGCACATGATCCAAACAATTTACTTCACACGCTAAAACACCATCCAGCAGCCTAATGTCATAGCATGTTATCAGACATTATATCCTCATAAAAGGCAACCAAACTCCACAAGCTCAAGCTCCAGAACAAACCCAGTATTCCACTGACTCCCCCTATCATGGACAATCACAACTCCAGCTGAGCACAAAACTTCATTGTGGAGAATACTCAAAATTGAACAATCACCAGCTCACAGGGAATGACTCCAAGTACCCTGAACTAGTCTTACGACCAAGACATCTCTGAATCATGCCTTTGCACCTCCACACATATTGTCATGACTCTCTGGATGGCTGAGAAGTCATGCAACCATAGTCTGAAACCAACCTCCAACCTTTTCTTAGTGTGCTTAAAAGCTTTACTACGATTCAGACTTTCTAATAATAACATAAGGAATACCCCTTAAACACAATGCTGATCAAACCATCCTTCTGCACATTACATTTACTAGTTGTTGCTGACACTAGTAAAGTCTTCAAACCAAACTAGTAGTTATACTACCCCAAACAGACTTAGAATCTTCTTATTCTATACCAGAGATAGAACTGCCACTTCTGAATGTGGTGTTTGAATATTAAGATTCATGGTCCCAAGTCTCTGCCACAGACTATCAACAATAATGAAATTATGACATCATTTGGAACATCAGCAACATTACCACAAAACCTATCAACTTTTGGTTCTGAAAACATTATTCAAGGGACTTAATTCCATCCATGCCCTTTACTAAGCACCCAATCTACACAACAGGATCCCAATAGATCTCATCTTCAGTAGAACCACACAACAGAATATCATAGAGAGAAATAAACTCTCCACCATTTTCTGAAAGACATGTTCAGAAATCAGATTTGCTCTCAACCATCAGACAAACACTTAGTCTCCCGTCAAAGTATTTGTAGTCAACTTTCATGCACAATCCTAATAAATACTCAATCTCCCGTCAAAGTACTTATCGGTTAGTCAGATAGGATTGCCTTCTCACACAAGGTAAGACTTTAACCTGACATTTTTCTTCTTCACACCTGTGGTACTTGTCGAATCTTCTACATAACATCCAGTCATGGCAGCCAGAACATCCCAGTTTAGGTCAGTGACTTGACCTCAAGCTCTGCTCACAAACAAACTTATTGGCTGATAAAAAAAAACTGAGATGATGTTCCAACGACATCATCCATTCTTACTATGGTTCTGGGGGTAACATCCATAGTAACTTATATATACCTCTTGTGGGGGTAACACAAGGAATCAAACCAACTACTGATCATCTTCAGGAACAGATCACGCATATATGCAGGGGATTGCATGAGCCACATCTCAATAAGCTTCAAATCAGACCTCCTATCTGATGTTGCGATGATGGATGCCATTGTCTGCACCTACAGAGGAGATTCCCTCTATTAGCTCTCTGGAACAGACTTCAATAGGCATGACAAAAAAAATATATACAGACTGTTCAAAGAAGTCTGTTTCCCCTGATTCTTCAAAAACAATGCCCTTCAAACTTTAACATCTTCAAACATGTCACGATCTCATGTCTGACAAAACTTCAACCCTAGACTAAGGGATCTTCTTCAACAACTTTTGAGGGAACTCTTAGAGAATCATATATTCTCCTCCTCACGGGCAAATAATCAGGAGCATCAAACACTGGTTGGATCACAGTACTCCTCTCAATTAGAATATGTTCTAAGGCCACAAACAAGATTCCATGAATCTGGTTCCTTTGATCAGAAGGCTCTTCCAGATATGAGCTCATCTCACATTCATAAAGGGTCTGGTGGAGATGCCTTTATGAGTTCTTCTCAATAATTTAGAGCTCACCATCTATACTCCCATCAACCTTGGTCAGAAATAAACTAACCTATGGAGTAGATGAACTGTTGATCGTGTCCTGATCAACCTGCACAAGCCAGATGCCTCCTCTTCCAGATTAGGAGTAGGTTCCAAACAAGAGTATTCATAACATTTTGTTCAGCACCCAAAGCATCTGCTCTCCAACTAGTAGCTGCATACCTGTTGAAGTGATGTTCTAACATCCCATCAGTTCCTTCTTCTTGGAACACATCATCCTTGATAGTCTTCAAGGTCTTCAAATGATATGCGGATGTATATGAGCATCATTGATCAATTGATTCTCATCAACTTTCTTGATAAATGTCTTTATGAGTGGACTTGAGGAAACTCAAGTATCTTTGACACTTTCAAAAATCCTGTTGAAACATCTGGCATATATTTTGTTGAGGGTAATAACCCTAGTATCCTTCCCATACTTTCAGGGTTATATCAGATACCATGCAGCGGAATACAACAACCTCCTCAACAATATTCAGGCACAATGCTTACACCACTATCCAAGTACAAGCATGACAACATAGGATTGAGAATAAATCAATCCTACATACAGCAACTTTCCACCAAGCTACCGGCCTGAAGGCAACAAATAGGAACAGCTTCTGCTCCAGCTAACCAATGATCATTGCCAAGAGATCATCCAAGTTCATACCTCTTTTCAGTAACTAATTTCTTCCTTGCCCATGACCAGAAAGTACCTTCTCTAGATCTCATCTAGAAACAGATAGGATTCCTGCTCTGATACCAATTGAAATTCTGGTACATGTGCAGAATTCAGATGTCCTATAACATGTCATTCGACATCTGGTCTGACATGAACACACATGGCAAGGTATATAACAATAAGCACGATACTGAAAAAATAGAAACAAAGCACACAGAATTGTTAACCCAGTTCGGTCGAACACACCTACTCTGGGGGCTACCAAGCCAGGGATGAAGTCCACTATCAGCAGTATCAATTCAAAGCTAAACTCCTCGTTTACAGCTTATCACTTAATCACTACCCAATGACCCTTCTACCTAGATCCTTTCTAGATATGAGAAACCCTTCTCACTCCCAATCATCACAATGATGTCTAGCAGTCAACATCTCAGCCACTGCATTGACAGCCCTTCACCTACATTCTGATCACACAGATAGACAGGAAATCACACTTCCATGGTGAGGAGACACACTCCTATGACACATCAACATCTGATGAGAACAATACCTAGCTAAGTATGATGCCAAACTCCACCGTTTGTTAGCTTCTTCCCTAACTCAGAATACGACCTGGAGTTGCTTCAAAGCTTCCTCCACGAACAATACGTACTGCCTCTTACCTACAGGTTTTGAGGGGTACGGGTAACCTTCCCACAAGCCGGGAGGTTTACTTTGACAAAACCCTAGACTTCTACATCTTGAGTCGTATCTTCCAAGGTTACAAACCCTTCTATTTATAACCTGCATCCCAACAAGATTTGGGCTTCAAAATGCAGCAGAGAGACTGCTCACAAATCTGCAAAATAAACTCCAATAAAATAGGTCTTCAATCCAAAGTTTCCTATTATATCTCCATAATTAGAAACAGCAGAAAATCCGAAAAACCAACAAATAAACACAATCCAAAAATGCTTTGGATGCCACATAGGACAACATAATATTCCCAGAGTATTCTGCATCTGTTAAATCATAACAGAATTTAACTGTCCAGCTCAGCACAGGCGCGATGTCGAAAGATTCAGCATAGGACATCTTATCCGACATGTTGCTCCAGATGATGAGAACTTCTCATCTCAACATGTCTCAGCATACAACAGGACTTCTTGCTTAACCTGTTCTTCTAAGCAAGTAATCACGTCCTATTAAACATATTGTTGTCAGACTTCAAAAAATACGCAGCAAATAAAACCAAACTTAACATAATGTTCTGTCAACAGATGTTAGGACATCGTGTTTGACATCAGCACAAATTCCTGCAACACTTAAGTACCTTAACATAACCAGAATGTTAGTAACTCATCATACATAACATCAACATTGTTTTACCAAAATTGTAGCCAATTACAAGAACTAACAAACTGTATTTCCTCTATGCCGTTGGAAAAGAGAATATCCTCCTGACTAAATATCTTTTTATTCCTCCGACGCCATATTGACCAAACACCCACGAACCATATTACTAGCATCCTTTCCATTTGCACTCTCCCTCCATTACAGATACTTGCAAATTGATGAAAATTTTGAACCACTGAATTATGCATAACAAAATCAAAACCGAGCCAATCTAGGATCTCGCTCCATGTCAACCAAGCCAACGGACATTCAAAGAAAATGTGAGCAACATTTTCCTCTTCTCCGCAGCTGAACGGACAGGAATTTTGAGATACTACTAGACAGCCCCTCCTGATTAAGTTATCTATACTGGGAATTCTATTTTGCCAAATTCGCCAAACCAAAATCAAGACTTTTAATGGAACGATCTTATTCCAAACTTCTTTCAAATCCTTATTTTCTCCAATTTCAGCCAGCACTCCTTCCATAATAACCGAGTACGCCTCTTTAACCGAATACGGTTTCAGTCTCCAGCACCATTTATCTGACATATTTTCCTTAAGAACTATGTTACTCACCTTGTTTTTTATTTCTATTACAGTCATGCTAATTTCCTCATTTGAATTACTAATCCTTAAATTCCTCCACCCTAAGTTAAAATCCTGATACCATATCAGAATTGTACAGTACCAACGTAATTCATTATTAGATAGGAAAATGTGTACTCCACTTAATGATTGCGCATGAAGGAATATTACACTATGTATACAATGTAATAACAGTAACAATCAAATAAAGAAAATAAAATCCATATTAGAGATAATAATATCTACTGTTGTATTAAAGGGAGTGAAAGATGGACCAGGACCAAGAGCTTGTTGATACCATTTGTGAAATATTAAAAGTCCTATTCATTGATTTGATTCTTCAAATACTTACAAAAATAATCGTTCTATTGATTCTCAACAATTATGAGTAATTATTTATAATAATTATGATTAATCATGAGAAATAATTAGGGGTAGAAATAGACTAGGTCAAGCTAGGCTTTGCTGAGCCTAAGCCTGGCCTATTAAAAAAAATGAAGCCTAAGTTTGACATGTAATCTGTCATAGGCTTATTTTAGGCCTAAGTCTGCCCTTTTCGAAGACCTGATTAGTCTATTAGCCTACATAAAAGCCTATTTATTTTAGACATATGTGAATAACAAATTCAAATAATGTTTAAATAGATTTACAAACTAAAAGACCAATGAGACTAAAAGTTTATTTGCATTGACTTATTTTAAGTTACTTATTATCATAAGTTTTGTGAGACTATTTGTTTAAGTGAACCTATGAAATCAATTTATGACATTGTTCATAAGGTGTTTTCATCTTACTTTCATAAATTCTCCAAAATAACCAAATTGTATTTATGTAATTTAATTCAAAAGACAAAACATAACATATTGATAACAAAGAAGTTATTCATATTTATTTACATATGACAGTCTGATAGACTTAAAAAGTTTTTTCTATGGTATGTGGCTTAGTCTTTTTAAATAAATAGACTTATAAAAAATTCTAGGTTGTGTCTATTTAAAAAAAAAAATCCGACCTAGTCTGAGCCTATGAAGGCTAAGCCGTAGACCTCTGTTAGTAGGCATAACATATTTCCACCTCTACTAATAATTTATAATAATTACATTTACTTATTCTTACCGTTCATAATCATTTTTAATAATCAAATTTACTTATTCAAATATTTATAAAGTATTTTCTGAAACCTTAATATGTGTTATACATTTATTAAAATTCAAATTTAAATTTTTTGAATTATAAACATTATTTTTTAAAAATATTAAGAAATAAAATTTACGATCAAACAAAGTCTTTTAAAACTATCTTAAAGAAAAAGGGATACATGTTCAAGGTGGATTTCACACAAGCATATGATTGTGTTAATTGGAGATTTATGATAAAGATGATGGAGACAATGAATTTTAATCACACATGGATTGAATGGATTAAAGGAATCATTTGCAACAACTATGTTTCTGTCATGGTGAATGGAAGCCCAACCAGAGATTTTAAGACACATAAAGGTCTTCAACAAGGGGATCCACTCTCCCCTTTTCTGTTCATTCTGGTTACTGAATGCCTAACATTAATGGTTAAGAATGCAGTAAGGAACAACTTATACAAAGGCATATGTATAGGAGGGGAAAAGTATGTGAACATTTTACAGTTTGCTGATGACACATTGTTATTGTGTGATGAAAGTTGGACCAATTTGTGGTCAATCAAGTCAATATTAAGAGGTTTTGAAATAATATCAGGATTAAAGGTGAATCATAGCAAAAGTAATCTGATTGGAATAGGGATTGAAAGAAGAATGATGATTGCTGCTTCAGAATTCTTGGCCTGTAAAATAGGAAGTGTTAGGTGCTAGAAAGTGTTAATATTTAGATTAGTTTTTAGCACCTTTTTGTGAGCTTTATGTGTAAATCCATGCCTTTTCCCATTGTTTCCGTTTATAACCGTTTTCTAGTTAATTTCATTATTTGTCGTATCTATCTATCTTTTGTGTTTTTATTGCAGATTTTTACATGGAAGGGTGTGGAATGGAGCCTCGAGGATCCCACAAAAATAGTTTGAAGAAATTTGGATTTTTAGAGCATGCTTTGAGCGCGCTCAGAGCGCTCCCAGCGCGAGGATGGAATGACTTACAGTATTTTGCGCGCTCAGCGGGCTTATAAGCGCGCTCAGCGCGTCCAGGCGGTTTAACTTTTAAGTTAAGCGCGCTCAGCGGGCGTCTGCGCGCTCAGCACGCTTCGCGTCACTCAGCCCCCTTATAAAGTGGTTTTGATCAGATTTTTTGGACATTCACTATTACATTCTGAGATAAAAATATATTACACTGTAGCATTTCATTTGTGGAAGATAAAAAGCATCATTTTGTCAATAAAATCGTCGTTGATGCTCGTTTCTTTTCTACCGATTCTTGTTGATCAAGCTACCATGAATATGTGTAGCTAATTTCTTTTTTGTGTCAAGGTTAGATGTAGGTAAGCCTTTCCTTTGTATGTATATGGCTTGATTCTAGTTTGTGAACTCTTAGATGATGAATGTATGGTGAAAAACCTTGTTTTTATGTTTACTCTTTGTGTTGGTTCATGATTGAGAAATATGCTCCAACTCTTTACCTAGGTTTTTCATCCATCAAATGTATATTGGCTAGAGATAGCAATGTGTGTTGATGTTCATAAATATTGAACTCTAATGTTGTCATTTTGATAGTTTGTGTGAGAAATCAACAAAGGATCAAAATGGTAAAACTCACAATATGTGTTAGAGATAAACATATTGAGAGGATATGTGATTGTATTTATCATTTAACCGAGTTCATTAGCTTTATCGATTATATACGTGCAAAGTGGTTTGTCGAACCCTAATCTTGACATATTTTTATAAACCGTTAAAACAATCCTTTACCGCTTTTAATTAACTTTGAATGCAACCGTTGCGAAAACAACCTAAAACCCCTTGTTACTTTAAAGTTTGAAACGTTACGACTGTCGAACGGCGGTAATATCACGAACAATCTCTGTGGAACGATAACACTAAACCCGAACTCTATTTGTATTCACACAAATTGGCGCCGTTGCCGGGGATTGTTATTTGATATTGCAAGCATTGCAATAGTTGTGAAGTTTTAGACTTGTTAAAAATTTTCTTGTGCTTGTTGATTTGTTTTGTTTAAGTGTGTAGACTTTGTTTATGCGAGGGCAACTACCGGCGGACCAACTTCTTTTCGATCCTGAGATTGAAAGAACCGCTCGTAGGCTCAATAGCAGAACTAGACGGAGGAGGCAACTTGCGAGACAAAGACAAGGGCAAGAAGGAAGTTCTACTACAACACAACCACCACCATTCACACCAATCATGGCGCAACCACCTCCACCTCCCGCATCCACACCTTGTGTGAACAGTCCACGACATACCGCTCAGTTTGCCAACAACAATCAAGGAAGGTAAGCCGAGATGAAAACTGGAACTTTGAACTTGTTGTATGGAAGTCCATTCACCGGAATGGACCATGAAGACCCTTTTGCATTTCTCACAAAATTCTATGAGATCGGTGTAGATCAAGCACAAGAGTTACCTCTCTTTAAAAGATTATTTCCGCATGCTTTGCTTGGCAAGGCAAAGGATTGGTACCTCGATCAAACTCCAGCCGTGATGACCGATTGGAATGTCTTGGAGGAAAAATTTATTGAACGGTTCTTCTCTCATAACCGTTTCATGGAGTCAAAAACAGCAATTTCAGTGTTCTCTCAAGGCACTAATGAATCCCTCAATGAAGCATGGGAAAGATTCAAGTCCATGCTTCGCAAATGTAAAGGTCACGGGTTTGATGAGTTAACACAAATTCATATCTTCAAGAATGGTCTCCAACCGAATTGTAAGACTTTGTTGGATGCCACTGCGGGAGGAAGTTTGATGGCAAAGAATGCCGAGGAAGCAACTGATATTATCAATAGAATGGCTCTAAACGATCTTCAAAGTCAAAGCCGTGGCAACTCTCAAAAGAAGCCCGGTGTTCTTGAATTGGGAACTAACGATGCAATCCTCGCGCAAAACAAGCTTATCTCTCAACAAGTGGAGCTTTTGACTCAACAAATCAAAGAAATGAAGGAGCCGAGCAAAAGTAAGCAAGTAGCTTGTTGCGAACTTTGTAAAGGGGAGCATGACACCGGATTTTGTCCTCCTCCGGGTTTTGAAGAAGTGAACTATATGGTAAATCAAAGGGATTATCAAGGTAGACAACAACAACCTTACCAACAACACAATTCTCAACAAAATTATCAAGGAAATCAAGGATTTCAACCGCGAGCAAATTATCAAAATAATCAAGGTTATGGTGCCGGTCCTTCAAACCGACAAAATCCGTATCAACCTCCACCACCTCCGGTTGCTAGCTCTAAATTGGAAGACACTTTGACTCAATTCATGCAAATGTCTATGGCCAATCAAAAGAGTAGTGATGCGGCGATTAAGAATCTTGAAAACCAAGTGGGGCAACTTGCCAAGCAAATTTCCGAACAACAATCGGGTCCTTCCTTTTCCGCGAATACTCAAGTGAATCCTAAGGAGCATTGCAAGGCGATTGTTACTAGAAGTAGGAAGGAGTAGGAGAAAGAAAAGGAGGAAAAAATGGAGGAAGAAAAACTTGATGGTCTTGTGGAGGATTGTAGTGATGAGGAAGTAGTTGAAAATAAACGTGAAAGTGAAGGTGTAGTTGAAAATAAAAGTAATGACATGGTTGAAGTTGAAAATAATAGTGGTGAGGAGTTGAAGAAAAAAGAGAGACTTAGGAGAGTAAAGAAGGGAAAGGAATTAGTGAGCGCTATTCCGATCCAAAACTTACCATATCCTCATGCTCCTTCAAAGAAGGAAAATGAGAGGCACTATACGCGGTTCATGGACATCTTCAAGCAATTACAAGTTAACATTCCGTTTGCCGAAGCTTTGGAACAAAGACCAAAGTATGTAAAGTTCATGAAAGACATTCTCACGAAGAAGTGGAGGTATTCGGAACCGGAAACTATTGTTCTTGACGCGAGTTGTAGTGCAATCATCCAAAGAACTCTTCCTAAAAAAGAAGTTGATCCGGGGCGTGTGACTTTGCCGGTTACCATTGGTGACGTCTATGTTGGAAAGGGCTTAATTGATTTGGGCTCAAGCATTAATCTTATCCCTTTGTCCATTGTAAAGAAGCTTGGGAACATTGAGATGAAAGCCATTCGTATGACTTTGCAATTGGCCGACAAGTCCACAACTCACCCTCATGGGTTAGCTCAAGATGTCTTGGTAAAAGTTGACAAATTTTTCTTCCTGGTTGATTTTGTTGTTATCGATATGGAGGAAGATGAAGATGCACCTTTAATTCTTGGCCGACCTTTCATGAAAACCGCCAGTATGATGATTGATGTGGATGACGGTTTAATGAAGGTGAGGGTTCAAAATGAAGAGGTTTGTTTTGATCTTTTCGAAGCTATGAAACATTCAAAAGATAAACATGATAGTTTTCGGATCGATGCAGTTGAAGAAGCAACTGTGGAGGTTTCTAAGCATGTACATGAAATCTCTCCTTTGGAAATGGCTCTTAATGATTCTTTTGAAGTATTTTCCGAAGAAGAAGAAGAAAGAGCTCTTGAAGAGTGCTTAAAAGAGCTTGAATCCCTCAAAGAGTTGCAACCTTGCGAGGTAGAACCGGAAGAGTTAAAAAAGGATGTGAAAGTTGAGAATTCACCACTTGAATTGAAGGTCTTGCCTTCCAATTTAAAATACGCTTATCTTGATGACGGTGGTAACAAGCCGGTTATCATTAGTAACGTGTTGTCCAAAAAAGAGGAAGTCCGTCTAATTCATGTTTTGAAGAAAAACCAAGATGCTATAGGTTGGGTCCTTTCCGATTTAAAAGGAATTAGCCCGGCTTATTGCATGCATCGTATCTTGATGGAAGAAGATTTCAAGGAGGTAGCTCAACCGCAACGCCACTTGAACCCAACAATGAAAGAGGTGGTGAGAAAAGAAGTGGTTAAGCTATTGGAAGCCGGTATGATTTACCCGATTTCCGATAGCCCGTGGGTTAGTCCAGTCCATGTTGTACCAAAAAAAGGAGGAATGACCGTGATTCGTAACGAAAAAAATGAGTTGGTCCCGATAAAAACAGTGACGGGGTGGAGGATGTGCATTAATTATAGACGCCTCAACACCACGACAAGAAAAGATCATTTTCCATTACCGTTTATGGACCAAATGTTAGAGAGGTTATCCGGGCAACAGTTCTATTATTTTTTGGACGGATATTCGGGGTATAACCAAATTGCGGTTGACCCGGTGGATCATGAGAAGACGGCCTTTACGTTTCCCTTTGGTATTTTTGCGTATCGTAAGATGCCTTTTGGTTTATGTAATGCACCGGCAACTTTCCAACGGTGCGTTCAAGCAATCTTCTCCGACCTAATAGAAAAGACAATGGAAGTGTTCATGGATGACTTTTCCGTTTTTGGAGGTTCGTTTGATTTATGCTTGACAAATTTGGAAACTGTTCTAGAGAGGTGTGTGAAGACAAACCTAGTGTTGAATTGGGAGAAGTGTCACTTTATGGTGACGGAGGGAATTGTGCTCGGCCACAAAGTTTCGTCCAAAGGCCTTGACGTTGATAGAGCGAAAGTTGAAGTGATAGAGAAGTTGCCTCCTCCAACCAATGTAAAAGGAATCCGAAGTTTCCTTGGGCATGCCGGATTTTATCGGCGTTTTATCAAAGACTTTGCAAAGGTGGCTAGACCATTGAGCAACTTGCTAAGCAAGGACCAGGTATTTCTTTTTGACGATGAATGTCTTCGCGCTTTCGAAATTTAAAAAGAAAAGTTAGTTACCGCTCCAATAATAATCGCTCCAAATTGGACCAAAAATTTTGAACTTATGTGCGATGCGAGCGATTATGCTGTTGGAGCAGTACTTGGCCAGAGGAAGGAAAAAAATTTCCATGCCATACACTATGCAAGTAAGGTTTTAAATAAGGCACAAGTTAATTATGCCACAACCGAAAAGAACTACTTGTTATTGTGTATGCGCTTGAGAAATTTAGATCCTACCTCATCGGGTCTAAAGTTGTTGTTTACACCGACCATTCGGCGATCAAGTATTTGCTAACCAAACCAGATTCGAAGCAAAGGCTCATCCGATGGATCCTTTTATTACAAGAGTTCGATTTAGAAATAAAAGATAAAAAGGGATCGGAAAATTTGCTGGCGGATCACTTGTCTCGCCTTGTGAATGTTGAGGTCACCATTGCTGAAAAGGAAATCCAAGAGGAATTTCCTGATGAAAAACTTTTCAAAGTCCAAGTTAGGCCTTGGTTTGCAGATTTTGCTAACCATAAGGCTACTGGTTGGGTGCCCGAAGACCTAACTTGGAACCAAAAAAGGAAGTTCCTTTCGGATGCTAGTTATTACGTATGGGACGACCCGTATTTATTTAAGTTAGGAAGTGACAACCTTTTGAGAAGGTGTGTCACGAGTGATGAGGCTCAAAGCATTCTTTGGCATTGCCACAACTCGCCGTATGGAGGCCATTTTAATGGTGCGAGAACGGCCACTAAAGTCCTTCAATCGGGCTTTTATTGGCCTTCTCTTTTTAAAGACGCACATCTCCATGCCAAAAGTTGTGACATGTGCCAAAGAACTGGTGGAATTGGACAACGAGATGAAATGCCTCTCCAAAACATACAAGAGGTAGAAATTTTTGATTGTTGGGGCATCGATTTTGTTGGTCCATTTCCACCATCTTTTGGAAATGAGTATATGTTGGTAGCCGTTGACTACGTTTCGAAGTGGGTTGAGGCGATTGCCTCACCGAGGGCTGATGGCAAAACGGTGATAAAATTTTTAAAGAAATATATATTTTCCCGTTTTGGCACTCCTCGGGTGCTCATTAGCGATGGTGGGTCGCACTTTTGTAATACACCTCTCGAAAATGTCTTAAAACACTATGGTGTATCACATAAGGTGGCGACCCCTTACCACCCGCAGTCGAATGGTCAGGCGGAGGTATCCAACCGTGAGATAAAAAGAATCCTTGAAAAAACCGTGTCTAGTTCAAAAAAGGATTGGTCACAAAAATTGGATGAGGCTTTGTGGGCATATCGCACTGCTTACAAAGCTCTAATTGGTCTAACTCCGTTTCAATTTGTTTATGGTAAAACTTGCCATTTACCGGTTGAATTGGAGCACAAGGCCTTGTGGGCCTTAAAAATGCTGAATTTTGACAAGGACTTGGCCGGGACCAAAAGAAAAGTGCAACTTCTTGGGCTGGAAGAAATGCGTAATGCCGCATACCACTCAAGCTGGTTGTATAAAGAAAAAGTGAAAAAGTACCACGACAAGAAGCTCCGGCAAAAGGACTTCAAGGCCGGACAATTGGTATTGCTGTTTAACTCTCGGTTAAGACTCTTTCTGGGAAAATTAAAGTCCAAGTGGTCTGGGCCTTTTCGTGTGAAGGAAGTGAAGGATTTTGGAGCAGTTGTTATCGAAGACCTGGAAATGAAGGACTCTTGGACCGTAAACGGTCAGCGTCTAAAAATTTATCTTCTAGGGAATTTCGGTCGAGCTTCCAGTACTGTTCTCCTTGATGTTCTTAATTGAGCATCTTGGACCGTCGAGCTTAGCCGACGTTAAACAAGCGCTCATTGGGAGGCACCCCAACACTGTAAGCTTTTATCGTCTTTACTAGTGAATTTGCTTTTTAGACATGGTTTGTGAAAAATTGATGTTGTATGATGTTTAGGGTGATGTTTTGAATGTGTGGATGATGTCTTTTTGCTGCTGGGAGAATTTTTGATTTTGCTCTGCGCGCTCAGCGCGCTCTTGAAAAAATGAACCTGTACTTCCAGAGGCTAGCCCGCTCAGCGCGCTATTTGCCCGCTCAGCGCGGGTTGCAATTTTTGAAAAAAAAATATTTGAATTTCTGGGCCCACCATGATGTACCCGGCTCAGGTTAATGTTAAAGTGGCTAGGGTTTGACAACCTTGCCTCTTTTTCTCATTTCCGTCATTTTTCCTCCATTTTCTCTCCTTCAAAATTTTCCAAAAATTTCCTTGGATTTTCTCTCCTCTACATCATCTCCCTTTCATTTTCTGCTGACCATCATCATCATCAAGCATTGTAAGTTTTTGTTTTAGCAATATTTTCATTTTTCAATTAGAAACCCATTTTTGGGACATTTTTAGTAATTATTGGATGTTCATGTTCTTCTTCTTTCCTTTGCCTCTGCAATGATGAATTTTTATGTAAGAGTTTACTGAGTATGCTTGCATGTTGTTAGTAGTTAGAATTATGGAAATTAGGGTATGAAATTTTAGACTTAGGGTTTGTAGAAAGGTTAATTTGCTTTGATTTTTGATGTTTAGTTCTCTGTAACAGGCTGTGTAGTGAAATTAGGGGTTGTGTCTATCTGTTTGAGCCATCTGTGCAGATGGGGGTTTTTCTGCATTTCGCAGAGCCCGCTCAGTGCGCTCAGCGCGCTCTGAGATTTGCAGAAAAATTCCCCCTTTTCCCAACTCTGTTCTGCTATATTGTCATTGTTCTTATTACTGTTTACATAATTTAGGAATTTTAGCTTGCTGTTGTCACTAACTTGTGGTACTATTTTGTTTGTACGTTGTTTTTCTTTTGTGTTTTTCAGATGTTAGGAAGAAAGAAGCAGCGTGTTAGTTCGACGTCGAATCCTAACCGAAGAGCTCCCGCTGGCCATTTTGATTCAATTGGTTTTGTGGGCCTCGAGCAACAACAAAGATATGTGGAGCTTGAAAAAAGATCAATATGGCCGGACAGGTTAATCATGATTGATCCTGATGGTCCACATAGGAACATGAGTCATTTTGTGCAGGGTGGGCCATGGGATAAGCTTGGTTCTCCCTTCCCTGAGTACAACATTGACATTGTTAGGGAGTTCTATGCTAATGCATTGCCGGCTGATGGTGTGACGTTCACTTTTCAAACATGGGTTCGGGGGAAGGTAATAAATTTCTCGAGGGAATCCATCAATACCTATCTTGGGGGACCACCTCAGCTGGGGGAAGATGATTTATGTGATTTTTCACGGACGTTGGCTCGGCGGAACTGGAATGCCGACCAACTTAGGGAGTCTTTGTTCAGAGAGGGGGGCACTTACATTTTAAGTGTTACTGGTGTGCCGATAAAGTTTGCTAGGAGGGTGTTGGATTCTGTCACTCAGCTTGTCATGTCGGTTGTTCTATACAACCTTCAACCGAGAAGCCACACCTCATCTATTTCCATGGAGACCGCGGCTCTAATTTTTCATTTGTGCACAGCGGGACATACCGTGGACTTTGGGCGGATTATTTCAAATGAATTGAAGAGAACTGCCACCAGTGGTACACCACTTGGAGACCGTGTGGCTTGCGTTCTCATTTATCCAGGTTTGATTATGGCTTTATGCCATGAGGCACAAGTTGCATTGCCTTCCCACTCGAATGTGAAGCTCCAGATTGTTGATGATAACTATGTCACTCGTCATTGTATGGGGGCGATTGATTTTGAGCAGGCTGTCCCTGTAGCTGCTGCTGCTCCTGCTCGTGGCCGTGGGCGCGGACGCAGGCACGCTTTTGATCCGAGTGCTGAGGCCAATTGGGCCATGCACGAGGCTCATCAGCGAGCTTTGTTATTTATGCATGACTCTATGATGCAATTGCAGCTGCAGATTCGGGAGCCACATGGGGACCACCGGCTGAGGACTCGCGAGGAACTCATTGCTTATGCTCGTTGGCCTGAGGGCAGGCCTGGTTTTCCGGAGGGGGCAGGCGACCGTGATGACGATGGCGGTGATGATGGAGTGGATAACTCTAGTTCTGACTGACGTTGGGGTTTGACTAGTCTTTTATGTTATTTTGTTTTGTTTTTATTATGTTACTTGGTATAACTATTATGGTTGGATTTTTGTATTGACTACTAGGAATTTTGTAGTCTCCATCCGGGCGGATGTGAGTTTTGAATTTTGTGTTAAAATTTTTTTGGTTGATTTAATGAATTTAACATCCGGGTGGATGTTGTTTTATGTTTATATGGTTAGTTTGGATAGAAATTTTTGTTGTTTGCCAACTTTATTTTTTTTAAAGGTAATGGATGGTTGAAGCAAGTGTGTTTCTTTGAACATTAAGTGTGCACTTCACCTTTCATTGATGGTGATGATATAAGTCTAAGTTGGTGCACACAAAGGTACTCTGTTTTGTGCTTAGTAGAATGTTAGTATGTTTTTGAACTTTGTGCTTCACATGATTTTCAAGCTTTTCTTCATTTTGCATTTTTGTTCATTTTGGAATCAATTAGGACACAACCACAAATGTGAGTCCCTCCATTGTTCATAAATATTGAGTGATTTTGTAATTGTTGTTTAGCTCGTATGATTCATGTTTAATCTTTTATTCATGTGCAAACCGTTGAAACATTGAAATGATCTAGGCAATTTTTGATTATGAGAAAAAACACCAATCCATATAACCTTAAATTTTACCTTATGAGAGGTGTGAGCACTTGCTAGCCATGTTAAGCCTTGAATTGGAATGAATCTTGTATCTACCCGTCATTTGATCAAAAGAATGCGCTTTATAGTGGGTTGTTGATGCTAAATGAAAATCATTGTGATTCATTCTAGTTCTTTTGTTTTTACACTTAACCCTTTGTTTGAACGTACTTTTGAAGAACATTGCCCATTAATTATATTATGGTTTAAAGTTGGGGAGAGTTGTGCTAGTTTGTTGAAAAGAAAATGGAGTGGTGAATTGGTGCCTCTTGTAAAGAAAGAAAGAAACTTGAAGCACTATTATGTGCTATGCTTTGAACTCCTAAGGGAGTTGTTTGAAAAGAAAATGAAAGAGTGCACCATAAGAAAAGAATAGAAAAGAAAAGAAAGGTTTGATTTGAATTGTTATGAGGTTTGTCTAAGTGGGTTATTGGCATGTTCTTCATTTGTTGATAATTTTTGTTAACCACTTTGATTCATTGGCCTTTTTACAAATATCCATTTCTTGTTTAACCTTGCCTAGTTACAACTTTAGAAGCCCTTAAGTGATCTTTGTTTCCTTGGTTTTCTTGTTGAATTGATTTGATGAATGCATGAATTGTTCTGGATGCTGACACTTTTGCTATGAGTGTGTTTTGTCCCTTGGATATATTGAGCTAGGCTCATTCGAATAAAGTAGGTGATTCTAATTTGAGCATTTGTTGCTTATGAATTGTGCTTGTTAATTATGTTTAGAATTTAGTTCATTTACATATTTTCATTCTTCGTAAGGACGAATGATACTTGCGTGCGTGTTTATTTGGTTTGAACCATTATTTTTTGTTGGTGTTTGTTCCCTGTTTTCCGCTTGCTTCTATTCTAAATTATCTTCGTTTGAGGGCAAACAAAGAGACAAGTTGGGGAGAGTTGTTAGGTGCTAGAAATTGTTAATATTTAGATTAGTTTTTAGCACCTTTTTGTGAGCTTTATGTGTAAATCCATGCCTTTTCCCATTGTTTCCGTTTATAACCGTTTTCTAGTTAATTTCATTATTTGTCGTATCTATCTATCTTTTGTGTTTTTATTGCAGATTTTTACATGGAAGGGTGTGGAATGGAGCCTCGAGGATCCCACAAAAACAGTTTGAAGAAATTTGGATTTTTCGAGCATGCTTTGAGCGCGCTCAGCGCGCTCCCAGCGCGAGGATGGAATGACTTACAGTAGCTTGCACGCTCAGCGGGCTTATAAGCGCGCTCAGCGCATCCAGGCGGTTTAACTTTTAAGTTAAGCGCGCTCAGCGGGCGTCTGCGCGCTCAGCGCGCTTCGCGTCACTCAGCCCCCTTATAAAGTGGTTTTGATCAGATTTTTTGGACATTCACTATTACATTCTGAGTTCAAAATATATTACACTGTAGCATTTCATTTGTGGAAGATAAAAAGCATCATTTTGTCGATAAAATCGTCGTTGATGCTCGTTTCTTTTCTACCGATTCTTGTTGATCAAGCTACCATGAATATGTGTAGCTAATTTCTTTTTTGTGTCAAGGTTAGATGTAGGTAAGCCTTTCCTTTGTATGTATATGGCTTGATTCTAGTTTGTGAACTCTTAGATGATGAATGTATGGTGAAAAACCTTGTTTTTATGTTTACTCTTTGTGTTGGTTCATGATTGAGAAATATGCTCCAACTCTTTACCTAGGTTTTTCATCCATCAAATGTATATTGGCTAGAGATAGCAATGTGTGTTGATGTTCATAAATATTGAACTCTAATGTTGTCATTTTGATAGTTTGTGTGAGAAATCAACAAAGGATCAAAATGGTAAAACTCACAATATGTGTTAGAGATAAACATATTGAGAGGATATGTGATTGTATTTATCATTTAACCGAGTTCATTAGCTTTATCGATTGTATACGTGCAAAGTGGTTTGTCGAACCCTAATCTTGACATATTTTTATAAACCGTTAAAACAATCCTTTACCGCTTTTAATTAACTTTGAATGCAACCGTTGCGAAAACAACCTAAAACCCCTTGTTACTTTAAAGTTTGAAACGTTACGACTGTCGAACGGCGGTAATATCACGAACAATCTCTGTGGAACGATAACACTAAACCCGAACTCTATTTGTATTCCAACAGGAAGCAACCTGTTTAAATTCTTGGGTCTGTGTGTGGGAGGAAAACACAATAACATATCTTTCTGGAATCCTGTAATAGAAAGCATCAAAGCTAAACTGGCATCATGGAGAGGTAGACAGTTATCAATAGGAGGGAGGGTGACTCTAATAAATTCTGTCATAACTAATTTACCTGTACATTATCTGTCTTTCTTTTTGGCTCCAACCACAGTTATTAAGAAGATTAAGGCAATTCATAGAAACTTTTTGTGGGCTGGAGATGGTGATAGGAAGTGTATAGCATGGGTCAGATGGCCTTCAGTATGCAAGCCTAGAAACAAAGGTGGCCTGGGAGTAAAAGATGTAGCAGTGTTCAACAGGGCATTAGTCTCAAAATGGATCTGGAGAATAGAAGAGGAGAAGGAATCAGTTTGGAAAGAAATTATTATGTCCAAATATGGGAATGACATCCAACAACAACATTTTATCCTGCACAATATCATAAAATCAAGATATGAATCAAGATGGTGGAAAGATCTAAAATGGCTTGCTTGTCATTCCAACAACAAAGGAATTTACAATTTGTTAAAGTGGCAGGTTGGGAATGGAAGTAAAACACAGTTCTGGCATTCTAGATAGCTTGGAGGCAAGGCACTGAAATTTCAATACCCTGAAGTATACCAAATATCAGGAAATAAAGATGCATTTGTCAATGAATGTGGAAATTGGGTGGATGATATTTGGGTATGGAATCTTAGAAACTCAAATGTAATAGGCAATGAAAATGAAGGTGATCAGGAAATTGAAATCTTGACAATTGTGGAGGAAGCATGCCTTAACAGACAGGTAGAGGATAATGTTTTATGGCCTAATGGGCCGGATGGCAGGTTCAGTGTAAAGGGGAGTTATCTGGGAATGATCAACAACAATAACAATGATAGAGATGAGGAAGTCAGCCCTGAATTAGAAATGGCTTTGGGTGTTCTTTGGAAAATTAAAGTGCCTCTAAAAGTCAAATTGTTTGGTTGGAGAATGCTACTTGACAGGTTGCCTACTAGAAAGGTTTTAACAGAACGAGGGATTATAGCAGACACTCATCAGCAGGTTTGTGTCTTCTGTTTTCAAGAGATTGAGGACATATCTCATGTATTCTTCACTTGTAGTAAAACAATTCAATTGTGGGAGGAGATGGAAAGCTGGTTGGGAGTTTATCTACCATTTAATGGGAATAGCAATGAGACTTTAATTCATTGGGCTGGTAAACAAGGAATAGGAAATCTACTCACTTTTATGTGGCTAGTGGGCTGTTGGAACATCTGGAACTACAGGAACCAAATATTGTTCAGGGATGCATTTGCTGAACCCAAAGAGATGTTTTTCACTGTTGTTAGTACATCTTGGAATTGGAGTATTCTTCACAACAAGAATAACAAGAGAGAAGAATTTTATTCCTGGTTCAAAAGGCCTGTGGAACTATTATAAGTAGTTAGGAGTAGTAGTAGGTTGGAAGGTTTTGTGTGCAGTAATGCTGGGATATTAAGTTGGTTTAGAAATTTGTGTACCTGAGACATTCATTTATCAGGTAGGTCACTAAACTGGTGTAATTTCCTGTAATAATAGGTTTGGATATTGGGCTGTATTGGCCTTTAATACATTTGCTTATTTAAAAAAAAAAAAAACTATCTTAAAAATCGTTACAATTTACAATTATATAAAGTTTTTTTTTAATTTCATCATATTTATTTGACGAAAACAATCTTTTAAAATCTCAATTAAATATACTCCATTAATAATTGTGGTTAAAAGCAACTAATTGGCTTCCAATCATTTGCCATTATAAGGAAAACCGCATCATGCTTCAATTAATTTAAAATACTAAGACATTTTGCTTCTTTTGGTTAAGATTTTTAAAGATTACATATAAAATTAAAAGTATTAAAAGATTTATACTTTCTCATAAAACAGTTTAATTGGTAGTTGTATAGAGATATCAAATGCAATGACGCAGGTTTGAATCTATGACACCTCATTTGTTTATCTCTAATAAAATGGACTTTAACCATTAAACGACTTAAAAAAAACATTTACGCAAACATTATATCACAGAAAATATAAAACATTATTTCCAACAAACATAATATATCACTAAAAATATAACATACTAATTTAGGGAAACAAACTTGCCCAATTATTATTTAAACAAAACATCTCAATAACAGTGATAATAATAACAAAGGCACTCAATCTACTCATTTTGCATAACATTTTATAATATCGGTTGAAATTCACATGATTTTAATTCATGTTGGTCACATTTCTAAGCCAAATGTAACTGTGAATTTCAACTTATAACAATGCAAAGTGTTAGAGAATGCAATGTTAACCATTATCATACTAAAAATAACTACTATATAATATGCATACATATTTATTCATCAACGACACAAAGTCTTTTTTAAAATCATTAAACACATTTAAATTTAGGGGGAACGGTTTTTTGACAAGCACTGATGATCAAGCTGAGGTCAAGAGGTATGTTTACGTTGATTCCAAGCACATTCGCCTTAAGTGCGGTACAAAGACACACTGCAGCTTCCAAATCAACCAAACCATCAATTAATGCACAACATTTACTACCAAGCGGAGGTTTTCCAATATTAATCAATCCTAAAAGATCAACACAAATCCCAAACTTTAAGGTGTCTATGGGGCATTGACCTTGGGATGAAGGTGGAGAAGCAGTAGGTGAAGATGTTGGGTTTGGTGATGGTGGAGAACCCTGAGCATTAGTGAATGTTGAGTAAGAAAGAAGAGATAGGACTAAAACTGTGGAAGAGAATTTGTTGAAAGCCATGACTATTGTTTCTTAAATGTAGCAATATGTATTGATTGAGGTTGGATATGTGAACTCTTATTTATAGGAAAAAAAGTGTGAGGTGGCGTTAGCTAGAAATCTAATTGATGATGAGAATGCTCAACAATCACAAAAAAGAATTTTGGTACAAAACAATCACAAATTAGATTGATGGTGACAATGCTCAAATATCACAATTTTTACGTACTTGTTTGTTATTCATATTAAAGAGTAGCTTTGCTTATGTATGTGTGAAGAAAAAAGAGTGAAAGTTACTTACTTATGGCAGTTTATTTTGAATTTAAAAAATTTTTTTTTTTTGTATTTTCAATATATATATATATATATATATATATATATATATATATATATATATATATATATATATATATATAATGTTTTTCAAATTATTAAAATAAAATTTAAATTTATTTTTTATAAATTAAAAGATTAAGTTTGACATTTTATGACATAAATATGCAATATTGAAAATAAAAACATAATCGAAATTACAATTTTTTCAGAAAAATAATAATTTTTTATGAAAAATGTTTGAAATAATTTTAAAATTAAATTATTTTTTGAATTTTTAATATTAAACATTATAGTAAAACGATTACATGCCTAAAAAATTTTAAAAGTAATTATTTAAACTTTTTCATTTGAAATTTTTTTTATATATATATATATATATATATATATTATAAAAAATATTTTTGTTTAAAAAAAATTAAAACCTGTCCTTAATTTAACTTGTTAAATGTGAAGAGCTGAAAGAATCACTGTCTTTGTTAAAACATATTACTAAGTGACCCCACTGCTTCTAGGCTGAACACGCCAATAAGTCATTCCAGATGCATTTACATAGATTCGATAAAACACAAATAAAGCAACTCTTTAGTGAACATTTTGTATAATTGTATGTGACTAGTATATTAAAAAGAGAATCCAACCCCATTTTTTGTGAAATAATTGGAAGATATTAAATCTGAGTCTAAATCACTTATGCCTAAGTTGTCAAGTGGCAAGAGATAAGGAAGCAAATGCATTATTTTAAACAAGATACATTGATAACAGTATTAAGGGTACTCTTGCCCCGATTACAAAATATTGAGTAATATGATTGATTTTTATTGAATGTATTCAATAAACTTTGAAAGATTTTAGCAGGTAATATTCACGAACCCCCTTATACAAAGAAAATATGGTCAACTTCCAACCAAACAACACTACTACGAAAAACTCATTTAAAAACGGTCGGGAATGACATATAATGACGCGGGCGAATGCGTTGTTATGTAGATTGTCGTTGTAAGTTCGTTGTTTCTACAACGGTCTGGAAACCGTTGTTGAAAGGCAGGACGCGCGCCATATATCACAACGGTTATGATAATAAACCGTTGCGATACATACACTTAAGTTCTGGGTTCGAAACCCATCAGTAGCGAATTTATATAAAACATAAATTACTTATGATATCGGTTACAATATATAACCGTTGTTGTAAGTACCCTAAGTTTATTATATTAAATGTAGATTGCTTGTTTTCCAAACACCTCACTAAATAAATATACATGGATTAAATTTGATGAAGATGTCTATAATCTGCAAATTAAACTGTTTTGGAAAACCAACTTAAACAAACCAATGTTGTTTTCTGATTGCATTCGTCTCATCGTGCATTTCACGCTCTTTTACATATATTGTGGTTTATTGATCTGACTCCTTCGATATATCGATATCTTCGATTATAGTTAAATTTCCATAAGATAAACAAGACATTGGATAATCTGCCTCATCTTTGATTTAACGATATTGGAAGATGGCGATGCATGTAAGGAGCGAGATCATTATACCATAATCTATATATAAAAGAACGCGAGATAAATGATGAGAGGCATGCAGTCAGAAAACAACATTGGTTTGTTTAAGTTGGTTTTCAAATACAACTTAATTTGCAGATTATAAGTATCTATGTCAAATTAACTGAATGTATTTTAAGTGAGGGTTAATGAAACAAACAATCTACATAGAATATAATAAACTCAAACAAAATTCTATACCAGATCCAGATATTATAAACTCATATAATACGCTTGCTACTACCAGCAAACTTTATGTGAGGGTTAGTTAAACAAACAATGTAAATAGAATATGATAAACTCAAACAACATTATATACCAGATCCAGAAATTATAAACTGATATAATACGCTTGCTTCCACCAGCATCATCACCCTGTATCATCCCCTTAACCTGAAAGGAAACAAAGCAAACTTCAAAAATGAGCATCCTCAGTTGAAAACAAACCCTAAAACCATAATCCAGTGATGAGTAAAGAGAGGAACAGGAATAACGCACCTTTTAATGAAACTAATCGCGGAACAGGAATCAATTATGATGTTGAACTAGTTTGGGAAGCCATGAAAAAGAAATATAAGGAGGAAGAAGCTTACACAAAAGCTTCATACTTCTTATACTTCTTTTCATTGCTTCTAAAACTAGATAAAGTTTGCTTACACTGTTGTTTCTTCATTTACTAACATCTTGTTCGTGATGCTATGAAGAAAAGGTACAAGGTGGATGAAGTTTCCATCATAACTTCATGCTTCTTATACATTTTTCTATAGCAACACAAACATTATGAAGTTTCCAAAGTATGGTCTTTGTTAAGGTAGTGAAAACGAATCTGAAAAAATGAGAACAATCAACAAAAACAACATGCAACAAACGAGATAATGGGAAATATCTAACAATAGATGGAAGAAGAAGAATACCTTAATGTATGAAGCACAAGATTCACGGCTAATGGTGAAAATGAAGAGAAAAAATGGGTTCTAGGGTTTCACTTTGAAGGCAACGGCGTTACTGTCAATTAACTGAAAGTTATTTCGCTTATATATGGGTAAACTATTTCACAACGGTTAACAATAACAACCGTATAGATATGTATTTATTTATTATAAATATATCACTACGGTTTACCAGAATAACCGTAGCGATAACCCTTTTATCTGTGAATTTTAAAATAAATAAAAACCGTATACATAGGTATTTATTTATTATAAATATATCACTACGGTTAACCAGAAGAACCGTAGTGATAACCCTTTTATTTATGAATTTTAAAATAAATAAAAAAGAAAAGGTGCGCCTTAACTTCTAACTTAATGCATCTGCAGTTTAAACATCAACAATGTAATTCACAATGCATCTGCAGTTTAAACATCAACAATGTAATTCGAACCCTAATTCAACTATTACATTTCATAACAAAGTAAATATTAAACATAAAGGAGACAAAAAAACATAATATCTTGATATTTCCAGAAAATATCTCTGATTTCAATTTGTTCTTCAAATTCTTGTTCTTTTTCTTTAAATCCTCATACATAACCTTCAGATAGCCCACAGCTTCCAACTCTGACTTCATAATGCTCTCATCGTCATTTCCATCTCTTTCTCCCACGTCTTCATCCCATATGAACAAATTACATGTTTCATTGCTCCTCCAAAATGGACATCTCCAAAAAAGCCTTCCTTTATTTTGTCCCTTCTTGCATTGATACGAAACCATACGACCATCACAACCACAAAAATTTCCAGATCGAGATTTTACACTGGAACAAGACGTAGAAACACCTTTGGATGATTTTGTCTTCAAATGTGACATTGCAACACCTTAAAGTAGAACACTTTGTTGTTGTTGTTGTCTTCTTCCCGACAATGGTGACGGCGTTGGTGTTAGGGTTGTTTCAATGGATAAATTGATATATATACATGGTGTTTAAAATACATAAAAAGAAGCTTCAATTTGTAACAAGGGTTTTGATAAATATCCGTCGTGATATCCTTATTAGTTTTTAGTTAAATATTAATAAAACTTAAAAAGGGAGCATTTACATCAAAGGGATAAACTATTTGAGGGCGATGAGGTTCGAACCCATGATAGCTAGATTGTATCACCACAGTTTTCATAAAAATCGTTATTATACCCTTGAGATTTCTAATTAAAATAATGCGCGCGCAACCAGTACGCACTATAAGAACGGTGTATAGGATGCCGTTGTAAACCTGGCGTTGTTGTTTTGCCGTTTTGTAGTAGTGCAATAAGACCAAGAGAAAGCTTACACCTATTTTTGAAGTTTTATAACATTTGATAAAAATTATTTATCAAATTACATGGATTTGTCATCATAAAAAAGAAGGAGATTGTTAGAACAAGTTTGGTTCTACAACTATCCTTAAGTTTTGATGATAACGTAATGTAAGAGAACAGTTTTGTACTCTAACCAGTTTGTTGAGTGTGCAGAAAAATCAGAACAGATCCTGACTATGAAGATGTCCAGATTCAAAACCAAAGAAAAGAAGCGTTCAAACAAATCAACTATGATCTATCAAAGTCAACTCTGATAAAAATCCTTGTGTTATTTATCATTTTGTTTTTATTGTTTTAAGGTGTTGTTTTGGGTTGCGAAAAACTGTTATTCTTGAAAACCAATTCAAACCCCCATTTCTTGTGTTTCTTGCACCTTCAAGGGCTCCGGGTTCGCATAGTTTTGGACCCGGTTCGTATGAGGAACCAAACATTTAGTCGGTACCACGTGCACATAGAGTTGAGTTGCGAGTCCGGTTCAAAGTTAGGACTGTGACGAGCATGAGTCGTGTCATTGTTGCATTATCTTCTATGATTGTGATTGGATGATTGTGATGTGGGTGAGATGTGACTACTTGAAGTTTGTGTGTTTCTTATTATGTGGATGATTATGTAGATGTGTGAGTATATCTTGAATGTTTATGCATCGTTTATTATTTGAATGTATTCTCACCCTTTTTCTGTGTTAGAAAAGATGATGTTTTTTGGTAAAAACAAGACATATTTCTGCATTTATTTCGATTTGGTGGCACTAAATGTTTTGTGATATGCCTAATGCAATTGGATCTGAATCTTATGAAAGCGGCTGGTTCAAAGGCATTTTTCATGCACTACTTACCACCGGAAAGAGGGATGGAGGTGACTGCCGAAGTTGTTGAAGCTCTATATTCAATAATCTTCTGTCAAGCTGAGAATCAAATGCATGCACAAAATGTTATAATGCTCCATGTACTTGGCAAATAGCTGGTTAGATAATAAATTGGTCTAAGTATCGTTGGTTTTAGCCATTCGGGGGCGTATTAAGTTGGAATTTTAGTGGACTTTGTATGATTAAAGGGTTAAGCTAAATCTTTTGGAAATACTAGAATAAAACTCTATTTTCTCATTTTAAACTATCACAATATGTCATTTTGATTCGAGGCATATGAATAATCTCTCGAATATAAATTTCAAAAGTATCAATTTTCCAAAATAGAAATACTTTTGAGTCTTATGCATTTTTTAAATGTTTTGCATGTAGATTTCTCGAATATTCTTGATAACTGGATAAGTTGATATAATAAATAGATGAGATTAACGTTGGCTAGTATATGAAAATATAGTATTAATAAATATGTAGGGAATGATTGGCTAGAACGTAAACATTGCTCATTTTACACCCGATTTGTATCAAAAGAGGTGTACATATGTTTGATTTAAATGCAATTATTTAAATATTTACACTCGTTTTCTATAAAACATGGTGTAATATGTCATATATATATATATATATATATATATATATATATATATATATATATATATACACACACACACAGTCGTTTAAACAAAAAAAGGATGTAATATAACATCTATAAATGTATATATGTAAACATTTACACAAATGTTCTATAAAGCAGGGTGTAATATGAAATATATTTATATTCATTTTCAACAAAAAAAAAGTGTAATAAAGCATCTATTTACACCCGTTTTAAAACGGGTGTAAATTCGTCAGACATTTCTCACCCGTTGAATTCACACCCTCTATTAACGGGTGTTAAATGTAAAAAAAAAAAGTGTAAGTTGCTCTTGTTGTTCTTGTTTTTATTCTTATTTTTGTTCTTGTTGTTGATATTGTTGTTGTTATTTTGTTCTTGTTGTTCATGTTATTGTTCTTGTTGTTCTTGTCGTTCTTGTTGTTATTTTTGTTGTTCTTGTTGTTATTGTTATTGTTATTATTGTTGTTCTTCTTGTTATTGTTCTTATTATTCTTGTTAATCTTGTTGTTCTTGATGTTGTTGTGTTAAAATATTTAATATTGTATATTGTGATGAAAGTTATAAATGTAGTCAGGTAAAACATGTGGCAAAAATAAAAAAAAATGCTGACAGATCTTTCATAACGGGTATTTAAAACAACCATGATTATAAGTAGTGCGCTTTTCAGTTTTTTCAATGGTCATACGACCATGATTATAAGTAACGCATATACAACCACACGCTACGTAACAACAGCCGGTCCTGCGTGATAATATATATTTTTCATCAACTCATCACCAATTATTTTACGTCATAATAAACATTATACGAACATCATCATGCATAATACACAATGTTTTAAAAACCTGACCGAACCGAACGATTCAACCAGTTAGTGGGTCAATACGGAGTAAAACTGAAAAAATTGGATTGAACCGTCCAAAACCATTTGAACCAAAGAACCGGAGCCAATTTTGTAAAATCGTCTGGTTCAATAGAATGCATCAAATTGACCATTTTTAAAATTTTTAAAAAATATTAATATGTCAATATCAAAACTTAATATACATTCTCCAATCAGAAAAAAGAATTCTGTGTTTTTAAACAACCATGCAAACTTCTAAGTTTTGTCAGTATGTTATAGTTTTCTTTCAACCATACTCCATCATCATCACGCTATCTCTTTCAAACATAGTCATGATATTCAACTCAATATTGATTGTCGTTCAAGTCAATATTATTTGTTGTTGTTAATTAAGACTTGTTTGTCGTAGTTCAACTCAAATTCTTTTTTTTGTTAATGAAGTATATTGTATTATTTATTTTTGGTATTCTATCTTATTTAATTTAGGTATTATTAACCATTTGAATTTTATTTTAATTATTATATTTTATTATTTTTAATTTTTTTTATAAGCAGCTTCATTAATAGGAGATTAAGGGAATCTCAAACCAAAGAACAACAACCGACGAGCTTACAAAGCAATTACATAAAATCGAACGGATATTTGTACCATTCGTACAACCTGCAAGACTTACTACCATGACTACCTAGAATTAACCAATTCCACGACGTGACTTTAATATCATTGACAATGTCATTAACATTAAACACCGCATCATTGAACAAAATATTATTTCTAAACCTCCAAATATTCCAGCAAGTTATGAACCATATAGAGTTTACCTTTTCCGCTATGCTTCTACCTTTAAGCCTCGAATTCCAAGTCTTCGCATGAAGAGAGCAACTAGGTTCCGATATTCTTTCTATGTCCACCCACTCGCAAATTTTGCTCCAAACCATCGATGTTTTCGGACAGGAGAAGAAAAGATGAAAAGAATCCTCCATATGATGGAAGCAGAACATACAAACCTTGTCGTGCTCGTTATCAATTAAACGTCTAGCTAATAAATTTGATCTCGTAGGAAGCCTATCAAGAGCCAACCTCCAACCAAAAATATGAACTTTCGCCGGTAAAGCCGTCTTCCAAAGTAACCGCAAAAGATCGGCGTTATCGTTCTCAATATCGTTGGCGTACCGAGAGGCATTCAAGCAAGAGTAAAAAGAGTTAACCGTGAACAACAAAGAATCATGAAAAGGCCATGTCCATTCGTCGACCACATCCTTCGAAACAGTGGCTTGTTGCAGCAGCCTACAATAATCTGTCCACTCAGGTTCAGGAAGATTACCCGCAAAGTCCACTGAATCGCGCACCCTCCACCGCCAATGATTACCGTCCCAGTTTCCCATTTCTCTAACTGATATATGGCCGGAGTTCTGCAGACCTGGAACAGGGAAGGGAACCTGTTTTTCAACGCCAAATCTCCAAGCCAAGGCGTCTGCCAAAATGCAACGCTTGCGCCGTCACCAATCGAACAATCCAAAAGATCACAGAAACTGTAAGAATCAGTAACAAATATAGATAACAGGTCCTTCATCCACAACGAGTCATTTTTCGAATTGTCACCGTCAAAAGTAGTTTGCGTCTTAATACTCATGATACAGTACCTGTTAACAAGCGTCTGTCTCCATATTTCGTCTCCACCATGATAGAATTTCCAAAGCCATTTTGCAAGCAGAGCACAATTAAAATGACCAACATGTTTAATTCCTAGCCCTCCGAGATCCTTCGGTTTACAAACAGAATTCTAAGATATCCAAGACACAAACCTTTTATTAGAAGCACCAGCCCAAAGAAAATGGCGTTGAATAGCGATAATTTCATGCACAACTTTCTTAGGGGCCTTTAAAAAGGCCAAATGATGAATGAGGAGGTTGACGAGCACCGAGTTTATTAAGGAAACTCTTCCCCCAATAGAAATATTCCGACCATTCCATCTAGACAATCTTTTCTTCAAGCAAGTAATAACAGGATTCCAAAACGAGCAACGACGATGATTTCCTCCCAAAGATAAACCCAGGAATTTGAAAGGGAGAGAACTTGAACTGCAATGCAGAAACTGTTGTGCAGCAAGAAGAAATTCAGAAGTAACTCCAATCCCATAGATGCAACTTTTAGAAAAGTTAATTTTAAGACCGGAAGTTATTTCGAATGCCCGAAGGATTGCCTTGAAAGCCCATAAATTTAACACCGAACCGTCCCCAATAAGCACCGTATCATCTGCGAACTGAAGCATAGAAGGAGTATGGCAGTCATGAATTTTGAAAGCTGACAACATATTACTGGAAGAGGCAGACCTAAACAAACTGGCCAAACCCTCAGCAACTATAGCAAACAAGAATGGAGCTAACGGGTCGCCTTGTTTGAGGCCCCTTCCCGCCTTGAAATCCTTCGAGGGGCTATCATTAATAAGAATCGATATATAACTCTTGAACACTGAACCACGAATCCATTTCAACCAATTACAACCAAAACCCATCTTAACTAACAATTCTTCAAGATACGACCAATCCACGTAATCATACGCCTTAGCGAAATCGACTTTGAAAAACAGACACTCCTTCTTAAATCTTTTAGCGTAGTCAGCTATCTCACTAGCCAAAAGCACTCCGTCGAAAATTTGAAGACCAGGAATAAAGGCGGTTTGGGAGGGAGAGATAAGTTTATGGATGATCAAACCCAATCTACTAGCCAGCATCTTGGAGATAGTCTTGAGGACACAACTAACCAAGCTGATAGGCCGGAAATCATCGAAACAATGGGGATTATCAACCTTCGGGATCAGCGAGATAAAAGAGGAAGCAAACATCTTTGGTAAATAGCCAGACGTGAAAAAATCCAAAATTCCATTCCTATAGTCCACTCCAACAATGTCCCAGCAGGTCTTAATAAACATGAAATTAAAACCGTCTACCCCTGGGCATTTATTACCGTCGCAACTAAAGACAGCGGATTTCATGTCTTCAACAACGAAATCGGACTCTAAGAAAGTTCTATTGTGTTCATCAAGACAAGGAACCCTTATAGAGTTACTCCCAGAAAAAAGCAGAGCCTGTTTCTGATACCTGGACTCAAAAAACTTCAAAGCTTCTGTTTTGATATACTCAGGATCCTCTACGAGAATACCTCAAACTTTCACTGCAGAGAAATAGTTTGAACAGTTCCTCGATTTAAGGAAGTTATGAAAGTATTTGGTGTTGAGATCACCATCATGCAGCCATCTCGCTCTAGATTTCTGGGCCAACATACTCTCTTTAACCCTCAAGTTAGACCACAACTCCTCCTGAGTTTTAATCCTAACTTTAGCAGCCTCTTCATCAAAGCAACTACTATCCAACACAGAGCTTCTCTCTTGTTGATTGAGTTTAGAAACACAATCCTCAATGTTTAAATCCAGCCAACCAAAAACGTTGGTATTCCAGATTCTCAAATCAGCTTTAAGGGCTTGAAACTTCTTGAGAAGTATGTTGCAAAAAGAACCAGAAAAAGAATAAGAATCCCACTTATTCTTAACAAAAGGGAGGAAATCGTGACGAGACAGCCAACACTTGAAAGTCCTAAAAGGCTTAGGACCCCAATTGACAGACTTGGAATTCAACCACACCGGGCAGTGATCTGAAACGTCTCTGTCGCCCACCACTTGATTCTTCAAGGATAAGATATATATAGCAAGATCATCAACCAAGAATCTGTCCAGCCTACTTCTACTAATACCGTTAGAATTGAACCACATGAAACGATTTCCAATAACCGGAAGGTCAACCAAATTCATCTCCTCGATGAAGCTACCAAAATCTTTCATGCCACTACTATTAGAATCCCTAATGCCTTTTCTTTCATCGCCGTTTTTGACTGAATTAAAGTCGCCACCCACTATCCAACCACCTCCTGAGTATCTTCTTTTCGCATCTACAAGATCCCTCCACAATCTCTTTTTATCCGGAAGACCACAGGGGGAGTACACGTTAATCACAGTCAACAATTGATTTTTCCACAAAAATTGAGTACCAAGGAAACCAAAACCACGGAAACTACAGCAAGCTGTCATGACTTTACTATTCCACAATGTTAGAATTCCACCTGATCTGCCAGAAGAATTCAAAGCCGACCATTCCACATCCTGACTCCTCCATAAGCTATTGACAACTTTGGAATCCATCACAAAAATTTTAGATTCCTGGATGAGACAAACATCTGCATTCCCTCGAGACAAAGTTTGAGAAATCCTTCTTCTCTTAAGAGAACTACAACACCCTCGTACATTATAGGAAACAATATTCATGATCCACAAATAGCTACAGCCTTCTTACCAATCCTTGCCTCCTTGTCATCATTATCCAAATTCCTCAGAATTCCGTCAAGGTCAGCATCGTCAACTTCCCCTAGAATCCCCAATTTCTTCAAGGATTTTCGCAAGTTGGATGGAACATCTTCAAGAGCTCTACGGCACCTCATATTACCTCTAACCAAATCAGTATCAGATAGCGATTCACAACACAAGAAGGAAGCACTAGGCTCATAAGGTGCAATTCTGCCCGGTATTCTATTATAAGAAGCCCTATCAATTTTCTTTTTGGAAGAATCTACATGGTCCCTCACAGCAGAGTGTAACAGGGTAGAGAAATAAGAGGGGGTGAATGGAATGTTAAAACAGTTATAGACCTCGTGTAGTGGTTTCTTTTTTTTAACTTTTCCCCTTTTTGGTGGCCCAACAAGTCCAATAGGAGGCCCAAAGATAGGGATTGGCGAACCCAAATCCACAACTAAGTCACCATTGAGTAAGTCGTTGTGAGTAACTTCCTTAGCCTGGTAAAGTTCAAAACCAACTGGACAAGCAACAAAATTCTCTTCAGCAGGTAAATCCTCCTTACTGTGCAGAGCCCGGTGTAAAAAATGGTCACCACAGCTAGCCTCAGTATAGCCCTTATTAGCCTTTATCTGAACCATACCAATGCTAGCCTAGGAACCACCTCCTGTTGCACAAATCTCTACACTTTCACCAACTATTGACAAGTTATCAGAGTTAAGACTGCCACCTACTGACTCGTGTTCATTTTGGAACAAGTCTCTCTCCTTTGGCACAGACTTCGAAAAACAAGAATCCTTACACTCGAACTCGTCGCTGGAAACCCACGTGCCTTCCACATCAGAAGGAATAGAGGATTCAAGCTCATCAGAATCAATGATCTCATCGTCTTCCTCGCAGGAGGGAACAACGCGTCCACAATGGAAATCTTCATACACAGATAAAGGGAAAATGTTGTTGTTGACTTCAACGCGTAACTCCATGTTAAGGATAACCTCAATATTAGTTTTGATCAGCAACTTAGCGGAATCGAGACATGACTTATTCCTAGTAGTCTCATCATATTGGAAGAATGTACCCAAGTTTAAAGAGATAAGACGGAAGTTGGACTCACTCCAAGCGTAACAAGGCAATCCGTAACACTTCACCCACGCAAATCTATCTCTATCAACCAACTCCGGTAACCAAAGGCGAATTTCTCTGAACCACACTTCCAACCATTCCTTGGAATCTTTAATGAATTCTTCAATATCTCCACCTGATGTGTCTTCTAACAAACACATAGATGCTCTAAGAGGCGTAGCCTTAATGTTGAAAAATCCATCTTCATTAATATTCCTTTGAATGTTGAAGGCATTACCATCCTCCATAACCACACCCACTCTCATCTGTTTAAGCTTCTCCCAGGAAACACTATCCACCTCTAAAGGAATAATATTACCACCATCCTTGGCACTCCCCTTATCCTTAAGATCGTTTCTCCCAACCACATTGGCAAAAGATCTCTCCATGTTTATACCTTTCTCAAACCTTCTTGAAGGTCCTGGAAAACTAACATTCTTCTTCAGAATATCCTTTCCTGCAAAAGACTGTTTGTGCTCCTTGTTAAACCTGGGAATATTAACGAAAAGCTTCTTTCCTTCTAGGGTAATGTTGTCAAGATTACAAGCCAGAATACGAGAATCGTGAACTTTCCGGAACTTAGCAAAACCGAATCTTCTTCCTCGTTTATCTTCCCAGATATGAAAACTTCAGAAATAACTCCATGCACCTCGAACACCTCGAATAAATCTTTAGCATTCATCTTCTCTGGGAATTCAGTGATAAAAAAGGAAGTCGTAGGTTCCCCAGGTAATGCTCCTCTACCGTGGTTCTCCTTCTAAACTGAGAAACCTCCATTAGGTCCCCTTCTAGTCTTCCTTGAAACCCTTTCCCACTCCATAATCCTCAAGCAGCGAGACGACAAAAAATAACGACAAAAACGCACGATCCCAACCCAAAATGAGGAATAAGGTATTACCAAGGCCCCTAAACTCGAAAGCTAGGAATTTAAGCCGAAGATAACACAAAATCTTCACTGGGTCGAATGTGATAGAAGAAACGAAAACGAAAATGACGGAAAAGAAATGGGAAAAAACGAGGGAAGAAGATGAACCGGTTAGTGAATGACAGGTTCTAGAGAGAAGGCGGACGTTCTCTCTCTAGCCTCATTGAATTAGTTTAACTTGTTTTATTGTAACTCTTTAATTTTGTCTAATTATTTTTAAATGAAGATTGAAATGAAGTGTAGAACTATGTTATGTTATTATATGTACTATTGATATTGTTATATTAAATTTTTGAAATATTTATTTTATTAAATTGTGAACATATGATTATGTGTGATATATATATATATATATATATATATATATATATATATATATATATATATATATATATATATATATATATATATATATATATATATATATATATATTTGTGATATATATATATATATATATATATATATATATATATATATATATATATATATATAGCGAATGAATCTGACCTATTAGATTTTAAAATGAATGGTTGAGATTATGTGTCAGTTTTTTTTCTCTCTTTTCCATCATTTATTTTAATAATGAAGGAGAGAGAAAAATAAAAACCACACATAATCTCCACAGTTTATTTTAAAATCTAATGATTCAGATTTATTCTCTTGTTCTTACATAAAAATGACATTCTCATAGGATTTGAACCATATATATATATATATATATATATATATATGAAATTTAGTTTCATATTATTAGATTATTTAATAAGAGTCTACCGTTGATTTAAGCGGTTAAATCAATTGAATTTTAAACCGTAAGTTTCACTAATTTGATCTTCGGTCAGGTTTTTAAAACATAGATAATACATTAAATTTTGCTTTAAATCTAAAAAAATAAAATTAGAAATAAAAGAATTGAGAAAGTATTTTAGTAATATGTATGTGTTTAAAACCGTGTCCAAGTAGCTTAATTTACTCAAGAGACAACACATAAAAAATTGGGAAATTGTTACATGTACACTCGAAAAAAATTCCTTTTACTGGTCATTAGACCTAGAATTTGTTGTCATAAAAGATGTCAAAAATTTTGTTGTGTGATGTTGGGGATCTCGTCAGAGACGGTGTGTTAAATCTGTTATAAGATGGTAACATCTAGATGTAATCAAAGACTGGAATTGGCTGCTTTGTGAGAGGAAGTTGGTGTAGTGACGGAGGAATGATTTAGTCAAAAACTTGAAAAACTCTTAGAGTGTGTTTGGATGAGGAATTTAAGAATTTTTAAAAAATTTAAAAGTCTAAGTAATTCAAATATTCATTTGAAATTCATTTATTTTTAAATTTTTTTGTTTAGATGAAGTATTTAAAATGATTCAATGTAAAAAAATTTGGATCATTTTTATAATTTTTAAACCTTTTGGATCAAAATTAAAATATGAAAAATAGGGACCAATTTATAATTTTTGAAAATTTTGAAAGACCAATTTGTAAAATTTGAAAATTATTAGAAACTAATTTGCAATTTTTTTGAAATTTTTGGGGTGAATTTGAAATTTTCATAAAATATGAGGACCATCTTACAAAATTTGAAAAATTAATAATAAAGAATTTAACATTCATATTATATAGAGTTAAGAAGCAATTTGAAATTCTTTACTTTTTGGTGTCATTTTAAATTTCTTAAATTTAACATGAATAAAATACTCCATAAATTTACATCATTTTAACAATTCTCCATATTTTTTATCCAAACAATTAATTTTGATCAAATCATTTTAAATTTCCTCAAAAAATTACTTTCCCTCATTAAAATCCTTCATCCAAACACACTCTTAAATTTTGAAGAATTTCAATTGCATATTTTATTGTATCTTTTTAATAATAAAACTAACTTGATTTGAATGAAGTTGTTAATTGTCAGCGTTGTAGTGGAAGAAGGATTAGGACCAAGAGCTTACAAAAATAAGTCAGGACCAAGAGCTTTTGTCTGATGACATATGTGAAATACTCAACGTCTTATTCATTGAATTGATCTTTCAAATATTTACAAAAATAATCCTCTTAATGATTCTCAACAATTATGAGTAATCATTTCTAGTAATCACTAATAATCATAAGTGATAATTTCAAATAATTATATTTACATACAGAAATGATACCTTGACATCTTGGCGTACACCTACACCATAAATTTTTTTTCGATGTAATAGTTTTTTTGTAATTTAATTAACAAATAAGGGCAATATAGTAATTGTGATTTGTAAAGTGACTGAATGTAAATCTCCCTCAATCACACTGCAGGCTAAATCTTTCTCTCACCATTGCTTCTTCTTCCAACCTCTCAAAAGAAAATCTCTCTCACTGTTCATCCCACGACGACCGGCGAAACACCAAGGTGCGAACGGTAGACAACGACGGTGCGAACGGTAGACAACCAGCGGCGAAACGGTGGAGGTCTTCAACGTTCGAACGCTAGAGACGACCGGCGAAACGACTTAGGTCTTCAACGTCGTTACGATTTCTTTCGTATCTTAAGGTTAGATGTTCCTCTCATGAAATAGGCTTTTCTTTAAATTTTTTGTTAGATTGTCTGTTGTTCAATGAGGGAAAATGAAAAAGGATTAAGTTTTAAGGTTTTTTCTTTTTAGCTTATTGAAATAGATTTCTCAATTGCAGGTTGTAATAGACTTCTCTTTAGGTTACTGAGTTCTGTATTGCTGAAACTATGGCATCACCAAGAAATCTAAATGAAACTGATGTAAGTAATCAAATGTTTATTTGTTTTGTTATTCTGGTTTGAATGTTGGATTTTATTTATCAGTTAAATTAACTAATTTTTTTTCACGAATTTAAGGTACGAATGAGGCATAGTTGTATCCCGGTGAATTTGAGCATCATCAATGAAAAGTTAACACCAAGTCAACGAGCCCACATCGAATGCACCCCATTCAAATGGGCAATGAATATTTCGAACAACTTCTCAATCTCAGGTGGTTTATTATGGGAATTAGTAAGTAGGTGGGACGTACGTAGTAGGGGATTTAGGGTTAGGGATAGGATAGTTCCCTTTACTCCGGTTGATGTTTGTTTTACGCTTGGATTACCTGTTGTTGGTAAGTCTCTAGTAGTAGAAGAAGACCAACAAAGTCAAACGTTAGATCTATTTAAAGGGGCTGAGGTAACCATTCACAATATCCGCAAACAACTTCGTTCCCACAAGAAAAAATTAGTTAATTTTGTTAGACTTTACATATTACTTGTGTTTGCAGAGTTTTACTTTCCCAAAACAAGGAATAAGGTCTTTACCGGATTTATTAATCATTTGGATGATCTTGACTCACTTGATACATTTAGTTGGGGACTTGCTGTTTATAACTTTGTAGTTTCTAGTTTATGTGAGTCTTCGGTTGTGTTGAAGGAGGGAAAAAACAAGGCACAAAGACATTTAAATGGGTGTGCTGCCATATTGCAGATAAGATACGATTATTACCTTTATATTTGTATTATGTGTTTTGAATATTTAAAGTTTTGAAATTGACATCTTCTAATATGTGTTATAGATTTGGGCATTCAACCACCTTTCTTTGGGGAAAACACCAGTTGTTACTCCGTTTTCGTTTCCACGTGTATTGAATTGGCCAGTTATAACGATGCAGAAGAAAAATATTGAAAAAGCGTTTGACAAAAATATGGTAAGTTTTATGCGTTTGAATTGAGAAAAATAGGTTTTCCGTTGTCGTGTGTTTGAATTGATTATTTTTTTTTGGTTAGATAATTGATAGAGTGGTTGCGACAGAGGAAGAACTAAAATATGACATTGTTAAGGCTACCTTGTTTGAACAAGGAGAACAATTTGTGAATGTGTATGATTATCAAAGATTGGTCGATGACAATAAAGATTTCAAAGAGATGATAGCGGTTCATGAGGAGGAAATGAGGATATTGAAAGAGGCAAGAGGTAACACTCCATTTCATGACGAGGATGTTCAAGATGATCGACAACTTGTTAACTTTGTCACTGAAGATGCACTAGACAATTCGGCTGGAGATGTTGGACATGACACCCCACTTAATGATGATGATGCCATTGTTGAAGAAAACCTATCAAAGTCTAAATCTAACATGGCTACGAGAATGAGGAAGAAACCAAGGAAGCGTGGAAAAAGAACTAGGATGAATTTGTAATGCATTAGTGTTATAGAAATTTGATAAATATGTATGTTAGAAATTGGCACAATTATGATGTGTTTTAGTGTAGAATTTGGCACAATTTTAACATTTGTTGGTCTTGTTTTGTTTATGTGCACAATGTGTTGAAATTAATATAGTTCTTTGTATTTAAAGTGTTGTTTATGTTCATTATTGTATTAAAGAATTGTTTATGTTCATTAAAGTGTTGTTTATTTTGAAGTATGAATATGTAACCAAGTATGGGATTATACGATTTCCCGTGTTTTGAAGTCTGTAACCAAGTATGAATGTATTAACCAAGTATGTTTCAAACAATTTCTCTTGTTACCAAGTCTGTGACAATGCATTAACCAAGTTTGATAACGTTTTAACCAAGTTCCAGCATACCATTAACCAAGTTTGTTTCAAATAATTTCTCTTGTTACCAAGTATGGGACTGCATTAACCAAGTTTGATAACGTATTAACCAAGTTCCATCAATGTATTAACCAAGTTTATTTTTTATAATTTCCCTTGTTTTCAAGTTTGGAACTGTATTAACCAAGTTTGACAATGCATTAACCAAGTTCCATCAATGTATTAACCAAGTTTTTTTTTTTTATAATTTCGCTTTTTATTTCAAGTCTGGGACTGTATTAACCAAGTTTGACAATGCATTAACCAAGTTCCATCAATGTATTAACCAAGTTTGTTTTTTTTTTCTAATTTCGCTTTTTATTTCAAGCCTGGGACTGTATTAACCAAGTTTGACAATGCATTAACCAAGTTCCATCAATGTATTAACCAAGTCTGGGACTGTATTAACAAAATAATTATATATATTATATTCACCAACAAAGTTTAGTACAATTGTTATAATGACAAAAGTAAATTTACAATATTGCAACATTTACACTCCAAAAGTATATTTACAATCTTGCAACATTGAACTTCTAATATTCCACCTGCACCACCAAATGGAACCATTGTTAGTGTATGCAATGTGGTCAACAAGATAAAAAAAAATGTTTTAGCACCATACCATCATGTCAAAGTTATCAAAATAGTATGTGACAGTCTTCCCAAAATACACATGCCACTAATCAATAACCAAAAATTCCCAAAGATCATCATAAATTTGTACAAACTTGGGATGAACCCGTCAAGGGTATTTCGCATGTTGACAAGAGATCCATGAATGACATACAATTTCCAACCTGTACAATAACATACAAAAAGTCTAAAATATGACGTGTATAAAATCAAATACATAATAAATTAGTATTACAATGATTACATATGTTTTCCGCAACTCATACATACGAATTCCTCAAATTTAGAACACAACAAATTTCTCAAATAGTACATATGATTTCAAACTTTATTTAATACAATTTTATAATTGACACAAACCACAATAGTAGAATCTACGCTATTTCCTCCACTAACAACCTCAAGAGATGATTCTACGCGAACATTACTTCCAAATTGATTTCCCACCATTCCAATGTTGCACTCCTACAGTTAGAGAAACAAAATATTTATACTCCATATACATAACCATTCGTATAGGATATTATGCATGAAAATAGACATACCGTAGTAAGCTCAATGTGATCATTTTTTTGTGCGCTTCCTTGACCTCTTAGTAATCGTTTCAGCGACGAATGTCTTTCTTTTAGATGGAGGACGACCTTTGCGCTTGACATGTTTTGGACTACGAATTCTGTTTCCATTGATTGCATTAGAATCCTCATCAAAATTTTCTTCAATAGGTGTACTATCCTTTGTGGACATGTTAGAGTTAAACAAACGTAATGTTTCATGGAGGTCTTCGGTAGTCTCTTCCGACTCAGCAGCTACTTCAGCAACCTCATAAAAATGCTTGCATAATTTGTCAAACCTGTCCAATTGTGGCTTCAGCTCTGATACACCATAACTAGTCTTGATATATGAATGCTTCCTTTTAATATTTTTCTTCCATCTCGATAAAACATACTTCTCTGGAAGACTTGTAATTCTCTCCTGACTACAAACGGATAAGACATGCCGACATACAATACCTCGAAACTCAAATAATGAGCATTCACATTTGAAATCATGGTTTTCCTTATTAAGCACAAATTTTAAGACTCTCTCTTTACGTAAGTCTCCAACTAGTATCTCCTCCAACACATGATACGTAGCAAGGCAACCTTCCACACTATTTAATGAGGCGGAACAATTCATCTTAGATCTGAATTCCACTTGAATTTCCTTGAATTTGGCATTAGTAAACTCACTTTGGAATTGCTTCTTAATGGACGAGTTTGACCCACATGGAATTGTTCTTTCCATCGAATTAAAATCAGCTTCAAATTCCTTTTCTGCCCGACTTCTAAGAGCATTATCATATTGTTTCACAAACTGATTTAGACTTGTTGTAGAATTGATATATCCATCAAAGAAAGCGTGTATGCTCTCACTACATTGCATAGTTGACATACCAGCCCAAAAATATTTTCTTAACAACGTTGGTGCCCATCTATGACGCTCACCATATAACCCACCCAACCAATCATTATCATGGAGATCAAATTTTTCTATGAACGAACACCATTTTTGTTCAAAACTATCGGTTGTGAATGTATCATAGACTGCTTCTTTCATTGCATACTTGATCCTTTTATATTCCCCATATCCACTAAGCTTTTCTGGAACTTTTTTCATTATATGCCATAAACGCCACCTATGACGAGTTGTAGGGAATACTAACTCAATATAATTTTTCATAGCCTTACATTGATCGGTCACAATACCCAAAGGTGCTTTTTCTAGCATACAACGAAGCCATGACTTGAACAACCACACAAAAGAATCTGTGTCTTCACCTGATAGCAATCCACAACCAAGTAATGTTGATTGACCATGGTGATTCACACCCACGAATGCAGCAAAAGGCATGTCATACTTGTTAGTCAAGTATGTTGTGTCAAAAGTTACAACGTCTCCAAAGTATTCGTACGCGGCTCGGCTTCTTGCATCCGCCCAAAATACATTCCTCACATGGAAATCATCATCCAAATCTATGTCATAAAAGAAATTTGTATTTTGTTCCCGCATTTTACAAAAATAACTTATCAAAGCCTTACCATCACCTTCTTTTCCAATCGCACGACACTCTTTGTTAATATAATTCCTCACATCTTTTTCACAAAACGGAATATTTTCATGCCCTCCTGCATCTTTAACAAGCGATTGAAAAGTCTTGTTGATCCTTACTCCCGCATCATCATTGATTTGGATTGTTCTCCTAACATGTAAGTTCATTTTCTTGTTAGCCTTGAACAATCTTGCTTTTGTAGGACTAGTCGCGTGAGAATGGTTTGCCTCAAATTGTGTAATGTACCACAAACCATCTTGTCTCAATTTAATACAAATCTTGGCAGGACAATTTTTTGCTCTAGATGGAAGTGTCTTTAATGTGCATGAAATTTTTGAAATGGTAGACCCCTCTCTTGAACATGCAAGTATAAGGTAATTGAGCTCCCCGTCGTCTCCTTTTTTCGATGATCTAATCCTCCATCCAAACCCCTTTTTCAAAGCATACTCTTGATAATATGTTTTAACTTCCTCCAGACAAGAAAAACACATCCCAATTGTAGGAACCCAAAGTGATTCATCACCATCACCGTGATCAACTTCTACATCTTCCCTTTGACTACTATCACATTCTATCAAAATGCTTGAACTGTCCATTATGACTCAATAACTGCACATAAATGTCAATATTAGGTATAGTATAAATTTATAACATTGTTGGTTAATATAGTTCAAAATTATGGTTAATATTGTCTATAACTTGTTTAATAATCGCCCAGACATGTGGGCAGGTATACAACATTGTTTATTATGAAGTTGGTTAATGGTGTGTCAAAAGTTGGTTAATACATTTTCCAAATTGGTTAACACACCTACGTGAGTAAATATATGCAATCGTTTAGCAGTAGGTAAACTTGGTTAATGATGTGAGTAAAGTAGGGCAATATCTTTAGAACATGGTTAATGAATAATCGTGAAATCAATAACAGTAAACAAAACCAATCTTGAACTAGGTTAACATTGTGCTAAATCTAAAAACACATAAACAATCATGAATCTAAAAACTTACTTAGTTAAATCTTCATCTTCATAACATAATGATTCTAAAAAAAGAAAAGTTGGACATGAAATGAAAATAAAAGTGGGAGATTAAATGAAGAAAAAAGTTGGAGAAGATATGATGAAGAATGGCGCGAAAGATGATGAACAAGAAGAAGCATGTATGTAGTTGAGGTTAAGAAAGAGAAACAATATATTAAATCATTTGGCTATGACCCACATAGTAACATACTGATTCATTTTTCACTTTGTACGTACAACCTTCACACCTATGGCCCACATCAGCACATGCTTGCATTATTTAATATTTTTTTCACTATTGCTATACGGTGTAGGTGTACACCATGGTGTCAACATAGCAAAACTGTATTTACATATTCTATCAGTTCATAATTATTTAAAAAAAATTAAATTTTACTTATTTTAATATTTATAAAGTATTTTTGATATCTTAACTATATTTTATAAATTTATTGAAATTCAAATTTTAAAAATTTGAATTGTAAGCCGCCTTCATCTCTTTAATTTCCAAAAGTTAGAACTCTCAAAGTTTAATCGACTATTGTCCAATTTGTTTGATTGGAAGCATATACAAAACCATTTCTAAAATGTCGACAGAGAGATTAAAAGAGGTAATGGATAAGCTAGTATATGTGAACAAGTCTGCTTTTATTCCAAATAGAGGTTTGTTTGATGAAATTTTGGTGCTGAATGAGTTGGTCGACTTTGTCCGGAGAAATAGGATAGGTTTATTCCTTTTCAAGGTAGATTTCAAAAAAGCTTTTAATTCTGTCTCTCAGTATTACTTGTTCTATGTTGTAAAATGGATGAACTTCGGTAGTAAGAGGATTATATGGAATGGGGCATGTGTTTGTTCTTTTTACCTCTCAGTTTGGTTAAATGGTAGCCCTACCATTTACTTTCAAGCTAGGAGAGGGCTTCACCAAGGAGATCCTCTTTTCTTTTTTTCTTTTCATTTTGGCTGCTGAAGGGATTACAGGTTTAATGGGAATGCTCGTTTTAGCCATTGCTTCCAACCTTTCGATTTATCTTATAATCTTCAATTCGATCTTCTATAATTTTTTATCAATACAATGATTGTGGGCTAACAGTTTTGGGAGAATATTAAGTCAATAAAAGTATGTTGCATGGGTTGGAGATTTCTTCGGGTTTGTCAGTGAACTTTCATAAAAGCATGATTATTGGGGTCAACGTTAAATCAGATTGCTTGAAGGTTGCCTTAAATTTTCTAGCATGCACTACTAGTCCTTTTTCGTTTTCTTTCGCTAGTATTCTGATTGGGTGAAATCCTAGAAGGCGCTCTTCATGTGTCCCGATTCTCTCTAAGTTGAGGAATAAACTGTCATCTTGGAAAGGAAAAGTTCTCTCTCTTGGAGGAAGAGTGAAATTGCTTAACTCAGTTATGAAGGAAACTCAATTTTTTTCTTTCTCCTTATATAAAACACCTAAATTGGTCATTCAAGAGTTCATTAAGATATAGTGAGTTTCCTCGTGTAATGGTGAAAAAAATCATAGGAGGATCAATTGGGTAGTGTGGTCTACAATTTGTACTTCAAAAGAGGAAAGGGTTAGGTGTTAAACATTGTGATTTGTTCAATAGGGCCTTATTGAGCAAACGGGCCTTGATTCTATCAAAGGAAGATTCAATTTGGCATAAAGTGCTCTCGCTCAAGTATGGTGATATCAAAGCTTTAATTATTGATGTGTTATTTTCCATCAACAATTTAAAATCATCATTATGTTGGAGGGATTTAAAGATCGCTTTGGGGCCTTGGAATGTAGAAAGTAATTGGTTTGGAAAAATTATTTCGTGTAACTTAGGAAATGTAACTATTATTGATTTTTGGAGTGACTGTCAGACTCACTACAACATTTTTGGCCTACGGCCACGCTAAATTTTTCCACAACTCAAAAACTGTGGCCACATACAATCTTTGGCCAGGGTTTTCAAATCGTAGACATATGTTTAGAAACATTGAATCCGGAGTGTGAAACTGTGGTCTTTTCTTCAATTGCCACGGTTACAAAATCACATTTATATTTAAGCCACGATCAGAAAACTGTAGATACTTTAAGCCACAAAGAAAAACCGTGGAATTATAATTTTCACTTCAAACTGTGGTCCAAGCCCAAAAAAATATACCCCGCCAGAATTTTCCTCATTTCCCTCTCGTTAATTATTTTCTTTTCTAATTTTTTTTAGATTAAAAAAAGAAAACAAATTTGAAAACAAAATCTTCTCTTCTCCTCCGTTTTGTAACAAAACCAAATTCTCTCACTGTTCAAAACAAAATCCTCGCGTCTCCTCCGTTTCTCCTCGCGTCTCCTCCGTTTCTCCTGTACAATCCTCTTCTCCTCTTCTCCTCCGTTTCTCCTCCCCTATTCCTCATTCCCCTATTCCTTATTCTCACTATTTATTTTGTGATTTTCTAATACAAGGATGCATGTAGTTTTTGTTTTGCAGTTGACCTAATCTATATTTTTGTTTTGCAGTTCTGATACCGAAGCTTCCCCTTGTCGATTACCGTTGGAGTTTCCTGTGCTAATACTGAAGCTAAGGTTTCATTTTTAATTTTGTTATGGTTTCATTTTTACCCGTTTTGTTATAACTGTTGTGTTTATTAAGGTTAGATTTTGTTATGGTGATTTGAAACTCAGTGGATTGAGGTGAGTAACTAGGGTTGAAGGTCTTGACAATGAGAGTGGCACCGAGTTTTTTTAGGGTGAGTAACTAGGGTTGAAAATGATATGGATTTGAGGAAACTATGAGGTCCTGTTTCTCACCATTGCTGAAGGAAATTTTGGATGGTGCTCCGGTTGAGTCACTCGACGTGTTGTCAATGTTGTTATCGACCGAGGAAGCGAGGAATCGGTTGGAGTTGTTGTAGGGTCGGATCAAGGCTAGGTTGGAGGATTTAAGGTCTAGGTTAGGTTGACTGAGGTTTTATTCTTCTCTGATGTGCACAAACACCTTGTGATTTCTTCAATATATAGGTTTCGACTTTCGATTAGTTGCTACAAAAAATAGTAGAGTAGTTCCAAATTGTACAATCTTTTGTGTTATATATTACATGAATTAGAAACATACCAATGATAATTTTGTAAAGCCATAGCAATAGCAAGTGCATCTTTATAGTAATCAGTAGGTATACTTTCCCTTTGTCTTCTCAAATACTAGATCTGCAATTATAGCAGCAGTACTATGTTATGTTGGTGTTAGTGATGTTAACTGTTAGTTAGTTCAATTATTCTTGTTAATTTTTCTGTTAAACTATGTCAGTAATTTCCGTTAAATTGTTAGATTGTTAGTCTTGTTAATTGACTGTTAGTATTGTTAATGTTAAATTGTTTTTCTGTTTCCTTCAATGTATTTTTAGCCATTCGTGATTGTGCAACTAGTTATTGTTTTTCTGTTAAACTATGGATTTGCAATTTGTTTATTTTTAAATAATTATGCAACTAGTTCTTCACCTAGACTTTACAATGTAATTACTCTTGTTGAAACTAAACTAATTGTTTATTTTCATGCGTCTAAAGGCAGAGGGGACATTGAAGGAAACAGCTGTTCCACAATTGACCAAAGCTTTAGAGGTACGTAGCTCTAGTTTATGTTAATGTTAAATTGTATTTTTAGCCATTCATGATCAAATTTTGGGATGTGTTAGTGTTTCAGATATAGATACTATCATGGCTATCTTTATTCTAGTTCCATGAAAAATATTTAACTTAGCCATCTATAGTCCTTGTCCTAGGTGATACACATTAATAATTGTATTGCAAATATTAAGTAATCGCATTGGTCCTGTTAGTATAGCTTCAAAGATATTTGTTTTGTATATGTTCATGTATGTGTTATGTATGCATGCAGTTTTGAATCTGTTATGTGTTGTGTGTTTCAAATATTTAGATTATAAAGTGATGGACAAAGAGTGGACTAAATTTCCAAGGTTTAGTCAAGAGTACATCAACGGTGTTACTCAATTTTTAGACTTTGCCTACACTAATGGAAGACCTAAGGGAGATGAGCTTTTATGCCCTTGTGCCAAGTGTAAAAATTTGTATTGGAAAACAAGAGATAATATTAAGGATCACTTAATAGCTAAAGGTTTTCTAAAAGGTTATGACGTATGGTTGCACCATGGGGAGCAACTACAAAGGTATATGGAAATTGGTGATGAGATGGAAGATCAAGAGGAATCACATGACGACATTCCTGGCTTATTGCATGACATATATTTAGATAGGGCAAAAGCACAAGGAGTTCATGAAGGTCCCAATGACGTGCTATAAAGTTTTACAATTTGATTAAAGAGGCAGAACAAGAAGTGTACCCTGGATGCAAAGACTTCTCTACTCTATCATTCGTGATTCGACTCTACTTGTTGAAATGTCTCCACGGCTGGAGCAATACCTCATTCACTGCCCTCTTAGAATTGTTGAAAGAAGCAATGCCTGATTTAAACATTCTTGTATCATTTTACAAGACAAAAGCCATGATAAGTGGTTTAGGCCTTGATTATAAAAAGATCCATGCATGCCCAAACGATTGCATGCTATTTTAGAAAGACCATGAAAAGGACAATTCTTGCATGATTTGTGAAGCTTCACACTGGAAAGAAAATGCCCCAACTGAAGGATGCGAGTCTGAGCAATCGAAAAATTATTATAGAGTTCCTGCAAAAATTTTGAGGCACTTTCCGTTGATTCCTAGACTACAAAGGTTGTTCATGTGTTCAAAGACAACTGAGTCAATGAGATGGCATGAAGAAGAGCACTCAAAGGATGGGAAATTGAGGCATCTTGCTGATGGTAAAGCGCGGAAGGACTTTGGCGAGCTCCATCTGGATTTTGCTCGTGAGTCCCGCAATGTAAGACTTGGCTTAACGAGTGATGGGTTTAATCCATTTAGGACAATGAGCTTATCTCATAGTACATGGTCTGTCTTGATGATGGTATACAACACACCACCTTGGCTGTCCATGAAACCTGAATATACAATGTTGTCATTGTTGATACCTAGACCAAAATCTCCAGGAAACGATATTGATGTTTACCTCTAGCCACTGATAGAGGAGCTAAAGGAATTATGGGAATCCGACATAGAGACATACGATTCTTCAATAAACCAAACATTTCAAATGCGTGCAGCTCTTTTGTGGATAATTAGTGACTACCCTGCTTATGCTATGTTGTCGGGTTGGAGCACCAAAGGAAAATTGGCGTGTGCATGTTGTAAATCTAAAACCAATTCGTTCTACCTCAAACACAGTCATAAGATGTGTTATATGGATCACCGTATCTTTTTATCAAGAACTCATTCTTGGAGAGATGATGTCAAATCATTTAATGGAGAAGAAGAACATAGGACTGCACCATCCATGTTAAAAGGGGCAGAAATCCTTGAAATCTTAGAAGATTTCAATAATGAATTCGGGAAGACGAAAAAGAAGAAAGTTGACGGCCCGTGGAAGAAGAGGTCAATATTTTTTGAGTTGCCTTACTGGGCTCAAAATACATTGCACCATAATCTAGATGTAATGCACATTGAAAAAAACATATTTGATAGTATTATTGGAACTCTTTTGGACATCCTGGGGAAGACAAAAGATCACATTAAAGCCCACTATGATTTGCAAGATTTGGGAATTAGAGAAAGACTTCATCCAAGGGAGATTGGTGAAGGACATTCAGAGTTTGCAAAAGCATGTTTCACAATGACTCCGCACGAGAAGTCAATTTTTTGTGGAGTTATAAAGGCTGCCAAGTTACCAGATGGGACTGCATCAAATATTTCAAAATGCGTATAAGTTGTTGACAAAAAAATATCCGATTACAAGAGTCATGATGCACATTTCATGTTACACTATTTGTTGCAAATTGCAATAAGAAGCACAATGCCCAAGGAGGTGGCGACCCCACTAATTCGTCTTGGCTCTTTTTTCCGCTCTCTATGTCAGAAAGTTATACAAGTGGAAGATTTAGATTACTTAGAAGAGGAGATTGCAGAGATACTTTGTCAGTTGGAGAAGATATTTCCTCCAAGTTTCTTTGACATAATGGTTCACTTGCCTATTCACCTGGTAAATGAAGTTAGATTGGGTGGTCCTGTTCAATTTCGATGGATGTATCCCACCGAAAGATACTTATGTAAACTTAAGAACTATGTCCAAAATAGAGCTTATCCTGAAGGTTCTATTGCCGAGGGGTATTTGGCTGAAGAAGCTATAACATTTTGCTCAAGGTATTTGCATAGCAATGTAGATACAAGGTTGAATAGGAAGAGTCGGAATTATGATGATAGTGATTCACTTGAAGTAGATTCAGATGATTACTTTACAACGGCGGGTCGTCCTTTAGGGGGGGCAGGTGAACCCTTTCATCTTGATGTGAAATCAAAGGATGATGCCCATCGATATATCTTATTCAATTGCAATGAAGTTCAAATTTACATCAGGTACTACAATAACTATGTGTCCTCCTATGTATTTATCTACTAATCCTAATTTTAGGTTATGTTAACATATAAATTGTTGACTTTTGTAGTGAGCATGATCAGAGTGTTAATTCAAACACTAACAAACGGAAGTGGACCAAGGCCAAAAGTCAAAGTAAAGATTTTCGTGAATGGTTTAAAACTCGTGCCCAGAAAGATGATGTGCCATTACAACTTGAAAAACTTTCTAGAGGTCCAAATTTTGTTGCAAAGAGGTATCCAGTTTACATCATTAATGGATATAGGTTCCATACTACGAAACGAGATACAAATCGCAAAACTCAAAATTCTGGTGTAACTTTAGTTTCACTAACTTCAAGTTTTGATAGCTCCAAGGATGAAAATCCTAGGACAGAACCCATCACTTATTATGGAGCAATTGTTGATATAATTAAGTTATACTACTATGGCAACTTCAACTTTGTGTTGTTTAAATACGATTGGTTTGAGGTTGAAAAAGACAAATACGGACTTACTTGTGTGCGTTTCAATAAGAGAATTTATCAGAATGATCCGTTTGTGCTACCTTCTCAAGTTCATTAATGTTACTATGTCCAAGACCCTTTTGATCCAAATTGGCATTATGCTCTGCAAACAGTTCCACGAGATTTCTTTAACATTGGTGACCCTTCAAACTTACAAGCTGAAACACCTTCTCATGGATAAAATAGTGATGGTGATGGTGAACTAAATTGGGTTAGGGAAGACATACCTGAAACAGTAATTGAAACACCTTCTCACGAAATGAAAGAAGCTGAAAGTGATGGAGAGGATTCTGATTATGATGATACTCTATTTGATTTCATGGACTGCTGTATAGTGTTACTTTCGTATTTGATGCATACTATCGGTTAAAATGCTACTTTTTTTATTTTGATTAAATTATTCCTAATGTTATGTTTTTTCAATGTTAACAGAAAATGAAGAAGGTATCAAACTTACAAAAGAAGACGAATGCAGCACAAAAGGGTGAACAAGTTACAGCCAATTTTCGGTTGCCTCTATTTAGATCTAGTGCTGAATTGGCTAAGAAGTATGATATAAAATGTGAGATGGTAAATAGTAACAACCAACTCACGAGAAAAGTAGGCATCCGGCCTCCATTTGTGCCTGCATCTGGGGAACTAATCAAGCTATCTAACCTTGAAACTACTGGTCAAGCAATTGATAGTTCAAACAATGTGTTGTATCCAACCAAAAAGAGGACAACGACACCAAGAAAAACAGGGGCTGAAGTTGCTGATTCAAGGACCAGGCAGCAAGCTTCCAGAAAAACAAGGGTTGAAGTTGCTGATTCAAGGACCAGGCAGCAAGCTTCCAGAAAAATAGGGGCTGAAGTTGCTGATTCAAAGTCAAAACAGCCTTCAAGTGCAAACCAACAACCTTCAAGTGCAAACCAACAACCTTCAAGTGCAAAGTAGCAACCTTCAAGTGCAAACCAACAACCTTCAAGTGCAAAGCAGGAACCTTCAAGTAGGAAGCAGCAACCTTCAAGTGCGAAGCAGCAACCTTCAAGTGCAAACCATCAACTTAAGGAGAAACGGGTGGTTGACACTGCTGATTCAAGGTCAAAGAAGAATCCTATGAAAAGGGGAGTGATGGAAGATGATGGAAATTTAAGGACAGAGCAAGAAAGTGCCTTGAAGAAGACAAAAAGAATCCCAATATGTAAATCGACTTCAGTTGAAAAATTCATCGAAGAAAATGGGGAAAATGGTGAAGACGAAGATGAAGGTGAAAACTTTGAGGAAGAAGAAAATATAATGGGTGAAGAAGAAAACACTGAGCAAATTGAAAGTGAAAAAATTGATGGTAGTAAAATTTGTTTGTGTCATGCATTATTCGTAATTATTGTTTCATTCAAATTTATATCCCATTTTAATAGTTTATCTAACACAGGGACAAGTAAGAAAAAGACACGTGGAGCAACACAATGTTTGAAAAATCCATGCTAGAAAGAGCGAGGATCGTGAAGAGGTGGTCTTAGACGATGATGGAGAGCCTATTGGACCCAATGATCGAACCATGTAAGATTTGAGTTGTTTCCTTGGCACTGTCGCGAGGAATTCAGACTTTTGTCCCTTAATTTTCACTAACTTCAAAGCTTTGAAGAATGCTAACCAAGACCGTATATGGGAATTTGTTACTGTAAGATCAAAAGGAGTTTTTTCTCATTTTGTTACTAGTGTCCTTTAATTTGTTACTTGTATCAAATTTCCTTCTTTGTTGTATGATAAATTCATTATCTGTGAAAAGGGAACTAAAGCAGTTTTCTCTCGCATAAATGATGCTTGGAGGCGTTACAAGAAAGATATCAAAAAGAGTTGCTTTTTAAAGTACACTACTATGAGTGAAAGACTGAAACATCGTCCCCAGACCGTACTTGTAGCTCACTTCAAGCAATTGATAGCCTATTGGAAAAATAGTAAAATCCAAGTCAGATAATTTTATGACTTATTCACAACTTTGATATTTTATTGTCTAACATTAATTTGCTGTTCCACAATGTAGGTAATTAGCAAAGTAAATGCTACGAACAGATCTAAGCAAAAGTACATGCATCGTATGGAACCAACAAACTTTGCAAGGATTCGTGGAAAATTGGTAGGGTGTTTGTACATTCTTCAATTTATAATTCTTTGTTGGTTGAGTGATTCATAATCATCTGTGTTTAATATCAACCAATGTAGCGTGCAAAGAAAGATGAGGAAAGGAAGTTAGCCAAGCAGAGATGTTCATTGAGACTCGACAAAGTCGAAAAGGAAAACAAGTGGATGAGGAAACACAAACTGCAATTGTAAGTTTTCTATTTTATTGATGGATTTAGTTGCTAAGAAAAGAGACATGTATGTTGATCCCACCCATGTGTATATTTATGCCTTGAGTATTTTCACCTCATCAATGACTGTTAGCAACAAGCCTATCTTTTTGGTTTGCTCTGAATGGTTGAGGACTGGTTTTCAAACCACGCCTTTTGGTTAGAATATGAGTTTTCAAACCATGCCTATTGAATTTATGTAACCTGGACACTACTAGTTTGGAAATTTGGAGCAGGGAAAGTATGTTTTATTTTGTTACAGTCTGAAGGTCTTAGGATATGCATAAGTCTACTACTGCATGACAATATAGAATGCTATTTGGTCTTGTTTTAGAGATGTTATGTTCACAACATGCTTTTTCCAATTGGTTTTTCTTCACTGATCCTGTTTGGTTTTAAACTCTATATCACTTTGTAATCTATGACTTGAGTTAGTTTGAGATGTCTTTGTAATTTGTGTCATTTGGAAAGTGTTGGAGACATGACTGGTGGAATGATTTGAGGAGTGATCATCTGTTGTTGTTGTTCTTTTTTAGCTCACTATGTTTGCATGGTGTAAAGTATTGCTTTCATTGGTGTAAAGTAATTTGCTGCTGTTGTTGTAAAGTATTGCTTTCTGAGTCTCAAAATCATGTGTGATGTGGAATTGGTAAAACATTGGTGTGAGTCTATATGATTAAAGCTCTGTGAGTTAGAGTGCACAATGGTCATGTCATTTTGTTAAAGTTGAATGCGCCTCTCATGCTGCATATATCAGTTCAGTCTTGGATTAAAGCAAGGCCTCTTGATAAATAGTTATAGTTATAGTATCTTATAGTATCAGTTCATCTCATGCACATATACTTATAGTATCTTGAGGTGTTGTTGAAGTTTGTGTTTCTTACAGTAGTGTTGAATATTTTTTAATTAGGATAAGCTTCAAGATTCAGTTCAGAACTCAACTGAATCTGAGACATTTAAGTCATTGTTTGGGAAAGAAAAATCTGGTCGAGTTCGTTGCTATGGAAGAACAACGACACCAACCATGCTTAAAAGAAATGAAGAAATTTTGGTTATTAAAAAGCAGCATAGTGATGAAGTGGCTGGCATGAAGAAGGAGATTGATGGTATGAAGGCACTTTTTAAGACCATGATGAAGCAACAAAACCCACATATGAGTGACGAGGAGATCTCTAATATGATGGCAACTGCTTTGGGCAGTTCCAATAGTACTAATGATGCTCCTGCTGCTCCACATTCGTCTGCATCAACTCATATTTCTCATTGTGAAGAGGTATACTCTAAACTACTGCTTGTTCTCTGTTTGTCTCTTTTTGCCTACAAATGAACCACATTCCTACAAATGATATATGATATATGATTTCAAAATGCATTAAAATCTCCTAAAACACATTAAATTTATAAAATTGCTTATATTAATTTATGTATCATGTTTCTTTCAGAATGGAGACGAAGAAACGTGTCATCAAGATATGGAAGAAGAAGAAGAAGGAGGAGATGATGTAGAAGAATATTATGATGCATGAGTTTAATTAATAGTAGTTATGTTTTATATTATCTATCTCTTAGAAGTTTTGTTTTGAATTTGGGATGAATCTTTCGAGAGAAACTTGGTTTCGTTTAAGAATGATAATATCAAAACTTATCTATATTTTTGTGACTTATTAGTCGGTAACGTCACTTGATGTAAACTTACTTATTTCTTAATGAATATTTTGACGTTGTGGTTTAATATTTCTTGTATAATTAGATTTTAAATTTTTTAATCAATATCTACAAAAATGAGTATTGTTGGAAGACATTATATTGATCTACAATGGTTCTTTATGCCATGTCATGAAGAACAACATGGTTACAATTATTCGGCACAAAAAGAAACCGTGGCCTACGTAAATGGTGTAAAAACATGACCAAAATGTAGCCGCGGTTTTAATTAGTGCCATAAATTAAAATCCTATACATTAAATAAGAACCGTGGCAAGATTCGGCCACTGTTAAGAACCGCGGCGCATGGCCAAACCGCGTCCTTAACCTAGATACCTAAACTGTGGCCTATTCAAGCCACAGATGTATATAAAACGTGGCCCAAACATGAAAACCGCGGCTTATACTTTAGGCCATGGCTGCATATCCCACAGTCACTTATTCGTGGCCAAACCGTGGCCAAAGCTTTTAACCACAGTTATTTTTCATATAACCGCGGTTTTCTGGACGTGGCGGATAACCTTTTTTTTGTAGTGACTGGTGCTGAGCCTCTTTGTTTGCAATATCCTATCTTATTTAAATTGTTTGCAGGATCTAAGATCAAAGATTAGTGACACAGGTTCTTGGTTAGATGACAATTTGGTTTGGTGTGTGTGTTCAAACATTGAGTCGTTATTTCAGTCAACAAGCAGCGAATGGGATAATCTTCACATCATTCTGAATCATATTTCCCATGTTCTAGATTTGGTCGATAAGTTTGTGTTTTATGTGACTCAGGTGTGTTCTCTATTAAATATGCATTTTCTAGATTGAACTCTCTTGTTTTTATGAATTTTCTGTCGGGTACTGATTTGAAGTTGGCATTCAAGTGTGTTTGGAAGTCTAATGTCTCTAGTAGCACCCAAGTGTTTGCCTGAAGGTTGTTCCTCAATAAGCTCCAAACACGAGACGAGTTTGCAATGCAGAGAGTTATTTCAGGTGTGCATCTTCTTGTGTGTCTTTTATGTCTTGGCCTTGAAGAATCCCATTGTCATTTTTTTATGGACAATATTGTTGTTCGTGTGGAGATAAATTACAGAATTCTCATCTCTGGCTAATTATTGTGAAGGTTGTGTGGCTGATTAGAAATGATATATTTTTTAATGGTGAGTTGAAAGGGAGTCATGAAATTGTTTTAGTTACGAAATTATTAGCTTGAGATTTACTTAGTGCTAGATTTAAAAGTCCTTTAGATTGTTCTAAAGTAACTTTACTGTTAAATCCTTTAGAGATTTTGAGATAGTTTAGTTTTCCTTCTTTTGTGTTAGGGTTGAGTATCCATTGTTCTTACGCTAGTACATTCATCTCACATATTAAAAAAACTTAAAAATCATTACAATTTACAATCATATGAAGTCGTTAAAATTTTTTTTATCCTATTTATTTTACTAGAATAATCTTACCGTGTCAAGCTCTCGTAAGGATTGGTCGCAAAAGCTAGATGAAGCTTTGTGGGCGTATCGCACTGCTTACAAGGCTCCAATAGGTTTAACTCCATTCCAAATGGTTTATGGCAAGACATGTCATTTACCAGTTGAATTGGAGCACAAAGCTCTTTGGGCGTTGAAATTGTTAAACTTTGATCCAAACTTGGCCGGCGAGAAAAGAAAGGTTCAATTACACGAGTTGGAAGAAATGAGGAATAATGCGTATCATTCTAGCAAGCTCTATAAGGAAAAAGTTAAGGGTTGTCATGACAAGAAGGTTTGCCAGAAAGAATTTTGGGTAGGCCAAATGGTTCTTCTATTCAATTCCTGTTTGAAGCTTTTTCTGGGAAAATTGAAGTCCAAGTGGTCTGGACCGTTTTTGATTAAAAGCGTAAAGCACTACAGTGCTATGGTGATAGAGGACTTGCAGAAAAAGGAAAGTTGGATTGTGAATGGCCAACGACTTAAAATCTATCTCAGAGGCAAGATTGATCGAGAAAATTGTGCAGTGTTTCTAGATGATCATTGAGGTCATCTTCGACCGTCGATCTCAAACGACGTTAAACAAAGCGCTTGTTGGGAGGCACCCCAACGTTGTAAGTATTTCATCTTTGTTGTTTTAAATTTTGAATTGTGTGATAATAGTGGTTGAATTTGGAAAAATTAGGAAATTATGCATTACATCCTTGACAGCAGAAAATTCTGCATATGGTATAATTCGCCTGGCGAAGCCAATTTTCGCCAGCATCTCGCTCCTGCTTCGCCAAACGAAGCTGGCGTGACACTGCTGGCTTGGGTTCTACAGAGAAAAAATAAAGAAAAAGAAAATATTTTTATTATGAGTCCACGTGGGCCCATATTTTTTATATATTTCTTATCTTCTTTTTCCCTCTCACTTTCACTTTCACCCTCTCATTTTTCACCCTCACTCTCTCTCTCTCTCACACACTCTTTCACTCCAAACCTTAATCTTCCTAATCTCTACTCACTTTCACTCTCAATCTCACTTGAGGTATGATTTCTTGTTCTTAATTTTGTTTTAGTTTAACTTGTTAATTTTTGTTAGACTAGGGTTAGAATTTCATACTGTTAGGGTTATAGTTGAAATCCAAGAAACTATGGTAGGATTATAAGTGTTGTTAAATTGTTGCTGTTTTTAGGGTCAGAATTTGTGGGTTAAGGATGTTGAAAATGACCCCTGTCCTTTTAAAAATGTTTGGGTTCGCAGAAATTCGCCTGGCGAGCTTGAGGCGAGTCTTCACTTCAGCTTCACCTGGCGAGCTTGCAACGAGACTTCGCCTCTGCTTCGCCTGGCGAGCATGGGGAAAATGGCCTTTTTCAATTTTTTTTTCTGCTGTACAGTTTTCAATTCTGTTATGGTTTTTTAATTCTTGCTTTGAACTTGTTTTTGCTGTTTGAATTGTGCTGACAATTGAAAAAAAATTTTGTTGCTTTGTGTGTCTTGTCTATTTTTTTCAGATGGCCCCTAAAACCAAAGCAACCGGAGGCAAGAAGAAAAAGACTGTGGTTGGAAGCAGTTCCAGGCAGCAAAGTGAGTTTGATCCAACTCGATTCTTGAGTGACGCTCATGCTGCCAGATATACCATGCTTGAAGGTCGACAAATTTTGTCTGAGAAAAGATTTGAGATTTATCCAGAGGGACCGTATAGACGGCTGGCTGCTATTTTCAAAAGTAAGAGTTAGGGGCATTTGATTAATCCCGTGGATCAAATCAGCTACGAGCTGGTCCGTGAATTCTATACAAATGCTCTCCAAACTGAAGGGGAGACAGCTATGTTTAAGTTCATCACTTATGTCCGAGGCAAGGAAATCAGATTCGATCGTGAGGCCATAAATGAGGGATTTGGAAAACCAAGTTCTTTAGGGATGCTTGAAAAGAATGATTACACTAAGGAACTTGGCACTCATTTGGATAACAATAAAATAGCAAAGACCATTCTGTTTAAAGGGAAAAGTGTAGAAAGGAACCATCAAGGAGAAGCAATCCGGTACAAGAGGGAAGACATGCCTCCGGATGTCCAAGTTGTCCTTCTTCTCATTCTTTACAACATCAAGCCCAAGATGCACCGATCCACAATACCGGTTGATGTTTCCCTACTCTTATACTACATCATGGAAGATAATGAGGTCGATGTAGCCCGGGTGATTTCGAATGAAATGAAGAATTTTATTGAGAACACGCGAAGACCTGAGGTACATTCTAGTGCACCTATCATTTTTCCTTGCTTTGTCACTGCTCTTTGTCTTAAGAAGTGGGTACTGATGCCCGATGTGATTAATGAGAAAGTGAGGGGAGTGATCAATGATGACTATATTGAGAGGTATTGAAAAAATAAGTTGATTGAGAAGAGGAAGGGTACAAATGTGGGTCAATTATCTCGTTCGCAAACTAGTGAGCCAACTGAGGCTCTTGATTTTTCAACCTGGGATCCTAGGATGCGAGCGACATTCAATTATTCTTGGGATATGGCTGAAGCGTACCAACGATCATCAGAATTTAATTTTAATTGTATGCAGCAGCTGTACCAATTTCAAACCACTCCACAGGAAGTTATTCCTTTTCCTTCTCGGGATGATTATGATAATTATGCAAAATGGCCTGTGGGCAGGCGACCATTCTTTTCAGGGGGAGAAGGAGCTGGAGCTGATGCTGATGGTGGAGCTGATGATGATGATGATGGAGATGATGAATGCAAGATGATTTGAACGATGTGGTTAATTAGAGGCTGGAAACTACAAAGTGAAGAATTTCTGTTTTGTCATTTATTTTATGTTTATTTTATTTTCCGTTTTATATTATTAGCAAGTACTTTTGGGTCGCTTCGGCGAATTTTTGTTGTAGCATTTTGTCGCTTCGGCGAGTACAGCTTCGGTGTGTTTACACCATAACTTATAAAACTTCAGTTTGGTTTAATTTAAATTCTGTTTTTTTATGTTTGTGTTTATGCATAGAAAGTGATGTTTGTCCTTATTTTTTGAAAGTTTTGTGTGCTAGAACAAGAAGAAAAAGAGTGCTTTGTTAACTTTAAACATGTGATGGTGATGATAGAATTCTTAATGATGTGCATAATCAAAGTGTGAATGTTTGTTTTGTAGATTTTTAGCATGATTCTGAGTTAGTTCTTTATGCAAAATTATGGTAATGCATTGTGTTGTAAATACTTGTTCATGTAATCAATTAGGACACAACCACAAAAGTGAGATGCTTTCCATTGTTCACCAAAAATAGAGCTCAAGTATTCGTTGTTTTAATCATTTTGTTCATGTTAAATCTTGTGAGTTTGTTTTAAATGTTGGAAACTTAGAAATGATCAAGGCAAATTTTTAAGTACTATGAGAAAAACCACCATTCCAAAAACACTTCAAGTAACCTTGTGAGTGTGCGCGTATTTGAAACATCTTTTGAGCCTAAAAAGAAATTTTTTATTATGAATCATGAACCTGAATTTTAACCAGTTTTGAAGAGCATTTTAAGCTAAGCTTATAGCAATGTTGAAGTTGGGGAGAATGGTTTACTTTGAAAGGAGAAAAAGGAATTGGTGATACTATGCATTCTAAGAAAAAGAAAGAAAAAGAACAAAAAGCACAAAAAGAAAAGAAAATCAAAAGAAGAGAATGCACTGTGAAAGAAAGGAATAAAGGGTGAACAAGAATGAAAAATTTGAAAAAGAATTGCTCTTCATAGTTATTACCCATTTTTTGTTCAATGGTCGTGTAGATATGACCTTTGTTATTAACCCAAGCCAAATTACAACCATAAAAGTCCTTAGTGATCTTTGTTTCCATTATTTTGTGATAAATTTGTAAGATGAATGCATGAATGATTCTGGATGTGGCACGATTGCTTGTGAGAGTGTTTTGTCCCTTGTAAATTTATGTACATAGTGTGTTTGATAATAAGTGAATTTAGGTGATTCAACTTGAATTTGTAGGTACTTGATTTTGCATTGTATGATGTTGTGTTTAGAATTTAATTCATACTCATGTTTTGATTCTATGCCACTTTGTGAAAATACTTTGTGCGTGTGAATGTCCAGTTTGAACCATTGATGTTTTTCGGTTGATTTGGTGCTTTGAAAACTTCCTTGTGATAGTTGAAACTTACTTTTATTTGAGGACAAACAACGAGGCAAGTTAAGGAGAGTTTGATAGGTGTCTGGTTTAGAATGATTTTTAGATCAATTTACGGCATTTTTTAAACACTTTTCCAGATGTCTGAATGCGAAATAGCTTATTTTAAAGTGATTTTTGAATCAATGTCTATATTTAGTATTTTTTATGTTATTGTTAGTTTTGCAGCATATTTTGTAAAAAGGATGCAACAAAAATCGGAAGAAAACACGAAGAAACGAACAAAGTCGCGTGTCTGCAAGCCACAGGACCTTCGCCAAACGAAGGGGTGGCGAAAGGAGGATTTCTCCAGGAGAAATCCTAGCGAGGCAACCAGCAAAAATTGTTTTCAATTCCAGTAGCTACTGGAACTGCTTCACTGGAAGATTCGCCAGGCAAAAATGAGGCGAAAGAGATTCGCCCAGCAAAGCTGAAATTCGCCTGGCGAGTTTAGATATTTTTCCCAGCTTTCTCTACATTGTGCCGTCATGTGGCTGAGCTTATTGGTTTCGCCTAGCGAATTTTGGAGCTCGTTTGGCGAATTTGTCTGGGTAGAAAGTGGTATTTAGGGTGTTTTGTAGATATTTTGTAACATAACACTTTTTGCAAGAATCTTTGTAACCTAGAAACACATTTGGAGCTTAAAAACTCCATCTTTAATTATTTTTCTTAGATCCAAAGCTTTTATGCTTCAATCCTTGATCCATTGAAGATTGATGCAACAAAAGTTTTGTCTATTACATGTTGATCAAGCTACCATGACAATGGGTAGCTAAACATCTCTTGTGTCAAGATTAGTGGTAGATAATCCTATATTTTGTATGCATTGATCTTGATAATTAGTTTGTGAACTTTGTTGATGATTAATATATGGTGAAAAACTTTGTTAGTATGGTTTATATTTTGTTTTGGTTCATGATTGAGAAATATGTTCTAAGACTTGACCTAAGTTTTAATCCATCAACAATCATGAGGCTAGAGATAGTTTTGAGAGTTGATGTTCATAAATATTGTTCTTTGAATATTATCATATTGATAGTTAGAGTGAGAGATCATCTAAGGATCAATATGATAATTCCCACAACAAGTGTTAGAGATAAACTTGTTGAGAGGATATGTGATTGTATTCATTGTTAACAAGTTCACATACTTTATCGAGTAAATACGTATGAAACGAATTATCGGACTCTAATCTTGGCATTCTTTTACCAAATCTTTAAAAACCAATTTCTTTACCGTTGTTATTAAATTCTTATGCAAACGATCCGTTACAAATCAACCAAACTCCTTGTTACCATAAAGTTTAAAACCATTTCAACTATAGAACGGAGGTAATATCCATACAATCCCTACGGATACGATAATAAAAACCTCCACTAAAATACTTTTCAACAAAATGGTGCCGTTGTCGGGGATTATTGTTTGATATTGCAAGCATTGCAATAGTTGTTAAGTTTTAAGCTTGTATAACTTTTTCTTGTACTTGTTAATTTGTTTGGTTAAGTTGTGCAGACTCTATTTATGCGAGGAAAGTTACCCGCAGATCAACTTCTTTTCGATCTTGAGATTGAGAGAACTGCGCGTAAGTTGAATAGAAAAACTAGACGGAGAAGGCAACTTGCTAAAGAAAGATGAGAAAGAGGAGAAAGTTTAATTTCTACACCAACACCACAGTTAACGCCAACCATTGCAGCACCACCTCCACCACCACCTGCTTTAGTTCCATGTATTAACAGTCCGAGGCACACAGCTTAGTTTGTACGCAATGTCCATAACGGGAGGCACTCGGAATGAAGACCAGAATTCTTGCTCTTCTATACCAAAATCCATTCACCGGTATGGATCACGAGGATCCCTTCACTCATTTAACAAAATTTTATGAAATTGCGGGTGCAACTGGAGCGCCTGAAGCTGAAGAAAAGTCTTTGTTCAAGAGACTGTTTCCGCATTCCTTAATTGGGAAGGTAAAGGAATGGTACCTTGACCAGTCGACGACTATTATGACGGATTGGAACATGTTGGAAGAGAAGTTCCTAGAACGATTTTTTCCACATAGTCATTTTATGGAAGCGATAACGACGATCGCGGTTTTCTCACAAGGTGGAAATGAATCCCTCAACGAAGCTGGGAGAGATTCAAATCCATGCTTAGAAAATGCAAAGGGCACAGTTTTGATGAGCTTACGCAAGTGCATATTTTCAGAAATGGTCTCCAAATGGTTCACAAGACCTTGTTGGATGCTACTGCGGGCGGATCTTTAATGACTAAAAGCGCCGAGGAAGCCATTTCTATCATCGACAAGATGGCACTAAACGATCATCAAGGGAATCATAACTGTGGCCAACCGCAAAAGAAGCCGAGAGTGCTTGAATTGGGGACTAATGATGTAATTCTCGCTCAGAACAAATTATTATCTCAACAAGTGGAGTTGTTAACGCAACAAATGTCAAAGCTCCCTCAAAAAATTAAAGAGATGCAAGACATTCCGAGCAAGAATGTGCAAAGGAGATCACCCCACCGCCTATTTTCCTCCGGAGAATGAAGAAGCAAATTACATGGCAAATCAAAATCAACAACAAGGTTATCAAAGGCAACAACAACCTTATCAAAACAATTCTCAACAACCTTATCAAAATCCTCAAGGATACCAACTAAGAGGGAATTATCAAAATCAACAAGGATACCGAAAAAATCCTTATCAACCGACACAACCTCAAGGTGGTAGTTCAAAGTTAGAAGAAACTATCAACCAATTCATTCAAATGTCAATGGCCAACCAAAAGACTAATGAAGCATCAATCAAAAATCTTGAAAACCAAGTTGGGCAACTTGCAAAACAATTAGCCAATCAATAACCGGGGCCATCTTTTTCCGCAAATACTCAAACCAACCCGAACGAACATTGCAAAGCCATTGTGACCAGGGGTGGAAAAGAGTTGAGTGGAGGAGACAAAAATGAGAAAAATGTTGATGTGAGAAGTGATGAGATTGTGGAGGAGGAAAAAAATAATGATGTTGAAGTTGAAAAGAATGATGAGTGAAATTCTGGTATCAGACGTGTGATGTTAAGGTGCGATGTCACAACAACACACTCTGCACAATGGACAGCAATAACAGTAACAAAGCAACACAAAGAATTGTTCACCCAGTTCGACCTAACTACCTACGTCTGGGGGCTACCAAGCCAGGGATGAAATTCACTACTTGTAGAATTAATTTACAGACTCAACAACCCAGTTCACAATCTCCTAAACTTAATCCCTACTAGTGACTTTCTACCTAAGAACCCACTTAGATATGAGAACTCTACTCAATCCCTAAAACACTTCAAAGATCACACACTTTGAATACCACTACTTGATTCTGCTTCACAGCTTTGATCAAGAACAACTCAAAATCACAATGCCAATTCACTCTCGAATGGCTTACAAAACATGCACGAAGACACAAAACGACTCTCAGTCTTTGGCTCACTTTCTTCGTTACTTTTCTCTAGTACTGGTGCGCTTTATATAGCTCCTTGAATTGGTCTTGGACCTGCTCCAAAATCTCGTCCGATTTGTTATTTAAAACTGAATATTTAAAACAGATTTTCTCCTAAAATCTTTTTAAACCTTCAACATTTTAAATCTCCTACAAATCTGCACCAGATCTCCTTTGCAGCAGAAAATATCTATCCCAAGATATTTGCATCCTATGAGACAGCTTGCTCTCCACAATTCCAGCTAACACGCAACCCTAACAACATCACAACCTGAAGTTATTAATTCTGCAGATCTAATGTCACAACATCGCCTATGTGACATCAGACATCCAACTTTAGCAAATTAATTACTTAACACAGCCCAGTGTTAAATCTCAATGTTGCAACATCAGTACCTTGCATCAACATTGAATATACTTTGTTTTACCAAAATTCCAGCCAATCCAAGAACTAACAATCTCCCCCTTTGGCTAATTTTGGCTAAAACACACTCTGCACTCTGCACCTTCAGAGACTTCAGCAGCGGAAAAACTTCAAACAATAATTTTGAAACTCCAAGCAGCATCTTCAGCAGTAACATCTTCTCTTCACAAAACTCTGCTGCTCACATATCAACATCTTCAACAGCAACAATCTTCAAACAGCTGCACATATTACATTATCAGCAGCAATGAGCACTCCCCCTCAATGCAACAGCCAGCATAGCAGCTGTCAATACTCCCCCTTAATATCTGCATCACCTTAGCAGCATTTACCTTTGGCTTTCTCTCTCTGGCTACATATTTTCTCCCCCTTTTTAGCCACAATTTGACAACCTTCACCTGGCAGTTGACTAAACATTTTCAAAACTAACTCCAATTTCCGACAACCCCTTTCTAGCAAATTTAGTCTTCATAAATGCAGATTCCCAATTTGCTTCTTAACCTTTCAAATTGGTTTGCATCTAAGGCTTTAGTGAATATGTCAGCCAGCTGGTTATCTGTGGCTACATGCTCCAAGGTAACAATTTTGTCTTTAACCAGATCCCTTATGAAGTGATGCCTTATGTCTATGTGTTTTGTCCTACTATGCTGTATAGGATTCTTAGATATATTAATGGCACTCAGATTATCACAGTATAGTGTCATAACATCTTGTTTGACATTGTATTCACTCAACATCTGCTTCATCCAAACCAGCTGAGAGCAACTACTTCCTGCTACTATATACTCCGCTTCAGCAGTTGAGAGAGATACACAATTCTGCTTCTTGCTGAACCAGGAAATCAGATTGTTCCCTAGAAAGAAACAGCCTCCTGAAGTGCTTTTCCTATCATCTGCACTTCCAGCTCAATCAGCATCACAGTATCCTCTTAAATCAGTCCCAGAATCATGGCTATATAGCATCTCATAGTCACTTGTGCCATTCACATATTTCAGAATCCTCATCACTTGATTCAAGTGACTCACCTTAGGATCAGATTGATATCTGGCACACACTCCAACAGCAAAGGAAATGTCAGGTCTGCTTGCTGTGAGATACAGTAGACTCCTAATCATACTTCTGTACAAGTTGTGGTCCACACTCACTCCATTCTCATCCTTGGATAGCTTCAAATGGGTGGGAGCAGGTGTCCTTTTGTGATTGGCATTATCCAGGCCAAATTTCTTTACTATGCTCTTAGCATATTTGCTTTGAGAAATAAAGATAGAATCCTCCATTTGTTTGACTTGTAATCCAAGAAAGTAGCCAAATTCTCCAACCAAACTCATTTCAAATTCTGATTGCATTTGTTGAACAAACTGTTTCACCATAGTATCTGACATCCCCCCAAATACAATGTCATCCACATAAATTTAGGCTACCATTAATTTTCCGCCTTCTTCCTTGACAAACAAGGTTTTGTCAATCCCTCCTTTTCTATAACCATTTGCTAATAAGAATTTTGTCAGCCTCTCATACCAGGCCCTTGGAGCTTGTTTCAAGCCATACAGCGCTTTCCTCAGTCTGAACACATGATTGGGGAAGTTTGGATCAGTGAATCCTTTAGGTTGATCTACATAGACTTCTTCATTCAGATAGCCATTCAGAAAAGCACTCTTTACGTCCATTTGGAACAGCTTGAATCTTAGGTTACAAGCCATACCCAAGAGTAGTCTGATGGATTTTAATCTAGCCACTGGAGCAAACGTCTCATCAAAGTCAACCCCCTCAACTTGAGTATAACCTTGTGCAACAAGTCTCGCTTTGTTTCTTGTAACCACTCCAAGATCGTCAGACTTGTTTTTGTAGATCCACTTTGTTCCAATAACATTCACCCCTTCTGGTCTTGGCACAAGATCCCAGACATCATTTCTTCTGAACTGCTCCAGTTCTTATTGCATAGCATTGATCCAAAACTCACTGTCAGAGCTTCCTTGACATTCTTTGGCTCAATTTTGGATACAAAGCATGAGCTAGCTATGATTTCTCTTGACCTAGTCCTTACTCCAGAATTTGGATCACCTATAATTAGCTCCTTTGGATGATCCTTCTGAATTCTGATAGAAGGATCTTTCTGAGGTTGCTCAGGCTCAGTATTAGCAGCACCAGGAGATGGATTTCTTCCTTCAACTTCTACAGAAACTTCATCAGCTGATGTTTCAACATCTTCTATGACATCCTCAACTTCCTGCTTATCTTCATCATCAATCACAACATTGATTGACTCCATCATTACTTTGGTCCTGGAGTTGAAGACTCTATATGCTCTGCTATTGATGGAGTACCCCAAAAATATTCCTTCATCACTTTTGGAATCCAATTTCCTTCTCTGCTCTCTATCTGCCAGGATGTAACATCAACTACCAAAAACATGGAAGTACTTAACATTAGGTTTTCTTCCCTTCCATAGTTCATATAGAGTGGATGAAGTGCCTCTTCTTAGGGTAACCCTGTTGTGAATGTAGCAGGCAGTGTTCATGGCTTCAGCCCAGAAGTGATAAGGAAGTTTCTTGGCATGAATCATTGCTCTAGCCGACTCTTGTATAGTTCTGTTCTTCCTCTCAACAACTCCATTTTTCTGAGGGGTAATAGGCGATGAAAACTCACGACTTATACCTTCAGCCGAGCAAAATTCTTCAAACTTGCTATTCTCAAACTCTCTTCCATGATCACTTCTTATTCTGATGACCTTACTCTCCTTTTCTATTTGGATTTTTTGACAGAGCTCTTTAAAGACATCAAACACCTCAGATTTGTCTTTGATAAAATTCACCCAGGTGTATCTTGAGTAGCCATCCACAACTACATAAGCATATTTCTTTCCACCCAGACTTTCAACCTGCATAGGTCCCATCAAATCCATATGAAGGAGTTCCAATACCTTGGAGGTGGTGTCATGTTGATGCTTCGGATGAGACATCTTTGTCTGCTTTCCCTTTTGACAGTCTCCACACACCTTTCCTTCCTCAATAATAAGTTTAGGAATCCCTTTGACTGCTTCTGAGGAGATAATTCTCTTCATTCCCTTTAGGTGAAGATGTCTCAACTTCTGATGCCAGATTTTGACATCATCTTCTTTAGCAAGCACACACATGGAGGAATTTGAGTTTTGCGGCACCCAAAGATAAAAATTGTCCTTAGATCTGGCTCCCTTCATAATGACTTCTCCTTTGTCATCTTTGACCATACATTCGGACTTTGTGAAGTCTACTTTGAATCCTTGATCACAAAGTTGACTAATACTAATCAAATTTGCAGTTAGTCCTTTAACAAGAAGAACATTCTCCAATCTGGGAGCACTAGCACAGTTTAGTTTACCAATCCCCTTTATCTCTCCTTTGATCCCATCACCAAATGTAACATAGCCAGAGGACTGAGGTTTCACATCAACAAGCAGATTCTTTACTCTAGTCATGTGTCTTGAACACCCACTATCAAAATACCAGTCATCTTTGGTAGAAACCCGTAAGGAAGTGTGAGCTATCAAGCTGGTAACTTTAGGTATCCATTGCTTCATCACCTTAGGCCTTACCTCTTGCTGTTTGGGTTGAGGAGCAGAATTAGGATAACCATGAAGCTTGAAGCACGAGGACTGCATATGTCTAATCCTGCCACAATAGAAGCATCTGACTTTGTCGTTTCTAAAGTGGTTAAATCTTCTTCCACTTTGATAATGCTGTGGCTGCCACCCATAATGTTGTCTCTTTATTCCATAGTTGAATTGTCTTCTCCTGTACTGATGATGCTGTCTCTTAGGCTGTCTTCTATGGTGATGAGGCTTCCTTCTTCCATAGTAATAAGGCACAACATTGTTGTATCCATAACCATACCAGTTTTCCTGATGTTGAAACCTCCGATGAGACATGTTCTGCTTGAACCTGGCAGCTTGCATGCTCTGGAGATATTGGGGAGGCATATACTGACTAGCTCCTTGAGGCTGCATCTTTCTCTGATGAGGACCATTCTTCTTCTTAGCATTCTGGGGCTGAACAACCTTCTTTGGGGTAGGACCCTATCTCTTAGGTTGATGTTGAGACAAAGGTTGAGACATCTCCCTTTTTGTTCCTGAAGTGCTGGCCACATATCCTATGCCTGATTTATCTCCAGCAGCTTTCTCTGACTGAAGAATCTTATCAAGATTAGCAGTACCACTGTTCATCATCCTAACGAATTTTGTCATCTGATCCAGTTGAGACTGAACTAGTACAACTTTGTTTTCCCGATCAGCTTTTTCATTTTCAAGCTGAGCAATCTGTTGCTTGTGATACTTGTTTTCTTGACAAATCTCAGCACTTTTCAGACACAGCTCTCGATAAGTAGAAGCTAGCTCCTCATAAGTTATTTCTTCATCACTATCATCATCAGACATAACAGTTCCTGTTAAGGCTCTAGCATGCCTTGCTGACTCACCATCACTTTCACTATCAGATTCAGACCAGGAAACTGACATGCCTTTCTTTTGCTTCTTCAAGAATGTGGGACATTCTTTCTTGACATGTCCATACCCTCCACATTCAAAGCACTGAACACCTCTATCCTGGGCAGTCTTCTCTTCATCTTTCTCTTTTGGCTTGCTGATGTCAGAAGAACTGTTCTTGACACTAGGCTTGTAGTTATTGTTCCATCTTTTTAACACTTTGTTGAACTGCCTTCCCAACATTGCAATGGCTTGAGACAAATCTTCCTGAGAATCTTTGACTTCCTTATCTTCTGCAGGAGTAGAGACCAAAGCAATACCCTTGGGCTTCTTTTCTGGTTCTTCTTCATTCAAACCAAGCTCAAAAGTTTGAAGAGATCCAATGAGCTCATCTACTCTCATCTTGCTGATGTCTTGAGCTTCTTCAATAGCAGTTACCTTTATCTTGTACCTCTTAGGAAGGGACCTAAGAATCTTCCTTACAAGCTTTTCTTCAGACATTTTCTCTCCAAGAGCACTAGATGCATTGGCCAGCTCAAGAACACTCATGTGGAAGTCATGAATAGTCTCATCTTTCTTCATCTTCAGGCCTTCAAATTTTGGTGTTAAAAGCTGAAGTCTTGACATCTTAACTCTAGATGTTCCTTCATGTGTAGCCTGCAAAATATCCCACGCTTCCTTGGCAACCTCACAGGTATTGATTAACCTGAAAATATTCTTATCCACTCCATTGAAAATTGCATTTAAAGATTTGGAGTTTCCAAGGGCAAGCTCATCTTCTTCCTTGGTCCATTCTTCTTCAGGCTTTGGTTTTGAGGTGCCTTCTTTGTCTTTGCCAGCATCATCTTTTTCACACACAACAGGTGCTTTCCACTCTTTAATAACAGCCTTCCAAGCCCTGCTGTCCAAGGATTTTAAGAAAATAGTCATCCTTGGCTTCCAATAGTCATAATTGGATCCATCCAAAATAAGGGGTCTATTGACGAATCCTCCAACTTCTTTGTCCATCTTTACACCAGAAAGTAACTTCCCTAGATCTCAACCAGAGACAGACAGGATGCCTGCTCTGATACCAATTGAAATTCTGGTATCAGACGTGTGATGTTAAGGTACGATGTCACAACAACACACTCTGCATAATGGTCATCAATAACAGTAACAAAGCAACACAAAGAATTGTTTACCCAGTTCGGCCTAACTACCTACGTCTGGGGGCTACCAAGCCAGGGATGAAATTCACTACTTGTAGAATTAATTTACAGACTCAACAACCCAGTTGACAATCTCCTAAACTTAATCCCTACTAGTGACTTTCTACCTAAGAACCCACTTAGATATGAGAACACTACTCAATCCCTAAAACACTTCAAAGATCACACACTTTGAATACCACTACTTGATTCTGCTTCACAGCTTTGATCAAGAACAACTCAAAATCACAATGCCAATTCACTCTCGAATGGCTTACAAAACATGCACGAAGACACAAAACGAATCTCAGTCTTTGGCTCACTTTCTTCGTTGCTTTTCTCTAGTACTGGTGCGCTTTATATAGCTCCTTGAATTGGTCTTGGACCTGCTCCAAAATCTCACCCGATTTGTTATTTAAAACATATTTTCTCCTAAAATCTTTTTAAACCTTCAACCTTTTAAATCTCCTACAAATCTGCACCATATCTCCTTTGCAGCAGAAAATATCTATCCCAAGATATTCGCATCCAATGAGACAGCTTGCTCTCCACAATTCTAGCTAACACGTAACCCTAATAACATCACAACCTGATGTTATTAATTCTGCAGATCTAATGTCACAACATCGCCTATGTGAGACCAAACATCCAACTTCAGCAAATTAATTACTTAACACAGCCTAGTGTTAAATCTCAATGTTGCAACATCAGTACCTTGACATCAACATTGAATATACTTTGTTTTACCAAAATTCCAACCAATCCAAAAACTAACAATGAGGAAGAAGCTGCAAATGAAAATGAGAAGTTAGTTGAAAATGAGAACCTTGAAAAAGAAAATATAGAAGAAAAAAAGAGAAGAGTAAAAAAGGGGAAGGAGAAAGTGAATCCTATTCCTATTCAAAATCTACCTTACCCTCATGTACCCACCAAGAAAGACAATGCTAGGCATTGCACTCGTTTCATGGACATATTCCGACAATTGCAAATCAACATTCTGTTTTTCGAAGCGCTTGAGCAAATGCCTAAATACGCTAAGTTCATGAAAGATATTCTTACAAAAAAGCGAAGATATTCAGAGCCGGAAACAATTATCCTTGATGCAAGTTGTAGTGCAATAATTCAAAGAACTCCACCAAAGAAAGAAGCCGATCCGGGGCGTGTTACTTTGCCAGTAACAATTGGTGATGTTTATGTTGGCAAAGGCTTAATTGATTTGGGCTCAAGCATCAACTTAATTCCATTGTCTATTGTGAAGAGGCTTGGGAACATTGAAATGAAAGCAATTCGAATGACATTACAATTGGCCGACAAATCTACAACTCATCCTCATGGATTGGCTCAAGATGTATTGGTTAAGGTGGATAAATTTTTCTTTCTGGTTGACTTTATTGTAATTGATATGGAGGAAGATGAGGATACTCCATTGATTCTTGGACTCCCTTTTATGAAGACCGCTCGAATGATGATTGATGTTGACGACAACCTTATGAAAGTAAGAGTTCAAAATGAAGAGGTGTGCTTTAATCTTTTTGAAGCAATGAAACATTCCAAAGATAAGCATGATAGTTTCCGTATTGATGCAAAGGAAGAAGCCATAATGGAAGTCTAAAAGCAAGTTAACATGGCATATCCCTTGGAAAGAGCTCTTGGTTACTCATTTTAAATACTTACCAATGAGGAAGAAAGAGAACTTGAAGAATGCTTGAAGGAACTTGAAGCTTTAAAAGAATTACAACCATGGGAAAGTGAAATGGAAGTGTTGAAGAAAAGGGCCAATGGTGATAAATATCAACATGAATTGAAGGTGTTTCCTTCTAATTTGAAGTATATGCTCCTTGATGACGGTTGTAACAAACCGGTTATCATTAGTAACATTTTGTCCGATAAAGAGGAAAACCATTTGATTCAAGTTTTGAAGAAACATCAACAAGATATTGGTTGGGTTCTTTCCGATTTGAAAGGAATTAGTCCGGCCTATTGCATGCACAAAATCTTAATAGAAGAGGACTTCAAAGGGGTAGCTCAACCTCAACGTCGTTTGAATCCTACTATGAAGGAAGTGGTGAGAAAGGAAGTTGTCAAGCTATTGGATGCCGGAATGATTTATCCGATATCCGATACTCCGTGGGTGAGTCCTGTGCAAGTTGTACCCAAGAAGGGCGGAATGATCGTTATAAGAAATGAAAAAAATGAATTGATTCCGACGAGAACTGTAACGGGTTGGAGAATGTGTATCGATTATAGGAGGCTTAATACCGCTACTAGAAAAGATCACTTTCCACTTCCATTTATGGATCAAATGCTTGAGAGATTGTCGGGTCAATAATTTTATTGCTTCATAGATGGCTATTCCGGTTATAACCAAATCTCGGTTGATCCGAAAGACCATGAGAAGACGGTGTTCACTTGTCCCTTAGGAATTTTTGCATACCGGAAGATGCCTTTTGGCTTGTGCAATGCACCGACAACGTTTCAATGGTGTGTACAAGCCATTTTTTCCGACCTTATTGAGAAAACAATGGAGGTGTTCATGGATGACTTCTCTGTGTTCGGAGCATCTTTTGATCTATGTTTGAAAAATTTGGAGACCGTTCTTGAACGGTGTGTGGAAACAAACTTGGTGCTAAATTGGGAGAAATGCAACTTCATGGTAACGGAGAGGATTGTGCTCGGCCAAAAAGTCTCCTCTAAAGGCCTTGAAGTGGATCAAGCAAAAATTGAAGTGATCGAGAAGTTGCCACCACCAACCAATGTTAAAGGAATCTGGAGTTTTCTAGGCCATGCGGAATTTTCTAGGCGATTCATCAAAGACTTCTCAAAAGTTGCAAGACCTTTGAGAAATTTGCTCAACAAAGATAAGTCTTTCCTCTTTGATGATGAATGTTTAAATGCCTTTCAAATTTTAAAAGAAAAACTCATCACCGCACCCATAATCATTGCTCCTAATTGGACTTTAAATTTTGAATTAATGTGTGATGCAAGCGAGTAAATTTTAAATGAGGCACAAGTGAATTATGCTACCACAGAAAAAATAATTACTCGCTATAGTGTATGCTCTCGAGAAATTTCAGTCTTACCGGATTGGCTCAAAAGTTGTAGTCTACACTGACCAATCGGCCATTAAATATCTTCTTACCAAGCCGGATTCAAAACAAAGGCTAATCCAGTGGATGCTTTTGTTACAAGAATTTGATTTGGAAATTCGTGACAAGAAGGGGTCTGAAAACTTGGTAGCGAATCATTTATCCCGTTTGGTCAATGTAGAAGTAACACACCGAGAAAGGGAGGTCCGAGAAGAGTTTCCGGATGAATAACTGTTTCGGGTACAAGTTAGACTTTGGTTTGCAGGTTTTGCTAACCACAAAGCAACTGGATTTATATTGGCAGATCTAACTTGGAACCAAAGAAGGAAATTCTTATCGGAGGCCAATTTTTATGTTTGGGATGAACCGTATCTTTTTAAGTTAGAAGGTGATAATTTGTTGAGAAGGTGTGTCACTAGTGATGAAGCTAAAAGTATCATTTGGCATTGTCACAATTCGCCATATGGAGGACATTACAATGGTTTGAGAACGGCAACAAAAGTCCTCCAATAAGCCTTTTATTGGCCGTCGTTGTTTAAAGATGCAAACCTCCATGCGAAGAGTTGTGACATATGCTAAAGAAGTGGCGGGATTAGAAAACGGGATGAAATGCCCTTACAAACTATTTTGGAAGTTGAGGTTTTCGATTGTTGGGGTATCGATTTTGTTGGACCATTTCCCCCACTTTTTTAAATGAGTACATTTTGGTTGCGGTTGACTATGTTTCTAAGTGGGTGGAAGCAATTACGTCACCGAGGGCCGATGGCAAAACGGTGATCAAATTTCTAAAGAAAAATATATTCTCTCGTTTTGGCACCCCTCGTGTGTTGATTAGTGATGGAGGGTCGCACTTTTGCAATACACCGCTTGAGAAGGATTTAGAGCACTATGGTGTAAAGCATAAGGTTGCAACCCCTTACCACCCGCAAGCTAATGGTCAGGCCGAAGTTTCAAATAAGGAGGTAAAAAGGATTCTTGAAAAGACTGTGTCAAGCTCTCGTAAGGATTGGTCGCAAAAGCTAGATGAAGCTTTGTGGGCATATCACACCGCTTACAAGGCTCCAATAGTTTTAACTCCATTCTAAATGGTTTATGGCAAGACATGTCATTTACCAGTTGAATTGGAGCACAAAGCTCTTTGGGCATTGAAATTGTTAAACTTTGATCCGAACTTGGCTGGCGAGAAAAGAAAGGTTCAATTACACAAGTTGGAAGAAATGAGGAATAATGCGTATCATTCTAGCAAGCTCTATAAGGGAAAAGTTAAGGGTTATCATGACAAGAAGGTTTGTCAGAAAGAATTTCGGGTAGGCCAAATGGTTCTTCTATTCAATTCTCGTTTGAAGCTTTTTCCGGGAAAATTGAAGTCCAAGTGGTCTGGACCGTTTTTTATTAAAGACATAAAGCACTACAGTGCTATGGTGATAGAGGACTTGTAGAAAAAGGAAAGTTGGATTGTGAATGGCAAACGACATAAAATCTATCTCGGAGGCGAGACTGATCGAGAAAATTGCGCAGTGTTTCTAGATGATCATTGAGGTAATCTTGGACCATCGAGCTCAAACGACATTAAACAAAGCGCTTGTTGGGAGGCACCCCAACGTTGTAAGTATTTCATCTTTGATGTTTTAAATTGTGAATTGTGTGATAATAGTGGTTGAATTTGGTAAATTTTGGAAATTCTGCATTACATCCTTGACAGCAGAAAATTCTGCATAGGGTATAATTCTCCTGGCGAATCATTGTTTCGCCTGGCAAAGCCAATTTTTGCCAGCCTCTCGCTCCTGCTTCGCCAGGCGAAGCTGGCATGACACTGCTGGCTTGAGTTCTACAGTGAAAAAAAAAGAAAAAGAAAATAATTTTATTTAGGGTCCACGTGGGCCCATATTTTTTTCTCTTTCTTATCTTCTTTTTCCCTCTCACTTTCACTTTCACCCTCTCATTTTTCACTCTCACTCTCTCTCTCACCACTCTTTCACTCTAAACCTTACTCTTCCTAATCTCCACTCACTTTCACTCTCAATCTCACTTGAGGTATGATTTCATGTTCTTAATTTTGTTTTTGTTTAACTTGTTAATTTTTGTTATACTAGGGTTAGAATTTTATACTGTTAGGGTTATTGTTGAAATCCTAGAAATTATGGTAGGATTAGAAGTGTTGTTGAATTGTTGTTGTTTTTAGGGTCATAAATTGTGGGTTGAGGATGTTGAAAATGACCCCTGTCCTTTTAAAAATTTCTGGGTTCGCAGAAATTCGCTTGGCGAGCTTTAGGAGAGTCTTCGCTTCAGCTTCGCCTGGCGAGCTTGCAGCGAGACTTCGCCCCTGCTTCGCCTGGCGAGCATGGGGCGAATGGCCTTTTTCAATTTTTTTTTTACTGTACAGTTTTCAATTATGTTATGTTTTTTTTTTATTCTTGCTTTGATCTTGTTTTTGCTGTTTGAATTGTGCTAACAATTGAAAAAAAATTATGTTGCTTTGTGTGTCTTGTCTATTTTTTTCAGATGGCCCCTAAAACCAAAGCAACCGGAGGCAAGAAGCAAAAGGCTGTGGTTGGAAGCAGTTGCAAGCAGCAAAGTGAGCTTGATCTAACTCGGGTCTTGAGTGACGCTCATGCTGCCAGATATACCATGCTTGAAGGCCAGCATATTTTGTCTGAGAAAAGATTTGAGATTCATCCAGAGGGACTGTATAGGAGGCTGGCTGTTATTTTCAAAAGTAAGAGTTGGGGGAATTTGATTAATCCTGTGGATCGAATCAGCTACGAGCTGGTCCGTGAATTTTATGCAAATGCTCTCCAAACTGAAGGGGAGATGGCTACGATCAAGTTCATCACTTATGTCTGAGGCAAGGAAATCAGATTCGATCGTGAGGCCATAAATGCGCTGTTTTGAAAACCAAGTTCTTTAGGTATGTTTAAAAAGGATGATTACACTAAGGAACTTGACACTCATTTGGATCACAATAAAATAGCCAAGACCATTATGTTTAATGGGAAAAGTGTGGAAAGGAACCATCAAGGAGAAGCAATCCGGTACAAGAGGGAAGACATGCCTCTGGATGTGCAAGCCGTCCTTCTTCTCATTCTTTACAACATCAAGCCCAAGATGCACCGATCCACAATACCGGTTTATGTTGCCCTACTCTTATACTACATCATGGAAGATAAGGAGGTCGATGTAGCCCGGGTGATTTCGAATGAAATGAAGAATTTTATTGAGAACACACGAAGACCTGATGTACATTCTAGTGCACCTATCATTTTCCTTGCTTTGTCGCTGCTCTTTGTCTTAAGAAGTGTGTACTTATGCCCAATGTGATTAATGAGAAATTGAGGGGAGTGGTCAATGATGACTATATTGAGAGGTATTGCAAAAAAATGTTGATTGAGAAGAGGAAGGGTACAAATGTGGGTCAATCATCTCGTTTGCAAACTTGTGAGCCATCTGAGGCTCTTGATTTTTCAACATGGGATCCTAGGATGCGAGCGACATTCAATTATTCTTGGGATATGGCTGAAGCGTACCAACGATCATCAGAATTTAATTTTAATTGTATGCAGCAGCTGTACCAATTTCAGACCACTATGCAGGAAGTTGTTCATTTTCCTTCTTAGGCTGATTATGATAATTATGAAAACTGGCCTGTGGGCAGGCGACCATTCTTTTCAGGGGGAGGAGGAGTTGGAGCTGATGTTGATGGTGGAGCTGATAATGATGATGATGATGATGGAGATGATGAAATGCAAGATGATTTGAACGATATGGTTAATTAGAGGCTGGAGACTACAAAGTGAAGAATTTCTGTTTTGTTATTTATTTTATGTTTATTTTATTTTTAGTTTTATATTATTAGCAAGTACTTTTGGGTCGCTTCGGCGAATTTTTGTTGTAGCATTTTGTCGCTTCGGCGAGTACTGCTTCGGTGTGTTTACACCATAACTTATAAAATTTTAGTTTGGTTTAATTTAAATTCTATTTTTTTTATGTTTGTGTTTGTGCAAAGAAAGTGATGTTTGTCCTTATTTTTTGAAAATTTTGTGTGCTAACACAAGAAGAAAAAGAGTGTTTTGTTAACCTTAAACATGTGATGGTGATGATAGAATTCTTAATGATGTGCACAATCAAAGTGTGAATGTTTGTTTTGTAGATTTTTAGCGTGACTATGAGTTAGCGCTTTATGCAAAATTATAGTAATGCATTGTGTTGTAAATACTTGTTCATATGTGAATTAATTAGGACAAAACCATAAAAGTGAGATGCTTTCCATTGTTCACCAAAAATAGAGTTCAAGTATTCGTTGTTTTACTCATTTTGTTCATGTTAAATCTTGTGAGTTTGTTTTAAATGTTGGAAACTTAGAAATGATCAAGGCAAATTTTTGAGTACTAGAGAAAAACCACCATTCCAAAAAAACTTCAAGTAACCTTGTGAGTGTGCGTGTATTTGAAACATCTTTTGAGCCTAAAAAGAAGTTTTTTATTATGAATCATGAACCCGAATTTTAACCCATTTTGAAGAGCATTTTAAGCTAAGCTTATAGCAATGTTGAAGTTGGAGAGAATGGTTTACTTTGAAAGGAGAAAATGGAATTGGTGATACAATGCATTCTAAGAAAAGGAAATCAAACACAAAAAGAAAGAAAAAGAACAAAAAGCACAAAAAGAAAATAAAATCAAAAGAAGAGAATGCATTGTGAATGAAAGGAATAAAGGGTGAACAAGAATGAAAATTTTGAAAAAGAAATGCTCTTTATAGTTATTACCCATTTTTTGTTCAATGGTCGTGTAGATATGACCTTTTTTTATAACCCAAGCCAAATTATAACCATAAAAGTCCTTAGTGATCTTTGTTTCCATTATTTTGTGATAACTTTTAAAGATAAATGCATGAATGATTCTGGATGTGGCACGATTGCTTGTGAGAGTGTTTTGTCCCTTGTAAATTTATGTACATAGTGTGTTTGATAATAAGTGAATTTAGGTGATTCAACTTGAACTTGTAGGTACTTGATTTTGCATTATATGATGTTGTGTTGAAAAATTAAATCATAATTATGTTTTGATTCTATGCAACTTTGTGAAAATACTATGTCCGAGTGATTGTCGAGTTTGAACCATTGATGTTTTTTGGTTGATTTGGTGCTTTGAAAACTTGCTTGTGATTGTTGAAACTTACTTTTGTTTGAGGACAAACAACGAGGCAAGTTGGGGAGAGTTTGATAGGTGTCTGGTTTAGAATGATTTTTAGATCAATTTACGGCATTTTTTAAACACTTTTCCAGATGTCTGAATGTGAAACAACTTATTTTTAAGTGATTTTTTAATCAATGTCTATATTTAGTCTTTTTGATGTTATTGTTAGTTTTGTAGCATATTTTGTAAAAAGGATGCGGCAAAAATCGGAAGAAAACACGAAGAAACGAACAAAGTCGCGTGTCTGCAGTCTACAGGACCTTCGCCAGGCGAAGGGGTGGCGAAAGGAGGATTTCGCCAGGCAAAAGCCTGGCGAGGCAACTAGCAAAAATTGTTTTCAATTCCTGTAACTACTGGAAGTGCTTCGCTGGAAGATTCGCCTGGCGAAGATGAGGAGAAAGAGATTCTCCTGGCGAAGCTGAAATTTTCCTGACGAGTTCAGATATTTTTCCCAGCTTTGTCTGCACTATCCTGTCAGGTTGCTGAGCTTATTGGTTTCGCCTGGCGAATTTTGGAGCTCGTTTGGCGAATTTGTCAGGGCAGAAAGTGGTATTTAAGGTGTTTTGTAGATATTTTGTAACATAACACTTTTTGCAAGAATCTTTGTAACCTAGAAACACATTTGGAGCTTAAAAACTTCATCTTTAATTATTTTTCTTAGATCCAAAGCTTTTATGCTTCAATCCTTGATCCATTGAAGATTGATGCAACAAAAGCTTTGTCTATTACTTGTTGATCAAGCTACTAATGCAATGGGTAGCTAAACATCTCTTGTGTCAAGATTAGTGGTAGGTAATCCATATTTTGTATGTATTGATCTTGATAATTAGTTTGTGAACTTTGTTGATGATTAATATATGGTGAAAAACTTTGTTTGTATGGTTTATATTTTGTTTTGGTTCATGATTGAGAAATATGTTCTAAGACTTGACCTAAGTTTTAATCCATCAACAATCATGAGGCTAGAGATAGTTTTGAGAGTTGATGTTCCTAAATATTGATCTATGAATGTTATCATATTAATAGTTAGAGTGAGAGATCTTCTAAGGATCAAAATGATAAATCCCACAACAAGTGTTAGAGATAAACTTGTTGAGAGGATATGTGATTATATTCATTATTAACAAGTTCACATACTTTATTGAGTAAATACGTATGAAACGGATTATCGGACCCCAATCTTGGCATGCTTTTACCAAATCTTTAAAAACCAATTTATTTACCGTTGTTATTAAATCCGTATGCAAACGATCCGTTACAAATCAACCAAACTCCTTGTTACCATAAAGTTTAAAACCATTTCAACTATAGAACGACGGTAATATCTATACAATCCCCGCTGATACGATAACAAAAACCCCCACTGAAATACTTTTCAACAAGCACCAAAAGTGGCCCTCCTAGGTGCATTATTCAAATGGACCTACATAAAGCGTACGACACTGTTGAGTGGTGTGCCCTTTAAGCTATCATGAAGGACATGAATTTTCCTAAAAAATTTATCAACTGGACTATGGCTACTGTCACATCAGTCTCATATAGGTACAATGTTAATGGGGAGTTAACTAATATCCTCAAGGCAAAATGAGGTTTGAGACAAGGGGACCCCCTATCCCCATTGCTCTTTGTGATCATGATGGAATATCTTCATAGAAGACTGCAAAGTTTGAGAAATAACCCCAATTTCAACTACCATTCAAAATGTGAAAAGCTTAAAATCATTAATATTAGCTTTGCTGATGACCTCCTTCTATTTCTAAGAGGTGATGTTGGGTCTGTGGAGTTGATTATAGAAATCTTAAAGACTTTTCTGCTGCTACAGGTCTGGTGGTGAATCCTAACAAGTGCAAGGTGTATTTTGGCAATGTGGATGAGGTCACCAAGAATATCATTGTGCAAAGAACAGGTTTCTCTGAAGGCTGCCTACCTTTCAAATATTTAGGTATCCCTCTGTCTAGCAAAAGACTATCTGCTAGCCAATGCCTCATGATGACAGTGTAATCTTTGCTACTACCAATTATTGGCTTCAATGTTTCCCAATTCCAAAAGCTGTACGCACTAAAATTGAAGCTATTTGCAGAAAATTTCTGTGGTCTAATAGTGATAAAATAACCAAAAAGTCCCTTATTTTTTGGAGTAGTGTTTGCCAGCCAAAAGCAAAAGAGGGGCTTGATATTATTGACATTCATAACTAGAATCGTGCTTGCTTGGCCAAGTTACTTTGGAATCTTTGTAGGAAGGAGGATAGCCCATGGATCAAGTGGATCCATAGCTATTATATTAAGAACCACGACATCATGCTTGCTCTCATCAAGTGCTCCTCATCTTGGATTCTCAAAGGAATTCTTAATCAAAGAGACATGCTCAGCCAAATCACTAAATGGAATCATATGGTGCAGCAGCCTAAATTCAAGACCAGAACCTTGTATGTTGCTTTAAAAGTTCAGACTGCTAGTGTGGAGTGGAAGCATTTGATTATTCGTAACCCTGCTAGGCCTAGAGCAATTCATACCTTGTGGTTGGCTTGCCACAAAGGACAGGCTGTGCAAAATGGGTTTCTTAAGGGAGGATAAATGTTGTTTTTGTATGGAACAAGAAACCATTCAACATTTATTCTTTGACCGTGTAGAAACTAGAAATATATGGAATGACATTCTTGATTGGATTCAAATCAATCATAGAGCACAAAATTGAGATGATGAATTAGTTTGGCTCATGAGGTTTTGCAAGAGTAAAAACTGGAGGTCTACTATGGTCAAGAATGCTATAGCTGAAACTCTTTATTTTGTTTGGCTGTATAGGAATGAGGTTTGCTTCAAGGGCTCTAGTAATAAGGACAATGTTGTGTCCAATATTTTGAACTGTTTGGTGCAAAGGCTTTGGTTGAACACCAAAATTAGGAAACATGTTAGCAAGCTGATGTTACCTTAATTGTTTTTAGTTTTTTGCTAGGTTGTCTTGGTGGCTGGATCGGTTGATCGCCATGCATTGTATTGTTTTTTGGTTTAGTAATATATTTTTGCTCTTTCCAAAAAAAAATTATATTTATGAACTGTATATAAATTAAAACATGTCTTTCTTTAAAAAATAATCTTTTTTGTTTTATAAAGCAATTTTATTTTTCTTTTTTATATTTTTATTATATTTTAAAAACAAATGTGCATAACACACCAGTATCCATGCGAACGCACGAATATTCTACTCCTTTATTCTCATATCCATTTCCCTGAGTTTTCAATTTATTTTCCTATCAAATAAACACTAATGTAGGAGTCCGTTAACAATACGGGATCATAATTTCATTTTGAAAACATATTGATTTTAGATATATAAGGAAGGGGAGTCATAATGTGATTTGATGGTTTGGGGAAAAATATAAAAATTTGAGTAACAAAAAAAGTTATAGTTTCAATACTCACCTTTACATAGAAATTAACAATTAATATTTTAATTGTTTAAAATAGTACAGAAAAACATAAGAAATGATTAATTCATATATAGTTTTTTTTATACTAGTCCTCTTATTTATATATTTTTTTAAACTAAAAGAAGAACCATATATTAGATACACAAAAAGGGTAATAAAAGGGAGATCAAACCATAACCCCTTAAAAAATAATTTTATGTATTCGGATGCTAAGCTTGTCTAACATAAAATCACTGTTAATCTCATTATGCACAAAATTGAATCAATTGCTAGTTTTAGACTTGAAACCAACAGTGGATAACGAATTCGCACAACCGTTGGCTTTCCTAAGAATATGAGTGACAAATTACTATTTGTGGTCTTAGCAAGTATTTAATTGATTATCCTTTTACTTGGTGTGAAGATGGCTGGTTTATACCTGAGTGAATCGCACACTCAAAGATACAACATAGTCGCCATCGAACTTTATTTAGTCCCAAACGACATGGAAAATATCGATAAAACCTAAGGGGAAGTGAAACGGGAATGGGGGTTGGTTATGCGAAAGGAATGTACTAGCACCTAACGCATCTGTCGTACTCGGCGGGAACCATTTCGCTTGCTTCTAGGTTTGGATGAGTTATCTATCTAAAGGCTTCTAGCTAACAGAAGAGGAGAGAGAAGAAGAAAAAAAGAAAGAAAGAAGAGTGTTGGCGGAGGATTAGGGCCCTCGTGCCTACATACCCCCACAGTGCAATGGGGAAATCAGAGCTCCGTAGTTCATGGAACAAGGGAAAAGAAAGGAGAATGGAAGAAGTGTGGAAGGGTGCTCGCCAAGATCATCGCGATCTCGTGCCTACGTATCATACATTCGAAGGAATGCAGAATCAGAGCTTCCGTAGTTCGGGGAACTAAGACAGAAAAGGAAAAGGAAAGGAAAATGGTGTCAAAACCAAGAGCAAAAGAAAGAAAGAAACTCCGTTGGGGATGCAATGAATTGGTGTCAAAACCAAGAAAGGAGTGCAAAGGAAAAGATAGTAACTATACTGTGGATAAAGTGTAAGAATGGTGTTGAAACCAAGAAAATAAAGGAACAAAAGGAAAAGAAGAGACTCCACTAGGGATAAGAGAGCAAAGAATTGTGCTAGGGACCAGAGGGTAAGCAACCCTACTAGGGAAAACAAACAAAGGAATGGTGTTGAAACCAGGAGAACAAGAGTTCGGTATGTTAACTGACTGGTAGTGGTTAACCGAAAGAGATAACGACTCTGGTGGGGAAAAAGAGTTTGGGGTCAACAGACAGACTATGATGAACCGAAAAGATAGAGCACTGAACCAAGAGAAGGTGTTTGACTCTGAAGGGATTTCGGTATATTAACTGATAAATAGTGGTTAACCGAAAGAACGGGTGTAGAACCAAGCGAAGGTTGCGACCCACTGGGAATGTTGGTACTGACTGAACAAACAGTACTTGAACAACACAAAGGGTATTGAACCAAAATAGGTTGCCAACCACTGAGGACTCGGTGTTAATAGAGAAACTGTGATTAACCAAAAAGAAAATGAGTGATTAACCAAGAGACGGTGATTAAATTAAAAGGGGCGTAGTGTTTTAACATACAGGCTGTGGTTTACTGAAAAATGGGTGATTAACCAAGACAAGGTGATTAACCCAAGCGGGACTCAGTGTTTTAACAAATAGACTGTGGTTAACTGAGGAGAAGTACGGATTGGTGTTTTAACTGACCAGCAATGATTAACTAAATAAAGGGAGAAGAACCAAGAGAAGGTTGCGAACTCCGCAAGAGTATCAGTGTTGAACAGGAAGATTGTTTTTGACCGAAGAAAAGGGAATGAGACTCTCTTGGGGAGCTCAATCTATAGGCTTTCTTTCTCGGATGTGACTCTATCAAGGTTGAGACAAAGATCAGCATTCTCCTTCTTCAACATTTCAATAGTTAGCTTGAGTTGGTCGACTTCAGATAGAGGAATAATGGCAAGTTCAAGAGGCTTGGCATTCATGGAAGGCTCAGAAGAAAATGGCAACAAGATCTCCTTGACGCGCTCTTTGACCCAAAGTGTGTAAGCTTCCTTGGCTACGCAATTTTTCTTACCCAATTCGGCCCTTCCCTCAAAATGAATCTGAGTCCAAGCGGCACTAAACCTCTTCAGTAATCCCATGTCATCAACCCCTTCATGAAAGATGAACTCTTCCACTACCTTAGGATTTGTCTTGGCAACCATAGGATATCCCAACTGACGGAAGACAAGTCTCAGATTGTAGTTAATCCCACCCTTTGTACCCAAGAGAGGCACATTGGAGAATTTCCCACAATGAAGAATGATCTTAGTATCATCTAAAACTCGAGAATACCAAGAAATGTCATCAGCAGTAAGAGACATGGTTTGTTGAGACCACTTGAGATTACCCTTATTCTCAACAAAGGGACCCTTTTGTGGAAGGTGAGACATGAACCATCGGTACAGCAGAGGAGCATAACAGACAATGGTTCCCTACTTCTTTTCATTCCTCGAATGAATAGAATGATAGGTATCAGCAAGGAGCGTCGGAACAGGGCTCTTGGACAAGAAGATACTGATGGCAGCCTGATCTACGAAATCCTCCATGTTCGGAAACAAAACAATCCGATATATCAGCTAAGCAAGAACGGCATTGAAAGTCTTCCAGTTTCCATCCGTAGCAAAAGAAGTGGCCTTGTCAACCAAGAACTTCGAAGCAAACCCTCGAATACCCTTCCCTTTGTTCTTTGAGATTAGCTTCCACATCCTTCTTACTAATACAAAGAGCATCAACAATAAGGGGAAACTTCAGACAACCACTGGTGTAGACAAAAGAAACCTGCCTCTTGATCTCAACCCCCAAGATATAAGCATACTCTTTGAGTGTAGGTGCTAGCTGATAATCCTGAAATGTGAAGCACCTAAGTGGCGGTAATATGTTGGCCATATGGTAATATGTTGGCCATCCTCAACACTGATAATCCTGAGGATGGCCAACATATTACCATAACTGTCTTTGAAAAGCCCTTTGTTATCTTCAACCACACGGGATGCTAAACCTCTCAAAGCATTCAGTTTAGGCTCCATAAATTTGTAGCTAAAGATGCCTCGGCAACCAGTACTCATTTCTATGATAATATCAACAAAGAATAAGCCTTCGAATAACCTGGAAATGCACATGAAAAAATTAATTTACATGATGAAATGATATGCTGCACAAGAACAAGAAGCCAACATTGTCTAAACAATCAAATCTGAACAATCTGAATATCTGCATATAATTCTATGTCGGTGCAAAATCTGATGTGTATGAGAGAACAAAGGTATGAAGTGGCTTGGTTTCCTGCAAAACCCATCCCCCTCACAGGTGTGATCTAGACACAACAAGGTGGTGTCGCTCCCGGGATTTTCATCCTAGTACAAACGCGAAAGTGGCACCGAAACAGAGTCGCCAGCAATGTGTATTTATCCCAAGAGAGGGAAAGGAAACACTGCATAAACCTGAGGGAAAGAAAGAGCATGATCTTGCGACCAAGAGAACAGGGTTCGGGAGTCGGTTACGTGAGAGGAAGGTATTAGCACCCCCACGCGTCCATCGTACCCGATGGGATCCACGCTTGCTTGCTTCAATCAAAGGGTGTAAGAAAAGGATACTGGAAAAGGAAAGGAAAGAGAAGGAGAAACAAAGGAAAAGGAACGAGAAACAAATGTAGGGAAAATAAAAGAAGTGCTCGAATGGGCCCTACCCCACTGCCTACGTATCTCATCGGGAACATGAGAATCAAAGCGACGTAGTTCCCCTCACTAGGGATGGGTTGTTTGTATTTTTTAGGGAACGGCTAACGTTCTAGCTCAGGTGTTGCAGGCTCGCTGGTCCGAGTGCGTTACCATCTTGCAAGAGAACGAGTAGAAGCGCGTTCGTACGTTGAGAATGAGTGAGATGAGAAAAGAATTCCCAAATGAAAGACGTTATTGTTTGTTTTTTGTCTTTTAAAAGAGAAGTGTTTTGTCATTTGTTTGCATATGATAGTGCATCTAAATCTTAATCATTGGAATGTATACAGTCTCACATTCCAAGATGGATTGAGTAAGAAAATACACTAAGTGTGAAGAAGACCCTCACATTTTGTTCCAATCATTAAGGTTCAAACACACTAGCATACTTGTATTTATTAAGTGTTTTTGTTGATTATGAAATGAAGAATTGTTTTTTTATTTGTATCTTTAACAAGTATTGCATTTAAGTCCCTCACACAAGATCAAATGTTTAACACATTGACCCAAGATGGGCCATATGCTACACATTCTAAGATTATAAGAGAAGACCCCTTATAATCTTTTCTTTATATGAAAGGCCTAAATGCAATAAGTGCCTACCTTTATTAGATATTTTGAATTTTCTTTGAGATGAGAAGATGAAAGACTCAAGTGGGAGAAAAGGTAAGAATCTACGTGAACTAAGACTCAATCCTAATTGATTAGTTAAGGGAGTGATCCTAATGGTTTGTGAGGTAAGAAACCTAGAGTCTAAAGAAGGAATGAATTAAACAATTCACTTCTAAAATAGAAGATGAATTGTAACTCAAAAGGGAAAGTAATGAGTTAATCAAAGAAAGCACATAAGTGCTTAACAAAACACAAGATTGAATTGTAAAAGATGAAAGGAAAGAGGTTTGAATGTGGATTCCTTATCCACACTCATTTCAACTTACCAAAGCCCCTACATGGTTAGTAAACAAAGAAACATGTATAGAAAGTAAAAAGCACTTAATGCACATTAAAGTTCAAAAGAATAAAATGAAGAATCAAATCTTAATATCACAACCAAAATGTGAACCATATGGACAACAAGGGATTATCATCATACAAGTTCAAGTGAACAAGCAACAATCACCATCCATTAGCATTTAAGCATGTTACCATAAGAAAGGATAGATGAAAGATGAAAAGAAATGAAAAGAACATGCATAAATGGAACATGTAAACCAACAATCAGAATTGATACCAAATGAAAAAAAGGTTTATAAACATCTCAAAGTATTCATGAATCAACAATCAAGACATTCAAGAAGTGGTAGAAGAAGAATTGAAATGAAAGTTCAAAAAGAAAGTGCAAGCAAATACATGTTAAGGATGCACAAAGTTCAAGTTGAAATGAACATGTAAAGATGACCTATAATGTGTACCAAGGACCTATAATATCATACAAATGGCTTCTAAAACATGCAAATGCTCATACAAATGTGCACAAAAGAATTCATATAAACATGCACTAAAGTTAAGATGTTATGACATGTATTATGCTTCAAATATAATGCATCAAATAACAATCAAATGGACTCATGAAAATTATGCAAGCATGGTATTGAATGGTCTAAGTCAGAAGCAAATCATACATCAAGATAGCATATCAAAATTCAAAACAAAAGGACTTCAAACAAAGCAATTAGGTCAAGCTAAAGCATCATCCAAAGTGGTGCAAAGATAAGCATCAAAACATGTCATAAAATGACCTAAAAAATAAAAAAAAAATCATCTAACATGCTTCAATGTATTATTGAATCAATACAAAAAGAATCATGTCAAAACAATTTGTAGTGAACAAGAACAAAATTCCACAAACTCATGTATCACATTTGGAATGCATACAAATGAAAATTCAAAGAACATTATGAGACAGGGGTAAGAATGTCATAAAATCATGAAATAAAAATATCAAAAATTTTCTAAATGTCTTAATGATACTCATGAATTTTTATAGAATTTTTTGATGTTTTTTTGTATTTTTAAAAATTGAAAAGGAAACGTGCATAAAATGAAGAAAATAAAAAGAAATTGAAACAAGAGAGGGGGTGCATGCATAGCAAACAATCAGTGAAAAATTGATTGGGCTTTGAAGCACACGGTGCAAATAGCAATTTGGTCCAAGGTCTAAACACGTGCCATACACACTAACAATCATGCACTTTCAGTCAAATAAAGTCAAACAATCCACACCCTTGGATCAAGTCCAGTCAACACAATAGTCAAAGTAATTGAATCCAACACACGCGCAAGGAGACACACACACACTACCATGCACTGCACCACACAATGATTAACTGAGATAAAAAATATAACACATGAGGTGCATGTGCATTTTAATGTGCTGGCACGTTTTTCACCACACGATTGGAACAAATCAGCGGTCACGATTAAAACACACAAAACCCTAGCATTTACAGTCACCGACCGGAGATGACTTCCGGTCATCTTCTCCGGCCAACCACCACCACCTGCAAATCTCACATGTTCACCAAAACACACAATGCGCATACCAAAAAGAAGCTAAGGTAATGGAGATCATGAATACACCACTATTTTTCACCTAACAAGCATGTACACAAAGAACAGAGAAGGATAAGATATGCCCTAACTTTTCAACTATGCCTCTAAAGGCCTATCAACTAGCCAGACAAGTTCTTGAGCTTATAAGAAGCTTCAAGAACCTGAAAACATCTTCAAAGCATGTCTATAATGGTGGAAATTCGTACCTGAAGATTTGTGACCTTGAGGTATTCTTCAGAAAACCAGAGATTCTGCTTCCTCTTTGAGCTACTCTTGGCCAAATAAAGGCTTTCAACTTCTGAAGAATGATGATGGATATGGATTTGCAATGATGCTAAACTTACAGAAATGGAGTTGTTCTTGTTGTTCTTGATTCAACCACACCAAAACAATGAGCAATGGAAGCACAATGAAGATGAAATCGTGGAGAGGAAAGTGAGAACTCAAAGAGAAAGAGAGAATTTCTGAAGTGAAAAAGGAGAAAATGATGTTGAAATGAATTCTGAGAGGGAGATTTCTATTTATAGTGAGCTCTAACCATGGTTAACCTGAGTTGGTTAACTGAGTTGAGGTGGTTTAGGTGAGTCATCCCTAACTAACTGAGTCAATTTAGTTAGGGAGAGCAATGGTATGGTGTAGATGGTTCATGGTGAGCTATGGTGGAGGTGAAGAAAAAGTGAAATGGCACGGTTGGTTGTAGCACAAAACTTGTTCAACAAGTTGTTCTTTCCATTCTCATGTATGGCACGTGCTATGGCAGTGTATGTGATGGTAATGTGCTTGGTTGAAAGAGGATAACTGATGTGATGAAGTGTTTGTGGTGTGTGTGAACCAAACTACAAATTCTGATGTGAAGCATGATGAAATCAGTTAGTAATGGTGATGTTTACGCATGGATATCTCTCTCTTCAGGCCATGGAAATGGATGATTCTGGTATCATTACAAAGTCTGTACATGATACAACAACTTCGATGTTGAAAAGAAGTGAAAATGAGACTTGCAACATATTGGAAATGTGCTTCAAACATAGGAACTCAAAACTGGCTTGAAATCCTGCACAATGCGCGCGTGTGTGGCATGACTTGGTTGTGACTTAGTCAAATTTTCAGTTGCATTGACCATACTTTAAGCCATCATAACTTCTTATCCTTTGATCAAATGAAAAAATCATGAACACTAATTTTGAAGATCTCACATAGAGGAACAACTTTCATGTTGAAAGATTTTTCATTTGAGGCCTCTAACCATGAGTAATTGATCAAAACATTTGGTCCACCACATGTTTGTGAAAATGACTGCGCGTGACCCGAAATTTGCCCAAGCTGGCTTGCATTTTTGCTCAAGTTTTCCTCAACTTTGATCATCCATAACTCTCTTAATTCTTATCCAATGAAGATGTTATACACAGGGATTTGAAGCTTGAAACAAGATCTTTTGTTGTGGCCGAGTGGAATTTTCATTTGATGCTTCAATTTTGAATGGCCTTGGTTCAAAGTGTAATGCAAAATGGCCCAAAATTACTATTTTTGGAAACCCTACCTCTTCCAAAAATTGCAACTTTTCAAATCTTAATTTTTTCATGATCCCTTTGGACTTTCTTGATCAAATTTTGTACATTGGTTACATATAACATGAATTTCATGAATTTGGCCTCAAAAAGTCAAGGGTTGACTTTTTCCTCTGATTATTTGACTTAGCCCCAATTTTCCTGATCTTTGATCTTTCTTCCAATTAAACCACTTCTAAAACCAATTGAGAGGCAATTTTCCACACACATACACTTAAGGACATGTAGAATACCATGACATCAAGTTTTGTCCAAAAAATCAGAGATACACTGATTTTAGGTCAAACCCTAGTTTTGATACCCTCCTCCTAAGGGAAAAAATGTGCAGTCTTCAATTTCAAATTCCTCAGAGTATGTTGTGTATCCTCTTAATGGATGATGAGATATGCCACTTGAGGGTGTTTTTGAACCAATGAACTATCTCTCTTGAGGGTTTTTCTTCAGTTTTTGGATCTCATGCATAGTGAAAGATATAGTGCTTCAATCTCCTATTGAATCTCACTTTCTTGAGGCTTTGGATGATCAATTGAAATAGTATGAGACATGAAAGACCTCTTGGCTTGCCTTGAGACAACTTGTTTGACCTCTTGTGCCTTGAATGATTCCTTGACTGTCCACCTTTCACCTGATCACATGCCTTGATGGTAAGAGGGATGCTATGCTTCATTTTTCTATGCAAAGATGCAATGCAATGCTAATGATATGGATATGATATGATATATGATAATGCTATGCTATGATGACAAAAGAGAGAGCAAATTTTGGGGTATTACAGCTGCCCCTATTCAAACGTTGTAGACCTGAATGCCTGAAAGCGATTGCTTTCAGACTTTCAAGGTATATAGTGATTAAATACCAAATATAACCAAAAAATTTTCTCTGGACAATGAAAAACAAAAGGGATATAAACCCAACAAGACTGCTGGATCTTCAATGAAACGTTGTCGGAGAGATCTGTCTTTTAAACGACGCCAGACGACTACTGGCTTGCCATACTGTGGATGGACTTTCAACAATGTCTTTTTGAACGACGCCAGACGACTACTGGCTTGCCACTCTATGGATGGACTTTCAACAATGTCTTTTTGAACAACGCCAGACGACTACTGGCTTGCCATACTGTCGATGGACTTTAGCTGCTCTGCCATTCTAAACAATGGACTTTTACCAATTCGTGTTGGATTTCTGCCAATCTGTCGTTGGACTTGTACCAATTCGTGTTGGATTTCTGCCAATCTGTCGTTGGACTTCAATGATTACCAAACCGGCTTTGGAGTCTCAAACTTGCCATCTTCAGATGGACTTTTGCAGCTTTGCCAAACTAACATTGGACTTCGAGGCTTACCAAACCAGCTTTGGAAGCTTTGCCAAATGATCACCCCACCTGCTGGAACAACCACCTGCAATACTATCCCACATGCTGGAATAATGTAAACAACTGTCTATAATGATCATCCCACCTGCTGGAACAACCATCTGCAATACCATCCCACATGCTGGAATAATACGAACAACTGTATATAATGATCACCCCACCTGCTGGAACAACCATCTGCAATACTATTCCACATGCTGGAATAATATGAACAACCGTATAAAATGATCACCCCACCTGCTGGAATAACCATCTGCAATACTATTCCACATGCTGGAATAATATGAACAACCGTATAAAATGATCACCCCACCTGCTGGAATAACCATCTGCAATACTATTCCACATGCTGGAATAATATGAACAATTAATTATAATGATCACCCCACCTGCTGGAACAACCATCTGCAATACTATTCCACATGCTGGAATAATGTATGCCAAAAATAAATTGGACTTTGAGTTGTAAATGAACAATGCTGAGAATTACACCACCGGCTGGGTAATATCATATACTGACACTTTGCTGAAGAATAGATTCCCTCAATCTATTTAGACCTTGCTGGGGAAATTACTATCAAAATGTTGAACTCTGTGGGGTGAGAAAACAATTCAGCAGGGAATTATCCTTTGACAAATTTCACAGGCTGATATGACACTACCACTTGCTGGTAAATCCTGCCGAGAATAAACTCCATAAGGGAAATGAGAATGAATGACGTCCTGCCAAGGAAGAAAAGTCATTAAAACTCTGCTTGGGGATCTACCAACCTCGAGGTCCTTTGCGGGGATTATTAACCTTCTAACCCGGCTGGGGAAAGAATGTACTAACCCTTGGCTGAGGAAGAGATTTTGTTGATTAATATGCCTCTTGCGGGGAGAAAACAACTCAGCTGGGGAGTATAACTGACAAGATTCACTGCTAAACTCTATAGGGATACCACTACCAGAGATACGATCTTGCTGGGAATCAGGGCTACTCTGCCGGGGATATGCAAATCCTAGTTGGATGACAATCCGTTGCAACATGCTGGGAAAGAGTTCTTAGAAATCTGCTGAGGAAAACCCAGAGCAATCCCATTGTAGTCTGCTGAGGAATACGAGTGTCAAGCTTAGGATAAGTACCACAATGCCCCATGTTAGGCGAACTTGCCGTTTGATGACTCCGCTGGGGATAATGAGTTTATCATCAACTCTGCTGGAAAAAAATGCTTTAAAGCGTCTCGTGCTGGGGATACCCTTTGAGAGGATTTTACAGAAGACCAAACGTCCTCAAACTCTACTGGGGATAATAGATCTGAAACATCTCCTGCTGGGGAAACTCAACATGCCCCATGTTCGGGAAAGTCAAATAACTTGCTTCCGCCCCATGATACAAGACTGATCTGAAGAAAACATCATAAGAGGATTTTACAGAAGATTAAGCACCCTCAAACTCTTGGCAACTTCACTGGGGATACTACTGCGAGAAGCTTTATCTCTTAAGAGGATTTTATGGAAAACCAAGCGTTTTCAAACTCTTAGACGAACACCCTGTTTTTAGCTTCCGAACATTCGCTCTTGCACTACCCTTCACATCGTCTGCGGGGTATCAGAAGACTTGCACTCGTTATGGACATGGAGTGCTCACTGCATTAATAACCGTTATTAACACAGAAAAATTCAATCTTCGACAACCGTCATCGTCACAAAACCTGGTGGGAAATCTTGAATGAGAGAATCGACTTAATAAGATATAACAATATCAAGTCATAGCAAATATCTGTTGGTGCTGAGAGATAACTTCCGTGCTGCCTAGATCGATCACACTCATTACCTGCAACAGAAAATACACATGCACATACCCCAGGATATTGCGTGGTTTTCTGAGTCCACCATCCAAGGTTGCCCAACAGGCAAAGTAATTTTAATTGTATTTTTTGTGCATGTTTTTGCAAGGCCATGATATTTTCAAAGCAATGTTTTATTTATCAAAAAATCAGACGTTTTTGCAAACAAAACAGTAAAATGAAAAGCTTGTGACTGAATATTCAATTTTATTGATGAAATGCCAAAATTGGCGAATTTACAATCGGAAGCAAACCCATGAAAGAGTTGATTGCCATAAAAATGAGAAAAGAAATCTATCCTAATGATAATGCGGAAATTGGATTCCAACTGATTTCTGACTCTGTTATAACCAGTATGTATTCCAACTCTCTTGATTATCTTCGCCTTCGGAAGTTCGTTGTCAGAACAATTCCTCCTTCGGAAGCGTTGCTAGTTTGCTGAAGAGTAGAGAACGTACAGATTAATTCAGACTGCAGTCATTCGCTTAAATCCCTCTTTTGCGTGGATCGCCTTTTCAGGTTTTCAATCCACCGGGATACCCATTTTTGCCTAAGTTGCCCTTTCGGGTTTTCAACTTACCGGGTGTACAATTTTTTCAAATTATATCCCTAATTTTTGCCCGAACCTTTATTCTGTTTTTGGTTCGCCAGGATGCCCTTTTTTTCCTGGATTTTCCCTTTTTTTTTATCCAGCAGGTCCATTTATACGAAGTATTTTTTAACTGCATCTGAATTAACAGGGGGTGAAAAGTCTTCACCATCCATGGTTGTCAGCAATAAGGCTCCACCTGAGAAAACCTTTTTAACCACGAATGGACCTTCATAATTAGGACTCCATTTGCCCCTGTGATCTGTACTCGGAGGAAGTATTCTCTTGATTACCACATCTCCGACCTTGTAAACTTGAGGCCGAACCTTCTGGTCGAATGCCCTCTTCATTCTACGCTGGTATAGCTGGCCATGACATATCGCTGCTAATCGCTTCTCCTCAATAAGGCTCAGCTGATAAAATCTGGCTCGTACCCATTCAGCTTCATCTAGCTTAACATCCATCAATACTCGGAGAGAGGGAATCTCAACTTCGATCGGTAGAACTGCCTCCATACCATATACAAGTGAGTATGGCGTTGTCCTAGTGGACGTGCGGACTGATGTTCGAAACCCATGCAAAGCAAATGGTAACATCTCATGCCAATCTTTGTACGTGACAACCATCTTCTGCACAATCTTCTTGATATTTTTGTTGGTCGTTTCGACCGCGCCATTCATCTTCGGGCGGTACAGAGAAGAATTGTGGTGTTCGATTTTGAAGTCCCGGCATAGCTCAGCCATCATCTTGTTATTCAAATTAGAACCATTATCAGTAATGATTCTTTCGGGCACTCCATAGCGACAAATGATATCTCGTTTCAAGAAACGAGCTACCACTCGCTTAGTGACATTGGCATAAGATGCTGCTTCAACCCATTTAGTGAAGTAATCAATGGCAACCAAGATGAAACGATGGCCGTTTCAAGCAGTAGGCTCAATTTTCCCGATCATATCAATGCCCCACATTACGAATGGCCACGGAGAAGACATGATACTCAATGGATTTGGAGGAACGTGTACTTTATCTGCATAGATCTGGCATTTGTGACACTTGCGGGCATACTTGCAGCAATCTGACTCCATTGTCAACCAATAATACCCCGATCTGAACAATTTCTTAGCCATCGCGTGTCCTCCGGCATGGGTACCGAAAGAGCCTTCGTGCACCTCAATCATTAACAGGTCTTCTTCGTGTCTACCCACACATCTGAGCAGAACCATGTCAAAGTTTCTTTTATACAGCACACCATCTTTGTTCAAGAAGAAACTACCGGCTAGCCTTCTTAGCATCTTCTTGTCTTTGGAAGATGCCCCAGGCGGGTATTCTTGACTTTCCAAGAAACATTTAATGTCATGGTACCAAGGTTAGTCGTCAGACACTGCATCAACATCAAACACAAAAGCAGGTCTATCAAGATGAGATACATCAATCTTGGGTACAAAGTTCCAACCATGCACTTTGATCATCGAAGATATAGTGGCCAAGGCGTCTGCAAACTTATTTTCATCTCTGGGAACATGGTATAACTTGACAGTTGTGAAGAACGTCAGCAATCTCCTCGTATAATCTCTATACGGAATCAAATTCTACTGATGTGTGTGCCAAGTTCCCTTTACTTGATTGATTACCAGTGCTGAATCACCAAAGATATCGAGGGTCTTGATTCGTAAATTAATAGCCTCCTTAATCCCTAGTATGCAAGCTTCGTATTCTGCTTCATTGTTGGTACACCCGAAAGTTACTCGTGCAGTGAAGGGCATGTGAACACCTTCTGGCGTAATGAGAACTGCACCAACTCCGCACCCATTCATATTAACTGCCCCATCAAACATCAAACTCCATTTGGATTCAGGGTCAGGCCCCTCCTCCAGAAGTGGTTCCTCGCAATCTTTCGCTTTGAGAAACATGATGTCCTCATCAGGGAAATCAAACTTCATGGGTTGGTAATCATCAAGAGGCTGTTGTGCAAGATAATCTGATAGTATACTTCCTTTGATTGCTTTTTGCGAAGTATATTGAATATCGTACTCTGTCAGTACCATCTGCCACCTTGCAACTCTGCCTGTAAGTGCTGGTTTCTCAAAAATATACTTGACCGGATCCATTTTTGAGATCAACGGGGTTGTATGTGTGAGCATATATTGTCTCAATCGCTTTGCGGCCCATGCGAGTGCACAACATGTCTTCTCAAGCATTGAATAACGTGATTCACAATCTGTAAACTTCTTGCTCAGGTAGTAAATAGCATGTTCTTTCCTACCTGTCTCGTCGTGTTGACCGAGAACACAACCCATGGATCCTTCGAGCACTGTCAAGTACATAATCAGTGGTCTCCCTGGAACTGGAGGTATCAGAATCGGAGGTTCCTGCAAATATCTTTTTAGTTTATCGAATGCATTTTGACAATCATCATTCCACCTGACCGTTTGATATTTTCTTAGCATTTTGAATATCGGTTCGCAGGTGGCAGTTAGGTGAGATATGAACCTTGAAATGTATCTCCCTAAAAAGCCGCAAACTTCTTTTTCAGTTCTTGGTACAGGCATATCTTGTATAGCTTTCACTTTAGCAGGATCAACCTCTATTCCTTTTTCACTGACAATGAAACCAAGCAATTTTCCGGACCGCACGCCGAAAGTACACTTGTTAGGATTCAGTCTCAACCTGAATTTCCTCAACCTCTCAAACAACTTCTTCAAGTTGATCAGATGCTCTTCTTCAGTCTTTGATTTAGCAATCATGTCATCCACATAGCACTCGATCTCTTTATGAATTAGATCGTGGAATAACGTCACCATTGCTCTTTGATAAGTTGCCTCTGCGTTCTTCAACCCAAAAGGCATTACTTTGTAACAGAAGGTACCCCACGGGGTAATGAATGTCGTCTTCTCCATGTCTTCAGGCGCCATCTTTATCTGATTATACCCGGAGAATCCATCCATAAATGAGAACACTGAAAACTGAGCAGTATTGTCAACCAACACATCAATATGAGGGAGTGGAAAGTCATCTTTAGGGCTCGCCCTATTGAGATCCCTGTAATCCACGCACATTCTGACTTTGCCATCTTTCTTCGGCACCGGTACTATATTGGTCACCCAGGGAGGATAGTTGGTTACTGCCAGAAAACCTACATCCAACTGTTTCTGTACTTCTTCCTTGATCTTCAAAGCCATTTCTGGTTTCGCTCTGCGCAGATTTTGCTTGACCGGTGGACAGTCCTCTTTCAATGGTAGTCTATGCACAACTATGTCTGTATCTAAACCTGGAATATCTTGATATGACCAAGCAAAGATGTCAACGTATTCACGTAGCATGGCTATCAGCTCTTGCTTTACATCAGCCCGCAGACTTGCACCGATCTTGATCTCTTTCTTGCTTTCTTCTGAACCAATATTGATAACCTCAAGCTCTTCCTGATGAGGCTGAATGGTCTTCTCTTCCTGTTTCAACAACCTAGCCAACTCTTCTGGGAGTTCATAGTCCTCATCACTTTCCTCCTCAGCTTGATAGATCGGATTGTCGAAATCATACGTGGGTATAACATAATCATTTTCAGAGGAATCCACAAAATCAAGTCTACATGATTGGATTGATGCTTTATTTTAGATTATTTTTTGCTCGAAAACAAAAGAAAAGAAAGTGCATTATCATTTTTAATTTTCTTTGTGCAAAAATAAAAATAAAGAAGGAATAAAGGAACACAAATTTGTAAACAAAAACGTCCTTTTTATTGATGTTTGAACATTATATGAGAAAATATGGTGGCCCTACAAATGGATTCTCACACCTTGGGCAGAGTGTGGGATTTTATGCATTATGAAAGACAAGAATTATTACTCTGAATGATGTACAACATGAATGATTTCTTCACTAGACCAGTTTTGCAATGCCTCGCTCGGAGCCAGTGCATACACCCATCTGTCCAGATAATCTGAGCTTTCAGCGTCATCTTCTATTGCTGAGCAGGACTGATTAGGGTTGATAATTCCTCCATTGTTGAAATTGATTAGCCCACGGAATCGGGGAACTGGCGTCTGGCCCGGTTGGTATCCAATGCCGAACTTATCTTCTTTTACGAACACGTCGATAGCTTTACCCCAACCTTGGGCATTTCCGCTTTCAACCACTTCTCTGGCCTACTTGTAAGACGCAATTGATGCACTCGGCCCAACTGGCACACTTGATACCGCTGATGTTGAAGTAGATTCTGGGGATTTGTTGATGTTCAGGGCTTCAAAGGACTGGCACAGGGTTTCATGAATCTCTCCCTCCATTTCCACATATTTGAAAGTGGATAGATGACTCACAAATATATCTTCCTCGCCGCAAACGGTAACCACTTGACCCTCGAACACGTATTTGAGCTTCTGATGCAGTGTGGAGGTAACTGCGCCTGCTGCGTGAATCCACGGTCGGCCCAACAAACAGCTGTAAGCAGACTGAATGTCCATAACGTGAAAGATTGTCTTGAATATCTGTGGACCAACCTGTATTGGTAATTCTACCTCTCCAAACACCGATCTTTGGGATCCATCGAAAGCTCTCACAATCAAATCGCTGGGTCTAAGAACCAATCCATCTACTTCAATTTTCATCAGGGCCTTTTTGGGCAACACATTCAAGGAAGAACCTGTGTCGACCAGCACATGCGACAAAACAGCTCCTTTGCATTCAAATGTGATGTGCAACGCTTTGTTGTGATTACGTCCATCTGGAGTCAAATCCCTATTCGTAAACCCCAATCCGTGGCTCACATTGACATTAAAAATTACTCCCTCCAACTGATTCACCGTAATCTCATGGGGAACATAAGCCATATTTAAAACCTTCAACAAAGCAGCCTGGTGTGCATCTGAACTCATTAACAGGGATAATATTGAGATTTTAGAGGGTGTCTGATTGAGCTGCTCAATGATCCTGTAATCGCCCTTTTTGATAATCCTCATAAATTCCTCAACATCACTATCAAAATTGACTTTAGGGTCCTTTTCCTGAACAGGCACCTTGTCATCAACAACCTGTTTTCCTTTTGTTCTTGCAGCGGCTTCAGCTTCTTTATCACTCCTTAGAGTCTGGGGAGCAAATAGTCGACCACTCCTAGTAAAACCACTTGGTCCACTGACATTCTCAACACTGGTACCAACAACAACCTCTGCTTTCTGTTGACTTCCTCCTTGATGAGTGTTAATTCCATATTGCCATGGAACTGCCCGATTAGACACATAAGAAGCAGATTCAGGAACTATAATCGTAACTGGTCTCAGCCTCTCGGGCCCGATGATAGCATCAGGATCTTCAATAGGCACCTGTATTTCAACTGGATTATAATAAATGGTAACGGCGGAAACATCTTTTTCCTTCTCTACTTTATCAAACTAAAGTCTTCCTTCATCCATAAGATCCTGTAGTCCAACTTTCAACTTACTGCAGCCATTAATCTGTCTTGAACAATCCTCACAATCAGAGCCACATCCAGGAAATACCTTTCCTTTTAACAAACGCTCTTTTACAAGCAACAACGGAGTCTTTACCAAATTAACATCAGTAATCAGATTCAATCTCTCACCATCAGAAATAGCATTCATGCTTGCACCTCCATGATGGGGCATTGGATTATCACGAACATTCGGCGGCTTAGAGAAATTAATAGCTTTTGCGTCAATCAGGTCCTGAACCTTATGTTGAAAAGCCCAACACTTTTCTATCGAGTGACCCGGCGCACCAGAATGAAATTCACATCGAACATTAGCATCATAATTTTGAGGTAATTTTCCAGTATCTACCAGCCTCATAGTCCGTAGCTCAACCAATTTCTCTTTGAGCAGTTGTGGTAACAAAGCAGCACATGTCATAGGTAAAGGATCAAACTTACGGTCCCTTTGTCTATTAGTCTGGAATCGGGGTCTAGCTTGTTGATCTGGAGCTTGTTGTCCTACCGAAACCAGAATGGTTACAACATCCACCTGATGATAGGATTGAGTCCTGCCTCTGCCCTTTCCTCTATACACAGCACTGGACTCCCCTTCTCTTTTCCTTGATCCATTAGCAAAGGGTTTCCTCGAATTCGAAGCACCAGTCCCACTGACGTCTTGAATCTTACCTAACTTCAGCAAACTCTCTATTCGTTCCCCAACAATAACAATGTCGGCAAACCCTGTCGACGGACACGCAACCAATCTATCCAAATATGGCCCTTGGAGTGTGCTCATGAACATATCAGCCATCTCACGATCTGCCAAAGGTGGTTGAACTCGAGCAGCCAATTCTCTCCATCTCTGTGCGTACTGCTTAAAGCCCTCCTTGTGATCCTGAGTCATACTCTGCAACTGAGTACGATTGGGTGCCATGTCCAAATTATATTGATATTGCTTCAGAAACGCAGCGCACAAATCTTTCCAGCTCTTTATATGAACCCTGTCCAGCTTAATGTACCATTCCAAGGAGGCGCCTGATAGGCTGTCCTGGAAAAAATACATCCAGAGCTTTTGGTCTTCAGTATAAGCGACAATCTTGCGATTGTAAGCTTGCAAATGTGTTTTGGGACAGGTACTGCCATTGTACTTATCCAATGTAGGAAGCTTGAACTTGGGAGGGATTCTCACACCCTGCACGAGACCCATGTCTTCTACGTCAATCCCCAGAGGATTTTGGCTCTCAATAGCCTTGAGTCTTTCATCTAACCCTTCGTACTTCCGGTCTTCATTGTAGAAACCCATGTCGTTGTTGAATGCGGTAAACTGGTCATCTTGACCATCCTCTAAACCATTATTGTTAAATCCCAGATGTACCCCACCAGTGGGGATGTTGACAACAGGAGGAGTGCGCACATTGCAATTTGGAACTTCAGTCTCCAGCCTCTGAATAGTGACTCTCATGGCATCTTGACCAACCCTCATGGTCTCCTAACCGGTCCTCAGCTCCTGCTGACCTTGAGCAATCCCCTGCATAAGGTTCATGAACTGTTCCATCCTCCTCCTCAAATCAGCTAATTCAGTCTGAACTTGTTCCATGACTCTGGCTTGATTACGTCGGGTAGAATATCGGTGAACTGGGGTATCAGCTATCGTGCCTGTAAACCAAATAAAGGTTAGCAGGCGCCTGCAGAAAGAAACACCTGCAATGCAAAAATGATATGCTATGCAAATGCACAGTTATGTTTGTCATTTCAAGATACTTTTCATATCCTAATTCCAATCGTAACCACGAATTCCTGACGACCAGAAATCATGATTATTGAGTTTTGCCTTGAAGAGATATTCATATACACCAATCACAAATATCTGATGACCAGAAATAGTGATTTGGTAGTGTGCCAGTGTGCAGATATCTTATCACGTCACATATATCTGAAGACCAGAAATTGTGAACAGAAATAACTCATTTCATACAAATTCCCAAAAGTTTTCAAGCACATTTACTCATAGTTTCAGCAACAGAATAAGAAACAAGCAGTCAAATGGATCCATCAACAATTCTGATGGTAACCATGGCAAATTACAAAGAAACAACAAAAATCCCTAATCTGATAGCTCTACGTCCTTCAGCTTCTGGCTGGAATACTTAATCTCTTCAAACAGGATGTGGGTACGCTGATGATGTGGCTTCTCAATCAGCTCCTTGATTACGACGTCCCTTTTCTCTAATGCATCAGATAATGAGCCCATGTGCATCAGCAAGGCTTCATCTTCACCGGCTCCTTTACGCCTCTTAATTCCAGCTTGAACTATAACCAGTTTCAGATCTGCCGTGACATCTTCAAGCTCTTTGTTGGCGATTTTCAGCTTATCTTCAGCATTCCTTACCTGTTCTTGACTTTTGCCAAGATCCTCTCGATACTTTCTTCTTGCTACATGCGCTTTCTTCAGCTCTTCATCTTAATCTTTTAACTGGATTAGCAATTCAGAGTTTTCAATTCTGACTTCATCCCAAGCTTGATGAAGTTTAGCTAATGAATCCTTGCTTCAAGATAGCGCCCGCTTTATAGCCTTGTGAGCCTGACTAGTATCATCTGCTCCCAAAGTAAGTTTCCGGAAATACCGAGCTCTATCATCGAAATCTTCTTCTTTGTCTGCCAAAATTTTCTCTGCTTTCAATGCTCTCTTCTCCAAATCTTTGTTGTCAGCCAAAGCTTTCTGAAGACATCTACTCATTCCAGAGTTCTCTATCTGTAATTCTCTAACCATTTTCTTCCATTTCTCGCACTCTTCAGCCGGTACCATGGAATGTTGATTTGGACATAAGATAATCTCTCTTGAAAAGGGTAGCAACAGCTCATTAACCTTCATCTCAATCCAAGTATCATAGTCAGGGTATGATCTACAGTCTCCTCTGCCAAAGATGAACTTTCCTGCTCTTTGCCTAAATTTCCAGGCATTTATTACTTCTGGCACTCTTTCGTTCTTGGTTCCCACGAAAAACAGAGAAGCACTAATCTCTTCATCAGCAAAAGGCTTTCTCGCAGCATAACCAAATTGTCTAACAGCCAACACCGGGTTGTAATTAATCCCACCTCTTCTTCAAAGTAGAGGCACATTCAGAAAATGTCCACATTTAACAGTAAGCTTTATTGTCAGTAATTTGGGATCAAACCAAATGATGTTATTGGCAGTCAAACCTATTAATCTCTTGGACCATTTCATTGTCTCAATAGTTTCCAAGAAAGCACCAGTTCGAGGTAAATGTTTGAAGAGCCAATGACATAATAATTGGGTACAGCAACTAACCAGACTTCCTCTTCCCTTCTCATTTTTGTAGTGTACTGAGTAATAAAAATCACCTAGCAGAGTAGGAATCAGATTCTTCAAAATGAACACCTTCATCGCCTGCATATCCACAAAGTCAGGTTGACCGGGGAAAAGCACCAAACCATAGATACAAAGAGCTAACACAACATTGTAAGTAGTCCAATTTCTAGCCTTGGCAGCCTCCTGAGCTTTTTGAAAAAGAAACTCCAAATGAAATCCTTCGTCTTCTTTAAGTCTACTCAGGCCACTTTTCACAATAAATAGGTCCAGATGTAGAACAACAGCGATTACTTCGGGGTTAAGAGCATCTCCAGAAAAATACGGTATAGAAGACGTGACTGGAATTCCCAAAATAAATGAGAATTCCTCCAAAGTGGGCATCAAAATGTAATCAGGGAACAGGAAACATCTCATTGATGGTTCATAGAACTGTAAGAAAGTGTGCAACCCATCCTTTTCATACTTTGTGAATGCACATACCATTTTAATCAGCTCTCCATATTCTTTCTGAAAAGTGCTGAGAACACCAGAACCAGCCATGTTTATCATCTTGTTCAATGAATCCAGCTTAGGGTCATGGAATTTATATGACACATTATTCTTCCTTTTAACCTCAACCTCTTGGGAACTCATGATTGGAATCAGACAATATGGTAGGTACCTGCAAATGACAAACATAACCTGTTATGATATGAGTATGCAAATGCAAAAGGCATGTGATCAAGCATTCAGATGTCTGTGTCTGTGTTGAACTGTGTGCACTGTGTCTCTGTACTGAATCTGGAAATATATCTGAGATGAATACTCAAACCACTGTCATAGGATACACTGTCTGTAACAATCATAGAATCACAGGTAAGGTATGTAGGAGGCTGGGTTACCTGCAAACTTGTAAACATCCCACCCATACTCACAAGTGGTTCCTAGAAAACAGGGCTTGTCAGCTTCGGAGGTTTGAGAAGTGATAGCACATTCAGCCCGTAGGATACAATGCTATGCCAATCAAAGAGGTCGTCCACTGACTCACCTTAGAAAATAAATGTCATCCTATGCAAGTTCCAAAGTGGGCTCTCGGGTGCGAGTGGGTTTGCCACAGAATGTGGTCTGCCACTGTCACCACTAAAGAGATATGTTTCCACTAAGGCCCTCATGATCGGTCACTAGAGTCGACAGCTCTCCTGGAATACGCAAGATGCGTACGCCATGATGGGTCCCAAGATAGCCTCGTCTAGCTGTGAATTTCGTGATTACCCAAGGTACACAGATGGCACGTAGGTCCCACTACTTTCCACTCTAAATCTAAGTGTATACTTGAGCCTGTGTACTGAGCTCATCTCTCAGAAATCCCATCCCGCCAAACAGACAGAACAGTGTAACACATTATAATATATGAAATGTAAATGCTAACATGCTGTAAATATGGTACAAGTAATAAAATACAGTAAACAACAAATACAAGATAACAGTAAACACCCAATGAAAGAAAAGCAAACAAGCGCTAGGATTGACTCACTTAGGATGGACCAGCAATAGGTCAACCTTTCCCCAGCAGAGTCGCCAGCTGTCGCTCCCGGGATTTTCATCCTAGTACAAACGCGAAAGTGGCACCGAAACAGAGTCGCCATCAATGTGTATTTATCCCAAGAGAGGGAAAGGAAACACTGCATAAACCTGAGGGAAAGAAAGAGCATGGTCTTGCGACCAAGAGAACAGGGTTTGGGAGTCGGTTACGCGAGAGGAAGGTATTAGCACCCCCACGCGTCCATCGTACCCGATGGGATCCACGCTTGCTTGCTTCAATCAAAGGGTGTAAGAAAAGGATACTGGAAAAGGAAAGGAAAGAGAAGGAGAAACAAAGGAAAAGGAATGAGAAACAAATATAGGGAAAATAAAAGAAGTGCTCGAATGGGCCCTACCCCACTGCCTACGTATCTCATCGGGAACATGAGAATCAGAGCGACGTAGTTCCCCTCACTAAGGATGGGTTGTTTGTATTTTTTAGGGAACGACTAACGTTCTAGCTCAGGTGTTGCAGGCTCGCTGGTCCGAGTGCCTTACAATCTTGCAAGAGAACGAGTAGAAGCGTGTTTGTACGTTGAGAATGAGTGAGATGAGAAAAGAATTCCCAAAGGAAAGACGTTATTGTTTGTTTTTTGTCATTTAAAAGAGAAGTGTTTTGTCATTTGTTTGCATATGATAGTGTATCTAAATCTTAATCATTGGAATGTATACAGTCTCACATTCCAAGATGGAATGAGTAAGAAAATACACTAAGTGTGAAGAAGACCCCCACATTTAGTTCCAATCATTAAGGTTCAAACACACTAGCATACTTGTATTTATTAAGTGTTTTTGTTGATTATGAAATGAAGAAGTGTTTTTTTATTTGTATCTTCAACAAGTATTGCATTTAAGTCCCTCACACAAGATCAAATGTTTAACACATTAACCCAAGATGGGCCATATGCTACACATTCTAAGATTATAAGAGAAGACCCCTTATAATCTTTTCTTTATATGAAAGGCCTAAATGCAATAAGTGCCTACCTTTATTAGATATTTTGAATTTTCTTTGAGATGAGAAGATGAAAGACTCAAGTGGGAGAAAAGGTAAGAATCTACGTGAACTAAGACTCAATCCTAATTGATTAGTTAAGGGAGTGATCCTAATGGTTTGTGAGGTAAGAACCCTAGAGTCTAAAGAAGGAATGAATTAAATAATTCACTTCTAAAATAGAAGATGAATTGTAACTCAAAAGGGAAAGTAATGAGTTAATCAAAGAAAGCACATAAGTGCTTAACAAAACACAAGATTGAATTGTAAAAGATGAAAGGAAAGAGGTTTGAATGTGGATTCCTTATCCACACTCATTTCAACTTACCAAAGCCCCTACATGGTTAGTAAACAAAGACACATGTATAGAAAGTAAAAAGCACTTAATGCACATTAAAGTTCAAAACAATAAAATGAAGAATCAAATCTTAATATCACAACCAGAATGTGAACCATATGGACAACAAGGGATTATCATCATACAAGTTCAAGTGAACAAGCAACAATCATCATCCATTAGCATTTAAGCATGTTACCATAAGAAAGGATAAATGAAAGATGAAAAGAAATGAAAAGAACATGCATAAATGGAACATGTAAACCAACAATCAGAATTGATACCAAATGAAAAAAAGGTTTATAAACATCTCAAATTATTCATGAATCAACAATCAAGACATTCAAGAAGTGGTAGAAGAAGAATTGAAATGAAAGTTCAAAAAGAAAGTGCAAGCAAATACATGTTAAGGATGCACAAAGTTCAAGTTGAAATGAACATGTAAAGATGACCTATAATGTGTACCAAGGACCTATAATATCATACAAATGGCTTCTAAAACATGCAAATGCTCATACAAATGTGCACAAAAGAATTCATATAAACATGCACTAAAGTTAAGATGTTATGACATGTATTATGCTTCAAATATAATGCATCAAATAACAATCAAATGGACTCATGAAAATTATGCAAGCATGGTATTGAATGGTCTAAGTCAGAAGCAAATCATACATCAAGATAGCATATCAAAATTCAAAACAAAAGGACTTCAAACAAAGCAATTAGGTCAAGCTAAAGCATCATGCAAAGTGGTGCAAAGATAAGCATCAAAACATGTCATAAAATGACCTAAAAAATCAAACAAAAATCATCTAACATGCTTCAATGTATTATTGAATCAATGCAAAAAGAATCATGTCAAAACAATTTGTAGTGAACAAGAACAAAATTCCACAAACTCATGTATCACATTTGGAATGCATACAAATGAAAATTCAAAGAAAATTATGAGACAGCGGTAAGAATGTCATAAAATCATAAAATAAAAATATCAAAATTTTTCTAAATGTCTTAATGATACTCATGAATTTTTCCAGAATTTTCTGATGTTGTTTTGTATTTTTAAAAATTGAAAAGGAAATGTGCATAAAATGAAGAAAATAAAAAGAAATTGAAACAAGAGAGGGGGTGCATGCATAGCAAACAATCAGTTCAAAATTGATTGGGCTTTGAAGCACACGGTGCAAATAGCAATTTGGTCCAAGGTCCAAACACGTGCCATACACACTAACTATCATGCACTTTCAGTCAAATAAAGTCAAACAATCCACACCCTTGGATCAAGTCCAGTCAACCCAATAGTCAAAGTAATTGAATCCAACACACGCGCAAGGAGACACACACACACACTACCATGCACTGCACCACACAATGATTAACTGAGATCAAAAATAGAACACGTGAGGTGCATGTGCATTTTAATGTGCCGACACGTTTTTCACCACACGATTGGAACAAATCAGCGGTCACGATTAAAACACACAAAACCCTAGCATTTACAGTCACCGGCCGGAGATGACTTCCGCTCATCTTCTCCGGCCAACCACCACCACCTGCAAATCTCACATGTTCACCAAAACACACAATGCGCATACCAAAATGAAGCTGAGGTAATGGAGATCATGAATACACCACTATTTTTCACCTAACAAGCATGTACACAAAGAACAGAGAAGGATAAGATATGCCCTAACTTTTCAACTATGCCTCTAAAGGCCTATCAACTAGCCAGACAAGTTCTTGAGCTTATAAGAAGCTTCAAGAACCTGAAAACATCTTCAAAGCATGTCTATAATGGTGGAAATTCGTACTTGAAGATTTGTGACCTTGAGGTATTCTTCAGAAAACCAGAGATTCTGCTTCCTCTTTGAGCTACTCTTGGCCAAATAAAGGCTTTCAACTTCTGAAGAATGATGATGGATATGGATTTGAAATGATGCTAAACTTGCAGAAATGGAGTCGTTCTTATTGTTCTTGATTCAACCACACCAAAACAATGAGCAATGGAAGCACAATGAAGATGAAATCGTGGAGAGGAAAGTGAGAACTCAAAGAGAAAGAGAGAATTTCTGAAGTGAAAAAGGAGAAAATGATGTTGAAATGAATTTTGAGAGGGAGATTTCTATTTATAGTGAGCTCTAACCATGGTTAACCTGAGTTGGTTAACTGAGTTGAGGTGGTTTAGGTGAGTCATCCCTAACTAACTGAGTCAAATTAGTTAGGGAGAGCAATGGTATGGTGTAGATGGTTCATGGTGAGCTTGGTGGAGGTGAAGAAAAAGTGAAATGGCACGGTTGGTTGTAGCACAAAACTTGTTTAGCAAGTTGTTCTTTCCATTCTCATGTATGGCACGTGCTATGACAGTGTATGTGATGGTAATGTGCTTGGTTGAAAGAGGATAACTGATGTGATGAAGTGTTTGTGGTGTGTGTGAACCAAACTACAAATTCTGATGTGAAGCATGATGAAATCAGTTGGTAATGGTGATGTTTACGCATGGATATCTCTCTCTTCAGGCCATGGAAATGGATGATTCTGGTATCATTACAAAGTGTGTACATGATACAACAACTTTGATGTTGAAAAGAAGTGAAAATGAGACTTACAACATATTGGAAATGAGCTTCAAACATAGGAACTCAAAACTGGCTTGAAATGCTGCACAATGCGCGCGTGTGTGGCATGACTTGGTTGTGACTTAGTCAAATTTTCAGTTGCATTGACCATACTTTGAGCCATCATAACTTCTTATCCTTTGATCAAATGAAAAAATCATGAACACCAATTTTGAAGATCTCACATAGAGGAACAACTTTCATGTTGAAAGATTTTTCATTTGAGGCCTCTAACCATGAGTAATTGATCAAAACATTTGGTCCACCACATGTTTGTGAAAATGACTGCGCGTGACCTGAAATTTGCCCAAGCTGACTTGCATTTTTGCTCAAGTTTTCCTCAACTTTGATCATCCATAACTCTCTCAATTCTTATCCAATGGAGATGTTCTACACATGGATTTGAAGCTTGAAACAAAATCTCTTGTTGTGGCCGAGTGGAATTTTCATTTGATGCTTCAATTTTGAATGGCCTTGGTTCAAAGTGTAATGCAAAATGGCCCAAAATTACTATTTTTGGAACCCCTACCTCTTCCTAAAATGGCAACTTTTCAAATCTTGATTTTTTCATGATCCCTTTGGACTTTCTTGATCAAATTTTGTACATTGGTCACATATAACATGAATTTCATGAATTTGGCCTCAAAAAGTCAAGGGTTGACTTTTTCCTCTGATTATTTGACTTAGCCCCAATTTTCCTGATCTTTGATCTTTCTTCCAATTAAACCACTTCTAAAACCAATTGAGAGGCAATTTTCCACACACATACACTTAAGGACATGTAGAATACCATGACATCAAGTTTTGTCCAAAAAATCAGAGATACACTGATTTTAGGTCAAACCCTAGTTTTGATACCCTCCTCCTAAGGGAAAAAATGTGCAGTCTTCAATTTCAAATTCCTCAGAGTATGTTGTGTATCCTCTTAATGGATGATGAGATATGCCACTTGAGGGTGTTTTTGAACCAATGAACTATCTCTCTTGAGGGTTTTTTTTTTCCAGTTTTTGGATCTCTTGCATAGTGAAAGATATAGTGCTTCAATCTCCTATTGAATCTCACTTTCTTGAGGTTTTGGATGATCAATTGAAATAGTATGAGACATGAAAGACCTCTTGGCTTGCCTTGAGACAACTTGTTTGACCTCTTGTGCCTTGAATGATTCCTTGACTATCCACCTTTCACCTGATCACATGCCTTGATGGTAAGAGGGATGCTATGCTTCATTTTTCTATACAAAGATGCAATGCAATGCTAATGATATGGATGTGATATGATATATGATAATGCTATGCTATGATGACAAAAGAGAGAGAAAATTTTGGGGTATTACAGGTGGTCCCTAGAAAGGTCGCCCAAACCATAGGACTCAGAATGAAAACCCCCTGCCGTAGCGAATTCTCGCAGGACGGAAGTATTCTCAAGCGAATCACGATCTGGGATGTGGCTCTCGTGGTAAACCAACGTGCAAAGTACTGGCCTCACGACTATCCACGTTCTAGCCTATATTTATGTTAAGCCGGGTATTAGGACTTTTCTCTCCAATAATAGCTACTCATCTCAACAACAGCAGAGAATATAACAGATATCCAAAATATGCAGCATATGAATATTCAAAGCTGTAAAGAAATGCAGTAAACAAACATAAAGCTAAAGCAAGTAAAATAAAGTGAGTAAAGCGCAAAAGATAAACTCCCAAGTGTAGCGTGCGATTTTTGTCGGTGACGCGACCACCTTATCGCCATTGGGTTTTTCCCTCACCGCAATGGTAGGGATTGGGTGCTAGTTTTTGATTTCTTATTTATACTGTGAAGCTGGAAAGGAAAGGGAAGCTATCTCAAACTAACCTTGCACGCAAATGTTTTCCTTAACAAATGCTTAAGAGATTGGGGGGTCCGGGGTCAGATTATACAATGAGGAGTTGTCAATTACCCATCCTATATGTGGTTATCCACAGACCGTTAGCAATTATACTTACTCTTTTCTACTTACTGGTGTTTGTCTGTTTATTGGGAAAGTTTCTCCTTTCGGAGGGTTTGAGAGAGAGTTTTTGTTGATTTCGGGTGTTTCCCGATGTTTTTGGTAAGGTACTGGACCTAAAGTTTTTTATTGGTGTGTGAAGGTACTGGACCTAAACTTTTTGATGGTGCGTGAAGGTACTGGACCTAAAGTTTTTTATTGGTGTGCTCGCTAAGATTTCACGATCTTATGCCTACGTATTCCCGTTAAAGAAAACAAGGAAATCAGAGGAATCGTAGTTCCCTCCTATTCTAGGGGAGGAAAAAAGATGTCTTAGTGTCTTGTTCAAAGCCCAAGATTGAAGCTAAAAGAAGTATTTGTGTCTTGTTCAAAGCTCAAGATTGAAGCTAAAAGTTTGACTGAGAGAGAATTTGTCATCTCTAAAGGGAGATATCTCGTCTGTTTAGCACAACTGTTGGTTGACTGATTATAAAGGAGAATTACTTTAACTGGTATGTGAGAATCCAGTAATGCCATAATTTCCCTTATAAGGGATTTATCCTGAAGGAGAAAACCTTAACTCAGTGTTGAGCAATGCCATTTTTCCTTAGGAATCTTTCATACTAAGAGAGGGACAGTGGCGTGGATGTTTGGTAAGCCAGAGGCTTGCTGCTTACAGCAATTAGATGAAAGATGGAGATTTACCAGGATAAGAGATGGGCCATAACTTGGATATTTGAATCAACAAGTGTGCCACTTACAGCAATTATCTGGGATTAAGGTTTGTTTTAGTTTTCTGTTTAGATGTGTGATGTACAAAGTGTCATACCCAAAATTTTGACCACTAAGATTTCCCATCATTGGGCAAATCATCATCACAATATGGAGGAACCTTCATGCCTCATCAGTCTCCCCAAAGATGGGTGAGCATTCACTACAATCAAGCTTAGGGTTTCAAGCCCTCTCAGAGCCTTTAGACAAAGGATCAATCAAGGAATGACATGATCTTCAACTTGTGAACCTCTTAAACACCCACAAAGGATTAAGAGGACTCCCACATCAAGAATTAAGCACAAGAGTGCAACATTTCAAGTGGATCAAGCCTCAAGTTCATCTAATACAAAGTCAACTGATGCAGAAAGTCAAAGTTTGACTTTTGGTCAACTTTGAACTTCACAAGCCATTACTCAAGAAAATATGATGGATGATTTAATTTGATCAAATTTAAATCAAGAAATCATGCAAAATTGCAAAATTGATCAAATTGAAGGAAACTTAGAAATTTTTTCTAAGTTAAAATCATGTTCAAATGCACAACTTTTCAAGGTTGTAACTGTTGATCCAAGCATCCATTGATTTTACTTAAGGGCTACTTTTAAAGAGGGTATTTGATACTTCAACATTGTAGAAGGAATCAACTCAAAATATCATAAGGATTGAAAGATATAAGTGACCAAAGTTGGGAATTCTTAATGTCAAATGTTCCGACATTTCATAGGACATCATTAACATTTTTCAAGCAAGAATATCCCAACTTCAAGGATGTTTTTCTCCATGATCCAAGTTGATTCAAGCCAAACCTTAAACATCAAAGTTGAAGTACGTAATCTCACCTTTCCATAAAGGCATTGATAAAACAGAATTTTTAAGACAGCTTTTAGGACAGACTTGAACACACAAGTTCAAGGTCATTTTTTCCAACTTTACAAGTCTTATCTTCACAAACCTTGAACACCAAAGTTGAAGTACGACATCTCAGCTTTCCAGAAAGTTGTAGAACGTCCATTTACCATACTCGAGTAGGAAGTTATGGACTTTACAGTAAGGCTTGCTGCAGCTGTTTTTTAGGACAGATTTTGTGCACTTTTTCTTGTGCCACACAATTTTCAAGCTTTGTTACCATGCAGGACAAGCATCAAAGGTGCAATTCACTTCAACTCAAAATATCATAGTGGATTAAAAGATAACTGATTAGAGTTTAGAATTGTTAATGTTCAAAGTTGTCAAATGTTTCAACATTTCATAGGACATCATTAATATTTTTCCAGCAAGAATGTCCCAACTTCAAGGATGTTTTTCTCCACGATCCAAGTTGAACCAAGTCTAGGGTCAAACATCAAAGTTGAAGTATGTCATCTCAGCTTTCCATAAAGTCCTGGAAGAACCATTTATCATTCTTGAGCAAGAAGTTATGGATTTTACAACAAGGCTTGCTGCAGTTGATTTTGAAGACAGGTTTCAGGACAGATTTTCACATTTCTTGTGCCACACGAATTTTTAAGCCTTGTCATCAATTTGGACACATCTGAGGATTAAATCCAAGGGGGATGATCTGATCTCCAAGCCTCCAAAGTCCTTGGAACAAAAAATAGCATGACAAACCTAGAAAACCCTAAGAGAGGGACAAAACTCCAAATTTGTTTTGGAGCATTTAATGGATGCACCAGGGTGGCATGGACTGAGCTTCTTCCAACTGAATTCAGTTAAGATTCATCCAACATCAAGGGAACCAGCAGCCCGTGCCCTAACCTCTAGTCAATGGCTATAGGAGACTTGAGATTCCAAAATGCAACCATTGGACAAACCTCTACTGCAGCCACCATTCACTATTGCTTGCCAAACAAACTTGCTCTACTATAAATAGAGCTGATTTGTGCTTAGTTTGAGTACACCAAAGCTATCAAACAGATGCTTTCCTCAAAATCACTTCTTTCACTCCAAAATGCCTTCTTTAGCAAGGTAATTCTAAGTTTTTGAGTTAGAGAGCATTTCCATCACAACTCATGATCCAAACACATCCAAAATGTCATATCTAAGCTGTCCAAACTCTCATAAGTGACCTATAACACCAAAATCACAAAGTCACCTCTCAAAACCTCAAAATTAGACTTTTTTTTGCAATTTTCAAGCCATGTCTTGATTCAGTCACTTTCCAAACCAGATAAGAGCTCAAACACACTCCAAATATCATCCTTGAACTGTCCCAAATTGTCCCCCCATCTAGAACACCATTTGAGAGAGTTGGCATTTTAGCCACTTTTGCCCATTTTGCAAGAAAGAGCTCAAACTTGCTCCAGAGGTTTTCAGCTGATTCCAACCATCCTAAAAGCTTCTAAGAGGTCATTTGAGGGTGTCCAAAGCATCATATCATTTCTGGAACAAAGCACTTGGTAGGTTGCACAAAATCTCCAAAAAAGAGGTAAGCATCACAACTTGAATTCTTTGAATCATGCTTTCCTTTGATGTCCACATACATGCATCATATTGAATAATTCTTGAAGCAAAAATGTAGTCCTTAATGTGTATGTTATGATCCTCCTACTGTTTTCAATTTAACATGTTTATATGTGGGGTTTATGTTTATTTTAAAATTCATGTCCAGTTCTGGTTTTTTGCTTCGTGCATTCTGTACATTAAGTTTCAGTATGTATGAGTGATACCATTAGATTCCTTGCGAAAAATTGGTCAAGATAGGTTCTTACGGATTTTAATTTCATTAAAAATTGAGAGAGTTATGAGTGTTGGAAGTTTGATAAAAAAGATGTTGAAAACTAAAAGAGATGTCGAAGAGGATGTTGTGACATCTTTCCTCTTTTTCTTATTTTATTTTCAAAACTCAACCAATTCTTTTACATAGCAAAAATCATCATTTTCCAATTTTGTTTTACACACTTCTTATTCATACTCCATAATATTTTAATCCACAAAAAATCACAAAAAAAATATTATTATTTGATATATTTTTAATATATTCAGAAATATTGTTTTATATTGTTTTAAATGCTTTTAAAATGATTTCTTTTTCTTGATTTTTAAAACCAAAATGATTTTAAATATTCATGTGGATAAAATACTTTTTTATAAACCTTAATCATTGTTTATAACATGATTAATGATTTTATTTGATATTTTTATCATTTTTTTACTTGATTTTTCTTTGAAAAATGCCTTTAAAAAATGAAATTGGGGTTTCTTTGATTTTCACCCTAACAAATCTTTTTAAAACACTTTGGGCCTCTAATAGAGTTTAAGACCCAATCCTTTGTAAATACAAACCCTTTTTGGGCCTCAAATGTTGTATAAGTCCCGTTGTATTTCAAAAGTTCGGCGCGATCATCGCCCGTTTAAAATAAATCATTTGGGCCTCTCCTCGAGCTATAAGACCCATTCAAAATCATTGGGCCTCTAATAGAGTGTAAGACCCAATCCCCTTTTAACCAAAACAATTTTGGGCCTCAGATATTGTATAAGTCCCTCTGCGTTAAAAGAAAATCTCGGCGTGACCGCCAGTTCAAATATCAAAACCCTGGGCCTCTCCTTGAGCTGTAAGCCCCATCACTGGTACAAAAACATCTTGGGCCTCTAGAAGAGTGTAATACCCAACCCTTTTTGAAAACCAAAATGATTTGGGCCTCATTGTATTGTATAAGTCCTGATACCATCAAAAAGTTCGGCGCGATCGTCGCCTTTTTTATAAAACTTTGGGCCTCTCCTTGAGCTGTAAGCCCCACCACTTGTATAAAAATAAACCTTTGGGCCTCTTGAAAGAGTGTAAGACCCATCCCATTGTACAGAAAACCTTTCGGGCCTCACATATTGTATAAGTCCCTCTGTACAGTTTTCAAAATAACAGTGCAATCACTGATAAAACCTTGGGCCTCTCCTTGAGCTGTAATCCCCAACAAACTGTTCAAAACACTTTCTCCTTTGATTTTGAATATCATATTGTTATCAAAGCTTTCTTTGTTGAACAACTAACCAAACAACATGGAAGCTCTACAACCGAGTAAGTGTTTACCCACTATCTTTATCCGCTTTCATGTATATAAAACTGTATTGTGGGGCTGTTCACTGTAAGTCTTCTTTCACAAACTTTTATATACTTGTCAAATATCAACTGTGTAATACTAGTATAGTTATTTAGAGTTTTCCCCGGTAACTACGTCTAGCACTAGGTAAAGCCCTGTTGGTCACTCTTAAATACAAACAAAACTAGATCCCCATAGGATTACCAGACACAGTCTCCCCTCCTCTTGGGATTAAACAATATGGAGACGTGAAAGGCAGCATTCTCGGTGAACCCTTTCTCAGACTGTCACCCTTAGAAATTTTCAAAGAAACTCTACTCTCCAGAGATGAACTTTTCTCCGTGAATGGCATCTCTTTAGTTTCTTCCAAATTCTCGGTATTTCCTGGCTTGATCTATTCTCGGTGAATGGCATGTCTTGAACTTCTCATGGTTTGGGGACCCACAGGCTTCTTAAAAGTATCCCCGCCTCCTCTTGGGCGTTGTACAAGGACCCTTCGGCTTCTTAAAAGCTCTTATGCCTTCTCTTGGGCTTAGTACAAGGACCCAGAGACCTCTACAGGTATAGGAACAGAACCTAGTCATCAATTTGCTAGAGCTGTCTTTCCAAGTCAAGTGTCAGACCTGTGAATGGGTTGACCTTCATCCCTTAACATATCAGCCTTCTCTTGGGCATTATACAAAGATTATTCACTTATCCGAGAATCGATTTCTCAAAACACCAGTAGACTTGGATAGTCTCAATACCCTTTGGATTTCCTATTTCCTTAAAGAACGGGAAATAACCCTGATCCTCTGATCAATCCCTAAGCACAACATTACCCATATAAGAACTGATTTTCTCTTTCATCCAACATACTGAACCTGTCACTCAACTGGAACAGTTACCAGCATAAACAGCCTCCTCTTGGGCTTTGTACAATGATTCTCCCCACACGCTCTTGTTGAGTATAAAAGACTCTCTTGTTGAGTCAAACCCTTTTAGCCTCCATCTCGGGCTTCGTACGAGATACAAAACACTCTCTTGTTTAGTATGAAAGACTCTCTTGTTGAGTCAAACACCTTTAGCCTTAATCTCGGGCTTCGTACGAGATAGAAAATCACTCTCTTGTTGAGTATAAAAGACTCTCTTGTTGAGTCAATCACTTTCAGCCTCCAACTCGGGCTTCGTACGAGATATAAATCACTCTCTTGTTGAGTATAAAAGACTCTCTTGTTGAGTCAATCACCTTTAGCCTCCATCTCGGGCTTCGTACGGGATACAAAACACTCTCTTGTTGAGTATAAAAGACTCTCTTGTTGAGTCAAACCTTTAGCCTCCGTCTTGGGCTTTGTACAAGACACATATAAAACACTCTCTTGTTGAGTATAAAAGATTCTCTTGTTGAGTCACCCTTTTAGCCTCCGTCTTGGGCTTTGTACAAGACACATATAAAAACACTCTCTTGTTGAGTATATAAGATTCTCTTGTTGAATCAACCTTCAACCTCCATCTTGGGCTTTATACAAGATACATATACCTCTCTCCCCTGCAGAGTCAAAATCAGTTTTAGCCTCAATCTTGGGCTTTGTACAAGACAGAAAGAACATTTTCCTCGGAAAAGTCAACCTTTCTACCTCCTCTTAGGCTTTGTATAAGGAAATCCCCTGTTGAGTCAATCAACCTTTTAGCATCAAAGTTGTGTCTCGTTCATGGCATACAAGTATCAACAACTCCTTTTCCCCCCATCTAATTGATGTAAACGGCAAGCCTCTGGATTATTTACATCCACGCCACTGTCCCTCTTTTAGCATGAGAAATTCCTAAGGAAAGATGGCATTGCTCTAAACTGAGTTAAAGTCTTCTCCTTCAGGTTGAAAATCCCCTATAAAGGAAATTATGGCATTGCTGGGTTCACATATCCCAGTTAAAGTAATTCTCCTTTATAATGAGTCACCCAACAGTTGGGACAAACAGACCAAATATCCCCCTTTAGAGATGACAAATTCTCTTTAATCCTAAACCCTTCAGCTTCACATCTTGGGCTTTGAACAAGATACAAATCACCTTTAGCTTCAATCTTGGGCTTTGAACAAGACACCAAAACACCTTTTTCCTCCCATAGAATAGGAGGAACTACGATTGCTCTGATTTCCCTGTTTCATTAAACGGGAATACGTAGGCATAAGATTGAAGAATCTTAGCGAGCACACTAATTAAAAACATCAAATCTAGTACCTATCCAAAATCCCCATGAATAGTCCCATCATTTCATTCTTAACAAAATAAGCAGAGAGAGGCCCACAATCTAAACCGCATCTGTAAACCAACAGTCATATGTTTAAACTCAGTATGCAAGCAGGGTTAATTGGTGACATCTATTTTCCTTCCTTAGTCAACTTAGTAGGATAAAAAATGAATCGACCTATAGTACCCCAGAGCGACAGTGCTTAAGAACCACGTCCAAAATCGCTCGCTACAGAAAAATGGCGCCCACCGTGGGGCCACACAGGGCATCTTGTCCCTCTTATCTCTCTGGGTGAAACCTTAAGTCTGAAAACTGCCATAAAAATGGCGACTTCACTAGGGACAGCGAGATTTTGTTCTCTTCCCATCTCTTAGGTAGAAACCTTGAGTTCACATTCATGTCACAGAAATGGCGACTCTGCTGGGGAGTCATTGTCTGTAGAGGATCATAAGACTAGAGGTCTAGGATGATTAAGACAAATATATATACTGCTTTTCCTAAATGATATCTGTGTTTATTTTCCTGCTAATGGGAATGCGTGTGATTCCACATGTGGAAAGATTGAGTATACACCTAAGATAGGTGATGACAATGCGGGTAATCTTACTGGGAGTGAATTATAGTTAAGAGCCCCCGATCGACCATCAAACTCAGTGGAGACTCCCTTTGCAGATACATTGCCTATACGACTTCGGTTGTTGAAAGTAGTGTGGTCGACTGGGTTATCTGAGAAGCTGAGGTTTTTAGCAGACTTAAGCCATTTTGTAGAGCGGAAGTTATTGGAAATAGTTGTCACGCGATACTACCCTCATCTGAGATCACTCTAGGATACATCAGCTCGCTGGCGATCCGCTTGCTGTTGTTATCCCAGAGGGGTCAATGATTTTACGGACAGGCACAAAAAATCACCAGTATAAACCTTTTGGGGGGGGGGGGGGTAGAGCCTTGACTTCATGACACCGACCCTTTGACCCCATGTTTTTTCTATGTTTTTGTGTGCTGCATTCATGCATTCATTTAAAAAACATTAAAACAAAAAAAAAATCTTCTCTTATAGTCTCTCTTTTTCAAATTAAACTAAGACAATGATTGCAAATGTCAGAGAAGGAGATTGCGCTAATGGATTTCGGTAGATGGAAAACTCATAAGTACACCTTCAAGGTTCCAAAGTTAGAGGATTTAAGAGGTTTGGCGAGAATGATCACCAACCACGAGGCTTTCAGAGCTAAGTATGGAGGACTGTTGTCTCTATTAAGGGTCCATGTAATCGAAGGAATCCTGTCCACGCTAATCTAGTTCTACGATCCAGTTTATCACTGTTTCACATTCCCGGATTATCAGCTAGCACCAACGCTGGAGGAGTATTCTCACTTGACTGATCTACACATTACTGATCAAGCTCCCTTTTCTGGACTGGAAGAAATTCCAAAGGATCAAACCATTACAAGAGCAATTTATTTGGACGAGTCAGAAGTCAGGACTCACATGACCACTAAGGGTGACATCCAAGGTTTTCCAGCCCAGTTCTTAACAAAGAAGGCTCTATACTTTGCTAGTATAAGGAATGTGGCCGCTTTCGAGAGCATCTTTGTTTTGCTAACCTACGGGTTATTTTTGTTTCCCAACATTGATAACTTCGTAGACATCAATGCCATTAAGATTTGTCTGATTGGAAACCCTGTACCGACCTTACTCGCAGATGCGTATCATTTGGTACACTTAAGGAATTTATACAGCGAAGGAATGATCACGTACTGTGTACCCTTGCTTTACAAATGGTTCACTTCCCATTTACCCAAGTCTGCTGCATTTTGGGATCAAAAGAATACTTTACGTTGGTCGTAGAGAGTCATGTCTCTTACCAACTCTGACATCGATTGGTACAATCGAATCTACGACGGGATCAGAATCATTGACCGTTGTGGAAATTTCCCAAATGTACCCCTTATAGGAACTAAGGGAGGAATCAACTATAATCCAATTCTCGTTCGTCGTCAATTTGGTTACCCGATGAGGCATGTCCCGCGTAATGCTCATCTGGAAGGTCTTTTCTTCAAGGAAGGAGAAAATGACAGGGCACTAAAGACAGAAATAGTGCATGCCTGGAAACACGTTCATAGGAAAGGACGAGAGTCTCTAGGGAAACCGGATTGTGTCTCGGTGGAGCCTTATCTCCACTGGGTACAAACTAGAGCTCTCAAGCTGAGGATGCCTTACCCTCGTCAGGAAGTTCTTCCATTAAAGGACTCTTCCCTTTATTTCATGTCTGAGACGGAAAAGCTTCAGGTTACTCTTAGCAAAGTTCAACAGGAGAAGAGGTCTTGGAGGAACAAGTACCGTATTCTCAATGTAGAGTGTAGGAAAATACAGCAGCTACTAAGAGAAAAAGATGCTCTGATTGAGATTTTAGAGCAACATGCTGTAGAAAATCAGGATGACCAAAGGAATTTGCTCGCTCCTTTCACTTGGCAAAGGAATGACAACCCGACAACGGCTGAAGAGCCCCGATCAAAGAGGAGGAAAGTACCAGAACCAGCACTTAAGCTCTCCTCAGAGAGGAATCAGGATCCATTAGTTTAGGTTTCCTTTTTCAGCACTTTATAATCTATTGTATTTCCGTTTCCGCAATCCTTTGAATTCAATAAAACGGGGTTTCCCCACTGTTTGATATTTGCAATCTAATTGTCGAAGTATACTTTGAATAAACAAAAATAATTAATAATCATTGCATTCATCATTCTCGCATAAACGCATTCTTCTTACCTACGAATCTCACGTTTGTGTCTCGGTTCTAGAGTCAAACTATCTCATTCGTACAATACTCGGGCCAATCGTCAGAAAAAGATGGATGATCTCGAGGAAGAGAACAGAGAGTTGAGAGAAGAGATCAAAACTCTGAAAGAAGATCTGAGAAGGCTTCATAACGACATGCAAGCTCTAGCAGAAGCTCAGACGCAACAATAACGGACTGTGATCTCAGAGATCATATCTACGTCTATAGTGGAGAAGTATGATCCTAGGTACAAATTGCCGAAAGATCGTCCCTGGGGCATGCCACTCAACTCTATCCCGAAAGGATATGTTCCGCCGATCGCTAAGGATCAGGGAACCGCATCAGGAATCGTTGGGTATGAAGGTTACAAACTTCGGGAAAGCGAAGTTGCCAAGGGCATGACAGCAACTCCTGAAGGTTAAAAACTTCGGGAGACACCGAGAGTCTCGACCATAATGACTATACCACCGTCCGTGGTACACACTGTCCCGGAAGGACAGATTCCCCAGATACCTTCTGGAGGAAACGACAACATGTTCGATAGAATGAATGAATTCCAAGAACAATTCCTGGAAATGCAGAAAGAACTGCAGGCCATTCGCGGTCAGGATCTATTCGGAAAGGACGCTGCGGACCTTTGTTTGGTCCCTAATGTGAAAGTTCCACACAAATTCCAGGTACCCGACTTTGAAAAGTACAAGGGTAACTCTTTCCCTCAGAGCCATTTGGTGATGTACGCTCGGCGAATGTCAGCTCAGACAAAGAACCAGGAGCTACTAATTCACTACTTTCAGGATAGTTTAACCGGTGCCGCATTAAAATTGTACATGGGTTTAAACCGCACTACGATCGGCACATTCAGAGATATGGGCACTGCCTTCGTTCAACAGTACAAATATAATCTGGGCATGGCACCGGATAGAGATCAACTCAGATCGATGTCACAAAAGGACAAGGAAACCTTTAAAGAATACGCTCAGAGATGGCGTGAAATCCCCGCTCATATTTCTCTACCTCTTGAGGAAAAAGAGATGACAAAGATCTTCTTAAAAACCTTGAGCTTATTTTACTACGATAGAATGGTTGCTAGTGCGCCCAGTGACTTCACCGAGATGGTGGGCATGGGAGTTCGTCTTGAGGAAGCTGTCTGAAAAGGACGCCTAGTTAAAGACGTTGGATCATCAAGTAGTACGAAAAGATATGGTAGTGCTCTCCCTAAGAAAAAAGAGCAGGATATTGGGAATATCTCTCTCGGAAAGCAAAGGTGATGTTACCAACCAGTAGCAGCTGTAACCCCGCGCCTGTTCCTACGTATCAACCTCAGGTTGCGCAGAGCCAACCTAATCAACAGCAATATCAGCAAAGGGCACAACAGCCTCTTCAGTAGGCTCGTCCTCCGTACAACAACAACCGTGCAACACGACCATCAGGGTTCGACCCTATACCCATGTTGTACGCGGAATTGCTTCCATTATTACTGGTCAAAGGGCATATCCAAACCAAGTTTCCTCTTACAGTACAGGAAAATCCGCCTTTCTGGTTCAAAGCGGATCAGACTTGTCCTTACCATCAAGGAGGACCAGGGCATAACATAGAAAACTATCTCAGTTTCAAATCCGAAGTATAAAAGCTTGTTAGGATCGGGGTCTTATCTTTTAAAGATACGAATCCGAATGTTCTCACGAACCCGCTGCCTCAACACGAAAAAGCTGCAGTCAATTTGATAGAAGGAGAGTCTAACGACAGCTATCAAATTCACGATGTACTCTTATTGAGGGCCAACTTGGTCAAGATGCATTGTAGACAGAGTGGATATGGCCACGTGCCACCTCATAATTATCACCAGTGTGATATCTGCTCTAAGAACAATCAAGGATGTTCTGTGGTGCAATCGGCTCTACAGGAACAGTTGGATCTCAGATGGATCCAAGAGCATCGATTTCGTGGAGTCAACATGACCTATACGAATTCCAACATCATTCAGAACCATGACATCCGTGCAATGAATGTCAACTTGGTGGCGATGCACTCAAGGCAAAGCCAGTATCATAATCTGTCGCGGCACGATTATAATTCCTGTCTGACTTGCTCGATAATCAAACAGGGATGCTCTTTTGTACAAGAGGCCCTCCAGCATCAAATGGATCTTGGGTGAATCCAGGACTACCATGATAGAAATCCTTATCTGATTAACATGATTCAAATCTTTGATATTCGTCTGATGAATGCCAGCTTGGTGGAGTTACACGCCAGGCAGGTTCAACTTAGTTTTCTCACTTCTCACGATTATTTGAACTGTAAAGTATACAGTGAGAGTAACCAAGGGTTCGCTCTCGTTCAAAGAACTTTACAACACTTGTTAAACCACTGGTGGCTTCCGATCTATCTGGAGGAAGACACGCAACAAATCAGTGTGCTTAATGGGAACCCTACTCGGCGTCAAAATCAGAATGTCCGATCTATGGATACAAACCTGGTAAGGTTACACTGTATTCAAAGCGGACGTGGCCAGGTGCCACCACATAACTACGAACGCAGTAGAGTCTGCTCGGAGAGTAACCAAGGATGCTACCTTGTGCGGGCAGCTCTTCAAGGTCAGTTGGATCGTAAAGAGATTCTCCCGTGTCCGAGTTCTGAGCCAATCAACTGGACACCGGACTACTTCGCTGATCAAATCAGAGACGTTGTCATAATCTCTGATCATCAACAGAACAAGGATGTTTATACCATCATCCCTCTACTGGACGAATCAAAGGTTCTTATCCAGGAACTGATTGAAGTTACTTACGACTGTCAGAAAAATAAGAAGGCTCCTGTAGTTATCTATCTACCAGGAACATTACCGTATGAAATAGCTAAGGCGATCCCTTACAAATATGGTGCAACAATAATTGAGAATGGAAAGGAAATTCCATTACCCTCTGTCGTGAATATTGCAGACATCAGTCGAGTAACGCGGAGCGGTCAAATCTTCAACCGAGGAGTTAGGGAACATAACAAAGAAAAGGAACTTCTGACAAAAGCTCCTGATCCACCAGTCGGTCAATCTAGTAATCCCAACCTTTCAAAGGAAAATGATGAGATGCTGAAGCTCATCCAAAGGAGTGAATACAACATTGTTGATCAGCTGTTATAAACTCCTTCAAAGATCTCAGTGTTATCACTTTTACTCAGTTCCGAAGCCCACAGAGAGGCTCTACAGAAAGTCTTAGAGCCGGCCTTTATGGAACAGGATGTGTCAATACGATAGTTCGATAGCATCATCTCTAACATCACTTCCTGCAACAACTTAAGATTAAGTGATGAGGACTTGCTAGAGGGGGGCAAAAGTCACAACATAGCGCTAAATATCACAGTTAACTGCCAGGACGATGCTTTAGCCAGCGTACTGGTAGACACAGGATCAGCCATCAACGATATGCCGAAGTCCACTCTAATGCGACTATCATTCAAAGGGTCCCCGATGAGGGGCAGTGAGGTCATCGTCAAAGCCTTTGACGGATCTCAGAAAGCAGTTATCGGCGAAGTCGACCTTCCCATAACTATCAGTCCTCACACTTTCCTAATCACTTTCCAGGTCATGGACGTCCGGGCAGCGTACAACTGTTTATTAGGAAGACCTTGGATACATCAGGCTGGGGCAGTCACTTCGACGCTGCACCAAAAACTGAAGTTCGTCAAGAACGATCAATTCGTCACGGTCTGTGAAGAACAAGCCTTGATCGTGAGTAACCTGTCATTATATACTTGTGTAGAACCCGAGGAGGTTGTTGGGACTCAGTTCCAAGCACTTTCGGTGAGCAACGAGAATCAATCAGAAAAAGGAACATCGATTTCCTCGTACAGAGATACTCTTGAAGTGATCGCAAATAACAATGCAAAAGGATGAGGACAGCTTGTCATTCCTACCGATAATAAAACAAAGAAGGGTCTTGGTTTTTCTGCAACCTGTACCCAGACAACTGCTAACGATGAAAGTCTTCATCCTATTCAGGATTTCTTCCACAGTGGAGGTTTCCTTCACCCGGTGCCTCAAACAGTCCATACTATCAACGAGGAGGATCCCTTCGATACAGATGAGGAATGGAAGTCTTATCTCAACGAGGACGGTTATATGTCTCAGGAAGAGGTGCCTACGCCATTTTGCTATTCCGCACAGAGTCCGAGATTTATATCCAGGTCATACGTCGAAATGATATATGGAGATTATGATCCGGAAGGATGCTGTGCTCCACCAAACTCATTATAGGAAGACACTCTAATGAAGGACAACTTTGACCACGACTATTTTGGCCCAATGGATGACTTGCCTATCTGGCAGCCGTACCCAGGAGACTTGGGGCAAGAAAATCAGCCGAACAATGAAAATCAGCTGAGCATCATTGAACAGAATACCTGCATCCTCACCATGTCATGGGATCAACATTCAGGTCCTTTCAGAACCTATCCAGTACGACGATGAATTCGCAAAGTTTGCAGGACTTGAGTTTATTAACTATGCTTTTCCTGAGGTCAACGTCATCGAGAAGGATGACTCCTCCAGTTCCACAGAAGTGTGGGACACCTTAGGACAACCGAGTGGCAAATCCGACTACTTGGTCAAGTACACCGCTCCTGAAAGCTCTCATATCAGACTCGAAGACATCCAGCCAACTGGGTGGGGAGATTTACCTGAGAGAACAAATACTATGCAAAATACAACTGAGGAATCCTCCTATGACAACTCCGCCTAGGAGACAAATTCCAATGATCCTGCTCCACCAGAAATCAGTGTTATTTCTAAAGACAAATCAAGGAAGATACCATACTTTGTGATTCACCGAGGAGTTCGCCGCCAATGGGTTGCAGTCGATGTTCCGAAGATTGTTCATAAGTCAAAGTAATTGCCGTCTTTAACCTTTCATCCTGCCCAGGTGAAACGGATGTTTTGATAGGGCTCATTTTCTGTAAATTTCCCTCTTCGCTTCGCCCAAAGCGACAGAGTTTTGTTTTATAGGGCTGTAGTTTCAAGAATCGACTTGTTCATAAATAAAATAACGTCGTTCTGTAAATTCCGCATTAATTGTTGTTTTCTCTTTTTGCTTTTCTCAGAAAATGGTAATCCTAAAAAACGAATAATAATAAACAAGCAGTTTTTCAAAAAAAATATACACTGCACACACTTTTGCATTCTCTCTATCTCTTCTAAACACGAATCATACTGTCATGCAGATTGCTTGTTTTAAACCCCGTTGAAACATACGATCTGATGCCTTCTCCCAACTTTGAGTTCCCGGTATTTGGGGCTGAAGAAGAAGATGACAACGAAATTCCAGAAGAGATCTCCCGACTACACAGACAAGAGGAAAGGTCCATTGAACCTCACAAAGAGCCGTTAGAAAAGGTCAACTTGGGTTCGGAAAAAGAGAGAAAAGAAATCAGGATTGGGGCACTGCTCAGTCCAACTGGCAAAGAGAGTTTGACAAAGCTTCTCAGAGAATTTCCCGATGTGTTTGCTTGGTCCTATCAGGACATGCCAGGGTTGGATACCAGCATCACGGAGCATCATTTACCGTTAAGGTCAGAATGTCTGCCGGTAAAGCAAAGGTTGAGACGGACTCACTCAGACATGGCCATCAAAATCAAAGAGGAGGTACAAAAACAGATTGACGCAGGTTTCCTCGCCACATCAGAATATCCTCAATGGTTAGCCAACATCGTACCCGTTCCAAAAAAGGATGGAAAAGTCAGAATGTGTGTCGATTACACAGATCTAAACAAGGCTAGTCCAAAGGACGACTTTCCTTTACCACACATTGACATGCTGGTTGACAGTACATCAAAGTTCAAAGTTTTCTCCTTCATGGATGGATTCTCGGGCTATAACCAGATCAGAATGGCACAGAAAGACATGGAGAAAACTTCATTCATTACCCCATGGGGTACCTTTTATTACAAGGTAATGTCATTCGGTTTGAAGAATGTCGGGGCAACCTATCAACGGACCATGACTACTCTGTTTCATGACATGATACACAAGGAAATTGAGGTATATGTCGATGATATGATTACCAAATCTAGAACAACAAAGGAGCATGCGACCCACCTGTCAAAATTATTCGAGCGGTTGAGGAAGTACAAACTCCGCTTGAATCCCAACAAGTACACCTTCAGTGTCCGTTCAGGGATACTTTTAGGGTTCATCGTTAGCCAGAAAGGAATTGAGGTTGATCCTGACAAGGTCAAGGCCATTCGAAAAATGCGTTCTCCGAAAACTGAAAAACAAGTCAGAGGATTCCTGGGACGTTTGAACTACATCTCCAAATTCATATTCCTCATGACCGAGACGTGTGCGCCGATCTTCAAATTACTTAAAAAGAACCAGGACTGTGTTTGGACAGAGGACTGTCAAGCTGCCTTCGACAGTATTAAGGAATACCTGTTGAACCCACTAATTCTATCACCTCTAGTAGAGGGAAGGCCACTGATCATCTACCTCACAGTCTTGGAAGACTCAATGGGTTATGTACTTGGCCAACAAGACGAAACAAAAAGGAAAGAGTCTTCCATCTACTATTTGAGCAAGAAGTTCACAGACTTCGAGACTCGGTACACTATGCTTGAGAAAACTTGTTGCGCTTTGGCTTGGGCAGCCAAACGTCTTCGCCAGTACATGATTCGTCACACTACTTGGTTAATCTCCGAAATGGATCCAATCAAGTATGTCTTTGAAAAACCTGCTCTCACGGGAAGGATTGCCCGTTGGCAGATGTTGTTATCAGAATATGACATAGAGTACCACGCTCAAAAAGCTGTTAAAGGGAGTATTTTAGCCGATTATTTGACTCATTAACCGATTGACAATCAAGAATCAATTGGGTTTGACTTCCCAGACGAAGATGTCATGTATCTAAAAATGAAAGATTGCGATGAACCGCTACCCAGTGAAGGGCCAGAACCAGGTTCCCAATTAGGACTAATCTTTGACGGAGCTGTCAATCATTACGGAAACGGAATTGGGGCAATCATCATAACACCTCAGGGTACCCACATTCCTTTCACCGCCAGACTTACATTCAAGTGTACAAACAACGAGGCCGAATACGAAGCTTGTATTATGGGTCTCGAGGAAGCGATTGATTTAAGGATCAAGAACTTGGATGTATATGGCGACTCAGCCCTGGTTATCAATCAGATCAAAGGAGGTTGGAACACATACAAATCAGGACTGATTCCTTACAAAGATTATGCAAGAAGGTTGTTACATTTCTTCAACAGAATCGAGTTTCATCACATCCCTCGTGATAAGAATCACATGGCTGATGCCTTAGCCACTCTCTCTTCCATGATTAGTGTAGGTCAATGGAACGACTTACCTAAGATCGACATGATGCGCTTTGAACGGCCCGCTTACATCTTCACGATCGAAGCAGTCATCGACGACAAACCTTGGTATCACGATTTCAAATGCTTCCTTCAGAAACAGGAATACCCACCCGGGGCACTAAGGAAGGACAGAAAAACCCTCAGAAGACTGGCTGGAAACTTCTTCATGAGCGGTGATACACTCTATAAGAGGAATTTTGACATGGTCTTGCTCCGATGTGTAGACAGACCAGAAGCAGACATGCTGATAAAAGAAATTCAGGAAGGATCCTTTGGCACTCATGCCAACGGACACACAATGGCGAGAAAAATTCTAAGAGCAGGGTACTACTGGTTGACCATGGAATCTGACTGCTACAAGTACATGAGAAGGTGTCATAAGTGTCAGATATACTCAGACAAAATCCATGTACCGCAAACACATCTCAAAGTTCTTTCTTCCCCATGGCCTTTTTCTATATGGGGAATCGACATGATTGGCATGATTGAACCTAATGCCTTAAACGGACATCGATTCATCCTAGTAGCCATTGACTACTTCACCAAGTGGGTCGAAGCAGCGTCATACGCCAATGTGACCCGGCAAGTGGTGGTCTGATTTATAAAAAACAATCTCATCTGCCGTTATGGTATTCCGAGCCAGATTATTATGGATAATGGATCCAACTTGAACAATAAGATGATGAAGGAGTTGTGCGCTGAGTTCAAAATTGAACACCATAACTCATCTCCCTACCGACCTAAGATGAACGGGGCGGTAGAAGCGGCTAACAAGAACATCAAGAAGATCGTTCAAAAGATGGTTGTAGCCTACAAAGACTGGCACAAGATGCTACCCTTTGCTCTTCACGATTATTGTACATCTGTCCGCACTTCAACAGGGGCAACCCATTTCTCTCTAGTATATGGCATTGAAGCAGTGCTCCCCATAGAAGCAGAGATCCCATCAATCCGGGTATTGATGGAAGCTATGCTTACAGAAGCTGAATGGTGTCAAAGTCGACACAACGAACTAAATCTGATCAAAGAAAAACAAATAACAGCTCTATGCCACGGTCAGTTGTATCAGCAAAGGATGAAGAAGGCGTTCGACAAAAAGGTCCAACCTCGCGTATTCAGGAAAGGAGACCATGTGCTAAAAAAATATACAATCATTTCTCACTGATTCCCCGGGTTAATGGACTCCGAATTATGACGGCCCCTATGTGGTCAAGAATGCTTTCTCAGGAGGCGCCTTGAGACTTGCAACCATGGATGGAGAGGAATTTTCCTACCCCACGAATGTTGATGTAGTCATGAAATACTTCGCCTAAAAAAAACGTCTCGGTGGATTGAAAACCCGAAAGGGCGGTCCAGGCAAAAATTAGAGACATAATAAAAAATCATCCCGATGGATTGGAAATCTCAAAGTACAATCCAGACAAAAGTTAGGGATAATGGCAAGTAACTACGTTCAACAAAGGGGCAAGTCCCTCAGCAACAGTCATGCCTTCCGTCAGGAAAACTCTAGTCAGGGTCATCTTCGACAGAAGCTCAGGATGCCCAGAATTCAAAGTTGGTAGAAGGATAGTGGTCGTTATGTTTCAATATAGCCCTTTTCCCTTAAAATTACCATTTTCTAACTTTGTAAACACTTTATGGAATCACGCGCTTGGCTGATTTCCATCCTATCAATAAAATTTGAGCCCTTGTGCTTTTGTTTGCAGTTCTTATTTGTTTTAGCTTTATAGAATGACGTTTTAACATGATTAACGATTCTTGAAATAAAACAAAAATGAATTTACTTGTTAAACTTTTCTTGCTTTTAAAATAAAGATGGCAATTCTTTTGACAATTGAACATCGAAAGAACATCAGTCGCTTCTCCAGAAGTAAGCGAGCTTCAAAGTGCAGAATCAAAGTACTCCTTCTAAACAAGTGCGCCTGAATGAAGGATCAGTTATGTCAGATGCGAATACTCCGTCGGACATCCTCGGCAGAGTCCTTATCTCCTAAGCCCGACCAACAGTTGTCCCTGCAGGGACTATCTCTCCTAAGCAAGGCAGAATTGCTATCGTGAACTAGTGATACTTTTCATCCCCCGCTGTGGCCGAGTATCCAGTCGTGTTCATCTACTAGTCTGTATGTCGCATCAATTTTGTCAGCATAAACATACATACATCATGCATTATTGATTTACATTTACATTCATATTGCATCACTATCACTCTAGTCGATCTTGTCCCATCGTGATAACCGTCCTCTCAATCAAGTTGTCAGTTCTTCCCTCGTCAGGAAATGTTGGGGCTGAACAATCTTTCCTCTAGTTTATTTCTGGATTAGAATTGGTCCTTGACCACTTTGATAACTTGAACCTCTGAAAGACCAGAGAACTTTCGACAAATATCACTCTTCGCCAGTGAAGATGATATCTCCGCTTTCCCAGATTAAGGAAAATCCCCAGAGAAAGCCTCTTAATCAGAGATTCGGCAGTACGACAGTTTTTCTTCAAAAAATCCACTAACAAAAAGGTCATCAGCACCTCAAAATTGGATCACATCATATGGCATTTCTCCGAGAAGATCCCAAGAAAAGTATGATGAAATATCCCCAAGCGAAAGCAGTCTCTCAAGAGACTCGTTTTCCCAGTAGAATCAACAAATGACATCTCCAACAGAGAAGTTTGCGCACCTCTACAACTCAGACGAATGGGTTCCCCAACAAGTGTGACATCAAAAGTCTTTTTCTATCAAATGGCATCTCCCTAGGAAAATTCGGCGAGAAGTTTCAGGAAAATCGCTACACATAGCATCCCTTGTCAAGAAAGTTTATTGACACAAGAAACTAAGACTAGTTCCTTGGTAGGAAACCAGGATCGAGGGGAAGTTTACAAAAGAAACTAAGACCAGTTCCTTGGTTGGAAACCAGGATCGAGGGGAAGTTTATTTCAGAAATTGAGACCAGTTCCTTGGTAGGAAACCAGGATCGAGGGGAAGTTTATATCAGAAACTAAGACCAGTTCCTTGTTAGGAAACCAGAATCGAGGGGAAGTTTATTTCAGAAACTTAGACCAGTTCCTTGGTAGGAAACCAGGATCGAGGGGAAGTTTATTGCACAAACTTAGACCAGTTCCTTGGTAGGAAACCCGAATCGAGGGGAAGTTTATTTCAGAAACTGAGACCAGTTCCTTGGTAGGAAACCAGGATCGAGGGGAAGTTTATTTCAGAAACTGAGACCAGTTCCTCGGTAGGAAACCAGGATCGAGGGGAAGTTTATTTAAAAAACTTAGACCAGTTACTTGGTAGGAAACTAGGATCGAGGGGAAGTTTACCTTTTCTAAGCATCATTGCTTAGCAAAAGAATAAGGATGTGTGAACTACCTTTCTTAACCGCTATCAAAATTTCGGGTATTCCGATATTTAATCCTCTTGCACCCCGAATGCCCGAATACCTTCACCATTCACACCTTCGGGTCCAAGAAGATTAAATAGGGGCATCTGTCATACCCCAAATTTTGACCACTAAGATTTACCATCATTGGGCAAATCATCATCACAATATGGAGGAACCTTCATGCCTCATCAGTCTCCCCAAAGATGGGTGAGCATTCACTACAATCAAGCTTAGGGTTTCGAGCCCTCTCAGAGCCTTTAGACAAAGGATCAATCAAGGAATGACATAATCTTCAACTTGTCTAACCTCTTAAACACCCACAAAGGATCAATAGGACTCCCACATCAAGAATTAAGCACAAGAGTGCAACATTTCAAGTGGATCAAGCCTCAAGTTCATCTAATACAAAGTCAACTGACGCAGAAAGTCAAAGTTTGACTTTTGGTCAACTTTGAGCTTCACAAGCCATTACTCAAGAAAATATGATGGATGATTTAATTTGATCAAATTTAAATCAAGAAATCATGCAAAATTGCAAAATTGATCAAATCGAAGGAAACTTAGAAATTTTTTCTATGTTAAAATCATGTTCAAATGCACAACTTTTCAAGGTTGTAACGGTTGATCCAAGCATCCATTGATTTTACTTAAGGGCTACTTTTAAAGAGGGTATTTGATACTTCAACATTGTAGAAGGAATCAACTCAAAATATCATAAGGATTGAAAGATATAAGTGACCAAAGTTGGGAATTCTTAATGTCAAATGTTCCGACATTTCATAGGACATCATTAATATTTTTCCAGCATGAATGTCCCAACTTCAAGGATGTTTTTCTTCATGATCCAAGTTGATTTAAGCCAAACCTTGATCATCAAAGTTGAAGTACGTAATCTCAGCTTTTCAGAAAGTCATAGAAAGCTCATTTATCATTCTCGAGCAGAAAGTTATGATCTCTGCAAAAGGCATTGATAAAACAGAATTTTTAAGACAGCTTTTAGGACTGACTTGATCACACAAGTTCAAGGTCATTTTTGGCAACTTTACAAGTCTTATCTTCACAAACCTTGAACACCAAAGTTGAAGTACGACATCTCAGCTTTCCAGAAAGTTGTAGAACGTCCATTTATCATACTCGAGCAGGAAGTTATGGACTTTACTGTAAGGCTTGCTGCAGCTGTTTTTTAGGACAGATTTTGTGCACTTTTTCTTATGCCACACAGTTTTCAAGCTTTGTTACCATGCAGGACAAGCATCAAAGGTGCAATTCACTTCAACTCAAAATATCATAGTGGATTAAAAGATAACTGATTAGAGTTTAGAATTGTTAATGTTCAAAGTTGTCAAATGTTTCAACATTTCATAGGACATCATTAATATTTTTCCAGCAAGAATGTCCCAACTTCAAGGATGTTTTTCTCCACGATCCAAGTTGAACCAAGTCTAGGGTCAAACATCAAAGTAGAAGTATGTCATCTCAGCTTTCCATAAAGTCCTAGAAGAACCATTTATCATTCTTGAGCAAGAAGTTATGGATTTTACAACAAGGCTTGCTGCAGCTGATATTTAAGACAGGTTTCAGGACAGATTTGCACATTTCTTGTGCCACATGAATTTTTAAGCCTTGTCATCAATTTGGACACATCTGAGGATTAAATCCAATAGGGGTGATCTGATCTCCAAGCCTCCAAAGTCCTTGGAACCAAAAATAGCATGACAAACCTAGAAAATCCTAAGAGAAGGACAAAACTCCAAATTTGTTTTGGAGCATTTAATGGATGGACCAAGGTGGCATGGACTGAGCTTCTTCCAATGAATTCAGTTAAGATTCATCCAACATCAAGGGAACCAGCAGCCTGTGCCCTAACCTCTAGTCAATGGTTATAGGAGACTTGAGATTCCAAAATGCAACCATTGGACATACCTCTGCTACAGCCACCATTCACTATTGCTTGCAAAACAAACTTGCTCTACTATAAATAGAGCTCATTTGTGCTCAGCTTGAGTACACCAAAGCCATCAAACAGATGCTTTCCTCAAAATCACTTCTTTCACTCCAAAATGCCTTCTTTAGCAAGGCAATTCTGAGTTTTTGAGTCAGAGAGCATTTCCATCACAACTCATGATCCAAACACATCCAATATGTCATATCTAAGTTGTCCAAACTCTCATAAGTGACCTATAACACCAAAATCACAAAGTCACCTCTCAAAACCTCAAAATTGGACTTTTTTTGCATTTTTCAAGCCATGTCTTAATTCAGTCACTTTCCAAACCAGATAAGACCTCAAACACACTCCAAATATCATCCTTGAACTGTCCCAAATGGTCCCCCCATCTGGAACACCATTTGAGAGAGTTGGCATTTTGCCCATTTTGCAAGAAAGAGCTCAAACTTGCTCCAGAGGTTTCTAGCTGATTCCAACCATCCTAAAAGCTTCTAAGAGGTCATTTGAGGGTGTCCAAAGTATCAAATCATTTCTGGAACAAAGCACTTGGTAGGTTGCACAAAATCTTCAAAAAAGAGGTAAGCATCACAACTTGAATTCTTTGAATCATGCTTTCCTTTGATGTCCACATACATGCATCATATTGAACAATTCTTGAAGCAAACATGTAGTCCTTAATGTGTATGTTGTGATCCTCCTACTGTTTGCACTGTAACATGTTTATATGTGGAGTTTATGTTGTTTTAAAATTCATGTCCAGTTCTGGTTTTTTGCTTCGTGCATTCTGTACATTAAGTTTCAGTATGTATGAGTGATACCATTGGATTCCTTGCGAAAAATCGGTCAAGATAGGTTCTTACGGTTTTTAATTTCGTTAAAAATTGAGAGAGTTATGAGTGTTGGAAGTTTGATAAAAAAGATGTTGAAAACTAAAAGAGATGTCGAAGAGGATGTTGTGACATCTTTCCTCTTTTTCTTATTTTATTTTCAAAACTCAACCAATTCTTTTACATAGCAAAAATCATCATTTTCCAATTTTGTTTTACACACATCTTATTCATACTCCATAATATTTTAATCCACAAAAAATCACAAAAAAAATATTATTATTTGATATATTTTTAATATATTCAAAAATATTATTTTAAATTGTTTTAAATGCTTTTAAAATGATTTCTTTTTCTTGATTTTTAAAACCAAAATGATTTTAAATATTTAATGGGATAAAATACTTTTTTATAAACCTTAATCATTATTTATAACATGATTAATGATTTTATTTGATATTTTTATCATTTTTTTACTTGATTTTTCTTTGAAAAATGCCTTTAAAAAATGTGGATTCTTTGATTTTAACCCTAACAAATTTTTTTAAAACACTTTGGGCCTCTAATAGAGTGTAAGACCCAATCCTTTGTAAATACAAACCTTTTTTGGGCCTCAAATGTTGAATAAGTCCCGTTGTATTTCAAAAGTGCGGCGCGATCATCGCCCGTTTAAAATAAATTATCTGGCCCTCTCCTCGAGCTATAAGACCCATTCAAAATCATTAGGCCTCTAATATAGTGTAAGACCCAATCCCCTTTTAACCAAAACAATTTTGGGCCTCAGATATTGTGTAAGTCCCTCTGCGTTAAAAGAAAATCTCGGCGCGACCGCCAGTTCAAAAATCAAAACCCTGGGCCTCTCCTTGAGCTGTAAGCCCCATCACTGGTACAAAAACATCTTGGGCCTCTAGTAGAGTGTAAGACTCAACCCTTTTTGAAAACCAAAATGATTTGAGCCTCATTGTATTGTATAAATCTCGATACCATCAAAAAGTTCGGCGCGATCGTCGCCTTTTTTATAAAACTTTGGGCCTCTCCTTGAGCTGTAAGCCCCACCACTTGTATAAAAATAAACCTTTGGGCCTCTTGAGAGAGTGTAAGACCCATCCCATTATATAGAAAACCTTTTGGGCCCCACATATTGTATAAGTCCCTCTGTACAGTTTTCAAAATAACAGTGCAATCACTGATAAAACCTTGGGCCTCTCCTTGAGCTGTAAGCCCCAACAAACTGTTCAAAGCACTTTCTTCTTTGATTTTGAATATCATATTGTTATCAAAGCTTTCTTTGTTGAACAACTAACCAAACAGCATGGAAGCTCTACAACCGAGTAAGTGTTTACCCGCTCTCTTTATCCGCTTTCATGTATATATAACTGTATTATGGAGCTGCTCATTGTAAATCTTATTTCACAAACTTTTATATACTTGTCAAATATCAACTGTGTAATACTAGTATAGTTATTTAGAGTTTTCCCCGGCAACTACGTCTAGCACTAGGTAAAGCCCTGTCAGTCACTCTTAAATACAAACAAAATTAGATCCCCATAGGATTACCAGACACAGTCTTCCCTCCTCTTGGGGTTAAACAATATGGAGACGTGAAAGGCAGAATTCTCGGTGAACCCTTTCTCAGACTGTCACCCTTAGAAATTGTCAAAGAAACTCTACTCCCAAAGATGATCTTTTCTCCGTGAATGGCATCTCTTGAGTTTCTTCCAAATTCTCGGACTTTCCTGGCTTGATCTATTCTTGGTGAATGACATGTCTTGAACTTCTCGGGGTTTGGGGACCCACATGCTTCTTAAAAGCATCCCCGCCTCGTCTTGGGCGTTGTACAAGGACCCTTCGGCTTCTTAAAAGCTCTCGTGCCTTCTCTTGGGCTTAGTACAAGGACCCAGAGACCTCTACAGGTATAGGAACAGAACCTAGTCATCAATTTGCTAGAGCTGTCTTTCTAAGTTAAGTGTCAGACCTGTTAATGGGTTGACCTTCATCCCTTAACATACCAGCCTTCTCTTGGGCATTATACAAAGATCATTCACTTATCCGAGAATCGATTTCTCAAAACACCAATAGACTTGGACAGTCTCAATACCCTTTGGATTTCCCATTTCCTTAAAAAACGGGAAATAACCCTGATCCTCTGATCAATCCCTAAGCACAACATTACCCATATAAGAACTAATTTTCTCTTTCATCCAACATACTGGACCTGTCACTCAACTGAAACAGTTACCAGCATAAACAGCCTCCTTCTGGGCTTTGTACAATGATTCTCCCCACACTCTCTTGTTGAGTATAAAAGACTCTCTTGTTGAGTCAAACCCTTTTAGCCTCCATCTCGGGCTTCGTACGAGATACAAAACACTCTCTTGTTGAGTATAAAAGACTCTCTTGTTGAGTCAAACACCTTCAGCCTCCATCTCGGGCTTTGTACGAGATACAAATCACTCTCTTGTTGAGTATAAAAGACTCTCTTGTTGAGACAATCACCTTTAGTCTCCATCTCGGGCTTCGTACGGGATACAAAACACTCTCTTGTTGAGTATAAAAGACTCTCTTATTGAGTCAAACCTTTAGCCTCCGTCTTGGGCTTTGTACAAGACACATATAAAACACTCTCTTGTTGAGTATAAAAGATTCTCTTGTTGAGTCACCCTTTTAGCCTCCGTCTTGGGCTTTGTACAAGACACCTATAAAAACACTCTCTTTTTGAGTATAAAAGATTCTCTTGTTGAATCAACCTTCAGCCTTCATCTTGGGCTTTATACAAGATACATATACCTCTCTCCCCTGCGGAGTCAAAATCAGTTTTAGCCTCAATCTTAGGCTTTATACAAGATAGAAAGAACATTTTCCCCAAAAAAGTCAACCTTTCAGCCTCCTGTTAGGCTTTGTATAAGGAAATCCCCTGTTGAGTCAACCAACCTTTTAGCATCAAAGCTGTGCATTGTTCATAGCATACAAACATCAACAACTCCTTTTCCCCCCATCTAATTGCTGTAAGCGGCAAGCCTCTGGATTATTTACATCCACGCCACTGTCCCTCTTTTAGCATGAGAAATTCCTAAGGAAAGATGACATTGCTCTAAACTGAGTTAAAGTCTTCTCCTTCAGGTTGAAAATCCCCTATAAAGGAAATTATGGAATTGTTGGGTTCACATATCCCAGTTAAAGTAATTCTCCTTTATAATCAGTCACCCAACAGTTGGGACAAACAGACCAAATATCCCCCTTTAGAGATGACAAATTCTCTCTAATCCTAAACCCTTCAGCTTCACATCTTGGGCTTTGAACAAGATACAAATCACTGTCATACCCCAAATTTTGACCACTAAGATTCCCCATCAGTGTACAAATCATCATCACAATATGGATGGACCATCATGCCTCATTAGTCTCCCCAAAGATGGGTGAGCATTCACTACAATCAAATTTAGGGTTTCAGGCCCTCTCAGAGTTTTTAGACAAAGGATCAATCAAGAATTGACATGATCTTCAACTTTTCTAACCTCTCAAATATCCCCAATGGATCAAGAGGACTCCCACTTCAAGGATTAAGCACAAGGCTGCTCCCTTATAGGTGGATTAAGCCTTAAGATCGCCAGTGTCACCAAATTAGGGTTTTGGTCGACCAGGGCCTCCAGATGGAAATTTTCCTCTGGGTATGAGCCAATGATTCAAAGCATAACCTAATATGCTCCATGGAACCTCATGGACCCAATCATCAAGTCAATTTTGCTTCAGGGGATGCACTCATAAAAAATCAGGAATTAGGGTTTCTTGACCTAATTCACCCCTAAGTTAACTTTTGGGACAAATCATGAGCCAAGACCTCAAGACATGATTTGAGGGTCTTTATTAACCACATTGATCCATTTGCAACAATGGATTGATCCAAGAAGCTTGGGCAACAAGTTTCAATCTCATCTGAACCACCGTTAGGGTTTCGCGGGAAAAGTCAACTGTAGCTTTGACTTTTGACCAGGACATGCTTCCAAACCCTAGGACATGATCCAATACACCCTATGACACCTATGAAATTAATCCATCAAGTTTGATTTAGGTCAAGGACTTGATTTCATAGAGGATCGCACAGTTTGGAATTCATCTGACAAAAAGTCAACTGTGCACAAAAGTCAACTTTGACTTTTTGAAAATTTTCACAATTATGGTTCTTTGACCCTAAAATAATGTTAATGTGTGATTGGAATAATCACTCATCAAGAAAAATCAAGAAAAGTTAGATAACTTGTAAAAGGGGTAACCATAAAAAACTTAGAAATTTTCTAAGTTATGAAATAAAGTGGCTAGGGTACCAACTTTGGAGGATCATAACTCCTAAACCACAAGGCCATTTTTCCCCATCCAAAACTGGATTTGTAGCTCTCATTACCCTCTACAAAAGCTTTAACTACACCTCATTCTAATTCATCATGGGTTTTGAGTTATAGAATGATCAAAATCACAAAAAGTGAAAATGTCACTTTTTTCCAACACTTAGTGAAATTTTCACTAAGTCAGAATCTGCCTTCACTTTTTTCCAAATGTAGGGGGATTTTTCCCTTGGATCCAAAAGGTATCAAAACCAACTATGATCAAACAATTGTTGTATCATATGAGGGCTTTCCAAAATGGTTAAGAACTCCATCAAATTCCACTTGAGCCATGAGATATGACACTCGCAATATGCCTTGCTGAAAACTGTCAAGGCAAGGCAGATTTGTGCATTTTGCTCAATTTGCCCAAATTTTGCAAAGGGCAAGCAACTCTATCCATCTGAACACCTCAAGGGGGGGACCAAGGAGGAACTAACTCTGATCCCAAGCCTCCCAAGTCTTTGGAACCAAAAATAGCATGCTAAACCTAGAAATCCCTAAAGAGGGGACAAGACTCCAATTTTGTTTTGGAGCATTCAATGGATGCACCAAGGTGGCATGGACTGAGCCATTTCCAACTGAATTCAGTCAAGACTTATCCAAGACCAAGGGAACCAACAGCCTGTGCCCTAACCTCTAGTCAATGGCTAGAGGAGACTTGGATTCTCATTGCTCAACATTGGCCAAACCTATGCAGCAGTTGCCATTCACTATTCCTTTCAAAACAAACTTGCTCTACTATAAATAGAGCTTATTTGTGATCAGTTTGAGTACACCAAAGCCATCAAACATATGCTTTCCTCAAAATCTCTTCTTTCACTCCAAATTTGCATTCCAAAGCAAGTCACTATCGGGTTTTGAGTTTGAGAGATATTCCAATCAAACCAATCACACACACACACCTCATAAACATCATATAGAAGTGATCCAAATACTCACATAACATCGGGAACACCAAAATCACAAAATCACCAGCCAATTGCTCAAGCCTTTGACAGATTTGCAGTTGGGGTACCATCTCAAATTCCAGATCATTTCAATCTACTCCAAGCATCCAAACACACTCCATGGCACCTAGGGAAGCTATCCAGATCATTGGAACCTAGCTGTAACACCTCCAACCTAGAACTCGATCATCAGCTGCAAGAGGTGAGCATGAGGTCTTCTAACTCTATAATCCATGCATTTTTTGCTACACAATAATTTGGCCATATGTTCATAATCATGCATGGAGTGTTTTCCCTCAATCAATTGCATTGTTTGAATCGTGTATGGAATTTCTGAACCTTCATGCAGAATTTAGGGTTCTTGAGGTTTTTCTTTGATTTCTTATTCCATGCTTAAAATAAATGAAATTAAAGACCATAGACATGATCGTGAGGTTGAAACGAGTAGATTGATATGTAGATTGCATGATATAATCAAATATTCACTGAGATTGGATAGAAAATGCAAATCTGCAGAAATAGAGGAAGGGCGCGTGTTCTTGCCCTTGTTCTTGGCTCCCTTTTTCAAATATTTGAATATTTCAATTTTGTGATTTTATTTAATTGATTCAAAAATTAATTCCTCTATGAGTTTTAATGATTTTGAGTTGATTCTTTTTTTAATAATTCACAAAAATGTTAAAATATTTTATTTTACCAAAAAATCCCAAAAATATTATTTATTTCATATAATTGATATTTTCGCCAAGAATTAATATTTTAATTGTTTTTTCACATTTAAAATATTTTTTCCTTCTTGATTTTGCAAATTTTAATGATTTCTAATCATTTTGTAGGTCAAAACTTGATTTGTGAAACATTAATCCAAGATCACAATTTGTTTTCCACATGTTAAACAATTTTGGTCATTTTAATTGAATTTTTTATTCAATTAAAATACATTTTGAAAAAAAATGAGGGTTTTTGATTAATTCAACCCTCATAAAACTTTTTCAAACTCTTTGGGCCTCTTAGTAGACTGTAAGACCCAATCCTTTGTAAATACATACCATTTTTGGACCTCAAATGTTGTATAAGTCCCGTTGTATTTCAAAAGTTCGGCGCGATCATCGCCCGTTAAAAATCAAACCGTTTGGGCCTACCCTCGTGTTATAAGCCCCATTCTTTTTCTTTAAACACCTTTGGGCCTATAAGTGAGTGTAAGACCCAACCCCCTTTTAACCAAAACCATTTTTGGGCCTCAGATATTGTATAAGTCCCTCGGCGTTAAAAGAAAATCTCGGCGCGATCGCCAGTTCAAAAATCAAACCCTGGGCCTCTCCTTGAGCTGTAAGCCCCACCACTTGTATAAAAATAAACTTTTGGGCCTCTTGAGAGAGTGTAAGACCCATCCCTTTGTACAGAAAACCTTTTTGGGCCTCAGTCACTTGTATAAGTCTCTCTGTACAAATTCAAAACAACAGTGCAAACACTGATAAAACCTTGGGTCTCTCCTTAAGCTGTAAGCCCCAACAAATCTTTTCAAAGCACTTTCTCATTTAATTTTGAATATAATATTGTTATCAAAGCTTTCTTTGTTGAACAACTAACCAAACAGCATGGAAGCTCTACAACCGAGTAAGTGTTTACCCGCTTTCTTTATCCGATTTCATATATATAACTGTATTGTGGGGCTGCTCACTGTAAGTCTTCTTTCACGTACTTTATATACCGTGTAATACTAGTATAGCTATTTAGAGTCTTCCCCGGCAACTACGTGTCATACCTCAAATTTTGACCACTAGGATTTCCCATCATTGTGCAAATCATCATCACAATATGGAGGAACCATCATACTTCATCAGTCTCCCCAAAGATGGGTGAGCATCCACTACAATCAAGAATTAGGGTTTCAAGCCCTCTCAGAGCCTTAGACAAAGGATCAATCAAGGAATGACATGATCTTCAACTTGTATAGCTTCTAAAATATCCACAATGGATCAAAAGGACTCCCACTTTAAGGATCAAGCACAAGGCTGCTCCCTTCTAGGTGGATTAAGTCTCAAGATCGACAGTGTCACCAAATTAGGGTTTTGGTCGACCAGGGCCTCCAGATGGAAATTTTTCATCTGGGAACAAGCCAATGATCCAAAACATAACCTAATATACTCCATGGAACCTCATGGACCCAATCATCAAGTCAATTTTGCCTCAGGGGATGCATTCATCAAAAATCAGGAATTAGGGTTTCTTGACCAAATTCACCCCTAAGTTGACTTTTAGGGTAAATCATGAACCAAGACCTCAAGACATGATTTGAGGGTCTCTAATATACTAAATTGATCCATTTTCAACAATGGATTAATCCAAGAAGCTTGAGCAACAAGTCTCAATTTCATCTGCACCACAATTAGGGTTTTAAGGAAAAAGTCAACTGTAACTTTGACTTTTGACCAGGACATGCTCCCAAGCCCTATGACATGCATCAATATACCCTATGACACCCATGGAACATGTCCATCAAGTTTGATTTAGGTCAAGGACATGATTTCATGAAGAATTGCACAGTTTGGAATTCATCTGATAAAAAGTCAACTGTGCACAAAAGCCAACTTTGACTTTTTGAGATTTTTCACCAAAATGGATTTTTAACCCTAAAATGATGTTAATGTATGATTTGAATCATCATTCATCAAGAAAAATCAAGAAAAGTTGGGTAACTTGTAAAAGGGGTAACCATAAAAAACTTAGAAAATTTTCTAAGTTAAAAATAAAGGGGCTAGGGTACTAACTTTGGAGGGTCATAACTCCTAAACCACAAAGCCATTTTCTCCCATCCAAGGCTTGATTTGTAGATCTCATTGCCCTCTACAAAAACTTCAACTAGACCTAATTCCAACTCCTCATGGATTTTGAGTTATAGAGTGATCAAAATCAAGAAAAGTCACTTTGTTCCAACACTTAGTGAAAATTTCACTAAGTCAGATTTTACCCCACTTTTTGCCAAATGTAGGGGGATTTTTCACTTGGATTCAAAAGAGATCAAAACCAAATATGTTCAAATAGTTGTTGTATCATGTAAGGGCTTTCCAAAATGACCAAGAACATTACCAAATTCAATTTGAGTCATCAGATATGACATTGGAAAGTTGCCTTGCTGAAATCTGCCAAGGCAAGGCAGAATTTGCATTTTTGCTCGATTTCCCAAAATTAGCCAAATCCAAATGCTCCTATCCTCTTAAACACCTCTAAGGATTGAATCTAAAGGGGACAATCACAGAGCCAAGCCTCCAAAGTCTTTGGAACAAGAAATAGCATGTTGAACCTAGAATGGCCAAAATAGGGACAAGACTCCAATTTTGGATTGGAGCATTCAATGGAAGCATCAAGGTGGCATGGACTGAGCCATTTGCAACTGAATTCAGTCAAGACTTATCTAAGACCAAGGGAACCATAGCCTTGTGCCCTAACCTCTAGTCAATGGCTAGAGGAGACTTGGATTTCCATTGGCCAACATTGAACAAACACCTGCTGCAGTTGCCATTCACTGTGGATTCCAAAACAAACTTGCTCTACTATAAATAGAGCTCAATTGTGATCAGTTTGAGTACACCAAAGCCATCAAACCGATGCTTTCCTCAAAACCTCTTTCTCTTGGCAAAAATGCCTTCTTTAGCAAGGCAACTTTGAGTTTTGGAGCTTGAGAGCTTTTTCATCACAATCAATCACACACACACACCTCATATATATCATATGTAAGCTGTGCAAACTATCACAAGTGCCTTGTAATCACAAAATCACAAAGTCACCTCTCAAAACCTCAAAATAGGCTTTGTTTACATTTTTCAAGCCATGTCTTGATTCAGTCACTTTCCAAACCAGATAAAACCTCAAACACACTCCAAATATCATCCTTGAACTGTCCCAAATGGTTCCCCTCATCTGGAACACCATTTGAGAGAATTACTATTTTGGTCACTTTTAACCCCTTTTGCAAGAAAGGGACTGTTTGTGATTTTGCAGGTACCAGTCAATTCCAATCATCCTAAAAGCTTCTAAGGGATCATTTGAGTGTGTCTAAAGCATCAAATCATTTCTGGAACAAGAGGTTTGACAGATTGCACAAAAGCTCCAAAATCTCAAAAAATAGGTAAGCCTCACAACTTGGAATCTTTCAAACATGCAATGCTTTGAAGTCCATTGATTATAAACATCTCATACATGTTGTATATGTTGTGTTTGAGCTAATTCACCATGTAATCCATGCTTGTACCAAGTTGTAGCATAGAAAATACATTTATAGGTCATTTTCAAAACCACTATCGGGTTTTGAGGAGGGAGTGTGATCTGAAAAAACTACCACCACCATTGGATTCCTTATGAAATTATGGTCCAGATGCATATAAATTTTGTCTCAAACCATTAAGAATTGAGAAAGTTATGACCTTCACGTTTCTGAGCCAAAACTTGCCAAAACTTGCCTTGGGCCAGGCCTAAAACCAAGTCATGCCTTGTATATTTGTTGTTTTGTTTCAAACAATGGATGTATCACCACCCCAGTGGTAAGGCGCGCGCCTTGTAACCTTGAGGTCTTGGGTTCAAACCCCACCCATGCCATTTTGTGTTTTTTCACATTTTGCCATTTTTTCCAATATTTTCATGTTTATTAATTATTTGGAAAATTAATAACTCTTTCAATTTTAATTATTTTTTATTGGTTCTTTTTGCAAAAAATCACAAAAATGTTGAAATATTTTATTCCACAAAAAAATTGAATTTATATTATTTATTTAATATAATTAGTATTTTTGTGAATAAATTCATTTTTATTTGTTTTTAAACATTTTAAAATGAATATTCATCTTGAAAAATCAAGACCAAATGAGTTTTAATATCTCTTGTGATTTATACCTCATTTTTCAAACCTTAAACAAAAAACACAAGTGGTTTATTCAAACCTATTTGGTATTTTTCATTGATTTTCTTTAAATATTTACTTTTAAAGAATAAAATTAGGGTTTCTTTGATTTTCACTCAAACAAATCATTGTCAAACACTCATGGGCCTCTAATAGAGTGTAAGACCCAATCCTTTTTTTGACCAAATCATTTTTGGGCCTCAGTGTATTGTATAAGTCCCGATACCGTGAAAAACAAATGGCGCGATCATCGCCTTTTGAAAAATAACCTTTTGGGCCTCTCCTCGAGCTATAAGATCCATTTAAACTTTTTGGGCCTCTAATAGAGTGTAAGACCCAACCCCCTTTTAACCAAAATCACTTTGGGCCTCACTTATTGTATAAGTCCCTCTGCGTTAAAAGAAAACAGTGTGCTCACTGATAAAACCCTGGGCCTACCCTCGTGTTATAAGCCCCACTCTTTTTCTTTAAACTTTTTGGGCCTCTTGAGAGAGTGTAAGACCCATCCCTTTGTACAGAAAACAATTTTTGGGCCACAATCACTTGTATAAGTCCCTTTGTACAAATTCAAACAGTGCGCTCACTGATAAAACCCTGGGCCTCTCCTTGAGCTGTAAGCCCCAAATCTTTCTTTTTCAAAACACTTTCTCCTTTGATTTTGAATATACTGTTGTTTTCAATCTTTCTTTGTTGAACAACTAACCAAACAGCATGGAAGCTCTACAACCGGATAAGTGTTTATACGCTTTCATTTACCGCTTTCATATACATATAACTGTATTGTGGGGTTGTTTCACTGTAAGTCTTCTTTCATAAACTCATATCAACTGTGTAATAATAATATAGATATTTAGAGTTTCCCCGGCAACTATGTCTAGAACTAGGTGACGCCGTTTCGTTTATTCATAGAAATAGACAACTAGATCCCCAATAGGATCACCAGATACAGTCTTCTCTTCGGCTGTCCTCATTAGGAATTGTCAAGAAACTCTACTCCCAGAGATGAATGTATTCTCCGTGAATGGCATCTTTGAGTTTCTTCCAAATTCTCTAACTTTCCTGACTTGATCTATTCCTTGTGAATAGCTTGCCTTGAATTTTTTGGGGTTTGGGGACCCACGGGCTTCTTAAAAGCATCGGCCTCCTCTTGGGAATCATACAAGGACCCACAGGCTTCCTAAAAGCAACCCCTCCTCCTCTTGGGCTTAGTACAAAGACCCTATGGCTTCTTAGAAGTATTCACAGCCTCCTCTTAGGCTTCGTATAATGATCTCTTTCTTCGGGAATGATAGCCTCCTCTTGGGCATCGTACAAGGACCGATCGGCTTCTTAAAAGTTTCCAGCCTCCTCTTGGGCTTCATACAAACTGTCCCGACGACCTCCTAGAGGTATAGGAACAGAACTTAGTCATCTGCATAGAACAGTCCTTTCATAGAGTCTACTACTGTTTCTCAAAGCATAGTACAAAAGATGACACTCTACACTTGGATAGTCTAATCTCCTTGAGTCTCAAAGACATTCTCGAGTGACCACTTCGTTAAATAGGAAGGAAACCCGCAGACTCAGACAGTCTCAATACCCTTCGGATTTCCCACTTCCTTAAAGAACAGGAATAACCCGGATCCTTGAATCAAATCCTTGAGTACAGTGTTGCTCATATAAGAACTGATTTTCTCTTTCAAAATCAATATACTGGACCTGTCACTTAACTGAACAGTCGCCACAACCTCCTCTTAGGCTTTGTATAATGATCCTTCTCCAGTGAAGTTAGCCTCCTCTTAGGCTTTATACAATGATTCTCCCCAGTGGAGTCAAACAACGTTTAGCCTCTTTCTCGGGCTTTGTACGAGACACATAAGAGACTCCCTTGTTGAGTCAATCACCCTTTCGCCTCCATCTCGGGCTTTATACGAGATACAAAAAGGTTCTTATTAAGCCAAACAAACCTTCATCCTCCATCTCGGGCTTCGTACGAGATACAAAAAACTCTCTTGTTGAGTCAAATAGCCTCCATCTCGGGCTTTATACGAGACACCAAAAGATTCCCTCGTTGAGTCAAAACCTTTTAGCCTCTCTCTCGGGCTTTGTACGAGACACATAATAGCCTTCTCTTAGGCTTTGTATAAGAAAACCATTTGTTGATCCAATCAACCTTTTAGCATCAAAGTTGTGCCTCGCTCACAGTACACAAACATCAACAACTCCTTTCCCTTCATCTAATTACTGTAAGCGGCAAGCCTCTGGATCATCTACATCTATGCCAATGTCCCTCTTTTAGTATGAGAAATTCCTAAGGAAAGATGGCATTACTCTACACTGAGTTAAAGTCTTCTCCTTCAGGTTAAAATCCCCTATAAAGGAAATTATGGCATTACCGGATTCACAAATCCCGGTTAAAGTAATTCTCCTTTATAAACAGTCATAACAGACAAACCCCTCTTTAGAGATGACAAATTCTCTCTAAGGTCAACACTTTTAGCTTCACATCTTGGGCTTTGAACAAGATACAAACCACCTTTCGCTTCACGTCTTGGACTTTGAACAAGACACCAAAACAACCATTTCCTCCCATAGAATAGGAGGAACTACGAACGCTCTGATTTCGCTGTTTCGGTAAACGGGAATACGTAGGCATAAGATTGAAAGAAAAATCATAGCGAGCACACTAAACAAAAACCAAAAATCCCATACTTTCATATATATTCATCCTAACATCTCAACCGATAGCCTAAAGCACCCCTCGTCAACAAAATAACCTAGGAGAAACCCCGAATCTTTGTAGCATCTGTAAACCAACAGTTTTGACTGTTTAATCTCAGTATGCAAGCAGGGTTAATTGGAGACATCTATTTCCCTTCCTTCATCAGCTTTAATAGGATAAAAAATGAATCGAACTGTAGTACTAGAGCGATCGTGCTTGGCAACCACATCCAAAAATCACTCGCTACAGAAAAATGGCGACTCTGCTGGGGACTGTGCAGGTCTCTTTAGGGATCTTGTTCTTTTTTGTGGAAACCTTGACGTCACTAGGATCTTAGGTCAAAACGCCGTTAATTTGAAATGAAACCATAGATTGGTGACTCCGCCGGGATACCATTTTCAGTCAGGAAATTAAGATTCTTAGCTTTTAAAAGTCTAGGATGATTAGGACAAAATTTATATACTGCTTTTCCTAATTGCTATACGTGTTTATTTTTCTGCTAATGGGAATGCGTGTGATGCCGCATGTGGAAAGATTGAGTATACACTTAAGATAAGTGATGGCGACGAGGTCGACCATCAACCTCAGTGGAGGCTGACCAATGCAACCCATTCTCTCACCTAGACAATGGGCCGATTGTGATGTCTGAGAAGCTGAGGAGCCAAACCCTTTTGTAGTGCGGAAACCATCGGGAATAGTTGTTACGCGATACTACCCTCATTTGAGGTTGGTGATCTATTCTCGGTGAATGGCACTTACTCTAAGATTGTTTTACAACTCGCTGGCGATCCGCTTGTTGTTTTGCTTTCCTGGGAGGAGCTGATGATAATGAGTACAGGTACAAAAATCACCCTAGTATAAACCTTTGGGGATGGGTAGAGCCTTGACTTCATGACAACGACCCTTTGACCCGATGTTTTTTCTATGTTTTTGTGTGCTGCATTCATGCATTCATTTAAAAAACATTAAAAACATTCAAAAAATTTCTCTTCTAGTCTCTCTATTTTTCAAATTAAACTGAGACTGTGATTGCAAATATCAGAGAAAAGGATTGCGCTAATGGATTTCGGTAGAAGGAGAACTCATAGTTATACCTTCAAGGTTCCAAAGCTAGAGGATTTGAGAAGGTTAGCAAGGATGATCACAAACCCAGAGGCTTTCAGAGCCAAGCACGGAGGTTTGCTGCCACTGTTAAGAGTCCATGTGATTGAAGGAATCATGGATGCGCTCATTCAGTTTTATGATCCAGTTTATCACTGTTTCACATTCCCGGATTACCAGCTCGCACCAACGCTGGAGGAGTATTCTCATCTGATTGATCTACACATTACTGATCGAGCTCCATTTTCTGGACTGGTAGAAATTCCAAAGAATCAGACCATTGCAAGAGCAATTCATTTGGACGAGTCTGAGGTTAGGACTCACCTAACTACCAAGGGTGGCATCCAAGGTTTGCCAGCCCAGTTCTTGACAAAGAAAGCCCTGTATTTTGCCAGTATAGGAAACGTGACTGCTTTTGAAAGCGACTTTGTCTTGCTCGCCTACGGGTTATTTTTGTTTCTCAACGTTAATAATTTCGTCGATATCAACTCCATTAAGGTTTTTCTCATTGGAAACCCTGTACCGACTTTGCTCGCAGATGCGTATCATTCTGTACACTTGGGAAATTTGTACAGCGGAGGGGAGATCACATGCTGTGTACCTCTGCTTTACAAATGGTTTATCTCTCACTTGCCCAAGTCTGCTACTTTTTGGGATTGTAAGAGTGCCTTACGTTGGTCGCAGAAGATCATGTCCCTTACCAACTCTGATATAGATTGGAGTAATAGGATCTATGATGGAATCAGGATCATTGACCATTGTGGAAACTTCCCCAATGTACCCCTTATAGGAACTAAGGGAGGAATCAACTATCATCCAGTTCTCGTTCATCGTCAATTTGGATACCCGATGAGACACGTCCCACGGGGTGTTCATCTGGAAGGTCTTTTCTTTAAGGAAGGAGAAAACGACAGAGCACTAAAGATGGAAATAGTGCACGCTTGGAAGCACGTTCATAAGAAAGGACGAGAGTCTCTGGGAAAACCAGACTGTGTCTCGGTGGAGCCTTACCTCCATTGGATACAAACTAGAGCTCTCAAGCTAAAGATCCCTTATCCCGTTACAGAATTCTTCCGCCGAGGGAATCTGTCATATACTTCATGACGGAAATTGAAAAGCTTCAGGTTACTCTCAACAAAGTTCAAAAGAAGAGAAGGTCTTGGAAGAACAAGTACCACACCCTCGACGTGGAGTGCATCAAAATACAACAATTACTAAAAGAGAAAGATGCTCTGATTGAAATTTTGGAGCAACATGCTGTAGAGAATCAAGATGACCAAAGGAATTTGCTCACTCCTTTCACCTGGCAAAGGAATGACAACCCGACAACGGCCCAAGAGCCCCGGTCAAAGAAAAGGAAAGTACCAGAATCAGCACCCGATTTCTCTTCAGAGAGGACTCGGGACCCATTAGTTTAGGTTTCTGTTTCTGCACCTTGTAATCTACTGTATTTCCATTTCTGTAATCCTTTGAATTCAATAAAAAGGGGTTTCCCCACCGTTTGATATTTGCAGTCTAATTGTCGAAGTTTATCTTGATTAAACCTTAAACAATTAATATAATCATTAATTCATCATTCTCACATCGCGTATTCTTCTTACCTACGAATCTCACATTTGTGTCTCGGTTCTAGAGTCAAACTGTCTCATTCGTATAATACTCAGGCCAATCGTCAGAAAAAGATGGATGATCTTGAGGAAGAAAATAGAGAGTTGAAAGAAGAGATCGACGCTCTGAGAGAGGATATGAGAAAACTTCGTAACGACATGCAAGCCATGGCAGAGGCTCAGCTACAAAGAACTGTGATCTCACAGATCACCTCGACGCCCATAGTGGAGAAGTATGATCCTAGGTATCAAATACCGAAAGATCGTCCTTGGGGCATGCCTCTTAACTATATCCCGGAAGGATATGTTTCGCCGATCACTGAAGATCAGGGAATCACGACAGATGCCGCTGGTCCTGAAGGTTACAAACTTCGGGAAAGCGAAGATGCCAGGGTCATACTGAAGACTCCTGAAGGTTACAAACTTCGGGAAACGCCAAGACTCACTACCGTAGTCACGGTACCACCCCCTGTGGTGCACACTGTCCCAAAAGGACAGATTCCACAGACACCTTCTGGTAAGAAGGAAACTATGTTTAACAGAATGGAGGAATTCCAGGAGCAGTTCTTGGAAATGCAGAAGGAACTGCAAGCCATTCGCGGTCAGGATCTATTTGGAAAGGATGCCGCAGACCTCTGCTTGGTCCCAATGTGAAAGTCCCGCACAAGTTCCAAGTGCCCGACTTTGTAAAGTACAAGGGTAACTCTTGCCCTCAGAGCCATCTGGTGATGTACGCTCGACGGATGTCAGCTCAAACGGAGAATCAGGACCTACTGATTCACTACTTCCAGGATAGTTTAACCGGTGCCGCATTAAAATGGTACATGGGTTTAAACCGTACTACGATCAGTACATTCAGAGATCTTGGTACTGCCTTCGTCCAACAATACAAATACAATTTGGACATGGTCCCCGACAGAGATCAACTCAGATCGATGTCGCAAAAGGACAAGGAAACCTTTAAGGAGTACGCTCAAAGGTGGCGTGAGATTGCCGCTCAAATTTTTCCACCTCTCGAGGAAAAAGAGATGACAAAGATCTTCTTAAAGACCTTAAGCTCATTTTACTATGACCGAATGGTTGCCAGTGCGCCCAGTGATTTCACCAAAATAGTTGGCATGGGCGTACGTCTTGAGGAAGCCGTCCGAGAAGGACGTTTGGTAAAAGACACTGGATCGACGAGCGGTACTAGAAAATACGGTAGTGCTCTCCTTAAGAAAAAAGAGCAAGATATTGGGAATATCTCTCTCGGAAAGCAAAGGTGACGTTACCAACCAGTAGCAGCTGTAACTCCTGCTATCGGCCCTGCGTCTATTCCTACGTATCAACCTCAAGTTGCGTAGAGCCAACCTGATCAACAAAGGACACAACAGCCTCTTCAACAGGCTCGTCCTCCATACAACAACAACCGTACAACACGGCCACCAGGATTTGATCTTATACCCGTGTCGTACGCAGAGCTGTTTCCATTACTACTGGCTAAGGGGCATATTCAGACTAAATCTCCTCTTACAGTACCGGAAAATCCGCCTTTTTAGTTTAAGGTGGATCAAACTTGCCCTTATCATCAAGGAGGTCCAGGTCATAACATAGAGACTTGTCTCAATTTCAAGTCCGACGTGCAAAAACTTGTTAGGAGCGGGGTCTTATCCTTCAAAGATACGAATCCTAATGTTCTCAAAAACCCGCTGCCTCAACATGAGAAGGCTGCAGTCAATTTGATAGAAGGAGAGATTAACGATGTCTATCAAATTCACGATGTACTCTTGTTGAAAACCAATCTAGTCAAGATGCATTGTAGACAGAGTCGATATGGCCATGTGCCACCTCATAATTATCATCAATGTGATGTCTGCTCTGAAAACAATTAAGGATGTTCTATGGTGAAAGCAGCTCTACAGGAACAGATGGATCTCGGATGGATCCAAGAGCACCGAGTTCGTGGAGTTAACATGGTTTACACGAATTCTAACGTCATTCAGAACCACGACGTCTGTGTAATGAATGTCAACTTGGTGGCGATGCACTCAAGGCAAAGCCAGTATCATAATCTGCCGCGGCACGATGACAGTTCCTGTCTGATTTGCTCGGTAAACAAACAGGGATGCTCTTTCATACAGGAGGCCCTCCAGCGTCAGATGGATCTTGGATGGATCCAAGACTACCATGATAGTAATTCCTATCAAATCAACATGGTTCAGATCTTCGATATTCGCGTGATGAATACCAACCTGGTAGAGTTACATGTTGAGCAGGTCTGACTCAGATTCTTAATATCACATGACTATCAAAGCTGTAAGGCAGGTTGCGAAAACGATCGAGGTTGTACCCTTGTCCAGGAGGCACTTCAGCACTTGTTAAATAACTGGTGGATGCCAATTTATATGGATGAAGATACTCAGCAGATTAGTATCAATAACAGAAACCCCACTCGGTGTCAGAGTTAGGATGTCCGATCTGTGGAAGCTAACCTAGTGAGGTTACATTGTATTCAAAGTGGGCGTGGCCAGGTGCCACCACACAATTATGAACGTTGTGGCGTCTGTTCAGAAAGTAACCAAGGGTGTTACTTTGTGAGAGCAGCTCTTCAGGGTCAGGTAGATCGTGGAGAAATTCGTCCATATCCGGGTTCTGGACCCATCAACTGGACGCCGAACTACCTTGCCGAGTAAGTTGAGGATGTTGTCACGATCTCTGGTCATCACAGGACCAGGGATGTTTTTGCCATTATCCCTCTACTTGACGAATCTAAAGTTCCCAACCGGGAACGGATCGAGATTAATTATGATGGTCAGAAAAATTCGAAGGCTCCTGTAGTTATCTATCTACCGGGACCACTACCGCATGAATCAACTAAGGTTATCCCTTACAAATACGGTGCAACGATAGTTGAAAATGGAAAGGAAATTCCATCACCCTCCGTCGTGAATATTGCAGACATCAGTCGTGTAACACGGAGCGGTAGAATCTTCAACCGAGGAGTTGGAGAACCTAACAAGGAAAAGGAACTTCAGACGGAAACTCCCAATCCACCAGTCGGTCAATCCAGTAATCCCGACCTTTCGAAAAATGATGATGAGATGCTGAAGCTCATCCAAAGGAGTGAATACAACATTGTGGATCAACTGTTACAAACTCCTTCAAAGATCTCAGTATTATCGCTGTTACTCAGTTTAGAAGCCCACAGGGAGGCTCTACAGAAAGTCTTGGAGCAAGCCTTTGTGGAACAGGATGTAACAATCAGACAGTTTGATAGCATTGTCTCTAACATCACTTCCTGCAATAATTTGGGATTTAGTGATGAGGAATTACCCGAAGAGGGTCGTCGTCATAACATGGCGCTCAATATCACAGTCAACTGCCAGGACGATGCTTTAGCCAGCGTACTGGTAGACACAGGGTCAGCCCTGAATGTTATGCCGAAGTCCACTTTGATGCAATTATCATTCAAAGGCCCTCCGATGAGAATCAGCGAGGTCGTCGTCAAAGCGTTCGACGGATCCAGAAAAATAGTTATCGGCGAAGTTAATCTTCCCATAACCATCGGTCCTCACACTTTCCAAGTCACTTTCCAGGTCATGGACATCCAGGCAACATACATTTGTTTATTAGGAAGACCTTGGATACATCAGGCTGGAGCGGTCACTTCGACCCTCCACCAAAAGCTAAAGTTCGTTCAGAACGATCAACTTGTCACAGTCTATGCAGAACAGGCCTTACTCGTGAGTAACTTATCATCATCTGCTTGTGTAGAACCCGAGGAGGTTATTGGAACTCAGTTCCAAGCACTGTCGGTAAGCAAGAACAATCAATCCCAAGGAGGAACCTCGATTTCCTCATACAAAGATGCTATCAAAGCGGTCGAGAGTACCGATACAACAGGATGGGGACAGCTTGTCATTCCTATTGACAATAAAACAAAGAAGGGTCTTGGTTTTTCTGCAACCTCTACCCAGACAGCTGCCAACGATGAAAGTCTTCATCCCCTTCAAAACTTCTTCCACAGTGGAGGTTTCCTTCACTCGATGTCTCAGGAAGTACATGCTATCAATGAGGAAGATCCCTCTGACACAGATGAAGAATGGAAGTCCTATCCTAATGAGGACGGTATTATGTCTTAGGAAGAGGTGCCTAAGCCATTTTGCTATCCCGCACAGAGTCCGAGATTTATACCAAGGTCAGACGTCGAAATGATCTATGGAGATTGTGATCCGGAAGGATGCCGTGCTCCGCCAAATTCATTAGAGGAGGACACTCTGATGAAAGACAACTTTAACCACAATTACTATGGCCCAATGGATGGTCTGCCAATGTGGCAACCTTACCCAGGAAACTTGGGGCAAGAGAGTCAGCCAAACAATGAAAATCAGCTGACCGTCTTTGAATAGAATACCTGTGTCCCCACCATGTCATGGGATCAACACTCAGGTCATTCAGAAACTACTCAACATGAAGATGAATTTGCAACGTTTGCAGGATTTGAATTCATCAACTATGCTTTTCCTGAGGTTAACGTCATCGAGAGAGATGACTCCTCCGGTTCCAAAGAAGTTTGGGACACTCTGGGACAACCGAGTGGGAAATACGACTATATGGTCAAGTACACCGCTCCCGAAAGCTCTCGTATCAGGCTCGAAGATATCCAGCCTACTGGATGGGGAGATACAGCTGAGAGCACAACTACTCTATAAAATGCAACTGAGGAATTCTCCTACGACAATTCTGCTTGGGAGACAGATTCCAATGATCCAGCTCCACCAGAAATCAGCGTTATTTTTGAAGACAAATCAAGGAAGGTGTCAGACTTTGTGATTCACCGAGGAGTTCGCCGCTAATGGGTTGCCGTCGAGGTTCCGAAGGTCATTCGTCAGTCAAAGTAATTGCCATCTTTAACCTTTCACCCTGCCCAGGTGAAACGGATGTTTTAATAGGGCTCGCTTTCTGTAAATTTTCCCTCTTCGCTTCGCCCAAAGCGACAGAGTTTTGTTTTATAGGGCTGTAGTTTCAAGGATCGACTTGTTCATTAATAAAATAACGTCGTTCTGTAATTTCCGCATTTATTGTTGTTTTCTCTTTTTGCTTTTTCAGAAAATGGTAATCCTAAAAAACAATTCAATAATAAAAACAAGCAGTAAAATAAATACACTGCACACACTTGCATTTTCTCTATCTTTTCTAAACACGAATCATCACGTCATGCAGATTGCTTGTTATAAACCCCGTTGAAACATACGATCCGATGCCTTCTCCCAACTTTGAGTTCCCGATATTCGAGGCTGAAGAAGAAAATGACGACAAAATTCCAGAAGAGATCTCTCGACTACTCAGACAAGAGGAAAGGTCCATTGAACCCCACAAAGAGCCGTTGGAAACGGTAAACTTGGGTTCAGAAAAAGTGAGAAAAGAAATCAGGATTGGGGCACTGCTTAGTCCAACTGCCAAAGAGAGTTTGATAAAGCTTCTCAAAGAATTCCCCGATGTATTCGCTTGGTCCTATCAGGATATGCCAGGGTTGGATACCAGCATCGTGGAACATCACTTACCGTTGAGATCGGAATGTCCGCTAGTAAAGCAAAGGTTGAGACGCACTCACCCGGACATGGCCATCAGAATCAAAGAGGAAGTACAGAAACAGATCGACGCAGGTTTCCTCGCCACGTCAGAATATCCTCAATGGTTAGCAAACATCGTACCCGTTCCGAAAAAGGACGGAAAGGTTAGAATATGTGTTGATTACAGAGACTTGAACAAGGCTAGTCCAAAGGACGACTTTCCTTTACCACACATTGACATGCTGGTAGACAGTACAGCAAAATTCAAAGTGTTCTCCTTCATGGATGGATTCTCGGGCTATAACCAGATCAAAATGGCGCCGAAAGACATGGAGAAAACTTCATTCATTACCCCATGGGGTACCTTTTGTTACAAGGTAATGTCGTTCGGTTTGAAGAATGCCGGGGCAACCTATCAAAGGGCCATGACTACTTTTTTTCATGACATGATACACAAAGAAATCAAAGTGTATGTCGATGATATGATTGCAAAATCTAAAACAGAGAGTGAGCACGTTGAACATCTGTCAAAATTGTTCGAACGTCTAAGAAAATTCAAGCTCCGCTTGAATCCCAACAAGTGCACCTTCGGTGTCCGTTCAGGGAAACTACTGGGTTCATCGTCGGCCAGAAAGGAATTGAGGTTGATCCTGATAAGGTCAAGGCCATTCAAGAAATGCCTTCTCCGAAAACTGAAAAACAAGTCAGAGGATTCCTGGGACGTTTGAACTACATCTCCATATTCATATTCCTCATGACCGCCACATGTGCGCCGATTTTTAAATTACTCAAAAAGAACCAGGATTGCGTTTGGTCAGAGGATTGTCAAGGAATATCTGTTGAATCCTCCGATTCTATCACCTCCAGTGGAAGGAAGACCACTGATCATTTACCTCACAGTCCTAGAGGACTCAATGGGGTGTGTACTTGGCCAACAAGACGAAACCAAAAGGAAAAAGTCTGCCATCTACTATTTGAGCAAGAAATTCACCGACTGCGAAACTCGGTACACGATGCTTTAGAAAACTTACTGTGCTTTGGCTTGGGCAGCCAAACATCTTCGCCAATACATGATTTGTCATACTACTTGGTTAATCTCAGAAATGGATCCAATCAAGTATGTCTTCGAAAAGCCTGCTCTCACGGGAAGAATTTCCCGTTGGCAGATGTTGTTATCAGAATATGACATAGAGTACCACGCTCAGAAAGCCGTTAAAGAAAGTATTTTAGCCGATCATTTGGCTCATCAACCGATTGACGATCAGAAATCAATCGGGTTTGACTTCCCAGACAAAGATGTCATGTATCTAAAAATGAAAGATTGCGATGAACCGTTACCCAGTGAAGGGCCAGAACCAGGTTCCCAATGGGGACTAATCTTTGACGGAGCAGTTAATCATTATGGAAACAGAATTGGGGCAATAATTGTTACCCCTCAGGGTACCCACATTCCTTTCACCGCCAAACTTACGTTCAAATGTACGAACAACGAGGCCGAATACGAAGCTTGTATCATGGGTCTCGAGGAAGCAATTGATTTAAGGATAAAAAACATGGACGTATACGGCGATTCAGCCTTGGTTATCAACCAGATAAAAGGAGATTGGAACACATACCAATCAGGATTGATTCCTTACAAGGACTACGCAAGAAGGTTGCTACCTTTCTTCAACAGAGTTGAGTTTCATCATATCCCTCGTGATGAGAATCACATGGCTGATGCATTAGCCACTCTCTCTTCCATGATTAGTGTAGGTCAATGGAACGACCTACCTAAGATCGACATAATGCGCCTTGAACGGCCCACTTACATCTTCACGATTGAAGCAGTCATAGACGATAAATCTTGGTATCACGATATCAAATGCTTCCTTCAGAAACAAGAGTACCCATCTGGGCACTCAGAAAAGACAGAAAAACCCTCAGAAGATTGGCTGAAAGCTTCTTCCTGAGCGGTGACACTCTCTATAAGAGAAATTTTGACATGGTCTTGCTCCGATGCGTAGACAGACCAGAAGCAGACATGCTTATGAAAGAAATTCATGAAGGATCCTTTGGCACTCATGCCAACGGACATACAATGGCGAGAAAAATTCTAAGAGCAGGGTACTATTGGTTGACAATGGAATTCGACTGCTACAAGTACATGAGGAGGTGTCATAAGTGTCAGATATACTCCGACAAAATTCATGTACCGCCATCACATCTCAAAGTTCTTTCTTCCCCATGGTCTTTTTCCATATGGGGAATCGACATGATTGGCTTGATCGAACCTAAGGCTTCAAACGGACATTGGTTCATCCTGGTGGCCATTGATTACTTCACTAAGTGGGTCGAAGCAGCGTCATTCGCCAATGGTGTCAAAGCCGACACGACGAATTGAATCTGATCGAGGAGAAGAGAATCACGACACTATGCCATGGTCAATTGTCTCAACATAAAATGAAGAGGGCGTTTGACAAAAAGGCCCGACCTCATGTTTTCAAAAAGGGAGACCTCGTGCTCAAGAAGATACAATCATTTCTCACTGATTCGCGAGGTAAATGGACTCCGAATTATGATGGCCCCTATGTGGTCACGAAAGCTTTCTCAGGAGGCACCTTGAGACTTGCAACCATGGACTAAGAGGAATTTGCCTACCCCACAAATGTTGATTTAGTCAAGAAATACTTCGCCTAAACTAAAAAAAAACGTCTCGGTGGATTGAAAACCTGAAAGGGCGGTCCAGGAAAAAGTTAGAGACATGGAAAAATCGTCCCGGTGGATTGGAAATATCAAAGTACAATCCAGGAAAAAATTAGGGATAATGGCAAGTAACTATGTTTAACAGAGGCAAGTCCCTCAGCAACAGTAGTTACATCATCCGCCAGAAAACTCCAATCAAGGTCATCTTCCACAGAAGCTTAGGATGTCCCGAATTCAAAGTTGGTAGAAGGATAGTGGTCGTTATGTTTCAACGTAGCCCTTTTCCCTGTAAATTACCATTTTGTAACTTTATATATACTCTTTGGAATCACGCGTTTGGCTGATCTCCATCTTATCAATAAAATTTGAGCCCTTGTGCTTTTGTTTGTAATTCTTATTTGTTTTAGCTTTACAGAATGGCGTTTTAACATGATTAACGATTCTTGAAATAAAACAAAAATGAATTTACTCGTTAAAACTTTTTCTGCTTTTAAAATAAAGATGGCAATTTCTTTTGACTGTTAAACATCAGAAGAACATCGACCGCTTCTCCAGAAGTAAGCGAACTTCAAAGTGCAGAATCAAAGTACTCCTTCTAACCCAGTACGCCTGAATGAAGGGATCAACTGTGTCAGCGACCATGTTTCATCTGACACGCCTCGGCCGAGTTCTCATCTCCTAAGCCCGATCAACGGTATTCCCCGCAGGGACTATCTCTCCTAAGCAAGGTGGAATTGCTATTCTGAACCAACGGTACTTCTTCGCCCCGCGATGGCCGAGTATCCAGTCGTGTTCATCTATTAGTTTGTATGTCGTGTCAGTTTTGTCAGCATAAACATACATGCATCATTGCATTATTATTTTTGCATTCACATTTCATATTGCATCACTATCACTCTAGTCGGCCTTGTCCCCTAGTGACAAAAGTCCTCTCAATCGAGTTGTCAGCTCTTTCCTCGTCAGGAAGTGTTACGTCTGAACAATCTCTCTCCTCCAGTTTTATTTCTGGATTGAAGTGGGGTCCTCGACCACTTTGATAACTTGAACCTCTGAAAGACCAGAGAGCCCTCAGTTAACATCACTCTTCGCCATTGAAGATGATATCCTTGTTTTCCTGGATTAAAGAAAATCCCGAGAGAAAGCCTCCTAAATCGGAGATTCGGCAGTACGGCAGTTTTTCTCCTAAAAACCCACTGATGAAAAGGTCATCGGCACCTCAAAATTGGATCACATCATATGGCATTTCTCCGAGAAGATCTCCGAGAAAAGTATGATGTAAAGACCCCAAACGAATGCAATCTATCAAGGGACTCGCATTCCCCAAGTAGAGTCAACAAATGGCATCTCCAACAGAGAAGTTTTTACACCTCTACAACTCAGATGACTGGGGTCCCCAGCAAGTCTGACATCAAAACTTTTTCCACTCAAATGGCATCTCCCCAGGAAAATTCGGCGAGAAGTTTGAAGGAAAGCCGCAACGAATAGCGTATCTTGTCAGTAAAGTTTATTGACGAAAGAAACTAAGACTAGTTCCTCGGTAGGAAACCAGGATCGAGGGGAAGTTTACATCAGAAACTAAGACCAGTTCCAGTGTAGGAAACCAGGATCGAGGGGAAGTTTACATCAGAAACTAAGACCAGTTCCTGTGTAGGAAACCAGGATCGAGGGGAAGTTTATTTTAGAAACTGAGACCAGTTCCTTGGCTGAAGACCAGGATCGAGGGGAAGTTTACCTTTTCTAAGCATCATTGCTTAGCAAAAGAAGATGAATGCGACCAGTTCCTTGGTTGAAGTTTACCTTTGGGCCTCTAATAGAGTGTAAGACCCAACCACCTTTTAACCAAAACCATTTTTGGGCCTCAGATATTGTATAAGTCCCTCGGCGTTAAAAGAAAATCTCGGCGCGATCGCCAGTTCAAAAATCAAACCCTGGGCCTCTCCTTGAGCTGTAAGCCCCACCACTTGTATAAAAATAAACTTTTGGGCCTCTTGAGAGAGTGTAAGACCCATCCCTTTGTACAGAAAACCTTTTTGGGCCTCATTCACTTGTATAAGTCTCTCTGTACAAATTCAAAACAACATTGCAAACATTGATAAAACCTTGGGCCTCTCCTTAAGCTGTAAGCCCCAACAAATCTTTTCAAAGCACTTTCTCCTTTGATTTTGAATATAATATTGTTATCAAAGCTTTCTTTGTTGAACAACTAACCAAACAGCATGGAAGCTCTACAACCGAGTAAGTGTTTACCCGCTTTCTTTATCTGATGTCATATATATAACTGTATTGTGGGGCTGCTCACTGTAAGTCTTCTTTCACGTACTTTATATACCGTGTAATACTAGTATAGCTATTTAGAGTCTTCCCCGGCAACTACGTGTCATACCCCAAATTTTGACCACTAGGATTTCCCATCATTGTGCAAATCATCATCACAATATGGAGGAACCATCATACTTCATCAGTCTCCCCAAAGATGGGTGAGCATCCACTACAATCAAGAATTAGGGTTTCAAGCCCTCTCAGAGCCTTAGACAAAGGATCAATCAAGGAATGACATGATCTTCAACTTGTCTAGCTTCTAAAATATCCACAATGGATCAAAAGGACTCCCACTTCAAGGATCAAGCACAAGGCTGCTCCCTTCTAGGTGGATTAAGTCTCAAGATCGACAGTGTCACCAAATTAGGGTTTTGGTCGACCAGGGCCTCCAGATGGAAATTTTTCATCTGGGCACAAGCCAATGATCCAAAACATAACCTAATATACTCCATGGAACCTCATGGACCCAATCATCAAGTCAATTTTGCCTCAGGGGATGCATTCATCAAAAATCAGGAATTAGGGTTTCTTGACCTAATTCACCCCTAAGTTGACTTTTAGGGTAAATCATGAACCAAGACCTCAAGACATGATTTGAGGGTCTCTAATATACTAAATTGATCCATTTGCAACAATGGATTAATCCAAGAAGCTTGAGCAACAAGTCTCAATTTCATCTGCACCACAATTAGAGTTTTAAGGAAAAAGTCAACTGTAACTTTGACTTTTGACCAGGACATGCTCCCAAGCCCTATGACATGCATCAATATACCCTATGACACCCATGGAACATGTCCATCAAGTTTAATTTAGGTCAAGGACATGATTTCATGAAGAATTGCACAGTTTGGAATTCATCTGATAAAAAGTCAACTGTGCACAAAAGTCAACTTTGACTTTTTGAGATTTTTCACCAAAATGGATTTTTAACCCTAAAATGATGTTAATGTATGATTTGAATCATCATTCATCAAGAAAAATCAAGAAAAGTTGGGTAACTTGTAAAAGGGGTAACCATAAAAAACTTAGAAAATTTTCTAAGTTAAAAATAAAGTGGCTAGGGTACTAACTTTGGAGGGTCATAACTCCTAAACCACAAAGCCATTTTCTCCCATCCAAGGCTTGATTTGTAGATCTCATTGCCCTCTACAAAAACATCAACTAGACCTAATTCCAACTCCTCGTGGATTTTGAGTTATGGAGTGATCAAAATCAAGAAAAGTCACTTTGTTCCAACACTTAGAGAAAATTTCACTAAGTCAGATTTTACCCTACTTTTTGCCAAATGTAGGGGGATTTTTCAGTTGGATTCAAAATATATCAAAACCAAATATGTTCAAACAGTTGTTGTATCATGTAAGGGCTTTCCAAAATGACCAAGAACATTACCAAATTCAATTTGAGTCATGAGATATGACATTGGAAAGTTGCCTTGCTGAAATATGCTAAGGCAAGGCAGAATTTGCATTTTTGCTCGATTTCCCAAAATCAGCCAAATCCAAATGCTTCTATCCTCTTGGACACCTCTGAGGATTGAATCTAAAGGGGACAATCACTGAGCCAAGCCTCCAAAGTCTTTGGAACAAGAAATAGCATGTTGAACTTAGAATGGCCAAAATAGGGACAAGACTCCAATTTTGGATTGGAGCATTCAATGGAAGCATCAAGGTGGCATGGACTGAGCCATTTGCAACTGAATTCAGTCAAGATTTATCCAAGACCAAGGGAACCACAGCCCTGTGCCCTAACCTCTAGTCAATGGCTAGAGGAGACTTGGATTTCCATTGGCCAACATTGAACAAACACCTGCTGCAGTTGCCATTCACTGTGGATCCCAAAACAAACTTGCTCTACTATAAATAGAGCTCAATTTTGATCAGTTTGAGTACACCAAAGCCATCAAACAGATGCTTTCCTCAAAACCTCTTTCTCTTTGCAAAAATGCCTTCTTTAGCAAGGCAACTTTGAGTTTTTGAGCTTGAGAGCTTTTTCATCATAATCAATCACACACACACCTCATATATATCATATGTAAGCTGTGCAAACTATCACAAGTGACCTGTAATCACAAAATCACAAAGTCACCTCTCAAAACCTCAAAATTGGCTTTATTTGCATTTTTCAAGCCATGTCTTGATTCAGTCACTTTCCAAACCAGATAAAACCTCAAACACACTCCAAATATCATCCTTGAACTGTCCCAAATGGTTCCCCTCATCTGGAACACCATTTGAGAGAGTTGCTATTTTGATCACTTTTAACCCCTTTTGCAAGAAAGGGACTGTTTGTGTTTTTGCAGGTACCAGTCAATTCCAATCATCCTAAAAGCTTCTAAGGGATCATTTGAGTATGTCTAAAGCATCAAATCATTTCTGTAACAAGAGGTTTGACAGATTGCACAAAAGCTCCAAAATCTCAAAAAAGAGGTAAGCCTCACAACTTGGAACCTTTCAAACATGCAATGCTTTGAAGTCCATTGATCATAAACATCTCATACATGTTGTATATGTTGTGTTTGAGCTAATTCACCATGTAATCCATGCTTGTACCAAGTTGTAGCATAGAAAATGCATTTATAGGTCATTTTCAAAACCACTATCGGGTTTTAAGGAGGGAGTGTGATCTGAAAAAACTACCACCACCATTGGATTCCTTATGAAATTCTGGTCCAGATGCATATAAATTTTGTCTCAAACCATTAAGAATTGAGAAAGTTATGACCTTCACGTTTCTGAGCCAAAACTTGCCTTGGGCCAGTGTAGCACCCTAAAATTTGCCCTCCTTACTTTAGTACTAACTGGATGATGTTTCATTTCATTTTGCATTATCATGTGTGCATATCATTGGTTCTTAGCATGGGGTCAAGGTACCTGAGGCAAGTTCAAGAGGAGAAGATGTTCTTCAAAGGGTCAAGCAAGAGAGTTCAAGTGGATCACTCTCTCCTAACCAGTGCAGAAATTAGGGTTTTGAGATTCTTGGGTTTAGTGCTCCGATGGACAAGCTCCTTGGGTTTTTATCATCACCAAATGGCATATCTTATCTTTTTTGGAAAGGATACACATCATATTCAGAGGAATTTGGATTTGGAGACTGTGCTATTTCCTCCTAGACTGAGGGTACCAAAATTAGGGTTTGCTATAAAGTCAGTTTATTTCTGATTTTTTGGGCAAGACTTGATTCCATGGTATTCCTTGGGTCCCTAAGTATCTAGGAATGGAAGATTGTCCATCAGTTTGGTTCAGGAGGAGTTCAATTGGCCAATGGATTGGGAATCGGGTGAATTGGGTAAAAGTCAACAGTGAGAGGGGAAGTCAACTGTGGAATTCTGAGGTTCTCTCCAAGGTTTTCAAGGTCTCACATCCTCATCTAGTCATCAAGAGTCAAATTTCATACCATTTAACAAGAATCAAGGGTTGATACAAAAGTTACTAAATATGGAAATGACCTATAATTTGAAAGTTTCCTTTTTGGGCAAGTCCTTACACTACATTCAACTTGACTTTTCACCATCAAGAAAGCTTCAAATGAATTTTCCTCAAACATGAAAGTTGAAGATCTTTTTCTCCCCTTTCCAACAAGTACTAGTGGGTCTCCATATCACTTGTGAAACTCAAGTTATGATCAAAAGAAGGCAAAGTGGTTTTTAGGGTTCCATTTTCACAACTTTTGCATTTTGGGACATAGTGGCCTATAATTAATTCCATTGCTTCAAGGCACATTCTAACATCAAAGAACAATCCCTAAGGAGCATTTTTGGCCTTTAAATCAAGAAGTTTCATGGTTTATTCATCACTTATTCTCCATTATGCAAAATTGCCAAATTATCTAAAACTCATGAACTAAGGCATCTCAAGGCCCAAATCAAATTTAGGTGTAATTAGCAATTGGAAATTAAGTGATCCACCATAGAATGTTTGGATATACATGCATGGAGGAGGGTGTATTTCACATTATTCAATTTTCTAAAATTATCCAAAACTCATTAAACAAAGAATTACCAAGGCCCAAGTGATCATCAGTCGTTTAACCTAGCCTATTTAAACTTACTCATGCTAGGGTTGAAGAGGATTACACGTGATTTGGAGGAGAAAAGAAGCTTGAACCCTAAAACTTGGATCATTCGTATCTCTCAATCCACAAGAGCTTTTCCAGAAATTCTTTCACCATCAGAACCCTTGGGATCCCTAGAACACAAACCAACCATCACTTGAAGCTAAGAGCAAGGGTATAGGTTGCACAATCTCAGGTTAGTGGTTTTTTTCATGATCATAAAACTCCTCTCTTTGATGCGCATAATGGTGTATGATGTTCACTGATCACTCTGATCTATTTTGTTTGAAGTTTGGACGTATGATTTGCGTGTAATGTTGATTTAATGTTTTGGACCCACACTTTTCTTCATTCGATTTGCTCTTTGTGTTGATCTTTTGTGAAAAATAATAGGATATTCGTGATCCTGGTGAAAATATGGACAAAATGGTGTATTCATTTGCGTTTTCTGGGTTTTTTTTGAGTTGCAGGTGGCCGTGGGCGGCGGCCGGAGCTAGGGCTCCGACGACTGGTGTGAGCTCCGGCGAGGCTAGGATTCCAAGGAAGGAGATGCAATCTGACCGTCCGTTTGCTTCATCGTGCGGTCCTCACGTTGCCACGTTTTTTTATTTTTAGTTTTTATTTTAATGGTTACATGTTTATTACCCCATGATTCTTACTGTGTGCCTCCAAATCATTGCCTCTCATCTCAATTACTTTTCATTTTGTTGACCTAATCCTGGGCATTGGATGAATCATGTGGCCACAATAATGCCAACGAATTAAAATGGCATGTGCTTCTCATGTGGTTGATGTATGGTGCTCTGAATAATTATGTGTGTGCGTGCGTATCATAGTTGTGGTGTGCGTGTAAATCATGGTTGTTCATCTTACATAATATTTGATTTGTTTGACTGATTAGGGCGCGTGAGATCAATCCAAAGGTAAGCATGCAGTCAACTGGGTTGACTGAGTCCACGTGTGCCCCTTTTTGTTTTATTTTATTTTTCTGATGGATTTGTGTTTGGGCCTTGCTATTTACACACCCCCTTCAGGCCATTTCACTATTCCAACGTGTTTCTTTTGCCAAACACACCCCTTTGCATATTTCATATCTTTATTTTTATTTAATTGTTTGCATTTCATTTTAATTTTTTAAAAATAGTTAATTGCATTAAAAAATTCCCAAAAAAATCATGAAACATATTTGGCATTTTACAAAATTTTCACAAATTTTATTTTATTATTTTATTTTATTTTTAGCATCTGAAATAAATATTTTTTTATTTTCTTTTTGAATTATTCATATCATGCATACCTAAACTTGTAGAATTTTGTTCTCATAGCATACAAAATCTTTTGAACTCATTCTTTTTGCATTTTCTCACCAATACATTGAATTACATTAAAATATTTTTCTCTCATTTTTAAAACTTCTTCATACTGCATTTGAGTCCTCCTCTTTTGCATAGTGAACCATATTTCTCATCTGAATTTGCATAATTGTTTGAGTGACTTTTATTTTGAATTTTGGCATGAATTTTGGACATGTTGCTTGCTTATGGTTGAGATATATTGATAATTAATTTGGTGATTTTAGAAGGTGTTTCTCTAATTGTTTGATTGCTTTTATTTGAGATCTTCTTGTATGCACATCCTTGATCATGTCTGGTTACCTGTTTGAAAAGGCACTTGTGCCATTGTTTTGGGATTGTGTCTTTGATTTCATAAACCATGTTTAGATTGTTATAGGTCATTTGATTGCCATTATATGTCATTGCCTGGATTTTATTTATCTCATTTCTTTTACGTATGTCTGTTTTGTACTAACCTTTTATGCAGGGGCTGAGGTAAGGTCTTTGAGGGGGTGGATACGTATCCATGTCCACTCTCATTCTTTCTTTCTCTCGTCTTTTCTTTTCTTTAGGCTTAGGTTGCCGTCAAACCTCACTAACCGTAGGTCACTCATGCATGATAACATTAGGACTCTTAGTTTCCCTTTAGAGTTTCCTTTGTGTCTTCTCTCTTCTCATCTCAAAACTTCTTGAAAACACTTAATAAGGATAAAGTGTATTGCGCACGAGCCTTAGGCGTGTGGAATGAGAAATGAGGGGCTTCCTCTCATCTTTCTAGAGTGCTTAGCGAGCGTCCTGTCTTGGGACGATGCGTTAAGTATTCGCCCCCGTGCCCTGGACTTTGGTGCAATGCAAGTTATGAACTAATTCAAATCACTTCTGTCCTAAAAAATACAAACAAACTTCAAACCTTTTTGTCCTTCGGGATTGTCAAACTAAAGGCTATTTTCAAAAAGGGCACGTTACCTTCCGTCTAAGTCGAAAACAGGCATCGACCCTAACTACCGGACGCTGACTTAACGTTGCTCATAAAAAACACTAAAAGAGCTTGGTCCGAACTACGTTGACTCTGAATTTCCCATTGCACAAAGGGAGTACGTAGGCCTAGGACGTCGACGTCCTACCGAGTCTATCTTAGTTGTTTCCCCCCATCTTAGCACAGCCATAGATGATAGGATAACTCACCCTTAGAATAGACAACAAGCGTGGATCCCATCGAGTACGATGGACGCGTGGGGTGCTAGCACCTTCCCCTCGCGTAACCGACTCCCGAACCCAGGTTATGGTTGCGATGACCATTCCTTTCCCTCTTCCTCAGGTTTATGCGGTGTTCCCTTTCCCTCTCTTGGGATAAATTTACACGGCTGGCAACTCTGTTTTCCGCGCCACTCTCGCGTTTGTACCTGGATGAAAATCCTGGGAGCGACAGCTGGCGACTCTGCTGGGGAATTCTGGTTGACCTATGCTGGTCCATCCCTAAGCGAGTCAATCCTAGCGCTTGCTTGTCTTTGTTCCCTTTGGGTGTTTTTGTTTTTGTTTTGCTTTATTTGTTGTATTTTATTTTTACCGCATTTTCTGCATTGCATTTCATTTTTATTACTGTCATAATGGATATTGCTGTGTTGTGCTGGCTGTTTCTATTTTGCAGGCTGGGTTGTTCTGAGAGATAAGCCCAATACCCAGGCTTGAGTACACCCTAGGACTAGAGTGGAAAGTAGTGGGACCTACGTGCCCGCTTGGTACGTTTGTGTGTTCACGAAATTCACAACCAGACGAGGCTATCTTGGGACGCATTCTAACGTGTGTGTCTTGCGCATATTAGGGTGTTGATCTAGAGAGCTGTCGACTCTGGTGATCGATCATCGAGGACCTTAGTGGAAACATCTCTCTTTAGTGGTGACAGTGGCAGACCACATCCTGTGGCAAATCCATTCGCACCCGAGGGCCCACTTTGGAACTCACATAGGATGGCCCTTATCTTTTGAAGAGAATCAATGGAGGCACTCCTCGATTGACGATAGTACTGTACCCCGATGATGAATGTACTATTGTTTCTCGACCTCAGTGCCAGAAGCTGAGGACCTTCCGTTTTGGAGAATCAGTTGAGGCCTCCTCTATTGATGATGATGCCAAACTAGAAATGGTGAACGTATCATCATTTCTCGACCTGAGAGCCCGGGATACTGAACATCCTAGTACCCACACGTGAGAGGGGACGGGTGTTTGCAGGTTTGCAGGTAACCGAAACCTTCAACCTACCCTGTTTTTCTGGATTTCTCATCAATGTTTGATTATCTGGGTTACTGGTTATCTCAGTGGTTCGGTATTTTGGAATTCTGATTTTCTGGGTTGTGGTTCTCGTTCAGCTAACAGTACAGCACATCCAGCAGTGTTGCCTTGATCCCATGTTTGCATGAGCATATCATTTTTCTTGCTTTCTGACATGTTTGACATTTTTCAGGGCTTGCATCTTACTCTTGATTCTGGTTTTCTGAGGTTACCTTGGCATGGATGTCCAGAGAAAGAAGATTGTTGCCTATTCATTCCCAGATCCGACCTTGACGTTGATTCACAAGCTAATTAATATGGCTGGTCCCGGAGTTCGTACAGAGTTCAGTGGAGGGTATGGGAGACTTTTGAAGTTTGTCTACAATATCTCCAAGTATGAGAAGGATGCCATTCATACACTTCTTCAATTTTACGATCCGTCTTTGCGTTGCTTCACTTTCCCAGACTACATCTTGGCCCCAACGTTGGAGGAGTTCTCATTTATTTTGGGAATCCCCATCAAGCATGACATGGTATTCTTTTCTGAAGAACACTCCAGAATAAAGGAAATGGCTATTGCTCTTCATATTGGTGAATCCGTTCTGAGCAGTAATGTTAAGGAAAAACAAGGAGCTAAGGGTTTCTTATTGAAGTTCTTGTTTGATCAAGCTTGCATACATGTTAAAGAGAAGAATTGGACTGCTTTCCAAGCTATTCTGGCTGTGTGCATCTATGGGATTGTCCTGTTTCCCAATGTTCCTGATCTGGTGGATATGCATGCTGTCAGAATCTTTATTTCAAAGAATCTTATACCTACCTTGCTAGGTGATGTGTATCACTCAGTCCACTACAAGAATGAAAATAGGCGGGGAAAAACCGTGAGTTGTTGTCCACCGCTCTTATCTACTTGGTTTCTGAGCCATCTCCCCGAAACTGGCGCCTTCGTTGATACGAAAGATTCTCTGAAGTGGTCAAAGAGGTTAATGGGCTTGACTGCCGACAACATTGTCTAGTTCAAGTGTGATTTGCTAGGAATATATATTATTTGCAAGTGCGGAGAATTCCCTAATGTACCCTTGATAGGGAGAAGAGGTGGAATTAACTATAATCCTTCCCTTGTTATCAGGCAGTTTGGTTATCCTTTGAAAGGTCCACCTGAAGAGCAAGATGTCAGAGAGTCCTTATTCTTCAATGGTACTGAGGATCAAGAGATGATAAGGAAGATTGTGAATGCTTGGAAGCAGGTGACCAAGAAGGGAAAAACTTCATTCGGGAAATGTAACAACCGGGGTTTCCCTTCCTATAAAGAGTGAATTAAGAAGAGAGCAGAAAAGGAGCTTCTTCCCTTCCCGGTAGAACCACCATCTTACCCCTTGCTGATTGAGCCTCCTACCACAGTTGAGATAGAGAAGTTTAACAAGTTGTGGGCTGAAAAGGAAAAGCCGCGAGAAGAAAACAGCGAGCTACAAAGGGAGATTTATCAGTTGAAACATGAGCGGGGTGAAGTTGTTCATATTGCCAAGTTGAAGACAGAGCTTCTTGCTGAAGCAGAAAAGGAGCTAGCTGACAAGGTCGCGACCAGACAAAGGATGAAACAAGCTTTAGATGGTATCAGTAAGGTTCTCGAGTCTAAGAAGGAGGAATTGGACAAGGCTTTGTTAAAAATTCACAGGTTCAATGCTCACCGAGAAACTGCAATGGCTGAGAATAAGCAAAAAGAAGACGGTTATCTAGCTCAGATTGATCAATTGAAGTCGCAGCTCAAGAAAAAGGACGCTGAAATCCTATCAGGGGTATTCCAGAGACAAGCAGTCAAGGGTCGACTCAATGAAGCCATAGCCTCCATAGAGGAACTGAAGGTCCAAGCTGAAGTGAAGAGATCTAGACATGAGGGACCTGGCATGGGTGGTGTTTCTGGAGAAGACGCTTGGGAGTTACATTGTTGATACTTGGAAGGGATCATGCATAGGAGAGACGTTCTCATTCAAGAGCTAATTCAGAGACCGAAGCATCCCGACACCAGAAAGTTGTTCAAGGAAATTCAAGACTGAAGCAGAAAGCATAAAGGATGGGGGGGATTGACACTTGTAGACTTTGATGATATGCCGCAGTTTTCTGTTTTCTTTCATTGTTTGGAGCACCGCCAGGCTTGTTGGTTGGGATCTATGATTATTGTGTTCAGACTTGTTATCTTGATTTGTGATTGTTGACAGTTGGTTTTCCTCTGGCTTTCTTAATATATGAGCAGAAGTTCCGTTCTATCTTATTGTTAAACTGGAATCAAGGGGTGGATCGCCCTGCGAATTTTTTAAACATGTTCATTTGCATTTGCATATTCATAATCATTTTGCATAATCATTCTGCATAACAAGTGTTTATCTCCGATATTCTTATCTTGTTCTAATACCAGGATTGCAGATCAGCACATTCATCGGTATTCTACCAGACAAAATCAGAAGAGATTCATGGATCAGCTACAAAATGAGATGACTGAGATGCGGACTCGCATAAATCAATTCATGGAATTAATGCAAGGTGTCGCTCAAGGCCAAGAGCAGTTGAGGACTCTCGTTCAGCCACTAATTGCAAGGGTTGATGAGGACGGTGTTATTCATACTGGTGTTACTGGTAATAATGTTCAGAATGGCCCTCCGGGCGGAAGTATTCCTGTTGCTGGTGTTGTGATTCCTCCGGGCGGAGGAGAAAATGTTGTGATTCCTACTGCAGTGGGGGGAGGTAACGGTGCTGGCGTAATTCATGGCCGTCAGTATGATGATGTTCAAGGTGATGCATTTTCTCTGCCAGGTGGGGATGCTGGCCCCTAGATTGACAATGATCAGAGGTTTTGGTTGATTGAGGAACAACTAAGGGGTGTTATGAATCAGGATGCTTTGGGTATGGATCTAGAGGATTTGGGGTTGGTTCCAGGCGTTGTTATTCCGCACAAGTTTCAGACTCCTACATTTGAGAAGTATAATGGTATGACTTGCCCAAGGACCCACGTGAGGGCATACGCGAGTAAAATGGTTGCGCATGCAAAGAATGAGAAGCTGATGATGCATTACTTCCAGGATAGCCTATCTGGGGCATCCCTGGAGTGGTACATGCAACTAGAGAGGAAGGATGTGCGTAGTTGGAGAGATCTGGCAGGGGCATTTATTAGACATTATTAATATAACACTGACATGGCTCCGAACATAACACAGCTGCAGAATTTGTCACAGAAGAACAATGAGAGTTTCAAGGAGTACGCCCAGAGGTGGCGTTAACTGGCAGCAAGGGTTCAGCCTCCCATGTTGGAGCGAGAAATGATAACTATGTTTATGGCCACCCTGCAGGGTCATTACTATGAAAAGCTGGTGCCGTGTATGACTGGAAAGTTTGCTTATTTGATCTTAGTAGGAGAGATGGTGGAAAGCGAAATTAAGGCGGGAAAAATATCAGGCGGTGATGGGTCCTCATCTGGAGGAAGTAAGAAGCCTTATGCCAGTGGTTACAAGAAGAGGGAAGGAGATACAAACTTTGTGTCATCATACCGTGGTAGAGAAGGACCTCGTCAGAACTTCAATCAGTAGGTGGCTTCTGTAACCATCCCAGCAGCACCTCAGCAGCCAGCAGTGTCTCAACAACAAAATCAGGCTCCTCGCCGATCGCAGCCTCTGAATAGGCGGGATAGGCATTTTGACACTCCACCTCTTCCCTACGCTCAGTTATTTAAGCACTTGTTAAAGCTACAGTTAATTCAGAAGAGAACATTGGCTCCACCTACTGGTAATCCACCTCCCGGCTATGACGCCAACGCCCACTGCGAGTTTCATTCTGGGGCACCCGGACATCATATTGAGAACTGTAAAGCTTTTAAGCATAAGGTTCAAGATTTGGTGAATTCCAAAGCCATCAATTTCTCCAATGATGTTCCAAATGTGAATCAAAACCCGATGCCAAATCACGGTGGGCCAGGGGTCAATGCTATTATTGAAGGCTGTGAGGACTTGAGTTTGATTTCAGATGTGAACGAAGTCCAAACTCCCTTGGGTGTGGTGAAGGAAAGACTGTTGAAGGGAGGGGTATTTCCAGGTTGTGATGAAGGTTGTGTAGGATGTGAGTCGCAGCCAGGCGGTTGTGATTTATTGAAAGCAGGTATTCAGAAAATGATCAGCGAAGGGGTATTACAGTTTGACAGAGGATGTAAGCAGAGTAATGTTACTGACAGGGAGATTGATGTTGCCACGATAACAATTCCATTCAAGATATTAACTATATCAGTGCCGGCGAGACCAGCGCCGGTCACTATAACTATTCCTGGACCAGTCCCGTATGAGAGTACCAAGGCCATCCCATGGAATTATGGGGCCGAGGTCTTTGTTAATGGTAAGAAGCAGGAGTTGGAAGAGACATCAGTTGTGAATACAGGGGTTGAAAACCTTGTTGAAGCAGGGGCTATCACTAGGAGTGGTAGAGTCTTTATTCCGTCCGAGGATCAAGCTGGCAGTTCAAGACAAGACAAAGGTAAACAGATGATGGACGAGTCTGCACAGAGGCAGGAAGCAAATAATTCTATGACGAAGCAGGTTGGGGATACCTTCTTAGAAGACATAGAAGAGTTTATGAGGCTGATCAGAAAAAGTGATTACAAGATTGTTGATCAACTTCACCAAAATCAATCGAAGATTTCCATTTTATCCTTACTGTTGTGCTCTGAGGCACACCGAAATGCATTGCTGAAGGTTTTGAATATGGCTTATGTACCGCAGGAAATATCTGTCAACCAGTTAGAAGGGGTTGTGGCTCATGTGAATGCGGGTAATGGTTTGGGTTTCACCGATTTAGATCTGACTCCGGCTGGGAGGAATCACAACAACGCTCTGTATATTTTAATGGAATGCCATGGTTCTTTAATGTCGCATGTGTTAGTTGACACTAGGTCGTCTTTGAATGTGTTACCGAAGAAGGCTTTGATGAAGTTGGATACTCGTGGGTTAATTTGTACACCAAGTGACTTGGTGGTACATGCTTTTGATGGCTCCAAGAGGTCGGTTTTTGGAGAGTTAGTTCTGCCAATCAAGGTGGGTCATGAGATTTTCAACACCACCTTTTACATAATGGATATTCAGCCTGCCTACAGTTGTTTGTTGGGTCGCCCTTGGATCCATGGTGCTGGGGCAGTAACTTCTACGCTGCACCAAAAGTTGAAGTATATGGTGGATGGCCACGTTGTGACTGTTTGTGGTGAAGAAGATATCATGGTGAGTCACTTATCGAGCTTCAAGTATGTAGAGGTAGATGGTGAGATATAGGAAACTTTGTGCCAAGCCTTTGAAGCTGTGAAGATTCTCGAGGAACCCCCAAAGGCAGTCAGTCAGCCTGAGGTGGTTGCCCAACCTGAAGTTGTCGGACAACCAGAAGTTCCAATGTCCTCTTTCAAAGAGGCACGCACTATAGTTGAAGCTGGTGGTTCTCAGAAGTGGGGCAGTGTCATTGATGTTCAAAGAAAACAAGATACTCATGGACTGGGTTACAAGCCACCTAGGCGTCCTGAAGAGCCTCCCAAGTTCTATGGTCCAGTCCGTTTCACCAGTACCGGTGTTTTCTTCGACAGAGTCAATGCTATTGAGGATGAAGGAGATAGTGACTGTGACATGGATGAGTGGATCCGTCCCTGCACCCCTGGTCAGAGTTTGGGCAACTGGTCCTCCGAGAAAGTCATCCAAGTGACACGCCCAGAGTAATTTAGTTTTGTTTTCTGTTATGTTGAATCCTACGCTCTGCCCAAGACGTAGTGATATTTATTTGTAGGGCTTGGATGTTTTATTTGCTATTTTTATCATCAATAAAGGACGTTTTTTCATTCAAATATTTTGATCCCTGTCTTTCTGTTTTTACTTTTTACATTAACCCACATCAAAATGGCAATGTGTTTCTTGTTTGTTGCACTCATAATAAACATAAAACATCCATCATGCAGGTTCCTTTGTTCAGATTCCACCCATCATGACTTAGCTATGGCTCGATATGACTTCGACAATCCCATCTATCAAGCCGAAGAAGAGACTAACGAAGACTGTGACTTACCAGAAGAATTAGCTAGGATACTGAAACAAGAGGAAAAGGTTATTCTACCTCATCAGGAGGAGGTTGAGACTGTTAATCTGGGAACCGAGGATGTTAAACGAGAAGTAAAGGTTGGGGCTATTTTGGAAGACACCGTTAAAGGAAGATTGGTTGAGTTACTTCGAGAGTATGTGGATATCTTCGCCTGGTCTTACCAAGACATGCTTGGGCTTGACACTGACATTGTTTCACACAGACTGCCGCTTAAAGAGGGTTGTACTCCAGTCAAGCAGAAACTAAGAAGGACGAAACCAGATATGGCTGTCAAGATCAAGGAAGAGGTTCAGAAACAGTTAGACGCCATATTTCTCGCTGTGACAAATTATCCTCCGTGGGTTGCTAATATTGTACCTGTACCTAAGAAGGATGGGAAGGTCAGGATGTGTGTTGATTACCGAGATTTGAACAGGCGAGCCCGAAGGATGATTTCCCGCTCCCCCACATTGACGTGTTGGTAGACAATACTGCTCAATATTCTGTGTTTTCCTTCAGGGATGGCTTCTCTGGGTATAACCAAATCAAAATGGCCCCAGAGGACATGGAGAAGACTACGTTCATAACACCGTGGGTAAATGCTGGGGCAACCTATCAGCGGGCAATGGTGACTCTCTTTCATGATATGATTCACAAGGAGATTGAAGTCTATGTTGATGACATGATTGCGAAGTCACAAACAGAGGAAGAACACTTGGTAAACCTCCAGAAGCTGTTTGAAAGGTTGAGGAAGTTCAGATTGAGATTGAATCCGAACAAGTGCACTTTCAGCGTGAGGTCTGGTAAATTGCTGGGATTCATTGTTAGTGAAAGAGGTATCAAGGTTGATCCTGTAAAAATAAGAGCCATACAAGAGATGCCTGAGCCAAGGACAGAGAAAGAGGTTCGTGGTTTCTTGGGGAGGTTGAATTACATTGCTAGGTCCATCTCTCATCTGACAGCCACGTGTGAGCCAATTTTCAAGTTGTTGAGAAAGGATCAAGAGGTCAGGTGGAATGAAAATTGTCGAGAGGCGTTTGAAAGGATAAAGACGTATTTGCAGGAACCTCCAGTCCTTATGCCACCGGTGTCTGGGAGACCGTTGATTATGTACCTTACAGTTCTTGAGAATTCGATGGGTTGTGTGCTTGGTCAACACGACGAGACAGGTAGGAATGAGCACGCCATTTACTACCTGAGTAAGAAGTTCACTGATTGCGAATCAAGATACTCTATGTTGGAAAAGACATGTTGTACGCTCGCTTGGGCAGCCAAGCGCTTGAGGCAGTATATGTTAAACCACACAACCTTGTTGATTTCAAAGATGGATCCGATTAAGTACGTGTTTGAGAAGCAAGCACTTTCTGGAAGGATAGCCCGTTGGCAGATGGTTTTGACAGAGTACGATATTCAGTATGTTTCCCAGAAGGCCATTAAGGGAAGCGTTCTGTCGGAATACCTTGCTGAACAGCCGGTCGAGGATTATTAGCCAATGAAGTTTGAGTTTCCAGACGAGCATGTTATGTTTCTGAAAATGAAAGATTGTGAAGTGCCTCTGCCTGACGAAGGACCTGAGATTGGGTCTCAGTGGAAGATGATTTTTGATGGAGCTGTCAACTCATATGGTAATGGAATTGGGGCAATCATTACAACCCCAAAGGGTTCTCATATACCTTTCACTGCCCGGTTAGCATTCGTGTGTACCAACAACGAGGCGGAGTATGAAGCATGCATCATGGGGTTAGAAGAAGCAATTGATTTGAGAATTAAGAACCTCGATGTCTATGGTGATTCTGCGTTGGTAGTTAATCAGGTTACAGAAGAATGGGAGACTCGTCAGGCGAATTTGGTGCCTTATAACAACTATGCCAGAAGGTTGTTACCGTTCTTTGACAGGGTGGATTTTCATTATGTGCACCGAGCTGAGAATCAGATGGCTGATGCGTTAGCAACATTGGCATCCATGTATAAGGTGAACCGTTGGAATGAAACACCTTCGATTAGGATCATGCGTCTGGAGAGACCAGCTTTTGTGTTTGCAATTGAAGATGTGTCAGATGGCAAACCGTGGTATCATGATATTAAGGTTTTTCTGAAAAGACAGGAGTATCTAGAGGGTGCCTCCACCAAAGATAAGAAGACTCTGAGGAGGTTGGCAGGAAATTTCTTTCTGAACAAGGATGATGTGTTATATAAGAGGAACTTCGATATGGTCTTGCTACGTTGTGTTGATGAACATGAGGCAAGTTTGTTGATGGAGGAAGTTCACGAAGGCTCTTTTGGTACTCATTCCAGTGGACACGCCATGGCTAGAAAGTTGTTGAGGGCAGGATATTATTGGATGACTATGGAGTGTGATTGTTTCAAGTACGCCCGAAAGTGCCATAAATGCCAGATTTATGCAGACAAGATGCATGTACCGCCTACGCCTCTAAATGTGTTGTCATCTCCTTGGCCTTTTGCAATGTGGGGCATAGATATGATTGGGAAGATTGAGCCCACTGCTTCCAATGGGCATCGTTTCATTTTGGTTGCCATTGACTATTTCACAAAGTGGGTGGAAGCAGCCTCGTACGCCAACGTCACCAAGCAAGTGGTAGCCCGGTTTATAAAGAAGGATATCATCTGTCGTTATGGGGTCCCGGAGATAATCATTAGTGATAATGGCTCGAATTTGAACAACAAGATGATGAAGAAACTATGTCAGAGTTTCAAGATCGAGCATCATAATTCCTCTCCATATCCTCCGAAGATGAATGGCGTTGTTGAGGCAGCGAATAAGAATATCAAGAAGATTGTGTAGAAAATGGTGGTAACATATAAAGACTGACATGAGATGCTACCTTATGCCCTACATGGTTATCGTACTTCGGTGCGTACGTCAACTGGGGCAACCCCTTTCTCATTGGTATATGGTATGGAAGCAGTGCTACCCTTAGAGGTCGAGATTCCGTCTTTGAGAATTCTGGCAGATGTGATGCTTGATGAAGCTGAATGGGTGTGCTCCAGATTGGATTAGTTGAACCTTATTGAGGAAAAGAGATTGGCAGCCATCGCACATGGCCGGTTGTATCAGAGTAGGATGAAGCACACCTTTGACCAGAAAGTGCGTCCTCGGAGTTTTCAGACAGGTGAATTGGTTTTGAAAAGGATCATTCCTCCTCAGACAGATCACAGGGGCAAATGGACTCCAAACTACGAGGGGCCGTATGTAGTCAGAAAGGTTTTCTCTGGTGGAGCTTTACTACTTTCAACTATGGATGGCGAAGATTTTACATCCCCTGTGAACGCAGATATAGTAAAAAAATACTTCGCATAAAAGAGACCCGCTGGACATAAAAAGAAAGTCCAGGAAAAAAAGGGGCATCCCGGCGAACCATAAAAAGGAGAAGGTTCGGGCAAAAGTTAGGGATAAAATGTAAAAAGGAACGTGTAAACCCGCAATGTTGAAAACCTGAAAAGGGGACTTTGGTAAAAATGGGTATCCCGATGGATTAATAACCCGAAAAGGGAGATCCAGGAAAAAGTTAGGGATCTATAAGCGAAAGGCTACGGTCTGCGTTCAATCTTCGAAGGTCAAGACATTTGTGGATAAGCAAGACATATGGGTCATAGCTGAGTCGAATCATGGTGGATATCTGTTCCCACATTGCCGACATGTGTATTTTCTTTTCGCTTTTGCGCAATTACCTCTTTTTAGGAATTGCTTCCTATTGTAAATGCCTATTTACAGGTCACTTTTCTCAATAAAATATTCATTTCACTCAAAGAGCTTTCCGTTGTTTGTTTTACTTTTACTGTTTTGTTTGCAAAAAACGTCCGATATTTTTGATAAACATTGCATATAAAACTTCGAGCTTTGCGAAGCATAATGAAAAGCAGTAGAAATTACTTAGGCATTAACGGTGGTAGTCAGGTTGTGGCATATTCTTTTGTTGTTATTTGACTTGCAGGTCAACAGGATTGTATTTCCCCAGCAGTTGGCTCTCCCCAGCATTGAGATTGCACTTTCCTCAGCAGAGCAGACCTTCTCTAGCAGGAGACCTGGGAAGTATTTTCTCCGGATCAAGACGTTATCTCCCCACAGAATCTGGGTGTTCACCTTCCCCATCTAGTCAAGAAGCGTGCTTTCACCAACGATGTCATATTCTAGTCCCCAGCAAGGTGGGAGTAAAGTCATTCTCTCCACCAGCAGGCTAAGTTCAGCAGTATCCTCAAGCAGGATGGTATTATGGACTGTTTCCCCCAAGCAGGATGATATTATGGGCTGGCATCCCCCAGCAGGTCCCGAGCCCAATTGGATATTAGCAATCTTCAGTAACAGACTTCTGGTTCCGTTATTGGCGTTCATTCTCAACTCCCCCCAGCAGAGGAGAAATCTCAGGTTTTGGATGTTACCTTCAGTGAAAGACAGGTGTGGCCCCCGGTAGTTCTTTCGGGATTTCATCCCCAGCAGAAGTTGTTGATCCGAAGAGTCGATCATTATGACCCTTCTCAGCAGAGTTCCCGGATTCAGAGGACAATTTATTTTTGTCATCCCCAGCTGGATTGGTCTTTTCTCTCCGACATTTATTTTGCTGGAGGGACCCTTTTTGCATATCATAAGCATTTGCATTGCATCCTCAAACGCGTAGCATTTCCATTTCGTATGGAGCATTACGCCACTATTCAAACATTTGCGTTCGAAGCATAAGCCAGGTTTGGTACTTTCTTTGCCAGTTCTCTTTCCCAGCAGAGATGGCATAACTCGGGAGATTTTGGAGGGAAGCGTTCCTCATAGTTGTGCTCCCCGGCAGAGTTTTTTTATTTAGGCTTCTCCTTTCCCCAACGAAGTCATCTTATCTGTGGACCGTGAGTCCGTTAGAAGTTTGCCTTGGTTTGGCCTTTCTCTTTAGTGAAATCCAGTTCTCGCCTGGTATTCAGTTCTTGCTTGACATATTTTGCTGGCCAGGTTCCCTTTATCAGCAGGGATGGCATTTATTTTGCTAGTTCTCTTTATCAGCAGAGATAGCAATCCTTTGGATATTTTCTTCGTCAGTTCCCTTTATCAGCAGGGATGGCATTTACGATGCTAGTTCTCTTTATCAGCAGAGATAACAATCTTTTGGATATTTTCTTTCGTCAGTTCCCTTCATCAGCAGGGATGGCATTTGTTTTGCTAGTTCTCTTTATCAGCAGAGATAGCAATCTTTTGAAGATTTTCTTCGTCAGTTCCCTTTATCAGCAGGGATGGCATTTGTTTTGCTAGTTCTCTTTATCAGCAGAGATAGCAATCTTTTGAAGATTTTCTTCGCCAGTTCCCTTTATCAGCAGGGATGACATTTATTTTGCTAGTTCTCTTTATCAGTAGAGATAGCAATCTTTTGAATATTTTCTTCGTCAATTCCCTTTATCAGCAGGGATGGCATTTGTTTTGCTAGTTCTCTTTATCAGCAGAGATAGCAATCCTTTGAAGATTTTTCGTCGGTTCCCTTTATCAGCAGGGATGGCATTCATTTTTATAGTTCTCTTTGTCAGCAGTGATATCAATCTTTCGAAGATTTATTTTGTCAATTCTCTTTATCAGCAGAGATGACATAACCTGGGAGAGTTTGTTTCACTTTATACCCAGCATGCCTGGCACTCATCCATGTTGTGACAGTACAACATTTATGGCTAATTCTCTAGTGGAGGATTGCAAATTTCTGGGTTCTTTGGTATTCAATCTCCATGCATCCTGATTGTCTGAAAGCCGCCGTTATCATACCCTCAGGACCAAGTTGATTGAATAAGGGCAGCTGTAGCACCCCAAAATTTGCCCTCCTTACTTTAGTACTAACTGGCTGATGTTTCATTTCATTTTGCATTATCATGTGTGCATATCATTGGTTCTTAGCATGGGGTCAAGGTGCCTGAGGCAAGTTCAAGAGGAGAAGATGTTCTTCAAAGGGTCAAGCAAGAGAGTTCAAGTGGATCACTCTCTCCTAACCAGTGCAGAAATTAGGGTTTTGAGATTCTTGGGTTTAGTGCTCCAATGGGCAAGCTCCTTGGCTTTTTATCATCACCAAATGGCATATCTTATCTTTGTTGGAGAGGATACACATTATATTCAGAGGAATTTAGATTTGGAGACTGTGCTATTTCCTCCTAGATTGAGGGTACCAAAATTAGGGTTTGCTATAAAGTCAGTTTATTTGTGATTTTTTGGGCAAGACTTGATTCCATGGTATTCCTTGGGTTCCTAAGTATCTAGGAATGGAAGATTGTCCATCAGTTTGGTTCAGGAGGAGTTCAATTGGCCAATGGATTGGGAATCAAGTGAATTGGGTAAAAGTCAACAGTGAGAGGGGAAGTCAACTGTGGAATTCTGAGGTTCTCTCCAAGGTTTTCAAGGTCTCACATCCTCATATGGTCATCAAGATTCAAATTTCATACCATTTATCAAGAATAAATGGTTGATACAAAAGTTACTAAATATGGAAATGACCTATAATTTGAAAGTTTCCTTTTTGGGCAAGTTCTTACACTACATTCAACTTGACTTTTCACCATCAAGAAAGCTTCAAATGAATTTTCCTCAAACATGAAAGTTGAAGATCTTTTTCTCCCCTTTCCAACAAGTACTAGTGGATCTCCATATCACTTATGAAACTCAAGTTATGATCAAAAGAAGGCAAAGTGGTTTTTAGGGTTCCATTTTCACAACTTTTGCATTTTGGGACATAGTGACCTATAATTAATTCCATTGCTTCAAGGCACATTCTAACATCAAAGAACAATCCCTAAGGAGCATTTTTGGCCTTTAAATCAAGAAGTTTCATGGTTTATTCATCACTTATTCTCCATTATGCAAAATTGCCAAATTATCTAAAACTCATGAACCAAGGCATCTCAAGGCCCAAATCAAATTTAGGTGTAATTAGCAATTGGAAATTAAGTGATCCACCATAGAATGTTTGGATATACATGCATGGAGGAGGGTGTATTTCACATTATTCAATTTTCTAAAATCATCCAAAACTCATTAAACAAAGAATTACCAAGGCCCAAGTGATCATCTGTGGTTTAACCTAGCCTATTTAAACTTACTCATGCTAGGGTTGAAGAGGATTACACGTGATTTGGAGGAGAAAAGAAGCCCGAACCCTAAAACTTGGATCATTCGTATCTCTCAATCCACAAGAGCTTTTCCAGAAATTCTTTCACCATCAGAACCCTTGGGATCCCTAGAACACAAACCAACCATCACTTGAAGCTAAGAGCAAGGGTATAGGTTGCACAATCTCAGGTTAGTGGTTTTTTTCATGATCATAAAACTCCTCTCTTTGATGCGCATAATGGTGTGTGATGTTCACTGATCACTCTGATCTATTTTGTTTGAAGTTTGGACGTATGATTTGCGTGTAATGTTTATTTAAAGTTTTGGACCCACACTTTTCTTCATTCGATTTGCTCTTTGTGTTGATTTTTTGTGAAAAATAATAGGATATTCATGATCCTGGTGAAAATATGGACAAAATGGTGTATTCGTTTGCGTTTTCTGGGTTTTTTTTGAGTTGCAGGTGGCCGTGGGTGGCGGCCGGAGCTAGGGCTCCGGCGACTGGTGTGAGCTCCGGCGAGGCTAGGGTTCCAAGGAAGGAGATGCAATCTGACCGTCCGTTTGCTTCATCGTGCGGTCCTCACGTTGCCACATTTTTTTATTTTTAGTTTTTATTTTAATGGTTACATGTTTATTACCTCATGATTCTTACTGTGTGCCTCCAAATCATTGCCTCTCATCTCAAGTACTTTTCATTTTATGACCTAATCCTGGGCATTGGATGAATCATGTGGCCACAATAATGCCAACGAATTAAAATGGCATGTGCTTCTCACGTGGCTGATGTATGGTGCTCTGATTAAGCACAAGGCTGCTCCCTTCTAGGTGGATTAAGCCTTAAGATCGCCAGTGTCACCAAATTAGGGTTTTGGTCGACCAGGGCCTCCAGATGGAAATTTTCCTCTGGGCATGAGCCAATGATTCAAAGCATAACCTAATATGCTCCATGGAACCTCATGGACCCAATCATCAAGTCAATTTTGCTTCAGGGGATGCACTCATAAAAAATCAGGAATTAGGGTTTCTTGACCTAATTCACCCCTAAGTTGACTTTTGGGACAAATCATGAGCCAAGACCTCAAGACATGATTTGAGGGTCTTTATTACACCACATTGATCCATTTTCAATAATGGATTAATCCAAGAAGCTTGGGCAACAAGTTTCAATCTCATCTGAACCACCGTTAGGGTTTCGCGGGAAAAGTCAACTGTAGCTTTGACTTTTGACCAGGACATGCTCCTAAACCCTAGGACATGATCCAATACACCCTATGACACCTATGAAATCAATCCATCAAGTTTGATTTAGGTTAAGGACTTGATTTCTTAGAGGATCGCACAGTTTGGATTTCATCTGACAAAAAGTCAACTGTGCATAAAAGTCAACTTTGACTTTTTGAGATTTTTCACAACTATGGTTCTTTGACCCTAAAATGATGTTAATGTGTGATTGGAATCATCATTCATCAAGAAAATTCAAGAGAAGTTGGATAACTTGTAAAAGGGGTAACCATAAAAAACTTAGAAATTTTCTAAGTTATGAAATAAAGTGGCTAGGGTACCAACTTTGGAGGATCATAACTCCTAAACCACAAGGCCATTTTTCCCCATCCAAAGTTGGATTTGTAGCTCTCATTACCCTCTACAAAAGCTTCAACTACACCTCATTCTAATTCATCATGGATTTTGAGTTATAGAATGATCAAAATCACAACAAGTGAAAATGTCACTTTTTCCAACACTTAGTGAAATTTTCACTATGTCAGAATCTGCCTTCACTTTTTTCCAAATGTAGGGGGATTTTTCACTTGGATCCAAAAGTTATAAAAACCAACTATGATCAAACAGTTGTTGTATCATATGAGGGTTTTCCAAAATGGCCAAGAACTCCATCAAATTCCACTTGAGCCATGAGATATGACAATGGCAATATGCCTTGCTGAAAACTGTCAAGGCAAGGCAGATTTGTACATTTTGCTCGATTTGCCCAAATTTTGCAAAGGGCAAGCAACTCTATCCATCTAAACACCTCAAGGGGGGACCAAGGAGGAACCAACTCTGATCCCAAGCCTCCCAAGTCTTTGGAACCAAAAATAACATGCTAAACGTAGAAATCCCTAAAGAGGGGACAAAAGTCTAATTTTGTTTTGGAGCATTCAATGGATGAACCAAGGTGGCATAGACTGAGCCATTTCCAACTGAATTCAGTCAAGACTTATCCAAGACCAAGGGAACCAGCAGCCTGTGCCCTAACCTCTAGTCAATGGCTAGAGGAAACTTGGATTCTCATTGCTCAACATTGGCCAAACCTATGCAGAAGTTGCCATTCACTATTCCTTGCAAACCAAACTTGCTCTACTATAAATAGAGCTCATTTTTGATCAATTTGAGTACACCAAAGCCATTAAACAGATGCTTTCCTCAAAATCTCTTCTTTCACTCCAAATTTGCCTTCCAAAGCAAGTCACTATCGGGTTTTGAGTTTGAGAACTATTCCAATCAAACCAATCACACACACACACACCTCATAAAAATCATATAGAAGTGATCCAAACACTCACATAACATCTGGAACATCAAAATCACAAAATCACCAGCCAATTGCTCAAGCCTTTGACAGATTTGCAGTTGGGGTATGTAATACCCCAAAATTTTCCCTCTCATTTCTTCATATCATTTAGCATGAGCTTTCATTTCATTGCATTGCATTCAAGCATAGAAAGATAACCATAAAGCATTGCATTGCATCTTGCACAAGGGCATGTGATCAGTTGTTCTTCAAAGGTGTGGATCATCCAAAGCTAAAGAATAAGAGCCAAGGGTCTCCCACAAGCCTCAAGGGTCTATTACATCATATATCATCCCACTTGATCTCACAAGTCATTGAAAGAAAGGAAATCATCAAGAAGATTAAACAGTGCATCATCTCCTATACAAAATAGTCTAAAATGGGGATCTGACTCTCAAATGGGCAAGCTCTTTGAGTTTTTATCACCTCAAAATGGCATATCTCATCTTTGTTAGATAGGATATACATCATATTCAGAGGAATTTGGATTTGGAGGATGTGTTATTTCCTCCTAACCAGAGGGTACCAAGATTAGGGTTTTGGATTCAAGTGGTCTCCTGATGAAATTTTGATTCAAACTTGATCTCAATGTTTTCTACATGATATCAAGTGTCTAAGGATGGAATATTGGCCATTGATTCATTTCAGAAGAGGTTCAATTGATCAGTTGCTTGATAATCAAGAAATTGGGGAAAAAGTCAACTGTGCAGTGAAAAAAATCAACTCCTGACTTTCCAAGGTCAAATTCATGATATTCAAGTTATATATGGTCATTGTACAAGATTTGATCAAGGAATGATGGAGGAATCATGAAAATCAAGAAATCATAAAACTGCCAAAAATAGAAACTTTAGGGTTTCCAAAAATGGCAACTTTGGACTATTTTGCACCCTACTTTGAGGCCCTCTTTCTTCAAGATAAAAGCTCCAAACCTCAGGCCCAAGTTGAGCCAATTAAAGTTCATGTTCTAAGCTTCAAATCCATATAAAGAACTCTTCCATTGGATCAAAATTGAATGAGTTATGATTGATCAAAGTTTGGTAAAACTAGGTCAAAAACCAAGTCATGACCAAGCATGACCATGCCCATGCGCCATAATTTTGACAAACACCTGGTGTGCCAAAAGTCAAAGCATTTTTGTACATCAAGGAAGCTTTAAATAGAAAACTTTCCAACATCAAAGTTGTTCCTTTCCATGCCCTCTTCAATGTTCATGTTGGACAAATTTTCATTTGAGCAAGTTATGAGATAGTTATGATGGTCCCAAGTTAGGGTGATCATGCTGAATTCCATGCACCACATTGCCATGCCATGACTTATCTTGCCACGCCATTCAACCAGTTTCAAAACTTGATGCTCTAAACCATTTTTCATCAATTTCCAAACCTCATTTCAATCCAAAACCAACACTAATCTTGTTCTATTATGACCCTTCTTTCATTTGACACCAAAACCATGCAATATCATCCACCATACATAGAGGAATTCATCACTAAAAATCCTTGTTTTAATCGATGTCAAGCTGCTACAAAATCAGAAAAATGATATTGTTGTTGTTGTTAGTTCACACCAGCCCCACGCATGCTTCAACATCATTCTCCACTTTGCCATTTTAGAACCAACATGACCTTAAAAGCACGTGCTATCCATGCTACTTCATACATGAAAATGGAAATTAAAAAACTTGTGCAGTAAGCTTGTGCTACATCAGTGATCTCATCATCGCCTTTCACTTCATCACCACCATAACACCATAAATCTAAACCTCACCATAGCAAAACCCTTTACCACTCGCCCCTAACTAACTTGACTCAGTTAGTTAGGGTGCACTCACTTAACTTCACCTAGTTAACTCACTTAACCATGAGTTAACAGAATTAACCCAACATATAAATCACATTTCACTCACAATCTCAACTTCAACAATCTTTTTCTCACTTTTCTCTCTACTCTCTCTCTGATTTCACACGACCTCAACAATCTTTTTTCTACATTTCACCTTCATCATCTTCAATATTTCATTGCTGATCAAGAACAAAGGAGAAGAAGTTCCATTGTCTAAGCATAACATCATCACAGTTGGAATTCTTTGTTGTTCTCAAGATCTCCACATCAAGTAGCATTTATTTTGCTAGATTTGAAGATCTAGAAGCTCAGGATCTCAAGCTTTTCTCTGGTTTTCTCAACCACTCCAAGTTCTGCAAGTTTCAGGTGCCACAATTTCCAAACCTCTCTTGCATGATTTCTTATTTATTTTGCTATTTTGGTGTTGATTCAAAGCTTATTAGAAGTTGTGTGTGTCCTGGCTAGTTGATAGGCTCTTTAGGAGCTTAGGTGTGATTTTAGGGAAAAATGCATTGGTTCGGTTTGTTATGTACGTGCATGATCTATGAAAAATAATTACATATTCATGATGTACTTTTCTTCCTCTTCACTTTGGTATAAGAATTGTGGATTTCTGGACATGTGTGAGTTTGCAGGTGGTGGTTGCTCGCCGGAGAAGACGACCGGAGGTCCTTCTCCGGCCGGTGAGTTTGAATTTTAGGGTTTTACAAGTTTAAATGGCAACCGTTTGATCTCTTGCATCATTTGGTTGATATGTTGCTAACACATTAAAATCCTTTTATAACTTGAATGTTTGAGTGCATGTGTTCCATGATTATTATTGTGTGTCCTCAATATGATCCGTTCATCATGTATGTTTGATCCTATCAAGACTGATCCAATGGTTGGTATGTTGCCAACACATTAATGAAGCCATGTGCATCACGCGTGCAAATTATCTCAATCTGAGTGTTATTGTGTGTATGCGTGCATGATTATTTTGGTGTGCGTGCGTTGTGGATGGTTAGATGTGATTGCTTTAATGATTAATCTTGGTTGACCTGATCGTGTGGTTGTGATTGCATTTTATTCTTGACTGCATGCACACTAATCACATACAATCACGCTCATGTGGACTAGACTGATTAATTGATATTTGCACAGCCCTTGCTGGGCCCATGTGATTTTTTCAATGTGATATTTTACTTCTCTGCAGCCCCTGCTCTCTCTTTCTTTCTTTTAATTTCTTTTTATACTTGTTTCATAATTGATTTTTAAAAATACCAAAACATCATGAAAAATTCTACAAAAATTCATGTGATATTTTAACATGTTTAAATAATTTTCTATTTTTTTTTAATTTTGATTTTGTGAATATTTGCATATCCTTCCTTAATTTTCTTTTATTTCTTTTGAAACTTGTTTCTATTTTCATATCTTCATTTCAAAGATTTATTTCTCATAGCTCCTTAAACATTTTTGCATCAATCTCTTCGTATCCATTCAGTAACATCCAAAAATTCATAAAAATATTTTTGTTTCATTTTTAGAACTTTCTTTTATTGCATTTAGGTCCCCCATCTTTTCACTTTGGTTCATGATTCATAAGTGACTATTGCTTGATTGTTTTAGGTCCTTCCTTTCTGAATTTTTATATAGGATTTTTATATGTGATTAGTCCCTGGTTGAGGTCATTTACATTCGAATTCCATAATTTTTGAATGCACTTTGACATATGTTTGTGTGCTTGTGTTTGAAAGAAGTTTTGCTTGAACTTTATGTGCCTTTCTTTAACCTTCATTGCATGAGGCATTTATGTCATTATTTGAGGTCTTTTGTTTGGGTTTAGGTAACATGTTTAGACTCTTAGAAGCTTTGTTTGATCATTTTTAAGTCCATTTGGCATGTGTTGATCCTTTTTTTTATATGATGCATCTTAAGAGACTTTTTGACCTATTTTTTCTTATGTCTTCATCTTATGCTTTTCATGTTTGGTTGTGTGCTTCTTATATGATCATATTATCATCTCATTAGAATTTTGATCCATGATTTGCTACTGACCTATCCATAAGCATTCATAATTGTATGCCATTTTGCATCTTTTGTATTTCTTTTCAAGTATGAGGCATTCATTATTTTATATGACTTCTTCTTACATGTTTGCTAAGTTGTATGGACTTGATTGCTATGTGCTTTTGCCATGATCATTTGTGCATCTTTAACATGTCATATCACTTCTGATTTTGATATTTGAGTTTATCTTGAGTCTTTTTTAGGTTTGAGTTATGCCTTAAGTAATCTCTTTCCATGTTTAATTCATATTCATATCTTCTCACTTCTTCTCCTTACCACTCCTAATGCTTGGATACTTGATTGCTTGCCTTATGTGACATTTGTACATCATGTTTACGCACATGTTTAGGTCATCCACATTCTGACTTTAACATTATTTGAAGCATTAATGCATGGTCACCTTGCATATCCACTCATTCTTCATCTATTTCTTCCATGATTCACTTCTTTGCTGTTTAAGATCTTTAATTGTGCATAGTTTGTTCTTGATTGATCAATTAACATTGGAGAACACCCTTAGAGCCTAGGTTCTGACCTTGATTGAGTTTCATCTCTTAGGATCTTTATCCCTTAATTCTTAACTTGTTTGTTCGCCACTTGTTATTCCTTTTCTTATTGCATTACTTGTAAATTGTTTTGAACAAACATTTTCATGTAGGTGCTAAAGGTAAGTAAGTGTGTGGGTATGCTTCCACACACACTCCTCTCCCTCATCTTATATTATTTCTTTTAAATTCAAATTGTGATTTTGATAAGCATAGACATGCTTTATTTGAATAACTTCTTCTTCACCCCTCTTTAAGACCAACTTAACTTCCATTTTGGAAGTTGCTTCTTTTGCTCTTCTTCTTCTTTCTTTTAGAAGTAGGTTTGTTAAACCACATTAACCATAGAATCTCCAAGCATGCTAATACTAGGGTGTGTCTTAGTCTCCCTTTTGTTTTCACCTGTTGCTCCCATTTGAGTCTCTTTCTCGTCTTTAAACAATAAAGCAAAAATACTTAATAAAGGTTAATGCATATTGCATGTGAGCCTTGTATGTGGGAAATGGAAGGAGGGGACCTTCTCTCCACCTTTCTAGAGTGTTTAGCATACGTCCTGTTAGGACGACCATGCGACGCATTCGATCCTATATCATAGACTTAAATGCAATACGTGTTACAAAAACACCAAAAAACAATCAAAACATTTCTTTCTAAAAGAATTCAAACGAACAATATTGTCTTTCCTTCGGGAATTTCTCTCCTCATCTCATTCACTCATTCCTTAAGGATGCGTCATTTCCGTTCTACCGCAAACAGGTAACGCCTAAGTCTTCCTACGGCGAGCTGCAACACCTAACTGCTGGGACGCGCACTCTGACGTTTCCACTAAAAAACACAAACAAAGTGACCCTCGTTGAGGGGAACTACGTCGCTCTGATTCTCATGTTCCCGATGAGATACGTAGGCAGTGGGGTAGGGCCCATTCGAGTACTTCTTTTATTTTCCCTACATTTGTTTCTCTTTCTCTCTCTCCTTTCCTTTTCCAGTTCTCCAGCTAGCAGTTCCTTTTCCAGTATCCTTTCCTTACACCCTTTGATCGAGATAAGCAAGCGTGGATCCCATCGGGTACGATGGACGCGTGGGGGTGCTAATACCTTCCCTTCGCGTAACCGACTCCCGAAACCAATTCTCTTGGTCGCAAGACCATGCTCTTTCCTTCCCTCAGGTTTATGCAGTGTTTCCTTTCCCTCTCTTGGGATAAATACACATTGCTGGCGACTCTGTTTCGGTGCCACTTTCGCGTTTGTACTAGGATGAAAATCCCGGGAGCGACAACTGGCGACTCTGCTGGGGATCGAACCTAGAATCTCTGGTTTCCTTAGCGAGTCAATCCTAGCGCTTGTCTGTTTTTCTTTCATTGGGTGTTTACTTCTTTGTTGTATTTACTGTTGTATTGTATTGCTATTTATTGTATTGCTGCTTTACTGTACTTTACTGTATTTATCGCATTTACTGTATTTCATATCATTATTGTGATGGACTGTGTTGTTGTTTTCTGTTTGGCGGGCAGGGTGTTCTGAGAGATAAGCCCACTACCCAGGCTTGAGTACACACATAGGTATAAGAGTGGATAGTCATGACGCTTGCGTGGTGGTGACCACGTATTGTTGTTCATGAGACCCACAACCAGACGAGGTTCTATCAGGAGCTTTTTGATACTGCATGTTATGCAGGCCAGTAGTTATTCTCTTGAGGAACTGTCGACTCTGGTGACTATTCCCGAGGACTCAGTTGCGGAACTCCTCCCGAGATGTGACAGTGGCAGACCACATTATGTGGCAAACCCATTGCACATTCTCGATCCGAGGACCCAATGCTGAGGACTCGCCATAGGATATCCTTTTTGAAAGAGAATCAGTGGAGGCACTCCTCGATTGGCGATAGTACTGTACCCCGAGGGATGAATGTACTATTGCTTCTCGACCTCAGTGCCAGAAGCTGAGGACCTTTCGTTTTGTGAATCAGTTGAGGCCTCCTCGATTGATAATGATCCCAAACCAGAAATGGTGAACGTATCATCTTTTCTCGACCTGAGAGCCCGGGATACTGAGGATCTTAGTACCCACATGTGAGAGGGGTGGGTTGTTTACAGGTTTGCAGGTAACCATAACCTCCTACATACCCGGTTTTCTAGTATTATTGCACAAAAGTAAAATTCATCCTATTGTATTCAGATGGATCTTTATCTATGGTTTTATATTGATCTCAGAACTACACTGACACCGTTCACAGTCCATCACAGACACTTGGCATCTTGATACCATGCCCTTTGCATTGCATTATCATATCCTAACATACATATTTATTCATTTCCAGGTGCATATTTTACCCCCGATTCCAGTCATCAGGTTATCACAAGGATGAATACCAAAGAGAAGAAGAATATTATCAGTTACAATTTCCTCACGCCTACTCTGGGCCCTATTATTGTCCTGAAAGGAATGGCGAGCCCTGAAGTGCGGGCAGCTTTCGAAGAAAAATATGGGTGGATCTTATCTTTTATGTACAATGTCAGTGACTACGAATACAGGGGTCTCCATACTTTGATGCAGTTCTACGACCCTCCGCTGCGGTGTTTTGTATTTCCAGATTATGTGTTGGTACCTACCTTGGAGGAATATTCCAACATGTTAGGGATTGCTATCAAGGAGGAGGCTCCTTTCTTTGGGTCTGTGGGTGATCTTGACTTTGGAAAAATGGCTGGTGCTCTTTATTTGAGCAAATCAGAGTTAGAAGCCAATATCTCCAACAAAGGAAAGATTTGTGGTTACAAGCTGGAGTATCTGATAAAGAAGGCTCAGGAGGCACCTAAAGGCGAGAAATAGGTTGTTTTTAATGCTTTGTTAGCCCTTTGTGTGTACGGCATTGTATTGTTTCCCAACGAGCCGGATTTTGTTGATACGGATGCCATACGGATATTCATGATAAAAAATCCGGTACCAACACTGTTGGGAGATCTTCACTACACCCTATATAATAGAAACGAAAATAAAAGAGGAGGGGTAATTCGTTGCTGTGCACCTTTGTTCTATAGGTGGTTTGCAAGTCGCTTACCACAATCAGGAGCTTTTGTGGATTCTAAAGATTCTCTAGAGTGGAGTCAACGCTTAATGGGATTAGTTGCCAAGGACATCATATGGGTAGATCATGGGCTGATTGGCAAGAATATTATCCACAGCTGTGGTGAGTTCCCTAATGTTCCACTGATAGGAAGAAAGGGAGGAATTAATTACAACCCTTCTTTGGCTATCCCGCAATTCGGGTACGCTATGACGGGTCCGCCCATTAAGAGAGATGTGGAGGAGTCCTTGTATTTTCATGCATCAGATGGTTGGGAAACAACCCAAAAAGTTTCTGAAAGCTGGGTTAGCGTACTGAAGAAAGGGAAAGTGGCTCTGGGCAAACCCAACAATCGGGCTTATCCAGCTTATGAAGAGTGGGTGAAGAAAAGGGTTGAAGATTTTCATTTTCCTTTTGGTAAGGCACCCCTTCTATATCCTGAGGGTAAGAAAGAAAGAAGTAATGCCACCGTGGAAGAAGTTGACCAGTTGCAAGCCTCGGTGAAAAAGCTTCAAGGGGAGAATTCTGAGCTGAATAGTCGTCTTCAAGAAGCACTATTAACCAACAAAAGATTGGAACAGAAAGCTCAAAACGCCAAACAAATTTTAGCAGCAAAAGAAAGGGATTTTGCAGAAAGAGCTCAACATTTCCCGAAGATTAGTAAGGGTGTCGATGCTGCTACTCAAGCTCATAAGAAGACCAAGCAGGCTTTAGCCCAAACTAAAGACATGTTAACCAAGCTTCAGCAAGCCTGGGACGAGGTCAGAATGGAGAATACAGAGTGGCGAGAGCAGTTAAAAGCCAAAGATAAGGAGCTGCTTAGAGCGTATGAACAACGCAGAAAGCATCGGGAAGACTTTGCAAAGAGCCAGGAGCAGCTGGAGAATGTTAATGATGAATTAAAGAGGTCCAAGACAAAGCTTGAAGATGCCATGGTGGAAATGGGAAGACTCAAGATGCAAGCTGGGGTGAAAAGGTTTAAGGAAATAAGTACTGATGAAGCTCTCTTGATGCACGCAGATTCATTAATCGAAGCTCTGAATAGGAGAGACATTTTGATCAAGGAGTTGATTGAAAAGCCGGGTCATCAACGCACTAGAATCCTTTTTGAATAAATCAAGCATTCTAGTGAGAAATTGAAACATTTGGAATTAGATGTTTGATCTTAATTTCCTGTCCTTTTAATGTAGTTTTGCTGATGTATTGCTGACTACCATCAGGCTTGTTGATGGAGTCATTTTCTTGATGGATTTCCCATTTACGAACTCATTGTAAAATGTTTCGGCACTTATTAGCTTTCTGTTTAGTGAATGGATTATTCAAAGGGGTTTCTTCGGCATCACGCTATTCACCAGCACATTATCATAGTGCAGTTCTTCACAATATTCTTCTCTCAATATTATGTGACTATCATTGAGATTCTTGTGATTAAGACTGGAATCAGGGTGTGAAATTCCCTAGGAGTGATAAACATGGCATTTGCATGGCATTTGCATTGCATATCATTTTGCATTCTGTTGCTTGCTTTTCAGGTGCTCGTTGCAGGGTCTCTAACCTTTATTCAGTTTCAGGCATTATAGCTGAGAATCACATTCACCGATATTCAACTCGAAGAAATCAAGCAAGGATTATGGATCAAATGCAAAATGATTTGGCTGAAATGAGGCACGCATGGACCAGTTCATGACTCTCATGACTGGTATGGCACAGACTCAAGAGAGATTGAGGCTTCTGGTCGAGCATCCAGAGGCCACGCCTAAAGGTAATCAGAATGACAACTCACACACAAGGGTCACTCCTCCTCCTATTGGCAATCCTCCTCCTGTTGGTAATCTAGGTAATGAAAATGGCAGAAATGTTGGTGGTGTTCAGGAAGACGTTCAGGAAGACCAATTCACCCTGTTGGATGCTGATATGGGTAATCCTGGTGATAGAAGGTATGATGAGTTGGCTGAGAAGATCCGGGCCATAGAGTACAAGAATTCTATGGGTATTGATGTTACTAGTTTGGGGCTGGTACCAGGAGTCAGAATTCCTCCAAAGTTCAAGCCACCCATTTTTGACAAATATCATGGCAATACGTGTCCCCAGACACATATCCAAGCTTATTTTGGGAGGATCTCAGCCCATACTGACGATGAGAAGTTATGGATGCATTACTTTCAAGACAGTCTGGCTGGGGCTTCTTTGACCTGGTATATGAAATTGAACAGAGCTGCTGTGAGATGTTGGAAAGATCTGGCAGAAGCATTCCTAAAGCAGTATCAGTACAATATCGACATGGCGCCCAACCGCACTCAACTGCAAGGGTTGTCACAGAATGCCAAGGAAAGTTTCAAGGAATATGCTCAAAGGTGGAGAGAGATGGCTGCACAGGTTCAACCTCCTTTGCTGGATAGAGAAATGGCAGATATGTTTATGGGCACCCTGCAAGGGGAATTTCTTGAAAGATTGGTTGCATGTCCATCAACCGGTTTTGCTGATATCGTGATTGCTGGAGAAAGGATAGAGAGTCTGTTGAAACTTAGGAAAATCCAAGATATAAATGGGGCTGGCTCTTCTGGAACGAAGAAACCATTTGCTAGTGGTCAGAAAAGAAGAGAAGGTGATACCAACGCTGTATATAGAGGACGAGGAAGAGGATGTTCTCAAGCGTATCACCAGGTAGGTGCAGTGACAATCCCAGCACCATCTGTTCAGCAACAACAACCACAACAGCAAGCTCAGCAGCAACAGCAGCAACCTCCTTTCCAACAGAGGTCTAGGCAGAGGGACCGTAAGATTGACCCTCTCCCTATGACTTATTCAGCGTTGTTACCTCAGTTACTCAATTTGAAGTTGGTTGAGCTTCGTACTATGAGACCTCCTGCCGCTGGCAACTTGCCACCAAATTTGGATGTTAACGCTCGCTGTGATTTCCACTCAGGTGCTCAGGGGCATACCACAGATAAGTGTTGGGCATTTCAGAACAAAGTGCAAGCCTTGATCGATGCCAAAGCAATCAATTTCTCGTTACCTCCTAATGTTCTCCAGAACCCCATGCCTGATCATGGTGTGGCAGATGTGCGTGCTATTGAAGACGGAAAGAGATTGAACTTGGTGGCAGACATCAGTCAGGTGAAGACTTCCTTGTTGGTTGTAAAAGATCGTTTGTTGAAGGGACAGGTGTTCCCGGGATGTGATCAAGATTGTTCTGAGGGTATGGGCCGAGAGAATGGCTGTGATAAATTGAGAATCGGTTTGCAGAGTCTGATTGACGAGGGCCGTCTACAGTTTGACCAGGCTGTGAAAGATACTGATGAGGTGTCAACTGTGACCATTTATTATACTCCCGCTGAGATTCAAGTGCCTGCAAGTACAGCTCCTGTAGCAAGTGTTGTACAAGAAAGATCCAGTCCTGTTACCATCACGGTGCCAGGACCAGTTCCGTTTACATCTACGAAAGCAATCCCATGGCACTATGGGGCAGACGTGTATTATGCAGGGAAAAAGCAGGAAGTCGGGACATCAGCCTGTTCAAATATTGATAATGTGGGTGGTGTAGGTGGCTTTACTAGGAGCAGAAGGTTGTTTGCTCCCCAAACTTTGCGAAGTGATAAAGAAGTTGAAGCTGCGGCAAAAACTAAAGGAAAACAGGTGGTTGAGAGTGTGTCTGTGCTTGAAATAGAGACAAAGATTACCTTTGACAATGAGGTGGAAGAGTTCATGAGGATAATAAAGAAAAGTGATTATAAGATTGTCGATCAACTGAACCAGACGCCCTCGAAATTCTCAATTTTTTCATTGTTGATGTGTTCTGACGCGCACCGGGAGGCTTTGTTGAAAGTGTTGAAGAGAGCATATGTTCCACACGAAATCACTGTTAATCAGCTTGAGGGTGTAATTTCTAACGTCAATGTTAGCCATGGATTGGGTTTCACAAGTAGGGATTTGACTTCTGAAGGAAGAAACCACAACAAAGCTTTGCACATTACAATGGAGTGCAGGGGTGCAGTGTTGTCTCACATATTGGTAGACACTGGTTCCTCACTCAATGTCTTGCCTAAGAAGGTGCTGATGAAGCTAGAAGTTGATGGTTTGATTTTAAGGCCAAGTGATTTGGTTGTCCGAGCGTTCGATGGGACGAGAAGATCTGTGTTTGGTGAAGTGGAACTACCCGTGCAAATTGGACCGCAAGTGTTCAAATCTACATTCCATGTGATGGATATACAGCCTGCGTATAGCTGTTTATTAGGCCGCCCATGGATTCATGCGGTCGGGGCTGTTAAATTAACCTTACACCAGAAGTTGAAATATGAGTTCGAGGGACAAGTTGTGACAGTGTGTGGTGAAGAAGACATTTTTGTTAGCCACTTGTCCACGTTCAAGTATGTTGAGATGGATGGGGAAATCCACGAAATGCTTTGCCAGTCATTTGAAGCGGTAAATATTGACAACGTGCCTGAATCTTCCCTTGCATCAGATAGAGCCGGTACATCTATTTCGTCCTATAAGCAAGCTATCGAGGTCGTCAGAGCAGGCAATGCCCAAGGCTGGGGCAAGCTGATAGAGACACCAATGAAGGAGGACAAGTTTGGTATTGGTTATCATCCATCTATGACTTCAGTTGCGGAGAATAGTGGACCCATCACTTTCAGCAGTGGGGGAATCATTTACCCAGATCAGTCTTGTGCAGCTACAGAGGATGGCGTTGACAGTGACTGTGACTTGGACAACTGGGTACGCCCACGCGCTCCGGGACAACCAGTGCAGAATTGGTCCGTTGAAGAAGTCATCCGAGTTACTCTTCAAACAGAGTAATTTTCTTTGTTTTTCTAACCATACTGCATGTTAAAATCTTGCGCTCTGCCCAAGGCATATAGATTCATTTGTAGGACCACCCTGTTTGCATTTGCAATTTTAATCATCAATAAAGGACGTTTTGCACTCAACTTTTGTTCCTTGTCTTTCATTTTTATTTTTGCACAAAAATAATAAAATGGCAATGTTTTGTTTCTTTATGTTTTAAAATAAATTCTAAAATAAAGTATGAACCCGTTCGTGCAGACTTGGTCCTCCGGATTCCATTGATAACGGTTCTGCTATGGCTATGTATGACTTTGACAAACCAATTTATCAAGCCGAAGAAGGGGATGAGAAGGGTTGTGAACTCCCTGAAGAACTGGCCAGATTGTTAAAACAAGAGGAAAGGGTCATCCAGCCTCATCAAGAGACTATAGAGATCATCAATATTGGTAACGAGGATGCTAAGAAAGAGATCAAGATTGGTGCCAGCCTGAAAGCAGATGTAAAGAAGGCCTTGACTGAAATGTTGTGTGAATATGTTGATATCTTTGCCTGGTCGTATCAAGACATGCCAGGGTTGGATACCGATATTGTTGTACACAGGCTACCATTGAGAGAAGAATGCCCGCCAGTCAAGCAGAAACTTCGTCGGACGCATCCCAATATGGCCATAAAGATCAAAGAAGAAGTTCAGAAGTAGTGGGACACAGGGTTTCTTGCTGTGACTGATTATCCTCCCTGGGTAGCCAACATCGTGCTGGTACCAAAGAAAGACGGAAAGGTGAGAATGTGTGTGGATTATCAAGATCTTAACAAATCTAGTCCAAAAGATGATTTTCCACTACCCCACATTGATGTACTGGTCGACAATACAGTTCAGTTTTCAGTGTTCTCGTTTATGGACGGTTTCTCTGGGTACAACCAGATTAAGATGGCGCCTGAGGATATGGAGAAGACCACGTTCATTACTCCATGGGGTACATACTGTTATAAGGTGATGCCTTTTGGGTTGAAAAATGCAGGGGCAACGTACCAGCGGGAAATGGTAACATTATTTCACGACTTGATCTACAAAGAGATTGAATGTTATGTGGACGACATGATCGCCAAGTCGCGAATGGAAGAAGAGCATCTAATTAACTTGAAAAAGTTGTTTGAAAGGTTGAGAAAGTTTCGTTTAAGGTTGAATCCAAACAAGTGTACTTTTGGGGTGCGTTCTGGAAAGCTGCTGGGTTTCATTGTGAGCGGAAAAGGGATTGAGGTTGATCCTGCCAAAGTGAAAACAATACAAGATATGCCTGAACCGAGAACAGAAAAAGAGGTTCGTGGTTTCCTGGGTAGATTGCACTACATTGCAAGGTTCATATCTCACCTAACAGCCACATGCGAACCAATATTCAAACTGCTAAGAAAAGATCAAACGGTAAGGTGGAATGACGATTGCCAATTGGCATTCGATAAAATAAAAGAATACTTGCAGGAACCTCCAATCCTCATGCCTCCAGTTGCAGGAAGACCTTTGATAATGTATTTGACAGTGCTTGAAGGTTCTATGGGTTGTGTTCTCGGTCAACACGACGAGACAGGTAGGAAGGAGCATGTTATCTACTACCTGAGCAAAAAGTTCAATGACTGCGAGTCCCGATACTCAATGCTTGAGAAGACATGCTGTACACTTCCATGGGCTGCTAAGCGATTGAGGCAGTATATGATCAGGCACACAACTTTGTTTATTTCAAAAATGGATCCTATCAAATACATTTTCGAGAAACCAGCGCTAACAGGCAGAGTTGCACGGTGGCAAATGGTTTTGACAGAATATGATATCCAGTATACTTCTCAAAAGGCCATCAAAGGAAGTATCTTGTCAGACTATCTTGCGCAACAGCCGATTGATGATTACCAACCCATGAAATTTGATTTCCCTGATGAGGACATCATGTTTCTCAAAGCTAAAGATTGCGAGGAACCACTCCCGGAGGAGGGGCCAGACCCTGAATCCAAGTGGAGTTTGATGTTTGATGGGGCTGTCAACATGAATGGGTGCGGAGTTGGAGCAGTTCTTATCACGCCGGAAGGTGTTCACATGCCTTTCACTGCCCGAATAACTTTCGGATGCACCAACAATGAAGCAGAATATGAAGCTTGTATAATGGGGATTGAGGAGGCGATTAATTTACAAATTAAGACCCTTGATATCTTTGGTGATTCAGCTTTGGTAATCAATCAGGTGAAAGGGATTTGGTACACGCACCAAGCAAATCTCGTTCCGTATAGAGATTATACGAGGAGATTGCTGACATTTTTCACAACAGTGAAGTTGTACCATATTCCTCGAGATGAGAATAAATTTGCTGATGCCTTGGCCACATTGTCTTCCATGATCAAAGTGCAAAGGTGGAACCATGTACCTAAGATCGAAGTATCTCGTCTTGACAGACCTGCATTTGTGTTTGCTGTTGATGCAACGTCTGATGACAAGCCATGGTTTCATGACATCAAGTGTTTCTTAAAAAGTCAAGAGTACCCGCCTGGGGCATCTACTAAAGATAAGAAGACATTGAGGAGGTTGTCTAGTAGCTTCTTCTTGAATCAGGATGACGTGCTGTACAAACAAAATTTTGACATGGTTCTGCTCAGATGTGTGGATAGACATGAAGCAGACTTGTTAATGCAGGAAGTACATGAAGGCTCTTTCGGTACCCATGCCGGAGGACATGCAATGGCTAAGAAATTATGAGGTCGGGGTATTATTGGTTGACAATGGAAGCAGATTGCTGCAAGTACGCCTGCAAATGTCACAAATGCCAGATCTATGCAGACAAAGTGCACGTTCCTCCAAATCCATTGAGTGTCATGTCCTCTCCTTGGCCCTTTGCCATGTGGGGCATCAACATGATCGGAAAGATTGAGCCTACTGTTTCAAACAGCCATCGTTTCATCTTGGTCGCCATTGATTACTTCACTAAATGGGTTGAAGCAGCATCTTATGCCAATGTCCTAAGCAGGTGGTAGCTCGTTTCCTGAAACAGGATATCATTTGTCGCTATGGAGTGCCCGAGAGAATCATTACTGATAATGGTTCTAATCTGAACAATAAAATGATGGCTGAGTTGTGCCGGGACTTCAAAATTGAACACCACAATTCTTCTCCGTATCGCCCGAAGATGAATGGCGTTGTGGAGGCGGCCAACAAGAATATTAAGAAGATTGTGCAGAAAATGGTTGTCACATATAAAGATTGGCTTAAGATGCTACCATTTTCCTTGCATGGGTACCGAACGTCAGTACGCACGTCCACTGGGGCAACCCCATTCTCACTTGTATATGGTATGGAGGCAGTACTACCGGTTAAAGTTGAGATTCCATCCCTCAGAGTCATGATGGATGTCAAGTTAGACGAAGCTGAATGGGTTCGTGCCTGATTTAATCAGTTGAGCCTTAGTGAAGAGAAACGACTGGCAGCTGTGTGTCATGGGCAGTTATACCAGCGGAGGATGAAGCATGCATTCGACCAAAAAGTGCATCCTCGGGTTTACAAAGTGGGAGATGTGGTACTCAAAAGGATCCTTCCTCCTAGTACGGATCACAGGGGCAAATGGCCTCCCAACTATGAAGGTTCATTCGTGGTTAAGAAGGTCTTCTCGGGCGGGGCCTTACTACTTACAACCATGGACGACGAAGACTTTTCATCCCCTGTCAACTCAGACGTAGTCAAAAAATACTTCGCATAAATAGACCCGCTGGACGAAAAAAAAGAAGAAGAAAAGTCCAGGCAAAAATGGGCATCCTGGCGAACCACAAAAACAGAATAAAAAGGTTCGTGCAAAAATTAGGGATATAAAATAAAAAAATTGTACACCCGGTGAGTTGAAAATCCGCAAGGACAACTCAGGCAAAAAAGGGTATCCCGATGGATTGAAAACCCGAAAGGGCGATCCATGCAAAAGAGGGATTTAAGCGAACGACTACGGTCTGAGTTATCTGTACTCCATCACCGTTTCAGCAGCTGACTTTTCAAAGGGTAGGAATCGGTCTGATCATTCCTTAGAAGGTAAGGTCGGAGAGTCTGGAAGACATACTGGCCATAGCAGAATTGAAACTCAGTGGAATGTCGTTTTCACATTGCCATTAGGATAGTTTCTTTTCTCAATTTACAACACTCTCCTCTTTCCAGGGTTTGCTTCCCAATTATACTTGCCTATTTTGGGCTTTTCAATCAATAAATTGAATTTCCTTTAATAGCTTCTTATTTTGTTTTTACTGCTTTGTTTGCAAAACGTCCTAATTTTTTATAAAACATTGCATATGAGAACACTGTGGCCTTACAAATAACATGCGCAGAAAAACATTTAAAATCACTTTGAATGTTGAGTAATCCTGGATGGTGGATTCAAACCACGCAATATCCTGGGGCACGTGTACATATTCTTTTGTTGCAGGTAACAGGTACAAGTATTCCAAGAGCATGGATCATGTCTTCATGATGAGGAATCAGTTATTCCCATACAGAATACCGGGGCAGTCAAGTTCAAGAAGGGTCCCCGCGTCACTTTTTGTCACAACGTTTACTGATTGAGTCCATCTTCGGCCGTCGGTCGCTCACGACGATTCGATATCGACGAGTTAAGTTCAACTGGGTAGTGTTGTATCTTATTAAGTCGATTCTCCTATTCAGTACTTCCAACAGCTACAAGCTTTTCTATGTCGATAACGGTTGTAAATTCCCCAGTAGAGCTGCCTCGCTGTTAATGTTCAAGACTCAACGAGTGTCCAGGAGTTTGAAGATGCCAAGTCTTCTGTAAAATCCTCTTGGGATGTTTCTTCATATATCCCGCGTGATCTAGGGCAAAAGCAAGTTATTGATTCTCCCAAACGGGGGGCATCATAAAATTCCCCAGTGGAATACGTTCCAGATCTATTATCTCCAGTAGAGTGACCTCTCAAGTCTCGGCATCTGTCTAAGAGTTTGAAGATGTGTGGTCTTCTGTAAAATCTTCTTAAAAGGCATTCCCCAGCACGAGATGCTTGGAAGCGGTTTTCCCCAGCAGAGTTTGTTATAAACTCATTATCCCCAGCGGAGTCGTCAAACGGAAAGTTCGCCTAACATGGGGCATTGTGGCACTTATCCTAAGCTCGACAGTTTTGTTCCTCAGCAGACTACCGTGGAGTTGTTTAGTGTTTCCCCAGCAGATCTCTAGGGACTCTTTTTCAGCAAGATTGCAACGGAATGCCTTCTAACGAGGATTTGCGTATTCCCGACGGAGTAGTCCTGATCCCCAGCAAGATCGAATCTCTGGTAGTTGTATTCCCCATAGAGTTTAGCATTGAATCTTGTCAGCAATACTCCCTAGTGTCGCTCCCGGGATTTTCATCCTAGTACAAACGCGAAAGTGGCACCAAACAGAGTCGCCAGCTGTGTGTATTTATCCCATGAGAGGGAAAGGAAACACCGCATAAACCTGAAGAGAAGGAAAAGCATGGTCTCGCGACCAAGAGAAATGGGTTCGGGAGTCGGTTACGCGAGAGGAAGGTATTAGCACCCTCTCACGTCCATCGTACCCGATGGGATCCACGCTTGCTTGTCTCAATCAAAGGGTGTAAAGAAAAGATACTGGAAAAGGAACTGAAAGAAAGAAAGGAGAAAGAAAAGAAAAGGAACGGGAAACAAATGTAGGGAAAATAAAAGAAGTGCTCGCATGGGCCCTACCCCACTGCCTACGTATCTCATCGGGAACATGAGAATCAGAGCGACGTAGTTCCCCTCACTAGGGATGGATTGTTTGTGTTTTTTAGAGAACGGCTTACGTTCTAGCTCAGGTGTTGCAGGCTCGCTGGTCCGAGTGCGTTACCATCTTGCAAGAGAACGAGTAGAAGCGCGTTCGTGCGTTGAGAATGAATGAGATGAGAAAAGAATTCCCGAAGGAAAGACGTTATTGTTTGTTTTTGTCTTTTAGAAGGAAGTGTTTTGGATTTGTTTGCATATGATAGTGTATTTAAATCTTAGTCATTGGAATGTGTACATTCTCACATTCCAAGATGGAATGGGTAAGAAAGCACACTAAGAGTGAAGGAGACCTCCACACTTAGCTCCAATTGTCAAGGTTCAAACACACTAGCATACTTGTGTTTATTAAGTGTTTTTGTTAATTAAGAAATGAAGAAGTGTTTTTTATTTGTACCTTCAACAAGTATTGCATTTAAGTCCCTCATACAAGATCAAATGTTTAACACATTGACCCAAGATGGGCTATATGCTATACATTCTAAGATTATAAGAGAAGACCCCTTATAACCTTTTCTTTATATGAAAGGCCTAAATGCAATAAATGCCTACCTTTATTAGATATTTTGAATTTTCTTTGAGATGAGAAAAGAGACTCAAGAGAGGATAAAGGTAAAAATCTATATGGACTAAGACTCAATCCTAATTGATTAGTTAAGGGAGTGATCCTAAGGTTTGTGAGGTTTCAACCTAAAGTCTAAAGAAAGAATGAATTAAACAATTCACTTCTAAAGTAGAAGATGAATTGTAATTCACAAAGGGAAAGTGATGAGTTATTAAAAGAAAGCACATAAGTGCTTAAACATAAAATGGAATTGTAAAAGAGAAAGGATAGAAGTTGAATGTGGATTCCTTATCCACACTCAATTGAAACTTACCAAAGCCCCTACATGGTTAGTAAACATGTATAAGAAGTATAAGAAGTAAAAGAACATGTAATGCATTCTAAAACTCAAAAGAATTAAATGAGAAATCAAATCCTAGAACCACAACCAGAATGTACATCATATGGAAAACAAATGGTTATTATCATGCAAGTCCAAGTGGATAGGCAACAAACATCATCCATGGCATTAGAACATGCCACCATAAGAAAAGGGAGAATGAAAGATGAAGGGAAAAAGAAGAAATGTGCATAAATGGAACATGTAATCCATGGATCAGAATTGAAATGAAATGAAAAATGATTCACAAACCTCTCACAAGTATTCATGAAGCACATCAAGACATTTAAGAAGTGATAGAAGAAGTAGAATTGAAATGGAAGTTCAAAAGAAAACACAAGTACAAACACCACATGTTAAAGGTGCACAAGGTTTAAATGAAAGTCAACATGCAAGGATGACATATAATATGTACCAATGCCCTATAATGTCAAGTGAATGGTTCACCAAATATGCAAATGATCATGCCATTATGTACAAAAGAAGTCATGTAAACATGCACCAATATTGGGATGATATGACATGTTATTATGCTTCAAAGGTAATGCCTTAAACAAAAATTAGATGGCCTCATGAAAATTATGAAAACATGGTATTGAAGTTCACAAATCAGGGATGAATCACATATCAAAGTAGCATGCAAGAAACCAAGGCAAAATGATGTCAAACAATGCACTTAGGTCAAATAGACATATCATACAAAGTAGCACAAAAATGAACACCAAACATGCCATAAACTAACCTAAAAAAATCAAATAAAAACATTTAACATACCACAATATGATAATGACTCAATGCAAAAAGAAGAGCATCAAAACAATTTTTAATGATCAAGAACAAAATTAAACAAGATCATGTACCATATTAAGAATGCACATCAAAGAAATTCAAATAAAAATATAGAATAGGGGCAAAAAGGTCATAAAATCAAGAAACAAAATCATGAAAAATTATATAAATGTTTTAAGAAGGCTCATGAATTTTTGTGGAATTTTACGATGCTATTTAGTATTTTTAAAAATTAAAAAGCAAACGTGTAGAAAAATGGAAAAATAAAATGCAATGCAAAAAGGAATGGGGGTGCGTGACTAGTAATTAATCAGTTCAAATTACATTGGGCCTTAAACAAGGGAGGTGCGAATATCAAATTGGTCTAGGTCCAAGTCTGCGCAATCCACACTAATTAACATGTACACTCAGTCAACAAGAGTCAAACAAAAGATCACCATTGGATCAGGTCAAGTCAACCAACAAGTCAAAGTATTTGGATCCAACGCACTCACATGATTGTCCACTCACACTACCATGCACTGCACCACACGTTGATTAATTGAATTCAGAAATAAGGCACGTGAGGTGCATGTGCATTTTAATGTGTTGGCACGCTCCTCACCACACGATTAGAACACATCAACGGCCATGATTTAAACTGCAAACAAAACCCTAACCAAAAACCACCGGCCGGAGAGGGACCTCCGGTCACACGCCACCGTCTGCAACTTCAATTTTCCCAGAATCTTACAAACAGTATACCAAAATGAAGAGGAAGTAATGTAGAGCATGAATCCAGTGACAAAACATACAAAAAGTTCATGAAATGGGAGAATCGAGCATATGAAGATTTGCCCTAACATTTCAACTATGCCTCTAAAGGCCTATCAACTAGCCAGACAAGTTCTTGGGCTTATATGAAGCATCAAGAACCTGATAACATCTTCACATTAGGTCTATAAGGGAAGAAATTCGTACCTGAAGATTTATGATCTTGATGTGTTCTTCAAAAAAACCAGAGATGTTGCTTCTTCTTTGAGTTTCTTTTGGCCAAATAAAGGCTTAGATGCAGAGAATGAATGATGCTTCAGTGGAGGAGAGTTGATATCCAAGCTTCAAAACAGTTGCAATGTGATGAAAATGGAGATAGAATCAGAGAGATTCTGAGATGAAGATGAGGAAAATGAATGAAATGGAGTTTGAAAATCAGTTGCAATGTGGAGGAGTTGAGAGAGAATCGAGAGAATTTCTGAGTTGAATGTGAGAAAATGAAGTTAGGAGTGAAATTTGAGAGTGAAGTTTTTATTTATAGTGTGAGCTAACCATAGTTAAACTGAGTGAGTCAGCTGAGTCATGGTGGTTTGGGTGAGTCATCCCTAACTAACTGAGTCAAGTTAGTTAGGGAGAGCAATGATATGGTGATGGCAACTCATGATATGCTATGGTGGAGGTGAAAAGAAAATGAAGGCACGGCTGGTTGTAGCAGAAACTTGCTCAGCAAGTTTGTTTCTTTCCATTCTCATGTATGCCAAGGCAAGTGTGCAAGGTGTAAGTCATGTGTGTTTGGTTTAATGTGGAAAGCTGATGTGATGAAGTGTTTGGGGTGTGTGTGAACCAAAATCGTGCAACATGCTGTCAATGTATCCATTCCAACATAGGGTAGTTTGTGGAGGTTTTTCTCTCTAATCAATGGCTGCATTAGGGAGTTTATGGGTTCATTAGAAAGAGGATGCATTGGAGCACAATATTGATTTGGAAATTGAAGTTGAATGAGGTCTCAAACATGTCTAAAAATGACCTTAAACAGATGGGCCAAGAACTGGTACATGGGTGCGCAGACTTGTGGCATGACCTGGTTGTGACCTGGTCAAATTTCAGTTGCAATGACCATTCTTTGAGCCATCATAACTCCTTAACCTTTGATCAGATGAAAAATTGATAAACACCAACTTTGAAGATCTCACATAGAGGAACAACTTTGATGTTGAAAGATTTTCCATTTGAAGCCTCTAATCATGAGTAATTGATCAATACATTTGGCCCACCAAGTGTTTGAGAAAATGACTGCGCGCGTGCCCTGAAAATCTTGGTCATGACCTAGTTTTGGACCCACTTTGCTCAAACTTTGATCAATCATATCTCACTCAATTTTTATCCAATGGAGATGTTCCACATATGGATGTGAAGCTTAAAACAAGATCTTTTATTGTGGCCGAGTGGAATTTTCATTTGGTGCTTCAATTTTAAATGGCCTTGGTTCAAACTCTGATGCAAAATGGCCAAAACTTGCTATTTTTAGTAACCCTTCCTCTTCCAAAAATGGCAACTTTCCACCTCTTGATTTTTTCATGATTCCTTTGGAGTTTCTTGACCAAATTTTGTACATTGGACATATGTAACATGAATTTCATGATTTTGGGCTCAAAAAGTCAAGAGTTGACTTTTTCCTCTGATTATTTGACTTGGCCCCAATTTTCCTGATTTCTGATCTTTCTTCCAATTGAACCACTTCTAAAACCAATTGAGAGGCAATTTTCCATACACATACACTTAAGAACATGTAGGACACCATGACATCAAGTTTTTTCCAAGAAATCAAAGATTCCCTGATTTAATGGGAAACCCTAGTTTTGGTGCCCACCTCCTAGGAGAAAAATGTGCAGTCTTCAATTTCAAATTCCTTAGAGTATGTTATGTATCCTCTTAAAGGATGATGAGATATACCATTTGAGGATGACTTTGGATCAATGAGCTATCTCTTTTGAGGATTTTCCTTCAGTTTTTGAACCTCTTGCATAGTGAAAGATGTAGTGCTTCAATCTCCCATTGAATCTCTCATCCTTGAGGTTATGGATGATCCATTGAGATGGTATGAGACATGAAATACCTCTTGGCTTGCCTTGAGGAAACTTGATTGACCCTTTTGGGCTTTGAATGATCCCTTGATTGACCACCTTCCACCATATCCATGCCCTGATGGTAAGAAGGATGCCATGCTTCATTTTTCTATGTTAAATGCAATGCAATGCTAATGAGATGGATATGATATGATAAATGATAATGCCATGCTATGATGACAAAGAGGGAGAGCAAATTTTGGGGTATTACAGCTGCCCCTATTCAAGCGCTGTAGACCTGAATGCCTGAAAGCAATTGCTTTCGGACTTTCAAGGTATATAGTGATTGAATACCAAATATAACCAAAAATTTGCTCTGGATGATGAAGAAGAAAAGGGATATAAACCCAACAAGACTGCTGGATTGAGTCTTCAAATGAAACGCTGTCGGAGAAATCTGTCTTTTGAACGACACCAGACGTCTACTGGCTCGCTGCATTACTGGTAAACTTTAACAATGTCTTTTATGCAATTCCAGACGACTACTGGCCTGCCACGCTACTGGTGGACTTTGATGATGTCTTTTATGCAATTCCAGATGACTACTGGCCTGCCACGCTACTGGTGGACTTTGCAGCTTCGTGCCACCCGAAGACGGACTTTTGCCAATCCACTGTTGGACTTTTAGAATTTGCCACCCTTAGATGGACCTTTCGCCAATCCACTGTTGGACTTTTGCCACCCGAAGACGGACTTTTGCCAATCCACTGTTGGACTTTTAGAATTTGCCACCCTTAGATGGACCTTTCGCCAATCCACTGTTGGACTTTTGCCACCCGAAGACGGACTTTTGCCAATCCACTGTTGGACTTTTGCCACCCGAAGACGGACTTTTACCAATCCACTGTTGGACTTTTAGAATTTGCCACCCTTAGATGGACCTTTCGCCAATCCACTGTTGGACTTTTGCCACCCGAAGACGGACTTTTGCCAATCCACTGTTGGACTTTTGCCACCCGAAGACGGACTTTTGCCAATCCACTGTTGGACTTTTAGAATTTGCCACCCTTAGATGGACCTTTCGCCAATCCACTGTTGGACTTTTGCCACCCGAAGACGGATTTTTGTCAATCCACTGTTGGACTTTTGCCACCCGAAGACGGACTTTTGCCAATCCACTGTTGGACTTTTAGAATTTGCCACCCTTAGATGGACCTTTCGCCAATCCACTGTTGGACTTTGCTAACGTCTTTTAACAATGCCAGACGACTACTGGCTTGCCACACTACGGGTGGACTTTCGCAAAATTCCAATACTGGATTACACTCTGCATCCGTGTCAGACATCTCTGTCGACTTTGCTGAGGAACAATGATCAATGACTTGACTTTTAGAGGTTCCTGAGAGGATAATATCTCTGCTGGAGAATGAATGAACAATCCGTCTGCTTCGAATTGTCAAGTTTGCCAACAATAAATTGGACTTGTAGAATAATAAATCTGCCAGTAATCACTTCATCTGCTGGGGGAATGAATTCTGGTCACAACGATTCCGCTGGGGATGAGAATTTCTTTGCATGGCATCTTGCTAGGGAAGAAAAGTCATAAAAACTCTACTTGGGGATCTATCCAACCCAAGACCCTTTGTAGGGGTTATCCACCTTCTGACCCGGCTGGGGAAAGGCTGTACCATCCTTGTTGAGGAATAGATTCTGCCGATCTTATAAACCTCTGCGGGGAGAACATCAACTCAACTGGGGAGTATTGCTGACAAGATTCGATGCTGACCTCTGTGGGGGATCATTACCAGAGACACAATCTTGCTGGGGATCAGGGCTACTCTGCCAGGGATATGCAAATCCTAGTTAGAACATTCCACTGCAACTTGCTAGGCAAGAGTCCTTAGAGATCTGTTGGGGAAACCCAAAGCAAATCCACAGTAGTCTGCTGAAGAATATGACTGTCAAGCTTAGGATAAGTACCACAATGCCCCATGTTAGGCGAGCTTCCCTTTAGACAATTCCGTTAGGGATGACGAGTTTATAACAAACTCTGCTGGCAGAAACTGCTTTAAAACGTCTCGTGCTGGGGAATGCCTTTTGAGAGGATTTTACAGAAGACCAACTGTCCTCAAACTCTACTGGGGATGATCAACACTTCATGATGGGGGAAACAAACATGCCCCATGCTTGGACAAACCAACAATTTGTCCCCGAAGAAGATGTCATAAGAGGATTTTACAGAAGATTTAGCCTCTTCAAACTCCTGCGACTTCGCTGGGGATAATGACCATCAGTTTCGGTGTCGACGAGACCACTCTTTTGGGGAACCTGTGACCGTTATCGACACAGAAAAGCTTGTAGCTGTTGGAAGTACTGTATGAGAGAATCGACTTAATAAGATACAACGGTACCCAGTTGAACTTAATTCAATGATATCGAACCATTATGAGCGACCGTCGACCGAGCGAGGAACACCGACCTCCTTACCCGTAATTGCCCCAGTCTCTTGCGTGGGGTAATTGATTACTGGTCTTGTGCTTAAAATCATCTGCACCTGCTACCTGCAACAAAAGAATATGCACACATGTCCCGAATATTGCGTGGCTAGAATCCATCATCCAGGAGTATTCAACATTTAAAGTAATTTCAAATGTTTTTTTCTGCGCATGTTATTGGAAGGCCGCCATGTTTTTAAATGCAATGTTTTATCAAAAATTAGGACGTTTTTGCAAACAAAGCAATAAAACAAAAATAGAAAGCTTTTTATTGAAATTCAATTTATTGACTAAGAGCCCAGAATAGGCAATTACATCCGGAAGCAATCCCTGGAAAGAGGTGATCGCTAAAAATTGAGAAAAGAAACTATCCTAATGGCAATGTGAAAACTGACTTCCACTGAGTTTCCATTCTGTTATGACCAGTATGTCTTCAAAACTCCCCGACCTTGCCTTATGAGGACTGATCAGACCGATTCCTATCTTTCAGAACGTCAGTTGTTCAAACGGTAATTGGGTACAGATAACTCAGACCGTAGTCATTCGCTTAAATCCCTCTTTTGCGTAGACCGCCCTTTCAGGTTTTCGATCCACCAGGATACCCTTTTTTGCCTAAGTTGCCCTTTCGGGTTTTCACTTACCGGGTGTACAATTTTTTTCAATTATATCCCTAATTTTTGCCCGAACCTTATTCTGTTTTTGGTTCGCCGGGATGCCCTTTTTTGCCTGGATTTTTTTTTTTTTTATCCAGCGGGTCTATTCATGCGAAGTATTTTTTGACTACGTCCGAGTTGACAGGGGATGAAAAGTCTTCGCCATCCATGGTTGTAAGCAATAAGGCTCCGCCTGAAAAGACCTTTTTAACCATGAATGGACCTTCATAATTAGGAGTCCATTTGCCCCTGTGATCTGTATTGGGAGGAAGGATCCTTTTGAGCACTACATCTCCGACTTTGTAAACCCGAGGACGCACCTTTTGGTCAAATGCCTGCTTCATTCTGCGCTGGTATAATTGCCCATGACATATAGCCGCCAATCGCTTTTCCTCAATAAGGCTCAGCTGATCAAATCTGGCTCGTACCCATTCAGCCTCATCTAGCTTAACATCAATCATGACTCTGAGGGACGGAATCTCCACTTCAACCGGTAGTACTACCTCCATACCATATACGAGTGAGAATGGGGTTGCCCCAGTGGACGTGCGTACCGGCGTTCGATACCCATGCAAAGCAAATGGTAACATCTCATGCCAATCTTTGTACGTGACAACCATCTTCTGTACTATCTTCTTGATATTTTTGTTGGCCGCTTCGACCGCGCCATTCATCTTTGGGCGGTACGGAGAAGAATTGTGATGTTCGATTTTGAAGTCCCGGCATAACTCAGCCATCATCTTATTATTCAAATTAGAACCATTATCAGTAATGATTCTTTCGGGAACTCCATATCGGCAAATGATATCCCGTTTTAAGAAACGAGCTACCACTTGTTTTGTAACATTGGCATAGGATGCAGCTTCAACCCATTTGGTGAAGTAATCAATTGCCACCAAGATGAAACGATGACCATTGGAAGCTGTAGGCTCAATCTTTCCGATCATATCAATGCCCCACATAGCAAACGTCCAAGGCGACGACATGATACTCAACGGATTTGGAGGCACATGCACCTTGTCTGCATAGATCTGGCATTTATGGCATTTGCGGGTATATTTGCAACAATCTGACTCCATAGTCAACCAATAATATCCCGATCTTAACAACTTTTTAGCCATTGCATGTCCTCCGGCATGGGTACCGAAAGAGCCTTCGTGCACTTCAATCATCAACAAGTCTGCTTCATATCTATCCACACATCTAAGCAGGACCGTGTCAAAATTTCTTTTATACAGCACGCCATCTTTGTTCAAGAAGAAACTACCAGCTAACCTTCTCAACGTCTTCCTGTCTTTGGACGATGCCCCGGGCGGGTACTCTTGACTTTTCAAGAAACACTTAATGTCATGAAACCATGGCTTGTCATCAGACGTTGCATCGCCCGCAAACACAAATGCCGGTCTGTCAAGCCGAGATACTTCAATCTTAGGTACATGGTTCCATCCTTGCACTTTGATCATGGAAGACAAAGTGGCCAAGGCATCGGCGAACCTATTCTCATCTCGAGGAATATGGTACAGTTTCACTATTGTGAAAAATGTCAGTAATCTCCTTGTATAATCTCTATACGGCACTAAATTTGCTTGTTGCGTGTACCAACTCCCTTTCACTTGATTGATTACCAAAGCTGAATCACCAAATATATCAAGGGTCTTAATCCGTAGATTAATCGCCTCCTCGATCCCCATTATACAAGCTTCGTACTCTGCTTCATTGTTGGTGCATCCGAAAGTTATTCGGGCAGTGAAAGGCATATGAACACCTTCCGGCGTGATAAGAACTGCTCCAACTCCGCACCCATTCATATTGACAGCCCCATCAAACATCAGACTCCATTTGGACTCAGGGTCTGGCCCCTCCTCCGGGAGTGGTTCCTCGCAGTCTTTAGCTTTGAGAAACATGATGTCCTCATCAAGGAAGTCGAATTTCATGGGTTGGTAATCATCAATCGGCTGTTGCGCAAGATAGTCGGACAAGATACTTCCTTTGATGGCCTTTTGGGAAGTGTATTGAATGTCATACTCTGTCAAGACCATTTGCCACCGTGCAACTTTGCCTGTCAATGCTGGTTTCTCGAAAATGTACTTGATAGGATCCATTTTTGAAATCAACAAGGTTGTGTGCCTAACCATATATTGCCTCAATCGCTTAGCGGCCCATGCAAGCGCACATCATATCTTTTCAAGCATTGAGTATCGGGACTCACAATCATTGAACTTTTTGCTCAGGTAGTAGATAGCATGCTCCTTTCTACCTGTCTCGTCATGTTGACCGAGAACACAACCCATGGAACCTTCAAGCACTGTCAGATACATTATCAGCGGTCTCCCTTCAACTGGAGGCATTAGAATCGAAGGTTCCTGCAAGTATTCTTTTATCTTATCGAATGCCAATTGGCAATCGTCATTCCACCTGACCGTTTGATCTTTCCTTAACAATTTAAATATTGGCTCACACGTGGCTGTTAGGTGAGATATGAACCTTGCAATGTAGTTCAATCTACCCAAGAAACCACGAACCTCTTTTTCTGTTCTCGGTTCAGGCATTTCTTGTATTGCTTTCACCTTGGCAGGATCAACCTCGATTCCTCTTTCGCTCACAATGAAACCCAGTAACTTTCCAGAACGCACCCCAAACGTGCACTTGTTTGGATTTAATCTCAGACGGAACTTTCTCAACCTTTCAAACAGCTTTTTCAGGTTAACCAGATGTTCCTCTTCTGTTCTCGACTTGGCAATCATATCATCTACATAACATTCGATCTCCTTATGAATCAAGTCATGAAACAATGTCACCATCGCCCGCTGGTACGTTGCCCCTGCGTTTTTCAACCCAAAAGGCATTACTTTATAACAATATGTACCCCACGGAGTAATGAACGTGGTCTTCTCCATATCTTCAGGTGCCATCTTGATCTGGTTGTACCCGGAGAACCCGTCCATAAAGGAGAACACTGAAAATTGAGCTGTATTATCGACCAGCACATCAATATGAGGTAGTGGAAAATCATCTTTTGGGCTAGCTTTATTAAGATCTCGATAATCCACACACATTCTCACTTTTCCATCTTTCTTCGGTACTGGCACGATGTTGGCTACCCACGGAGGATATTTTGTCACAGCAAGAAAACCAGCATCCCATTGCTTCTGGACTTCCTCCTTAATCTTTAAAGCCATGTCGGGGTGAGTCCGACGAAGTTTCTGCTTGACTGGCGGGCATTCTTCTCTTAATGGCAGCCTGTGCACGACAATATCCGTATCCAACCCCGGCATGTCTTGATACGACCAAGCGAAGATGTCAACATACTCGCGCAACATTTCAGTCAAAGTTTTCTTCACATCTGCTTGCAAGCTGGCACCAATCCTGATCTCTTTCTTGGCATCCTTGGTACCAATATTGATGATTTCTACAGTCTCTTGGTGAGGCTGGATGACCCTTTCCTCTTGTTTCAACAATCTGGCCAGTTCTTCAGGGAGTTCACAATCTTTCTCATCCCCTTCTTCGGCTTGATAAATCGGATTGTCAAAGTCATACATAGCCATATCAAAATCGTTATCAGTGGTATCCGGAGGATCAAGTCTGCATGAACGGGTTCATGCCTTATTTTAGAATTTATTTTTAAGCAAAACAAAAGAAAATGAAACATTGCCATTTTATTATTTTTGTGCAAAAATAAAAACTGAAAGACAGAGAACAAAATTTGATTGCAAAACGTCCTTTATTAATGATTAAAAATTGCAAATGCAACCAGGGTGGCCCTACACATGAATCTATACGCCTTGGGCAGAGCGTAAGATTTAGACATGCATTATGGTTAGAAAAAACAAAGAAAAATTACTCTGTCTGAAGAGTAACCCGGATGACTTCTTCAACGAACCAGTTCTGCACTTGTTGTCCCGGAGCATGAGGGCGTACCCAGTTGTCCAGGTCACCATTATTGTCAACATTATCCTCTGTAGCTGCACAAGACTGGTCCGTGTAGATAATTCCCCCACTATTGAAAGTAATGGGTCCACTGTTCCCCGCATCTGAAGTTGTAGAGGGATGATAACCAATACCAAATTTGTCTTCCTTCATTGGGGTCTCTATCAACCTGCCCCAACCTTGGGCGTTGCCTGCCCTGACGACTTCGACAGCTTGTTTGTAAGATGAAATGGAGGTACCGGCCCCAACTGGTACAGAAGAAGACTCAGGTGCATCGTCAATATTGACTGCTTCAAATGATTGGCACAGCATCTCATGAATTTCCCCATCCATTTCAATGTACTTGAACGTGGACAGGTGACTCACAAAGATGTCTTCTTCCCCGCACACCGTCACAACCGGCCCTTCAAACTCATACTTCAACTTTTGGTGCAAAGTGGAAGTAACAGCCCCGGCTCCGTGAATCCAAGGGCGTCCCAATAGGCAGCTATATGCAGGTTGTATGTCCATTACATGGAACGTGGATTTGAATACTTGTGGTCCAATTTGTACGGGCAATTCCACCTCACCAAACACAGATCGTCTAGTCCCATCGAATGCTCTGACCACCAATTCACTAGGCCTTAAGATCAAACCATCAACTTCCAGCTTCATTAATGCCTTCTTGGGCAAGACATTGAGTGATGAACCAGTGTCTACCAATACATGAGATAACACTGCGCCCTTACACTCCATCGTGATATGCAAAGCCTTATTATGGTTTCTTCCTTCAACAGTCAAATCTCTACTTGTAAAGCCCAAGCCATGGCTAACATTAACATTGGAGATTACGCCCTCGAGCTGATTAACAGTAATTTCTTGTGGCACGTATGCACTCTTCAACACTTTCAACAACGCCTGCCGATGCGCATCAGAGCACATCAATAGTGACAAGATTGAAATCTTTGAAGGGGTCTGATTCAGTTGGTCCACAATCTTATAATCGCTTGTCTTGATTATCTTTATAAATTCTTCCATTTCCTTATCAAAAGTAATCTTTGTCTCTGCTTCAGGTGTAGGCGCATCTTCAACCACCTGTTTACCTTTAGCCTTTGCTGCAGCTTCTGCCTCTTTATCACTTCTCAAGGTTTGGGGAGCGAACAACCTTCCACTCCTTGTAAAGCCCCCTACACCCCCTACATTATCAATATTTGGGCTAACTGACGACTCAACCTCCTGCTTTTTACCTTCGTAATACACATCTGCCCCATAGTGCCATGGGATAGCCTTCGTAGATGTGAATGGAATTGGTCCTGGCACCGTGATAGTGACAGGACTGGACCTTTCTTACGTAGCATTCGCCACGGGAGCTGCATTGACCGGCATTTGAATCTCAGCGGGAGTGTAATAGATGGTCACGGTTGATATCTCATCAGTGTCTTTCACGACTCTGTCGAACTGTAGACATCCTTCATCGATCAGATTCTGTAAACCCATCTTCAACTTATTACAGCCATTCTCCTGATTCATACACTCGGAACAATCTTGATTGCAGCCCGGGAACACCTGTCCCTTCAATAAATGATCTTTTACAACCAACAAAGAAGTTCTCACTTGATGAACGTCTAACACCAAATTCAATCTCCTCCCATCTTCAATTGCGTACACATTTGCTGCACTATGATCAGGCATGGGATGCTGAGTAATATTAGGAGCGGGAGAGAAATTGATGGCTTTAGCATCAATCAAATCTTGTACTTTATGATGGAAAACCCAGCATTTTTCAATGGAGTGCCCCTGAGCACCTGAGTGGAACTCACAACGAGCATTAGCATCGAAGTTAGGTGGCAGGTTTCCAGCAACCGGAGCTTTCATAGTACGGAGTTCTACCAACTTTAACTCGAGTAGCCGGGGCAACAGCGCGGCATAAGTCATAGGGAGAGGATCCATCTTACGATCCCTCTGCCTAGACCTTTGCTGGAAAAAAGGTTGTTGCTGTTGAACTTGTTGTTGGGGTTGTTGTTTCTGAACAGACGGTGTGGGGATTGTTACAGCATCTACCTGATAATAAGCTTGAGAACGCCCTCTGCCTCGTCCTCTAAACACAGCATTCGTATCACCTTCTCTTCTTTTCTGGTTACTAGCAAACGGTTTCTTCGTCCCCGAAGAGCCAGCCCCACTCACATCCTGGATCTTTCCAAGCTTTAACAAACTTTCTATTCTTTCTCCTGCAATCACGATATCAGCAAATCCAGTTGACGGACAAGCAGCTAATCTATCAAGATAGGCCCCTTGCAAGGTGCCCATAAACATATCCGCCATTTCTCTGTCTGACAAGGGAGGTTGGACCTGGGCAGCCATTTCCCTCCACCTCTGTACATATTCTTTGAAACTCTCCTTGGCATTCTGGGACAACCCCTGCAATTGGGTGCGGTTGGGCGCCATGTCGATATTGTACCGGTATTGCTTCAAGAACGCTTCTGCCAGATCTTTCCAACTTTTCACAGCAGCTCTATTCAACTTCATATACCAGGTCAAGGACGCCCCAGCCAGACTGTCCTGAAAATAGTGCATCCATAGCTTCTCGTCATCCGTATGGGCTGAAATCTTCCCAAAGTAAGCTTGAAGATGCGTTTGGGGACACGCATTGCCGTGATACTTATCAAAAGTGGGAGGCTTGAATTTAGGGGGAATTCTGACTCCTGAGACCAGCCCCAAGCTGGTAACATCAATACCCATAGAGTTCTTGCATTCTATGGCCCTGATCTTTTCTGCTAACTCATCATACCTTCGATCACCTTGATTACCCACATCAGCATCCAGCAGAGTAAATTGGTCTTCCAGAGTATCTTCAAGAGTAACACCAGCATGCCTACCATTTCCATTACCCCGATTGTTACCACCAGGAGGAGGGTTGCCACCGGGAGGAGGAATGCCATGTCCCTGTGAATTGTCATGCTGATCACCTTCGGGCCCATTGCCTGGACGCTCGACCAGAAGCCTCAATCTCTCCTGATTTTGTGCCATGCCAGTCATGAGGGTCATGAACTGGTCCATACGCGCCCTCATTTCAGCCAAATCACTTTGCACTTGATCCATGATTCTTACTTGATTTCTTCGCGTCGAATATCGGTGAATATGATTCTCAGCTATACTGCCTGAAACCAAATAAAGGTTAGAGACCCTGCAACGAGTACCTGAAAAGCAAGTAACAAAAATGCAAAATGATATGCAATGCCATGTTTGTCATTTCCGAGGTGCTTTATACCCTGATTCCAATCCAACCACAGAAATCTGAAGACCAAAAATCGTGATATAAAGAGACGTGTCGTGGTCATGTGCTTGTGTGCAGCTATCTGATAAGGAATAATTCTGAATAAAACTGCTCATACTCATTCAACGAAGTATTCAAGTACATTTAAGAAAGGTTCAACCGCAAATGCAATACAAGGAAAAATGGATCCATCAACAAGCCTGATGGTAACCATTAACAACAAAATATAAGGAAAAGAACATCAGTCTGACAATTCCACATCCTTCAGCTTATCACTTGAGTATTTGATCTCCTAAAAAAGTATACGGGTACGCTGGTGATTCGGCTTTTCAATCATTTCTTTGATCAAGACATCCCTTTTCTCAGGAGCTTCAGTTAAAGAACCCATATGCAGCATCAGAGCCTCGTCATCACACACTCCTTTGTGTCTCTTTATGCCAGCTTGCGTCTTGAGTATCTCCCTTTCTATCATGACTTCTTCAAGCTCTTTCTTGGTATTCCTCAGCTCACCTCTAGCTTCTTCTAGCTGTTCTTGACTCTTACCGAGGCTTTCCCGATACTTTCTCCTCTGCTCATGCGCCTTTTCAAGCTCTTCGTCCTTAATCTGCAACTGTTCCTGTAATTCAGCATTCTCTATCCTAACTTCGTCCCAAGCGTGCTGAAACTTTGTTAACTTTTCTTTGGTCTGTGCTAACGCCTGTTTGGTTTGCTTGTGGGCTTGAGTAGCATCATCAGCACCTTTACTAATCTTCCGGAAATGTTGGGCTCTTCCAGCAAAGTCTTTTTCTTTTGCAGTTAGGATTTGTTCAGCATCTTGGGCTTTCCGCTCCAGCTCTTTGTTGGCATGTAGAGCATTCTGAAGACGACTACTCAACTCGGAATTCTCTCCTTGGAGCTTTTTCACCAAGGCTTGCAACTTGTCAACTTCTTCCACAGTAGCAGTGCTTCTTGCTTTCTCATTCTCTGGATACAAAAGGGGTGCCTTACCAAAAGGCAAGAGAAAATCTTCAACTCTTTTCTTCACCCACTCTTCATATGCTGGATAAACCCGGTTGTTAGGCTTGCCTAGAGTAACTTTCCCCTTTTTTAGTATGCTACTCCAGCTTTCAGAAGCTTTCTGTGCTGCTTCCCAACCATCTGATGTATGAAAATAGAGGGACTCCTCCACATCTCTCTTAATAGGCGGACCTGTCAGGGCATACCCAAATTGTCGAATGGCCAAAGAAGGATTGTAGTTAATCCCACCCATTCTTCCTATCAGTGGAACGTTAGGGAACTTACCACAGCTGTGGATAATATTCTTGCCAATCAGCCCATGATCTACCCATACGATGTCCTTGGCCACCAATCCCATTAAACGCTGTTTCCACTCTAGGGAATCTTTGGAATCCACAAAAGCCCCTGATTGTGGTAAACGGCCTGCAAACCACTTATAGAACAAGGGTGCACAACAACGAATTATCCCTCCTCTTTTCCTTTCGTTTCGGTTGTACAACGAGTAGTGAAGATCTCCCAGTAGCGTTGGCACCGGGTTCTTCATCAGGAATATTCGTATAGCGTCCGTATCAATGAAATTCGGCTCGTTGGGAAACAACACTATGCCGTATATACAAAGGGCTAGCAAAGCATTAAAAACAAGCCAATTCTCGCCTTTAGCTGCTTCCTGGGCCTTCTTAATCAGATATTCCAACTTGTAACCACGAATCTTTCCTTTGTTGGAGACATTGTCGCCTAACTCTGATTTGCTCAAATAAAGAGCACCAGCCACCTTTCCAAAGTCAAGATCCCCCACTGATCCAAAGAAAGGGGGCTCCTCCTTGATAGCAATCCCTAACATGTTGGAATACTCCTCCAGGGTAGGAACCAACACATAGTCTGGAAATACAAAACACCTCAGAGGCGGATCATAGAACTGCATCAACGTATGGAGACCTCTGGCTTCATAATCACTGACATTACGGACCATAGATAAAATCCACCCATATTTCTCTTCAAAAGCTTCTCGTGCTGCAGGGCTCACCATTCCCTTCATCATAACAATAGGGCCTAAAGTAGGCATAAGGAACTTATAGCTGATGATATTCTTCCTCTCTTTAGTGTTCATCTTTGCAGGGACCTGATGACTGGAATCAAGGGTAATATATGCACCTGGAAATGAATAAACATGTATGTTAGGATATGATAATACAATGCAAAGGGCAATGTGATCAGGTAATCAGGTGTCTGTGCTGAACTGTGAACGGTGTCAGTGTAGCTCTGAGACTAATATAGAACCATAGATAAGAACCATCTGAATACAATAGGATGAAACTTCCTTTTTGTGCAATGATGATAGAAAACCGGGTATGTAGGAGGTCATGGTTACCTGCAAACCTGTAAACAACCCGCCCTTCTCACATGTGGGTACTAGGATGTTCAGTATCCCGGGCTCTCAGGTCGAGAAATGATGATACGTTCACCATTTCTGGTTTGGCATCATCATCAATCGAGGAGGCCTCAACTGATTCTCCAAAACAAAAGGTCCTCGGCTTCTGGCACTGAGGTCGAGAAGCAATAGTACATTCATCCCTCAGGGTACAGTACTATCGCCAATCGAGGAGTGCCTCCGCTGATTCTCTTTCAAAAAGGGATGTCCTATAGCAAGTTCCCAGCATTGGGTCCTCGGATCGAGGATGTGCAATGGGTTTGCCACGGAATGTGGTCTGCCACTGTCACATCTCGGGAGGAGTGCCGCAACTGAGTCCTCGGGAATGGTCACCAGAGTCGACAGTTCCTCAAGAGAATAACCACTGGCCTGCATAACATGCAGTAGCAGAAAGCTCCTGATAGAACCTCGTCTGGTTGTGGGTCTCATGAACAACAATACGTGGTCACCACCACGCAAGCGTCATGACTATCCACTCTAATTCCTATGTGTGTACTCAAGCCTGTGTAGTGAGCTTATCTCTCAGAACACCCCACCCGCCAAACAGAAAACAACAGCACGGTCCAGCACAATAATGATATGTAATGCAGTAAATGCGATAAATACAGTAAGGTACAGTAAAGCAGCAATACAGTAAATAGCAATACAATACAATAGTAAATACAGCAGAACACAGCACCACGGTAAACACCCAATGAAAGAAAACAGACAAGCGCTAGGATTGACTCGCTAAGGAAACCAGAGATTCTGGGTTCGAAATCCCCAGCAGAGTCGCCAGCTGTCGCTCCCGGGATTTTCATCCTAGTACAAACGCGAAAGTGGCACCAAACAGAGTCGCCAGATGTGTGTATTTATCCCATGAGAGGGAAAGGAAACACCGCATAAACCTGAAGAGAAGGAAAAGCATGGTCTCGCGACCAAGAGAAATGGGTTCGGGAGTCGGTTACGCGAGAGGAAGGTATTAGCACCCTCTCACGTCCATCGTACCCGATGGGATCCACGCTTGCTTGTCTCAATCAAAGGGTGTAAAGAAAGGATACTGGAAAAGGAACTGAAAGAAAGAAAGGAGAAAGAAAAGAAAAGGAACGGGAAACAAATGTAGGGAAAATAAAAGAAGTGCTCGCATGGGCCCTACCCCACTGCCTACGTATCTCATCGGGAACATGAGAATCAGAGCGACGTAGTTCCCCTCACTAGGGATGGATTGTTTGTGTTTTTTAGAGAACGGCTTACGTTCTAGCTCAGGTGTTGCAGGCTCGCTGGTCCGAGTGCGTTACCATCTTGCAAGAGAACGAGTAGAAGCGCGTTCGTGCGTTGAGAATGAATGAGATGAGAAAAGAATTCCTGAAGGAAAGACGTTATTGTTTGTTTTTGTCTTTTAGAAGGAAGTGTTTTGGATTTGTTTGCATATGATAGTGTATTTAAATCTTAGTCATTGGAATGTGTACATTCTCACATTCCAAGATGGAATGGGTAAGAAAGCACACTAAGAGTGAAGGAGACCTCCACACTTAGCTCCAATTGTCAAGGTTCAAACACACTAGCATACTTGTGTTTATTAAGTGTTTTTGTTAATTAAGAAATGAAGAAGTGTTTTTTATTTGTACCTTCAACAAGTATTGCATTTAAGTCCCTCATACAAGATCAAATGTTTAACACATTGACCCAAGATGGGCTATATGCTATACATTCTAAGATTATAAGAGAAGACCCCTTATAACCTTTTCTTTATATGAAAGGCCTAAATGCAATAAATGCCTACCTTTATTAGATATTTTGAATTTTCTTTGAGATGAGAAAAGAGACTCAAGAGAGGATAAAGGTAAAAATCTATATGGACTAAGACTCAATCCTAATTGATTAGTTAAGGGAGTGATCCTAAGGTTTGTGAGGTTTCAACCTAAAGTCTAAAGAAAGAATGAATTAAACAATTCACTTCTAAAGTAGAAGATGAATTGTAATTCACAAAGGGAAAGTGATGAGTTATTAAAAGAAAGCACATAAGTGCTTAAACATAAAATGGAATTGTAAAAGAGAAAGGATAGAAGTTGAATGTGGATTCCTTATCCACACTCAATTGAAACTTACCAAAGCCCCTACATGGTTAGTAAACATGTATAAGAAGTATAAGAAGTAAAAGAACATGTAATGCATTCTAAAACTCAAAAGAATTAAATGAGAAATCAAATCCTAGAACCACAACCAGAATGTACATCATATGGAAAACAAATGGTTATTATCATGCAAGTCCAAGTGGATAGGCAACAAACATCATCCATGGCATTAGAACATGCCACCATAAGAAAAGGGAGAATGAAAGATGAAGGGAAAAAGAAGAAATGTGCATAAATGGAACATGTAATCCATGGATCAGAATTGAAATGAAATGAAAAATGATTCACAAACCTCTCACAAGTATTCATGAAGCACATCAAGACATTTAAGAAGTGATAGAAGAAGTAGAATTGAAATGGAAGTTCAAAAGAAAACACAAGTACAAACACCACATGTTAAAGGTGCACAAGGTTTAAATGAAAGTCAACATGCAAGGATGACATATAATATGTACCAATGACCTATAATGTCAAGTGAATGGTTCACCAAATATGCAAATGATCATGCCATTATGTACAAAAGAAGTCATGTAAACATGCACCAATATTGGGATGATATGACATGTTATTATGCTTCAAAGGTAATGCCTTAAACAAAAATTAGATGGCCTCATGAAAATTATGAAAACATGGTATTGAAGTTCACAAATCAGGGATGAATCACATATCAAAGTAGCATGCAAGAAACCAAGGCAAAATGATGTCAAACAATGCACTTAGGTCAAATAGACATATCATACAAAGTAGCACAAAAATGAACATCAAACATGCCATAAACTAACCTAAAAAAATCAAATAAAAACATTTAACATACCTCAATATGATAATGACTCAATGCAAAAAGAAGAGCATCAAAACAATTTTTAATGATCAAGAACAAAATTAAACAAGATCATGTACCATATTAAGAATGCACATCAAAGAAATTCAAAGAAAAATATAGAACAGGGGCAAAAAGGTCATAAAATCAAGAAAAAAAATCATGAAAAATTTTATAAATGTTTTAAGAAGGCTCATGAATTTTTTTGGAATTTTACGATGCTATTTAGTATTTTTAAAAATTAAAAAGCAAACGTGTAGAAAAATGGAAAAATAAAATGCAATGCAAAAAGGAATGGGGGTGCGTGACTAGTAATTAATCAGTTCAAATTACATTGGGCCTTAAACAAGGGAGGTGCGAATATCAAATTGGTCTAGGTCCAAGTCTGCGCAATCCACACTAATTAACATGTACACTCAGTCAACAAGAGTCAAACAAAAGATCACCATTTGATCAGGTCAAGTCAACCAACAAGTCAAAGTATTTGGATCCAACGCACTCACATGATTGTCCACTCACACTACCATGCACTGCACCACACGTTGATTAATTGAATTCAGAAATAAGGCACGTGAGGTGCATGTGCATTTTAATGTGTTGGCACGCTCCTCACCTCACGATTAGAACACATCAACGGCCATGATTTAAACTGCAAACAAAACCCTAACCAAAAACCACCGGCCGGAGAGGGACCTCCGGTCACCTTCTCCGGTCACACGCCACCGTCTGCAACTTCAATTTTCCCAGAATCTTACAAACAGTATACCAAAATGAAGAGGAAGTAATGTAGAGCATGAATCCAGTGACAAAACATATAAAAAGTTCATGAAATGGGAGAATCGAGCATATGAAGATTTGCCCTAACATTTCAACTATGCCTCTAAAGGCCTATCAACTAGCCAGACAAGTTCTTGGGCTTATATGAAGCATCAAGAACCTAATAACATCTTCACATTAGGTCTATAAGGGAAGAAATTCGTACCTGAAGATTTATGATCTTGATGTGTTCTTCAGAAAAACCAGAGATGTTGCTTCTTCTTTGAGTTTCTTTTGGCCAAATAAAGGCTTAGATGTAGAGAATGAATGATGCTTCAGTGGAGGAGAGTTGATATCCAAGCTTCAAAACAGTTGCAATGTGATGAAAATGGAGATAGAATCAGAGAGATTCTGAGATGAAGATGAGGAAAATGAATGAAATGGAGTTTGAAAATCAGTTGCAATGTGGAGGAGTTGAGAGAGAATCGAGAGAATTTCTGAGTTGAATGTGAGAAAATGAAGTTAGGAGTGAAATTTGAGAGTGAAGTTTTTATTTATAGTGTGAGCTAACCATAGTTAAACTGAGTGAGTCAGCTGAGTCATGGTGGTTTGGGTGAGTCATCCCTAACTAACTGAGTCAAGTTAGTTAGGGAGAGCAATGATATGGTGATGGCAACTCATGATATGCTATGGTGGAGGTGAAAAGAAAATGAAGGCACGGCTGGTTGTAGCAGAAACTTGCTCAGCAAGTTTGTTTCTTTCCATTCTCATGTATGCCAAGGCAAGTGTGCAAGGTGTAAGTCATGTGTGTTTGGTTTAATGTGGAAAGCTGATGTGATGAAGTGTTTGGGGTGTGTGTGAACCAAAATCGTGCAACATGCTGTCAATGTATCCATGCCAACATAGGGTAGTTTGTGGAGGTTTTTCTCTCTAATCAATGGCTGCATTAGGGAGTTTATGGGTTCATTAGAAAGAGGATGCATTGGAGCACAATATTGATTTGGAAATTGAAGTGGAATGAGGTCTCAAACATGTCTAAAAATGACCTTAAACAGATGGGCCAAGAACTGGAACATGGCTGCGCAGACTTGTGGCATGACCTGGTTGTGACCTGGTCAAATTTCAGTTGCAATGACCATTCTTTGAGCCATCATAACTCCTTAACCTTTGATCAGATGAAAAATTGATAAACACCAACTTTGAAGATCTCACATAAAGGAACAACTTTGATGTTGAAAGATTTTCCATTTGAAGCCTCTAATCATGAGTAATTGATCAATACATTTGGCCCACCAAGTGTTTGAGAAAATGACTGCGCGCGTGCCCTGAAAATCTTGGTCATGACCTAGTTTTGGACCCACTTTGCTCAAACTTTGATCAATCATATCTCACTCAATTTTTATCCAATGGAGATGTTCCACATATGGATGTGAAGCTTAAAACAAGATCTTTTGTTGTGGCCGAGTGGAATTTTCATTTGGTGCTTCAATTTTAAATGGCCTTGGTTCAAACTCTGATGCAAAATGGCCAAAACTTGCTATTTTTAGTAACCCTTCCTCTTCCAAAAATGGCAACTTTCCACCTCTTGATTTTTTCATGATTCCTTTGGAGTTTCTTGACCAAATTTTGTACATTGGACATATGTAACATGAATTTCATGATTTTGGGCTCAAAAAGTCAAGAGTTGACTTTTTCCTCTGATTATTTGACTTGGCCCCAATTTTCCTGATTTCTGATCTTTCTTCCAATTGAACAACTTCTAAAACCAATTGAGAGGCAATTTTCCATACACATACACTTAAGAACATGTAGGACACCATGACATCAAGTTTTGTCCAAGAAATCAAAGATTCCCTGATTTAATGGGAAACCCTAGTTTTGGTGCCCACCTCCTAGGAGAAAAATGTGCAGTCTTCAATTTCAAATTCCTTAGAGTATGTTATGTATCCTCTTAAAGGATGATGAGATATACCATTTGAGGATGACTTTGGATCAATGAGCTATCTCTTTTGAGGATTTTCCTTCAGTTTTTGAACCTCTTGCATAGTGAAAGATGTAGTGCTTCAATCTCCCATTGAATCTCTCATCCTTGAGGTTGTGGATGATCCATTGAGATGGTATGAGACATGAAAGACCTCTTGGCTTGCCTTGAGGAAACTTGATTGACCCTTTTGTGCTTTGAATGATCCCTTGATTGACCACCTTCCACCTGATCCATGCCCTGATGGTAAGAAGGATGCCATGCTTCATTTTTCTATGTTAATTGCAATGCAATGCTAATGAGATGGATATGATATGATAAATGATAATGCCATGCTATGATGACAAAGAGGGAGAGCAAATTTTGGGGTATTACACCTAGCTAAGTTGTTTTTATCCCCGCAGAGGTTTATCAGATCAACAGAGTCTCTTCCTCAGCAAAGTGTTAGTACATTCTTTCCACAGCCGAGTTAAAAGGTTGATGATCCCCGCAAAGGATCTCGAGTTTGACAGATCCCCAAGCAGAGTTTTAATGACTTGTTTCCTTAGCAAAACGTCATTCAAAAGTTCTCATCCCCAGCGGAGTTGTTACGATCAGAATTCATCCCCAGACAGATGAAATAATTCCTGGCAAAGTCATCACTCCCTTATATTTCAAAGTCCAATTTATTTTTGGCAAGTGTGATAATTCGAAGCAAACAGATTGTTCATTCGTTCTCCAACAGAGATACCTTCCTTTCAGGAGTCTCTAAGGTCAAGTCATTGATCATTATTCCTCAGCAGAGTCAGCAGAGATGTCTGACATGGATGCAGAGCGTAATCCAGTGTTGAATGTTTTTGCAAAGTCCAACTGTAGATTGGCAAAAGTCCATCCAAGGGTGGCAAAATATCAAAGTCCAACCGTAGATTGGCAAAAGTCCATCCAAGGGTGGCAAAACATCAAAGTCCAACCGTAGATTGGCAAAAGTCCATCTTAGGGTGGCAAAGTATCAAAGTCCAACCGCATATTGGCAAAAGTCTATCCAAGGGTGGCAAAGCAAGTCAAAGTCCAACCGTAGATTGGCAAAAGTCCGCCCGCAGTGTGGCAAGTCAGTAGTCGTCTGACTCCCTTTAAAAGACCGCAGCTAAGTCTAACCGTAGATTGGCGAAAGTCCATCCAAGGGTGGCAAATCATCAGCAAGTCCAACCGTAGATTGGAAAAAGTCCACCCGCAGTGTGGCAATTCAGCTACAAAGTTCAACCGTAGATTGGTGAAAGTCCACCCGCAGTGTGGCAGGTCAGTAGTCGTCTGACTCCATTCAAAAAGACAGTCCACCCATAGTGTGGCAAGCCAGTAGTCGTCTGGCGTCGTGCTAAAAGACATTGCTAAAGTCCACCCGTAGTGTGGCAAGCCAGTAGTCGTCTGGCGTCGTGCTAAAAGACATTTCTAAAGTCCACCCGTAGTGTGGAAAGCCAGTAGTCGTCTGGCGTCGTGCTAAAAGACATTGCTAAAGTCCACCCATAGTGTGGCAGGCCAGTAGTCGTCTGGCGTTGTTCCAAAAGACGTTGCTAAAGTCCACCCGTAGCGTAGCAGGCCAGTAGTCGTCTGGCGTTGTTTAAAAGACAACCCTCTAGTGCTATTCTTCCCATCAGAGTTTTTTATCCAAGCAGAGTTCAGTTGGTTGGGTTTATATCCCTATTCTTCTTCTCCATAGAGTGCAAATTTTCTGGTTATTTTCGATATTCAATCCCTCCATACCTTGAAGGTCTGACAGCAATCGCTATCATCCATTCAGGTCTACAGTGATTGAATAGGGGCAGCTGTAATACCCCAAAATTTTCCCTCTCATTTCTTCATATCATTTAGCATGAGCTTTCATTTCATTGCATTGCATTCAAGCATATAAAGATAAACATAAAGCATTGCATTGCATCTTGCATAAGGGCATATGATCAGTTGTTCTTCAAAGGTGTGGATCATCCAAAGCTAAAGAATAATAGCCAAGGGTCTCCCACAAGCCTCAAGGGTCTATTACATCATATATCATCCCACTTAATCTCACAAGTCATTGAAAGAAAGGAAATCATCAAGAAGATTGAACAGTGCATCATCTCCTATACAAAATAGTCTAAAATGGGGATCTGACTCTCAAATGGGCAAGCTCTTTGAGTTTTTATCACCTCAAAATGGCATATCTCATCTTTGTTATATAGGATATACATCATATTCAGAGGAATTTGGATTTGGAGGATGTGTTATTTCCTCCTAACCAGAGGGTGCCAAGATTAGGGTTTTGGATTCAAGTGGTCTCCTGATGAAATTTTGATTCAAACTTGATCTCAATGTTATCTACATGATATCAAGTGTCTAAGGATGGAAGATTGGCCATTGATTCATTTCAGAAGAGGTTCAATTGATCAGTTGCTTGATAATCAAGAAATTGGGGAAAAAGTCAACTATGCAGTGAAAAAAGTCAACTCCTGACTTTCTAAGGTTAAATTCATGAAATTCAAGTTATATATGGTGATTGGACAAGATTTGATCAAGGAATGATGGAGGAATCATGAAAAATCAAGAAATCATAAAACTGCCAAAAATAGAAACTTTAGGGTTTCCAAAAATGGCAACTTTGGACTATTTTGCACCCTACTTTGAGGCCCTCTTTCTTCAATATAAAAGCTCCAAACCTCAGGCCCAAGTTGAGCCAATTAAAGTTCATGTTCTAAGCTTCAAATCCATATAAAGAACTCTTCCATTGGATCAAAATTGAATGAGTTATGATTGATCAAAGTTTGGTAAAACTAGGTCAAAAACCAAGTCATGACCAAGCATGACCAGGCCCATGCGCCATAATTTTGACAAACACCTGGTGTGCCAAAAGTCAAAGCATTTTTCTCCATCAAGGAAGCTTCAAATGGAAAACTTTCCAACAAAGTTGTTCCTTTCCATGCCCTCTTCAATATTTATGTTGGACAAATTTTCATTTGAGCAAGTTATGAGATAGTTATGATGGTCCCAAGTTAGGGTGATCATGTTGAATTCCATGCACCACATTGCCATGCCATGAGTTTTCTTGCCACGTCGTTCAACCAGTTTCAAATCTTGATGTTCTAAACCATTTTTCATCAATTTCCAAACCTCATTTCAATCCAAAACCAACACTAATCTTGTTCTATTATGTCCCTTCTTTCATTTGACACCAAAACCATGCAATATCATCCACCATACATAGAGGAATTCATCACTAAACATCTTTGTTTTAATCGATGTCAAGCTGCTACAAAATCAGAAAAATGATATTGTTGTTGTTGTTAGTTCACACCAGCCCCACGCATGCTTCAACATCATTCTCCACTTTGACATTTTAGAACCAACATGACCTTACAAGCACGTGCTATCCATGCAACTTCATACATGAAAATGGAAATTAAAAAACTTGTGCAGCAAGCTTGTGCTACATCAGTGATCTCATCATCGCCCTTCACTTCATCACCACCATAACACCATAAATCTCAACCTCACCATAGCAAAACCCTTTACCACTCGCCCCTAACTAACTTGACTCAGTTAGTTAGGGTGCACTAACTTAACTTCACCTAGTTAACTCACTTAACCATGAGTTAACAGAATTAACCCAACATATAAATCACATTTCACTCACAATCTCAACTTCAACTTTCATTTTCCATTCTCTCTCCAAGAATTCTTCTCACTTTTCTCTCTACTCTCTCTATGATTTCACACGACCTCAACAATCTTTTTTCTACATTTCACCTTCATCATCTTCAATATTTCATTGCTGATCAAGAACAAAGGAGAAGAAGTTCCATTGTCCAAGCATAGCATCATCACAGTTTGGAATTCTTTGTTGTTCTCAAGATCTTCACATCAAGTAGCATTTATTTTGCTAGAGTTGAAGATCTAGAAGCTCAGGATCTCAAGCTTTTCTCTGGTTTTCTCAACCACTCCAAGTTCTGTAAGTTCCAGGTGCCACAATTTCCAAACCTCTCTTGCATGATTTCTTATTTATTTTGCTATTTTGGTGTTGATTCAAAGCTTATTAGAAGTTGTGTGTGTCCTGGCTAGTTGATAGGCTCTTTAGGAGCTTAGGTGTGATTTTAGGGCAAAATGCATTGGTTCGGTTTGTTATGTACGTGCATGATCTATGAAAAATAATTGCATATTCATGATGTACTTTTCTTCCTCTTCACTTTGGTATAAGAATTGTGGATTTCTGGACATGTGTGAGTTTGCAGGTGGTGGTTGCTCGCCGGAGAAGACGACCGGAGGTCCTTCTCCGGCCGGTGAGTTTGAATTTTAGGGTTTTGCAAGTTTAAATGACAACCGTTTGATCTCTTGCATCGTGTGGTTGATATGTTGCCAACACATTAAAATCCTTTTATAACTTGAATGTTTGAGTGCATGTGTTCCATGATTATTATTGTGTGTCCTCAATATGATCCGTTCATCATGTATGTTTGATCCTATCAAGACTGATCCAATGGTTGGTATGTTGCCAACGTATTAATGAAGCCATGTGCATCACGCGTGCAAATTATCTCAATCTAAGTATTATTGTGTGTATGTGTGCATGATTATTTTGGTGTGCGTGCGTTGTGGATGGTTAGATGTGATTGCTTTAATGATTAATCTTGGTTGACCTGATCGTGTGGTTGTGATTGCATTTTATTCTTGACTGCATGCACACTAATCACATACAATCATGCTCATGTGGACTGGACTGATTAATTGATATTTGCACACCCCTTGCTGGGCCCATGTGATTTTTTCAACGTGATATTTTACTCCTCTGCACCCCCTGCTCTCTCTTTCTTTCTTTTAATTTCTTTTTATACTTGTTTCATAATTTATTTTTAAAAATACCAAAACATCATGAAAAATTCTACAAAAATTCATGTGATATCTTAACATATTTAAATAATTTTCTATTTTTTTTAATTTTGATTTTGTGAATATTTGCATATCCTTCCATAATTTTCTTTTATTTCTTTTGAAACTTGTTTCTATTTTTATATCTTCATTTCAAAGATTTATTTCTCATAGCTCCTTAAACATTTTTGGTTCAATCTCTTCGTATCCATTCAGTAACATCCAACACTCCATAAAAATATTTTTTTTTTCATTTTTAGAACTTTCTTTTATTGCATTTAGGTCCCCCATCATTTCACTTTGGTTCATGATTCATAAGTGACTATTGCTTGATTGTTTGAGGTCCTTCCTTTCTGAATTTTTGTATAGGATTTTGATATGTGATCAGTCCTTGGTTGAGGTCATTTAAATTCTAATTCCATAATTTTTGAATGCACTTTGACATATGTTTGTGTGCTTGTGTTTGAAAGAAGTTTTGCTGGAACTTTATGTGTCTTTCTTTAACCTTCATTGCATGAGGCATTTATGTCATTATTTGAGGTCTTTTGTTTGGGTTTAGGTAACATGTTTAGACTCTTAGAAACTTTGTTTGATCATTGTTAAGTCCATTTGGCATGTGTTGATCCTTTGTTTTATATGATGCATCTTATGAGACTTTTTGACCTATTTTTTTCTTATGTCTCTTCATCTTATGCTTTTCATGTTTGGTTGTGTGCTTCTAATATGATCATATTATCATCTCATTTGCATTTTGATCCATGATTTTCTACTGACCTATCCATAAGCATTCATAATTGTATGCCATTTTTCATCTTTTGCATTTCTTTTCAAGTATGAGGCATTCATTCTTTTATATGACTTCTTCTTACATGTTTGCTAAGTTGTATGGACTTGATTGCTATGTGCTTTTGCCATGATCCTTTGTGCATCTTTAACATGTCATATCACTTCTGATTTTGATATTTGAGTTCATCTTGAGTCTTTTTAGGTTTGACTTATGCCTTAAGTAATCTCTTTCCATGTTTAATTCATATTCATATCTTCTCACTTCTTCTCCTTACCACTCCTAATGCTTGGATACTTGATTGCTTTCCTTATGTGACATTAGTACATCATGTTTAGGCACATGTTTAGGTCATCCACATTCTGACTTTAACATTATTTGAAGCATTAATGCATAGTCACCTTGCATATCCACTCATTCTTCATCTATTTCTTCCATGATTCACTTCTTTGATGTTTAAGATCTTTAGTTGTGAATAGTTTGTTCTTGATTGATCAATTAACATTAGAGAACACCCTTAGAGCCTAGGTTCTGACCTTGATTGAGTTTCATCTCTTAGGATCTTTATCCCTTAATTCTTAACTTGTTTGTTCACCACTTGTTATTCCTTTTCTTATTGCACTACTTGTAAATTCTTTTGAACTAACATTTTCATGTAGGTGCTAAAGGTAAGTAAGTGTGTGGGTATGCTTCCACACACACTCCTCTCCCTCATCTTATCTTATTTCTTTTAAATTCAAATTGTGATTTTGATAAGCATAGACATGCTTTCTTTGAATAACTTCTTCTTCACCCCTCTTTAAGACCAACTTAACTTCCATTTTGGAAGTAAGTTGCTTCTTTTGCTCTTCTTCTTCTTTCTTTTAGAAGTAGGTTTGTTAAACCACATTAACCATAGAATCTCCAAGCATACTAATACTAGGGTGTGTCTTAGTCTCCCTTTAGTTTTCACCTGTTGCTCCCATTTGAGTCTCTTTCTCATCTTCAAACAAAAAAGCAAAAATACTTAATAAAGGTTAATTCATATTGCATGTGAGCCTTGTATGTGGGAAATGGAAGGAGGGGAGCTTCTCTCCACCTTTCTAGAGTGTTTAGCATACGTCCTGTTTGGACGACCATGCGACGCATTCGATCCTATATCATAGACTTGAATGCAATACGTGTTACAAAAACACCAAAAAACAATCAAAACATTTCTTTCTAAAAGACTTCAAACAAACAATATTGTCTTTCCTTTGGGAATTTCTCTCCTCATCTCATTCACTCATTCCTTAAGGATGTGTCATTTCTGTTCTACCGCAAATAGGTAACGCCTAAGTCTTCCTACAGCGAGCTGCAACACCTAACTGCTGGGATGCGCACTCTGACGTTTCCACTAAAAAAACACAAACAAAGCGACCCTCGTTGAGGGGAACTACGTCGCTCTGATTCTCATGTTCCCGATGAGATACGTAGGCAGTGGGGTAGGGCCCATTAGAGCACTTCTTTTATTTTCCCTACATTTGTTTCTCTTTCTCTCTCTCCTTTCCTTTTCCAGTTCTCCAGCTAGTAGTTCCTTTTCCAGTATCCTTTCCTTACACCCTTTGATCGAGACAAGCAAGCATGGATCCCATCGGGTACGATGGACGCGTGGGGGTGCTAATACCTTCCCTTCGCGTAACCGACTCCCGAAACCAATTCTCTTGGTCGCAAGACCATGCTCTTTCCTTCCCTCAGGTTTATGCAGTGTTTCCTTTCCCTCTCTTGGGATAAATACACATTGTTGGCGACTCTGTTTCGGTGCCACTTTCGCGTTTATACTAGGATGAAAATCCCGGGAGCGACAGGGTACCATCTCAAGTTCCAGATCATTTCAATCCACTCCAAGCATCTAGACACACTCCATGGCACCTAGGGAAGCTATCCAAATCATTGGAACCTAGCTGTAACGCCTCCAACCTAGAACTCGATCACCAGCTGCAAGAGGTGAGGATGAGCTCTTCTAACTCTATGATCCATGCATTTTTTGCTGCACAATAATCTGGTCATATGTTCATAATCATGCATGGAGTGTTTCCCCTCAATCAATTGCATTGTTTGAATCGTGTATGGAATTTCTGAACCTTCATGCAGAATTTAGGGTTCTTGAGGTTTTTCTTTGATTTCTTATTCCATGCTTAAAATAAATGAAATTAAAGACCATATACATGATCATGAGGTTGAAACGAGTAGATTGATATGTAGATTGCATGATATAACCAAGTATTCAGTGAGATTGGATAGAAAACGCAAATCTGCAGAAACAAAGGAAGGGCGCGTGTTCTTGCCCTTGTTCATGGCGCCCTTTTTCAAATATTTGAATATTTGAATTTTGTGATTTTATTTAATTGATTCAAAAATTAATTCCTCTCTGAGTTTTAATGATTTTGAGTTGATTCTTTTTTTAATAATTCACAGAAATGTTAAAATATTTTATTTTACCAAAAAATCCCAAAAATATTATTTATTTCATATAATTGATATTTTCGCCAAGAATTAATATTTTAATTGTTTTTTGACATTTAAAATATTTTTTCCTTCTTGATTTTGTAAATTTTAATGATTTCTAATCATTTTGTAGGTCAAAACATGATTTGTGAAACATTAATCCAAGATCACAATTTGTTTTCCACATGTTAAACAATTTTGGTCATTTTAATTGAATTTTGTATTCAATTAAAATACATTTTGAAAACAAATTAGGGTTTTTGATTAATACAACCCTCATCAAACTTTTTCAAACTCTTTGGGCCTTTTAGTAGAGTGTAAGACCCAATCCTTTGTAAATACAGACCATTTTTGGGCCTCAAATGTTGTATAAGTCCCGTTGTATTTCAAAAGTTCAGCGCGATCAACGCCCGTTAAAAATCAAACCCTTTGGGCCTACCCTCGTGTTATAAGCCCTATTATTTTTCTTTAAACACCTTTGGGCCTCTAATAGAGTGTAAGACCCAACCCTCTTTTAACCAGAACCATTTTTGGGCCTCAGATATTGTATAAGTCCCTCGGCGTTAAAAGAAAATCTCGGCGCGATCGCTAGTTCAAAAATCAAACCCTGGGCCTCTCCTTGAGCTGTAAGCCCCACCACTTGTATAAAAATAAACTTTTGGGCCTCTTGAGAGAGTGTAAGACCCATCCCTTTGTACAGAAAACCTTTTTGGGCCTCAGTCACTTGTATAAGTCCCTCTGTACAAATTCAAAACAATAGTGCAATCACTGATAAAACCTTGGGCCTCTCCTTGAGCTGTAAGCCCCAACAAATCTTTTCAAAGCACTTTCTCCTTTGATTTTGAATATAATATTGTTATCAAAGCTTTCTTTGTTGAAGAACTAACCAAACAGCATGGAAGCTCTACAACTGAGTAAGTGTTTACCCGCTTTCTTTATCTGCTTTCATATATATAACTATATTGTGGGGCTGCTCACTTTAAGTCTTCTTTCACATACTTTATATACCGTGCAATACTAGTATAGCTATTTAGAGTCTTCCCCGGCAACTACGTCTAGCACTAGTTGAAGCCCCGCTGATCACTCTTAGAAATAGACAAGACTAGATCCCCTATAGGAGCACCAGATACAGTCTTCTCTTCGGTTGTCCTCTATAGAAATTGTCAAAGAGACTCTACTCCCCAGAGATGATATTTTCTCCGTGAATGGCATCTCTTGAGTTTCTTCCAAATTCTCAAACTTTCCTGGCTTGATCTATTCTCTGTGAATAGCCTGTCTTGGACTTCTCGGGGTTTGGGCACCCACAGGCTTCTTAAAAGCATCCCCGCCTCCACTTGGGCGTTGTACAAGGACCCGTCGGCTTCTTATAAGTTTTCAAAGCCTCCTCTTATGCTTTGTATAATAATTCTTCCTCAGCGAAGAGAGCCTCCTCTTGGGCTTCTTACAAATTGTCCCTTTCGGCTTCTTAAAAGTTTTTCTGCCTTCTCTTGGGCTTTGTACAAATTGTCCCGACGGCCTCTTAAAGGTATAGGAACAGAAACTAGTCATCTTAATAGAACAGTCTTTCAAAAGATTCTAGACCTTCGTCCCTTAACATTCCAGCCTTCATTTAGGCATCATACAACATGCCTTCGCTATCTGAGAATCTACTTCTCAAACACCAGTAGACTTGAATGGTCTCAACACCCATTGGGTTTCCCATTTCCTTAAAGAACAGGAAATAACTCTGATCCTTTGTTCAGTACCAAAGTACAACCCCACCTGGAATCGGTCTCTTTATAAGAACTGATTTTCTCTTTTAACATACTGGACCTGTCACTCAACTGAAACAGTCACAAAACTTTCAGCCTCCATCTCGGGCTTCGTACGAGATACAAAACCACTCTCTTGTTGAGTATAAAAGACTCTCTTGTTGAGTCACTTCCCTTTTAGCCTCCATCTCGGGCTTCATACGAGATACAAAATCACTCTCTTGTTGAGTATAAAAGACTCTCTTGTTGAGTCAAACCCATTTTCAGCCTCCATCTCGGGCTTCGTACGAGATACAAAACCACTCTCTTGTTGAGTATAAAAGACTCTCTTATTGAGTCACTTGCCTTTTAGCCTCCATCTCGGGCTTCGTACGAGATACAAAATCACTCTCTTGCTGAGTATAAAAGACTCTCTTGTTGAGTCAAACCCATTTTCAGCCTCCATCTTGGGCTTCGTACGAGATACAAAACCACTCTCTTATTGGGTATAAAAGACTCTCTTGTTGAGTCAAACCCATTTTCAGCCTCCATCTCGGGCTTCGTACGAGATACAAAAACACTCTCTTGTTGAGTATAAAAGACTCTCTTGTTAAGTCAAACACTTTCATCCTCCATCTCGGGCTTCATACGAGATACAAAATCACTCTCATGTTGAGTATAAAAGACTCGCTTGTTGAGTCAAACCCATTTTCATCCTCCATCTTGGGCTTCGTACGAGATACAAAACCACTCTCTTGTTGGGTATAAAAGACCCTCTTGTGGGGTCAAAACCTTTGAGCCTCCATCTAGGGCTTTGTACAAGACACATACAAATGCACTCTCTTGTTGAGTCAACCCTTTTAGCCTCTCTCTCAGGCTTCGTACGAGACACATGAAAACACGCTCTTGTTGGGTCAATAGCCTCCTCTTAGGCTTTGTTTAAAGAAAACCCCGGTTGAGTCAATCAACCTTTTAGCATCAAACCTGTGCCTTGCTCACAGCATACAAACATCAACAACTCCTCTTTAGAGATGACAAATTCTCTCTAAAAACTCTTTAGCTTCACATCTTGGGCTTTGAACAAGATACAAATAGACCCTTTAGCTTCACATCTTGGGCTTTGAACAAGATACAAATACTCAAACTTTTAGCTTCATGTCTTGGGCTTTGAACAAGACACCAAAACACCTTTTTTCTCCCATAGAATAGGAGGAACTACGATCGCTCTGATTTCCCTGTTCCATCAAACGGGAATACGTAGGCATAAGATTGGAAAAAATCTTAGCGAGCATACTAATCAAAAACCCAAAATCCCATACCTTCATACATCAATCGAAAAGCATCAGACCTAACTTCCTACCAATAGCCTAGACGCCGTTCTTAAGCAAAATAACCAAAGATTGGGCCCCACTACCACATAGCATCTGTAACCTAACCAACCGCTGTTCAAACTCAGTATGCAAGCAGGGTTAGTTGGAGACATCTATTTCTCTTCCTTCATTAGCTTCAATAGGATAAAAAATGAATCGACATGTAGTACCCCAGAGCGGCAGTGCTTAAGAACCATGTCCAAAAATCGGTCGCTACAATCACCTTTAGCTTCAATCTTGGGCTTTGAACAAGACACCAAAACACCTTTTTCCTCCCATAGAATAGGAGGAACTACGATCGCTCTTATTTCCCTGTTTCGTTAAACGGAAATACGTAGGCATAAGATTGAAGAATCTTAGCGAGCAGACTAATTAAAAACATCAAATCCAGTACCTATCCAAAATCCCCATGAATAGTCTCGTCATTTCATTCTTAACAAAATAAGTAGAGAGAGGCCCACAATCTAAACCGCATCTGTAAACCAATAGTCATCTGTTTAAACTCAGTATGCAAGCAGGGTTAATTGGAGACATCTATTTCCCTTCCTTATTCAGCTTAATAGGATAAAAAATGAATCGACCTGTAGTACCCCAGAGCGACAGTGCTTAAGAACCACGTACAAAATCGTTCGCTACGCAGAGAAATGTCCTTCTTTAGAGAGGTTTTTGATTTCCTCTAAGGGGATTTTTGTTTTTGTATGTGCCTTGATCAAAGCCCAAGGTTGAAGCTAAGAGATTGATTGACTCCGCTGGGGAGGTCCTTATACAAAGCCTAAGAGGAGGCTGGAAAAGGCTGACTCAACAAGAGAGTGTTTATCTGTCTTGTACAAAGCCCAAGATTGAGGCTAAAAAAGAGATTGACTCTTTTAGGGAATATCATTATATAAAGCCTAAGAGGAGGCTGAAAGTTGACTTTTCCGGGGAAATATTTTGTCTGTCTTGTACAAAGCCCAAGATTGAGGCTAAAAGAACTTATTGACTCTACTAGGGATATATTTGGGGTGTCTTGTACAAAGTCCAAGATTGAGGCTAAAAAAAGAGATTGACTCTGCTAAGGGAGATTAATTCACAAAGCCTAAAAGAAGGATGGGAGGAATTGATTGTGATGGGGAGATACTTATACAGAACTTAAGATAAGGTTTTAGAAAGATTTGAATTTACTGGAGAAAGCTTATAGGTGTCTTGTATAAAGCCCAAGATTGAGGCTAAAAGGGAATGACTCAGCAGAGGATATTTCAGGTGTCTTGTACAAAGCCCAAGATTGAGGCTGAAAAAAAAGAACTGACTTAACAAGAGAATATTTTTATTTGTCTTGTACAAAGCCCAAGATTGAGGCTGAAAAGGGACTGACTGACTCAACAAGAGAGTGCTTTTTATTTGACTTGTAAAAAGCCCAAGAGTGAGGCTGAAAAGGGTTGACTCACCAAGAGAGTGTTTAAGAAAGAAGATTGACTCAACAAGAGAGTACTTTTTATCTGTCTTGTACAAAGCCCAAGATTGAGGCTAAAAAAGGTTGACTCAACAAGAGAGTGTTTAAAGAAAGAAGATTGACTCAACAAGAGAGTGCTTTTTATCTGTCTTGTACAAAGCCCAAGATTGAGGCTAAAAAGGGTTGACTCAACAAGAGAGTGTTTAAGAAAGAAGATTCACTCAACAAGAGAGTGCTTTTTATCTGTCTTGTATAAAGCCTAAGATTGAGGATAAAAAAGTTTGACTCAATAAGAGAGTGTTTAAAAAAAGAAGATTGACTCAACAAGAGAGTGCTTTTTATCTGTCTTGTACAAAGCCCAAGATTGAGGCTAAAAAGGGTTGACTCAACAAGAGAGTGTTTAAGAAAGAAGATTAACTCAACAAGAGAGTGCTTTTTATCTGTCTTGTACAAAGCCCAAGATTGAGGCTAAAAAAGGCTGACTCAACAAGAGAGTGTTTAAAGAAAGATGATTGACTCAACAAGAGAGTGCTTTTTATCTGTCTTGTACAAAGCCCAAGATTGAGGCTAAAAAGGGTTGACTCAACAAGAGAGTGTTTAAGAAAGAAGATTCACTCAACAAGAGAGTGCTTTTTATCTGTCTTGTATAAAGCCTAAGATTGAGGATAAAAAAGTTTGACTCAACAAGAGAGTGTTTAAAAAAAGAAGATTGACTCAACAAGAGAGTGCTTTTTATCTGTCTTGTACAAAGCCCAAGATTGAGGCTAAAAAGGGTTGACTCAACAAGAGAGTGTTTAAGAAAGAAGATTAACTCAACAAGAGAGTGCTTTTTATCTGTCTTGTACAAAGCCCAAGATTGAGGCTAAAAAAGGCTGACTCAACAAGAGAGTGTTTAAAGATGATTGACTCAACAAGAGAGTGCTGAAAGGTGATTGAGGAAGAAGAAAGAATCATTATACAAAGCCTAAGATGAGGTTGACTGAGGAATTTCTTATACAAAGCCTAAGAGGAGGCTAGCTTCTGCTGAGGATTATTGAGATCCAGAGGCAGGTCCAAAGTGGGGAATCAACTCTTGCTGAGGATTACAGAAGAGTTAAGGTATCAGATGCCTTGAGGTTCTGATAGGCTAGTATTGATGATAAGTTGACCGGAGCTGGGAAAGTTTAGGATGAAAGATTGAGTTTTAGAACCTATGGAGGTTTTAACTCTGCTGGAGATTGATTAAATGACTAGGGTTTCTCCTGTGTTTGTAGGGAGCTTGAGGATTCCTTAAGATCCAAATGGAGATTAGACTGTCCAAGTCTACTGGTTTGGAAGGTTTATCTTTGTATGACGTCTAAGAGGAGGCTGGTGCTTTAAGGGATAAGAATCAACCCTAAATTGGTCTGAAGTTTTGACTCTTTGGAAAGACTGATCTACAAAGGATGACTAAGTTTTGTCCTATACCCGTAAGAGGTCTCGGGTCCTTGTACCAAGCCCAAGAGAAGGCATGAGAACTTCTAAGAAGCCAGAGGGTCCTTGTACAAAGTCCAAGAGGAGGCGGGGATGCTTTTAGGAAGCCTGTGGGTCCCAACCTAAGAAAATTCAAGAAAGGTTTCACCGAGAATTAATCCTTTAGTGAACAGTTCTAGGGTTTGAAGAAATTCAAGAGACGTTTCATCGGGAATTAATCCTCTCTGGGGAAGTGAATTTCTTTGACAAATTTCTAATAGTGACAGTCTGAGAAAAGTTTCAGTGGGAATAATGCCTTTCTCTTTGTTCCATATTGTATAAGCCCAAGAGGAGGCAAGACTGTATCTGGAATTCATATGGGGAACTAGTTTTGACTGTGTTAAAAGAGTGACCACTGGCTTTATCTAATCCTAGACCTAATTGCCAGGGAAAACTCTAAGTAGATAATATACAGGCATATATATACAGATGAAATATATACTGTATGTAAAAGAGGGTAGGAGGACTTACAGGTGAGCAAGCTTCCAACACAAACAAATATATATATATATATATATATATATATATATATATATGTGTGTGTGTGTGTGTGTGTGTATGTGTGTGTGCAAGTATGTAAGAGAAAGCTGTTTAAAATTTATAGGTGAGCAAGCTTCCATTGTAACAACTATAAGGTTAGTTTTCCAAGAAATTAAAGAAAGTTTTGATAACAACTATGAATTTGAACCCAAATCAAAAGGGAAGTTGTTTTGAAAAGATTGGGGCTTACACTTAAGGAGAGGCCCAAAGAATTGTTTATTTACAAAAAAAAGGGTTGGGTCTTACAACTCAAAGAGAGGCCCAGATGAAAAAAACAACGATCGCACCATTATTTTGAAAATTGTACTGGGACTTATACAATGGCTGAGGCCTAAAAATTATTGTATTTACAAGGAGGTTTGGGTCTTACACTCTATTAGAGGCCCAAAGCGTTTGAAAAAGAAAAGAAATGGGACTTACAACACAAGGGTATGCCTAGATGATTTTGTTTCGAAATGGCGATCGCGCCGAGATTTCTGAAAACGTGTCGGGACTTACACAATGAATGAGGCCCAAATTATTTTGTATTTACAAAGGGGATGTGTCTTACACTCTATTAGAGGCCTAAAGTGTTTTAAAGATCAAAATTTAGAGAAAACCCTATCTTTGAATTTAAAAGTTATAATTTTCAAAGGAAATTAAATAAAAAATGATATGAAATATCAAATATATTCAAAATAAAGTTGTACACTTTGAAAAATGTTTTGAAAAATCATGTTTAATCACATGAAAGCTTGAAATCCAATTGGTTTTGAAAAATCAAAGTGGCAATTTCATTTAAAAATGTTTTAAAACAATAAAAATGAAATTAATTACAAAAATTCTAACTATATTAAATAAATAATATAAATTGGATTTTTTTGTAAAATAAAATATTTAAACATTTTTGTGAATTTTGAGAAAAAGAATCAATTCAAAAACACAAATATTCAGAGAGAAATTAATTTTTGAATCAATTAAATAAAATATCAAAATAATCAAAAATTCAAATTTTGAAAAAGGGCGCCAACGGTCAAGGAAGAACACGCGCGCACCTTGTTTCTGCAGATTTGCGTTTTCTCACTTTTCTCCATGATTACTCAATGGTTTTGCACGATTCAAGTATCAACCGTGTTCGTTTTTAAACAAGGATCACAACCATATAGATTAATTGCATTTATATTAAGTATGGAGGAAGAAATCAATGGAAAACCTCAAGAAACCTAATTTCAGTAAGAACACAATGAAATTCTATACACGATTGATTCATGGCAATTGATTGAGGGTTATCACTCTACATACATGCATAAACAAGATGGTTAGAGTGATAGTGATGCAATATGAATATGAATGTAAATCAATAATGCATGATGTATGTATGTTTATGCTGACAAAACTGACGCGACATACAGACTAATAGATGGCCACTACTGGGGACGAAGACGTACCATTTGTTCAAGATAGCAATTCTGCCTTGCCTAGGAGAGATAGTCCCTGAGGGGAAAACCGCTGGTCGGGCTTAGGAGATAAGAACTCAGCCGGGGATATTAGATGAGAAAATCACATCTGATATAGTTGATCCTTCAATCAGGCGCACTGGTTTAGAAGAAGTACTTTGATTCTGCACTTTGAGGTCAATTACTTCCGGAGAAGTGATCGATGTTCTTTCGATGTTCAACAGTCAAAATAATTTCCATCTTTATTTTAAAAGCAGAAAAAGTTTGACAAGAAAATTCATTTTTGTTTTATTTCAAGAATCGTTGATCATGTAAAAAATGTCATACTGTAAAGCTAAAACAAATAAGAATTGCAAACAAAAGCACTAGGGCTCAAATTTTATTGATAGAATGGAAATCAGCCAAGTGCGTGATCCCATAGAGTATTTACAAAGTTTAGAAAATGGTAATTTAAGGGAAAAGGGCTACATTGAAACATAACGACTATTATCCTTCTACCAACTTTGAATTCCGGACATTCTGAGCTTCCATCGAAGATGATCTTGACTGGAGTTTTCCTGATGGATGGCATGATTGCTGCGGGATTTGTCCCTTTGCTGGACGTAATTACTTGCCATTATCCCTAACTTTTGCCTAGATTGTACTTGGAGATTTCCAATCCATCGGGATGATTTTTTATTATGTCTCTAATTTTTGCCTGGACCGCCCTTTCGGGTTTTTAATCCACCGAGACGTTTTTTTTTATTTAGGCGAAGTATTTCTTGACTACATCAACATTTGTGGGATAGGCAAATTCCTCTCCATCCATGGTTGCAAGTTTCAAGGTGCCGCCTGAGAAACCTTTCTTGACCACATAGGGGCCGTCATAATTCGGAGTCCATTTGCCCCGGGAATCAGTGAGAAATGATTGTATCTTCTTGAGCACGGGGTCTCCTTTTCTGAAGACACGGGGTCGGACTTTTTTGTCAAACGCTTTCTTCATTCTTTGTTGATACAACTGAAAATGGCATAGTGTCGTTATTCACTTTTCTTCGATCAGATTCAGTTCGTCGTGCCGACTTTGACACCACTCAACTTCTGTTAGCTTAGCTTCCATCAACACCCAAATTGATGGAATCTCTACTTCTATGGGAAGCACTGCCTCCATGCCATATACTAGAGAGAAAGGGGTTGCCCCTGTTGAAGTGCGGACAGATGTGCGATAACCATGAAGAGCAAAGGGTAGTATCTCGTGCCAGTCTCTGTAGGTCACAGCCATCTTCTGAACAATCTTCTTGATGTTCTTGTTAGCCGCTTCTACAGCTCTGTTCATCTTAGGTCGGTAGGGAGATGATTTATGGTGTTCGATCTTGAACTCAGCGCACAACTCTTTCATCATCTTATTATTCAAGTTGGATTCATTATTAGTAATGATCTGGCTTGGAACACCATAACGGCATATGAGATTGTTTTTGATAAATTGAACCACCACTTGTCGGGTTACATTGGCGTATGACGCTGCTTCGACCCACTTGGTGAAGTAGTCAATGGCTACCAGGATGAACCGATGTCCGTTTGAAGCTTTGGGTTCGATCATGCCAATCATGTCGATTCCCCATATGGAAAAAGGCCATGGGGAAGAAAGATCTTTGAGATGTGTTTGTGGTACATGAATTTTGTCTAAATATATCTAACACTTGTGACACCTCCTCATGTGCTTGTAGCAATCGAATTCCATTTTCAAACAATAGTACCCTGCTCTTAGAATTTTTGTCGCCATTGTGGGTCCGTTGGCATGAGTGCCAAAGGATCCTTCGTGAATATCCTTCATCATCATGTTTGCTTCTAGTCTGTTAACGTATCGGAGCAAGACCATGTCAAAGTTTCTCTTATAGAGTGTATCACCGCTCAGGAAGAAGTTGCCTGCTAGCCTTCTGAGGGTTTTTCTGTCATTTCTGGATGCCCCAGGTAGGTACTCTTGTTTCTGAAGGAAGCATTTGATATCGTAATACCAAGGTTTGTCGTCTATGACTGCTTCAATCGTGAAGATGTAGGTGGGCCTCTCAAGGCACATTATGTCGATCTTAGGTATGTCATTCCATTGACCTACACTAATCATGGAAGAGAGAGTGGCTAATGCATCAGCCATGTGATTCTCTTCACGAGGGATGTGATGAAACTCGATTCTGTAGAAGAATGGTAACAATCTTCTTGCGTAGTCTTTGTAAGGAATCAGTCCTGATTGGTATGTGTTCCAATCTCCTTTGATCTGATTGATAACCAGGGTTGAGTCGCTATATACATCTAAGTTCTTAATTCTCAAATCGATCGCTTCTTTGAGACCCATGATACAAGCTTCGTATTCGGCCTCGTTGTTTGTACATTTGAAAGTCAGTCTGGCAGTGAAAGGAATGTGGTAGCCTGAGGTGTTATGATGATTGCCCCAATTCCATTTCCATAGTGATTGACAGCTCCGTCAAAGATAAGTCCCCATTGGGAACCAGGTTTTGGCCCTTCACTGGGTAGCAATTCATCGCAATCTTTCATTTTCAAGTACATGACATATTCGTCTGGGAAGTCAAATCCAACTGATTCCTGATCGTCAATCGTTTAATGAGCCAAATGATTGGCTAAAAACCTTCCTTTGACGGCTTCCTGAGCATGGTACTCTATGTCATATTCTGATAACAACGTCTGCCAACGGGCAATCCTTCCCGTGAGAGCATGCTTTTCAAAGACATACTTGATTGGATCCATTTCAGAGATTAACCAAGTAGTGTGACAAATCATATACTGGCGAAGACGTTTGGCTGCCCAAGCCAGAGCGCAGCAAGTTTTCTCAAGCATAGTGTACCGAGTCTCGCAGTCGGTGAATTTCTTGCTCAAGTAGTAGATGGAAAACTCTTTTCTTTTTGTTTCGTCTTGTTGACCAAGCACACAACCCATTGAGTCTTCCAAGACTGTTAAATAGATAATCAACGGTCTTCCCTCTACTCGAGGTGATAGAATTGGTGGGTTCAACAAGAATTCTTTGATACTGTCGAAGGCAGTCTGGCAATCTTCTTTCCAAATGCAGTCCTGATTCTTTTTGGGTAATTTGAAGATTGGCACACATGTCGTGGTCATGAGGAATATAAACCTGGAAATGTAATTCAACCATCCCAGGAATCCCCTGACTTGTTTTTCAGTCTTTGGAGAAGGCATTTCTTGAATGGACTTGACTTTGTCAGGATCAACCTCAATTCCTTTCTGGATGATGATGAATCCTAGCAGTTTCCCCGAGAGAACACCAAATGTGCACTTGTTGGGATTCAAGCGGAGTTTGTACTTTCTCAACCGTTCAAATAGTTATGACAGGTGGGTCACATGCTCCTCTTCTGTCTTAGATTTTGCAATCATATCATCGACATACACTTCGATTTCATTGTGTATCATGTCATGAAACAGAGTAGTCATGGACCTTTGATAGGTTGCCCCAACATTCTTCAAACCGAACGACATTACCTTGTAACAAAAAGTGCCCCATGGGGTGATGAATGAAGTTTTCTCCATGTCCTTCGGCGCCATTTTTATCTGATTATAGCCCGAGAATCCATCCATGAAGGATAAAACTTTGAATTTGTTGTATTGTCTACCAGCATGTCTATGTACGGTAGGGGAAAGTCATCCTTCGGACTGGCTTTGTTCAGATCCCTGTAGTCTACACACATTCTGACCTTTCCGTCCTTTTTCGGAACTGGTACTATGTTGGCTAGCCATTGAGGATATTCTGATGTGGCGAGGAAACCCGCGTCAATCTATTTCTGTACTTCCTCTTTGATTTTGATGGCCATGTCTGGATGAGTCTGTCTTAGTCTTTGTTTTACCGGCGGACATTCTGATCTTAACGGTAGATGATGCTCCACGATGCTGGTATCCAACCCTGGCATGTCGTGATAGGACCAAGTAAATACATCAGGAAATTCTTTGAGAAGCTTTATCAAACTTTCTTTGACAGTTGGACTGAGCAGTGCCCCAATCTTGACTTCTTTTCTCTCTTCTTATGAACCCAAGTTGACCGTTTCCAACGGCTCTTTGTGAGGTTCAATGGACCTTTCCTCTTGTCTGAGTAATCGGGAGATCTCTTCTGGAATTTCTTCGTCATTTTCTTCTTCATCCTCAAATACCGGGAATTCAAAGTTGGGAGAAGGCATTGGATCGTATGTTTCAATGGGGTTTAAAACAAGCAATCTGCATGACGTGATGATTTTGTTTTAGAAGAGATAGAGAGAATGCAAGAGTGCGTGCAGTGTATATTTTTTAAAATGCTTGTTTTTTACTATTTGAGTTATTTTTAGGATTACCATTTTCTGAAAAAGCGAAAAGTGAAAACAGCAATTTAATGCAGAATTATAGAACGACGTTATTTTATTTATGATCTGGTCGATTCTTGAAACTACAGCCCTATAAAACAAAACTCAATTGCTTTGGGCGAAGCAAAGAGAGACATTTACAGAAAGTGAACCCTATAAAACATCTGTTTCACCAGGGCAGGGTGAAAGGTTAAAGTAAAGCCGGCAATTACTTAGACTTATGAACGACTTTCGGAACATTGACAGCAACCCATTGGTGGCGAACTCCTCGGTGAATCACAAAGTCTGGTACCTTCTTTCTCAGCTTATCTCCAGAAATAACGCTGATTTCTGGTGGAGAAGGATCGTTGGAATCTGTCTCCCAGGCAGAGTTGTCGTAGGAGGATTCTTCAGCTGTATCTTACACAGTGTTTGTACTCTCAGACAGATCTCCCCATCCAGTTGGTTGAATGTCTTCGAGCCTGATACGAGAGCTTTCAGGAGCGGTGTACTTGACCATGAAGTCGTATTTGCCACTTGGTTGTCCTAAGGTGTCCCACACTTCTTTGGAACTAGAGGAGTCGTCCCTTTCGATGACGTTGACCTCAGGAAAGGCATAGTTATTGAACTCTTGTCTTGCAATCTTTGAAAATTCATCGTTGTATTGGATATCTTCTAAATGCCCTGAGTAATGATCCCATGATTCTGTGGGGACGCAGGTATTCTTTTCAATGATGCTCAGCTGATATGCATCGTTGGGCTAACTCTTTTTCCCCAAGTCTCCTGGGTACGGCTGCCAGATAGGCAGGCCATCCATTGGGCCATAATAGTCGTGGTCAAAGTTGTCTTTCATCAGAGTGTCCTCCTCTAATGATTTTGGTGGAGCACGACATCCTTCCGGATCACAATCTGCGTATATCATTTTGACATCTGACCTTGGTATATATCTCGGACTCTGTGCGGGATAGCAAAATGGCATAGGCACCTCTCCCTGAGACATATAACCATCCTCGTTGAGATAGGACTTCCATTCTTCATCTGTATCGGAAGAGTCACCTTCGTTGATGGTATGGACTTCTTAAGACATTGGGTGAAGGAAACCTCCACTATGGAAGAAGTTCTGAATGGGATGAAGACTTTCATTGTTAGTAGCAGTCTGGGTACAGGTTGAAGAAAAACCAAGACCTTTCTTTGTTCTGTTATCAGTAGGAATGACAAGATGTCCCCATCCTTTCGCATTGTTACTTTTGATTACTCCGAGAGCATCTTTGTACGAGGAAATCGACGTTCCTTTTTTTGACTGGTTGTCGTTGCTCACTGAAAATGCTTGGAACTGGGTTCCTACAACCTCTTCCGGTTCCACACAAGTGGACGACGACAAGTTACTCACGATCAAGGCTTTCTCTCCATAGACTGTGACTAGTTGGTTGTTTTTGACAAACTTCAGCTTTTGGTGAAGTGTCGAAGTGACTACCCCAGCCCCGTGTATCCAAGGCCTTCCTAACAAACAGTTGTATGCTGCCCGGATGTCCATGACCTGGAAAGTGACTTGGAAAGTGTGAGGACCGATAGTTTTGGGAAGGTCGACTTCGCCGATAACTGTTTTTCGGGATCCATCATATACTTTGACAATGACCTCACTTTCTCTCATCAGAGATCCTTTAAATGATAGTCGCATTAGAGTGGACTTTGGCATAACATTTAGAGCTGATCCGGTGTCTACCAGTACGCTGGCTAAAGCATCGTCCTGGCAATTGACTGTAATATTGAGTGCCATATTATGGTTCTGGCCCTCTTCTGGCAGTTCCTCATCACTAAATCCCAAGTTGTTGCAGGAAGTGATGTTGGAGATGATGCTGTCGAATTGTCTTATTGACACATCTTGTTCCACAAAGGCTTGCTCTAAGACTTTCTGTAGAGCTTCCCTGTGAGCTTCGGAACTGAGTAAAAGAGATAACACTGAGATTTTTGAAGGAGTTTGCAACAACTCGTCAACAATGTTGTATTCACTCTTTTGGATGAGTTTCAATATCTCATCGTTGTTCTTTGAAAGGTCGGGATCACTAGATTGACCGACTGGTTGATTGGGAACTTCTGTCTGAGGTTCGTTTTTGTTGGTAGGTTCTCCAACTCCTCGGTTGAAGATTTGACCGCTCCGTGTTACTCGACTGATGTCTGTAATATTCACGACGGAGGGTAATGGAGTTTCCTTTCCATTCTCAATTGTTGTTGCATCGTATTTGTAAGGGATAGCCTTATCGGACTTGTACAGTACTGGTCCCGACAGATAAACAATTACATGAGCCTTTTAATTTTTCTGACCATCGCAGCCGACCTCAATTGGTTCGAGGTTGAGAATCTTCCATCATCAAGAGGAACTCTTGATTCATGTATCATACCCCAAATTTTTACCACCAAGATTTTCCATCATTGTGTAAATCATTACCACAATATGGATGAACCATCATGCCTCATCAATCTCCTCAAAGAGGGGTGAGCATTCACCACAATTAAAATTAGGGTTTTGAGCCCTATCATGACACCTAGGCAAAAGATCAATCAAGGAATGACATGATCTTTAACTTGTCTAACCTCTCAAACACCCATATAGGACCAAGAGGACTCCCACATCAAGAATCAAGCACAAGGTTGCAGCATTCCAAGTGGAGTAAGCCTCAAGATCGCTAGTGTCACCAAATTAGGGTTTTGGTCGACCAGGGCCTCCAGATGGAAATTTTCCTCTGGGCATGAGCCAATGCTTCAAAGCATAACCCTAGATACTCCACGGGACCTCATGGACCCAATCATCAAGTCAATTTAGCCTTAGGGGATGCATTCACAAAAAAATTAGGAATTAGGGTTTCTTGACCTAATTCACCCCCAAGTTGACTTTTGAGACAAAACATGAGCCAAGACCTCAAGACGTGATTTGAGGGTCTCCAATACACCACATTGATCCATTTACAACAATGAATTGATCCAAGAAGCTTGATTCACAAGTTTCAAATTCATCTGAACCACAATTAGGGTATTGAAGAAAAAGTCAACTGTATCTTTGAATTTTGACAAAGGCATGCTCCCAAACCCTGGGACATGATTCAATACACCCTATAACACCTATGGAACATATCCATCAAGTTTGATTTAGGTCAAGGACTTGATTTCATAGAGGATCGCACAGTTTGGAATTCACCTGATAAAAAGTCAATTGTGCACAAAAGTCAAAGTTTGACTTTTTGAGATTTTTCACAATTATGGTGCCTTAACCCTAAAATGATGTTAATATGTAATTGGAATCATCATTCATCAAGAAAAATCAAAGAAAGTGAGATAACTTGTAAAAGGGGTAATCATAAAAACTTAGAATTTTTCTAAGTTATGAAACAAAGTGGCTAGGGTACCAACTTCCAAGGATCATAGCTTGAGATCCAAGCAACCATTTTGAATGATCCAAAGATGGATTTGTAGCTCTCATGGTATACTTTAAAAGTTTCAACTACACCTCATTCCAATTCCTCAAGGATTTTAAGTTATGGAGTGACCAAAATGACAAAAACATGAAAATGCCACTTTTTCCAACACTTAGTGAAATTTTCACTAAGTCAGAATCTGTTTTACTTTTTTCAAAATGTAGGGGAATTTTTCACTTGGATCTAAAAATTTTCAAGACAAACTATGATCCCATATATGTTGTATCATATGAGAGCTTTCCAAAATGGCCAAGAGCTTCATCAAACTCCACTTGAGCTAAGAGTTATGACAGCTGCAACATGCCTTGCTACAAACTGTCTTGGCAAGGCAGATTTGTGCATAAAGGCTCGATTTTCTCAAATTGTGCAATTCCAAGCATGCTTATCCATTTGCAAACCTCAAGGGGGAACAACCAAGGGACAGGAACTGACTCATCAGCCTCCCAAGTCCAAGATTCCCAAAGTAGCATGCCAAACCCTAAAAAGCCTAAAAGAAGCCAAGACTCTAATTTTGTTTCCAAGCATTCAATGGATGCACCAACTTGGCATGAATTGAGCCATTTCCAACTAAATGAGTCAAAGATAAGCTCTGAACCAAAGAACCATAGGCCTGTGCTCTAACCTCTATTCAATGGCTAGAGGAGACTTAAGATTCCAAAGTGATTCAATTGGCCAACAGCCTGCTGCAGCCACCATTCACTATTGCTTGCAAAAAAAACTTGCTCTACTATAAATAGACCTCATTTGTGCTCAGTTTAAGTACGCCAAAGCACTCAAACTGATGTTTTCCTCAAAACCACCTTCTAAAGCAAATCACTATCAGGTTTTGAATTTGAGAGCAATTCCAACCAAACCAATCACACACCACACCTCATAAACATCATATAGAAGTGATCCAAACACTTAAACAACATCTGGAACACTAATTTCACAAAATCACCAGCCAATTGCTCAAGTTTTCAACCAAGTTGCAGCTGAGGTGCCATAACCTGTTCCAGTCCATTTCCAATCACTCCGAGCATTCAAGCACATTCCATATGGTGTAGGGGAGCTGTTCAGATCATCACAACTCATCTGTAACACCTCCAACTCAAAAATCAGATTGCTCTTGCTACCACGACCTTCAAGTAAGCCTAAACTTGGTCATCTCCTAATCTATGCATATTTCCTCACACAATACTTTTGGTAAATGTTCATAATCATGCATAGAATATTTCCCCGCAATTAATTGCTTTGTATGAATCGTGTATCAAAATTCCCAGCCTTCATGCATAATTTAGGGTTCATGAGGTTTTTTTTTTTATTTCTTATTCCATGCTTAAAATAAGTGAAATTAAAGACCATAGACATGATCGTGAGGTGAAAACGAGTAGATTAATATATGGATTGTGTGATTTCATCAAGTATTCAGTGAGATTGAGGGGAAAACACAAACCCGAAGAAACAGAGGGCGCGGGCAAGAACTTAGTGTTCTTGGCGCCCTTTTTTGAATTTTTAATATTTGAATTTTTGTGATTTTATTTAATTGATTCAAAAATTAAGTTCTCTCTGGTTTTTAATGATTTTGAGTTGATTCTTTTTCTAATAATTCACAAAAATGTTAAAATATTTTATTCTACAATAATTTCCCAAAAATATTATTTATTTCAATATATTTGATATTTTTGCAAAGAATTAATTTTTATTTGTTTTTTAACATTTAAAATATTTTTTCTTTCTTGATTTTCCAAGCTTAATTGATTTCCAATCATTTTGTGGATAAAAACATGATTTTTCAAACGTTAATCCAAGATCACAACTTGTTTTTCACACATGTTTGATAGTTTTGATCATTTTAATCAAATTTTTATTTAATTAAAATACATTTTGAAATTAATTTAGGGTTTTGAACTTAATCACCCTAAACAAATCTTTCAAAACACTCATGGGCCTCTAATAGAGTGTAAGAGCCAACCCCTTTTGAAAACCAAAATAATTTGGGCCTCGGTCATCGTATAAGACCCACTGTGTTTTCAAACCTCCGCGCGATCACCATTTTTCAAACCAATAATCATCTGGGCCTCTCCTCGAGCTATAAGTCCCATTCCTTTCCTTAAAAACTTTTTGGGCCTCTAATAGAGTGTAAGACCCAACCCCTTTGTAAATAATACCTTTTTGGGCCTCACACATTGTATAAGTCCCTCTGTATATTTTCAAACGTTCGGCGAGATCGTCGCCTTTTTTAACAAAATCAACTGGGCTTCTCCTTGGGCTATAAGACCCATCTTTATTCATTTTCAAACTCTTTGGGCCTCTCCTTGAGGTGTAAGACCCAATCCCCTTTTGACCAAAAATTTTTGGGCCTCAGTTGTTGTATAAGTCCCGATACAAAACAATGGCGCCCTCACTGTTAAAATTTGGGCCTCTCCCTGAGTTGTAAGCCCCAATCTTTGTTCAAATACTTTCTCCTTTGATTTTTAATCCAAATGTATAGTTGCTATCAAAATTTTTTTTAATTTCTTTGTTGAACAACTAACAAAACAGCATGGAAGCTCTACAACGGGTAAGTGTTTATCTGCTTTCTTTTATACGCTTTCATATACATAACTGTATTGTGGGAAGCTGCACATGGTTAGTCTTCTTTCATTCTTTTAAATGATTTCATATACATAACTGTATTGTGGGAAGCTGCACATGGTTAGTCTTCTTTCATACTCCTTTAAATACTTGTCATATATCAACAGTATATATACTAGTATAGTTATTTAGAGCTTTCCCCGACAACTACGTCTAAAACTAGGTAAAGCCCTGTTGGTCACTCTTTAAATACAAACAAAACTAGATCCCCATAGGATTTCCAGATACAGTCTTCCCTTCTCTTGGGGTTAATCAATATGGAACAAAGAGAAAGGCAGTATTCTCGGTGAACCTTTTCTCAGACTGTCACCCGTAGAAATTGTCAAAGAAATTATACTCCCCAGAGTTGATCTATTCTCCGTGAATAGCATCTCTTGAGTTTCTTCCAAATACTCAAACTTTCCTGGAATGATCTCTTCTCTGTGAATTGCATTTCTTGAACTTCTCTTGGTTTGGGGACCCACAGGCTTCCTAAAAGCATCCCCACCTCCTCTTGGGCTTTGTACAAGGACCCTTCGGCTTCTTAGAAGTTCTCATGCCTTCTCTTGGGCTTAATGCAAGGACCCTAACGACCTCTTAAAGGTATAATACAGAACTTAGTCATCCTTTTCTAGAGCAGTCTTTCCAGTGTCAAACCTCTAGCCACCTTAGGGTTGTTTCTCATCCCTTAAGGCCCTTGCCCTCTTTTGGGCATCCTACAAAAGATAAAAATCTTCAACACCAGTAGACTTGGACAGTCTAAACCCCCTTTGAGTCTCAAAGACATTCTCAAGTTCCTTTCAAACATAGGAAAAAACACCGATCACTCCTGATAAATCTCCAACAGAAACCCAATTTCTCTCATTAGAGTTCCCCACCCTTGGGCCTGCCTATGGATCTAATCCTCAGCAGTAAGATAGCCTCCTCTTAGGCTTTGTATAATGATCTTTCGTCAGCACAGTCAGCCTCCTCTTGGGCTTTTTACAATGATCCTCCCCCAGCGGAGTTAACCTTTTCAGACTCTCTTTTTGAGTCAATCACTTTTCAGACTCTCTTGTTGAGTCAATCACCTTTTCAGACTCTCTTGTTGAGTCAATCACTTTTCCAACTCTCTTGTTGAGTCAATCACTTTTCCGACTCTCTTGTTGAGTCAATCACTTTTCTGACTCTCTTGTTGAGTCAATCACTTTTCCAACTCTCTTGTGGAGTCAATCACTTTTCAGACTCTCTTGTTGAGTTAATCACCTTTTTAGACTCTCTTGTTGAGTCAATCACCTTTTTAGACTCTTTTGTTGAGTCAACTTTTTTAGCCTCCGTCTTGAGCTTTGTACGAGACATATAAAAGCACTCTATTGTTGAGTCAACTCCTGCAGCCTCTATCTTGGGCTTTGTACAAGACACATATAAACCTCCCTAACGGAGTCAAAATCCCTTTTAGCCTCAATCTTGGGCTTCGTACAAGACAGAAAGAACATTTTACCCGGAAAAGTCAAACTGTTAGCCTCCTCTTAGGCTTTGTATAATGATACCCCCAAAAGAGTCACTCTCTTTTTTGCCTCAATCTTGGGCCTGGTACAAGACATATACACTCTCTTGTTGAGTTGATCTTACCTAGCCTCCTCTTAGGCTTCATATAAAGAAATCCCTAGCTGAGTCAATCAACCTTTAGCTTCAACCTTGGGCTTTGATCAAGGCACATAAAAATCAACCATCCCTCTTTAGAGATGACAAATTCTCTCTCAGCCAAATCCCTTTTACCTTCAATCTTGGGCTTTGAACAAGATACAAATACTCCTTTTAGCCTCTTTCTTGGGCTTTGAACAAGACACCAAAACATCTTTTCCCCCCTTAGAATATAAGGAACTATGATTGCTCTGATTTCCCTGTTTCATTTAAACGGGAATACGTAGGCATAAGATTGCGAAATCTTAGCGAGCATACTAAATAAAAACTCTAGGTCCCGTACCTACATACACCCATCAAAACTGAGGTCCAGTACCTCACCAAAATTATCAAAAACTCTCTCTCATATCTCCCAAAGAAGAAACTTTCCCAACCCATTAACAGATAAACACCATCAAGTACAAAGCAGAACCTATTGCTAACAACCTGTGGATAACCACATATAGGATGGGTAATTGACAACTACCCATTGTATAACCTAACCCCAGACCCCCATTTCTCTTTTAAGTGTTTGTTTAGTTAAACATTCACGTGCAAGGTTAGTTTTAGATATCTTCCCTTTCCCTTCCAGCTTCATGGGATAAATAAGAAATCAGAAAGTAGCACCCCTCCTACCATTGCGGTGAGGAAAACTTCAGCGATAAGGTGGTCGCGTCACCGACAAAAATCGCTCACTACATCATGGAGTAAAGCGATTATGGCACACACATCTTTGGTCATTTCTCGCTTAGGGATCAAGACAACATCTTTTCCTTGATTAGGATGATAGTCCGACATTGAACCAGAGCTTGACCATGGTTGAATCTCTTTGTGGTCCAACTGACTTTGAAGACCTCCCCGCACGAGGTAGCATCCTTGATTATTCTCTGAGCAAATTCTACATCGCTCATAGTTGTTTGGTGGCACCCAGCCACACCCGCTTTGTATGTAGTGTAACCTCACTAGGTTTGTTTCCATGGATCAAACGTCCTGACTTTGATGCCTAGTAGGGTTCCCGTTGATCATACTGACTTGTTGTGTGTATTTATCTAGATAGATCGGAAGCCACCAATGGTTCAATAAGTGTTGAAGTGTCCTCTGAACGAGTGCACATCCTTGGTCATTCCTACGACACACTTTACAGTTCTGATATTCATGCGAAGTCAGGAAACCGAGCTGGACTTGTGTAGCGTGTAATTCCACCAAGCTGGTATTCATCAAGCGAATATCAAAGATTTGAATCATATTCACTTGATAATGACTTCTATCGTGGTAATCCTGAATCCATCTAAGATCCATCTGACGCTGGAGGGCCTCTTGTATAAAAGAGCATCCCTGATTGTTTATCAAGCAGACCAGACAGGAATCGTAATCCTATCGTGGCAGATTATGATGTTGGCTTTGACTTGAGTGCATTGCCACCTAGTTGACATTCATCGCATGGATGTCGTGGTTTTGAATGATGTTGGAATTTGTATAAGTCATGTTGACATCACGAATTCGGTGATCTTGGATCCATCCGAGATCCATCTGTTTCTGTAGAGCTGATTGCACTATAGAACATCCTTGATCGTTTTTAGAGCAGATATCACACTGGTGATAGTTATGACACGGTACGTGACCATATCCACTTTGTCTACAATGCATCTTGACCAGATTGGTTCCCAATAAGAGTACATCATGAATTTGATAGCTGTGCTTAGACTCTTCTTCTATCAAATTTACCGCTGCTTTCTCGTGTTGAGGCAGTGGGTTTGTCTGTACATTTGGATTTGTATCCTTGAAAGATAAGACCCCGCTCCTGACAAGCTTCTGCACATCGGATTTGAAGCTGATACAGTTTTCTATGTTATGCCCTGGTCCTCCTTGATGATAAGGGCAAGTCTGATCCGCTTTGAACCAAAAAGAAGGATTTTCTGGTACTATAAGAGGAGACCTGGTTTAGACGTTTCCCTTGACCAGTAGTAGCAGAAACAGTCCTGCGTACAACATTGGTATAGGGTTGAACCCTGGTGGTCGCGTTGTACGGTTGTTGTTGTACTGAGGACGAGCCTGCTGAAGAGGTTGTTGTGTCCTTTGCTGATATTGTTGTGAATTAGGTTGGCTCTGAGCAACCTGAGGTTGATACTTAGGAACAGGCGCAGGGTTGATAGCAGGAGTTACAGCTGCTACTGGTTGGTAACATCGCCTTTGCTTTCCGAGAGAGATATTGCCAATATCTTGCTCTTTTTCTTAGGGAGAGCACTACCATATCTTTTAGTACTGCTTGATGGTCCGGCCTCTTTGACCAGACGTCCTTCTCGGACTGCTTCCTCAAGACGAACTCCCATGCCTACCATATCAGTAAAGTCGCTGGGCGCACTGGCGACCATTCGATCGAAGTAAAATGAGCTTAAGGTTTTCAAGAAGATCTTTGTCATCTCCTATTCCTCAAGAAGTGGACAAATCTGGGCTGCGATTTCATGCCATCTCTGAGCATATTCCTTAAAGGTTTCCTTATCCTTCTGCGACATGGCTCTAAGTTGATCTTTGTCTCGTTCCATGTCCAGGTTATACTTATATTGTTGAACGAAGGCAGCGCCAAGATCTCTGAAAGTGACAATTTTAGTGCGGTTTAAACCCATGTACCATTTGAGTGCGGCACCGGTTAACCTATCTTGAAAGTAGTGGATCAGTGGCTGTTGATTCTCTGTCTGAGTTGACATCCTCCAAGCATACATCACCAAATGACTTTGAGGGAAAGAGTTACCCTTGTACTTTTCAAATTCGGGCACCTTGAATTTGTGCGGAACTTTTACATTGGGGACCAAACAAAGGTCTGCGTCGTCCTTTCTGAATAGATCCTAGACGCAAATGGCTTGCAGTTCCTTCTGCATCTCCAGGAATTATTCTTGGAACTCATTCATTCTGTCATACATACTTTCATTTCCACCAGAAGGTATCTGTGGAATCTGTCATTCCGAGACAGTGTGTACCACGGGTGGTGGTATAGTCATTACGACTGTGACTCTTGGTGCTTCCTTATCCCGAAGTTTGTAACCTTCAGGAGTTGCTTTCATGCCCCTTGCATCTTCACTTACCCAAAGTTTGTAACCTTCAGGCCCAGCGGCTCCTGCTAGAGTTTCTGGATCTTCTGTGATCGGCAGAATATATCCTTCCGAGATATAGTTAATAGGCATGCCCCAAGGACGATCTTTAGGCATGTTGTACCGAGGATCATAATTTTCTACTATGGGCATCGATGTTATCTCCGAGATCACAGTCCTTTGTATCTGAGCTGCTGCCAGAGCTTGCATGTCATTATGAAGCTTTCTCAGATCTTCTTTCAGAGCGTCGAGTTCTTCTCTCAACTCTCTGTTCTCTTCCTCAAGATTATCCATTTTCTTTTGTCGATTGGCCCGAGTATTGTACGAATGAGACAGTTTGACTCTAGAATCGAGACACAAATGTGAGATTCGTAGGGAAGAAGAATGCGTTATATGAGAATGATGAATGATATGCAATGATTATATTAATATTTTTTTGTTTAATCAAAAGAAACTTCAACAATTGGATTGCAAATATCATACAATGGGGAAACCCCGTTTTATTGAATTCAACGATTGCGGAAATGGAAATACAGTAATTTATAAAGTGCTTATAAAAGGAAAAATCTAGACTTATGGATCTTGAGTCCTCTCTGAGGAGGGCTCAGGTGCTGGTTCTGGTACTTTCCTTTTCTTTGACTGGGGCTCTTGAGCCATTGTCGGGTTGTCATCCCTTTGCCAAGTGAAAGGAGCGAGCAAATTCCTTTGGTCATCTTGATTTTCTACAGCATGTTGCTCTAAAATCTCGATCAGAGTGTCTTTTTCTTTTAACATTTGCTGTATTTTGGTACACTCCACACTGAGAATACGGTACTTGTTCTTCCAAGACTTCTTCTCCTGTTGAACTTTGTTGAGAGTAACTTGAAGTTTTTCCTAATCAGGCATAAAGTAAAGGATAAATTCCTTTAATGGAAGAACTTCTTGACGAGGGTAAGGCATCTTCAGCTTGAGAGCTCTAGTTTGTACCCAGTGGAGATAAGGTTCCACAGAGACACAGTTCGGTTTTCCTAGAGACTCTCTTCCTTTCCTGTGAACATGTTTCCAGGCATGCACTATTTCTGTCTTTAGTGCCCTGTCATTTTCTCCTTCCTTGAAGAAAAGACCTTCCAGATGAACATTACGCTGGACATGTCTCATCGAGTATCCGAATTGACGACGAACTAAAACTGGATGATAATTGATTCCTCCTTTAATTCCTATGAGGGGTACATTAGGGAAGTTTCCACAACGATCAATGATTCTTATCCCGTCATAGATTCGATTGTACCAGTCTATGTCAGAGTTGGCAAGAGACATGATTCTCTGCGACCAATGTAAAGTGCTCTTATGATCCCAAAAACCAGCAGACTTAGGTAAATGGGAAGTGAACCATTTGTATAGCAGGGGTACACAGCATGTGATCATTCCTCCGCTATACAAATTCCTTAAGTGTACAGAATGATAAGCATCTGCGAGCAAGGTCGGTACAGGGTTTCCAATCAAAAAAATCCAAATGGCATTGATATCAACGAAGTCATCAATGTTGGGAAATAGAAATAACCCGTAGGTGAGCAAAACAAAGATGCTCTCGAAAGCAGTCACGTTCCCTATACTAGCAAAGTACATAGCCATCTTTATCAAAAACTTGGCCGGTAAACCTTGGATTCACCCTTAGTGGTCATGTGAGTCCTGACTTCTAACTCATCCAATTAGATTGCTCTTGCAATGGTTTGATCCTTTGGAATTTCTTCCAGTCCAGAAAAGGGAGCTTGGTCAGTGATGGGTAAATCAGTCAGGTGAGAGTACTCCTCCAGCGTTGGTGCTAGTTGGTAATCTGGGAATGTAAAACAGTGATAAACCAGATCGTAGAACTGAATCAGCGTAGACAGGATTCCTTCAATTACATGGACCCTTAACAGAGATAGCAGTCCTCCGTACTTAGCTCTGAAAGCATCAGGGTTAGTGATCATCCTTGCCAATCCTCTTAAATCCTCTAGTTTTGGAACCTTAAAGGTGTACTTGTGAGTTTTCCTTCTACCAAAATCCATAACGCAATCTTTCTCTCTGATATTTGCAATCATTGTCTTAGTTTAATTTGAAAAAGAGAGACTAGAAGAGAAAATTTTTCTTTGTTTAAAGTTTTTTTAATGAAATGAATGCATGAATGCAGCACACAAAAACATACAAAAAACATGGGGTCAAAGGTTCGATGTCATGAAGTCATGGCTCTACCCATCCCCAAAGGTTGTACTAGTGATTTTTTGTACCTGTCCTCAAAGTCATTGACCCCTCTTGGGATAACAACAACAGGCTGGTTCACCCGAGCGAGTTGCAGTATCTTAAAGTAATCTCAAATGAGGGTAGTATCGCGTGACAACTATTTCCGATAGCTTCCACACTACAAAATAGTAACATGGTCTCAGCCTACTAAATCCTCAGTTTCATGGATACCACAATCGAGCAATCTGCTTTCAATAACCGAAGTCGTTTAGGCATTGAATCTGCAAAGGATATCTCCAAGGATTCGATGGTCGACTGGGATCTCTTATTTGGGAGTCACTCCCTATAAGATTACCCGTCTAGTGCCATCACTTATCTTAGGTGTCACTCAGACTTTCCAGATGTAGCATCACCCGCAATCCCATTAGCAGAAAAATAAACACGGATATCAAGTAGGAAAAGCAATATATATTCATTCCTAAAACTAACATCCTAGACCTCTTAAGAGCTATAATCCTAGTCCTATACAGACAATGACTCCCCAGCAGAGTCGCCATTTTACTGTAGCGAGCGATTTTTGTCGGTGACGCGACCACCTTATCGCTGGGTTTTCTCCTCACCGCAATGAGGAGGAGTGGGGTGCTACTTTCTAATTTCTTATTTATCCCATGAAGCTGAAAGGGAAAGGGAAGCTATCTAAAACTAACCTTGCACGCGAATGCTTAACTGAACAAACGCTTTAAAGAGATTGGGGGGTCCGGGGTCAGGTTATACAATGGGGAGTTGTCAATTACCCATCTTATATATGGATATCCACAGGATATTAGCTTTAGGTTTCTCTTTGTACTTGATGGTGTTTATCCGTTAATGGGTTGGGAAAGTTTCTTGGGAAATATGAGTGAGTGAGTGAGTTTTTTATGGAAAATGGGGATGAATGATGACTAAGGTATGAAACCTAAAGTTTTGATTGATGTGAAGGTACTGGACCTAGCGTTTTGATTTGTTTAGTATGCTCGCTAAGATTTCGTAATCTTATGCCTACATATTCCCATTTAAATGAAACAGGGAAATCAAAGCAATCGTAGTTCCTCCTATTCTATGGGAGGAAAAAGATGTTTGGTGTCTTGTTCAAAGCCCAAGATTGAAGCTAAAAGGTTGAGTATTTGTGTGCCTTGATCAAAGCCCAAGGTTGAAGCTAAGAGGTTGATTGACTCCATTAGGGAAGTCCTTATACAAAGCCTAAGAGGAGGCTGGAAAATATTGACTCACCAAGAGACTGTTTATATGTCTGTCTCGTACAAAGCCCGAGATTGAGGCAAAAAAAAAAGTGACTGACTCTTTAGGGATATCATTATACAAAGCCTAAGAGGAGGCTAAAAGTTTGACTTTTCCGGGGAAAATATTATTTCTGTCTTGTAAAAAGCCCAAGATAGAGGCTAAAAGGGATTTTGACTCCGCCGGGGAGATTCGTATGTGTCTTGTACAAAGCCCAAGATTGAGGCTGAAATGGGAAATTTAACTGACTCGGCTGAGGATATTTTAGGTGTCCTGTATAAAGCCCAGGATTGTGGCTGAACAAGCTGGAGAAATCATCATACCTAAGAGGAATCTGACTTCTGCTAGGGGAAATCCTTATACCAGGCCTACGAGGAGGCTGGAAAGGATGGACTCAACAAGAGAGTGTTTTATCTGTCCTGCACAAAGCCCAGAATTGAAGCTAAAGGGGTTGACATAACAAGAGAGTGCTAAAAGGTGATTGACTCAACAAGAGAGTCTGAAAGGTGATTTGACTCAACAAGAGAGTCTAAAAAGTGATTGACTCAACAAGAGAGTCTGACAAGGTGATTGACTCAACAAGAGAGTCTGAAAAGGTTAGCTCCACTGGGGAGATCATTTTACAAAGCTGAAGAGGAGGCTGTCTGTGTTGAGGAAAGATCATTATACAAAGCCTAAGAGGAGGCTATCTTTCTGTTGGGATTATTGAGATCCCTAGGCAGGTCCAAGTGGGGAATCAACTCTTACTGAGGGTTTCAGAAGAGTTAAGATATCAGAGACCTTGAGGTTCTGATTTGAGATAATGTTATCCTGATGATAAACTGACCCTAGTTGGGGATTTTAGGAGAGACTAGGTTTTAACTTAGCTGGAGATTTATCCAGAGTACCCGTGGTTGCTCCTATGTTTGAAGGGAACTTAAGAATGTCTTTGAGACTCAAGGGGATTTAGACTGTCCAAGTCTTTTAGTGTGGAATAGTTTTATCATTGTATGATGCCCAAGAGGAGGCAGGTATTTTAAGGGATGAGTATCAACCCTAAATTGGTTTGATGTTTTGACATTGGAAAGACTGCTCTAACAAAGGATGACTAAGTTCTATTCTTATACCTTTAGAAGGTCTTCAGGGTCCTTGTATTAAGCCCAAGAGAAGGCATGAGAGCTTATAAGAAGCCGAAGGGTCCTTGTACAAAGCCTAAGAGGAGGCGGGGATGCTTTTAGGAAGCCTGTGGGTCCCAAACCAAGAAAAGTTCAAGAAATGCTATTCAAAGAGAATAAATCATTTAATGAATAGTTCTGAGGTTTGAAGAAATTCAAAAGATTCCATTCACCGAGAATGGGTCATCCCTGGGGAGTAGAATTTCTTTGACGATTGCTAATAGTGATAGTCTGAGAAAAGGTTCACCGATAATACTGCCTTTCTCTTTGTTCCATATTGTTTAAGCCCAAGAGAAGGCAAGACTGTATCTGGAAATCATATGGGGATCTAGTTTTGATTGTATTCAGGAGTGACCAACTGGCTTTACCTAGTTCTGGACCTAGTTGCCGGGGGAAAACTCTAAATAACTATACTAGTATATATACAGTTGATATATGACAAGTATTTAAAAGGATATGAAAGAAGACTCACCGTGCGCAGCTTCCCACAATACAATTATATACATATATATATATATATATATATATATATATATATATATATATATATATATATATATATATATATATATATATATATATATATATGAAAGCGAATAAATGAAAGCTGTTTAAAACTTACAGGTGAGCAAGCTTCCATGTTGTATTGTTAGTTGTTCAAAAGAAATTAAAGAAAGTTTTGATAACAACACGTATATTGAATGTAAATCAAAAGGGAAATTGTTTTGCAGAGATTGTGGGGGCTTATACTCAAGGAGAGACCCAAGGTTTAACAGTGATCGCACCGTTGTTTTGAATATCGTATCGAGACTTATACAACAACTAAGGCCCAAAGAGGTTTATTTACAAAAGGGTTGGGTCTTACAACTCAAGGAGAAGCCCAAGGATGTTTTGAAAAATAAAGATGGGACTTACAACAAGAGGGGAAACCCAGTTGATTTTATTTTGGAATGGCGATCGCGCCGATATTTTCTAAAGCACAGTGGGACATATACAATGACTGAGGCCTAAAGATTATTCCAGTGCAACAAGGGTTGGGTCTTACACTCTATTAGAGGCCCAAAGATTATTTAAAGAGAAGAAATAGGACTTACAACACGAGGGTAGACCCAGTTAAAAATAGTTTGAAAACGACGATCGCGTCGAAATTTCTGAAACTATATCGGGACTTATACAATACACTGAGGCCCAAATTATTTTATTTACAAAGAGGTGGGAATTACACTCAATCAAGAGGCCCAAAAATGTTTTGAAAAAGATTGATGAGGGTGAAATCTGATAACTCGAATTCGTATCGTATTTTCTGACTCATTACGCGCACTTTTAGTATCGTTTTATCGAGTCTTTCATACTATTTGCTTTGATTTATTATGTTTTCCTTTTTTTTTATGTCGACGGGTGTTTAATCGGCAAGCATGGAAAAAAGAGTGAAAACAGAGCTGAAGAGTGAAGAAAAACAGCAAAAATGCAAGTTTTGGCCTCCCCAACTGAATGGCGTTCGCCATTTGCCCCTACAGAGGAGAAAGGCATTCGCCATGTCCCAAAAAAGGAGGGAAATCACCTTTTGAACTAATGGCGATCGCCATTAGGCATACGATGGTCGCCATTATGCGCGGGAGCAGTTTTTCAGTGACAGTTTGACAGTTTTGCTTGGTTTGAATTCAAATCGTACCAGACCTTCTTGGAACCAATTTTCCTCTATAAATACACCCTTGAGGGTCTGCATTTGGGGGGATCCGAGTTGCGCGGAAGCGCTGCCAAATTCTTTTGCCTAGCCACTAGATTTACTTACCAAAGCAGTAATTACTCACACTGAGTGATTGCTGCACTGCTGTACTTTTCATTCTGTTGACCGATTGTACGCTTGGATCATCATTCTCATTAATAGAAGTATTTTGTTTTCAGTTTATTTCAGGTCATTTATAATTATATTTTTATTGCATTTGTTTCATTTATATTCTTGCAAGTTTATTCGATTTCAAAAGATAAACATTAATTCTGAACTTTCTGTTAAAATCAATCAGTATGTATGATTTAATTTCCAGCATTGTTAATATGTTAGTTTTAGGAGTTAATATGTTAGGCTAATTCTGTCTGAGTCTGGCGTATGAGAACCGTCGTAACCGGCGGGACTCCGTAGATATAATAGGTACAAAATTGCGATTGTATGTCGTTTTGGTTATAATTTCTATGCGTAATTTAAGTAGCTTTGTCATGAGAGTGAGAAGTTATTTAACATTGCTTTGTCATGAGAGTGAGAAGCATATAAAGGTTTAAGCCGAGATTCGCGAGAGCGTGAGGAGCGAACCGGATAGTAGAAATTAGGCATTATATCTAAATACTGCGAGAGCGCTTTAGATGTTGATTAGGATATTGTTGGCTTTTAAATAGTGTTTCTTAGTTACCGGGCGAGCGAGAGAAAAATATTGGGATTTAGAGATATGGCTTTAGTTAAGACCGCGAGAGCGTGAGGCGGAGCCTTTAAGTCGGTATATTCTACAGAATAGGCATATAGCCATAATCAGTACTCGTATTCTACAAGTCCTTTAGGTGCACGGAAATCATATTCCGGCCTCGTTTTAGTATTATTTTCAAACCTTTAGTACTTAGCGTTTATATTTCCGTTCGTACCATTTTAATCATAGCCTTAGCTTTACAAAGCAACGATAGATTACAGTAGGTTGACATTGGTCTCTGTGGGTTCGACAATCTTTTATATTACTTCAATAAATCCGTGCACTTGCGGTGCATCAAGTTTTTTGCGCCATTTCTGGGGACCAACAGTCAATATTGTGATTCCGTTGTTGCACCGTATAGACTAAGGCACTCTTGTTTGAAAAAAAACACAAAAAAAACTATGTATCACCCACATTTTCTCTATGACTACCACTCACAATATCTCGAGGAACCACATCCAAATTACCTCTATAATTACCACTCCCAATATTTTGAGGAACCACAAGAATCCCATAATGCTGACCTCGAAATGTTGATGGAGGATTTCAATGCGACGCTTACTTACTCTCAACCAAATTTCCTCTATGATTACCACTCCCAATATATTGAGAAACTGCAAGAATCCCATAATTCCAACCTCGAAAAATTAATGGAGGATTGCATTGAAACAATAACTAATTCTAGGCTAGAATCTATGATGGAGCGCCTTGTGTAGACACAAACTCTCCAGAATGAAGAGTTTAGAAAATAACATCTCGATACTTATGAAACCTTTAGGCAGATGAACACTGTGGTCGAGTCCCTCACGACTCACACTGAGGCATTGGAGACTCAAATCTCTCTGCTTACCCAGACACCTATAGGACACTCCCTTGAGAGACATGTGGATGTTGTAACAACCAGTAGCGAAGAACAAATAGAAAATCCTGAGGAGAGTGATAATGAGGATGATGAGGTTTCTGGTGAGAAAAGCGTAGAGATTGAGAAAAATCCATCGACGCCACCCGAAAGGGAGGTTGTCGAAGAGATAAAGAAGGAAGCATCTATTATTGTTCCACCTCCCTATACCCTACCAATTTCTTTCCCGCAAAGGTTTGTAGAAGCCAAGGTAGAATCCCAATCCAAAACATATGTGGAGGTATTGGAAAATATCCACACCGATACACCTTTGTCTGAGGTCCTGTATAAAAAGAGGAAATTTGAGGACCATGAAACTAGGGATATCATTACTGTTAAGAGGGTAAGGTTAGACTTTGAGGTGATGGATGAAAGAACTAAGTCCATACTTGAAAAGCTGATACTTAGGATAGATCCAGAACCACCACCACAAGTTCAAAAGAATGAACCACCCCACAGAAGGAAGAAAAGAAAAGGTGAGGGATATGTGAGATGGCTTGATAAGTGGCCATGGAAACCGAAGATCCTTAGTCGTCGGGCTATCGACGTTAAACAAAGCGCTACGTGGGAGGCAACCCACGAGATTTTTAATTTAATGTTTTAGTTTTATTGTTTGTGTTTGCAGGAAATAAAGAAATGTATTGCTTGTCTCGTCTCAGCTTCTTCTAGGTGCCCACGGACATTCCTGCGAATGTCGCTGCTGGTGGTGACACCGATACCGCACTGTATTTTTCTAACACTTTTTGCAGGTACTTCCTCCAGAAATGGGCAACATTATGAGTTGTTTCAGAAAAGAGAAAATTCAACAAATGAAGGTATCTCAAAGCGCACATCACCGAAGCAGAAGTGGCCAGCGAAGACATGGACAACAAGAGAGGATCAGAGAAGATCTGGCACGTAGTAGCATTCACACAGGTTCTATCTTTCCTTTTTCCACCTTTTATCAAAATATTGAGGACATTGTTTGGTTTAAGTATGGGGGAGGAACTTTATCACTTTATATTTATTGCTTTTTAGTTTGATTTATTGTTTTTTAGTTTATTTCATGCTTTTAGGAATTTTATCTGTTTTTAATGTTTTATCGAGTCTTTGCATGTGTTGTCGAGTCTTTATGCATGGTTTTCACTTGTTATTCAATTTCCCTGAAATTTAAAAAAAAAATAACTTCCAACTATTTTTTGTTTCGATTCATGGCACGACACTCTGAAAGTATATAGGTTGTTTAGGCTGTGTTAGATAGACTTGGGAAAGTTTTGTAAATATCGGTACCGTTCCTACACTTTAGATTCCCTAAGTATGTGATATTGATTTAAATAGACATTATGCCAAGACCTTATGCCTAGTTTCTTAGAAGTAGCCTCTTGATTAGTTTATACTAGCAATCAGCACCATCCTAGTGTACAAACTAAGTAACGAACTGATGCAAATATGTGTTGATCTCAAAAATTTGAATAATGTGATTTTTATAGAAAAAACGAATGAAAGACATGTTCCCGCTAAGTTAGGTGGTCCTCACCCGACCATTTAGCCTAAAGGTTCGGACTCTTGAAATTCGTAAGCAAAAGAAAACATAATGTGCAAAAAAAAAGAAAAAAAAAAGTGAATGTCGAGATCGTATAACACAAACAGGTTCACTTACCATGTAAGTACAAAGGATAACGGGCTTAATGTGATTGCGCGAGAATGAAAAACAGGTGAAATAGGATGAAGGATGTAGGCCGAGTTATAATGTCATGATTTGAATTGGTATTGCATAGGAAGGGAGTCTTTGTCCGCAAATGTGGAAATGTGTCGTTACGATATCCTTGTTTTCACTATTTAGTACCTATCGATCAAACATTTGCCTAGCAGCCACGTATGATTAGAGTCTCGTTGTGCCTATGTTTCGAACCGTGCTTATATTCTTTTTACTGTGTTGGTTGATTGCTTGAGGACAAGCAATGGTTTAAGTGTGGGAGTGCTGATATCTCGATTTCGTATCGTATTTTCTGACTCATTACGCGCACTTTTAGTATCGTTTTATCGAGTCTTTCATACTATTTGCTTTGATTTATTATGTTTTCCTTTGTTTTTATGTCGACAGGTTTTTAATCGGCATATATGGAAAAAAGAGCGAAAACAGAGCTAAAGAGTGAAGAAAAATAGCAAAAATGCAAGTTTTGGCCTCCCCAACTGAATGGCGCTCGCCATTTTCCCCTACAGAGGAGAAAGGCATTCACCATGTCCCCAAAAAGGAGGGAAATCACCTTTTGAACTAATGGCGGTCGCCATTAGGCATACGGTGGTCGCCATTATGTGCGGGAGCAGTTTTTCAGTAACAGTTTGACAGTTTTGCTTGGTTTGAATTCAAATCGTACCAGCCTTCTTGGAGCCAATTTTCCTCTATAAATACACCCTTGAGGGTCTGCATTTGTGGGGATCCGAGTTGCGCGGAAGCGCTGCCGAATTCTTTAGCCTAGCCACTAGATTTACTTACCAAAGCAGTAATTACTCACACTGAGTGATTGCTGCACTGCTATACTTTCATTCTGTTGACCGATTGTACGCTTGGATCATCATTCTCATTAATAGAAGTATTTCGTTTTCAGTTTATTTCAGGTCATTTATAATTATGTTTTTATTGCATTTGTTTCATTTATATTCTTGCAAGTTTATTCGATTTCAAAAGATAAACATTAATTCTGAACTTTCTGTTAAAATCAATCAGTATGTATGATTTAATTTCCAGCATTGTTAATATGTTAGTTTTAGGAGTTAATATGTTAGGCTAATTCTGTTTGAGTCTGGCATATGAGAACCGTCGTAACCGGCGGGACTCCGTAGATATAATAGGTACTAAATTGCGATTCTATGTCGTTTTGGTTATAATTTCTATGCGTAATTTAAGTAGCTTTGTCATGAGAGTGAGAAGTTATTTAACATTGCTTTGTCATGAGAGTGAGAAGCATATAAAGGCTTGAGCCGAGATTCGCGAGAGCGTGAGGAGCGAACCGGATAGTAGAAATTAGGCATCATATCTAAATACAGCGAGAGCGCTTTAGATGTTGATTAGGATATTGTTGGCTTTCAAATAGTGTTTCTTAGTTACCGGGCGAGCGAGAGCAAAATCTTGGGATTTAGAGATATGGCTTTAGTTAAGACTGCGAGAGTGTGAGGCGGAGCCTTTAAGTCGGTATATTCTACAGAATAGACATATAGTCATAATCAGTACCCGTATTCTACAAGTCCCTTAGGTGCACGGAAATCATATTTCGACCTCGTTTTAGTATTATTTTCACACCTTTAGTACTTAGCGTTTATATTTCCGTTCGTACCATTTTAATCATAGCCTTAGCTTTACAAAGTAACGATAGATTACAGTAGGTTGACATTGGTCTCTGTGGGTTCGACAATCTTTTATATTACTTCGATAAATCCGTGCACTTGCGGAGCATCAAAATCAATCAAAATCCTAATTTTGTTAAAAATGGAATTAATTTTGATTAAAAATTAATAAAATCATTGAAAACATGTGAGAAATGAGTTGTGATTTTGGGTCAATGTTTCAAAAATCATGTTTTTATCCACAAAATGATTGAAAACTATTTAAGTTTGGAGAATCAAGAGAAAGGAAATTTTTAAAATGTTAAAAAACTAATAAAAAGTTAATTCTTTACAAAAATATCAAATATATGAAAAAATAATATTTTTGGGAAATCTTTGTAAAATAAAATATTTTAATATTTTTGTGAATTTTGAAAAAAAGAATCAACTCAAAATCATTAAAATTCAGAGAGAAATTAATTTTTGAATCAATTAAATAAAATAATAAAATTCAAAAATTCAAAAGTTTGAAAAAGGGCGCCAAGAACACCTTGTTCTTGCCTGCGTGCCCTGTTTTTGTCTGATTTGCATTTTCTCATCAATCTCACTGAATACTTGGTGAAATCACACAATCCACATATCAATCTGCTCGTTTTCAACTCACGATCATGTCTATGGTCTTTAATTTCATTTATTTTAAGCATGGTATGAGAAATAAAAGAGAAACCTCAAGAACCCTAATATCAGCATGAAGGCTCAGAAATTCCATACACGATTCATACAAAGAAATCAATTGAGGGAAACACTCCATACATGATTATGAACATATGGCAAAATTATTGTGCGAGGAAATATGCATGAATCATGAGATGACCAAGTTTAGGCTTACCTCTTGCAGTTGGTGATCGAGTTCTAGGTTGGAGATGTTACAACTTGGTTCCAATGATGTTAACAGCTTCCTTAGGTGCTAGGGAGTGTGTTTGAATGCTTGGAGTGGATTGAATTGAGCTGGAACTTGATTTGGCACCTCAACTGCAAATCTGTCAAAGGCTTGTGCAGATGGCTGGTGGTTTTGAGAATCTGATGTTCCAGATGTGATTTTGTGTTATAGATCACTTCTATATGTTATATGTGAGGTGTGTGTGTGTGTGATTGGTTTGGTTGGAATTGCTCTCAAACTCAAAACCCGATAGTGACTTGAGTTAGAAGGCAAATTTGGAGTGAAAGAGGTGATTTTGAGGAAAGCATCAGTTTGGGTGCTTTGGTGTACTCAAACTGATCACAAATGAGGTCTATTTATAGTGTGTCAAGTTTGTTTTGGCTGCAATAGTGTATGGCAACTAATTGTGATCAAATGGAATCTCAAGTCTCCTCTAGCCATTGACTTGAGGTTAGAGCACAAGCCTAAGGTTCTTTGGTTCAAGGATAAGTCTTGACTGAACTTGGATAACATTGTCTTGATGAATACCACCTCTATGCATCAGTTAAATGCTTTGAAACAAAATTTAATATTTGAAGCTTCTTTGAATTTAGGAGTGTCATGCCTAAACATAGCTCCATGGAATTGGGAGGCTGATAGATCAGTGCTTGTCCCTTAGTTATTCCTCCTTGAGGCGTGCAGATAGATAACCATGCTTATTGTTACACAATTTGATCAAATCGAGCCCTTATGCACAAATCTGCCTTGCCAAAACAGTTTGCAGCAAGGCATGTTGGAGCTGTCATAACCTTTAGCTCAGGTGGAGTTTTCTCATGTTCTTGGGCTCATTGGAAAGCCCTCATATGATACAACACATGTGTGATCATAATTTGTCTTGAAACTATTTGGATCCAATTTAAAAATCATCATGAACATTGATGTTCAAGGCTGCTAACTTAGGCAGATTTTCACTAAGTGTTGGAAAAGTGTCATTTTTATGTTTTCAGCCACTTTGATCACTCCATGACTAAAAATCCATGAAGAATTGGAAAGATATGTAGTTGAAGCTTTTGTAGAGTGTAGCAAGACCTACAAATCCAGCTTTGGATCCCCCAAAATGGTTGCTTGGATCTCAAGTTATAGTCCTTGGAAGTTGGTACCCTAGCTACTTTGTTCCATAACTTAGAAAAATTCTAAAATTTTTATGGTTACCCCTTTTGCAAGAAACCTCACTTTTTTTATTTTTCTTGATGAATAATGATTCAAATCACATATTAACATTGTTTTAGGGTCAAGGAACCATAATTGTGAAAAATTTCAAAAAGTCAAACTTGATTCTGTGTGATCCTTTGTGAAATCAAGTCCTTGACCTAAATCAAACCTAATGGATGGATTCCATAGGTGTTATAGGGTGTATTGAATCATGTCCCAAGGTTTGGGAGCATGTCTTAGTCAAATGTCAAAGGTACAGTTGACTTTTTCCTCGAAACCCTAATTGTGATCCTGATGAAGTTAAAACTTGTGGATCAAGCTTCTTGGATCAATCCATTGTTGTAAATGGATCAATGTAGTGTATTGGAGGCCCTCAAATCATATCTTGAGGTTTTGGTTCATGTTTTGTCCCAAAAGTCAACTTAGGGGTGAATTAGGTCAAGAAACCCTAATTCCTGATTTTGGGTAAATGCATCCCCTGAGGTTAAAATGACTTGATGGTTGGGTTCATGAGGTCCCTTGGAGTATCTTAAGTTGTGCTTTGAAGCATTAACTCATGCCCAGAGGAAAATTTCCATCTGGAGGCCTCAGTTGACCAAAACCCTAATTTGGTGACACTCTCGATCATGAGGCTTGATCCCCTTGGAATGTTGCAACCTTGTGCTTGATTCTTGATGTGGGAGTCCTCTTGATCCTTTATGAGTGTTTGAGAGGTTAGACAAGTTGAATATCATGTCATTCCTTGATTGATCTTTTGTCTAAATGCTCTGAGAGGGTTCAAAACCCTAATCCTTGATTGTAGTGAATGCCCAACCATCTTTGAGGAGATTGATGAGGCATGATGGTTCATCCATATTGTGATGATGATTTACAGAATGATGAGAAATATTAGTGGTCAAAATTTGGGGTATGACACCATCCCCCTTGTAAATACAAAATTTTGGGCCTCAGTCATTGTATAAGTCCCGATACGATTTTCAAAATAACGGTGCGATCGCTGGTTTTCATCTGGGCCTCTCCTTGAGTATAAGCCCCATTTTTCTTTCTTTACAAACACTTTTGGGCCTCTAATAGATTTTAAGACCCAACCCCTCTTTGTACAAAGACAATTTTGGGCCTCTGGTATAGTATAAGTCCTACAACATCTGTCGGTATCGCAGTGGATCAACTTTGTTTTAAACAAAATTTTTGTATAAGCCCCAAAATTTTTGTATATAAACTTTGTTTTAAACAACAAACAACTTTTATGGGCCTCTCTTTGAGTTGTAAGACCCATACCTCTGTTTTCAAAATTATCTGTCTATTTTAAACTGGCACTATGAGGGGCATTATTCCTAGTGAAACTGCTCTTAGACCACTTGGGCCTCTCTTTGAGCTATAAGCCCCAAACCCTCCTTTCTTTATAAACAAACTTGTTTTTAATTCAAATTCAAATTTAAAGTTTCCTCAAAACTTTCTTCAATTTCTTGAAACCTTAATCAAGCATACAATTGTAGTCATTACTACAGATCACAATACACTTGGGCTTCTTCTCAGAAGGTAAGTCCCAACATCTTTTCTTTTTTAATGCATATTTGTTTAAATATATATCTATCAATTCAATTGTTTGTATATATTTGTGCATATCTTGCTTAGAGTTTCCCCAACAGTTAGGTCTATGTTTAGGTCAAACCAGAGGGTACTTTTAACATAGTCAAAACTAATTCCCTCATAGGAAATTCCCTATACAGTCTGCCTCCTCTTGGGCTTATACAATATGGAACAGAGAAAGGCATTATTCCCGGTGAAACTTTTCTCAAGGCTGTTAAAACTTAGATATATATATTTGTACAAGAAATTCATTTCCCTGGAGAGGATTAATTCCCGGTGAAACCTCTTTTGAATTTCTTCAAACCTTAGAACTGTTCAGCAAAGAAAGGATTAATTCCCGGTGAAACATTTCTTGAACTTTTCTTAGGCTTGGACCCACATGCTTCCTAAAAGCTTCCCCAGCCTCCTCTTGGGCTTAGTACAAGGACCAACAGGCTTCTTAGAAGTTCCACAGACTCCTTTAGGGCTTAGTACAAGGACCCAAAGGCCTCCTAAAGGCATAGGAAAAAATTTAGTCATTTCTACTAGTTCAATCCTCATGAGAGTCAAGAATCACAAAACATCAAACCATGCTAGGGTTGATCTTCATCCCTTAAACCCTCAACCTTCTCTTTGGCATCATACAAAGACCCCTCTCTACACCATAGCCTACCACTCTTTGAGAGACTTGGATAGTCTCAGCCTCCTCTTGGGCTTCATACAAGTTAGACTTGGAAAGTCTCATTTCCTCTTGGATCTCACCAAGAAACCCTCAAGTTTCCTAAAAACACAGGAAAAATCCTGATTATTTTACCAATACACCAGACTCCAACAGAGTTGAAACCTCTAAGGTTTTCAAACTCATTTTTAAATCCCCTTTGACCCCCAACAAGGTTTAAGCTTTTACCTTAAAAATTCCCAACAGAATCAGAACCTCATGGCATCTGATACTTTAACTCTTCCCTGATTCCCAGCAAGAGAAAACCCCTTTGGATTCCCCAATACAATTTGGACCTGCTTCTGGATTTCCACAAATCCCAACAAAAGTTAGCCTCCTCTTAAGCTTCATATAAGAATTTCCCCAGTTAGCCTCCTCTTAGGCTTTATATAATGAATCTCCCCAGTCATCCTCAATCTTGGGCTTTGTACAAGATAGATAAAACACTCTCTAGTGGAGTTAGTTTCTTTTAGCTTCAACCTTGGGCTTTGATCAAGGAACACAAAAATCAGCATTCCCTCAGATGAGACCAGGAATCCTCTCTGCAGGAGGATATTTCCTCTATACATCACATATCAAAAACAAACAATCAAACCTTTTTCCCAGATAATTATTGTAAGTGGCACATTTGTTTATTCAAAATCCAAGCTGGATTCATTATTTTATCCTGGCTAAAATTCATCTTTCATCTAATAGCTGTAAGTGGTAAGCCTCTGGATTCCTAACATCCAAGCCAATGTCCCTCTCTTAGCATGAAAGATTCATAAAGGAAAAAGTGGCATTGCTCTACACTGAGTTAAAGCTTTCTTCTTTCATGACATCACCCTTATAAAGGAAATTATGGCATTGCTGGATTCTACATATCCCAGTTAAAGTAATTTCCCTTATAATCAAGTATCCAACATTTTTGTGATAAATAGATGAGATATCTCCCTTTAGAGAAGACAAATTCTCTCTCAGTCACCTTTTTAGCTTCAATCTTGGGCTTTAAACAAGACAAAAATACTCAGATAACTTCAATCTTGGGCTTTGAACAAGACACCAAATATCTTTCCTCCCATAGAATAGGAGGAACTGTGATTGCTTTGATTTCCCAAATCTCTTTACGGGAATACGTGGGCATAAGATTGAAAAATCTTAGCAAGCACACAAATCAAAACTTTAGGTCCAGTACCTTCCCAAAAAACAACAAAAAACCCGAAAACAACAAAAAAACATTCTCTCAACACTCCCAAAGGAGAAACTTTCCCAAGCCAGAACAGATAAACACAAGAAAGCATTTTAAGTTAACAGAGAAACATGCAATAAAGAGTTCCTATGGATTACCATAGATACGCTGGGTGTTAATAGCTTCCTTTTGTATAACCAGACCCCGCTCCCTGATCTCTTAGCATTTGTTAAAGAAAATATTTGCGTGCAAGGTTAGTTTTAGATATCTTCCCTTTCCTTTCTAGCATCATAGGATAAATAAGAAATCAGAAAGTAGCACCCAATTCCAACATTGCGGTAAGGTGGTCGCGTCACCGACAAAAATTGCATGCTACACATACCACCAATCGTCATCATCTTGAAAATCATCAATGGTTTAGATCTAGCTTTTTCCTTTTAGCCTTATTCTTGGTCAATCTTGTATTTACCATCACATACACAAGATCATTCATAGTATTTTGTTTCAACCGATTTCTTTTCTTCGTATGAATCTAAAAAGGGGAAATATTAAATTAAAATGCATAACATGTAGTAACTATAAAAAATATATATGATAAATTTAAAAACATACCATCTCAAAAGCACTCCAATTTTTCTCACATCCAGAAGAACTGCATGTCAAACTCAACACACGAATAGCAAATTTTTGCAACTCTGGGTGTGCATCACCATAAGATTCCCACCATTGAGTTGGTGTCTTGTCTTTCAGTCCATGTTGAGCTATTTCACTCCCAAAGAACCCTTGTTTACTCTTAAAACCCTCAAGTTGATCATCAATTTTATTCACCATATCCATGTCTCCTCCCATCATCATTTCTAAACATGCTACATTCCTTGTTTTACTTCATTAACTGCTATGAAATTAGTTTTGTAATGCAGCATTGGATTAACATACTTTTTATATCAAATAAATCAGTCTAAGATATTTTATAAAATTATACTTTTTTCTCTTATTACTGTAGCTAGTTTGTATTTCCTCTTTTGCCTGATGCATTGCTTCATAGATATAGCCCATGGTTGGCTTCTCATTAGAATCCACCATACGCAAGTCTTTAAGTAATGGCAAAGCACCCTTAAGGCAAATAATCAAATTCTTCCAAACGTCCTTGTTTGTGACTATATTTTCAACAAATTTTCAATCTTTTGTCTTGTAAAATTGATTATCCTTCCATTGCTTGGAAGTGAACATCCTATACAATACTCCCCTCTTATCATTCAACCAACCCAAACACAAATATGATGTTGCAAAGCGAGTGATTCCAGGTTTTATCAACTAACCCCCTTTAGTGTAACGATACAACAAAGTTATAAGACCAGTTCTAGCATAAATGTAAGTTATGATCTTTATACCCGAAGCAATAATCTCCTTATACATCATCTGCAACTCACGGAAGTCAGTATGCGCCATCAACATATTTGTATCTCCCAGCACCTCCCACTTCCAAAGCCAACAATCATCATGCCAACATCCAAATTGACTCACAGTCCAGAATTTCGTATAGGAAATCGAGAATAGATTTGGGAAAATATATAGCAATGGTCTGTCTCCCAACCATTTTGACAACCAAAACAAAGTCGATTGACCGTCTCCTACTTGATGCGAGAGCTGGCTGATAAAATTACTTGCATCTTCCTCCTCAAAAAGTGACAAAATATCTTTTCACCAAAGTGAAGAATTTTTGTGGCAGTTGAGGGACCCGTTGGAAAGAATAAAGTTTCTGTAATTATCGTATCGATAATTGATAATACCCATCCAAATAGCCTCTTGGTCTGTCAAAAAACTCCAAAGCCATTTGGAAAGTAATGCTTTGTTGAAGAGACCAATATCTTTTACACCTAAACCACCTTCTTCCACAGGCTTTCAAATATCTCTCCACTTAACCCACGAAATTCCACGCGAGTCCTTCACACCATTCCACAAAAACCGACTTTGGATGGACATCATCAAAGCCTGAACCTTCTTTGGAACTTTAAAGAAGGCAAGATAATAATTTAGAATATTAGATAATACAGTTTTAATGAGGGTGAGTCTCCGTTCAATTGATAGCAATCTCTCTTTCCACATCGCCAATCTCCTACTCAAACATTTTTATACCGGTTACTAAAACAAGACTCTACAATGGTTCCCACCCACGAATACACCCAAAAATTTGAAAGGAAATGAGTCAATCTTACACCCTAGAAATTGTTGAGCCGCATGAAGAAACGACTCCCCCACACCAATGCCAAACAAGGAAGACTTTCCAATGTTGATCTTAAGTCCAGATATGAGTTCGTAACCTTTTAAGATAGCCTTCAAGGGCCAAACATTGGACCAGAATCCATCATATATTATGATCGTATCATCCGCGTATTGTAGAATATTGTAGGAAACCACATCATTCAACTTAAAGTCCTACATCATATTAGAGGAGACAACTCTCTTTACTAACAATGACAAGACTTCTCCAACCATGGAAAAAAGGAAAGGAGAAAGTGGGTCTCCCTGACGAAGTCCCCTGGAGGTTTTGAAGTCTTGTGTTGGACTTCCGTTAATAAGAACGGAAACATAATTGTTCATCACCGTACCTTCCATCCAATTTATCCACCTTGTTCCAAATCCCATAGCAGTCATCGTTTTCTTCAAGAATATCCAATCGACACAGTCATATGCTTTTTCGAAATCGGCTTTTAGAAGCACACAACTCTTCTTACTCCTCTTCGACAAATTAATAATTTCATTTAAAACAAACACACTATCAAGTAATTGTCTTCCTTCAATAAAAGCAGTTTGTGTGTTAGAAATGAGCTTTACCATAACTCGTTTGAGCCTCGCTGCCATCAGTTTTGTGATGATTTTATAAATACAGCCTACCAGAGTGATATGCCTGTAGTCATCAAAGTTTTGAGGATTGTCTTTCTTGGGTACTAAAGAAATAAACGAAGATGAAATGGCTTTAGGCAGCCAAGCTGAAGCATGAAATTCTTGAATGCATTTTATGATATCACTCTCAACCGTATCCCAGCATCACTTGATGAACTCACCGTTAACTCCATCTGGTCCCGGACTTTTGTTTCCTGCATCTTCAAAGATAATGTTTCTAATTTCTTCTAAACAAAATTCCTCTTCCAACATGATAACATCATCCAACGACAACCTTGATAAACCTGTAAAATCGAACTCAGGTCTGGTACAAACAGACCTTTGGAATTTGTTATTAAAGTGAGATTTGGCTGCCAGTTTAACTTGTTGGACATCATCAATATATAGTGAATCAACAAGGATGGAAGAAATGGTGTTAATTCTGGTACGATGTTTGAAAATGGAATGAAATGGTGTTTAACTTGTATCCATTTTGCTCGTGATTTCGGCCTGATGATACTATCCCTAATTCTTAGATTCTTCCATAGATCACATTGAGCCTATTTCCTTCGACTTAATTCAGATTCTGGAATTTCAGCAGGAGAACTGGCTAGACTAAAATCTACCTCATTGAATATATCAACCTCCTTCTCCATATTTAATTCCAACCAACCGAAAACATTGTAATTCCACAATCTCAATATTTCTTTGAGCAATTTGAATTTCATTATAAGAGCTTGAGTAGCAGTTCCAGTCACTGCAAAAGAATTCCATTATGAACTGACAAAGCTAATGAAGTCAATGTGTTCAAACCAACACGAAAAGAATTTAAAAGGCTTGGGTCCCCAATTGATATTCCTCGCTTTGAGCCATACGGGTCTATGATCTAAAATATCTCTCTCTCTCTCCAACCATCTGATTTGCCGTGTTCTATCCTTTTAACAATTCATCAGAAATCAAAATTCTATCCAGACGACTACAGCTTCTGCCATGCGATGCAAACCACGTAAACCTATTACCTGAAGTAGGTAAATTAGCAAGATCCATTAACTCAATGAATGACTTAAAATCCTCCATCTTCGCTTTGGTATGCGAATGATCACTCTTACTTTCCTCTCTAATTTTAATGGCATTGAAATCACCTGCAATGATCCATTCACCAGGTTCCAATTGGGACTTCAAACTCAAAATATTAGACCACATATCTCTCTTGTTAGCCAAGTTGCAAGAAGCATAAATGTTGATCAGGTAGATTAATTTGTTATTCCACAATGCATATATCCCCAAAAATCCTTGACTTTTAAAACTAGAAATAGGATAAATGAACCCTGTTTTTCAAATAGTTAACAAGCCTCCTAATAAACCAATTGAGTGTGAAGCTAACCAACTTAAATCATGATCTCCCCAGAAACTTCGAACAATGTTATCCGACATGCTTCTACATTTTGTCTCTTGTAAGAAACAAATATCTGGATTTCCTTTTTTAATGATTCTTCTGATTCTATTGTGTTTGGTGTTCCTGCCACATCCTCTGATATTGAAGGTTAAAATATTCATTTGAATGTCATGCCTGCTACCTTTTGGCCTTGATTAGAAGTTTTATCCCTCATCTCCATATCTCTAATTATACTTTCAAATTCCTCATCTCCTTCTGTTCCTTGAATTCCCAATTTCTTGACAGAATTCCATATTTTGTTCGAAACATCTTCGATTTTCTTCAAAATCCTCGAACTGCTTCTAATAACTTCGGAATCTTCAATTGAATCATAGCATAAAACTGAACCACCAGAGTAATGTGACAAAGAATCTTCAACCATTGAATCATCAGTGCTCTGATTGTGACTTTGTGACCTAGAAAGGAGCATGGATGCCTCCAAAATGGGATTATCAGATAAGATCAAAGCAGAGTAGTAAGAGGGTGAGAAAGGCATTTTCAGGTTTTCATATATATCAAATAGAAGCTTTTTCTTTCTGGGCTTAGCAATTGGCCCAACATCGTCAACCCTCTTGCCACCCAAAGTAATAAGAGGCCTAAATTGTTCTACCCCATACTCTGCGCCGACCTTATCTATTGCACAATCTTTTTGGTCACCTACCTTTTTAGGTCCCACACTGTCTAAATTTGTCCTATGAATAGTGTTTAGGTGAATTGAATGGTTTGCAGGCAGCGTGAGTGACCTGTCCACATCAAAATTTCCAAAAGACACCTTTTCTCTACTACCAATTCTCGTATCCATCACGCCATCAGAGGTTGACTTAGAATTAGGACTTCCACCTACTACCCGTCTGCCAATCTTATGGATATCAGAGCCTGTTTTTTTTGGGAAAAGAATTATCTCTTACATCGTCATCATCATTTTCCGGTGGAGTTCCGGCCCGCTTTTCCAAATATTCCTCCGACTCTAACTCCAAACTACCTTCATCATCTTCATTATCTGTATCCAATTCTTCAGAAGAACTAATATCTTTATTTCTATCACCAGACTCAAAAATCCAGGGACCATGAGAATCCTCAACCACCTTTATTCTGTAAGTTCTATCATTGACCTCTGTATTGAGCACTTCATTCAAGACAATAGTAAATTTCGTTCTTACGAGGATTCTAGCCACATCCAACCTCTTCAACTTCTCTGTCTCCTCATTTGCCTTCACAAAAGAACCTACTTTACCAGCTAAAAGTTTGAAAAATGAAGGAGACCACACATGACATGGAAGCCCATAAACGCGTATCCATGTGAGACTCTCGTTATCCACGTCAGTTGGTGTCCATGAGTGCACCTCAGTGAACCACATGGATACCCAGCTCTCTTCATCCTTGATCATCTTTAATATATCCCCTTCATTCTCTTCCTCCAGGAGGCAAAGGTTAGCCCCCATTGGTGTTACCTTAATGTTAAAAAAGCCTTCCATAAGTAATGCATCTTGAATATGATATGTTTTTCCGGCCTCCACCATCACTCCCACAAACGCCTTCAAGAATCTTTGTATATCTTTGTGCTCAACATTAACCTTCAAATGTGCAAAAGATGGATTAATCCCCAAAAAACTCCCGTTACTACTTTCTGTGTGGTTCCTTGTAATCTGAGCAGTCTCCTTATTAGTTCTATTTTTCCCTCCTCCCACCATCTGAGCATAAGAAGTGTTAGATCTAAATTTAGATTCCTTTATATTCTTGTTGATATAATCATGTCTCAGATATGAATCGTCCCTCTTTGGATGAGATGAAAAATGTTTCTCTAGTTCATGCATTGTCTGATTTTTTAGGCAACCACTAACCATTGAGAGATACTCAATGAGACCATGAACCAGATGAATGATTAACTGTTGATCTAGACATATTTTAAAAATCATAATTTGGTCAAGCAAATTATTCATCTTTATGCTATAGTTTATGGAAAGTCATGATATTGATTATAAACTAGAAAATCACATTATGACTCCCCTTCCATATATATTAAAATCAATATGTTTTCAAAATGAAATTATCATCCCGTATTGTTAACGGACTCATATATTAGTGTTTATTTAATAGGAAAATAAATTGAAAACTCAGTGAAATGGATGTGAGAATACACTAGTGAGATACTTGCATGGGTACTGATGTGTTACGCATATATATATATATATATATATATATATATATATATATATATATATATATATATATATATATATATATATAATAAAAATATAAAAAACAAAAACAAAATAGCTTTATCAAAAAAGATTATTATTTTTAAAAGAAAGACATGTTTTGATTTATAAATGGATCATAAATTTAATTTTATATAAAAATATTTGGATGAAATGTATATTTTCTTGTATGTAATAATATTTTTGTTTTGACATTATTTATAAAAAAATTTGGACAAAAGACAATTTGCTATTATTTATAAAAAAAAAATTTAGATTCATTCATTAATTTAAAAATAACACTTGTCATTAATAACATATATTAGTGAAATGACTACATCAATAATATATAGCTCAATTTTGCATATATTATCTTTAAAAATATTATATTTTAAATTAAAAATAATTTTAAAATAAAAATATTAGTAACATAAATAATTTTAAAACAACACATTTCCCATATTTGAATTCATATATTATTTTAAATATTTTTATTTTTATTTTTTTTACTTGTACAAAAAATGTAATAACTCATACCTTCGCTCGAGTACTAGTGTGGATACTCATGCATTCGCACAGAGATTGATGTGTTACACACATTTGTTTTTAAAATGTAATAAGAATGTAATAAACAGAGAAAAAAAATTATTTAAGAAAATTTATTATTTTTAAAATAGAAACATTTTATTTATTTATATTTGGAGCATAAATGTACTTCTTCCATATATACAAATATTTGGATCGACCGTATATTTTTCTATATGTAAATATTAATTTTGTTTTGGCATTATTTTTAAATATATTTATGCAATTATTTAGTTTTATAAATATCAACCAATAACATAGTATTCGTAAATATTATTTTATTTGTATAAATAAATATTAATAACATAAATAAATATATTTTGTCCGTATTTGGATTCATATATAATTTTAAATATATTTACGTTTATTTTCTTTAATTATACAAAAATTGTAATAACCTGTGCGTCCACACGGATTCTGGTCTAAATACCCTTGTGTTTGTACGGATACCAGTGTATTACTCGCATTAGTTTTTAAAATATAATAAGAATGAAAAAACAGAAAGAAAAAATAATTTAACCAAGAAAGTTTATTACTTTCAAAAGAAAAACATATTTTTCTTTATATTTGAATTATATATATAATTTTTCATATATACGAATATTTGAATCAACAATATATTTTCTCGCATATAAATATTAATTTTTTTTTACATTATAAAAATATTTGGATCACCAATACACTTTTTCTTATATATAAAAATAAATTTTATTATAAAGTATTTAAAATTCCTTCGTGTATAAAAATATTTGTCACATATACTTTATTGTATTATCAATGATTTCATTTTTCCCATTTCATTAATTCACTTATTCCCTTAGATATACATTTTCTCTTAAAATCTCGCAAGTTTTATAAATATTATTATAAATATTTCTTTCATTGGGAAACCAATATAAAGACCATAATGAAATAACAAAATTTTAGGTAAATAATGATTTTTGAAATTTAATTTGAAATTTGAAATATTGATTTAACTTATTTTTAGAGTAAAATGTTAAATTTATTAATATTTTTAATAAATATTTATTATATACTAAAATATATTTAATGATAATTTTGTAATGGACATAGTATAAAAAAAAACTATATATGATTTAATCATTTCTTATGCTCTTCTGTACAATTTTAAATGATTAAAATATTAATTGTTAATTTCTATTTAAAGTTGGGAGTTGAAACTATAACTCTTTTTGTTACTCAAATTTATATATTTTTCCTCAACCCATCAAATCACATTATGACTCCCCTTCCTTATATACTTAAAATCAAAATGTTTTCAAAATGGAATTATTATCCCGTGTTGTTAACGGACTGATATTAATGTTTGTTTGATAGGTAAAATAATTGAAAACTCAATGAAATGGATGTGAGAATAAATTTATAGCAGGCAAAAACAATCACTGCATTGCATGAGTCCCATTTTTATCCGGACACTCATTCAATAGCTCATTCATTATACTGATCTTTTATATTACAACAGTGAAGATTGACGCTAAATGTGCTAAATGTGATAAGAAGAATAACGATTTGATCTTCCGTAATTGTGATCCGGAGAGAATTGGAACTGTTAGATGCCCGAAGTGATCTCGAATCGAATTAGTCGGTTCAATAAATTGGATATTAATGATAGAAAAAAAAAACTATCGTTGTCTCATATATAACTTCAAATTTTTTATTTAAAAGTTATAAAAAAAATTAAAAAAAAAAACAGAATTTTAAGTAACATATTTCAGTATTCGAGCCTAGCTGATGTCTTTTGAGAGTATATTTTGAACCTTACAATTTTCATTTCCTTAGACTGAGAAATCATTCTTTTAACCCTATATTTTTTTTTAACAAAAATAGACAACGTTACTATCAAAGTTGTTCACTAAAATAATACTAGTATATTAATTTTGTTCCTTATAATACTCCTATATTTAAATGATCATATGGACAACCTCATAAAACTGATTTGAACTAGTTTCAGTCAGGTCTACGAGTTACTTTTTTCAAAAGCAAATTTTTTAAAATTAATTTGGACATCAATTTTCTACAAATAGTGCATATTAAATGATGAATGTAACATCGGGTTCGATCAATTATCATATAGGTATGGTTCTTTAACTTCAAAAATTATTGACATTGAAACTCCAAGATTAAAACAAATAGATTTAGTGCAGTGGAAGGGTTAAACTCCCTCACATAGATAAATAGAGCATAATCTACTTCTTCTTAGAGAATATTTCTTCACCGGCAGTAATATCAAAAAAGGCGGGTAAACATCCCAAACACAAACATCACCATGAATCATTTTGAGAAATGGAAGAAGGAGGAGGAGAAGAAACACTTAGCATATTAAATCATGGATTATTGATTTAAGATTTTCAAAAATCAATTCCTTAATCCCTCTTCCGACATGATATCTAATAAAATAGTGTCTAATTTCAATGTGTTTTTTCTGAGAATGAAGGGCCATTTTTTTAATAGATTTATGGCGCTAGTTTTGTCGCATTTTATGGGGGACAAATTCAAGATTAACGTTATATTCACTTAATTGTTGTTTCAACCAGATAACTTGCGCACAACAACTACCCATAATGGCGTATTCTACTTGTTTCTTGCTATGTCAGGCGACAAGCGATTTCTCAAGTAAATGACAAGGACCACTGGTACATTTTTGATCCGATTTACAACTAGTGAAATTGGAATCTGAGTATCTAACTAAAGTACAATTCTTTCATTTGGAGTACTAGAAACCAGTAAGTGAAGTGCTAGTGAGATACCTCATCATACGTTTGACCATAGTGAGGTGTGATTCTTTGCGGTTTGCTTGAAAACATGTACACACACATACAACATAAATGATATTAGGACGACATGCGCTAAGACAAATGAGAGAGCCTAGCATACCTCAATATTTTCTTTCTTCTAATACTTTTCCTTCTTCGTCCTTATTTAAACGGTGTGACGTGCTCATTGTAACACCCTAAATTTCCCCTGTAATATTTTTAAATAAAACATCAGAGTAATTAAATAGAACACACACAACTTTGGATATTACAGCCAACATATAAAACCTGCTCATCAGAATGACTATGTAACACTTAGATTTTTGTATAATCATAAAAACCTAAACATGTATGAACGTTACTTTTATTGCAGCAGAATAATAAAAATCATTTATCGTCTCATGGTATATAAAAGTTATCATGGAATCACATAATTCATCAAAACAACAACTAAACATAATAAGGGAGATGTCCACAAATCTCAAAGGAATATAAATCATAAACACGTTCCAACGACTCCCCATTGTTACAATTAGAGCAGACACCAACTATAAAGAAAAAGAGTAAGGAGACTCCATCTTCAACTAACATCTAAGTCCTACTCCGAAGTATCTGCACATTACCCACGTGGAGGAAATATTCAAACAGAAGGGGTGAGATATCATGATAATATAAAGGAAAACATGATAAACAGTATGCATTAGGGTATCACATGCTTTGTCACCCATTCTACAATAAAACACGCTCAACACCAACACTAAATTATCCAGTATAAGATAACTCAACAACATTTCAGCTAAATATCTCATATTAATCAACCACCAACATCCTTACTAATTAATCCCCAACCAACATGGAAATCAAATAACAGCAAGTCCCATTTAATCATACAACACCACATATTTAGCAACATAGCAACATAGTTAATGTATAATGTAGTGAGACTCACAACCTAACTCAATGCATATGCATGTAGTATCAATTTTCGTGAACACTCAGGTTCACCGTTCTGATCCCCACACCCTAGAATCTGAACCCCTAACTGATTCATCACCTCCGAATCAGCTACCGGCCTAATCCACACGATGGGATTTTAGGCTCACCAACAATGGACCATTGTCCACAAATGTATGCAATGCGACTATTTATGCATACAACAACGATAACATCATCGTGCATAATAACCCACTTCCATGGTTACTGTACACCGCCCAAAGTGCCCAACAAGTATAAAATATATTTCATACAATATGGATATTATATATATATATATATATATATATATATATATATATATATATATATATATATTATGAAATCACAACAACATCATTAAAACATACTCATATTACCACCATTAACACCACAACAACATCTTTGTAACAACACTAAAGATTCGTCACTTACAACAAGACTTCTTAGCGTACACAACAAGTAAGAATCAAATTCCTCAACATATTATACATAAAAAATATTGGGAAAATGATTCACCTAATTATACCATGTTAAAGTTCTATTCATTAGATTACCAGTGCTTTAAACGGTTCGTCATTTGGATATACGGTTAAAAATTTATGATCGAAACCGTATCTAACATTTTTCTATGTGCTGACGCAGAGGTCGACGCACAAGGCATGCATGTAGACGCATGCTGTTCCGGTTTTCAAAGGATTCGTTTATGGAAGATACAGGTCGACGTGCAAGACCTGGAGGTCGACGCACACTGTTACGAATTCCAAAAATTACTTTTTTGAAAAGTACTTTCACACTAGCTTATCATGCTAGAACCTATGCCAGAAAGATAAACAACATAAAGATATGATGACCCAGTTCGGTGAACAACAACACCTACATCTGGGGGCTACCAAGCCAAGAATGAATTCTTTATCAGCATTATTAATTCTAAGTATACATCCTCCGGTAACTTATCACTTAATTCCCTACCCAGTGCAATTATATCTAGAAACCTATCTAGATAAGAGAAGCCCATCTCAATTCCTAAATTACCTCAGTGATATCTAACAGTTACAACCTCTGGTAATTGCATCAAACTGTTCAATTGAAAGACACCCTTCCAATACAATATTCAATCAAGACTCTTGACTAATAATAACACTTGAATTTGCTTAATAGCTTCATCCAAGAACAATTTACAATTCATTACCTACAGGTTTCTGAATTTGTAAAACTATGTCTACCACAATGTATCAAAATGATACAAAGGGTGACTTACAATACAAGAAAATACACGACTCTCAAAACCCTAAACCCTTATTTCTATTTTTACAAAAGTCTTAACAAGGTCTAGTCGCTTTGCCCTAGGTCTTGATCTTCCTTTTATAATCTTCAACTGTCCATGGGCTTCAAAATCTCTGTTCAGTCATTCCTTGATCCATGTTCTAATTTTGCCTTAAATCTTGGAACAGATCTGCAACAACCTTATGTATCAGACCAAGATGTAGAGTCCTCAAGATAGGACATCTTGTTTGACATGTTTTCTTTTAACATATTTCTTCATGTTAGGACATCTTGTTCAACACCATGTTTTACCAAAATTTAGTCAATTCTTAGAGTCTTCAATCTCCCCCTTTTGACAAATTTTGGCTAAAACTCCTTTTGCATAATAAACCCAGGAGAAAAAGGAGAAAAGGAGTAGAAAGTCCTGAAGTCATTTCAGCCAGCCTGTGACGAGTCTAGCAGAAAATAATGTGACTCCTAGAAGCTTTCATTCTTCCTGACCAGCTTTTTGGATGGTTTACACAGCGTACACCACCTGTTGTATGCCATGTACTCTTTGACCTAGTGTAGATGAGGAAGAAGATGCACGCCACTCCCCCTTAAAACCAGTCCCAATTTACCATCCTTCATTATCCAAATCAGGGTTCAGAGAACCAAACCCTACATCCGGATAACTCAGAACACAAGACACAACTGTGATCATAACTCATATCACAAGACACAAGAAGAAGACTCAGAAAAGAAACTGAGACACAGACAGGATGCTAGGACATCCTATCCGACATCCTTGCAAAACAACTGCAAGAATGAACTTAACCCACAAAAGTAGATCACTCATGTGTTGTAAGGAACAACACACAACTGATATGGACAATAAACCTTTCTCCCCCTTTTTAGCCAAAAATTGGCAAACGAAACCAACACAGTCCTAGACCCAAATACTACTCACCCACACCTGAACGAAAGCCATAACCTTACAACCCACCAAAAGAGACAACCTGAGACACAAGAGGCGGCGACCCCCTTTAAATACCCAAGCACTTTCTCTAGGAATTAACGGTCCATAGAAGTTAGCGAAGAACAATTTAATGAGGATATAAATTAAGGTAGATAACTTCATCATAAATGATTGCGCACCGCCCAAATCAGATTTGACTGTTTCAACTTTAAGGAGAACTGTCCAAAGAATGCGCATGTACCAAGACACATGTTTTGCACGCCTTCTCTCAGGCACGCTCTCCACTATCCAAGGATCACAGTCCAAATAAATCTACTTGGAAACAACCACAATTCCTAGACAACGTCCAGACATCTGGTCAGACTTTGTCTATTCTCTCTTGCAACCTCTAAAGCATGGTCACGGTTCCTTCCAAAAATCCTAGAAGACTCCTTTCAACCAGAATTAAAAGAAATTGACCAAGATGTTAAGAAATTATGTCAAACATGTCCCATTTAACAATAAGGATTCCCATGAACCTTATCTCAACCTGCAGAGAAAAATAAATTATCCCAGATACTACCCAATCTTATTTCTCAGGTCTCTCCTAAGAATTAAGAACATAGTTGAAATAAGTCAATAGCCTTAACAAATCAAACTCTCAAGCTAAGCTGACTAAGCCAAAGAACCAACACACCATGATGTCAAGACATCTTGCCTGTCATCACAACCTCACAAGAATGACATGAGCATCTTCATGCTTGTAAGTGAGATGAATACTAGGATCACACTCCTTGTACCATAACCAAAGAACTTTGTATTGAGACGAAATAACACCATTGATCACTCTCCCCCTGAACACATCCACACACTGTACAAATCCCTTCTTGAATTGTACAGCCATAGAAAACTTTGTTCTTGAGAATAAATCCAATTAAATCTGAAATGTTCACATCCCAGAAAGAGACATATAACTTCTCTTAGCTTCTTGGTTGGACAGAATGTTATCCATACTTACAAAATATCCTTATCTTGCTTCCTTCTCAATCTTTTAAAGTGCTACTTCCAACATAACCTATCATCATAATCCCCACAGTCTTGACCAGTAACTCTACACCATACTCAACCATGAATAGATATAGCTCCAAGGCTGAAAGTCAACCTCAGTCATCCACCAAAAAAAAACCAGGAACGATGTTCCAAAATCATTTAGGACATCCGTCTCAGTCAGAGAAGACACGACTTGATTCTTGAAACATTTGACTTTCCATTTTTACTCTACTAAGGTATCCATGAAGATCTTAATATGATACACACCTGTATTAACTTAATCTTCACACACATCAGAGAATCACTGAGGAAGATAAACTCTCATAATGCTTCTTACCAAAATCAGAATGTATAACTAAGCTATCTGATGTTTAAGGACTTTGTGATTCCTTTTATATCAACATAATAAGAGTTCCATGTTCTCATAGACTTGAACTTTATATTCAAATTTGAGTAAATAACCTCTATCCTATTTTTAAGAACAACACCCAGTCTTCAAAAGAATCTTGATCAATTTATTTAAGTTCCTTTCTCCATACAAGATACTATTATAGAGAATCCACAAGCAGGTTCACAAGAATCTGGCCACTTAAGAGCAGAAGAATCTTCAAGAAATCTGAGAAAGTGTCCTTTGATTTTCTCCTCCATATAGTCTTGTTGAGATGCCTTTAGTAGTCTTCCACTAGGAATCAGAACAGCTAATCCTATAGAAGATAATAGAACATAGCTTCTGCACCCTTAAGCACTTAGATCAAAGAGAATTGCCCCAAGAAGTGATCACCAAGCAGATCATGTGTTGACTTTCACCACATCAGTACACCTCACCATAGGAAATCCCTTTGCTTAGCATCCATATGCCACAACACTTCTTTGTCCAAGTGGTTCTCTCCTTCGATCAACAAGATTCAGCATACACACTCTTCTAGAAAGATGTTTCAATATTTGATTGAACATCAACTCTGTAGCGTGCGATTTTTGTCGGTGACATTGTAGCGCAATTTTTGTGGTTTCAAATCACTATCGCTTTAGTACTATAGTTCGATTCATTTTTTATCCTGTGAAGCTGATTAAGGAAGGGAAATAGATGTCTCTAATTAACCCTGCTTGCATACTGAGGTTAAACAGTCAAAACTGTTGGTTTACAGATGCTATCAAAATGGGGGTCTCTTCTAGGTTATTTTTCCTAAGAACACAGTGTCTGGACTATTTGTGAGATTTTTGGTAATGTGTTAGATCTAATGCTTTTGGTTGACTGACGGTACTGGATTTTGAGTTTTTGATTAGTATGCTAGCTAAGATTTTGCAATCTTATGCCTACGTATTCCTGTTTAACGAAACAAGGAAATCAGAGCGATCGTAGTTCCCTCCTATTCTAGGGGGAAAAAGATGTTTTGGTGTCTTCTTCAAAGCCCAAGACAGAGGCTAAATGGTTTATTTGTATCTTGTTCAAAGCCCAAGATGTGAAGCTGAAGGGTTTTTGTGTCTTGTTCAAAGCCCAAGATTGAAGCTAAAATGTTTGACTGAGAGAGAACTTGTCATCTCTAAGGAGGAACTGTTGATGTTCGTATGCCTCGATTGAAGCATAAGTTTGATGCTAAAAGGTTTATTGGATCAACCGAGGATTCCTCTATACAAAGCCTAAGAGGAGGCTAGTGACCCAACAAGAGGGTGCTTATTATTTGTCTCGTACGAGGCCCGAGATAGAGGCTAAAAGGGGTTGACTCAACAAGAGAGTGCTAACAAGTGACTGACTCAACAAGAGAGTGCTTTTATATGTGTCTTGTACGAAGCCCAAGATGGAGGCTAAAAAGGTTGACTCAACAAGAGAGTCCTTTATCTGTCTTATACGAAGCCCAAGACGGAGGCTAAAAAGGTTGAATCAACAAGAGAGTCCTTTATCTGTCTTATACGAAGCCCAAGACGGAGGCTAAAAAGGTTGATTTAACAAGAGAGTCCTTTATACTCAACAAGAGAGTGATCTGCTGTCTCGTACGAAGTCCGAGATAGAGGCTAAAAGGGTTGACTCAACAAGAGATTCTTTTATACTCAACAAGAGAGTGATTTGTTGTCTCGTACGAAGCCTGAGATGGAGGCTAAAAGGAGATTGACTCAACAAGAGAGTCTTTTATACTCAACAAGAGAGTAATTTTGAGTCTCGTACAAAGCCTGAGATGGAGGATAAAAGGAGATTGACTCAACAAGAGAGTCTTTTATACTCAACAAGAGAGTCATTTGATGCTTCGTACGAAGCCCGAGATAGAGGCTAAAAGGGTTTGACTCAACAAGAGAGTCTGAAAAGGTTAGCTCCGTTGGGGAGAATCATTTGTACAAAGCCCAAGAGGAGGCTGGCTTTCCTGAGGAAAAAAACATTATACAAAGCCTAAGAGGAGGCTATACTTAATGCCGAGGATTTTTAAGATCCTGAGACAGGTCCAAGTGGGAGAGCCCTCATGAGAGAGGTCGGGTTTCTGCTGGAGATTGGTCCAAAATAATTAGGGTTTCTTCCTATGTTTAGAAGGAACTTGAGAATGTCTTTGAGACTCAAGAGGATTAGACTATCCAAGTATACAGATGTTGAAGAGTTTTATCTTTTATAGGGTGTCCAAAAGAGGGCAAGGGCCTTAAGGGATGAGAATCAACCCTAAAGTGGCCAGAGGTTTGACACTGGAAAGACTGCTCTAGCAAAGGATGACTAAGTTCTGTCTTATACCTTTAAGAGGTCGTTAGGGTCCTTGTATTAAGCCCAATAGAAGGCATGGGAACTTCTAAGAAGCTGAAGGGTCCTTGTACAACACCCAAGAGGAGGAGGGGAAGCTTTTAGGAAGCCTGTGGGTCCCCAAACCAAGAGAAGTTCAAGAAATGCAATTCACAGAGAAGAGATCATTCCAGGAAAGTTCGAGGATTTGGAAGAAACTCAAGAGATGCTATTCACGGAGAATAGATCAACTCTGGGGAGTAGAGTTTTTTTGACAATTTCTAAGGGTGACAGTCTGAGAAAAGGTTCACCGAGAATACTGCCTTTCTCTTTGTTCCATATTGATTAACCCCAAGAGAAGGGAAGACTATATCTGGAATCCTACGCGGGATCTAGTTTTGTTTGTATTTAAGAGTGACCAACAGGGATTTACCTAGTTCTAGACATAGTTGCCGGGGAAAACTCTAAATAACTATACTAGTATTACACAGTTGATATTTGACAAGTATATAAAAGGATGTGAAAGAATACTTACAGTGAAACAGCCCCACAATACAGTTATATACATATGAAAGCGATAAATGAAAGCGGATAAACACTTACCCGTTGTAGAGCTTCCATGTTGTTTTGTTAGTTGTTCAACAAAGAAAGTTTTGATAACAATATTATATTCAAAATCAAAGGAGAAAGTGCTTTGAAAAGATTGTTGGGGCTTACAGCTCAAGGAGAGGCCCAAGTTTTAACGATGATTATACTGTTGTTTTGTAAATCATACAGAGGGACTTATACAATATGTGAGGCCCAAAAATTATTTTATTTACAAAGGGGTTGGGTCTTACACTCTATTAGAGGCCCAAAGATTTATTTGTGTACAAGAGATGGGACTTACAACTCAAGGAGAAGCCCAAGGTTTTTGTTTTAAACTGGCGATCGCGCCGAGATTTTTCTTTTAACGCAGAGAGACTTATACAATATCTGAGGCCCAACAAGGTTTTAGTTAAAAGGGGATTGGTTCTTACACTCTATTAGAGGCCCAAAGAGTTTTTATACAGGTGGTGGGGCTTACAACTCAGGGAGAGGCCCAAGGTTTTTGTAAAAAAAAAGGCGACGATCATGCCAAATCTTTTGACAGTAGCGGGACTTATACAATACACTAAGGCCCAAAAAGGTTTTTATTTACAAAAGGATGGGACTTACACTCTACCAAGAGGCCCAAAGTATTTTTAATGATTGACGAGGATTGAATTAATTAAAACCCTAATTTTGCTTAAAAAGGAATTAATTTTGTTAAAAAATTAATAAAAAGGATTGAAAACATATGAAAAAATGAGTGGTGATCTTGGATCAATGCTTCAAAAATCATGTTTATATCCACAAAATGATTGGAAACCAATTAAATTTGAGAAATCAAGAAGGAAAAAATATTTCAAATGTTAAAAACAAATAAAACATTAATTCTTTGCAAAAATATCAAATATATGAAATAAATAACATTTTTGGGAATTTTTGGCAAAATAAAATATTTTAACATTTTTGTGAATTATTAAAAAAAGAATCAACTCAAAATCATTAAAATTCAGAGAGAAATTAATTTTTGAATAAATTAAATAAAATCACAAAATTCAAATATTCAAATATTCAAAAATGGCGCCAAGAATAACCAAGAACACACGCCACCCCTCTGTTTCTGCAGATTTGCATTTTCTTACCAATCTCACCGAATACTTGATGAAATCATGCAATCCACATATCAATCTACTCGTTTTCACCTCACGATCATGTTTATGGTCTTTAATATCATTTATTTTAAGCATGGAATAAGAAATCAAGACAAAACCTCAAGAACCCTAAAATTTGCATGAAGGTTGGGAATTTTGATACACGATTCAAACAAAGCAATTAATTGAGGGGAAACATTTTATGCATGATTATGAACATTTGGCAAAAGTATTGTGCGAGGAAATATGCATGAATCATGAGATGCCCAAGTTGAGGCTTACCTCTTGCAACTGGTGATCGTGTTTTGTGTTGGAGGTGTTACAGCTAGGTTCCAATGATGTGTGTAGTTTCCCTAGGTGCCAAGTGATGTGCCTGAGTGCTTGGAATGGTTTGAAACAAACTGGAACTGAAGGATGGTACCCCAACTGCAAGTCTGCTAAAAGCTTGCGCAGTTGGATGGTGATTTTGAGAAATCAGTGTTCCAGATGTTGTTTAAGTGTGTGGATCACTTCTATATGATGTTTATGAGGTGTGTGTGTGATTGGTTTGGTTGGAATGGCTCTCAAACTCAAAACCCGATAGTGACTTGCTTTGGAAGGCAATTTTGGAGTGAAAGAAGAGATTTTGAGGAAAGCATCAGTTTGATGGCTTTGGTGTACTTAAACTGAGTATAAATGAGCTCTATTTATAGTAGAGCAAGTTTGTTTTGCAAGCAATAGTGAATGGAAACTGCAGCATAGGTTTGGCCAATTGCATCACTTTGGAATCTCAAGTCTCCTCTAGCCATTGACTAGAGGTTAGAGCACAGGCCTTTGGTTCCCTAGTTCAGAGATCATCCTTGACTCATTCAGTTGGAAAAGACTCAGTTCATGCCACCTTGGTGCATCCATTGAATGCCCCAAAAAAAATTGGAGTCTTGTCCCCTCTTTAGGCATTTTTAGGTTTGGCATGCTATTTTTAGTTCCAAAGACTTGGGAGGCTTATGGATCACCGTTTGTCCTCCTTGGTCTCCCCCTGAGGTGTTCAGATGGATAAACTTGTTTGTCATTTGCACAAATTGCTCAAATCGAGCAAAATGCACAAATCTGCCTTGCCATGACAGTTGCATCAAGGCATTTTGCCACTATCATAACTCTTAGCTTAGATGGAATTTGATGGAGTTCTTGGCCATTTTGGAAAGCTCTCATATGATACAACACATGTGTGATCATAGTTTGTTTTGATACTTTTTAGATCTAAGTGAAAACTCCCCCTACTTTTGGAAAAAAAGCAAGACAGATTTTGACTTAGTGAAAATTTCACTAAGTGTTGGAAAAAGTGACATTTCATGTTTTCAGCCATTTTGATCACTCCATAACTTAAAATCCATGAGGAATTGGAATGAGGTGTAGTTGACACTTTTAAAGTATGCCATGAGAGTTACAAATCCATCTTTGGATCAGCCAAAATGGTTGCTTGGATCACAAGTTATGATCCTTGAAAGTTGGTACCCTAGCCACTTTGTTCCATAACTTAGAAAATTTCTAAGTTTTTTATGGTTACCCCTTTTACAAGTTAACTCATTTTCTTTGGTTTTTCTTGATGAATGATGATTCCAATCACACATTAACATCATTTTAGGGTTAGGGAACCATAATTGATCAAAAAATAAAAAAGTCAAACTTTGACTTTTGGGCACAGTTGACTTTTTATCAGATGAACTCCAAACTGTGCGATCCTCTATGAAATCAAGTCCTTGACCTAAATCAAACTTGATAGAGTGATTTCATAGGTGTTATAGGGTGTATTGAATCATATCCCAAGGTTTGGGAGCATGTCTGGGTCAAAAGTCAAGAGTACAATTGACTTTTTCCTCAAGACCCTAATTGTGGTCCAGATGAAATTGAAACTTGTGAGTCAAGCTTCTTGGATCAATCCATTGTTACAAATGGATCAATGTAGTGTATTGAAGACCCTCAAACTATGTCTTGAGGTCTTGGCTAATGTTTTGTCCCAAAAGTCAACTTAGGGGTGAATTAGGTCAAGAAACCCTAATTCTTGATTTTTGGTGAATGTTTCCCCTGATGTTAAATTGACTTGATGATTGGGTCCATGAGGTTCCATGGCGTATCTTGGGTTATGCTTTGAAACATTAGCTCATGCCCAGAGGAAAATTTCCATCTGGAGGCCTGGGTCGACCAAAACCCTAATTTGGTGACAATGGCGATCTTGAGGCTTAATCCACTTGGAAGGTTGCAGCCTTGTGCCTGATTCTTGAAGTGGGAGTCCTCTTGATCCTTTGTGGATGTTTGAGAGGTTAGACAAGTTGAAGATCATGTCATTCCTTGATTGATCCTTTATCTAAAGCTCAGAGAGGGCTTGAAACCCTAATTATTATTTGTAGTGAATGCTCACCCCATCTTTGGGGAGACTGATGAGGCATAATGGTTCATCCATATTGTGATGATGATTTACACAATGATGGGAAATCTTAGTGGACAAAATTTGGGGTATGACAGACGCGACCACCTTATCGCAGAATGGGTTTGTAATACCCCAAAATTTGCCCTCTCATTTCTTCATATCATTTAGCATGAGATTTCATTTCATTGCATTGCATTCAAGCATAGAAAAATAAAACATTAAGTATTGCATTGCATCTTGCATAAGGGCATGGGATCAGTGATTTTCAAAGGGTGTTGATCATCCAAAGAATCAAGGGTTTTCAAACAATCCTAAAGGGTCTCTTATGTCATATGTCATCTCAATTGGTCCCACAAGGAATGAGAAGAGGAGAATTCATCAAGAAGATTAGACAGTGCACCATCTCCTACACAAGGCAGTCAAAATGGGGGATCTGACCCTCAAATGGGAAAGCTCTTTGAGTTTTCATCACCTCCAAATGCCATATCTCTTCTTTGTTAGATAGAATATACCTCATATTCAGAGGAATTTGGATTTGAAGGATGTGCTATTTCCTCCTAACCAGAGGGTGCCAAAATTAGGATTTGACCTAAAATCAGTTTATCTATGATTTTTTGGGAAATACTTGATCTCATGGTATTCCTTATGTTCTTAAGGATATATGGATGGAAAATTTCTCATCAGTTGCTTGATAGTCAAGAAATTGGGGAAAAAAGTCAACTGTGCAGTTAAAAAAGTCAACTCCTGACTTTTTAAGGTCAAATTCATGAAATTCATGTTATATAGGTTCATTGAACAAGATTTGATCAAGAAATGATGAAGGAATCATGAAAAATCAAGAAGTTACAAAATTGCCAAAAATAGAAACTTTAGGGTTTCCAAAAATGGCAAGTTTGGACCATTTTGCACCCTACTTTGAGGCTCTCTTTCTCCAAGATAAAAGCTCCAAACCTCAGGCCCAAGTTGAGCCAATTAAAGATGACATTCCAAGCTTCAAATCCATATAAAGGACATCTCCATTGGATCAAGATTGAATGAGTTATGATTGATCAAAGTTTGGCAAAACTAGGTCCAAAACCAAGTCATGGCAAGGCAAGACTAGGCCCACGCGCCATCATTTTGACAAACACTTGGTGTGCCAAATTTCCAGCCACTTTTCTCAATGATGAAAGCTCCAAATGAAAAAGTGTTGAACATCAAAGCTGTTCATCTCAATGTCCTCTTCAACTTTGATGTTGGACAAATTTTCATTTGAGCAAGTTATGATGGAGTTATAAGGGTTCAAAGTTGGTATGATCATGCTGAATTCCATGCAACATGTTGCCTTGCCATGCCACAATCTTGCCACGCCCTTCCACCAATTTCAAACTCTGATGTTCTAAGCTATTTTCCAACATCTTACACACCTCCATTTGATTTCTTTTCAACATCAATATTATTCCATGATATACCATCTTTCATTTGACACCAAAACCATGCAATATCATCCCCCATACATGGAGAAATTCATCACCAAACCTCCTTGTGTTAATTGATACCAAGCTTCCAAAAGGAAATGTTTGGAATTGTTGTTGTATTAGTTCACACGCATGCTTACACCATATAGTCATTTCCCATTATGAACAAACATCATCCTTACGCACTCCATGACATGCGTGGCCATACATGAAAAGGGAAAAACCACAAGATTGTACAATAAACTCCTGCTATATCAGAACCGTATCACCACCATTCTTTTCCATTAACCTCACCATAAACTCCATAAACCTCAACCTCACTACATCACAGCCAAGCAACTCGCCCCTAACTAACTTAACTCAGTTAGTTAGGGTGCACTCAGTTGACTCACCTTAACCAACTCAGTTAACAATAGTTTAAACACTTAACCCAACCTATATATTTGAATCTCACTCACAAATCCATTTTCAACTTCATTTTTTCATTCTCTCTCCAAGAATTCTTCTCACTTTTCTCTCTACTCTCTCTCTGATTTCACACGACATCAACAATTTTCAACTACATTTTATCTGAATCATCATCATTGTTACATTTCTGAACAAGAACACTCAAGAATAGCTTCATCTATTCAAGCTCAACTACACTGCAAATCCATATTCACCTCCATCTTTCAGAGTTCTCAAGCCTTTATTTGGCCAATTGAAGCTCAAGGAAGAAACATCTTTCTTTGGTATTCTTGTAGATCCAAAGCTTCATCAGTTTCAGGTTTAATTTCTCAAACTTTGCTCGCATGAATTCTCTTCCTTATTACTTGTTTTTTTTGTTGATTTTAGCTCATTAGGAGCTCTGAAGTATCCTGCTAGATGATAGGCATGCTAGATGCTTAGTTTCAGAAAATTAGGGCAATGTTGTTGCATTCAATTCTCATTATATGCGTGTGATATGTGAAATTTGAACCTATATTATTGATCTACGTGAGTTCCTCTTCATTTTGGTACCATTTTTATGCATTTCTGGACATGTGTGAGTTTGCAGGTGGTGGTTGCTCGTCGGAGAAGATGACCGGAGGTCCTTCTCCGGCCGGTGAGGTTTTAACGTTAGGGTTTAGCAACTTTAAATCAGGACCGTTTGATCATTCACATCGTGTGGTTATTAAGGTGCCAACGCATTAAAATCCATGTGACTTGCATATGCATTATTTTGAACTTCAGGTTGATCTTGTGTGTACGCGTGTATGATGGTTTTAGTGTACTTGCATTGTGGATTGTTTGATTCTTTGACTTGCTTGATGATCTTACGTGGACTTTGATCCAACACTCTATATTGTGCCAGCGCATTAATGACGCATGTGCTAGTCACATGTCTTGAATTTTGACTTGTGTGATTCCACACGCGTGTGTACATGGGTGTTATCATGGTGTGATGTATCTGAGCCTCTCATTTTGAATGCTTTTGACGTGTTTGACTGTTGAATGCATCCTATGGTCATTGTTGAGTCACATGTTTGACTGCATGTACACTCATCACACACAATCACAAGTGTAATTGGATTGGACTTAATTGTTGTTTGCACCCCCACACTGAGCCCATTCTTGCTTTTGAACGTGGAAATTACTTTGTCTGCACCCCCTGGCCCATGCTATGGCATTTTGTTTTATTTTAGATATCATTTTCATTTTTTATTTTTTAAAATTAGTTTAATGCATTTAAAAATCATGAATCATCTTCATAGTTTTATAAAATTTTTACAAATTTTATTTTCCATTTTTCTATTATTTTTTGCATCTGAATTAATTGTTGTTTGAATTTCTTTTTGAAATGTTTCATGTGTGAACACTTTGCATTGATGATTTTATTTCTTATCATTGGTACATAGTTTGATCCTCATTCTTTTTGCATATTTTAGAGGAAACTTTGAAGCACTTAAAAACATTTTTGTCATATTTTTTAAGATCATCTTTATATCCTCTTTGAGCCATTTCTTTGTGCATGATCATGTGAAACCCTAATTGCTTTGCCATGCTTGTTTGATTGAGTTTCTTTGTGATTCTTTGTATGAGTTTTTGGTATGATATTTGCCTCTGGTTGAGGTCTCTTGAGACCTAATTTGTTGATTTTTTGAATCATGTTTGGTATTTGGTTAAGGACTCTTGTTTGAAGTCCTTTTTTATGAACTTCTTTGATCATGTTTGTTTACTTGCTTGAGAAGGAACTTGTGCCATTGTATGAGATCATTCTTTTTGACTTCTTGCGCCATGTTTAGATCATTATAGGTTTTTTTTATTGAAGTTATAGGTCATTGGTTTGAAGTTGATGCTTTCTTTGTGTACATGTTCAATACTTGTTTCACATGTTTCCTTTTGACCTAATTCCTCATCCTTTTTCATCTAAGTGCCAACTTCACTTGTATTTGGTTTGTTTATGCCATGCCATACTGTCCATTTGCATTTCATATGATGTATGTCCCTGACTTTAAAGCATCTCATTCATTCCATATGCCATTCATGTCTTACTTTGCATACTTAAACATGTTTCATCCAAATGCATGTTTCTTTTTCTTCTAGCTTCTAAATGACTTGTAATTGCTTGAAAGTGATTAGTTTGTGCATATTATCTTCATCCTAACATGTCATACCACTTCTGACTTTGATACTTGAGTGCATCTTGAGTCTTTTTAGGTTTGACTTATGCCTTGAATGTTTTCTTTCCATGTTAAATTCATGTTCATATCTTCTCACCTCTTCTCCTTATCACTCCTAATGCTTGGATACTTGATTGCTTGCTTTATGTGACATTTGTACATTAGGTTTAGGCACATGTTTAGGTCATCCACATTCTGACTTTGACATTACTTGAAGCATTATTGCATGATCACCTTGCATATCCACTCATTCTTCATCTATTTCTTCCATGATTCACTTCTTTGATGTTTAAGATCTTTAGATGTGCATAGTTTGTTCTTGATTGATAAATTAACTTTAGAGAACACCCTTAGAGTCTAGGTTCTGACCTTGGTTGAGTTTCATCTCTTAGGATTTATCCTTTAACTCTTAACTTATTTGTTCACCACTTGTTATTCCTTTTCTTATTGCACTACTTGTAAATTGTTTTGAACTAACATTTTCATGTAGGTGCTAAAGGTAAGTAAGTGTGTGGGTATGCTTCCACACACACTTCTTTCTCTTATCTTCTCTTATTTATTTTAAACTTTCTACTTGTGATCATGTTAAGCATTTATATGCTTTCCTTGAATAACTTCTTCTTCACCCCTCTTTAAGACCAACTTAACTTCCATCTTGGAAGTAAGTTGCTTCTTTTGCTCTTCTTCTTCTTTCTTCTAGAAGTTGGTTTGTTAAACCACATTAACCATAGGATCTCCAAGCATGCTAACATTAAGATTGAGTCTTAGTCTCCATTAGTTTTCACCTTTTCCTCTTTTGAGTCTTTTCTCTCATCTTATAATAAAAGTAAAAAATACTTAATAAGAGCATAAAAAATATTATATTTGAGCCTTTCATGTGAGAATAAGATAGTGAGGGGTCTTCTCTCACTTTCTTAGAATGTTTAGCGTACGTCCCGTCTTGGGTCGATATGTGATGCATTCGATCCTACATGAGGGACTTAAATACAATACGTGTTACAAAATATAAAATAATCAAAACACTTCTTTCTTAAAAAACTTCAACCAAACAATAACGTCTTTCCTTCGGGAATTATTTTCTCATCTCTTCACTCCTTCCTTAAGGACTCGTCAAGTCCGTTCTACCGCAAACAGGTAATGCCTAAGTCTCCCTACAGCGAGCTGCAACACCTAACTGCTGGGACGCGCACTCTGACGTTTCCAATAAAAACACAAATAAAGCGACCCTCGTTGAGGGGAACTACATCGTTTTGATTCTCATGTTCCCGATGAGATACATAGGCAGTGGGGTAAGGCCCATGCGAGCACTTCTTTTATTTTCCCTACATTTGTTTCTCTTTCTCTCTCCTTTCCTTCTCCAGTTCTCCCGTTGGCAGTTCATTACCAGTTTTCTCTACACCCTTTGATCGAAGCAGCAAGCGTGGATCCCATCGGGTACGATGGACGCGTGCGGGTGCTAATACCTTCCCTTCGCATAACCGACTCCCGAACCTAGTTCTCTTGGTCGCAAGACCTTGCTCTTTCCATTCCTTCAGGTTTATGCAGTGTTTCCTTTCCCTCTCTTGGGATAAATACACATTGCTGGAGACTCTGTTTCGGTGCCACTTTCGCGTTTGTACTTGGATGAAAATCCTGGGAGCGACAGCTGGCGACTCTGCTGGGGAATAATTAAACCCAGAATCTCTGGTTCCCTTAGCGAGTCAATCCTAGCGCTTGTCTATTGTTCTTTCATTGGGTGTTTACTGTTGTGCTGTATTTACTGTTTTACTGTATTATTATTTACTGTATTACTGTATTTACCGCATTTTAGCATTTTCATTTCATACACTGTATTATGCTGTGTTGTGCTATTTTTTGTTTGGCGGGATGGGGTATTCTGAGAGATAGGCCCAATACACAGGCCTGAGTGCACTTATGTTTAGTGTGTTTCATGTCCTCTCGCGTTCCATCTCGGTTCGAGGAGGGAATATGAAACATAATCTGGATGTGGTTCTCTCTAGAGAATTCTGCGTTGTGGATCTTCCACGATGGTAGAGCTATCTGGAAGAGCTGTTAAGTCTGGATGACCTTTTAGGATGACCCCTCTTTATTTTGAGGTGAATCAGAGGACGATCTCTTTGTTTGGCGATAGCATTGTATCCTTAGGGCTGAATGTGCTATTGCTTCTCATTCCGAGATTCGAATTTGAGGATCCTCACTTTCTAGTACATACATGTGAGATTGGGGGGATTGTTTACAGGTGTGCAGGAACCCTTGACCTTCAGAATACCCAGTTTTCTTATGAGTTCTGGATTGGTTACTGAATCTTTGATCCTGATCAGTTCACGTTTGTTCTAGATTTGTTATTGGACTATTTATATTGGTTTTGTATATCTCACCGAATTCAGACTGCAGTACAGTGGATTCAGCTTTATTTGTGCAGTACTGATCATATGCCCTTGCATATATATCATCATTATCATTCTTGCATTTAACCTTCATGTTTATTCATTTGCAGGCTATACTTCCTTTCAATTCCGGTTGACAGTCCCTTTTGCAGCTATGGAGATTCCCAGGAAGAACAATGTGCATTATACTTTCTTTGACACAAAGGTGGGACAGTTACAGAGGATATTTTCTCTTTTTACTCCAGACCATGTGGGTATGTTCTGAAAGGCTTATGGGGAGATTCTGTCTGTGGTTGATGACTTGAATGCTTCAGAAAGGAGTGTCATCCATACGTGCTTACAGTTTTATGACCCACAACTAAGGTGCTTCACTTTCTCGGACTTTCAGTTGGCCCCGATGTTAGAAGAGTATGCCCTGCTTCTAGGTGTGCCTCTCAAGTACCAGATTCCTTTCAACTCTGATATGCATCCTCCAAAGACTGAAGAGATAGCTAAGGCCCTCCATCTGAGCGTACCTGTGGTAGCAGATAACTTTGCCACCAAAGGAGATTTATCTGGTTTTCATTTGGACTTCTTGGTTACCAAATCTGAAGAATGCGCTGCTAAGGCTCAGTGGGAAACCGTTTGTGCAATCCTGACTTTGAGCATCTATGGAATTATGCTGTTTGCTGATGAACCTAAGTTTGTGGACATGAGTGCAATCCATATCTTTGTGCTGAAGAATCCTATACCTACACTCCTGGGGTGATTTGTACTACTCTGTGCATTTTAAAAATGAAAAGAAACGAGGAGGTTTGGTTAGATGTTGCGCATCTCTGTTCCATAAGTGGCTCATGAGTCATTTACCAAATTCAGAGGCCTTTTTGAATCCTCATCCTGCAAAGAGTTGGGCTAAGAGGATGATTCAGTTGATAACAAAGGACATTCGTTGGTTCAATCAAAGGACGATGGGTGGAGATTTTGTCAGTAGCTGTGGAAGACATCCTAATGTGCCACTCTTGGGGATAAGGGGTTGCATCAATTACAATCCTATTATTCTCAGGAGACAGTTAGGGTTTGCTTTAATAGAGCCTCCGAAGGACAGTGATTTGGAAGAATCTTTCTTTTTCTCTGTGAAGGATAATCCTTTGTTAGTAAGGCAAGCGGCTGGAGCTTGGGGCAATCTGCAAACGAAGGGTAAAGTCGTCTTCGGCAAGTGCAACAACGTGTCTTCTTCTCAATATGATGCCTGGTTGAAAAGAAGAGTTCAGATCACTCTTTTGCCGTTTTCTCAGGAAAGACCGTCAGATCCAGTTGCTGTGGAACCAGTGACCATGATAAGTGTTGATGAATATAACAAGCTTAAGGCGGAGATGGACAAGACAGTCAAAATGAATGAGAAGTTGAGTGAAGGACTCCGAAAGACGCTTTGTGAAAAACGTAATGTTGAGTATGAACTGCAAAAGCTAACTGAGCGTCATGAGGCTAATGAGAAAAGAATTGCCGAGGACACTATCTATATTCGCAAGGTCAAACAGAATGAGATGGCACTAAAAGAGGCGTGCAAGCGCATCAATGAGCAGTTGACCAAGTCTGAAAATGCCCTGGCCAAAGGACAACAGAGATGGGATGAGTTTTCCGAATGCCGGAGGGAGATCGAGGCGAGAATCAGGGCTGAAAATGACGAGCTGAGGAAAAAGTTGAAGAGCAAAGAAAGTGAATCTCTCCAGCAACTAAGTTTAGCTAATCAAGATATCGAAGATCTGAATATCCGCGCTGGAGTAAAGAGAGCCAAAGAGCTAGCTGTTAAAGATCAGATTCGAAAGCTAGAAGAAGCTGTCAAGTTAAGAAGTCAACTGATCATAAGTCTTACCGAGCGCCCCAATGATCCAATTACTGAAGAACTTCTCAAGGAGGTCCGGGAGGATTTGTATGGGCTCAGTGTCTGAGTTGTTGTTATTCTGGAAATTCACCATCAGGCTTGTTGATGGGTTTTTCCTTTGCTTGTATTCATGCTATTCAGTTGTATCTCTTCAGAACCAATTTGTATTTGACTGTTCCACACCTGGTTGTGGGTTTCATTTATGCTAATGGTGTTTCATTTGCTATTATTGAAGTGGATTCTTTATCAAATTATATAATGATTCACACACTCACTGGGTCGTATATGATGGGATATTCCGAATTATTATTATGCACCTCAGATGTTTTGTCACTGTTAACGGTTGCAGGGGTATGCGCAGTTCCCTTAGGGCCAAACTGGAATTGAAGGAAGGAATGCCCCAAAATGAATAAACATTGCATTGCATTGCATATCATTTTGCATTTTGTTGCTTGCCTTTTCAGGTACTCGTTGCAGGGTCTCTAACCTTTATTTGGTTTCAGGCATTATAGCTGAGAATCACATTCACCGATACTCAACTCGAAGAAATCAAGCAAGGATTATGGATCAAATGCAGAATGATTTGGCTGAAATGAGGGAACGCATGGACCAGTTCATGACTCTCATGATTGGTATGGCACAGACTCAAGAAAGATTGAGGCTTCTGGTCGAGCGTCCAGAGGCCACGCCTGAGGGAAATCAAGTTGACAATCTACAGACAAGGGTCACTCCTCCTCCTGGTGGCAATCCTCCTCCTGGTGGCAATCCTCCTCCAGGTGGTAATCTGGGTGTAACACCCCAAAATTTTCCCTCTTACTTTTAGCTAACTGGCTTATGTTTCTTTGTATTTCTTGCATTAGCATTTGTGCATAGCATTGGTTCTTAGCATGGGATCAAGGTACTTGGTTCATCTCAAGGGAGTCTCAAGCCTCAAGGTGGTTTGAGAAGTTCATCATATCTTCATAAGGTCAAGAATGGCAAAGGGTTTCAAGTGAATCTTTCCCTCCTAACCAGAGGGACCAAATTAGGGTTTTGGTTTCAAAAGGGCTTCTTGTTAAACCTTGTGGATTCAAGCATGCTCTCATGGGTTTCATATGCTCACAAGTGCTCATAGAGGAAGGCTTGGCTAGTGGTTCATTGTGGAAGATGTTCAGTGGATCAGTTACTTGTGAAGTAAGCAAAAGTCAACTGTAAGGAGGAAAGTCAACCATGGGATTTTGAGGTCCTCTTCATGATTTTTAAGGTCTTATGCCCTCATATGGTCCTCAAAGGCTAGGATTCCTACCATTTATCAAGAATCAAGAGTTTGTACAAAAGTTACTATTTTTGGAAAATGACCTATAATGTGAAATTTCCATTTTTGGCAACTTTCCCAACCATCTTCAACTTGACTTTTCATCATCAAGGAAGCTTCAAATGAATTTTCCTCAAACATGAAAGTTGAAGATCTCTCTCTCCCATTTCCAAAAAGTACTAGATTGTCTCCATATCATTTGTGAAACTCAAGTTATGATCAAAAGACTCAAGGTTGGTTTTTAAGGTTTTCACATGGTTCCATTTTTTCCACCTTTTGCATTTTGGTTCAAAATGGCTTGTAATGACCTCTAATGCTTCAAGTCATATTGCCATATTCAAGTACACTTCATGAGGACCACTTTTGACCTTTGAATCAATCCATTTCATGCCATATACCTCACTTATTTCGCATAATGCAAATTGGCAAGATGGATCAAAACTCACAAATCAATCAACCACAAGGCCCAATTTCAATTCCACTGTGATCAGCAAGTGAAATGTGAGTGAATCATGCTTATTTCATGACCTTGGCACGTGTGGATTAGTGTGTGCATCACAACTTGCATTTTTTCAAATTACTTCCATTAGCCTTAATCAAGGTATTAATGAAACCCTAATCATGTTCAGAGGCCTAACCTAGTCTATATAAAGAGGATCACACGTTCATTTCACTCTCATGCACTCTCATTTGCTCAGAATTCCAATTTTTGCTCTCACTCTTTCTCTCTTCGAAACTCACTCTCCTTGGAGTTTCTTTAAGATTTTACTTCACATTCTTGATCAGTGAAGTAAATAGAGCAAGATTCAACCATTGATTGGAGCTGAGAGTGAGTTTTTCATCAGATTCAGTTTTGAAGGTTCAAGTTCAAATCTCAAGATCTAGCACGATTCCAAGCTCTAATTGCATTTATTTTGCAATTAGAGGTTCTAAGGAGTAGATCTGCAGCTTCCAGAGGGTTTTCTTGGTGTATTTTAAGCTCTGCAATTCTCAGGTTAGTGTGAAATTCATCATCATGTAACTTGATTTTATGATGTACATTGTGTTCCTTATGAGTTGCTGATCATGCTGATATGTTTAGATGTGAGTTTGGACGTGTATCATGGCTGTATTGTAGATCTGAAGTTTTTAGATCTAAACTTTATCTCTTCGATTTGCTTTGTGTGTTAATGATCTGGTGAAACTAATTGCATATTCATGATCCTTGTGAAAATCTGAACAAAATGATGTACTCATGTGTGAATTCTGGAAAATTTTGGTTTGGTGCTCGCCGGAGAAGGTGACCGGAGCTAGGGTTTCGGCACTTGGTTATTTTTTAGGCAGGTGGAGGTTTCAAGGTAGGAGATGAAATCTGGACCGTTGGTGGTCCATATCTGATGGTCCATGCGCAGCCACGTCATTTAAAATCCTCTATTATTTTATTGTTTGTGTGTTGTTGATTCATGCTTCCTATCATGCACACTCAGATCTAGCCACACATCTTGCATATCTTTGATTTTGTTGATTTGATCTGGAACGTTTGATGAATCTGATGGTTGTTGATGTGCCAACACATTAAAAATATCATGTGCTTCCCACGTGTTTTTATTTTTATTTCTGATGATTTGATATGCGCGCGTGTACGTTTTTATCATGAGTCCCTTAATCCTGGCCTTTCATCTTGATTACTATGTGGTTTGTTGACTTAATATCATGCGTGAGATTAATCTTGTGGCTGGTGTGAGTTGACTGGGTCCTTGCTTTTTTTTGTTTGGTATGCGCTGAATAATTGAATGGACTGGGCTTGCTTTTCCCACCCCTCCTTGAGCCCATTTTACTTTTTGAACGTGTTTCCCTTGCGGTTTGCACCCCCCTGGGTTTCTTTTATTCCTTTTTTATTTTATTTTTTGCATAGTTTTGCTTTTTAATTTTAAAAATAGTTTTATGCATCAAAAAATTACCAAAAAAATCATGGATCATCTTTGGCATTTTATAAAATTTTGGAAATTTTTATTTTATTTTGTGCCTCTGAATTAATTGTTTGTTTATTTTCTTTGTGATTTTCTCCAATTGTGCACACCTTGCCTTGTTGATTTTTGTTCTTATCATTGGTGTATGATTTGCATCCCATTCTTTTTTTCATATTTCAGGGGACATCTTGTGGTCCTTAAAAATATTTTTCCCATATTTTTAAACTCTTTGCATATTGCATTTTAGTTCCTCTCCTTTGCATATTGATTCATGGTTCCTATGTGATCTTTGCCTAATTGTTTGAGGTACTTAAACTTTGAATTTTGGTATGGTCTTTTGACATGTTGTTAGTCTCTGACTTAGGTCATTTGGGTTCTGATTTCACAATTTTTGAATGTCATTTGATATATGTTTGATTATTTGTGCTTAAGTGAATTTTGCATGATCATCATATGACATCTCTTAACCCTAATTTATTTGCCATGCCTAATTGATTGAATTTATTTTTGATTCTTTGCATGAGCTTTTGGTATGATGTTTACCCCTGGTTGAGGTCCTTTGAGACTAATTTTTGCAATTTGTGGATCATGTTTGGATATGCTTTATGTGCTTGAACTTTGACTTCCTTTTATGGACTTTCTTTGGTGCATGTTATTCCATGTTTTTACCTTCTTTTGCACATGAGAATTGTTGATGATGGTATGATCTTGGTTCTAACTTGATTTCATCTTCATCTTATTTTTGCTCATTTCATCTTGATATGAAGTTCATTGGTGCTTAATTGTGCAAGTATGCTTGCATTCTTTCATGATTACCTTTGCATGCTTACTTGAGATGTTTTTCGCATGATCCTTGAGACTTGTTCATTGATGTGATTTGGGTATACTTGATATGATGTGTTTGCTGCCCTATCTTGTTTCTTATCTCATCCTTCTCTTTCTCATTCTTCTCTTTCACTCTATTCCTCCCATGAATCTCAAGACTTGTTTAAGTCTTGGATTCTCTCCCTTTAGAGCTACCTAGTCCAACTTAATTTTTGATTAAGCTTGGAGTAGGGTTAGCATTAGGTTTTAGGTAGTCGTCTCTCCTAAGCCTCACTAACCATAGGTCATCCATGCATGATAATATTAGGACTCTTAGTTTCCCCTTAGAGTTTCCTTTGGGTCTTCTATCTTCTCATCTCAAAACTTCTTGAAAACACTTAATAAAGATAAAGTGCATTGTGCACGAGACTTAAGCGTGGGGAATGAGAAATTAGGGGCTTCCTCTCATCTTTCTAGAGTGATTAGCGGGCGTCCTGTCTTGGGATGATTCGTTAAGTATTCGTCCCTGTGCCCTAGACTTTGGTGCAATGCAAGTTATGAACTAACTTAAAACACTTCTGTCTAAAAAACACAAAAACAAATTCAAATCTTTTTATCCTTTGGGATTGTTTGGTTCAAACCCATTTTCAGAAAAGAGCACGTTACCTTCCGTCTAAGTCGCAAACAGGCATCGACCCTAACTGCCGGACGCGAATCTAACGTTGCTCATAAAAAACACTTACCCATCTGTGGTCGTACCCACGAACTACATTAGTTGTGATTCCTCTCTCTCGTCCAATTGAGGATATGTAGGCACAAGACAGCGATTGTCTTGGCGAGCAACCTTCCCCCATAGTTCCCGTCCGAACTACGTTGACTCTGACTTTCCCATTGCACTGAGGGAGTACGTAGGCCTAGGGCATCAAATATGTCCTACCGAGTCCGTCTTAGTCACCCCCATCCCCGTTTTCTTTTGCAGCCATAGATAGTAGGACAGCTCAGCCTCCGTTTAGACAACAAGCGTGGATCCCATCGAGTACGATGGATGCGTGGGGTGCTAACACCTTCCCCTCGCATAACTGACTCCCGAACCTGGACTATGGTTGCGATGACCATGTCTTTCCCCCTTTCTCTTCAAGTTTATACAGTGCTTCCTTTCCCTCTCTCGGGATAAATACACATTGCTGGCGACTCTGTGTCTTCTGCGCCACTCTCGCGTTTGTACCGTTGGATGCGAATCTTTCGGGAGTGACAGCTGGCGACTCTATTGGGGACTCTGTTTGACCTCTTGCTGGTCCATCCCCTTTAGCGAGTCGATCCTAGCGCTTGTTTGTTTCTTTTCGTTGGGTGTTTCTTTGTTGTGCTTTATTATGTTGTATATTACTGTTTGGAAGGTTGGGTTGTTCTGAGAGATAAGCCCAATACCCAGGCTTGAGTACACTCTAGAACTAGAGTGGAGAGTCGTGGGACCTATGTGCCCGCTTGGTACGTTTGTGTGTTCACGAAATTCACAACCAGACGAGGCTATCTTGGGACGTATTCTGACGTGTGTGTCTTGCGCATGTTAGGGTGTTGATCTAGAGAGCTGTCGACTCTGGTGACCGTTTCTTCGATACCTCAGTTACGCCTCTCCTCCCGAGATGTGACAGTGGCAGACCACGTTCCGTGGCAAACCCATTGCACATTCTCGATCCGAGGACCCAATGCTGAGGGACTCGCATAGGATGACCATATTTTTTAGGGGAATCAGTTGAGGCCTCCTCGATTGATGATGATGCCAAACCAGAAATGGTGAACGTATCATCATTTCTCGACCTGAGAGCTCGTGATATTGAGGATCCTCGCCTTTCTAGAATCCACATGTGAGAAGGGATGGGTGTTTGTAGGTCTGCAGGAAACCTTCAACCTTTAACCTACCCGGTTTTCTAGATTTCTCATCAGTGTTTGATTATCTGGGTTTCTGGTTATCTCAGTGGTTCGGTATTCTAGAATTCTGGTTTTCTGAGTTGTGGTTCTCATTCAGTTAACAACACAACACATCCAGTAGTGATGCCTTGATCCCATGCTTGCATGTGCATATCATTTTTCTTGCATTCTAACATGTTTGACATTTTTCAGGACTTGCATCTTACCCTTGATTCCGGTTTTCTGAGGTTGCCTTAACATGGACGTCCAGAGAAAGAAGACTGTTGCTTATTCGTTCCCAGACCCGACCTTGACGTTGATTCACAAGCTGATTAGTATGGCTGGTCCCAGAGTTCGTACAGAGTTCGGCGGAAAGTATGGGAGACTTCTGAAGTTTGTCTACAATATCTCGAAGTATGAGAAGGATGCCATTCATACACTTCTTCAGTTCTATGATCCGTCTTTGCGTTGCTTCACTTTCCCAGACTATATCTTGGCTCCAACGTTGGAGGATTTCTCATTTATTTTGGGAATCCCCATCAGGCATGACATAGTATTCTTTTTTGAAGAACGTCCCGGGATAAAAGAAATGGCCACTGCTCTTCATATTGGTGAATCCGCTCTGAGCAATAATATTGTGGAGAAACAAGGAGCTAAGGGTTTCTTATTGAAGTTCTTGTTTGATCAAGCTTGCATCCATGTTAAAGAGAAGAATTAGACTGCTTTCCAAGCTATTCTGGCTATGTGCATCTATGGGATTGTCCTGTTTCCCAATGTTCCTGATCTGGTGGATATGCACGCTGTCAGGATCTTTATTTCAAAGAATTCTATACCTACCTTTCTAGGTGATGTGTATCACTCAGTCCACTACAAGAATGAAAATAGGCGTGGAAAAACTGTGAGTTGTTGTGCACCACTCTTATCTACTTGGTTTCTGAGTCATCTCCCCGAAGCTGGCGCTTTCGTTGATACGAGAGATTCTTTGAAGTGGTCAAAGAGGTTAATGGGCTTGACTGCTGACAACATTGTTTGGTTCAACCATGACTTGCTAGGAATGGAGATTATTTGCAAGTGCGGAGAATTCCCTAATGTAGGGAGAAGAGGTGGAATTAACTATAATCCTTCCCTTGTTATCAGGCAGTTTGGTTATCCTTTGAGAGGTCCACATGAAGAGCGAGATATCAGAGAGTCCTTATTCTTCAATGGTACTGAGGATCAAGAGATGATAAGGAAGATTGTGAATGCTTGGAAGCAGGTGACCAAGAAGGGAAAAATTTCATTCGGGAAATGTAACAACCGGGCCTTTCCTTCCTATGAAGAGTGGATTAAGAAAAGAGCAGAAGAGGAGCTTCTTCCCTTCCCGGTGGAACCACCTTTATATCCTTTGATGATCGAGGCTCCCATGACTGTTGATATAGAGAAGTATGATAGGTTATGGGCTGAGAAGGAGAAACTCCGAGAGGAGAATCGTGAGCTGGGCAGAGAGGTTGGTCAGTTAAAGCACGAAAAAGGTGAAGCTATCCATGTTGCCAGGTTGAAATCAGAACTTTTGGTTGTGAAGGAGAAAGAATTGTCTAAAGAAGCCACAGCCAGAGAGAAGGTGGCTCAAGTGTTGAAAAGTGTTAGCAAGGTCCTTTCGTCCAAAAAGAAAGAGTTAGCTTATGCTATGTCAAGAATTCACAGGTTCAGTGACCGTCGGAATACAACAATTACCGCCAACAGGTTGAAAGAGGACAAGTATCTGGAACAGATTGAAGGTTTGAAGACAGAGCTTCGGAAAAAGGATAAGAAGATTTTATCAGGGATCTTTGAGAGGAGAGCAGTTGAGGAAAAGCTCAAGGAAACCATGGCAGATATGGAACAGCTGAAGATTCAAGCCGAAGTGAAAAGAGCCAGGAGCGAAGGTCCAAGTTTAGGTGGAGCTTCTGGAGAAGATGATTGGGAGTTGCATAGTCGTTATTTAACAGGAATCTTGCACAGGAGGGATCTTTTGATTCAGGAGTTGATTCAGAGACCAGGGCATCCTAATACCAAGAAGCTTCTCAAGGAAGTGCAGAATTGGTGCAAAAAGAATGACGAATGGGGAATTCTAGCACGGCTGAGTCTTGATGATATACTTTAGTTTCCTTGCTATTGTTTTCTTTGTATTTCCGGGATCACCGCCAGGCTTGTTGGTCGGGGTCTTTGTTTATGCTTATTCAGACTTGTGTTGTAACAAATGTTTATTCTCTTTATATGGTCAGGAATTCAGTTCTCTTCTGTTGTTAAAACTGGAATCAAGGGATAGATCGCCTTGATAATGTTCATACATGTTTGCATTTGCATAATCATCTCATTTTGCACTGCAGGTTATCTCGGTTTCTCTGGTTTTCTTATGCTCTCTCTTTTTTCAGTCAGGATTGATCAACCAGCTCATCGGTATTCTACCAGGCTTAATCAAAGCAGAGTGATGGACAAAGTTCAGGCAGACATGGCAGCTATGCAAGCTCGCATTGATCAATTCATGGAGATGATGCAAGGTGTGGTGCAGAGTCAGAATGAGTTCAGAACTCTAGTTCAGCCTTTGATGGCGCAGGTTGATGAAAATGGTATCTTACACGGTGGTCTTCTTAATCGTGTTATTCCTCCGGGTGGAGGTGGTGCTAGTATCAACATTCATATTCCTGGCACTGGTGGACAGGGTGGGATTCCTTCAGTGGTTGGAGAAGGAAGCACTGTTCGAGCTATCCATGGCCATCGTTTTGATGATCAACAGGATGATGTTTTTTCAGTCAGAAGCTTGGACGCTGGTCTTCCTGTGGTCAGTGATGAGAGGATCCATTTAATTGAGGCACAACTGAAAGGGGTTGTGAAGCAGGATGATCTGGGAATAGATTTGGACGATCTAGGGTTGGTCCCTGATATTGTCATTCCGCACAAGATTCATATTCCTACACTGGAGAAGTATAATGGTTCTACCTGCCCGAAAACTCATGTAAAGGCATATACCAGGAAGATGGCTGCCCTTGCCAAGGACGAGAAGCTAAAGATGCACTTTTTCCAAGACAGCCTGTCCGGCGCGTCTTTGGAATGGTATACGGCGCTGGAAAGTAGAGATGTTCATACTTGGAGAGAGTTAGCTGCAGCTTTTATCAAGCATTACCAGTACAACAAAGACATGGCTCACAACAGAACTCAGCTGTTGAGCATGTCCCAGAAAAATGATGAAAGTTTCAAAGAATACGCGCAAAGATGGCGTGAATTGGCGGCTAGGGTAGAACCACCAATGCTGGAAAAAGAGATGTTGGATATGTCTATGGACACACTACCTAAGCACTATTATGAAAAGCTATTGCCTTGTTCACTAGGCAAGTTTGCAGATGTGATTGCGATCGGACAGAAGGTAGAGGTTGGAATTAAGGCTGGAAAAGTTTCTGGTGGTGACGGATCGTCTTCCGGGCATGGAAAGAAGCCATTTGATGGTTATAAGAAGAAAGGAGAGGCAAATGCTGTATCATCCTATAGGGGAAAGGGGAAACAACAACAAAACCATAACCAGCAGGTGGCTTCAGTGATTATTCCTGCAGCACTCCCACCTCTGGCAGCACCTCAACGACAGAATCGCGCTCCGCGCCAACAACAATTCACACCTAAGCAGAACAGACACTTTGATACTCCACCTCTACCATATTCACAATTGTTTCAGCATTTGCTTCAGTTAAAGTTAGTTTAAAAGAGGACTTTGGCTCCTCCTGTTGGTAATCCGCCTCCCGGGTACAATCCTAACGCCCATTGTGATTTTCATTCTGGGGCACCTAGGCATCATCTCGAGGACTGTAAAGCTTTTAAGCATAAAGTCCAGGACTTGGTAGATTCAAAGGCTATCAGCTTTGCTAATGATGGACCTAATGTTGTGCAGAACCCGATGCCTAACCATGGTGGGCCAGGGGTTAATGCTGTGATAAAAGAGTGCGAGTCTCTGAACCTGGTTATGAATGTGGATGAGTTGAAGACACCGTTGAAGGTAGTAAAGGACAGGCTGCTAAAAGGTGGGGTATATCCCGACTGTGATGAAAATTGTCCGGAGTGCATGGTACAGATTAATGGTTGTAGTTTATTGAAGTCTGGGATTCAGGGTTTGATTGATGAAGGATGTCTGTAATTCGACTGTTGTGATCAGCAAAAAGAGGTTGTTAATGATGATGTTGCTACTATTGTTATTCCTTTCAAGACAGTTGTAATATCAGGGCCAGCGAGACCAACGCCGGTTGTTATTTCAGATCCTAAACCCATTCCGTATGAAAGTACCCAAGCCGTCCCTTGGAATTATGATGCTAGTGTATTTGTTAATGGACAAAAGCAGGAATTAATGACTACTCCACCAGTGAGTACTAGTTCAGAAGCTAAAGTTGAGACCGATGCTATAACGAGAAGTGGTAGAGTGCTTACTCCTGTTAATGATCAACCCAGTACTTCTAGGCAAGATAAGGGAAAACGGGTAATGGATGGTTCTATTCAGACTCCAGTGATTATTGATTCTACAGTAAAGCTAGCTGACAACTCTTTTTTAGAGAATGTGGAGGAGTTTATGAGGCTTATCAGGAAAAGCGACTACAAAATTGTGGACCAATTACATCAGACACCGTCAAAGATCTCCATACTATCTCTGTTGTTATGTTCAGAAGCTCACAGAAATGCACTTTTGAAAGTTTTGAGCGCTGCTTATGTTCCTCAAGAAATATCTGTCAATCAGCTAGAAGGGGTTGTAGCACATATGAACGCTGGCAATGGCTTGGGCTTTACAGATCTTGATTTGACTCCCGCTGGGAAGAATCATAACAATGCCCTGCATATTTCGATTGAGTTTCGTGGTTCACTGATGTCACATGTGTTGGTTGATACTGGATCATCGTTGAATGTATTTCCAAAGAAAGTATTAATGAAGTTAGATACCAGGGGACTTATTTGTACACCAAGCGACTTGGTGGTGCGAGCTTTTGATGGCTCGAAGAGGTCTGTCTTTGATGAGATTGTGCTTCCGATCAAGGTTGGGCCGAAAATCTTTGATGCAACATTTTATATAATGGATATTCAGCCAGCATACAGCTGTCTGTTGGGTCGTCCTTGGATCCATGGTGCAGGCGCTGTAACCTCCACTTTGCATCAAAAGCTAAAATACATGGTTGATGGCCACGTAGTGACAGTGTACGGAGAAGAAGACAAAATGATTAGTCAGCTGTCAACTTTTAAGTACGTGGAAGTGGAGGGTGAAATCCATGAGACTTTGTGTCAGGGGTTTGAGAAGGTGAAGGTTTCTGAAGAGGTTGTCCAGTCTGAAGCTATAGAGCAGTCTGCAGGGGCAAATCGGCCTGAGATCTCTATGTCTTCGTTTAAAGACGCCAAAGCTGTGGTTGAAGCTGGTAGCTCACAGAGGTGGGGCCAAGTGGTTGAATTTCAGGAGAAGAGGGATACTTATGGATTAGGGTACAAACCACCTAGGCGTCAGGAAGAGCCTCCGAAGTGCTATGGCCCAGTTCGTTTCACTAGTGTCGGTGTTTTCTTCGACAGAGTTAATGCCATTGAGGAAGAAGGGGACAATGATTGTGACATGGATAGCTGGATCCGCCCTTGCGTCCCAGGAGAAAGTCTGTGCAACTGGTCTTCTGAAAAAGTCATTCAAGTGACTAGCTTCGAGTAATTTCTTTGTTTTCCTATTATGTTAATCCTGCGTTCTGCCCAAGACGTAGTGATTTTATTTGTAGGGCTTTTAACTGTTGCATGTTTTGGTTTATCATCAATAAAGGACTTTCCACACTCAAATATTTTGATCTCTGTCTTTCTGTTTTTATTTTTATGCATAAAAAACCCACATCAAGATGGCAATGTGTTTCTTTTGTTGCATACATAATAAAACATACCTCATCAATCATGCAGGTCTTTTTGTTCAGATGACACCGATCATGACTCAGCTATAGCTCGGTATGACTTTGACAATCCAATCTATCAGGCTAAAGAAGAGACTGATGAAGATTGTGAACTGGCCGAAGAGTTGGCCAGATTGTTGAAGCAAGAGGAGAGGGTCATCCTACCTCATCAGGAGGAAATTGAGATTGTGAATCTGGGAACCGAGGACGCCAGAAAGGAAGTAAGGATAGGGGCTGCGTTGGAAGACAGTGTCAAGGGAAGATTGATTGAAATGCTCCGTGAGTATGTGGACATCTTTGCCTGGTCTTACCAAGACATGCCTGGGCTCGATACTGATATTGTTGTACACCGGCTACAACTTAAAGAAGGTTGTGCTCCGGTCAAGAAAAAGTTGAGAAGAACTAAAACAGAGATGTCTGTCAAAATCAAAGAAGAGGTTCAGAAATAGCTAGATGCTGGTTTTCTTGTCGTAACAAATTATCCTCCATGGGTTGCTAACATCGTGCCTGTACCTAAGAAGGATGGGAAGGTCAGGATGTGTGTTGATTACAGGGATTTGAACAGAGCAAGCCCAAAGGATGATTTCCCGCTCCCTCACATTGACGTGTTAGTTGACAATACTGCTCAGTATTCGGTGTTCTCCTTCATGGATGGCTTCTCTGGGTATAACCAAATCAAAATGGCCCCAGAGGACATGGAGAAGACGACATTCATAACACCGTGGGGAACTTTTTGCTATAAAGTGATGCCCTTTGGATTGAAAAATGCAGGTGCAACCTATCAGTGGGCGATGGTGACTCTCTTTCATGATATGATTCACAAAGAGATTGAGGTCTATGTTGATGACATGATTGTGAAGTCACAGATGGAGGAAGAACATCTGGTGAATCTTCAGAAACTGTTTGAGAGGTTGAGAAAATTAAGACTGAGGTTGAATCCAAACAAATGCACCTTCGGGGTGAGATCAGGAAAATTGCTGGGGTTTATTATTAGTGAAAAAGGTATCGAGGTTGATCCTGCAAAGGTAAAAGCCATACAAGAAATGCCTGTGCCGAAAATAGAAAAAGAGGTTCGTGGTTTCTTGGGGAGATTAAACTACATTGCCAGGTTCATCTCTCATCTGACAGCCACGTGTGAACCAATCTTCAAGTTGCTAAGAAAAGATCAAGCGGTCAGGTGGAATGAAAATTGTCAAAAGGCATTCGAGAGAATAAAGGAATATTTGCAGGAACCTCCGGTCCTTATGCCTCCAGTGCCATGACGGCCTTTGATTATGTATCTTACGGTTCTTGAGAATTCAATGGGTTGTGTGCTCGGTCAACAAGACGAGTCAGGTAGAAAAGAGCACGCAATCTACTACCTGAGTAAGAAGTTTACTGATTGCGAGTCGAGGTACTCGATGCTGGAGAAAGCATGTTGTTCACTCGCTTGGGCCGCTAAGCGTTTGAGGCAATATAAGTTAAACCACACAACCCTTTTGATTTCAAAGATGGATCCGATCAAGTATGTGTTTGAGAAGCAAGCACTTTCTGGTAGAATAGCCCGTTGGCAGATGGTTCTGACAGAATACGATATTCAGTATGTTTCCCAAAAGGCCATTAAGGGAAGTGTTTTGTCAGAATATCTTGCCAAACAGCCAATTGAGGATTATAAACCGATGAAGTTTGAATTTCCGGATGAGCATATCATGTATCTGAAGATGAAGGATTGTGAAGAACCTTTGCCTAATGAAGGACCTGAGATTGGATCTCAGTGGAAATTGGTTTTTGATGGAGCTGTTAATTCATATGGTAACAGAATCGGGGTAATCATTATGACTCCAAAGGGTTCTCATATACCCTTCACTGCCCGATTGGCGTTCGTATGCACCAACAACGAGGCAGAGTATGAAGCATGCATCATGGGGTTAGAAGAAGCGATTGATTTGAGAATCAAGAACCTCGATGTTTATGGTGATTATGCGTTGGTGGTTAATCAGATTACAGGTGAATGGGAGAATCGTCAACCGAATCTTGTTTCGTATAACAATTATGCCAGAAGGTTGTTGCCTTTCTTTGACAGGGTGGACTTCCATCACATTCCCCAGATAGAGAATCAGATGGCTGATGCGTTGGCAACGTTGTCATCAAAGTATCAAGTGAATCGTTGGAATGAAACTCCTTTAATCAGAATCATGCGCTTGGATAGACCTGCTTTTGTGTTTGCGGTTGAAGGTGTATCAGATGGCAAGCCTTGGTATCATGACATCAAAGTCTTTTTGAAGAGTTAGGAATACCCAACTAGGGCATCTTCCAGGGATAAAAAGACATTGAGGAGGTTATCAGGAAACTTCTTTTTGAACAAAGACGATGTATTATACAAGAGAAACTTTGACATGATCTTGCTACGTTGTGTTGATGAACACGAGGCAGGCTTGTTAATAGAAGAGGTTCACGAAGGTTCCTTTGGTACTCATGCCAATGGGCATGCTATGGCAAGAAAATTGTTAAGAGCGGGGTATTATTGGATGACTATGGAGTCTGATTGTTTTAAATACGCCCGGAAATGTCATAAATGCCATATTTATGCTGATAAGGTGCACGTACCGCCTACTCCTCTGAATGTTTTGTCGTCACCTTGGCCTTTTGCCATGTGGGGCATTGACATGATTGGGAAGATCGAGCCGACTGCTTCGAATGGACATCGTTGTATCCTGGTGGCTATTGATTATTTCACAAAGTGGGTAGAAGCAGCATCGTATGCCAACGTCACCAGACAAGTGGTAGCCCGTTTATTAAGAAGGACATCATCTACCGGTATGGAGTCCCAGAGAGAATCATTACTGATAATGGTTCAAATCTGAATAACAAGATGATGAAGGAGCTATGTCAGAACTTTAAAACCGAACATCACAATTCTTCTCCCTATCGTCCGAAGATGAATGGGGCTGTTGAAACGGCAAATAAGAACATTAAGAAGATTGTACAGAAGATGGTAGTGACATACAAAGACTGGCATGAGATGTTGCCTTACGCTTTGCACGGTTATCGTACTTCGGTACGCACATCAACTGGGGCAACTCCTTTCTCACTGGTATATGGTATGGAAGCAGTTCTACCATTAGAAGTTTAGATTCCTTCTTTGAGAATTCTGACGGACGTGAAGCTTGATGAAGCTGAGTGGGTGCGTTCTCGGTTGAATGAGCTGAACCTTATTGAAGAAAAGAGATTGGCAGCCATTGCGCATGGTCGGTTGTATCAGAGCAGGATGAAAAAATCATTTGATCAGAAAGTGCGTCCTCGGTGTTTTCAGGCTGGTGAATTGGTTTTGAAAAGGATCCTTCCTCCCCAAACAGATCACAGGGGCAAATGGACTCCAAACTACGAAGGGCCATATGTAGTAAGACAGGTTTTCTCTGGTGGAGCCTAATTACTCTCAACTATGGATGGCGAAGATTTTACGTCCCCTGTGAACGCGGACGTAGTCAAAAAATACTTTGCATAAAAGAGACCCGCAGGACATAAAAAGAAAGTCCAGGCAAAAAAGGGGCATCCCGGAGAACCATAAAAAAGAAAAGAAAAGGTTCGGGAAAAAATTAGGGATAAAAAAGAAAAGAATAAACCCGCAAGGTTGAAAACCTGAAAAGGCAACTTTGGAAAAAATGGGTATCTCGGTGGATTGAAAACCCGAAAAGGGCGATCCAAGCAGAAGTTAGGGATTTAAAAACAAAGACTACGATCCGCATTCGATCTGTGATCACTATTTACACTTGGAAAATTCGAAGGAAAGGAATCAGTCCAGTCAGTCATCTTCAATGGCCAAAGTATCTGCGGATAAACAAGTCATATGGGTTATAGTTGAGTCGAGTCATGGTAGATGTATGTTCCCCACATTGCCGACATGTGTATTTTCTTTTACTTTTTGCGCAATTACCTCTTTTCAGGAATTGCTTCCAGATGTAAATGCCTATTTACAGGCCAATCCATTCAATAAAACTCTCATTTCAGTCAAAAAGCTTTTGTTTATTGTTTTACCTGTTTTGTTTGTGAAAATGTCCGATATTTTTGATAAACATTACATGTTAAAATGTTGAGCTTTGTGAAGCATATTGGAAAACAAGGGAAATTGATAGGGCGACAGTCATTGTAATGGTAATTGAAGTAGCTATTTTGCATAGAACTTTCTGTGGATTTTGTTTGCAGGGTAACAAGTTTGTCCTCCCCGGTAGAGCTGCTCTCCCCAACTTTGAAGTTTGATCCTCCTCATCAGGTTGTTGTTTCCCCAGCAAGAGACTTACAGAATATCTTCTTGGGATAAAGGAGTTATTTTCCCCACAGGATCTGAGCACTCGGCTAGTCAACAAATGTTTTTCTCACTAGCCACGATATGATTTAATCCCCTCCGGATGGGTAAGCTCGATGTTATCCGCTAGCAGGGTGGATGTCAGTATCTACCGCTCCCCAAGCAGGTTTGCTGATCATGGCCAGTATTCCCCAGCAGGGTAAAAGAACTAATATTCCCCGACAGGGTAAAGGTAAGAGCATCTCCCAAGCAGGTTCAAAATTATTGACTTGTCTCCCCAGGCAGAGTTTGGCGGTGATCCTCTCAGTGGTTTGTTCAAATAGCTATCCCCAGCAGGTCTTAAGTCTAATTGTTATTAGCATCCTTTCAGATCCAGGTAGAAGTCAGTTGGTAATTCTCAGCGGGGAGAATCTCTCTTTGGGTTCCATCTTCAATATTCGTTCATAGCCATCCCCAACAGAGTGGGTTTTCTCTCGGAGCTTTCATCTCCAGCAGAATTTATGATTAATGTCTTCCTCAGCAGAGTGAAGTCTTTCTCAACAGGGTCTCTTATTTCGGAGGACAATATATTTTGTCATCCCCAGTGGAGTTTGCCTTCGCCTTCAGCATTTATTTTGCTGAGGCACCTCTTTTGCATTGCATAAGCATTCTTGCATGGCATCCTCCCAAACGCGTAGCATTTCCATTTCGTATGGAGCATTAGGCCATAGAAAAATTCAAACATATGCATTCGAAGCATAAGCCAGGTTTGATTGCCTTACCAGTTCCTTTCCCTAGCAGAAAGTGGCATGATTCAGAAGATGTTGGTTAACACTACACCGCAACCAGTGGATTCGTCCTTCTTGTTGGTCCCTCCTACACTCCCTCGCAGAGTTGTCTGTTTAGATTTCTCTATTCCCCAGCGGAGTTATCTTTGTAGATCCATTGATTCTACTTATCTTGGGTTGGAAAGTCTATCTTCGGCTGGGTCTTTCTTTTCGAGTTCGCTTTCGGTCGTCCTCGCACTCTTTGTTATTTCGTTATCCCCAGTAGAGTTATCCTATATGGTATAACCGTTGTTGAAAGAGCGTTTTCGGCCGATCTTTCTTTTTGAGTCCGCTTTCGGTCGTACTCGTTTGTTCTTTTTGAGTCCGCTTTCAGTTGTACTCGTCTGCTGTTGAAAGAGCGTTTTTGGCCGGTCTTTCTTTTCGAGTCCGCTTTCGGTCGCACTCGTTTGTTCTTTTCGAGTCCGCTTTCGGTCGTACTCGTCTGCTATTGAAAGAGCATTTTCGGCCGGTCTTTCTTTTCGAGTCCGCTTTCGATCACACTCGTTTATCCTTTTCGAGTCTGCTTTTGGTCGTACTCGTCTGCTGTTGAAAGAGCATTTTTGGTCGGTCTTTCTTTTTGGGTCAGCTTTCGGTCATACTCGTTTATCCTTTTCGAGTCCGCTTTCGGTCGTACTCGTTTATCCTTTTCAAGTCCGCTTTCGGTCGTACTCGTTTATCCTTTTCGAGTCCGCTTTCGGTCGTGCTCGTTTTTCATTTTCATTACCACTAGTTTGAAAATTTCCAGGTTATTTTGGTATTCAATCCCCTTGTATCTCGGTTGTCTGAAAGTCGTTGCTTCCACACCCTCGGATCCAAGGAGTTTGAATAGGGGCAGCTGTAACACCCCAAAATTTCCCCTCTTACTTTTAGCTAACTGGATTATGTTTCGTTGTATTTCTTGCATTAGCATTTGTGCATAGCATTGGTTCTTAGCATGGGATCAAGGTACTTGGTTCATCTCAAGGGAGTCTCAAGCCTCAAGCTGGTTTGAGAAGTTCATCATATCTTCATAAGGTCAAGAATGGCAAAGGGTTTCAAGTGAATCTTTCCCTCCTAACCAGAGGGACCAAATTAGGGTTTTGGTTTCAAAAGGGCTTCTTGTTAAACCTTGTGGATTCAAGCATGCTCTCATGGGTTTCATATGCTCACAAGTGCTCATAGAGGAAAGCTTGGCTAGTGGCTCATTGTGGAAGATGTTCAGTGGATCAGTTACTTGTGAAGTAAGCCAAAGTCAACTGTAAGGAGGAAAGTCAACCATGGGATTTTGAGGTCCTCTTCATGATTTTTAAGGTCTTATGCCCTCATATGGTCCTCAAAGGCTAGGATTCCTACCATTCATCAAGAATCAAGAGTTTGTGCAAAAGTTACTATTTTTGGAAAATGACCTATAATGTGAAATTTCCATTTTTGGCAACTTTCCCAACCATCTTCAACTTGACTTTTCACCATCAAGGAATCTTCAAATGAATTTTCCTCAAACATGAAAGTTGAAGATCTCTCTCTCCCATTTCCAAAAAGTACTAGATTGTCTCCATATCATTTGTGAAACTCAAGTTATGATCAAAAGACTCAAGGTTGGTTTTTAAGGTTTTCACATGGTTCCATTTTTTCCACCTTTTGCATTTTGGTTCAAAATGGCTTGTAATGACCTCTAATGCTTCAAGTCATATCGCCATATTCAAGTACACTTCATGAGGACCACTTTTGACCTTTGAATCAATCCATTTCATGCCATATACCTCACTTATTTCGCATAATGCAAATTGGCAAGATGGATCAAAACTCACAAATCAATCAACCACAAGGCCCAATTTAATTCCATTGTGATCAGCAAGTGAAATGTGAGTGAATCATGCTTATTTCATGACCTTGGCACGTGTGAATTAGTGTGTGCATCACAACTTGCATTTTTGCAAATTACTTCCATTAGCCTTAATCAAGGAATTAATGAAACCCTAATCATGTTCAGAGGCCTAACCAAGTCTATATAAAGAGGATCACACGTTCATTTCACTCTCATGCACTCTCATTTGCTCAGAATTCAAATTTTTGCTCTCACTCTTTCTCTCTTCGAAACTCACTCTCCTTGGAGTTTCTTTGAGATTTTACTTCACATTCTTGATCAGTGAAGTAAATAGAGCAAGATTCAACCATTGATTGGAGCTGAGAGTGAGTTTTTCATCAGATTCAGTTTTGAAGGTTCAAGTTCAAATCTCAAGATCTAGCACGATTCCAAGCTCTAATTGCATTTATTTTGCAATTAGAGGTTCTAAGGAGTAGATCTGCAGCTTCCAGAGGGTTTTCTTGGTGTATTTTAAGCTCTGCAATTCTCAGGTTAGTGTGAAATTCATCATCACGTAACATGGTTTTATGATGTACATTGTGTTCCTTATGAGTTGCTGATCATGCTGATATGTTTAGATGTGAGTTTGGATGTGTATCATGGCTGTATTGTAGATCTGAAGTTTTTAGATCTAAATCTTATCTCTTCGATTTGCTTTGTGTGTTAATGATCTGGTGAAACTAATTGCATATTCATGGTCCTTGTGAAAATCTGAACAAAATGATGTCCTCATGTGTGAATTCTGGAAAATTTTGGTTTGGTGCTCGCCGGAGAAGGTGACCGGAGCTAGGGTTCCGGCACCTGGTTATTTTTCAGGCAGGTGGAGGTTTCAAGGTAGGAGATGAAATCTGGACCGTTGGTGGTCCAGATCTGATGGTCCATGCACAACCACATCATTCAAAATCCTCTATTATTTTATTGTTTGTGTGTTGTTGATTCATGCTTCCTATCATGCACACTCAGATCTGGCCACACATCTTGCATATCTTTGATTTTGTTGATTTGATCTAGAACGTTTGATGAATCTGATGGTTGTTGATGTGCCAACACATTAAAAATATCATGTGTTTCCCACGTGTTTTTATTTTTATTTCTGATGATTTGATATGCGCGCGTGTACGTTTTTATCATGAGTCCCTTAATCCTGGCCTTTCATCTTGGCAATTTTTATTTTCCATTTTTATTTTATTTTGTGCCTCTGAATTAATTGTTTGTTTATTTACTTTGTGATTTTCTCCAATTGTGCACACCCTGCCTTGTTGATTTTTGTTCTTATCATTGGTTTATGATTTGCATCCCATTATTTTTTTCATATTTCAGGGGACATCTTGAGGTCCTTAGAAGTATTTTTCCCATATTTTTAAACTCTTTGCATATTGCATTTTAGTCCCTCTCCTTTGCATATTGATTCATGGTTCCTATGTGATCTTTGCCTAATTGTTTGAGGTACTTAAACTTTGAATTTTGGTATGGTCTTTTGACATGTTGTTAGTCTCTGACTTAGGTCATTTGGGTTCCGATTTCACAATTTTTTAATGTCATTTGATATATGTTTGATTATTTGTGCTTAAGTGAATTTTGCATGATCATCATATGACATCTCTTAACCTTAATTGATTTGCCATGCCTAATTGATTGAATTTCTTTTTTATTCTTTGCATGACCTTTTGGTATGATGTTTACCCCTGGTTGAGGTCCTTTGAGACTAATTTTTGCAATTTGTGGATCATGTTTGGATATGCTTTATGTGCTTGAACTTTGACTTCTTTTTATGGACTTTCTTTGGTGCATGTTATTCCATGTTTTGACCTTCTTTTGCACATGAGAATTGTTGATGATGGTATGATCTTGGTTCTGACTTTCTTTCATCTTCATCTTATTTTTTCTCATTTCATCTTGATATGAAGTTCATTGGTGCCTAATTGTGCAAGTATGCTTGCATTCTTTCATGATTACCTTTGCATGCTTACTTGAGATGTTTTTCGCATGATCCTTGAGACTTGTTCATTGGTGTGAGTTGGGTATACTTGATATGATGTGTTTGCTTCCCTATCTTGTTTCTTATCTTATCCTTCTCTTTCTCATTCGTCTCTTTCACTCTAATACTCCCATGAATCTCAAGACTTGTTTAAGTCTTGGATTCTCTCCCTTTAGAGCTACCTAGTCCAACTTAATTTTTGATTAAGCTTGGAGTAGGGTTAGCATTAGGTTTTAGGTAGTCGTCTCTCCTAAGCCTCACTAACCATAGGTCATCCATGCAAGATAATATTAGGACTCTTAGTTTCCCCTTAGAGTTTCCTATGGGTCTTCTCTCTTCTCATCTCAAAACTTCTTGAAAACACTTAATAAAGATAAAGTGCATTGCGCACAAGACTTAACCGTGGGGAATGAGAAATTAGGGGCTTCCTCTCATCTTTCTAGAGTGCTTAGCGGGCGTCCTGTCTTGGGATGATTCGTTAAGTATTCGTCTCTGTGCCCTAGACTTTGGTGCAATGCAAGTTATGAACTAACTTAAAACACTTCTGTCTAAAAAACACAAAATCAAATTCAAATCTTTTTATCCTTCGGGATTGTTTGGTTCAAACCCATTTTCAGAAAAGAGCACGTTACCTTCCGTCTAAGTCGCAAACAGGCATCGACCCTAACTGCCGGACGCAAATCTAACGTCGCTCATAAAAAACACTTACCCATCAGTGGTCGTACCCACGAACTACATTAGCTCTGATTCCTCTCTCTCGTCCGATTGAGGATATGTAGGCACAAGACAACGATTGTCTTGGCGAGCAACCTTCCCCCATAGTTCTCGTCCGAACTACGTTGACTCTGACTTTCCCATTGCACTGAGGGAGTACGTAGGCCTAGGGCATCGAATATGTCCTATCGAGTCCGTCTTAGTCACCCCTATCCCCGTTTTCTTTTGCAGCCATAGATAGTAGGACATCTCACCCTCCGTTTAGACAATAAGCATGGATCCCATCGAGTACGATGGATGCGTGGGGTGCTAACACCTTCCCCTCGCATAACCGACTCCCGAACCTGGACTATGGTTGCGATGACCATGTCTTTCCCCCTTTCTCTTCAGGTTTATGCAGTGCTTCCTTTCCCTCTCTCGGGATAAATACACATTGCTGACGACTCTGTGTCTTCTGCGCCACTCTCCCGTTTGTACCGTTGGATGCGAATCTTTCGGGACCGACACTGGGTAATGGAAATGGCAGAAATGTTGGTGGTATTCAAGAAGATGTTCTGGAAGACCAATTCACCCTGTTGGATGCTGATATGGGTAATCCTGGCGATAGAAGGTATGATGAGTTGGCTGAGAAGATTCGGGCTATAGAGTGCAAGAATTCTATGGGTATTGATGTTACTAGTTTGGGGCTGGTACGAGGAATCAAAATCCCTCCAAAGTTCAAGCCACCCATTTTTGACAAATATCATGGCAATACGTGTCCCCGGACACATATTCAGGCTTATTTTGGGAGGATTTTAGCCCATACTGATGATGAGAAGTTATGGATGCATTACTTTCATGACAGTCTGGCTGGAGCTTCTTTGACTTAGTATATGAAATTGAACAGGGCTGCTGTGAGAAGTTGGAAGGATCTGGCGGAAGCATTCCTAAAGCAGTATTAGTACAATATCAACATGGCGCCCAACCGCACTCAATTGCAAGGGTTGTCACAGAATGCTAAGGAAAGTTTCAAAGAATACGCTTAAAGGTGGAGAGAGATGGCTGCACAGGTTCAACCTCCTTTGCTGGATAGAGAAATGGCAGATATGTTTATGGGCACCCTGCAAGGGGCATTTCTTGAAAGATTGGCTGCGTGTCCATCAACCAGATTTATAGATATAGTGATTGCTGGAGAAAGGATAGAGAGTCTGTTGAAACTAGGGAAGATCCAAGATGTAAATGGAGTTGGCCCTTCTGGAATGAAGAAACCATTTGCTGGTGGTCAGAAAAGGAGAGAAGGTGATACTAACGCTGTATATAGAGGCGAGGAAGAGGACGTTCTCAGGCTTATCACCAGGTAGGGGCAGTAACAATCCCAGCACCATCTGTTCAGCAACAACAACCAAAACAGCAAGCTCAACAGCAACAACAGCAACCTCCTTTCCAGCAAAGGTCTAGGCAGAGGGACCGTAAGATTGACCCTCTCCCTATGACTTATTCAGCGTTGTTACCTCAGTTACTCAAATTGAAGTTGGTTGAGCTTCGTACTATGAGACCTCCTGCCGCTGGCAACTTGCCACCTAATTTTGATGTTAATGCTCGCTGTGATTTCCACTCAGGTGCTTAGGGGCATACCACTGAGAAGTGTTGGGCATTCCAGAACAAGGTGCAAGACTTGATTGATGCTAAGGCAATCAATTTCTCGTTACCTCCTAATGTTATCCAGAACCCCATGCCTGATCATGGTGTGGCAGATGTACGTGCTATTGAAGACGGAAAGAGGTTAAACTTGGTAACAGATATCAATCAGGTGAAGACTTCCTTGTTGGTTGTAAAGGATCCTTTGTTGAAGGGACAGGTGTTCCCGGGTTGTGATCAAGATTGTTCTGAGTGTAGGGGCCAAAAGAATGGTTGTGATAAGTTGAGAGTTGGTTTGCAGAGTCTGATTGACGAGGGCCGTCTACAGTTTGACCGGGTTGTCAAAGATACTGATGAGGTGTCAACTGTGACCATCTATTATACTCCCGCTGAGATTCAGGTGCCTGCAAGTACAGCTCCTGTAGCAAGTGTTGTGCCAGAAAGATCCACTCTTGTTACCATCACGGTGCCAGGACCAGTTCCGTTTACATCTACGAAAGCAATCCCATGGCACTATGGGGCAGACGTGTATTATGAAGGGAAAAAACAGGAAGTCGGGACATCAGCCAGTTCAAATATTGATAATGTGGGTGGTGTAGGTGGCTTTACTCGGAGCGGAAGGTTGTTTGCTCCCCAAACTTTGCGCAGTGATAAAGAAGTTGAGGCCACGACCAAGGCTAAAGGAAAAAAGGTGGATGAGAGTGTGCCTGTGCCTGAAACAGAGACAAAGATTACCTTTGACGACGAGGTGGAAGAGTTCATGAGGATAATAAAGAAAAGTGATTATAAGATTGTCGATCAACTGAACCAGACGCCCTCGAAAATCTCAATTTTATCATTGTTGATGTGTTCTGACGCGCACCGGGAGGCTTTATTGAAAGTGTTGAAGAGAGCATATGTTCCACAGGAAATCACTGTTAATCATCTTGATGGTGTAATTTCTAACGTCAATGTCAGCCATGGATTGGGTTTCACAAGTAGGGATTTGACTTCTGAAGGAAGAAACCACAACAAGGCTTTGCACATTACAATGGAGTGCAGGGGTGCAGTGTTGTCTCACGTATTGGTAGACATTGGTTCCTCACTCAATGTCTTGCCTAAGAAGGCGCTGATGAAGCTAGAAGTTGATGGTTTGATTTTAAGGCCAAGTAATTTGGTTGTCCGAGCGTTCGATGGAACGAAAAGATCTGTGTTTGGTGAAGTGGAATTACCCGTGTAAATTGGACCGCAAGTGTTCAAATCTACATTCCACGTGATGGATATACAACCTGCGTATAGCTTCTTATTAGGTCGCCCTTGGATTCATGCGGCCGGGGCTGTTACATCCACCTTACACCAAAAGCTGAAATACGAGTTTGAGGGACAAGTTGTGACAGTGTGTGGCGAGGAAGACATTTTTGTTAGTCATTTGTCCACGTTCAAGTATATTGAGATGGATGGGGAAATTCACGAAATGCTTTGCCAGTCGTTTGAAGCGGTGAATATTGATAACGTGCCTGAATCTTCCCTTGCACCAGATAGAGCCGGTACATCCATCTCGTCCTATAAACAAGCTGTCGAGGTTGTCAGAGCAGACAACGCCCAAGGCTGGGGCAAGCTGATAGAGGCACCAATGAAGGAGGACAAGTTTGGTATTGGTTATCATCCATCTATGACTTCAGTTGCGAAGAACAGTTGACCCGTCACTTTCAGCAGTGGGGGAATCATTTACCCAGATCAGTCTTGTGCAGCTACAGAAGATGGTGTTGACAGTGACTGTGACTTGGACAACTGGGTACGCCCACGCGCTCCGGGATAGCCAGTGCAGAATTGGTCCGTTGAAGAAGTCATCTGAGTTACTCTTCAAACAGAGTAATTTTATTTGTTTTTCTAACCATAATGCATGTTAAAATCTTGCGCTCTGCCCAAGGCGTATAGATTCATTTGTAGGGCCACCCTGTTTGCATTTGCAATTTTAATCATCAATAAAGGACGTTTTGCACTCAAATTTCGTTCTCTGTCTTTCATTTTTATTTTTGCACAAAAATAATAAAATGGCAATGTTTTGTTTCTTTTTGTTTTAAAAATAAATTCTAAAATAAAGCATGAACCCGTTCGTGCAGACTTGATCCTCCGGATTTCATTGATAACGGTTCTGCTATGGCTATGTATGACTTTGACAAACCGATTTATCAAGCCGAAGAAGGGTTGTGAACTCCCTGAGGAACTGGCCAGATTGTTAAAACAAGAGGAAAGGACCATCCAGCCTCATCAAGAGACCATAGAGATCTTCAATATTGGTACCGAGGATGCTAAGAAAGAGATCAAGATTGGCGTCAGCCTGCGAGCAGATGTGAAGAAAGCGTTGACTGAGATGTTGTGTGAATATGTTGATATCTTTTCCTGGTCGTATCAAGATATGCCAGGATTGGATACTGATATTGTTGTGCACAGGCTGCCATTGAGAGAAGAATGCCCGCCAGTCAAGCAGAAACTTCGTCGGACTCATCCCGATATGGCCATAAAGATCAAAGAAGAAGTTCAGAAGCAAAGACGGAAAGGTTAGAATGTGTGTGGATTATCGAGATCTTAACAAAGCTAGTCCAAAAGATGATTTTCCACTACCCCACATTGATGTACTGGTCGACAATACAACTCAGTTTTCAGTGTTCTCGTTTATGGACGGTTTCTCTGGGTACAACCAGATTAAAATGGCGCCTGAGGATATGGAGAAGACCACGTTCATTACTCCATGGGGTACATACTTTTATAAAGTGATGCCTTTTGGGTTGAAAAACGCAGGGGCAACGTACCAGCGGGCAATGGTAACCTTATTTCACGACTTGATTCACAAAGAGATTGAATGTTATGTGGATGACATGATTGCCAAGTCGCGAACGGAAGAAGAGCATATGATTAACTTGAAAAAGTTGTTTGAAAGGTTGAGAAAGTTCTGTTTAAGGTTGAATCCAAACAAGTGCACTTTCGGGGTGCGTTCTGGAAAGCTGCTGGGTTTCATTGTGAGCGAAAAAGGGATTGAGGTTGATCCTGCCAAAGTGAAAGCAATACAAGACATGCCTGAACCAAGAACAGAAAAAGAGGTTCGTGGTTTTCTGGGTAGATTGAACTACATTGCAAGGTTCATATCTCACCTAACAGCCACATGCGAACTGATATTCAAACTGCTAAGAAAAGATCAAACGGTTAGGTGGAATGACGATTTCCAATTGGCATTCGACAAAATAAAAGAATACTTGCAGGAACCTCCAATCCTCATGCCTCCAGTTTCAGGAAGACCTTTGATAATGTATTTGACAGTGCTTGAAGGTTCTATTGGTTGTGTTCTCGGTCAACACGACGAGACAGGTAGGAAGGAGCATGCTATCTACTACCTGAGCAAAAAGTTCAATGACTACAAGTCCCGGTACTCAATACTTGAGAAGACATGCTGTGCACTTGCATGGGCTGCTAAGCGATTGAGGCAGTATATGATCAGGCACACGACTCTGTTGATTTCAAAAATGGATCCTATCAAATACATTTTTGAGAAACCAGCGCTAACAGGCAGAGTTGCACGGTGGCAAATGGTTTTGACAGAATATGATATCTAGTATACTTCTCAAAAGGCCATCAAAGGAAATATCTTGTCAGACTATCTTGCGCAACAGCCGAATGATGATTACCAACCCATGAAATTTGATTTCCCTGATGAGGACATCATGTTTCTCAAAGCTAAAGATTGCGAGGAACCACTCCCGGAGGAGGGGCCAGACCTTGAATCCAAATGGAGTTTGATGTTTGATGGGGCTGTCAACATGAATGGGTGCGGAGTTGGAGCAGTTCTTATCACGCCAGAAGGGGTTCATACGCCTTTCACTGCCCGAATAACTTTCGGATGCACCAACAATGAAGCAGAATATGAAGCTTGTATAATGGGGATTGAGTAGGCGATTAATTTACGAATTAAGACCCTTGATATCTTCGGTGATTCAACTTTGGTAATCAATCAAGTGAAAGGGAGTTGGTACATGTACCAAGCAAATTTGGTTCCATATAGAGATTATACAAGGAGATTGCTGACATTTTTCACAACAGTGAAGCTGTACCATATTCTTCGAGATGAGAATAAGTTCGCTGATGCCTTGGCCACATTGTCTTCAATGATCAAAGTACAAAGACGGAACCATGTACCTAAGATTGAAGTGTCTCGTCTTGACAGACCTGCATTTGTGTTTGCTGTTGATGCAACGTCTGATGACAAGCCATGGTATCATGACATTAAGTGTTTCTTGAAAAGTCAAGAGTACCCGCCTGGGGCATCTACTAAAGATAAGAAGACATTAAGAAGGTTGTCTGGTAGCTTCTTCTTGAATCAAGATGACATGCTGTACAAACGGAATTTTGACATGGTTCTGCTCAGATGCGTGGATAGGCACGAAGCAGACCTGTTAATGCAGGAAGTACATGAAGGCTCTTTCGGTACCCATGCCGGAGGACATGCAATGGCTAAGAAACTATTGAGGTCAGGGTATTATTGGTTGACAATGGAAGCAGATTGTTGCAAGTACGCCCGCAAGTGTCACAAATTCCAGATCTATGCAAACAAGGTGCACGTTCCTCCAAATCCATTGAGTGCCATGTCATCTCCTTGGCCCTTTGCCATGTGGGGCATTGACATGATCGGAAAGGTTGAGCCTACTGCTTCAAACGACCATCGTTTCATCTTGGTCGCCATTGATTATTTCACTAAATGGGTTGAAGCAGCATCTTATGCTAATGTCACTAAGCAGGTGGTAGCTTGTTTCCTGAAACGGGATATCATTTGTTGCTATGGAGTGTCCGAGAGAATCATTACTGATAATGGTTCTAATTTGAACAACAAAATGATGGCTGAGCTGTGCCGGGACTTCAAAATCGAACACCACAATTCTTCTCCGTATCGCCCGAAGATGAATGGTGCTGTGGAAGCGGCCAACAAGAATATTAAGAAGATTGTGCAGAAAATGGTTGTCACATATAAAGATTGGCATGAGATGCTACCGTTCGCCTTGCATGGGTACCGAACGTCAGTGCGCATGTCCACTGGGGCAACACCATTCTCACTTGTATACGGTATGGAGGCAGTACTACCAGTCGAAGTTGAAATTCCATCCCTCAGAGTCATGATGGATGTCAAGTTAGACGAAGCTGAATGGGTTCGTGCCCGATTTAATCAGTTGAGCCTTATTGAGGAGAAACGACTGGCAGCTGTGTGTCATGGGCAATTATACCAACGGAGGATGAAGCAGGCATATGACCAAAAGGTGCGTCCTCGGGTTTACAAGGTGGGAGATGTGGTACTCAAAAGGATCCTTCCTCCTAGTACATATAACAGGGGCAAATGGACTCCCAATTATGAAGGTCCATTCGTGGTTAAGAAGGTCTTCTCGGGCGGAGCCTTATTACTTATAACCATGGACCGCGAAGACTTTTCATCCCCTGTCAACTCAGACGTAGTCAAAAAATACTTCGCATAAATAGACCCGCTGGACAAAAAAAAAAGAAAATTCCAGGCAAAAAGGGCATCCCGGCGAACCACAAAAACAGAATAAAAAGGTTCGGGCAAAAATTAGGGATATAAAATAAAAAAAATTGTACACCCGGTGAGTTGAAAATCCGCAAGGACAACTCAGGCAAAAAAGGGTATCCCGATGGATTGAAAACCCGAAAGGGCGGTCCATGCAAAAGAGGGATTTAAGCGAACGACTACGGTCTGAGTTATATGTACTCCATCACCGTTTCAGCAACTGACTTTCCATAGGGTAGGAATCAGTCTGATCATTCCTCAGAAGGCAAGGTCGGGGAGTCTTGAGGACATACTGGCCATAGCAGGATTAAAACTCAGTGGAATGTCGTTTTCACATTGCCATTAGGATAGTTTCTTTTCTCAATTTACAGCACTCTCCTCTTTCCAGGGTTTGCTTCCCAATTGCACTCGCCTATTCTGGGCTTTTCAATCAATAAATTGAATTTCAGTCAATAGCTTCTTATTTTGTTTTTACTGCTTTGTTTGCAAAAACGTCTGAATTTTTGATAAAACATTGCATTTGAAAACACTGTGGCCTTACAAATAACATGCGCGAAAAAACAATTAAAATCATTTTGAATGCTGAGTAATCCTAGATGGTGGATTCAAACCACGTAATATCCTGGGGCACATGTGCATATTCTTTTGTTGCAGGTAACAGGCACAAGTATTCCAAGAGCATGGATCATGTCTTCTAGACGGGGAATCGCTTATTCCCATATATAATACTGGGGCAGTCAAGTTCAAGAAGGGGTCCCCACGTCACTTTTGTTACAACATTTACTGATTGAGTCCATCTTCGGCCGTCGGTCGCTCACGGCGGTTCGATATCGACAAGTTAGTTTCAATTGGGTAGCGTTGTATCTTATTAAGTCGATTCTCCTATTCAGTACTTCCAACAGCTACAAGCTTTTCTGTGTCGATAACGGTTGCAAATTCCCCAGTAGAGCTGCCTCGCTGTTAATGTTCAAGACTCAACGAGTGTCCATGAGTTTGAAGATGCAAGTCTTCTGTAAAATCCTCTTGGGACGATTTCTTCAGATCAGTCGTGTAATCTGGGGAAAAACCAAGTTGTTGAACCTCCCAAACATGGAGCATCATAAAATTCCCCAGCGAGAGGTGTTCCAGATCTATTATCTCCAGCAGAGTGACCTCTCAAGTCTCGGCATTTTCTTAAGAGTTTGAAGATGCTTGGTCTTCTGTAAAATCCTCTGAAGGGACATTCCCCAGCGAGAGACGCTTTGAAGTAATTCTCCCCAGCAGAGTTTGTTGTCAACTTATTATCCCTAGTGGAGTCGTCGAACGAAAGGTTTCCTAGCATGGGACATTGTGGCACTTATCCTGAGCTCGACAATTTTATTCCTCAGCAGAGTACCGTACATTTGCTTTGTGTTTTCCCAGTAGATCTCTAGGGACTCTTTCTCAGCATGTTGTAACGGAATGTCTTCTGACCAGGATTTGTGCATCCCTGACGGAGTAATTCTGGTTTCCAGCAAGATCGTATCTCTGGCAGTTGTACTCCCCACAGAGTTCCGCATTGAATCCTGTCAACAATACTCTCTAGCTGAGTTGCTTTTCTTCCCCGCAGAAGTTTAGCAGGTCAACAGAATCTCTTCCTTAGCAAAGTGTTAGCAGATTCTCCTCGGATTTGATAGATCCCCACGCAGAGTTTTAATGACTTGCCTTCTTCAGCAGAGTGTTATTACATTCTTTACCCAGCCAAGTCAGAAAATTCTCACCCCCAACGGAGTTGCTATGACCAGAATTCGTCCCCAGTCAGATGAAGTAGTTCCTGGAAAAGTCATCATTCTCCATATCTCAAAGTCTAATTTATTTTTGGCAAGCGTGACAATTTGAAGCAAACAGATTGTTCATTCATTCTCCAACAGAGATACCATCCTTTCAGGAGTCTCTAATGTCAAATCATTGATCATTGTTCCTCAGCAGAGTCAGCAGAGACGTCTGACATGCATGCAGAGCGTAATCCAGTATTGGAATTTTGCAGAAGTCCACCCGTAGCATGGCAAGCCAGTAGTCGTTTGGCGTTGTTTAAAAGACGTTATCAAAGTCCAACCGCAGATTGGTAAAAGTCCATCTTAGGGTGGCAAATCAACAAGTCCAACCGCAGATTGGAAAAATTCCATCTTAGGGTGGCAAAGCAAGGCAAAGTCCAACCGCAGATTGGCAAAAGTCCATCCAAGGGTGGCAATTCAGCTGTAAGTCCAACCGTAGATTGGCACAAGTCCACCCGTAGTGTGGCAAGTCAGTAGTCGTCTGACTCCCTTTAAAGACCGCAGCTAAGTCCAACCGTAGATTGGCAAAAGTCCATCCAAGGGTGGCAAAGCATCAAAGTCCAACCGTAGATTGGCAAAAGTCCACCCGCAGTGTGGCAATTCAGCTGCAAAGTTCAACCGTAGATTGGCGAAAGTCCACCCGCAGTGTGGCAAGTCAGTAGTCGTCTGACTCCATTCAAAAGACAGTCCACCCGCAGTGTGGCAAGCCAGTAGTCGTCTGGCGTCGTTCCAAAAGACATTGCTAAAGTCCACCCGCAGTGTGGCAGGCCAGTAGTCGTCTGGCGTTGTTCAAAAAGACATTGTTAAAGTCCACCCGTAGTGTTGCAAGCCAGTAATAGTCTGGCGTCGTTCCAAAAGACATTGCTAAAGTCCACCCGCAGTGTGGCAGGCCAGTAGTCGTCTAACGTTGTTCAAAAAGACATTGTTAAAGTCCACCCTGTCGCTCCCGAAAGATTCGCATCCAACGGTACAAACGCGAGAGTGGTGCGGAGAACAGAGTCGCCAGCAATGTGTATTTATCCCAAGAGAGGGAAAGGAAACACTGCGTAAACCTGAGGGGAATGGAAAGAGCATGGTCTTGCAACCAAGAGAACTGGGTTCGAGAGTCGGTTACGCGTGAGGAAGGTATTAGCACCCCCACGCGTCCATCGTACCCGATGGGATCCACGCTTTCTTGTCTCGATGAAAGGGTGTCGTCAACTGGAGCTTCGCTGCTACAGGAAAGGAAAAGGGATTGCTAGCTGGAGAACCGGAAAAGGAAGGGAGAGAGAAAGAGAAACAAATGTAGGGAAAATAAAAGAAGTGCTCGCATGGGCCCTACCCCACTGCCTACGTATCTCATCGGGAGCATGAGAATCAGAGCGACGTAGTTCCCCTCACTAGGGGTGGATTGTGTTTTTTAATGGAACGACTAACGTTCTAGCTCAGGTGTTGCAGCTCGCTGTATGGAGACTTAGGCGTTACCATCTTGTGAGAGAACGAGTAGAAGCACGTTCGTACGTCGAGAGTGAGTGAGATGAGAGAAGAATTCCTGAAGGAAAGACGTTATTGTTGGTTTGAAGTTTTTTAAGCAAGAAGTGTTTTTTACAGTTATTTGTAACTTGCATTGAACCAAAGTCTTAAATACAGGAACGAATACTTCGCGCATCGTCCCCAACAGAACGTACACTAGGTATCCTAGAAGAATGAGAGGAAGCCCCTCATTCCCCACTTCCCACATGGAAGGCTCAAGCGCAATACACGTTAATCTTTATTAAGTGTTTTGAAGAAGTTTTGAGATGAGAAGAGAGACGACACAACGGAAACTCTAAAGGAAAACTAAGAGTCCTAATGTTATCATGCATGGATGTCCTATGGTTAGTGAGGTTTAGGAGAAAAGGCTACCCAAAACCTAATGCTAATCCTACTCCAAGCTTAATCAAAAATTAAGTTGAACTAGGTAGCTCTAAGGGGAAAAGAATCCAAGACTTAACCAAGTCTTGAGATTCATGGGATGAGAAAGAGTGAAAGAGAAAGGAAAGAGAAGAAGAAGAAATAACATGAGATACAATAAGTGGCAGCAAGCACATCATATCATAAATGTCCAACTAAAATCATCAAGCATGTTTCAAAGATCAATGCAAAACAATTCAAGTAAGCATGCAAATATAAACATGAAAGAATGCAAGCATACTTGTATGAAATGCACAATTAAGTACACATGTACTTCATATCAAAATGAAATGAGAAAGGCAAGATGAAGATGAAGACTAGTCAGAACCAAAATCATATTATCACCAACAATTCATGTGTGCAAAAGTGATTCAAAACATGAAGCATTAAGATCCAAAGAAGTTCACAAAAGGAAAGGTAATGATATTCATCATACAATTCAAACCAAATGCATTAAACTTTGCTCAAGTAACATGAAAACCAAGTATATAACTCAAGAGGTAGTAGCATATGCATCAATATCATATAAAAACCAAACTAAAGTCATACAAGTCCAAACATCAATCAACACCTTCAAAACATGCACCAAAGTAAACTACAAAAAGAGGACAAAGTTCCAACACTTAAGCATACTCAAACATGATTCAAACATGATCCACAAACTGCAAAATTTAGTCTCAAAGGACCTCAACTAGGGGCAAACAACATATCAAAAGCTCATGCAAAGAAACACAAAGGAACTCAATCAATTTGGCATAGCAAATCAACTTGTGCAAAGAGATGGCAAGAGATGATCATGCATAAGTCACTTAAGCACAAATAAGCAAACATGTATCATATGACATTCAGAAATTGTGAAATTAAAACTCCAATGATTTAGGTCAGAAGAAAATCACATGCTAAAAGATATCACAAAAATTCACAAGTTAAGCAATTCAAACAATTAAGCAAAGATCGAGCAAGCACCATGATTCAATATGAAAAAGAGAGGGACCAAAGTGCAATATGAAAAAGTTTTAAATATAAAACAAAAATGTTTTTATGCACTTCAATATGTCATCTAACAAATACAAAAAGAATGAGTTCAAGATCATGTATAGATGATGAGAAATAAATTCTACAAGTAGAAGTGTGCACATGTGAGACAATTCAAAAAGAAAATCAATTAAACAATTAATTAAGGCACCAAAAATAAAATAAAATAATAAAATAAAATTGGACAAATGCAACAACAGCAAAATGTTTTTTTATGATTTTTGGATGCATTAAAATGATTTTAAAAATTTAAATGCAAATGCAACAATTAAATGAAATAAAAAGAAATAAAAAAAAAGCAGGGTGTAAACAGCAAAGAAATCATGTTGGAAATGATAAATGGGCCTAAGGAGAGGGTTCAAATAGCAAGGCCCAAGGCCAAAGTCCACTAGCAAAGTCAATGATCTCATGGAATTCAGTCAAACGTTCAGATTCAATATCAACCAATGGATTAATCTTACGCATACCAACAGTCAATGAAATTAAAATGTAATCATGATCAATAGCTCAGATCCACATGCACACCATAATCAAGTAAACACGCACACATACAATTAATCATAACACCATACAAACCCCACATGATAGGCACATGCCTTTTTTAATTCGCTGGCATAATCTTAACCACATGATGCATCAGACGCTTGAGATTAAGTCAATCAATTCCAAAAGTAAACAAGATGTGAGGTCTAGATCTGCAACACATGATAACACGCATGGGGTGGCACACACATAAACCATAAAATAAAACAGAATTTTAAATGAGGTGGCATCACTCAGAACTGTCAGATCTAATAAATCAAGGGCCATGATTGCGTCTTCCTCCCGCAACCTCTTCGCCGGTCTGAACAAGACCAATCGCCGGAGCTAGGGCTCCGGTCACCCTCTCCGGTGAGCTGCAACGTGAAATTTTTCCAGAAATTGCAAACAAATACACTATTCCAACCAGAATTTAACAAGGATCAATAATATCATATTCATTTCACTAAACAATGAATACACAATGCAAATCGAACGAAAGAAGTTTTAGATCCAAAACTTAAATCTCAAAATGCACACAATCTACACGTCCAAAATTCAAACAAAACACATCATCATGCTCAGTGAACCTCATAGATCATTATGCACACTTAAAATTCAAGTTCTAAGAGCATGAAAAGTTCACTAACCTGAGATCTCGAAGAGCTTAAAATACTCCTAGAAAACCAGAGATAAGCTGCAGATCTAGCCTTAGGAACCTCTAATTGCAAAATAAATGCTATTAGAGCTTGAATATGGTCTGGATCTTGAGTTTTGAACTTGAATCCTCTTGAAATGAACTTGATGAAAACCTCACTTTCAGCTTAAAACAATGGATGATTCGTGCTCCTTTCAACTCACTGATAAAGAATATGCCAAGAAATTTTCAAAAACCCTCAAGGAATGAGAGATTTGAAGGAGAGAAAGTGAGAGTGAATTTTGAAATTCTGAGCAAATGAGAGTGCATGACCTAATTTTGGAGGCATGAGTTAGCTTATATACTTTCCATTAGTCCACTGATTGGGATTAGCAAGTGGTTAATCCTTTGGTTTGTGATATTTGGATGAATTTGCAATTTTGCATTTTGTATCACCACCACTAATCCACACGTGCTAAGTCCTTGATGAAAGCATGGTTCACTTACATTCCACTTGCTAACCACTCCTGAATTGTACTTGGGCCTTGCAATGACTTGGTTGGTGAGTTTTGAATCAATTTGCATTTTTGAACTTTGTTAAATAAGTGAGAAATAAGTCATGGAATGAATTGATTCAAAGGCCAAAAAAGCTCCTCTTGACTTGTATTTTGATGTTGTAGTATGACATGAAGCAAATGGGAACATTACAAGTCCTTTTGAATGAAAATACAAATGGTGGAAAATTTGACATATGAGAAATCCACGAAATGCACCTTGCATAGTTTTGACCATAACTTGAGAACCACAAATGGTATGGAGACAAGCTAGTACTTTTTGGATATGGGAGAGAAAGGTCTTCAACTTTCATGTTGGAGGAAAATTCCTTTGAAGCTTCCTTGATGATGAAAAGTCAAGTTAAATGTGGTGAAAAAACTGCCAAAAATGGAAAGTTCTCATTATAGGTCATTTTCCAAATTTAGTAACTTTTGCACAAACTCTTGATTCTTGATGAATGGCATGAATCTTGACAATTGAAGACCATATGAGGATGTGAGACCTTGAAAATCATGGAGAGAACCTCAAGATTCCACAGTTGACTTTCCTCATTACAGTTGACTTTTGCTTAGTTCACAAGCAACTGATCCTCTGAACATTCTTCACCATGAACCATCAACCAAGCCTTCATCCATGAACACTTGTGAGCATATGGAAACCATAAAAACATGCTTGAATCCCCAAAGTTTTCAAGAAGCTCTCTTGAAACCAAAAACCCTAATTTGGTCCCTCTGGTTAGGAGGGAGAGAATCACTTACAATCTTTTGCCATGCTTGATCTTGTGATGATGTGATGAACTCCTCAAACAACCTTGAGGCTTGAGACTCCTCTGAGGCTAGTGAGAAACCCTTGGCCCGTATTCTCTTGCTCTGGATGATCCACACCTTTGAAAAACACCTGATCACATGCCCTATGCTGAATGCCATGCTATGCAATCTATGACCTACTATGGAATGCAAAAAGAGTAAAGCATAGACCAATTTATTGAGAAAACATGAAGGTAAATTTTGAGGTATTACAGCTGCCCCTATTCAATCAACGATGAATCTGAATGGATGAAAGCAACGGCTATCAGGAATTTAAGATACATAGGGATTGAATACAAAAATAACCGAGAAAATTTGCACTGTGTGGACAAAGAAAAAAGTTGTAAACAAAGCAATGGTAAGGAAGAAAAGTTGTGAGAGAGAAATTGGAACCATTGGACCCCATAGGAAACCTTCCTGGAAACGGTGAACTACCTGTCCGGAACGGTCAATGTGCCTGTCGGGAACGGTCAATGTGCCTGTCGGGAACAGTCAATGAGCCTGTCAGGAATGGCTAAAGTTAAAAACCTATGGTTTACCTGTCCGGAACGGTAAATGGGCCTGTCGGGAACAATCAGGTTTAAAACTCAAAGGTCGCCTGTCGGGAACGGCTAAAGTTAAAAACCTATGGCTTACCTGTTGGGAACGGTAAATGGACCTGTCGGGAACGGCTAGGTTTACAACTCAAAGGGCGCCTGTCGGGAATGGCTAAAGTTAAAAACCTATGGCTTACCTGTCGGGAACGGTAAATGGGCATGTCGGGAACGGTCAGGTTTAAAACTCAAAGGTCGCCTGTCGGTAATGGCTAAAGTTAAAAACCTATGGCTTATCTGTCGGGAACGGTAAATGGGCCTATCGGGAACGGCTAGGTTTACAACTCAAAGGGCGCCTGTCGAGAACGGATAAAGTTAAAAACCTATGGCTTACCTGTCGGGAATGGTAAATGGGCCTGTCGGGAATGGCTAGGTTTAAAACTCAAAGGTCGCCTGTCGGGAACGGCTAAAGGAATCCTATCGGGAATGGTTCCGGTTTGCCTGTCGGGAACAGCTAAAGTTAAAAACCTATGGCTTACCTGTCGGGAACGGTAAATGGGCCTGTCGGGAACGGTCAGGTTTAAAACTCAAAGGGCGCCTGTCGGGAACGGCTAAAGGAATCCTATCGGGTATGGTTCCGGATTGCCTGTCAGGAACGGCTAAAGGAATCCTATCGGGAATGGTTCCGGTTTGCCTGTCGGGAACGGCTAAAGTTAAAAACCTATGGCTTACCTGTCGGGAACGGTAAATGGGCCTGTCGGAAACGGCTAGGTTTAAAACTCAAAGGGCGCCTGTCGGGAACGACTAAAGTTGAATACCTATGGTTTACCTATCGGGAATGGTAAATGGGCCTGTCGGGAATGGTCAGGTTTAAAACTCAAAGGTCGCCTGTCGGGAACGGCTAAAGTTAAAAACCTATGACTTACCTGTCGGGAACGGTAAATGGGCCTGTCGGGAACGGCTAGGTTTAAAACTCAAAGGGCGCCTGTCGGGAACGGCTAAAGTTGAAAACCTATGGGTTACCTATCGGGAATGGTAAATGGGCCTGTCGGGAACGGCTAGGTTTAAAACTCAAAGGTCGTCTGTCGGGAACGGCTAAAGGAATCCTATCGGGAATGGTTCTGGTTTGCCTGTCGGGAACGGCTAAAGGAATCCTATCGGGAATGGTTTCGGTTTGCCTGTCGGGAACGGCTAAAGGAATCCTATCGGGAATGGTTCCAAGAAACCTGAGAGATATGACTCTGTGGGGAGAAAGATGATGAAACCCTTGTACTGCTTTGAAATATCTGTGGGGAAATGAACTAAGCATTCTTTCTGGCTTTGTCAATAACATAAAGAGCAAAGTTTTGGACTCTCGCACGAGTTATCAAAACTAGCCTATGCTTCACATGCATATGTTTGAATTTTTCGATGGCGTAATGCTCCATCTCAATGGAAATGCTACGCGTTTTGAGGATGCTATGCACACTATATGCAAAATGCAAAGAGGTCCTCAGTAAAATAAATACTGAGGAAAGGAAGGCAACTCCGTTGGGGATAACTAGCTGGACCGCCCTCGTGGCTGCAAACTGTGCTGAAGAAGACAAATTAGCCTGACCTCCTGATCTGGGCACTGACCTGACAAACCTATTAAGGCTACTGTAGGAAATGATAACTTTCCTGGGGAGGCATCATCTGAACCAGACTGCTTAGGGAATAACTACAACCATAGAACTCCGCTGGGGATTAATGAGCTTACAACAAACTATGCTAAGGAGATGTCCCCTGAGAGGATTTTACAGAAGACCACACCTCTTCAAACTCTACTGGGGAAATAAGCTTACAACAAACTCTGCTGGGGAGAACCACTTCAGAGCGTCTCGTGTTAGGGAATGTTTCTTAAGAGAATTTTACAGAAGATCCAACATCTTCCAACTCTTAAACTAATACCGAGACTTGAGCTAGGATACAGTAGTTAAGAGTCCACTCTGTTGGGGATAATAGATTTGGAATACTCCTGCCGGGGAATTTCATGATGCTCCATGCTTGAGATGGTCAACCACTTGATTTTGCCCCAAGATACAAGTCTGATATAGGGAAACACCCCAAGAGGATTTTACAGAAGATTCGACATCTCCAAACTCCTGGACACTTACTGAGTCTTGAACATCAGCTGCAAGGCGTGTGAAGCAACTCTACTGGGGAGTTTACAACCGTTATCGACACAAAGAAAGATGGTAGCTGTTGGAAGTGCTGAACGAGAGAATTGACTTAATATGATACCACGCTACCCAATTGATAACGCTGCTGGGGATCATGAAGCTCTGTAAATACGCTGGGGATGACCTTCTCCAGAATAACTTTCCTGCTGAGAAGCTGTCTGCTTGGGGAGGAACGATCATTTGTGCTTCGCAAAGGATTTTGGCTTGAAGACGTCATACATCTTTGCATAGTTATCCAGTGAAATCTCCACACCTGCAAACAAAATAATGCGCGCATATGCCCCAGAATAATCAAACTCTCTGAGAGGTTTCTAGATCTTGACATAACTGCCCCAGACTGCATAGTGTACGAAAGAATTTGCCTCGACAAGATTCGTAGAGATTTGCAACACTTTTCCCCAGTATACCGAATCTTGAAGAGGTGCTTTTGATTAACCGTCCTTTGAAGTAGGATAGTTTCTCGTGCTCTTGAGGTGGCTCGCCTCAATATAATCCTTGCCGTGATTTTACCCTTGACTGATTGATCTTCGAGAGATTTTCCTAATCTCGATGTGATTGCCCCTGTTTACACGCTTGTGGAGAGATTTACCGGATCTCGACATAATTGCCCCAGTTCGAAGAAATTTTCTCAACATGAATGCCCCATCTTGGCTACATGTTGAAGAGATTTCCCGGTGTGATTGTCCCAGATTGGTTACATCTCAACACAAATGGCTGGGAACGCCTTTTTCCCACATAATCTTTCAACAGCATGTCCTCTGGAATCTCAGGCACCTCAACTTGGCCAGTTTAAGCTTCTTGACTGATGTTCATCGTGTAAGCTTCTTTGATGTCAAACACATGCAAGCAGAAAATGTTTATTATGAGAATGACAAATCTAATGCAACAATCATGTTATCCTTGAAGTCCTTATTGAACATATGTCGCACAACCGAGTTACGACACTTATTTTTGAAAGGAAAGCAATACGCACATGCAACACCAACAAAAATCTTATTAGCACAACTCATGGGAGTCAGGAACGTTGTCCCGTTGACGTACGCCTTCAGACTAAACCCTGTTTCAATTAGGACTTTTAAGGGTTGTAACGTGGCCTGGTTCACGGTTTTGAGAAAAAAAGGATTTATGGCTCAAAGTTTATTGGTACCCACCCACTCTTCATGATATTCTCCAGTCCTATGTTCAGCTAATTTGACACAAGCGCTCGTCTCTCAAAAGGTTTCCTGATTTCTAGGGAATCCATGCAACTGGTGATTCGACATCTGACGCGGTTTTGGACTAACAGTCACCCCTTTTGTCTGTTGTGTCTATAGTCACACGACTTTGTTCTTATCGAGGATTTTCTTTGTAATCCTTTTGGATTTTCGTTCTTTTGCTTTTCCCCTGATTTTACCTGGACTTATTCTTTTTGCATTTTTTCGATTTTGAAGTCCAGCGGGATGCCTTAACATTTTCCTAAGTCACTTGCTTTAAAGTTTTTCGACTTAGCAGGCTTTTTCTTTTTCTTTTTTTTTTCTTCTTCTTCTTTTTTTGAACAAGTCGTGTGACACCGTTTTGCCTGCCTTGTCTGAAAGGGCTGTGACTGTTTCACTCTTCGGTTGGTGAGGAGTGACCATTGTGGTTCTACACCTCTTAACCTCTTGATAGTGGAATGGAAGGTAATGGATCCTCAGATGTATACTCCTTCTGAAAGTTGAACACTTAGTCAAACTAACTGACGCCTACCCTGCCCCTGTGTTAAAATTGAGGGTTTTTCGTTTTTAGAAAGAACTCCTACTACTAGGCTCAAAGGGGTTGACAAAATTCTATCTCCTTATCTCTCTAGTGTTTGTGAATTGGAAACAATGCCTGTACATCCTTAACAGGGTTTTATCCGAAAGCGTACCATTAGAAGTCTGCGTTCTTCTTTCGTCATCCTCCCTCCAAGAGTCTAGGCAAGAAAGGTTGGTATTGCAGTGCATATAAACATGACATGAGTGCATAAAAGTAAGATACTTCAGGAACAACACATCATTGCAATAAAATCAACATTCAAACACAAACACGTTTTTTTACATGCAGACAAATGTTTAAACAAATAAAGGAAAGCTACGTATGAAAATGCAGTAAAAAAACTAATGATTGCCATTGCTGAGGAGACTTGACTCCGTCTAGACTGATTGCTTCAGGAGATGTCTTTGTGGTCTCAAGTGCTCACTTGGGGAACTTCAGTTAATGTACAGACCCTCTTCAATGAAAATGATAAACCCCACGTCAATGAGGTCTTGCACCTTGTGTCTAAACACCTTGCAATCTTCAATGGCATGCCCCTGTGTCCCCGAGTGATACTCGCATCTAGCACTCTTGTCACAATTCAGAGGAATAGGATACGGAACAGGAGAAGCTTCCTTTAGTTCGATCAAAGAGTCTTGAAGTAAACGGGCAAGCAGATAACCGTAAGGAACAGTAATGGGATCAAACTTCCTCTCCTGCTTTCTGGGCTTTTGTTGACTCTTCATATGATAGCTCTGTTGCTGATACCTACTTGTGCCTTCCTCTCGTTCGGGCTCTTTCCTCCTTAAACTTGGCTTAGGAACAGGCAACAGTTGAGGACGAGGGGATTCCAAGACCACGGGTTGTGCGAAATGCCCCTGACTTGGTGCAACTTCATGAGGGCAAACCGGGATATTCACTTTTTTTGCAGCAACAGGAGTAAGACCACCTTGTACGCTTACGCCGCCCGTCATGAATTCAATTGTTTTCAAGTCAATCAGATCCTGAACCACATGATGAAAGGTGTAACGCCCCAGTTTTGCTAATTTTGTTTTATTGAGTCTTTTTGGATTATTTTATTATTATTTTATTGTATTTTCGACTTTTATGTGAAAATGTGTTATTTTTCGTCATGAATATATTTTATCGCGTTTTGGGATCGTTTATGAGATATTTGAGTGTGGGGGTATTTTGGTCTTTTCCCACTTATTTTTATTAAGTTAGTAAGAAAAGAAAATGGAAAAGAAAAGGGAAAGAAAAATAGAGAGAAAGAAAGAAGAAATAAGGAAAAAGAGAGGAAAAGAGGAGAAGAGAGAAAATTGGAGAAAAAGTGTGAAAATCATCAAGATCAATTCCTAGAATTGAATTAAATCGGGTAAGGGTGCGAAACTCGATTATATTATACTTGTGTATGGTTATGTATGTGTGTGTGTGTGTTTTGGTGGTGTTTTATAGCTTTTGATTTTAGGCCGGATTGTGAGAATCGATGGTTTAACGGTTGGAAATCGATGTAAAGGTGGTAGTTTGCTTGTTGACATGATTAGAATAGGTTCTGATTGAAATATGTTGATTTGGAAATGGTTTGGGTTGGAAAATATCATTTTTGGGTTTTCAACAGCGCTGAAGGATTCTGAGTTTTCGCAGGTTCACCTAGCGAACCAATCAGCGAAGGGTAGCGAAGGTTCGCTACGGGTATTCGCCTAGCGAAGGCGTGAGCGAAGGTTCGCTAGAGTGTTCGCCTAGCGAAGTTTGGGTGTTTTTGGCTCTGTTTGGTTCTGACTTGGTTCGCCAAGTGCTCGCCTAGCGAACTTTGTGTCTGTTTTTAGCTAACAGTTTGTTCGCTGGAACATTCGCCTAGCGAAGGAGCTAGCGAATGCTCGCGAGGGATGTTCGCCTAGCGAAGCAGCTAGCGAAGGCTCGCGAGGGAGGTTCGCCCAGCGAACAGTGTTGTTCGTGTAATTTTGTTTTCTGCATAACTTTTGATCTGTGATTCGGTTTGAGGCGTGGTTTGATGCGTTGGAAAGCCATTGAGCTGTACTTTCTTATTATGATGGTTTAGAATTTGTTGGCCGATTTTATTTTGTCGGTAAATGTGAATAGTGTCAATGGTCGACTTTTGTCGTTTTAATGGTGCATAATTGTCATGTATTATACTATATGTTTGTGCTTTGGATATGTATGCCTTATATGCTGTTGTGAGGATAAGTTGTGGCCGAAAGGCAAGAAATGCTAAGTGTTGTATTTGATGATTTATGCATGATTATGAATGTGTGCATGGATGCAATGTGAGTGTCATGAGTCATTGTATGCCAAGCATCATAATGTGCATTGTGGAAATGTCCTGAGAGACGGTTTGATTCCTGAGGGAATATGTTATACCATCGTGTGCCTCGAAAATATGAGGCGCTGCCTGAGGACTTAAAGCGATGGGTATAGACGATTGTGGGCTCCTTTGGAGACTTAAAGCAATCCATAACGTCGTGTGCCTCGAAAATATGAGGCGATGCCTGAGGACCTAAAGCGACGGGTGAACATCGTAGGCCCGACGGGGAGTTACTTGAGATTCTCAGTAACGAGCGATGGTTCCAATAGTTCCTGAGTGGACTAATGACGTGACATGACGTGACAAAGGAAGTCGGTACCGCATGGCATGTGCATAGAGTCGTTGTGTCGATCTATGTGCATTTGCATTCATCATGAGTCATTTGTGCATGGAATTGTGAATGTGATTAATGAAATGGAATATGTGTGATTGTATTGTGAAAGATTGATGTGTAGTGGTAATTGATACGTGTGAATGTTACTGTGTGTTGTTATGAGTTATCTGTGTGCTTTGGTGGTGAGAATATGTCATTTGTGCATTTTGTGTTAATATATAATCTTATGCAATTATATTATGCTTGTTTTTCTCACCCTTCTGCTGTTTTATAACGCTCTATGAGGCGTTGCAGATTAGAGTTGCTGGAGGTATTCTTTTGTGAAGCGTTGCGTCTTCATTATTTTGGTCGGTCGGCTCTGTTATGTGACTCCGGGTAGCATAGGGTGGCCGTTTGTGATTGTTTTGTATATCTGATGATATATTTTGGTTGTACAGTTATAACTTGATGTATGACAGCCAAGTTTATATGGATATATATGTATATGTGTTATTCAGAATTTAGATCTTTCCGCTTTAATTCTAATTTCTGAAAAGTGGGTGTAAGGAACGAAGTTTCCTCTGTATGATTATTACCCCACGTTGCATATCTAAATGAGCAGGTGTTGCATGTGTATGTTTGGTTACTTTGATGTGATTCTCCCTTTCTATGCCATGATGTTTCAAATATACTCTGATCAATTTTCGAATTTTCTTTTTTACCGCTTTAATTGCATGTTAATTGGGGGTATAGATTGGGGTCGTCACATTAAGTGGTATCAGAGCCAGTCCGTGTTAGTTGTGTAGTTTGTGTCTGTGGTGTCTGGCATATTGGGCGAGTTGTGTTGAACAAGTGGTTGTTTAACCATAGTTTCTGTGTTTAGACGAACAGAATATGGCTGGTCGTAATGATGCTGCTTTGGCTGCTGCGATGGAAGCGATGGCACGAGCTGTGCAGGGTGCACCGAATGCTGCCGGAAATGATGAGTTTAGAAAGAATAAGCCGCCGGTCTTTAAAGGGAAACATGATCCGGATGGTGCACAGTTGTGGTTGAAAGAGATTGAGAGGATTTTCAGGGTAATGGATTGTGATGACGATGATGTTAAGGTGAGGTTAGGCACTCATATGTTACACGAAGAGGCTGATGACTGGTGGGTCAGTACTCGTCAGGTGTTGGAAGCTGATGAGGAGGAAGAAGAGATCACTTGGGAGGTGTTTAGCCGAGAGTTTCTAAGGAAGTATTTTCCCGAGGATGTCCGAGGAAAGAAGGATATTGAGTTTCTAGAGCTAAAACAAGGTAATATGTCGGTTATTGACTATACTGCTAAGTTTGTGGAACTTGAGCAGTTTTATCCTCATTATGTGGAAGCGACTGCTGAATTTTCAAAGTGTGTAAAGTATGAAAGTGGTTTGCGTCCTGAGATAAAGCAGGCTATTGGATATCAGAGGATTCGAAGGTTTGCTGATTTGGTGGAATGCTGTAGGATTTATGATGAAGATAGTAAGGCTCGTTCTGCTCACTATAAAAGTGTAAGTGACAGGAAAGGGAAACAACAGTTCCGTGGTGGTCCGTATGTGTCACCGGCTGATAAAGGTAAACAAAGGGGTAATTTTGATCGAAGGTCAAGTGGAGGAGGTATGTCTAATGCTCCTAGGTGTTTCAAGTGTGGTGAATTGGGTCATTGCCAGATGGAATGTAGGAAGAAAGTGGATAAGTGTTCTAATTGTGGTGGTATCGGACATGTTTTAGCTGATTGTAAAAGGAAGAATGTAGTGAAGTGTTATAATTGTGGGGAACCTGGTCACATTAGTTCGAAGTGTCCGAATCAGAAGAAAGCTCCGACTAGTGGGAAAGTGTTTTCATTGGCGGGAACTCAGACCTCAAGTGCTGATCGTCTGATAAGAGGTACTTGCTTTATTAATAATATGCCTTTAATTGCTATTATTGATACTAGAGCGACTCATTCGTTTATTTCGTCTGAGTGCGCAGAACGTTTGAATCTTGGGTTGTCTTCGATGGATGGTGAGATGGTTATTGATACTCTAGCGATGGGGTCAGTAACTACTTCTTTAGTGTGTTTGAGTTGTCCTTTGACCATTTATGGTAAAGACTTTGCGATGGATTTGGTGTGTTTACCGTTGGAAGGTTTAGATGTGGTGTTGGGAATGAATTGGTTGCAATTTAATCGGGTGCACATTGATTGTTATCATAAGCTTGTAAGGTTTCCTTCTCTTGTGGAAGATGAAGACTCGAGTTTCTTATCTACCAAAGAGTTGAAGAAACTTTTGGCGGATGAAGCTCAGTTGTTTGGGTTGTTTGCTTCATTGACCGTGGATAGTCAAGTTTCTCTTGAAGTGTTTCCTGTTGTGTGCGAATTTCCTGAGGTGTTTCCTGATGATATTTCAGATGTGCCGCCAGAGAGAGAAGTTGAATTTTCTATTGATCTAGTTCCTGGTACTAGACCTGTTTCTATGGCACCTTATCGAATGTCGGCGTCTGAATTGGTGGAGTTGAAAAAGCAGTTAAGTGAGTTGTTGGAAAAGAGGTTCATGAGACCAAGTGTTTCTCCTTGGGGTGCTCCAGTTTTGTTAGTGAAAAAGAAAGATGGGAGTATGCGATTATGTATTGATTATCGCCAGTTGAATAAAGTGACGATTAAGAACAAATATCCGCTTCCAAGGATTGATGATCTGATGGATCAGTTGGTTGGTGCTTGTGTATTTAGTAAGATCGATTTGAGATCGGGGTACCATCAGATAAGAGTGAAAGAAGAGGATATTCAGAAGACGGCCTTTAGAACACGTTACGGTCATTATGAATATTCGGTGATGTCGTTCGGGGTTTCTAATGCGCCTGGTGTGTTTATGGAATACATGAATCGGATTTTCCACGAGCATTTGGATTGTTTTGTGGTGGTGTTTATTGATGATATTTTAATCTATTCTAAGTCTCGGGAAGAACATGCAGAGCATTTGCGTATTGTTTTGCAGGTTTTGAAGGAAAGGAAGCTTTTTGCCAAATTGTCCAAGTGTGAATTCTGGTTGTCTGAGGTGAGTTTTCTTGGGCACGTAATTTCAGGTAATGGTATTGCTGTGGATCCATCTAAAGTAGAAGCAGTTCTACAATGGGAGGCTCCTAGATCCGTTACTGAAATTCGAAGCTTTTTGGGTTTGGCTGGTTATTACCGGAGGTTCATTGAAGGTTTTTCTAAGTTGGCTCTTCCTTTGACGCAGTTGACTTGTAAGGGCAAAGCATTCATTTGGGATATTCAATGTGAAGAGAGTTTTTGTGAGCTGAAGAGAAGATTGACGACAGCTCCGATTCTTATTTTACCTAATCCTAATGAACCATTTGTTGTGTATTGCGATGCTTCTTTAATTGGTTTGGGTGGTGTTCTGATGCAGGAAGGTAAAGTCGTAGCTTATGCTTCAAGGCAATTAAGAGTTCATGAGAAAAACTATCCTACTCATGATCTTGAATTAGCGGCTGTGGTTTTTGTGTTGAAGATATGGAGGCACTATCTCTATGGTGCAAGGTTCGAGGTCTTTAGTGATCATAAAAGCTTGAAATATTTATTTGATCAGAAAGAGTTGAACATGAGACAGCGCAGATGGTTGGAATTCTTGAAAGACTACGACTTTGGCTTGAATTACCATCCTGGTAAAGCTAATGTGGTAGTCGATGCATTGAGCCGGAAATCGTTGCATATGTCAGCATTGATGGTGAAAGAGTTGGAACTTTTGGAATCGTTCAGAGACTTGAGTTTGGTATGTGAAGTGACTTCGGTTAGTGTAAGGCTTGGAATGTTGAAGGTTGCTAATGAATTTTTGATGTCGGCTAGTGAGAAACAAAAGCTGGATTTGAAATTCGTTGATTTGATGAGGAATGAGAATGTGGATTTCAAGGTGGATAATTTTGGTGTTTTGAGGTTTCGTGGTCGTATCTGCATTCCTGATGATGCGGAGTTGAAAAGAATGATTTTGGAGGAAGGACACCGGAGTAATTTAAGTATTCATCCGGGTGCGAATAAGATGTACCAAGACTTGAAGAAGATTTTCTGGTGGTTTGGTTTGAAAAGAGATGTGGCTCAGTTTGTGTATGCATGTTTGACTTGTCAGAAATCGAAAGTGGAACATTTGAGACCTAGTGGTTTGTTGCGACCGTTGGATATTCCTGAATGGAAATGGGATAGCATTTCGATGGATTTTGTGACGGGATTACCGAACACTCAGCGTGGGCATAATGCTATTTGGGTGATTGTAGACAGGCTGACTAAATCGGCGCATTTTATTCTGATTGACATCAGTTTTTCTTTGGAGCGGTTAGCTGAGATCTATATCAGTGTGGTTGTGAAATTACATGGGATTCCATTGAGCATTGTTTCTGATCGAGATCCTAGGTTTACATCGAGATTTTGGGAAAGTTTACAGAAGGCTTTGGGTTCTAGATTGAGGTTGAGTTCGGCTTATCATCCGCAGACAGATGGTCAGACCGAAAGAACGATTCAGTCTTTGGAGGATTTGTTGAGAGCGTGTGTTTTGGAACAAGGTGGTGCGTGGGACGGTTATCTTGCTTTAATTGAGTTCACGTATAATAACAGTTTCCATTCTAGTATTTGAATGGCACCTTTTGAGGCTTTATATGGGCGAAGATGTCGAACGCCGTTGTGTTGGCACGAAACAGGTGAAAGTTCTGTGGTTGGACCGGAATTAGTGCAGCAGACGACGGAAAAGGTAAAGGTTATTCGTGAGAAAATGAAGGCTTCTCAGGATAGACAAAAGAGTTATCATGATCAGAGACGTAAGAATCTTGAGTTTCAAGAGGCTGATCACGTATTTCTGAGAGTTACGTTGGTAACGGGTGTTGGTCGTGCTTTGAAATCTAAGAAGCTTACTTCTCGATTTATTGGTCCTTACCAGATATCTGCGAGAGTTGGTGCTGTAGCGTATCGTGTGGCGTTACCGCCGAATCTGTCGAAGTTGCATGATGTTTTTCATGTTTCACAGCTTCGGAAGTATGTTCCGGACCCTTCACATGTGATTCCAATGGACGAGGTTGAGGTAAGAGATAACCTTACGGTCGAGACTTTACCAGTTAATATTTTGGATCGCGAGGCGAAGCGGTTGAGGGGTAAAGAGATTGCACTTGTGAAAGTGGCGTGGGGAGGCGCTGCTGAGGGTAATCTGACGTGGGAATTGGAGAGTAGGATGCGGGAGTCGTATCCGGAGTTGTTTGTATCAGGTAAGATTTTCGAGGACGAAAATTTCTAAGTGGGGGAGAATTGTAACGCCCCAGTTTTGCTAATTTTGTTTTATTGAGTCTTTTTGGATTATTTTATTATTATTTTATTGTATTTTCGACTTTTATGTGAAAATGTGTTATTTTTCGTCGTGAATATATTTTATCGCGTTTTGGGATCGTTTATGAGATATTTGAGTGTGGGGGTATTTTGGTCTTTTCCCACTTATTTTTATTAAGTTAGTAAGAAAAGAAAATGGAAAAGAAAAGGGAAAGAAAAATAGAGAGAAAGAAAGAAGAAAGAAGGAAAAAGAGAGGAAAAGAGGAGAAGAGAGAAAATTGGAGAAAAAGTGTGAAAATCATCAAGATCAATTCCTAGAATCGAATTAAATCGGGTAAGGGTGCGAAACTCGATTATATTATACTTGTGTATGGTTATGTATGTGTGTGTGTGTGTTTTGGTGGTGTTTTGTAGCTTTTGATTTTAGGTCGGATTGTGAGAATCGATGGTTTAACGGTTGGAAATCGATGTAAAGGTGGTAGTTTGCTTGTTGACATGATTAGAATAGGTTCTGATTGAAATATGTTGATTTGGAAATGGTTTGGGTTGGAAAATATCATTTTTGGGTTTTCAACAGCGCTGAAGGATTATGAGTTTTCGCAGGTTCGCCTAGCGAACCAATCAGCGAAGGGTAGCGAAGGTTCGCTACGGGTATTCGCCTAGCGAAGGCGTGAGCGAAGGTTCGCTAGAGTGTTCGCCTAGCGAAGTTTGGGTGTTTTTGGCTCTGTTTGGTTCTGACTTGGTTCGCCAAGTGCTCGCCTAGCGAACTTTGTGTCTGGTTTTAGCTAACAGTTGGTTCGCTGGAACATTCGCCTAGCGAAGGAGCTAGCGAATGCTCGCGTGGGATGTTCGCCTAGCGAAGCAGCTAGCGAAGGCTCGCGAGGGAGGTTCGCCCAGCGAACAGTGCTGTTCGTGTAATTTTGTTTTCTGCATAACTTTTGATCTGTGATTCGGTTTGAGGCGTGGTTTGATGCGTTGGAAAGCCATTGAGCTGTACTTTCTTATTATGATGGTTTAGAATTTGTTGGCCGATTTTATTTTGTCGGTAAATGTGAATAGTGTCAATGGTCGACTTTTGTCGTTTTAATGGTGCATAATTGTCATGTATTATGCTATATGTTTGTGCTTTGGATATGTATGCCTTATATGCTGTTGTGAGGATAAGTTGTGGCCGAAAGGCAAGAAATGCTAAGTGTTGTATTTGATGATTTATGCATGATTATGAATGTGTGCATGGATGCAATGTGAGTGTCATGAGTCATTGTATGCCAAGCATCATAATGTGCATTGTGGAAACGTCCTGAGAGACAGTTTGATTCCTGAGGGAATATGCTATACCATCATGTGCCTCGAAAATATGAGGCGCTGCCTGAGGACTTAAAGCGTGGGTATAGACGATTGTGGGCTCCTTTGGAGACTTAAAGCAATCCTTAACGTCGTGTGCCTCAAAAATATGAGGCGATGCCTGAGGACCTAAAGCGACGGGTGAACATCGTAGGCCCGACGGGGAGTTACTTGAGATTCTCAGTAACGAGCGATGGTTCCAATAGTTCCTGAGTGGACTAATGACGTGACATGACGTGACAAAGGAAGTCGGTACCGCATGGCATGTGCATAGAGTCGTTGTGTCGATCTATGTGCATTTGCATTCATCATGAGTCATTTGGGCATGGAATTGTGAATGTGATTAATGAAATGGAATATGTGTGATTGTATTGTGAAAGATTGATGTGTAGTGGTAATTGATACGTGTGAATGTTACTGTGTGTTGTTATGAGTTATCTGTGTGCTTTGGTGGTGAGAATATGTCATTTGTGCATTTTGTGTTAATATATAATCTTATGCACTTATATTATGGTTGTTTTTCTCACCCTTCTGCTGTTTTATAACGCTCTATGAGGCGTTGCAGATTAGAGTTGCTGGAGGTATTCTTTTGTGAAGCGTTGCGTCTTCATTATTTTGGTCGGTCAGCTCTGATATGTGACTCCGGGTAGCATAGGGTGGCCGTTTGTGATTGTTTTGTATATCTGATGATATATTTTGGTTGTACAGTTATAACTTGATGTATGACAGCCAAGTTTATATGTATATATGTATATGTGTTATTCAGATTTTAGATCTTTCCGCTTTAATTCTAATTTCTGAAAAGTGGGTGTAAGGAACGAAGTTTCCTCTGTATGATTGTTACCCCACATTGCATATTTAAATGAGCAGGTGTTGCATGTGTATGTTTGGTTACTTTGATGTGATTCTCCCTTTCTATGCCATGATGTTTCAAATATACTCTGATCAATTTTTGAATTTTCTTTTTACCGCTTTAATTGCGTGTTAATTGGGGGTATAGATTGGGGTCGTCACAAAAGGCTTTACATTTTTCCACATCATGCCCCGGTGCGCCAGAGTGAAAATCACAATGGGCATTTGCATCGTAATCGAGTGGGAGCTTTCCACGAGGAGGATTTACCATCCGAAGTTCAACCAATTGGAGCTGAAGTAAATACCTCAACAGTTGAGCAGAAGACATAGGAATTGGATCAAAGATTCTGTCAGCTTTCTTCGACTTTGGTGGGTACCTATTAGCCTTGGGGTTGTCTTGGCAGACGACAGGTAGCTGCTGTCGAGGAAATTCCGGAAACCCAGGTTGTGCAGAAAACATGTGAGGTACATCATCCTTTGGGAGAGATCCCTCAAACGATGGAGAGACAATTCCAGCCACGGCCTCAGGCCTTGGAGTATTATCTTTGCTTAATACGCCTCTCCTAACTTCCATAACCAGACTCATCTGAATTGTCATTTGGTTGACCTCCTCCTTCAACATTTTCTGGTCTTGAATCAAGGCTTGCATGTCGCCCATAAACTGCCGCATCTGGCCTCGCATTTCCCTCAACTCTGCCTGGACTTGATCCATGGTCAACTTCTAGCTTCCTTGAAAAGTTAAGACTGAAATTCTGAAGAGAACTAGATCAGGATGAGAACAACCAGCTTCAAACACCTGTTATGCAAATGAGTATGAGAATGCAATGCAGAATGCCATGTTCGAATATTTCCAAGGAATCCTTATGCTTTAACTCAATACTTTTCAGAAGAACCACAAGGACTAAATGGAAATGCTCAACAGAGAGCCTCAACAATGATATCCTTGGAAATACAAGAACATGTATGCAAGAATGATGATGCAAATGCAACAGACATGGGATCAAGGTATCCGGCATCTGTGCTGAACTGGCTGGACAATCTTGAGGCTCTGTACAAACTCTTGAGTCAAACTAGGATAACAGAATAACCACACTGATACGGCTGTAGAGACAAAGAATCCAAAAATACCAGGTAGGTAGAAGGTCACGGTTACCTGCAAACCCGTAAACAAACCCGCCCCTCTCACATGTGGGTACTAAGATCCTCAGTATCCCGGGCTCTCAGGTCGAGAAACGATGATATGTTCACCATTTCTGGTTTGGCATCATCACCAATCGAGGAGGCCTCAACGTATTCACAGAAATGAAAGATCTTCAGCTTCGGAGGTTTGAGAAGCAATAGCACATTCAGTCCGAAGGATATAATGCTATCGCCAATCAAAGAGGTCGTCCGTTGATTCACTTCAAAAGGGAAAACCTATAGCAAGTCCCCAGCATTGGGTCCTCGGATCGAGAATGTGCAATGGGTTTGCCACCGAACGTGGTTTGCCACTGTCACATCCCGGGAGGAGTGCCGCAACTGAGTCCTCGGGGATGGTCTCCAGAGTCGACAATCCATCAAGAGAATACCTACTGGCCTGTACCAACGCACAGTAGCAGGTAGCTCCTGATAGAACCTCGTCTGGTTGTGGGTCTCATGAACGACAATACATGGCCACCCCCATGCAAGCGTCACGACTATCCACTCTAAAACCTGTGTGTATACTCAACCCTGGGTAGTGGGCTCATCTCTCAGAACATCCCAACCCGCCAAACAGAAAACCAGCCAACACAGCACAGTAATATCCAGTATGACAGTAATAAAATGCAATGTAATGCAATAAAAACTGTAAATACAGTAAAACAAATAAAACAGCAAATACAGTAATATACAACAAAACAAAGCACCATAAAAACACCCAATGAAAAGGAACAGACAAGCGCTAGGATTGACTCGCTAAAAGGGATGGACCAGCAAAAGGTCAACCATTAATCCCCAGTAGAGTCGCCAGCTGTCGCTCCCGAAAGACTCGCATCCAACGGTACAAACGCGAGAGTGGCGCAGAAAACAGAGTCGCCATCAATGTGTATTTATCCCAAGAGAGGGAAAGGAAACACTGCGTAATCTTGAGGGGAAAGGAAAGAGCATGGTCTTGCGACCAAGAGAACTGGGTTCGGGAGTCGGTTACGCGTGAGGAAGGTATTAGCACCCCCACGCGTCCTTCGTACTCGATGGGATCCACGCTTGCTTGTCTCGATCAAAGGGTGTCGTCAACTGGAGCTTCGCTGCTACAGGAAAGGAAAAGGGATTGCTAGCTGGAGAACTGGAAAAGGAAGGGAGAGAGAAAGAGAAACAAATGTAGGGAAAATAAAAGAAGTGCTCGCATGGGACCTACCCCACTGCCTACATATCTCATCGGGAGCATGAGAATCAGAGCGACGTAGTTCCCCTCACTAGGGGTGGATTGTGTTTTTTAATGGAACGACTAACGTTCTAGCTCAGGTGTTGCAGCTCGTTGTATGGAGAGTTAGGCGTTACCGTCTTGCGAGAGAATGAGTAGAAGCACGTTCGTACGTCGAGAGTGAGTGAGATGAGAGAAGAATTCCCGAAGGAAAGACGTTATTATTGGTTTGAAGTTTTTTAAGCAAGAAGTGTTTTTTACAGTTATTTGTAACTTGCATTGAACCAAAGTCTTAAATACAGGAAAGAATACTTCGCGCATCGTCCCCAACAGGACGTACACTAGGTATCCTAGAAGAATGAGAGGTAGCCCCTCATTCCCCACTTCCCACATGGAAGGCTCAAGTGCAATACACGTTAATCTTTATTAAGTGTTTTGAAGAAGTTTTGAGATGAGAAGAGAGACGACACAACGGAAACTCTAAAGGGAAACTAAGAGTCCTAATGTTATCATGCATGGATGTCCTATGGTTAGTGAGGTTTAGGAGAAAAGGCTACCTAAAACCTAATGCTAATCCTACTCCAAGCTTAATCAAAAATTAAGTTGGACTAGGTAGCTCTAAGGGGAAAAGAATCCAAGACTTAACCAAGTCTTGAGATTCATGGGATGAGAAAGAGTGAAAGAGAAAGGAAAGAGAAGAAGAAGAAAGAAGATGAGATACAATAAGTGGCAGCAAGCACATCGTATCATAAATGTCCAACTCAAATCATCAAGCATGTTTCAAAGATCAATGCAAAACAATTCAAGTAAGCATGCAAAGATAAACATGAAAGAATGCAAGCATACTTGTATGAAATGCACAATTAAGTACACATGTACTTCATATCAAAATGAAATGAGAAAGTCAAGATGAAGATGAAGACTAGTCAGAACCAAAATCATATTATCACCAACAATTCATGTGTGCAAAAGTGATTCAAAACATGAAGCATTAAGATCCAAAGAAGTTCACAAAAGGAAAGGTAATGATATTCATCATACAATTCAAACCAAATGCATTCAACTATGCTCAAGTAACATGAAAACCAAGTATAGAACTCAAGAGGCAGTAGCATATGCATCAATATCTTATCAAAACCAAACTCAAGTCATACAAGTCCAAACATCAATCAACACCTTCAAAACATACACCAAAGTAAACTACAAAAAGAGGACAAAGTTCCAACACTTAAGCATACTCAAACATGATTCAAACATGATCCACAAATTGCAAAATTTAGTCTCAAAGGACCTTAACCAGGGGTAAACAACATATCAAAAGCTCATGCAAAGAAACACAAAGGAACTCAATCAATTTGGCATGGAAAATTAACTTGTGCAAAGAGATGTCAAGAGATGATCATGCATAAGTCACTTAAGCACAAATAAGAAAACATGTATCATATGACATTCAGAAATTGTGAAATTAAAACTCTAATGATTTAGGTCAAAAGACAATCACATGCTAAAAGATCTCACAAAAATTCACAAGTTAAGTAATTCAAACAATTAAGCAAAGATCAAGCAAGTACCATGATTCAATATGCAAAAGAGAGGGACCAAAATGCAATATGAAAAAGTTTTAAAAATTCAACAAAAATGATGAGAAAAAAATTCTACAAGTAGAAGTGTGCACATGTGAGACAATTCAAAAAGAAAATCAATTAAATAATTAATTAAGACACCAAAAATAAAATAAAATAAGAAAATAAAATTGGACAAAATTTATAAAACTAAAAACAAACTTCATGATTTTTTTTATGATTTTTGGATGCATTAAAATGATTTTAAAAATTAAAATGCAAATGCAACAATTAAATGAAATAAAAAGAAATAAAAAAACAAGCAGGGTGCAAACAGCAAAGAAATCACGTTGGAAATAATAAATGGGCCTAAGGAGAGGGTTCAAATAGCAAGGCCCAAGGCCAAAGTCCACTAGCGAAGTCAATGATCTCATGGAATTCAGTCAAACGTTCAGATTCAATATCAACCAATGGATTAATATTACGCATACCAACAGTCAATGAAATTAAAATGTAACCATGATCAACAGCTCAGATCCACATGCACACCATAATCAAGTAAACACGCACACATACAATTAATCATAACACCATACAAACCCCACATGATAGGCACATGCCTTTTTTAATTCGCTGGCATAATCTTAACCACATGATGCGTCAGACACTTGAGATTAAGTCAATCAATTCAAAAAGTAAACAAGATGTGAGGTCTAGATCTGCAGCACATGATAACACGCATGGGGTGGCACACACATAAACCATAAAATAAAACAGAATTTTAAATGAGGTGGCATCACTCAGAACTGTCAGATCTAATAAATCAAGGTCCATGATTGCGTCTTCCTCCCGCAACCTCTTCGCCGGTCTGAACAAGACCAGTCGCCGGAGCTAGGGCTCCGGTCACCCTCTCCGGTGAGCTGCAACATGAAATTTTTCCAGAAATTGCAAACAAATACACTATTCCAACCAGAATTTAACAAGGATCAATAATATCATATTCATTTCACCAAACAATGAATACACAATGCAAATCGAACGAAAGAAGTTTTAGATCCAAAACTTAAATCTCAAAATGCACACAATCTACACGTCCAAAATTCAAACAAAACACATCATCATGCTCAGTGAACCTCATAGATCATTATGCACACTTAAAATTCAAGTTCTAAGAGCATGAAAAGTTCACTAACCTGAGATCTTGAAGAGCTTAAAATACTCCTAGAAAACCAGAGATAAGCTGCAGATCTAGCCTTAGGAACCTCTAATTGCAAAATAAATGCAATTAGAGCTTGAATATGGTCTGGATCTTGAGTTTTGAACTTGAACCCTCTTGAAATGAACTTGATGAAAACCTCACTTTCAGCTTAAAACAATGGATGATTCGTGCTCCTTTCAACTCACTGATCAAGAATATGCCAAGAAATTTTCAAAAACCCTCAAGGAATGAGAGATTTGAAGGAGAGAAAGTGAGAGTGAATTTTGAAATTCTGAGCAAATGAGAGTGCATGACCTAATTTTGGAGGCATGAGTTAGCTTATATACTCTCCATTAGTCCACTGATTGGGATTAGCAAGTGGTTAATCCTTTGGTTAGTGAGATTTGGATGAATTTGCAATTTTGCATTTTGTATCACCACCACTAATCCACACGTGCTAAGTCCTTGATGAAAGCATGATTCACTTACATTCCACTTGCTAACCACACCTGAATTGTACTTGGGCCTTGCAATGACTTGGTTGGTGAGTTTTGAATCAATTTGCATTTTTGAACTTTGTTAAATAAGTGAGAAATAAGTCATGGAATGAATTGATTCAAAGGCCAAAAATGCTCCTCTTGACTTGTATTTTGATGTTGTAGTATGACATGAAGCAAATGGGAACATTACAAGTCCTTTTGAATGAAAATGCAAATGGTGGAAAATTTGACATATGAGAAATCCATGAAATGCACCTTGCATAGTTTTGACCATAACTTGAGAACCACAAATGGTATGGAGACAAGCTAGTACTTTTTGGAAATGGGAGAGAAAGATCTTCAACTTTCATGTTGGAGGAAAATTCATTTGAAGCTTCCTTGATGATGAAAAGTCAAGTTAAATGTGGTGAAAAAACTGCCAAAAATGGAAAGTTCTCATTATAGGTCATTTGCCAAATTTAGTAACTTTTGTACAAACTCTTGATTCTTGATGAATGGCATGAATCTTGACAATTGAAGACCATATGAGGACGTGAGACCTTGAAAATCATGGAGAGAACCTCAAGATTCCACAGTTGACTTTCCTCCTTACAGTTGACTTTTGCTTAGTTCACAAGCAACTGATCCTCTGAACATTCTTCACCATAAACCATCAACCAAGCCTTCATCCATGAACACTTGTGAGCATATGGAAACCATAAAAACATGCTTGAATCCCCAAAGTTTTCATGAAGCTCTCTTGAAACCAAAAACCCTAATTTGGTCCCTCTGGGTAGGAGGGAGAGAATCACTTACAATCTTTTGCCATGCTTGATCTTGTGATGATGTGATGAACTCCTCAAACAACCTTGAGGCTTGAGACTCCTCTGAGGCTTGTGAGAAACCCTTGGCCCTTATTCTCTTGCTCTGGATGATCCACACCTTTGAAAAACACCTGATCACATGCCCTATGCTGAATGCCATGCTATGCAATCTATGACCTACTATGGAATGCAAAAAGAGTAAAGCATAGACCAATTTATTGAGAAAACATGAAGGTAAATTTTGAGGTATTACAGCTGCCCCTATTCAATCAACGATGAATCTGAATGGATGAAAGCAACGACTATCAGGAATTTAAGATACATATGGATTGAATACAAAAATAACCGAGAAAATTTGCACTGTGTGGACAAAGAAAAAAGTTGTAAACAAAGCAATGGTAAGGAAGAAAAGTTGTGAGAGAGAAATTGGAACCATTGGACCCCATAGGAAACCTTCCTGGAAACGGTGAACTACTTGTCGGGAACGGTCAATGTGCCTGTCGGGAACGGTCAATGTGCCTGTCGGGAACAGTCAATGAGCCTGTCAGGAATGACTAAAGGTAAAAACCTATGATTTACCTGTCCGGAACGGTAAATGGGCCTGTCGGGAACAATCAGGTTTAAAACTCAAAGGTCGCGTGTCGGGAACGGCTAAAGTTAAAAACCTATGGCTTACCTGTTGGGAACGGTAAATGGACCTGTCGGGAACGGCTAGGTTTACAACTCAAAGGGCGCCTGTCGGGAATGGCTAAAGTTAAAAACCTATGGCTTACCTGTCGGGAACGGTAAATGGGCCTGTCGGGAACGGTCAGGTTTAAAACTCAAAGGTCCCCTGTCGGGAACGGCTAAAGTTAAAAACCTATGGCTTACCTGTCGGGAACGGTAAATGGGCCTATCGGGAACGGCTAGGTTTACAACTCAAAGGGCGCCTGTCGGGAACGGATAAAGTTAAAAACCTATGGCTTACCTGTCGGGAACGGTAAATGGGCCTGTCGGGAACGGCTAGGTTTAAAACTCAAAGGTCGCCTGTCGGGAACTACTAAAGGAATCCTATCGGGAATGGTTCCGGTTTGCCTGTCGGGAACGGCTAAAGTTAAAAACCTATGGCTTACCTGTCGGGAACGGTAAATGGGCCTGTCGGGAACGGTCAGGTTTAAAACTCAAAGGGCGCCTGTCGGGAACGGCTAAAGGAATCCTATCGGGTATGGTTCCGGATTTCCTGTCAGGAACGGCTAAAGGAATCCTATCGGGAATGGTTCCGATTTGCCTGTCGGGAATGGCTAAAGTTAAAAACCTATGGCTTACCTGTCGGGAACGGTAAATGGGCCTGTCGGGAACGGCTAGGTTTAAAACTCAAAGGACGCCTGTCGGGAACGACTAAAGTTGAAAACCTATGGCTTACCTATCGGGAATGGTAAATGGGCCTGTCGGGAATGGTCAGGTTTAAAACTCAAAGGTCGCCTGTCGGGAACGGCTAAAGTTAAAAACCTATGGCTTACCTATCGGGAACGGTAAATGGGCCTGTCGGGAACGACTAGGTTTAAAACTCAAAGGGCGCCTGTCGGGAACGGCTAAAGTTGAAAACCTATGGGTTACCTATCGGGAATGGTAAATGGGCCTGTCGGGAACGGCTAGGTTTAAAACTCAAAGGTCGCCTGTCGGGAACGGCTAAAGGAATCCTATCGGGAACGGTTCCGATTTGCCTGTCGGGAACGGCTAAAGGAATCCTATCGGGAATGGTTCCAGTTTTCCTGTCGGGAACGGCTAAAGGAATCCTATCGAGAATGGTTCCAAGAAACCTGAGAGATATGACTCTGTGGGGAGAAAGATGATGAAACCCTTGTATTGCTTTGAAATATCTGTGGGGAAATGAACTAGGCATTCTTTTTGGCTTTGTCAATAACATAAGGAGCAAAGTTTTGGACTCTCGCACGAGTTATCAAAACTGGCCTATGCTTCACATGCATATGTTTGAATTTTTCGATGGCGTAATGCTCCATCTCAATGGAAATGCTACGCATTTTGAGGAGGCTATGCACACTATATGCAAAATGCAAAGAGGTCCTCAGCAAAATAAATGCTGAGGAAAGGAAGGCAACTCCGCTGGGGATAACTAGCTGGACCGCCCTCGTGGCTGCAAACTGTACTGAAGAAGACAAATTAGCCTGACCTCCTGATCTGGGCACTGACCTGACAAACCTGTTATGGCTACTGTAGGAAATGATAACTTTGCTGGGGAGGCATCATCTGAACCAGTCTGCTTAGGGAATAACTACAACCATAGAACTCCACTGGGGATTAATGAGCTTACAACAAACTCTGCTAAGGAGATGTCCCCTGAGAGGATTTTACAGAAGACCACACCTCTTCAAACTCTACTGGGGAAATAAGCTTACAACAAACTCTGCTGGGGAGAACCACTTCAGAGCGTCTCGTGTTAGGGAATGTTTCTTAAGAGAATTTTACAGAAGATCCAACATCTTCCAACTCTTAAACTAATACCGAGACTTGAGCTAGGATGCAGTAGTTGAGAGTCCACCCTGTTGGGGATAATAGATTTGGAATACTCCTGCCGGGGAATTTCATGATGCTTCATGCTTGAGATGGTCAACCACTTGATTTTGCCCCAAGATACAAGTCTGATCTAGGGAAACACCCCAAAAGGATTTTACAGAAGATTCGACATCTCCAAACTCCTGGACACTTACTGAGTCTTGAACATCAGCTGCAAGGCGTGTGAAGCAACTCTACTGGGGAGTTTACAACCGTTATCGACACAGAAAAAGCTGGTAGCTGTTGGAAGTGCTGAATGAGAGAATTGACTTAATAAGATACCACGCTACCCAATTGATAACGCTGCTGGGGATCATGAAGCTCTGTAAATACGCTGGGGATGACCTTCTCCAGAATAACTTTCCTGCTGAGAAGCTGTCTGCTTGGGGAGGAACGATCATTTGCGCTTCGTAAAGGATTTTGGCTTGAAGACGTCATACATCTTTGCATAGCTATCCAGTGAAATCTCCACACCTGCAAACAAAATAATGCGCGCATATGCCCCAGAATAATCAAACTCTCGGAGAGGTTTCTAGATCTTGACATAACTGCCCCAAACTGCATAGTGTACGAAAGAATTTGCCTCGACAAGATTCGTAGAGATTTGCAACACTTTTCCCCAGTATACCGAATCTTGAAGAGGTGCTTTTGATTAACCGTCCTTTGAAGTAGGATAGTTTCTCGTGCTCTTGAGGTGGCTCGCCTGAATATAATCCTTGCCGTGATTTTGCCCTTGACTGATTGATCTTCGAGAGATTTGCCTAATCTCGACGTGATTGCCGCTGTTTACACGCTTGTGGAGAGATTTACCGGATCTCGACATAATTGCCCCAGTTCGAAGAAATTTTCTCAACATGAATGCCCCATCTTGGCTACATGTTGAAGAGATTTCCCGATGTGATTGTCCCAGATTGGTTACATCTCAACACAAATGGCTGGGAGCGCCTTTTTCCCACATAATCTTTCAACAGCACGTCCTCTGGAATCTCAGGCACCTCAACTTGGCCAGTTTAAGCTTCTCGACTGATGTTCATCGTGTAAGCTTCTTTGATGTCAAACACATGCAAGCAGAAAATGTTTATTATGAGAATGACAAATCTAATGCTACACTCATGTTATCCTTGAAGTCCTTATTGAACATATGTCCCACAACCGAGTTACGACACTTATTTTTGAAAGGAAAGCAATACGCACATGCAACACCAACAAAAATCTTATTAGCACAACTCATGGGAGTCAGGAACGTTGTCTCGTTGACGTACGCCTTCAGACTAAACCCTGTTTCAATTAGGACTTTTAAGGGTTGTAACGTGGCCTGGTTCACGGTTTTTAGAAGAAAAGGATTTATGGCTCAAAGTTTATTGGTACCCACCCACTCTTCATGATATTCTCCAGTCCTATGTTCAGCTAATATGACACAAGCGCTCGTCTCTCAAAAGGTTTCCTGATTTCTAGGGAATCCATGCAACTGGTGATTCGACATCTGACGTGGTTTTGGACTAACAGTCACCTCTTTTGTCTGTTGTGTCTATAGTCACACGACTTTGTTCTTATCGAGGATTTTCTTTGTAATCCTTTTGGCTTTTTGTTCTTTAGCTTTTCCCCTGATTTTACCTGGACTTACTCTTTTTGCATTTTTTCAATTTTGAAGTCCAGCGGGATGCCTTAACTTTTGCCTAAGTCACTTGCTTTAAAGTTTTTCGACTTAGCAGGCTTTTTCTTTTTCTCTTTCTCTTTTTTTTTCTTCTTCTTTTTTTTTTTAACAAGTCGTGTGACACCGTTTTGCCTGCCTTGTCTGAAAGGGCTGTGACTGTTTCACTCTTCGGTTGGTGAGGAGTGACCATTATGGTTCTACACCTCTTAACCTCTTGATAGTGGAATGGAAGGTAATGGATCCTCAGATGTATACTCCTTCTGAAAGTTGAACACTTGGTCAAACTAACTAACGCCTACCCTGCCCCTGGGTTAAAATTGAGGGTTTTTTGTTTTCAGAAAGAACTCCTACTACTAGGCTCAAAGGGGTTGACAAAATTCTATCTCCTTATCTCTCTAGTGTTTGTGAATTGGAAACAATGCCTGTACATCCTTAACAGGGTTTTATCCGAAAGCGTACCATTAGAAGTCTGCGTTCTTCTTTCGTCATCCTCCCTCCAAGAGTCTAGGCAAGAAAGGTAGGTATTGCAGTGCATATAAACATGACATGGGTGCATAAAAGTAAGATACTTCAGGAACAACACATCATTGCAATAAAATCAACATTCAAACACAAACAAGTTTTTTTACATGCAGACAAATGTTTAAACAAATAAAGGAAAGCTACGTATGAAAATGCAGTAAAAAAACTAATGATTGCCATTGCTGAGGAGACTTGACTCCGTCTGGACTGATTGCTTCAGGAGATGTCTTTGTGGTCTCAAGTGCTCACTTGGGGAACTTCAGTTAATGTACAGACCCTCTTCAGTGAAAATGATAAACCCCACGTCAATGAGGTCTTGCACCTTGTGTCTAAACACCTTGCAATCTTCAATGGCATGCCCCTGTGTCCCCGAGTGATACTCACATCTAGCACTCTTGTCACAATTCAGAGGAATAGGATACGAAACAGGAGAAGCTTCCTTTAGTTCGATCAAAGAGTCTTGAAGTAAACGGGCAAGCAGATAACCGTAAGGAACAGTAATGGGATCAAACTTCCTCTCCTGCCTTCTGGGCTTTTGTTGACTCTTCATATGATAGCTCTGTTGCTGATACCTACTTGTGCCTTCCTCTCGTTCGGGCTCTTTCCTCCGTAAACTTGGCTTAGGAACAGGCAACAGTTGAGGACGAGGGGATTCCAAGACCACGGGTTGTGCGAAATGCCCCTGACTTGGTGCAACTTCATGAGGGCAAACCGGGATATTCACTTTTTTTGCAGCAACAGGAGTAAGACCACCTTGTACGCTTACGCCGCCCGTCATGAATTCAATTGTTTTCAAGTCAATCAGATCCTGAACCACGTGATGAAAGGCTTTACATTTTTCCACATCATGCCCCGGTGCGCCAGAGTGAAAATCACAATGGGCATTTGCATCGTAATCGAGTGAGAGCTTTCCACGAGGAGGATTTACCGTCCGAAGTTCAACCAATTGGAGCTGAAGTAAATACCTCAACAGCTGAGCAGAAGACATAGGAATTGGATCAAAGATTCTGTCAGCTTTCTTCGACTTTGGTGGGTACCTATTAGCCTTGGGGTTGTCTTGGCAGACGAGAGGTAGCTGCTGTCGAGGAAATTTCAGAAACCCAGGTTGTGCAGAAAACATGTGAGGTACATCATCCTTTGGGAGAGATCCCTCAAACGATGGAGGAGAGACAATTCCAGCCACGGCCTCAGGCCTTGGAGTATTATCTTTGCTTAACACGCCTCTCATAACTTCCATAACCAGACTCATCTGAATCTTCATTTGGTTGACCTCCTCCTTCAACATTTTCTGGTCTTGAATCAAGGCTTGCATGTCGCCCATAAACTGCCCCATCTGGCCTCGCATTTCCCTCAACTCTGCCTGGACTTGATCCATGGTCAACTTCTAGCTTCCTTGAAAAGTTAAGACTGAAATTCTGAAGAGAACTAGATCAGGATGAGAACAACCAGCTTCAAACACTTGTTATGCAAATGAGTATGAGAATGCAATGCAGAATGCCATGTTCGAATATTTCCAAGGAATCCTTATGCTTTAACTCAATACTTTTCAGAAGAACCACAAGGACTAAATGGAAATGCTCAACAGAGAGCCTCAACAATGATATCCTTGGAAATACAAGAACATGTATGCAAGAATGATGATGCAAATGCAACAGACATGGGATCAAGGTATCCGGCATCTGTGCTGAACTGGCTGGACAATCTTGAGGCTCTGTACAAACTCTTGAGTCAAACTAGGATAACAGAATAACCACACTGATACGACTGTAGAGACAAAGAATCCAAAAATACCGGGTAGGTAGAAGGTCACGGTTACCTGCAAACCTGTAAACAAACCCGCCCCTCTCAAATGTGGGTACTAAGATCCTCAGTATCCCGGGCTCTCAGGTCGAGAAACGATGATACGTTCACCATTTCTGGTTTGGCATCATCACCAATCGAGGAGGCCTCAACTGATTCACAGAAATGAAAGTTCTTCAGCTTCGGAGGTTTGAGAAGCAATAGCACATTCAGTCCGAAGGATACAATGCTATCGCCAATCAAAGAGGTCGTCCGCTAATTCACTTCAAAAGGGAAAACCTATAGCAAGTCCCCAGCATTGGGTCCTCGGATTGAGAATGTGCAATGGGTTTGCCACTGAACGTGGTTTGCCACTGTCACATCCCGGGAGGAGTGTCGCAACTGAGTCCTCGGGAATGGTCTCCAGAGTCGACAATCCCTCAAGAGAATACCTACTGGCCTGTACCAACACACAGTAGCAGGTAGCTCCTGATAGAACCTCGTCTGGTTGTGGGTCTCATGAACGACAATACATGGCCACCCCCATGCAAGCGTCACGACTATCCACTCTAAAACCTGTGTGTATACTCAACCCTGGGTAGTGGGCTCATCTCTCAGAACATCCCAACCTGCCAAACAGAAAACCAGCCAACACAGCACAGTAATATCCAGTATGACAGTAATAAAATGCAATGTAATGCAATAAAAACTGTAAATACAGTAAAACAAATAAAACAATAAATACAGTAATATACAATAAAACAAAGCACCATAAAAACACCCAATGAAAAGAAACAGACAAGCGCTAGGATTGACTCGCTAAAAGGGATGGACCAGCAAGAGGTCAACCATTAATCCCTAGTAGAGTTTCCCGCTGTCGCTCCCGAAAGATTCACATCCAACGGTACAAACGCGAGAGTGGCACGGAAAACAGAGTCGCCATCAATGTGTATTTATCCCAAGAGAGGGAAAGGAAACACTGCGTAAACCTGAGGGGAAAGGAAAAAGCATGGTCTTGCGACCAAGAGAACTGGGTTCGGGAGTCGGTTACGCGTGAGGAAGGTATTAGCACCCCCATGTGTCCATCGTACCCGAAGGGATCCACGCTTGCTTGTCTCGATCAAAGGGTGTCGTCAACTGGAGCTTCGCTGCTACAGGAAAGGAAAAGGGATTGCTAGCTGGAGAACTGGAAAAGGAAGGGAGAGAGAAAGAGAAACAAATGTAGGGAAAATAAAAGAAGTGCTCGCATGGGACCTACCCCACTGCCTACATATCTCATCGGGAGCATGAGAATCAGAGCGACGTAGTTCCCCTCACTAGGGGTGGATTGTGTTTTTTAATGGAACGACTAACGTTCTAGCTCAGGTGTTGCAGCTCGCTGTATGGAGAGTTAGGCGTTAGCGTCTTGCGAGAGAATGAGTAGAAGCACGTTCGTACGTCGAGAGTGAGTGAGATGAGAGAAGAATTCCCGAAGGAAAGACGTTATTATTGGTTTGAAGTTTTTTAAGCAAGAAGTGTTTTTTACAATTATTTGTAACTTGCATTGAACCAAAGTCTTAAATACAGGAAAGAATACTTCGCGCATCGTCCCCAACAGGACGTACACTAGGTATCCTAGAAGAATTAGAGGAAGCCCCTCATTCCCCACTTCCCACATGGAAGGTTCAAGTGCAATACACGTTAATCTTTATTAAGTGTTTTGAAGAAGTTTTGAGATGAGAAGAGAGACGACACAACGGAAACTCTAAAGGGAAACTAAGAGTCCTAATGTTATCATGCATGGATGTCCTATGGTTAGTGAGGTTTAGGAGAAAAGGCTACCTAAAACCTAATGCTAATCCTACTCCAAGCTTAATCAAAAATTAAGTTGGACTAGGTAGCTCTAAGGGGAAAAGAATCCAAGACTTAACCAAGTCTTGAGATTCATGGGATGAGAAAGAGTGAAAGAGAAAGGAAAGAGAAGAAGAAGAAAGAAGATGAGATACAATAAGTGGCAGCAAGCACATCGTATCATAAATGTCTAACTCAAATCATCAAGCATGTTTCAAAGATCAATGCAAAACAATTCAAGTAAGCATGCAAAGATAAACATGAAAGAATGCAAGCATACTTGTATGAAATGCACAATTAAGTACACATGTACTTCATATCAAAATGAAATGAGAAAGGCAAGATGAAGATGAAGACTAGTCAGAACCAAAATCATATTATCACCAACAATTCATGTGTGCAAAATTGATTCAAAACATGAAGCATTAAGATCCAAAGAAGTTCACAAAAGGAAAGGTAATGATATTCATCATACAATTCAAACCAAATGCATTCAACTATGCTCAAGTAACATGAAAATCAAGTCATACAAGTCCAAACATCAATCAACACCTTCAAAACATGCACCAAAGTAAACTACAAAAAGAGGACAAAGTTCCAACACTTAAGCATACTCAAACATGATCCACAAATTGCAAAATTTAGTCTCAAAGGACCTTAACCAGGGGTAAACAACATATCAAAAGCTCATGCAAAGAAACACAAAGGAACTCAATCAATTTGGCATGGCAAATCAACTTGTGCAAAGAGATGTCAAGAGATGATCATGCATAAGTCACTTAAGCACAAATAAGAAAACATGTATCATATGACATTCAGAAATTGTGAAATTAAAACTCCAATGATTTAGGTCAAAAGACAATCACATGCTAAAAGATCTCACAAAAATTCACAAGTTAAGTAATTCAAACAATTAAGCAAAGATCAAGCAAGTACCATGATTCAATATGCAAAAGAGAGGGACCAAAATGCAATATGAAAAAGTTTTAAAAATTCAACAAAAATGATGAGAAATAAATTCTACAAGTAGAAGTGTGCACATGTGAGACAATTCAAATAGAAAATCAATTAAACAATTAATTAAGACACCAAAAATAAAATAAAATTGGACAAAATTTATAAAACAAAAAACAAACTTCATGATTTTTTTTATGATTTTTGGATGCATTAAAATGATTTTAAAAATTAAAATGCAAATGCAACAATTAAATGAAATAAAAAGAAATAAAAAAACAAGCAGGGTGCAAACAGCAAAGAAATCACGTTGGAAATAATAAATGGGCCTAAGGAGAGGGTTCAAATAGCAAGGCCCAAGGCCAAAGTCCACTAGCGAAGTCAATGATCTCATGGAATTCAGTCAAACGTTCAGATTCAATATCAACCAATGGATTAATATTACGCATACCAACAGTCAATGAAATTAAAATGTAACCATGATCAACAGCTCAGATCCACATGCACACCATAATCAAGTAAACACGCACACATACAATTAATCATAACACCATACAAACCCCACATGATAGGCACATGCCTTTTTTAATTCGCTGGCATAATCTTAACCACATGATGCGTCAGACACTTGAGATTAAGTCAATCAATTCAAAAAGTAAACAAGATGTGAGGTCTAGATCTGCAGCACATGATAACACGCATGGGGTGGCACACACATAAACCATAAAATAAAACAGAATTTTAAATGAGGTGGCATCACTCAGAACTGTCAGATCTAATAAATCAAGGTCCATGATTGCGTCTTCCTCCCGCAACCTCTTCGCCGGTCTGAACAAGACCAGTCGCCGGAGCTAGGGCTCCGGTCACCCTCTCCGGTGAGCTGCAACATGAAATTTTTCCAGAAATTGCAAACAAATACACTATTCCAACCAGAATTTAACAAGGATCAATAATATCATATTCATTTCACCAAACAATGAATACACAATGCAAATCGAACGAAAGAAGTTTTAGATCCAAAACTTAAATCTCAAAATGCACACAATCTACACGTCCAAAATTCAAACAAAACACATCATCATGCTCAGTGAACCTCATAGATCATTATGCACACTTAAAATTCAAGTTCTAAGAGCATGAAAAGTTCACTAACCTGAGATCTTGAAGAGCTTAAAATACTCCTAGAAAACCAGAGATAAGCTGCAGATCTAGCCTTAGGAACCTCTAATTGCAAAATAAATGCAATTAGAGCTTGAATATGGTCTGGATCTTGAGTTTTGAACTTGAACCCTCTTGAAATGAACTTGATGAAAACCTCACTTTCAGCTTAAAACAATGGATGATTCGTGCTCCTTTCAACTCACTGATCAAGAATATGCCAAGAAATTTTCAAAAACCCTCAAGGAATGAGAGATTTGAAGGAGAGAAAGTGAGAGTGAATTTTGAAATTCTGAGCAAATGAGAGTGCATGACCTAATTTTGGAGGCATGAGTTAGCTTATATACTCTCCATTAGTCCACTGATTGGGATTAGCAAGTGGTTAATCCTTTGGTTAGTGAGATTTGGATGAATTTGCAATTTTGCATTTTGTATCACCACCACTAATCCACACGTGCTAAGTCCTTGATGAAAGCATGATTCACTTACATTCCACTTGCTAACCACACCTGAATTGTACTTGGGCCTTGCAATGACTTGGTTGGTGAGTTTTGAATCAATTTGCATTTTTGAACTTTGTTAAATAAGTGAGAAATAAGTCATGGAATGAATTGATTCAAAGGCCAAAAATGCTCCTCTTGACTTGTATTTTGATGTTGTAGTATGACATGAAGCAAATGGGAACATTACAAGTCCTTTTGAATGAAAATGCAAATGGTGGAAAATTTGACATATGAGAAATCCATGAAATGCACCTTGCATAGTTTTGACCATAACTTGAGAACCACAAATGGTATGGAGACAAGCTAGTACTTTTTGGAAATGGGAGAGAAAGATCTTCAACTTTCATGTTGGAGGAAAATTCATTTGAAGCTTCCTTGATGATGAAAAGTCAAGTTAAATGTGGTGAAAAAACTGCCAAAAATGGAAAGTTCTCATTATAGGTCATTTGCCAAATTTAGTAACTTTTGTACAAACTCTTGATTCTTGATGAATGGCATGAATCTTGACAATTGAAGACCATATGAGGACGTGAGACCTTGAAAATCATGGAGAGAACCTCAAGATTCCACAGTTGACTTTCCTCCTTACAGTTGACTTTTGCTTAGTTCACAAGCAACTGATCCTCTGAACATTCTTCACCATAAACCATCAACCAAGCCTTCATCCATGAACACTTGTGAGCATATGGAAACCATAAAAACATGCTTGAATCCCCAAAGTTTTCATGAAGCTCTCTTGAAACCAAAAACCCTAATTTGGTCCCTCTGGGTAGGAGGGAGAGAATCACTTACAATCTTTTGCCATGCTTGATCTTGTGATGATGTGATGAACTCCTCAAACAACCTTGAGGCTTGAGACTCCTCTGAGGCTTGTGAGAAACCCTTGGCCCTTATTCTCTTGCTCTGGATGATCCACACCTTTGAAAAACACCTGATCACATGCCCTATGCTGAATGCCATGCTATGCAATCTATGACCTACTATGGAATGCAAAAAGAGTAAAGCATAGACCAATTTATTGAGAAAACATGAAGGTAAATTTTGAGGTATTACAGCTGCCCCTATTCAATCAACGATGAATCTGAATGGATGAAAGCAACGACTATCAGGAATTTAAGATACATATGGATTGAATACAAAAATAACCGAGAAAATTTGCACTGTGTGGACAAAGAAAAAAGTTGTAAACAAAGCAATGGTAAGGAAGAAAAGTTGTGAGAGAGAAATTGGAACCATTGGACCCCATAGGAAACCTTCCTGGAAACGGTGAACTACTTGTCGGGAACGGTCAATGTGCCTGTCGGGAACGGTCAATGTGCCTGTCGGGAACAGTCAATGAGCCTGTCAGGAATGACTAAAGGTAAAAACCTATGATTTACCTGTCCGGAACGGTAAATGGGCCTGTCGGGAACAATCAGGTTTAAAACTCAAAGGTCGCGTGTCGGGAACGGCTAAAGTTAAAAACCTATGGCTTACCTGTTGGGAACGGTAAATGGACCTGTCGGGAACGGCTAGGTTTACAACTCAAAGGGCGCCTGTCGGGAATGGCTAAAGTTAAAAACCTATGGCTTACCTGTCGGGAACGGTAAATGGGCCTGTCGGGAACGGTCAGGTTTAAAACTCAAAGGTCCCCTGTCGGGAACGGCTAAAGTTAAAAACCTATGGCTTACCTGTCGGGAACGGTAAATGGGCCTATCGGGAACGGCTAGGTTTACAACTCAAAGGGCGCCTGTCGGGAACGGATAAAGTTAAAAACCTATGGCTTACCTGTCGGGAACGGTAAATGGGTAGCAACCTTCTCGCGTAGTCCTTGTAAGGAATCAATCCTGATTGGTATTTGTTCTAATCTCCTTTGATCTGATTGATAACCAGGGCTGAGTCGCCGTATATGTCCAAGTTTTTTATCCTCAAATCAATTGTTTCCTCGAGACCGATGATACAAGCTTTGTATTCGGCCTCGTTGTTTGTACACTTGAATGTAAGTATGGCGGTGAAAGGAATGTGAGTACCCTGAGATGTAACAATGATTTCCCCAATTCTGTTTCCGTAATGATTAACTGCTCCGTCAAAGATAAGTCCCCATTGGGAACCTGGTTCTGGCCCTTCACTGGGTAGCGGTTCATCGCAATCTTTCATTTTTAGATACATGACATCTTCGTCTGGGAAGTCAAACCCGATTGATTCTTGATCGTCAATCAGTTGATGAGCCAAATGATCGGCTAGAACACTCCCCTTAACAGCTTTCTGAGCGTGGTACTCTATGTCATATTCTGATAGCAACATTTGCCAACGGGCAATCCTTCCCGTGAGAGCAGGCTTTTCAAAGACATACTTGATCGGATCCATCTCGGAGACCAACCAAGTAGTGTGACGAATCATGTCTTGGCGCAAACGTTTGGCTGCCCAAGCCAATGCGCAACAAGTTTTCTCAGGCATAGTGTACCGAGTCTCGCAGTCGATGAATTTCTTGCTCAGATAGTATATGGCAGACTCTTTCCTTTTGGTTTCGTCTTGTTGGCCAAGTACACAACCCATGGAATCCTCTAAGACGGTGAGGTAGATAATTAGCGGTCTTCCTTCCACTGGAGGTGATAGAATTGGAGGGTTCAATAGGTATTCCTTAATATTGTCGAAGGCGGTTTGGCAGTCTTTTGTCCAAACGCAATCCTGGCTTTTTTTTAGTAATTTGAAAATCGGCGCACATGTCGCGGTCATGAGGAATATGAATCTGGAGATGTAGTTCAAACGTCCCAGGAATCCTCTGACTTGTTTATCAGTTTTTGGAGAAGGCATTTCTTGAATGGCCTTGACCTTGTCAGGATCAACCTCAATTCCTTTCTGGCTGACGATGAACCCTAAGAGTTTCCCTGAACGGACACCGAAGGTGCACTTGTTGGGATTCAAGCGGAGTTTGTACTTTCTCAACCGCTCGAATAGTTTTGACAGGTGGGTCACATGCTCCTCTTCTGTCTTAGATTTTGCAATCATATCATCGACATATACCTCGATCTCTTTGTGTATCATGTCATGAAACAGAGTAGTCATGGCCCTTTGATAGGTTGCCCCGGTGTTCTTCAAACCGAACGACATTACCTTGTAACAAAAGGTACCCCATGGGGTAATGAACGAGGTTTTCTCCATGTCTTTCGGCGCCATCTTAATCTGATTATAGCCCGAGAATCCATCCATGAAGGAGAAAACTTTGAACTTTGTTGTACTGTCAACCAGCATGTCAATGTGTGGTAAAGGAAAGTCGTCCTTTGGACTGGCCTTGTTCAGATCTCTGTAATCAACACACATTCTGACTTTTCCATCCTTTTTTGGAACGGGTACGATGTTGGCTAACCATTGAGGATATTCTGATGTAGCGAGGAAACCTACGTCAATTTGTTTCTGTACCTCCTCCTTGATTTTGATGGCCATGTCTGGATGAGTCCGTCTCAACTTCTGTTTTACTGGCGGACATTCCGATCTCAATGGTAAATGATGTTCCACAATGCTGGTATCCAACCCTGGCATATCCTGGTAGGACCAAGCGAATACATCGGGAAACTCTTTGGGAAGCTTTATCAAATTCTCTTTGGCAATTGGACTGAGTAGCCCCCCAATCTTGACTTCTTTTCTCTCTTCTTCTGAGCCCAAGTTGACTGTTTCCAGCAACTCTTTGTGAGGCTCAATGGACCTTTCCTCTTGTCTGAGTAGTCGGGAAATCTCTTCTAGAATTTCGTTGTCAACTTCTTCTTCAGCCCCAAATACTGGGAACTCAAAGTCGGGAGAAGGCATCGGATCGTATGTTTCAACGGGGTTTAAAACAAGCAATCTGCATGACGTGATGATTCGTGTTTTAGAAGAGATAGAGAGAATGCAAAAGTGTGTGCAGTGTTTTTTCCTTTTACTTCTTGTTTTTATTGTTGTTTTTTAGGATTACCATTTTCTGAGAAAAGTAAAAGAGAAAACAGCAATTAATGCAGAAATTACAGAACGACGTTTATTTATTTATGAACAAGTCGATTCGTGAAACTACAGCCCTATAAAACAAAACTCTGTCGCTTTGGGCAAAGCGAAGAGGGAAATTTACAGAAAGTAAGCCCTATCAAAACATCCGTTTCACCTGGGCAGGGTGAAAGGTTAAAAACGACAATTACTTTGACTTTTGAACAATCTTCGGAACATCGACAGTAACCCATTGGCGGCGAACTCCTCGGTGAATCACAAAGTCTGGTACCTTCCTTGATTTGTCTTCAGAAATAACACTGATTTCTGGTGGAACAGGATCATTGGAATCTGTCTCCCAGGCAGAATTGTTGTAGGAGAATTCCTCTGTTGGATTTTGCATAGTATTTGTGCTCTCAGGCAGATCTCCCCATCCAGTTGGCTGGATGTCTTCGAGCCTGATACGAGAGCTTTCAGGAGCGGTGTACTTGACCATGAAGTCGTATTTTCCACTTGGTTGTCCCAAGGTGTCCCACACTTCTTTGGAACTGGATGAGTCATCCTTCTCGATGACGTTGACCTCGGGAAGAGCATAGTTGATGAACTCTAATCCTGCGAACGTTGCGAATTCATCGTCGGGTGGGGTATCTTCAAGATACCCTGGGTGAGGATCCCATGACATGGTGGGCACACAAGTATTCTTTACAATGATGCTCAGCTGATTTTCATTGTTCGACTGATTCTCTTGCCCCAAGTCTCCTGGGTAAGGCTGGCACATTGGCAGGCCATCCATCGGGCCATAATAGTTGTGGTTAAAGTTGTCCTTCATCAGAGTGTCCTCCTCTAATGAGTTTGGTGGAGCACGACATCCTTCCGGATCACAATCTCTGTATATCATTTCGACGTCTGACCTGGGTATAAATCTCGGACCCTATGCAGGAAAGCAAAATGGAGTATGCGTTTCGTCCCGAGACATATAACCGTCCTCGTTAAGATAGGATTTCCATTCCTCATCTGTGTCGGAGGGATCCTCCTCATTGATAGTGTGTACTTCTTGGGTCACCGGTTGAAGGAAACCTCCACTGTGAAAGAAGTTCTGAATGGGATGAAGACTTTCATCGCTTGTAGTAGCTGTCTGGGTACATGTTGCATAAAAACCAAGACCCTTCTTTGTTTTATTGTCAGTAGGAATGACGAGCTGTCCCCATCCTGTTGTATTGGTACTCTCGACCGCTTTGATAGCATCTTTGTATGAGGAAATGGAAGTTCCCTCTTCGGATCGATTGTCCTTGCTCACCGAAAGCGCTTGGAACCAAGTCCCAACAATCTCCTCGGGTTCTACACAAGTAGATGATGATAAGTTACTCACGAGCAAGGCTTGTTCTCCATAGACCGTGACGAGCTGGTTGTTCTGAACGAACTTTAACTTTTGGTGGAGGGTCGAGGTGACCGCCCCAGCCTGATGTATCCAAGGTCTTCCTAATAAACAACTGTACGTTGCCCGGATGTCCATGACCTGGAAAGTGACTTTGAAAGTGTGAGGACCGATAGTTATGGGAAGGTCGACTTCGCCGATAACTGTTTTTCTGGATCCGTCAAACGCTTTGACGACGACCTCGCTGGTTCTCATCAGGGGTCCTTTGAAGGATAATTGTATCAAAGTGAACTTCGGAATAACATTCAAGGCTGACCCTGTGTCTACCACTACGCTGGCTAAAGCATTGCCCTGGCAGCTGACCGTGATATTGAGCGCCATGTTATGACGTCGACCATCTTCAGGTAATTCCTCATCACTAAATCCCAAGTTATTGTAGGAAGTGATGTTAGAGACAATGCTATCGAACTGTCTGATTGTTACATCCTGTTCTACAAAGGCTTGCTCCAAGACTTTCTGTAGAGCCTCCCTGTGCGCTTCTGAACTGAGTTAAAGTGACAGCACATAGATCTTTGAAGGAGTTTGTAATAGCTGATCAACAATGTTGTATTCACTCCTTTGGATGAGCTTCATCATCTCATCGTTGTTTTTTGAAAGGTCGGGATTACTGGATTGACCGACCGGTGGATTGGGAACTTCTGTATGAGTTTCCTTTTCTTTGTTAAGTTCTCCAACCCCTCGGTTGAAGATTCGACCACTCCGTGTTACTCGACTGATGTCTGCAATATTCACGACGGAGGGTAATGGAATTTCCTTTCCATTCTCGACTGTTGTTGCACCGTATTTGTAAGGGATAACCTTAGTTGATTTATACGGTAATGGTCCCGGTAGATAGATGACTATGGGAGCCTTCTGATTTTTCTGACCATTGTAAGCAATTTCGATCCGCTCCTGGTTGGGAACTCTCGATTCGTCAAGTAGAGGAATGATGGTACAAACATCCCTAGCCCTATGATGATCAGAGATTACAACAATGTCCTCAATTTGATCAGTGAGGTAGTCTGGCACCCAGTTGATTGGTCCGGAACCCGGATATGGGCGAATCTCTCTACGATCCACCTGACCCTGAAGAGCTACTCGCACAAGGTAACATCCTTGGTTACTTTTCGAACAGACTCTGCAACGTTCATAGTTGTGTGGTGGCACCTGGCCACACCCGCTTTGAATGCAATGTAACCTTACTAGGTTAGCTTCCACAGATCGGACATCCTGACTTTGACGCCGAGTAGGGTTCCTGTTATTGATACTAATTTACTGAGTATCTTCATCTGTATAGATTGGCATCCACCAGTGATTTAACAAGTGCTGAAGTGCCTCCTGGAAAAGGGCACAACCTTGATCGTTTTCGCAACCCGCTTTACAGCTCTGGTAATCATGTGATACCAGGAATCCGAGGCGGACCTGCTCAGCATGTAACTCTACCGGGTTGGTATTCATTAAACGAATGTAGAAGATTTGAACCATGTTGATCTGATAGGGATTCCTATCATGGTAGTCCTGGATCCATCCAAGATCCATCTAACGCTGAAGGGCCTCTTGTACAAAAGAGCATCCCTGTTTGTTTACCGAGCAAGTCAGACAAGAACTGTTATCGTGCCGTGGCAGATTATGATACTGGCTTTGCCTAGAATGCATCGCCACCAAGTTGACATTCATTGCACGGATGTCGTGGTTCTAAATGATGTTAGAATTCGTGTAAACCATGTTAACTCCACGAACTCGGTGCTCTTGGATCCATCCGAGATCCATCTATTCCTGTAGAGCTGATTGCACCACGGAACATCCTTGATTTCTTTTAGAGCAGATATCACACTGATGATAATTATGAGGTGGCACATGGCCATATTCACTCTGTCTACAATGCATCTTGACCAAGTTGGCCCTCAATAAGAGTACATCGTGAATTTGATAAGTGTTGTTAGACTCTCCCTCTATCAGATTGACTGCGGCTTTCTCGTGTTGAGGCAGCGGGTTTGTGAGAACATTGGGATCTGTATCATTGAACGATAAGACCCTGCTCCTAACAAGCTTTTGCACGTCGGATTTGAAAATGAGACAGTTCTCTATGTTATGCCCTGGTCCTCCTTGATGGTAAGGGCATGTCTGATCCACCTTAAACCAAAAAGGCGGATTTTCCGGTACTGTAAGAGGAGACTTAGTCTGGACATGCCCCTTGGCTAACAATAATGGAAATAGTTCTGTGTACGATACGGGTATAGGATCAAATCCTGGTGGCCGCGTTGTACGGTTGTTATTGTATGGAGGACGAGCCTGCTGAAGAGGCTGTTGTGTCCTTTGCTGATTAGGTTGGCTCTGTGCAACCTGAGGTTGATACGTAGAAATAGGCGTAGGATTGATAGCAGGAGTCACAGGCGGTACTGGCTGATAACGTCGCCTTTGCCTTCCGAGAGAGATATTCCCAATATCTTACTCTTTTTTCTTAGGGAGAGTACTACCATATCGTTTTGTACTACTTGATGATCCAGCGTCTTTTATTAGACGTCCTTCTCGAACAGCTTCCTCGAGACGTACCCCCATAACGACCATTTCGGTGAAGTCACTGGGCACACTGGCAACCATTCTGTTGTAGTAAAATGAGTTTAAGGTCTTTAAGAAGATTTTTGTCATCTCTTTTTCCTCAAGAGGTGGACAAATTTGGGCGGAAATTTCACGCCATCTCTGAGCGTACTCCTTAAAAGTTTCCTTGTCCTTTTGTGACATTGATCTGAGTTGATCTCTGTAGGGTGCCATGTCCAGATTGTATTTATATTGTTGGACGAAGGCAGTGCAAAGATCTCTGAAAGTGTTGATCGTAGCATGGTTTAAACCCATGTACCATTTTAAGGCGGCACCGGTTAAACTATCCTGAAAGTAGTGAATCAGTAGATCCTGATTTTCTGTCTGAGCTGACATTCGCCAAGCGTACATCACTAAGTGACTCTGAGGGCAAGAATTACCCTTGTATTTTTCAAAGTCGGGAACTTGGAACTTGTGTGGAACTTTCACATTGGGGACCAGACAAAGGTCTTTGGCGTCCTTTCCAAATAAATCCTGACCGCGGATGGCTTGTAGTTCCTTTTGCATTTCTAGGAACTGTTCCTGGAACTCGTCCATCCTGTCGAACATAGTTTCCTTTCTTCCAGAAGGTATGTGTGGAATCTGTCCTTTTGGGACAGTGTGCACCACAGGGGGTGGTACTGTTACTACGGCAGTGAATCTTGGCGTTTCCCAAAGTTTGTAACCTTCAAGAATCCTCAATATGCCTCTGGCATCCTCGCTTTCCCGAAGTTTGTAACCTTCAGGCCCAACGGCTTCTGCCGAAGTTTCCGGATCTCCAGTGATCGGCGGAACATATCCTTTTGGGATATAGTTAACAGGCATACCCCAGGGACGATCTTTCGGCATTTTGTACCTAGGATCATACTTCTCCACTATGGGCGTTGAGGTGATCTCTGAGATCACAGTTCTTTGTAGTTGAGCTTCCTCCATGGCTTGCATGTCGTTACGAAGCTTTCTCATATCCTCTCTCAGAGCGTCGATTTCTTCTTTCAACTCTCTGTTCTCTTTCTCAAGATCATCCATCTTTTTCTAACGATTGGCCCGAGTATTGTACGAATGAGCCAGTTTGACTCTAGAATCGAGACACAAACGTGAGACTCGTAGGTAAGGAGAATATGTGATGTGAGAATGTTGAATGTAATGATTAAGTGTTTTTTTATTTAATCAAAATAAACTTCGACAATTAGATTGCAAATATCAAACAGTGGGGAAACCCCGTTTTATTGAATTCAAAGGATTGCGGAAATGAAAATACAGTAGATTACAAGGTGCGGAAACAGAAACTTAAGCTAATGGGTCCTGAGCCCTCCCTGAGGAGAAACCGGGTGCTGATTCTGGTACTTTCTTTTTCTTGGACCGGGGCTCTTAAGCCGTTGTCGGGTTGTCATTCCTTTGCCAGGTGAAAGGAGTGAGCAAATTCCTTTGGTCATCCTGATTTTCTACAGCACGCTGCTCCAAAATTTCAATCAGAGCATATTTATCCTTCAGTAGTTGCTGTATTTTGATACACTCCACATTGAGGGTACGATACCTGTTCTTCCAAGACCTTCTGTCCCGCTGAACTTTGTTGAGAGTAACTTGGAGTTTTTCTGTTTCAGTCATGAAGTACATGACAGACTCCCTTGGCGGAAGAACTCTGTGACGAGGATAAGGCATCTTTAGCTTGAGAGCTCTAGTTTGTACCCAGTGGAGGTAAGGCTCCACCGAGATACAGTCCGGTTTTCCTAGAGACTCTCGTCCTTTCTTATGAACATCTTTCCAAGCGTGCACTATTTCCATCTTTAGTGCTCTGTCATTTTCTCCTTCTTTGAAGAAAATACCTTCTAGATGAGCATTCCGCGGGACATGCGTCATCGGGTATCCAAAATTGACGACGAACCAACACTGGATGGTAATTAATTCCTCCCTTAGTTCCTATGAGGGGTACGTTGGGGAAGTTTCCACAACGTTCAATGATCCTGATTCCCTCATCAATCCTATTGCACCAATCTATGTCAGAGTTGGTAAGAGACATGATTCTCTATGACCAACGTAAAGCAATCTTATGATCCCAAAAAGCAGCAGACTTAGGCAAATGGGAGATAAACCATTTGTATAGAAGAGGTACACAACATGTGATCTCCCCTCCGCTGTACAAATTCCCTAAGTGTACAGAATGATATGCGTCTGAGAGCAAGGTTGGCACAGGGTTTCCGATGAGAAAAACCTTAATGGAGTTGATATCAACGAAGTTATGGATGTTGGGAAACAAAAATAACCCGTAGGTGAGTAAAACAAATATGCTTTCAAAAGCAGTCACGTTCCCTATACTAGCGAAATACAGGGCCTTCTTTGTCAAGAACTGGGCCGGCAAACCTTGTATGCCACCCTTAGTGGTCATGTGAGTCCTGACCTCTGACTCGTCCAAATAAATTGCTCTTGCAATGGTCCGATCCTTTGGAATTTCTTCCAGTCCAGAAAAATGAGCTCGATCAGTGATGTGTAAATCAATCAGATGAGAATATTCCTCCAGCATTGGGCCGAGCTGATAATCTGGGAATGTGAAACAGTGATAGACCGGATCGTAAAACTGAACGAGTGCATCCATGATTCTTTCAATTACTTGTACCCTTAATAGAGATAGCAAACCTCCGTACTTGGCTCTGAAAGTCTCTTGGTTTGTGATCATTCTCGCCAAACCTCTCAAACCCTCTAGTTTTGGAACCTTGAAGGTGTACTTATGAGTTCTCCTTCTACCGAAATCCATGAGCGCAATCTTTTTCTCTGACATTTGCAATCATTGTCTTAGTTTAATTTGAAAAAGAGAGACTAGAAGAGAAGATTTCTTTTGTTTTATTGTTCTTCTTTTTTTTTTTTTAAAATGAATGCATGAATACAGCACACAAAAACATAGAAAGAACATGGGGTCAAAGGGTCGATGTCATGGAGTCAAGGCTCTACCCATCCCAAAGGCTTATACTAGTGATTTTTGTACCTGTCTCTCAACATCATCAACTCTTGTCGAGAAAAACACAGTGGGCTGGGAACCGTGCTAGGTGGTGTTTTTTCAAAGAGTCCACAGAAGAGAGTGGTATCGCGTGACAACCATTTCCGATAGCTTCCGCACCACTAAAGGGGTTTTTCCTAGGTGTATACTAAATCTTTCCACATGTGGCATCACACGCATTCCCATTAGCAGAAAAATAAACACATATATCAATTAGGAAAAGAAGTATATATATTCGTCCTATTGTCCTAGACTTTTAAGAGTTATGAATCCTATGTTCTTGACAGAAAATGGCTCCCCGACGGAGTCGCCATTCTGTGGTTCCTTCCCAACATTAAGGGTTTTTACCTAAGATCCTAGTGAAGTCAAAAAAGTCCTATCCCAATGAAATCCCAAAAAAAAATAAATAAAGAAAGAAAAGGCCCCACGGTGTGCGCCACTTTTCTATAGCGAGCGAAACTGGACGTGTTTCTTAAGCACTGCCGCTCTTTTGGGGGTACTACAGGTCGATTCATTTTTTATCCTATTGAGCTGACTAAGGAAGGGAAATATATGTCTCTAATTAACCCTGCTTGCATACCGAGTTTAAACAACGGTCCGTTAGGTTACGGATGCGATATGGAAGTGGGGCCTCTTTCTTCTTACTTTGAGTAAAAAACGGGACTGTTCATGGGTAGGGGTTTAGGAATGATACTTTTTAATTGATGTATGTGGGTATGGGATTGTGGGTTTTTGTTGAGTGTGATCGCTAAGATTTTTCTTTCAATCTTATGCCTACGTATTCCCGTTTACCGAAACAGGGAAATCAGAGCGATCGTAGTTCCTCCTGTTCTATGAGAGGAAATGGTGTTTTGGTGTCTTGTTCAAAGCCCAAGACATGAATCTAAAGGTGGTTTGTATCTTGTTCAAAGCCCAAGATGTGAAGCTAAAGGGTCTATTTGTATCTTGTTCGAAGCCCAAGATGTGAAGCTAAAAGTTTCGTCTTTAGAGAGAATTTGTCGTCTCTAAAGAGGGGTTTGTTTGTCACAACTGTTGGGTGACTGGTTACAAAGGAGGATTACTTTAGCGGGACATGTGAATCCGGTAATGCCATAATTTCCTTTATGGGGGGTTTTAACCTGAAGGAGAAGACTTTAACTCAGTGTAGAACAATACCATTTTTCCTTAGGAATTTCTCATGCTAAAAGAGGGACAGTGGCATGGATGTAGATGATCCAGAGGCTTGCCGCTTACAGTAATTAGATGAAGGGAAAGGAGTTGTTGATGTTTGTATACTGTGAACGATGCATAACTTTAATGCTAAAAGGTTGATTGGTTCAATCGAGGTTTCCTTATACAAAGCCTAAGAGGAGGCTATTGACCCAACAAGAGGGTGCTTTTGTGTCTCGTACGAAGCCCGAGATAGAGGCTAAAGGAGTTGACTCAACAAGAGAGTGTTTTTATATGTGTCTTGTACAAAGCCCAAGACGGAGGCTAAAAGGGTTTGACTCAGCAAGTGAGTATTTTATACTCAACAAGAGAGTGATTTGTATCTCGTACGAAGCCCGAGATGGAGGCTAAAGGTGATCGACTCAACAAGAGGGTCTTTTTATACTCAACAAGAGAGTGTTTTGTATCTCGTACAAAGCACGAGATAGAGGCTAAAGGGTGATTGACTCAACAAGAGAGTCTTTTATACTCAACAAGAGAGTGTTTTGTATCTCGTACAAAGCCCAAGATAGAGGCTAAAGGTTGGACTCAACAAGAGAGTCTGAAAAGGTTAACTCCGCTGGGGAGAATCATTGGACAAAGCCCAAGAGGAGGCTAGAGTTACTATTTCAGTTGAGTGACAGGTCCAATATGCTGATTTAAAGAGAAAATCAGTTCTTATATAAGTATTGTCTGCATTCAGGGATTTGATTCGAGGATCAGGGTTATTTCCTGTTCTTTAAGGAAATCGGAAATCCAAAGGGTATTGAGACTGTCTGAGTCTACGGGTTTCATCTCCTTGTTTTGAAAGGAACTTGAGAATGTCTTTGAGACTCAAGGGAATTAGACTGTCCAAGTCTAGAGTTTCATATTTTGTACTACGCTTGAGAAACAGCAGTAGCAAGATCTAGACTTTTTGAAAGACTATTCTATTAAGATGACTAATTTCTGTTCCTATACCTCTAGGAGGTCGTCGGGAAAATTTTTACGAAGCCCAAGAGGAGGCTGGAAACTTTTAAGAAGCCGAGGGATAATTTGTACGAAGCCCAAGAGGATGCTATCATTCCAGGAGGAAGAAATCATTTATACGAAGCCTAAGAGGAGGCGGGGATGCTTTTAAGAAGCCGACGGGTCCTTGTACAATGCCCAAGAGGAGGCGGGGATGCTTTTAAGAAGCCTGTGGGTCCCCAAACCCCGAGAAATTCAAGACAGGCTATTCACAGAGAATAGATCAAGCCAGGAAAGTTCGAGAATTTGGAAGAAACTCAAGAGATGCCATTCACGGAGAAAAGATCATCTCTGGGGAATAGAGTTTCTTTGACGATTTCTAAAGGTGACAGTCTGTGAAAGGGTTCACCGAGAATGCTGCCTTTCACGTCTCCATATTGTTTAACCCCAAGAGGAGGGAAGATTGTATCTAGTAATCCTATGGGGATATAGTTTTGTCTATCTAAGAGTAATCAACAGGGCTTAGTGCTAGACGTAGTTGCCGGGGAAACTCTAAATATCTATACTATTATTACAAAGTCGATATGAGTTTATGAAAGAAGACTTACAGTGAAACAGCCCCACAATACAGTTATATGTATATGAAAGCGGATACAGAAAGCATATAACCACTTACTCGGTTGTAGAGCATCCATGCTGTTTTGTTAGTTGTTTAACAAAGAAAGATTGAAAATGACAGTATATTCAAGATCAAAGGAGAAGGTGCTTTGAAATGAAAAATAGGGGCTTACAGCTCAAGGAGAGACCCAAGGTTTTTATCAGTGATCGCACTGTCGTTTTGTACTGAGGGACTTATACAAGTGACTGAGGCCCAAGAAGGTTTTCTGTACAAAGGGATGGGTCTTACACTCTCTCAAGAGACCCAAAAGGTTTAAAGAAAAAGAGCGGGGGCTTATAACACGAGGGTAGGCCCATATGATTTTTCGTTTGAAATGGCGATCGCGCCCAGATTTTTGAAAACGCAATGGGTCTTATACAAAGACTGAGGCCCAAAATGGTTTGATTTTCAAAGGGGGTTGGGTCTTACACTCTAATAAAGGCCCAAAAGTTTTGAATGGGTCTTATAGCTCGAGGAGAGGCCCAGATGGTTTATTTTTAAACGGGCGACGATCGCGCCGAACTTTTCTTTTAACGCATAGGGACTTATACAATATCTGAGGCCCAAAATTGTTTTGGTTAAAAGGGGATTGGGTCTTACACTCTATCAGAGGCCCATGAGTGTTTGAAAATGATTGATGAGGGTGAAAATCAAAGAAACCCTAATTTGTTATTCATTTAAAAGTAAATATTAAAAGAAAATCAAGGAAAAATACCAAATGAATTTGAATAAACCACTTGTGATTTTTGTTTAAGGTTTGAAAAATGAAGTTTTAATCACAAGAGATATTCAAACTCATTTGGTCTTGATTTTTCAAGATGAATGTTCATTTTAAAATGTTTAAAACAAATAAAAAATGAAGTTAATCACAAAAATACTAATTATATTAAATAAATAATATAAACTTAATTTTTTTTTGTGGAATAAAATATTTCAACATTTTTGTGATTTTTTACAAAAAGAACCAATAAAAAATAATTAAAATTGAAAGAGTTATTAATTTTCCAATTAATTTATAAAACATAAAATATTGGAAAAAATGGAAAAAAATATGAAAAAACACAAAATGGCATGGGTGGGGTTTGAACCCACGACCTCAAGGTCACAAGGCGCGCGCCTTACCACTGGGGTGGTGATACATCCATTGTTTGAAGTGAAATCACAAATATACAAGTCATGTCTTGGTTTTAGGCCTGGCCCAAGGCAAGGCAAGGCAAGTTTTGGCTCAGAAACGTGAAGGTCATAACTTTCTCAATTCTTAATGGTTTGACACAAAATTTATATGCATTTGGACCAAAATTTCACAAGGAATCCAATGGTGGTGGTAGTTTTTTCAGATCACACTCCCTCCTCAAAACCCGAGAGTGGTTTTGAAAAAGGCCTATAATTGCATTTTCTATGCTACCCTTTGATACAGGCATGAATTACATGATCAATTGGTTCAAACACAACATATTTAACATGTATGAGGTGTGCATGATCAGTGGACTTCAAAGCATTGCATATTTTGGAAAGTTCAAGTCATGAGGCTTACCCTTTTTTGAGCTTTTTGGAGTTTTTGTGCAATCTGTCAAGCCTCTTTTCCAGAAATGATTTGATGTTTTAGACACACTCAAATGATCTCTTAGAAGCTTTTAGGATGATTGGAATCAGCTGGTACCTGCAAAAACACAAACTGGCCCTTTCTTGCAAAAGGGGTTAAAAGTGACCAAAATAACAACTCTCTCAAATGGTGTTCCAGATGGGGGGAACCATTTGGGACAGTTCAAGGATGATATTTGGAGTGTGTTTGAGGTTTTATCTGGTTTGCAAAGTGACTGAATCAAGACATGGCTTGAAAAATGCACAAAGAGACTATTGTGAGGTTTTGAGAGGTGACTTTGTGATTTTGTGATTACAGGTCACTTGTGAGAGTTTGGATCACCTACATATGATATTTGGAGTGTGTGTGTGTGTATTGAGACTGTTTGATGGCTTTGGTGTACTCAAACTGAGCACAAATGAGCTCTATTTATAGTATAGCAAGTGTGTTTTGGGATCAATAGTGAATGACAACTGCAGTAGAGGTTTGGCCAATTATGGCAAATGAAAATCCAAGTCTCCTCTAGCCATTGACTAGAGGTTAAAGCACAGAGCTTTGGTTCCCTACTTATTGGAGGAATCTTGACTGAATTCAGTTGCAAATGTGTCAGTCCATGCCACCTCTAAGCATCTATTAAATGCTCCAATCCAAAATTGGAGTCTTGTCCCTCTTTTAGGCAATTCTAGGTTTGGCATGCTACTTCTTGTTCCAAGGACTTTGGAGGCTTGGCTCAGTGATTGTCCCCTTTAGATTTGATCCTCAGATGTGTCCAAGATGATTACAAGGCTTGAAATTGGCTGATTTTGGCAAATCGACCAAAAATACAAAATTCTGCCTTGCCTTGGCAGTTTTCAGCAAGGCATTTTGCCATTTTGGAAAGCCCTTATATGATACAACAACTGTTTGATCATATTTGGTTTTGATACTTTTTGGATACAAGTGAAAAATGTCCCTACATTTGGAAAAAAGTGAAGGCAGATTCTGACTTAGTGAAAATTTCACTGTGTTGGAAAAAAGTGACATTTTCACTTTTTGTGATTTTGATCAATCCATAACTCAAAATCCATGAAGAATTGGAATGAGGTCTAGTTGAAGTTTTTGTAGAGGGTAATGAGATCTACAAATCAAGCTTTGGATGGGGAAAAATGGCTTTGTGGTTTAGGAGTTATGATCCTCCAAACTTGGTACCCTTGCCACTTTGTTCATAACTTAGAAAATTTTCTAAGTTTTTTATGGTTACCCCTTTTACAAGTTATACCACTTTCTTTGATTTTTCTTGATGAATGATGATTCAAATCATACATTAACATCATTTTAGGGTTAAAAATCCATAATTGTGAAAAATCTCAAAAAGTCAAAGTTGACTTTTGTGCACAGTTGACTTTTTATCAGATGAATTCCAAACTGTGCAATCCTTTAGGAAATCATGTCCTTGACCTAAATAAAACTTGATGGACATGTTCCATGGGTGTTATAGGGTATATTAAATCATGTCTTAGGTCTTGGGAGCATGTCCTGGTCAAAAGTCAAAGTTATAGTTGACTTTTTTCGCGAAACCCTAATTGTGGCTCTGATGAATTTGAGACTTGTTGCTCAAGCTTCTTGGATCAATCCATTGTTACAAATGGATCAATGTGGTGCATTAGGGACCCTCAAATCCTCTCTTGAGGTCTTGGCTCATGGTTTTTCCCAAAAGTCAACTTAGGGGTGAATTAGGTCAAGAAACCCTAATTCCAATTTTTTAAAGTATGCATCCCTTGAGGTGAAATTGACTTGATGATTAGGTCTATGAGGTTCCATGGAGAATATTAGGTTATGCTTTTAAGCATTGGCTCATGCCTAGAGGAAAATTTCCATCTGGAGGCCGTGGTCGACCAAAACCCTAATTTGGTGACACTGGCGATCTCGAGGCTTGATCCACCTAGAAGGGAGCAACCTTGTGCTTAATCCTTGAATTGGGAGTCCTTTTGATCCATTGTGGATGTTTGAGAGGTTTAGACAAGTTGAAGATCATGTCATTCCTTAATTGATCCTTTGTCTAAGAGCTCAGAGAGGGCTTGAAACCCTAATTTTGACTGTAGTAAGTGTTCACCCATCTTTGGGGAGACTAATGAGGCATAATGATACACCCATATTGTGATGATGATTTGCACACTGGTGGGAAATCTTAGTGGTCAAAATTTGGGGTATGACAAAGATGATGAAGGAGTTGTATGCTGAGTTCAAGATCGAACACCATAACTCACCTCCCTACCGACCTAAGATGAACGGGGCGATAGAAGCAGCTAACAAGAACATCAAGAAGATTGTTCAAAAGATGGTTGTAACCTACAAAGACTGGCATGAAATGCTTCCTTTTGCTCTTAACGGTTATCGTACATCTGTTCGTACTTCAACAAGGACAACCCCTTTCTCTCTAGTATATGGCATGGAAGCAGTCCTCCCTATAGAAGTAGAGATACCATCGATCAGGGTATTGATGGAAACTAAGCTAACAAAAGCTGAATGGTGTCAAAGTCGACACGAAAAACTAAACATAATCGAAGAAAAGCGAATAACGGCACTATGCCATGATCAGTTGTATCAGTAAAGGATGAAGAAAACGTTTGATAAAAAGGTCCGACCTTGCGTCTTCAGAAAAGGAGACCTTATGCTCAAGAAGATACAATCATTCCTCACTAATTCCCGGGGCAAATGGACTCCGAATTATGACGGCCCCTATGTGGTCAAGAAATCCTTCTCAGGCGGTGCCTTGAGACTCGCAACCATGGATGGAGAGGAATTCACCTACCCCACAAATGTTGACGTAGTCAAGAAATACTTCGCCTAAATAAATAAATAAAAACGTCTCGATGGATTGAAAACCTGAAAAGGCGGTCCAGGAAAAAATTAGAGACATAAGCAAAAATTATCCCGGTGGATTGGAAATCTCAAAAGACAATCCAGGAAAAAGTTAAGGATTCATGGCAAGTAACTACGTTCGACAAGGTTAAATCCCCAGCGGTAACACCATTCGACGAAAAACTTCAAGTCAAGGTCATCTTCAACAGAAGCTCAGGATGTCCAGAATTCAAAGTTGGTAAAAGGATATCGGTCGTTATATTTCAATGTAGCCCTTTCTCCTAAAATTACCATTTTCTAAACTTTGTAAATACTCTATGGGATCACGTGCTTGGCTGATTTCCATTCTATCAATAAAATTTGAGCCCTAATGCTTTTGTTTGCAATTCTCATTTGTTTTAGCTTTACAGAATGACATTTTAACATGATCAACGATTCTTGAAATAAAACAAAAATAAATTTACTTGTTAAAATTTTATTTTCTACTTTTAAAATAAAGATGGCAATTCTTTTGACTGTTGAACTTCGAAAGAACATCGATTGCTTCTCCGAAGGTGGTTGAACCTCAAAGTGCAGAATTAAAATACTCCTTCTATACTAGTGCACCTAAATGAAGGATCAACTGTGTCAGATGCAAATGTCCCATCTGATATCCCCGGAAGAGTTCATATCTCTTAAGACCGATTGAACAATTCTTCCTCCCCACAGAGACCGTCTTTATTAAGCAAGACATGATTGCTATTTTGAACCAGTGATACTTTTCATCCCCCACCATGGCCGAGTATCCAGTCGTGTTCATCTATTAGTCTATATGTCGCGTCAGTTTTGTCAGCATAAATCACTACTACAAAACGCGCATACAACAACGCCAGGCTTACAACGGCTTGCCTATACACCGTTGTAATAGATGCGCGCATTTTTTTAATCGCATTAAAAGGCTTTTAATGACGGTTAATATTCCAACCGTGGTGAAATGTGAGGCATTTCACCATGGGTATTTAAAAAACCGTCATTATAGGTAGCGCCTGGTCATGGATTCAATTCCCAACACCAACATTTATGGTATTTTTACATATTTTTTCAAAATGCCCACAACCTTTCACCATGGGTATTTGCAAAACCGTCATTATAGCCTATAGTTTAGTTTTAGGTCTTGCTCTTCAAAAAATCGGTTTTAGGGAAAATCGTCTCCTTTTTTAGATCTTTTTCGTGCATCTGAAGCAGAAAAAGCATGCGGTCATTAGTTCCTTACTTTGGAAGAGTTACGGGACTTCACCCTCAAAACCCCAAATTCATCTTTTTTCTATTTTTAATGAATTTTTTTACTTTTTTCACAGTCTCAAAAAATTCCAAAAAAAACTCTCAAAATTCTTATTTTACCTAATTAGATTAAATTTTGTCTTTTTAGATTTTTCTGAATTTATTTTAATCATGTTACTTCTTTCTTATTTTTTTAAAATGCTGACAGACCTTTAACCACGGGTATTTAAACCAACTGTCATTATAGGTAGCGTTTTTTACTTATTTTTTCAAAATGCTTACAGACCTTTCACCACGGGTAATTTAAACCAACCGCCATTATAGGTAGCGTCTTGTCATGGGTTCAAGTCCCAGCACCAGCATTTTTGGTTTTTTTACTTATTTTTTCAATTCTCATTACCAACATTATAGGTGGCGCGCATATTGTGTTTATCCACTATCCTTAAACAAATCTTGGCCGTCCATTTAGTGATTATCAACGGCCAAGACACTACTATTAATGATCCGTGTGAAACCTAAAACTTAGACATCTTCTACCTCCAAACATAATCTTTCATCTACGATACTCTATTTCTCCACTAAACCAAATTTCAGAACTCGAGTTAGCAATGTTAGTTGTTGGTGTTCTTTTTTAATTATTGTTGTTCTTTGTTGTTCTTTTTTATTATTGTTGTTCTTGTTGTTCTTTTTTATTAATGTTGTTCTTGTTGTTATTATTGTTATTATTGTTGTTGTTGTTGTTGTTGTTCTTGTCCTTGTTCTTGTTCTTGTTCTTGTTCTTGTTCTTGTTCTTGTTCTTGTTCTTGTTCTTGTTCTTGTTCTTGTTCTTGTTCTTGTTCTTGTTCTTGTTCTTGTTCTTGTTCTTGTTCTTGTTCTTGTTCTTGTTCTTGTTCTTGTTCTTGTTCTTGTTCTTTTTTTTGTTCATGTTCTTTTTTTTGTTCTTCTTCTTTTTGGTATTGTTGTTATTGTTGTTGTTGTTGTTGTTGTTATTGATGTTGTTGTTATTGATATTTTTGTTGTTGTTGTTGTTATTGTTGTTGTTATTCTTATTGTTGTTCTTGATGTTCTTGTTGTTCTTGTTGTTGTTCTTGTTCTAATGCTGCAATTTTATTTTATTTTATTAAAAGACATACAACAACGGTTATTTAAAATAACCGTCATAATAGGTAGTGCATTTTCCAATTTACAACAACGGTTCCAGGACCGTCATTGTACGTACTGCATATACAACAACACTCTACATAACAACGCCTTCGCCTGCGTCATTATATATCATTTCCAACCGTTGTTAAATGGGTTTTTCGTAGTAGTGAATATACATACATCATGCATTATTGATTCATATTCATATTCATATTGCATTACTATCACTCTGGTCTGTTTTATCCCTAAGTGGTAAAGTCCTCTTATCAATCGAGTTATCAGTTCTTTCCTCGTCAGGAATGTTTTGTCTGAACAATCTCTCCCCCAGTTTATTTATAGATTGGAGCCGGTTCTCGACCACTTTGGTAACTTGAACCTCTGAAAGGCAAGAAGACATTCGACCGACACCTGGAACATCACTCTTCACTATTGAAGATGATGTCTTTGCGTTCCCGGATTAAGGAAAATCCCCAGAGAAGCCTCTCAACCAAAGACTCTCAGCAACACATTGGTTTTTCTCCCAAGAAAGTCAATGTTAATGAAGTCATCAGCACCTCAAAATTGGATTACATCACATGGCATTTCTCCAAAAAGATCTCGAAGGAAAGTATGATGTAATATCTCCCAAGCAGAAAAGCAGTCTATCAAGAGACTCATTTTCCCCAGTAGAGTCAACAAGTGGCATGTCCAACAGATAAGTTTGCACACTTCTACAACTTAGACGAATGGGTACCCCCAGCAAGTCTGACCTCAACTTTTTTCTATCAAAAGGCGTCTTCCCAGGAAAACCGGCGAGAAGTTTGATGAAGACCGCTACACATAGCATCCCTTGTCAAGGAAGGAACTTGGCAAGAAGAAACTGAGACTAGTTCCATGGCTGAAGACCAGGATCGAAGGGAAGTTTATTTCAGAAACTGAGACCAGTTCCATGGCTAAAAACCAGGATCGAGGGGAAGTTTATATCAGAAATTGAGACTAGTTCCTTGGTTGAAGACCAGGATCAAGGGGAAGTTTTACCCTTTTCTAAGTATCATTGCTTAGCAAAAGAAGATGGACGAGCAAACTGCCATTCATAACCACCGTCAAAATTTTGGGTATTCCGATATTTAATCGTCTTGCACCCTGAATATCTGAATATCTTGGCCATTCACACCTTCGGGTCCAAGAAGATTAAATAGGGGCATCTGTCATACCCCAAATTTTGACCACCAATATTTCGCATCATTGTGAGGATAATAACCACAATATGGATGTACCATCATGCCTCATCAATCTCCCAAAGATAATTGAGCATCCACCATAATCAAGAATCAAAGTTTTTGAGCCCTCTCAAAACACTTAGATAAAGGATCAATTAAGAAATGGCATGATCTTCAACTTGTCTAACCTCTTAAAACATCCACAAAGGATCAAGAGGACCCTCACATCAAAAATCAAGCACACAGTTGTGACATTCCAACTGTTTTGAGCCTCGAAACACCCGATATCGCTACATTAGGGTTTTGGACGACTAGGTCCTCCAGAGTGAGATTTTCACAAAAGGATGAGCCAAGACTTCAGCATGTGACTCAATATGCTCAAAATAACCCTAGGGGTCCATTTGCAAAGCTAAATTACCCTAAGAGGATGCATTCCCTAAAAGTCGGGAATTAGGGTTTTTACGCGCCGAACCGCTCCTGAGCCAAAAGTCAAAACATGACTTTTTTGGCAAAAATGATCCTTATGACTCATATTTTCATAAAATATGACTTATAATGTCATTTGAACAACAATTGATCATGAAACTAAGATAACTTGTAAAAGGGGTAATCTTGAAAATTTGAAAATTTTTCTAAGTTACTAAATTTGAATGATTTTGGTACCAACTTCCAAGGATCATAACTTGTGATCCACACAGCCATTTTGAGTGATACAAAGCCAGATTGGTAGGTCTTCCTACACTCTACAAAAGCTTCAACTACATCAAACTCCAATTCTTCATGGATTTTTAGTTATGGAGTGATCAAAATGACAAAAAGGAAGAAAATGACACTTTTTCAACACTTAGTGAAAATCTGCCTAAGTTACCAGCCTTGAACATTAAAGTTCATTAGTTTTTTCAGTTGGATTCAAATAGTTTCAAGACCAACTATGATCACACATGGATTGTACCATATGAGCGCTTTCTAAAAAGCACAAGAGCTTTCCATAATTCCATTTGGGCAAGGAGATATGATCCCCTCAAAACCACAGTTTCAAAATGTCTTGTGCAAGACAGAATTTGGTATTTTTGCTCGAATTAGCAAAATTGGACAAATTCAAGCATGGTTATCCATCTGCACACCTCAAAGGGGAACAACCAAGGGACAAACACTGATCCACCAGCCTCACAAGTCCATGGATCTATGTTTTAGCATGACACTCCTAAAATTCAAGATGCTTCAAATGGTCAATTTTGTTTCCTAGCATTTAACTGATGCATAGAGGTGGCATTCATTAAGACAATGTTATCCAAGTTCAGTTAAGCCTTATCTCTGCCACAGAAGACTCATAGCCTGTGCTCTATGTCATACCCCAAATTTTGACCACTAAGATTTTTCATCATTGTGTAAATCATCATCACAATATGGGTGAATCCTCATACCTCATCAGTCTCCCCAAGGATGGGTGAGCATTCACTACTATAAAAAATTAGGGTTTCAAGCCCTCTCAGAGATTTAGACAAAGGATCAATCAAGAATTGACATGATCTTCAACTTGTCTAACCTCTCAAATATCCCCAATGGATCAAGAGGACTCCCACTTCAAGGATTAAGCACAAGGCTGCTCCCTTCTAGGTGGATCAAGCCTCAAGATCGCCAGTATCACCAAATTAGGGTTTTGGTCGACCAAGGCCTCCAGATGGAAATTTTCCTCTGGGCATGAGCCAATGCTTCAAAGCATAACCTAAAATGCTCAATGGAACCTCATGGACCCAATCATCAAGTCAATTTGGCATTTGGGAATACATTCATCAAAAATCGGGAATTAGGGTTTCTTGACCTAATTTACCCCTAAGTTGACTTTTGGGACAAATCATGAGCCAAGACCTCAAGGGAAGATTTGAGGGTCTCCAATATACCACATTGATCCATTTGCAACAATGGATTGATCCAGGAAGCTTGATCAATAATTTTCAATTTCATCTGAACCACAGTTAGGGTTTCGCGGGAAAAGTTAGCTGTAGCTTTGACTTTTGACTAGGACATGCTCCCAAACCCTAGGACATGATCCAATACGCTCTATAACACCTATGAAATAATCCATCAAGTTTTATTTAGGTGAAGGACTTGATTTCACAGAGGATCGCACAGTTTGGAATTCATCTGACAAAAAGTCAACTGTGCACAAAAGTCAACTTTGACTTTTTGAGATTTTTCACAATTATGGTTATTTGACCCTAAAATGATGTTAATGTGTGATTGGAAACATCATTCATCAAGAAAAATCAAGAAAAGTTGGATAACTTGTAAAAGGGGTAACCATAAAAAACTTAGAAATTTTCTAAGTTATGGAATAAAGTGGCAAGGGTACCAACTTTGGAGGATCATAACTCCTAAACCACAAGGCCATTTTTCCCCATCCAAAGATGGATTTGTAGCTCTCATTACCCTCTACAAAAGCTTCAACTACACCTCATTCTAATTCATCATGGATTTTGAGTTATAGAATGATCAAAATCACAAAAAGTGAAAATGTCACTTTTTTCCAACGCTTAGTGAAATTTTCACTAAGTCAGAATCTGCCTTCACTTTTTTCCAAATGTAGGGGGACTTTTCACTTGGATCCAAAAAGTATCAAAACCAACTATGATCAAACAGTTGTTGTATCATATAAGGGCTTCCCAAAATGGCCAAGAACTCCATCAAAATCCACTTGAGCCATGAGATATGACAATGGCAATATGCCTTGCTGAAATTTGTCAAGGCAAGGCAGATTTGTGCATTTTGCTCGATTTGCCCAAATTTTGCAAAGAGCAAGCAACTCTATACATCTGAACACCTCAAGGGGGGCCCAAGGAGGAACCAACTCTGATCCCAAGCCTCCCAAGTCTTTGGAACCAAAAATAGCATGCTAAACCTAGAAATGCCTAAAAGAGGGACAAGACTCCAATTTTGGATTGGAGCATTTAATGGATCCACCAAGGTGGCATGGACTGAGCCATTCCCAACTGAATTCAGTCAAGACTTATGTAAGACCAAGGGAACCAGCAACCTGTGCCCTAACCTCTAGTCAATGGCTAGAGGAGACTTGGATTCTCATTGCTCAACATTGGTCAAACCTATGCAGCAGATGCTATTCACTATTCCTTGCAAAACAAACTTACTCTACTATAAATAGAGCTTATTTGTGATCAGTTTGAGTACACCAAAGCCATCAAACAGATGCTTTCCTCAAAATCTCTTCTTTCACTCCAAATTTGCCTTCCAAAGCAAGTTACTATCAGGTTTTGAGTTTGAGAGTAATTCCAATCAAACCAATCACGCACACACCTCACATACATCATATAGAAGTGATCCAAACACTCACATAACATCTGGAACACCAAAATCACAAAATCACCAGCCAATTGCTCAAGCCTTTGACAGATTTGCAGTTGGGGTACCATCTCAAGTTCCAGATCATTTTCATTCACTCCAAGCATCCAGACACACTCCATGGCACCTAGGGAAGCTATCCAGATCATTGGAACCTAGCTGTAACACCTCTAACCCAAAACACGATCACCAGCTGCAAAAGGTGAGCTTGAGCTCTTCTAACTCTATGATCCATGCATTTTTTGCTGCACAATAATTTGGCCATAAGTTCATAATCATGCATAGAGTGTTTTCCCTAAATCAATTGCATTGTTTGAATCATGTGTGGAATTTCTGAACCTTCATGCAGAATTTAGGGTTCTTGAGGTTTCTCTTTGATTTCTTATTCCATGCTTAAAATAAATGAAATTAAAGACCATAGACATGATCGTGAGGTTGAAACGAGAAGATTGATATGTAGATTGCATGATATAACCAAGTATTTAGTGAGATTGAATAGAAAACGCAAATCTGCAGAAACAGAGGAAGGGCGCGTGTTCTTGCCATGTTCTTGGCGCCCTTTTTCAAATATTTGAATATTTGAATTTTGTGATTTTATTTAATTGATTCAAAAATTAATTTCTCTCTGAGTTTTAAAGATTTTGAGTTGATTCTTTTTTTTAATAATTCACAAAAATGTTAAAATATTTTATTTTACCAAAAAATCCCAAAAAATATTATTTATTTCATATAATTGATATTTTTGCAAAGAATTAATATTTTAATTATTTTTGACATTTAAAATATTTTTTCCTTCTTGATTTTTGCAAATTTTAATGATTTCTAATCATTTTGTAGGTCAAAACTTGATTTTTGAAACATTAATCCAAGATCACAATATGTTTTCCACATGTTAAACAATTTTGATCATTTTAATTGAATTTTTTATTCAATTAAAATACATTTGGAAAACAAATTAGGGTTTTGATTAATTCAACCCTCATCAAACCTTTTAAATAAACTTTTGGGCCTCTAATAGAGTGTAAGACCCAATCCCCCTTTGTACCTAAAACTTTTTGGGCCTCAGTCATTGTATAAGTCCTGCTACAGTTTTCAAAATAATGGTGTGATCGTTGTTTTTAACCCTGGGCCTCTCCTTCAATTGTAAGCCCCAAATCTTGTACAAAAATAACTCTTTGGGCCTCTAATAGAGTGTAAGACCCAATCCCCTTTTAACCAAAACCTTTTTGGGCCTCAAATATTGTATAAGTCCCTCTGTGTTAAAAGAAAATCTCGATGCGATCGCCAGTTCAAAAATCAAACCCTCGGCCTCTCCTTGAGCTGTAAGCCCCACCACTTGTATAAAAATAAACTTTTGGGTCTCTTGAGAGAGTGTAAGACCCATCCCTTTGTACAGAAAACCTTTTTGGGCCTCAGTCACTTGTATAAGTCCCTGTACAAATTCAAAACAACTGTGCAATCACTGATAAAACCTTGGGCCTCTCCTTGAGCTGTAAGCCCCAACAAATCTTTTCAAAGCACTTTCTCCTTTGATTTTGATTATAATATTGTTATCAAAGCTTTCTTTATTGAACAACTAACCAAACAGCATGGAAGCTCTACAACCGAGTAAGTGTTTACCCGCTTTCTTTATCCGCTTTCATATATATATATATATAACTGTATTGTGGGGCTGCTCACTGTAAGTCTTCTTTCACATACTTTATATACCGTGTAATACTAGTATAGCTATTTAGAGTCTTTCTCAGCAACTACGTCTAGCACTAGGTAAAGCCCCGTTGATCACTCTTAAAAATAGACAAGACTAGATCCCCTATAGGAGCATCAGATACAGTCTTCTCTTCGACTGTCCTCTATAGAAATTGTCAAAGAAACTCTAACTCCCTAGAGATGATCTTTTCTCCGTGAATGGCATCTCTTGAGTTTCTTCCAAATTCTCGGACTTTCCTAGCTTTATCTAGTCTCTGTGAATAGCCTGTCTTGAACTTCTCGGGGTTTGGGGACCCACATGCTTCTTAAAAGTACCCCCGCCTCCTCTTGGGCGTTGTACAAGGACCCGTCGGCTTCTTATAAGTTTTCACAGCCTCCTCTTAGGCTTTGTATAATGATTCTTCCTCAGCGAAGATAGCCTCATCTTGGGCTTCGTACAAATTGTCCCTTCGGCTTTTTAAAAGTTTTTCTGCCTTGTCTTGGGCTTTGTACAAATTGTCCCGACGGCCTCTTAAAGGTATAGGAACAGAAATTAGTCATCTTAATAGAACAGTCTTTTAAAAGAGTCTAGACCTTCATCCCTTAACCTGCCTCGCCACAGTATACAAACATCAACAACTCCTCTTTAGAGATGACAAATTCTCTCTAAAAAAGAACTCTTTAGCTTCACATCTTAGGCTTTGACCAAGATACATATACTCCCTTTAGCTTCACGTCTTGGGCTTTGAACAAGACACCAAAACAACCTTTTTCCTCCCATAGAATAGGAGGAACTACGATCGCTCTGATTTCCCTATTTCGTTAAATGGGAATACGTAGGCATAAGATTGAAAAATCTTAGCGAGCATACTAATCAAAAACCCAAAACCCAATACCCCCATATATTAACCCAAAAGCACCAAATCCTAACATCCTACCAAAAACCTCACAAATGATCCAGACATTCGAATCTTAAACAAAATAAACCAAAGAAGGACCCACATCTTAATCGCATATGTAACCCAACAGTCATCTGTTTAAACTCAGTATGCAAGCAGGGTTAATTGGAGACATCTATTTCCCTTCCTTATTCAGCTTCAATACGATAAAAAATGAATCGACCTGTAGTATCCCAGAGCGGCAGTGCTTTAAAACCACGTCCAAAAATTGCTCGCTACAGAAAAATGGCGCCCACCGTGGGGTCTTCTTCTCTTTCTTACAATCTTCGGTGGAAACCTTTAAATTCAACAAGTATCACAGAAATGGCGACTCTGCTGGGAAGTCATTGTCTGTTAGAATCATAAGACTAGAGGTCTAGGATGATTAAGACAAATATATATACTGTTTTTCCTAAATGATATCTGTGTTTATTTTTCTGCTAATGGGAATGCGTGTGATGCCGCATGTGGAAAGATTGAGTATACACCTAAGATAGGTGATAGCAATGTGGGTAATCTTACTGGGAGTGAATTCCAGTTAAGAGCCCCCGATCGACCATCAAACTCAGTAGAGACTCCCTTTGCAGATACATTGCCTATACGACTTCGGTTGTTGAAAGTAGTGTGGTCGACTGGGTTATCTGAGAAGCTGAGGTTTTTAGCAGACTTAAGCCATTTTGTAGTGCGGAAGCTATCAGAAATAGTTGTCACGCGATACTACCCTCATCTGAGATCACTCATAAGTACACCTTCAAGGTTCCAAAGTTAGAGGATTTGAGAGGTTTGGCGAGAATGATCACCAACCCTGAGGCTTTCAGAGCTAAATATGGAGGACTACTGTCTCTATTAAGAGTCCATGTAATCGAAGGAATCCTGTCCACGCTAATCCAGTTTTACGATCTGGTTTATCACTGTTTCACATTCCCAGATTATCAGCTAGCACCAACGCTGGAGGAGTACTCTCACCTGACTGACCTGCATATCATTGATCAAGCTCCCTTTTCTGGACTGGAAGAAATTCCAAAGGATCAAACCATTGCAAGGGAAATTTATTTGGATGAGTCAGAAGTCAGGACTCACATGACCACTAAGGGTGGCATCCATGGTTTGCCAGTCCAATTCTTGACAAATAAAGCTCTATACTTTGCTAGTATAGGGAACGTGGCCGCTTTCGAGAGCATCTTTGTTTTGCTCACCTACGGGTTATTTTTGTTTCCCAACATCGATAACTTTGTAGATATCAACGCCATTAAGATTTTCCTGATTGGAAACCCTGTACAACCTTACTCGCAGATGCGTATCATTCGGTACACTTGAGGAATTTATGCAGCGGAGGAATGATCACGTGCTGTGTACCCCTACTTTACAAATGGTTCACTTCCCATTTGCCCAAGTCTGCTGCATTTTGGGATCAAAAGAATACTTTACGTTGGTCGCAGAGAATCATGTTTCTTACCAACTCTGACATCGATTGGTACAATCGAATCTACGACGGGATCAGAATCATTGACCGTTGTGGAAATTTCCCAAATGTACCCCTTATAGGAACTAAGGGAAGAATCAACTATCATCCAATTCTCGTTCGTCGTTAATTTGGATACCCAATGAGGCAAGTCCCGCGCTATAGCACCCCAAAATTTGCCCTACCATTTTCTGGCTTATGTTTCTTTCTCATTTGAATTTTCATTAGGTCATAACTCGTAATCATATCATTGCATTGGTCTTCTAAGACATGGGATCAAAGGATTTTCTTGTTGGCCCTATTCAGGGTGTACGTTCATGGACAGTTAGGGTTCTTGTTCAAGGTTGAGCTTGTGGACTGTTTATTGGTTGAGATTATCAGTGGATCATGTGAGTGGCCAGATTATTCAGTGGTAGCTGTGACCATTTTATCAGAGGCTTGTGAAAAGTTTCTGATTGGTTTTTAATTCATTTGGTTATCCATTTTCTATCCATGATCTATATCCACTTCCATTTTTGTTATCCACTTTTTAATAACCCATTCCAAATCCAATTTTAAAAAATTCATTCTTTCTTAATTCACCTTTTCTATTCACTATATTAATAACCATTAAACCATTAAATCATTTCATTATCCACTTTTTCTATCTAAAACCATTTTTCTTAATAGTATCTATTTCTAAACCCTTTTTATCTTATCCACATTTTATCCAATTTCCAATTTATCCATATCCATTTCTTAATCACCCTTTTTATCCAAAAACATTCATGGTCCAGAATTCCAAAGTCTACATTTTAAGCCCATGGTTTATAAAAAGTTTCCAAAAAAATAATAATAATAAAGCCAATTTTTATGAGACAGTGCTACTAATTCTCAACTTGCTAAGCTTCAATTGATACCATGTACTACACGTCATAATTAAAACCAACTCGCACAAGATGAAAAGTTCAAAACGCATTGCACATCACATGATCAAAATTGTAGCAAGTGAATCACGAATAAAAGTACCACAAGCTACTACTCCATGAATCCAACGAGCCACAAACAATGGTATTCTTCACACAAATTACACAAGCCATGAAGGAAGATTGCAAAAGTAGCAGGTGCAAAATCATGCAAAGTTATGTACACACAACTATCACAGCAATAAGATATAACAGAAAATTATAAAAACAAATTCAGTTACAAACTTGCTCCAACAAACTCTAACAGAATTCCACAGCAAAAAACCAATTTTACCCTCCTTGAACCCTCTATAAAACCTCAGCTGCAGTAGAATGAGGGGGAGAGAGCTTTATTTCCATACTCATCTTCAAAACTCTCTTTCTCTCAGATTCTTCCTCCACACTTCAAGGTCATTCTCTCTCTCAGATTCAATCTCCATCACTTCACAAATTTTCTGCAACTCATCGTCTTCAATGTAGAGCTCTGCTTGAATTCATCTTCATCAACAATGCTTCACAACCTGCAACCAAATTCAAAATTTCATCAAGAACTCAACATCAATTCAGAGATTCATAACCTGCAATAAATTCACCAGAATCCATAGCAGAAGAAGATTTGTCACAACTCCGCAACAACTTCAATTCAACAACAGATCCACAACTCTTTCGTAATTTCGACACAACGTAAATTCAACGCACAATAGAATCAAGTAGAAGAAGAAGAAGATACTAGGATCATAAGAAGATTCGAAGAAGAGGAAGAGCGAAGAAATTACGCATACCTGATACCTGAAGATTCGGTTCGCACCAGTTCGTTTGCAATTGAAGAGTCACCGGAACTGCTCCGGTAGGTAAGTCAATCTCGATCCGAAATTTGATTCTGTGATGATGCAGTTCTTCAATCCGTATTCGTGTTGATTCGCGCCGTGAGAGAGAGATTGAGGTTGTTGCACGTATCGCATCGTGAGAAAGTGAGAGCGCAGTTCATCGAAGTTGTTATGAGGTCCGCGTCGTGTTTGGATCGTTGACGCTGATGAGTAGATGAGCGAGTTGTTTGTTTGAAGGAGAGATGAAGGCGTAGCTGTGGTTCATTATCCACAGTCGCCGGCGTGAGGCCACGGCGCGACGGAGATCGTTATTTCCGTCAAGGCCTTTTTTGCGAAGGTGGTGATGATGTTGAAAGATGATGAGACCAAGGAAGGATCCGGCGCGGTGTTGTTGTTTACCGTGAATTTCGGGTGAGAGCATGGTTGATGAGAAGCGAGAACGACGAGACGAGAAAGTTGAGGAAATGTTGAGAAGATGATTAAGGATGATGCTCTGGCGAGGAGAAAGATTTGAGTTGAGGCCGAACGGAGAGAAGAGAGGGTTCCATGAAGAACTTACGAAGGAGAAGGAGTTGATGGAGATGGTGGTGAACACGGCGGCTAAGGGAGTTAAAGAAGAAGATGCGAGGAGCAGGGGAAGCGGCTGTGTGTGTTTGTTTTATGACAATATTACCCTCTTTTAGGTTAGTTTTTGCTAATATGCTTCAATCGGACCGGGCCTAAGCCCATGTTGTTTTTCTTATTCACACCCTTTGTTTACTCGCTTCCCCTCCTTTTCTGACTTCAGTTTATTTTAGTCCTTGGGCCTGCTGTTCAGAAGCCCACATGAGTTGTTTTTCGCACCTTTTATGATTCCATCTGCACCCCCTTTCCTGGCTGCATAATGAAGACTTTGGGCCTAGCTTGAAAGCCCAGCGCCTGGGCTGCTTTCCACCACCCTGAGCGTATTGCTGCAACCCCCATGGGTTTATTGTTTTATTACTAGTTTTTATTAATTGTTTTAATTAATTGATTAGGTTAATTAGGATAGTTAATATTTTAGTCACTTAGATTTTAATTAGAATTCAAAACTTTAATTTTAGAATTAAGTTTTCTAATCTTAGAATTAATCCTTTAGGATTAGCTTTCTTTTGATTTAGTTTTGGAATTAGAAATTAATTGGAATTAATTTTAGGATTAATCTTAGTGTTGGTTTTAGTCTTAGATTAACCTTTTTGCTAATTTTTAATCTTGATGTTAATTAGCATTTTAATTTTTGTGGATATTCCTTATTAATTGTTAATCTTGATTTTGATGCTTATTCTGATAAATTCCTGATTAAATGCTTACTTGCCTCTTGCTTGATTTCTCTTTGTGATTGAGTTGTCTGATGTTTACTTGTTGATTACTCTGTATTCGCATGCTCCCTTAAGGCTCCTAGTCCGACTTAATTTCTGATTAAGCTCGGAGTAGGATAGACATTAGGCTCTCAATCCAAGCATGACAACATTAGGTTAGTTCCCTTCTAATCCTGACCTTAGGGCCACTTTTGCATGATAACATTAGGAACAAATTAGATTCCCTTTAGTGTTTTCTTAACCTTTGAGTTTTCTTCTTCTCATCTCAAAACAAAAAGCAAAAAACACCTAATAAAGGCATAACATATATTGTATTTGAGCCTTTCATGTGATAATAAGATAGTTAGGGGTCGTCTCTCACTCTCTTAGAATGTTTAGCATACGTCCCGTCTTGGGTCGATATGCGAGGCATTCGATCCTACGTGAAAGACTTAAATACAATATGCATTATACATACCAATAATCAAAATAATTCTTTCTAAAATACAAAAACAAACAAATTCTCTTCTCATCTCCTTCATTCTATTCCTTAAGGACTCGTCATGTCCGTTACACCGCAAACAGGTAATGCCTAAGTCTCCATACAGCGAGCTACAATGCCTAACTGCTGGAATGCGCACTCTGACGTTTCCATTAAAAAACACAAACAAAGCAACCCTTGTTGAGCCGAACTACGTTTGCTCTGATTCTTCTTTCTCGTCTGATTGAAGATACGTAGGCACGAGATGCGATATCTCGACGAGCAAGCTTTCCCCGTAGTCCGTCGAACTACGTTGACTCTGACTTTCCCATTGCACTGAGGGAATACATAGGCCTAGGACAACGATAATGTCCTATCGAGTCATTTCTTTCGCCTCTCCCTTTTCTTTTCTGCCTTTCATTTCCAGTTCTCCATTTAGCAGTTGATTTCCATTTTCCTACACCCTTTGATTGAGACAACAAGCGTGGATCTCATTGAGTACGATGGACGCGTGAGGGTGCTAATACCTTCCCTTCGCGTAACCGACTCCCTTACCCGTCTCTCTTGGTCGCAAGACCATGCTCTTCCTTTCCCCCAGGTTTATGCAGTGTTTCCTTTCCCTCTCTTGGGATAAATACACATTGCTGGCGACTCTGTTTCCGCGCCACTTTCGCGTTTGTACTTGGATGAAAATCCCAGGAGCGACACGCGCAATGCTCATCTAGAAGGTCTTTTCTTCAAGGAAGGAGAAAATGACAGGGCACTAATGACAGAAATAGTGCACGCCTGGAAACACGTTCATAGGAAGGGACGAGAGTCTCTAGGAAAACCAGATTGTGTCTCGGTGGAGTCTTATCTCCACTGGGTATAAACTAGAGCTCTCAAGCTAAGGATGCCTTACCCTCATCAGGAAGTTCTTCCATTAAGGGACTCTGCCCTTTATTTTATGTCTGAGATGGAAAAGCTTCAGGTTACTCTCAGTAAAGTTCAGCAGGAGAAGAGGTCTTGGAGGAACAAGTATCGTATTCTCAATGTGGAGTGTAAGAAGATACAACAACTATTGAAAGATAAAGATGCTCTGATTGAGATTTTAGAGCAACATGTTGTAGAAAATCAGGATGACCAAAGGAATTTGCTCGCTCCTTTCACTTGGCAAAGGAATGACAACCCGACAACGGCCCAAGAGCCCCGGTCAAAGAAAAGGAAAGTACCAGAACCAGTACCTGAGCTCTCCTTAGAGAGGACTCAAGATCCATTAGTTTAGATTTCCTTTTTCAGCACTTTGTAATCTACTGTATTTTCGTTTCCGCACTGTTTGATATTTGCAATCTAATTGTGGAAGTTTACTTTGAATAAACAAAAACATATAATTAATATAATCATTCCATATCATTCATCATTCTCGCGTAACGCATTCTTCTTACCTATGAATCTTAAGTTTGTGTCTCGATTCTAGAGTCAAACTGTCTCATTCGTACAATACTCGAGCCAATCGTCAGAAAAAAATGGATGATCTCGAGGAAGAGAACAGAGAGTTGAGGGAAGAGATCGACACTCTGAAAGAGGATCTGAGAAAGCTTCACAACAACATGCAAGCTCTAGCAGAAGCTCAGATGCTGCAACAACGGACTGTGATCTCTGAGATCACATCAACGCCCATAGTGGAGAAGTATGATCCTATGTACAAGATGCCGAAAGATCGTCCCTGGGGCATGCCACTCAACTATATCCCGGAAGGATATGTTCCGCCGATCGCTGAGGATCAGGGAACCGCAGCAGGAACCGCTGGGCCTGAAGGTTACAAACTTCTGGAAAGCGAAGATGCCAGGGGCATGACAGCAACTCCTGAAGGTTACAAACTTCGGGAGGCACCGAGAGTCTCTGCCATAATGATTATACCATCACCCGTGGTACACACCGTCCCGGAAGGACGGATTCCACAGATACTGTCTGGTGGTAACGACAACATGTTCGATAAAATGAATGAATTCCAGGAACAGTTCCTGGAAATGCAGAAAGAACTGCAAGCCCTTCGCGGTCAGGATTTATTTGGAAAGGACGTCGCGGACCTCAGCTTGGTCCCCAATGTGAAAGTCCCGCATAAATTCCAGGTGCCCGACTTTAAAAAGTACAAGGGTAACTCTTGCCCTCAGAGCCATTTGGTGATGTACGCTCGGCGAATGTCAGCTCAGACAAAGAATCAGGATCTGCTGATCCATTACTTTCAAGATAGTTTAACCGGTGCCACATTAAAATGGTACATGGGTTTAAACCGCGCTACGATCGGCACCTTCAGAGATCTGGGCGCTGCCTTCGTTCAGCAGTACAAGTATAATCTGGATATGGCACCGGACAAAGATCAGCTCAGATCGATGTCACAAAAGGACAAGGAAACCTTTAAAGAATATGCTCAGAGATGGCGTGAAATTTTCGCCCAGATTTCTACACCTCTTGAGGAAAAGGAGATGACAAAGATCTTCTTAAAACCCTTGAGCTCATTTTACTACGACAGAATGGTCGCCAGTGCGCACAGTGACTTCACCGAGATGGTGGGCATGGGAGTTCATCTTGAGGAAGCAGTACGAGAAGGACGTTTAGTTAAAGACGCTGGATCATCAAGTAGTACAAAATGATACGGTAGTGCTCTCCCTAAGAAAAAAAAGCAGGATATTGGGAATATCTCTCTCGGAAAGCAAAGGCGACGTTACCAACCAGTAGCAGCTGTAACTCCTACTATCAACCCTGCGCCTGTTCCTACGTATCAAACTCAGGTTGCGCAGAGCCAACCTAATCAACAGCAATATCAACAAAGGACACAACAGCCTCTTCAGTAGGCTCGTCCTCCATACAACAACAACCGAGCAACGAGACCACCAGGGTTCAACCCTATACCAATGTTGTACACAGAACTGTTTCCATTACTACGGGTCAAGGGGCATGTCCAAACCAGGTCTCCTCTTACAATACCGGAAAATCCGCCTTTCTGGTTCAAAGCGGATCATACTTGTCCTTACCATCAAGGAGGAACAGGGCATAACATAGAGAACTGTCTCAGTTTCAAATCCGACGTGCAAAAGCTTGTTAGGAGCGGGGTCTTATCTTTCAAAGATACGAATCCGAATGTTCTCACGAACCCGCTGCCTCAACACGAGAAAGCTGTAGTCAATTTGATAGAAAGAGAGTCTAACGACAACTATCAAATTCATGATGTACTCTTATTAAGAGCAAATTTGGTCAAGATGCATTGTAGACAGAGTGGATATGGCCATGTGCCACCTCATAATTATCACCAGTGTGATATCTGCTCTAAAAACAATCAAGGATGTTTTGTGGTGCAATATGCTCTACAGGAACAATTGGATCTCAGATGGATCCAACAACATCGAGTTCGTGGAGTCAACATGACCTATACGAATTCCAACGTCATTCAGAACCACGACATCCATGCAATGAATGTCAACTTGGTGGCAATGCACTCCAGGAAAAGTCAGTATCATAATCTGCCGCAGCATGATTACAATTCCTGTCTGACTTGCTCGGTAAACAAACAGGGATGCTCTTTCATACAAGAGGCCCTCAAACGTCAGATGGATCTTGGGTGGATCCAGGACTACCATGATAAAAATCCTTATCAGATCAACATGATCCAAATCTTTGATATTCGTTTAATGAATACCAGCCTGGTAGAGTTACACGCCAGACAAGTCCAACTCAGTTTTCTCACTTCTCACGATTATCTAAGCTGTAAAGTATGCAGTGAGAGTAACCAAGGGTGCACTCTTCTTCAAAGAACTTTACAACACTTGTTAAACCACTGGTGGCTTCCGATCTATATGGATGAGGACACGCAACAAATCAGTGTGCTTAATGGAAACCCCACTCGACGTCAAAGTCAGGATGCCCGATCTATGGGAACCGACCTAGTGAGGTTACACTGCATCCAAAGCGGGCGTGGCCAGGTGCCACCACATAATTATGAAAGCTCTTCAAGGCGCTTTTGGAGTGCAAGACTCCTGCAGACGCTTTTAAACTGCTCGGTAGTTTTAGCTTTTTGACTTGCCCAAATCATATTTTCTTCGTCATCTAATATGTTTGTTGTGTTTTCACAAGTGAGATGCCTTCTGCCCATGAGAGAATGGTGAAGAATGCTCTGGCGAGGAACAAGCCTGGGGCGGCTACTTCAAAGTCTCGGGTGGCACAGCATGCAACTTCACCCCATCCTGCTACGGGGAGCTCTTCGCCTGCTCCGGACCAGGGATCCCCTTTGCCTTTGACCTCTAGGTTCAAGCGGACCATAGCCAATGAAACGGTGGACCTCAGCCAGGCACTAGAGAAAGGGAAGTTCGAGCTTCCTCCTTGTGTCCTTACTAGGAAATTTTTTGAAGGGACGTCTTTAGTGGTGCCCCGGGCAGAATCTCTCCAGCTGGAGGGCATGGATCGCCTGAGTAAGAGGGCATTGCTAGCGCAAGATGCCTCGCCGCTAGTCAGGGTCTTGGAAATGGCGGCGATCTATGCTGAGGGGGATTCCTCCTCCGAGTCTGAACATAAGAATACCCGGGCGACCATAGCGTCTTTGAAAGAGATTGCAAGGAAGGTCAGGGAGGAGGCTAAGGCGGCCAATGATGCAAGGAAGAAATCAGACGAGGAGGTCGCCAGGCTGAAGGGGGAGAATGCCACGCTGATGGCAGAGAAGAAGGCTACCGAGGAGCTGATCGAACAGGTAAGGGCAGCGGGTGCCCCTGCTGAAGATGAGCCCGAGAACGTAAAGGCATTAAGGGGAAGAGCTGAGCTTGTTGCTCGTCTTCTACGGGAGGAGGAGGATGTTATTGCTATTGGGGAGGAATCGTTCAAAAATGTTGTGGCCCAACTCCAGTTGGTCAATCCAGGGGTTCAGATCTCCACGGAGGGTACCAACTTATTGGGCCACATCAAGGATGGCAGAATAGTTAATCCAAACTTCTTCGATATTGGCGAGGAGCATGCCCAGATTCTGAATGAGGAGAACCAGGAGCCTGAGCCCAACACCGAGCAGCCTAAGCAGATGCAGGAATGAGATTGAATTCTTTGTTTTGTTGTAATGTATCCGGCCTGCGTGTCGTGTTTTGATGTAACTTTATTTTGTTTGGGGGGCATGGCCCCCCTGTTTTGTAATATGCACAGCTTGTGGCCCTTGTGGTCGCTTAAATTTAATGTATGTATCCGGTCAGTGTGGCCAGTTTTGTATGTTTGCGCATGGATTTTACTGCTTATTTTGCTAAGTGTTGTACTTTTGCTCGAAATGATTTTGTGCCTGTAACACGGATCACCTTGATTTGTTTTAAGCTTTGGGGAATTGCTCGAAGTAGATGTGTTCGGCAGTAAGGGAGGACTGGCCGAACGGCCGGGGAATTTCCTGGCGAGAGAGCGGAGCTCAAGTCGCATTTGAAGCCCGAGTTCGCGGCGTGAACATCCCATCGCGAGCTAGGTGTGCATTGTGACGTTCGTCATTTTGACGAAGCAAACCGACAATTAAGGCCTTAGCTATAGTATTGCTTTAGCTTTTCAGCGTTCCATGGTCGAGCAAGTTCTTCCCCGTTGAGATGTTCTAGGTAGTAGGCCCCATTCTCCGTTTTTGCTCTGACGCGATAGGGTCCTTCCCAGTTAGCGGCGATTTTGCCTTCGCTAGAGTCTTTATGGTTTCTTCTCAGGACAAGGCTGCCCACTTTAAACTCTCGTCGTATGACTTTGGCGTTGTGCTGGATGGCAATTTTTTGTTTTAATGAGGCTTCGTGGAGGGCTGCCCCTGATCGGACTTCCTCAACGAGGTCGAGTTCCCCCCTTAGTGCCTCATCGTTCATTTCCTCATCCAGGGCTGATTCGGTCCACCTGAAGGGTACGTGAACTTCAATGGGAATTACGGCTTCGGTCCCGTAGGCTAGGAGAAAAGGGGCTTCCCCGGTTGATGAATGTGGAGTCGTGCGGTATGCCCACAGGACGCTGTGCAGCTCCTCGACCCAAGCTTTCTTCGTTTCGTCCAGCCTTCGCTTGAGGCCTCAAAGGATGACTCGGTTTACCGCTTCAGCTTGCTCGTTAGTCTGGGGATGTTCGACGAATGCGAAGTGTTGTTTCGTGCCCAGCTGGGCGACGAAATCCTGGAACTTCCTGTCCGTGAATTGTGTTCCGTTGTCCGTGACTATTTCCTGGTGTAATACCCCAAATTTTGACCACTTAGATTTCCCATCATTGTGAAAATCATCATCACAATATGGATGAACCATCATGCTTCATCAGTCTCCCCAAAGATGGGTGAGCATCCAATACAATCAAAATTAGGGTTTCAAGCCCTCTCTGAGTGCTTAGACAAAGGATCAATCAAGAAATGACATGATCTTCAACTTGTCTAATCTCTTAAACATCCACAATGGATCAAAAAGGACTCCCACTTCAAGGATTAAGCACAAGGCTGCTCCCTTCTAGGTGGATCAAGTCTCAAGATCGACAGTGTCACCAAATTAGGGTTTTGGTCGACCAGGGCCTCCAGATGGAAATTTTCATCTGGGCACAAGGCAATGATCCAAAACATAACCTAATATGCTTCATAGAACCTCATGAACCCATGCATCAAGTCAATTTTGCCTCAGGGGATGCATTCATCAAAAATCAGGAATTAGGGTTTCTTGACCTAATTCACCCCTAAGTTGACTTTTGGGACAAACCATGAGCCAAGACCTCAAGAGATGATTTGAGGGTCTCTAATATACCATATTGATCCATTTGGAACAATGGATTGATCCAAGAAGTTTGAGCAACAAGTCTCAATTTCATCTGCACCACAATTAGGGTTTTAAGGGAAAAGTCAACTGTAACTTTGACTTTTGACCTGGACATGCTCCCAAACCCTAATACATGATTGAATATACCCTATGACACCCATGGAACATGTCCATCGAGTTTGATTTAGGTCAAGGACATGATTTCCTGAAGAATTGCACAGTTTGGAATTCATCTGATAAAAAGTCAACTGTGCACAAAAGTCAACTTTGACTTTTTGAGATTTTTCACCAAAATGGATTTTTAACCCTAAAATGATGTTAATGTATGATTTGAATCATCATTCATCAAGAAAAATCAAGAAAAGTGAGATAACTTGTAAAAGGGGTAACCATAAAACTTAGAAATTTTTCTAAGTTAAAAATAAAGTGGCAAAGGTACCAACTTTGGAGGACCATAACTCCTAAACCACAAGGCCATTTTTTCTCATCCAAAGATGGATTTGTAGCCCTAATTATCACCTACAAAAACTTCAACTACAAGTCATTCCAATTCATTAAGGATTTTGAGTTATGGAGTGATCAAAGTGGCTGAAAAGTGAAAATGTCACTTTTTCCAACACTTAGTGAAATTTTCACTAAGTCAGATTCTGCCTCACTTTTTGCCAAATGTAGGGGGATTTTTCACTTGGAATCAAAAGAGATCAAAACCAAACTTGTTCAAACAGTTGTTGTATCATGTAAGAGCTTTCCAAAATGGCCAAGAACATTGTCAAATTCAACCTACACCATGAGATACAACATTGCCAAGTTGCCTTGCTGAAATCTGTCAAGGCAAGGCAAAATTTGCATTTTGGCTCGATTTGCCAAAATCAGCCAATTTCAATTGCTCCAATCCACTTGGACACCTCAGAGGATTGAATCTAAAGGGGACAATCACTGAGCCAAGCCTCCAATGTCCAAGGAACAAGGAATAGCATGTTGAACCTAGAGTTGCCAAAATAGGGACAAGACTTCAAATTTTGAATGAGGCATTCAATGGAACCATCAAGGTGGCATGGACTGAGCCATTCTCATCTGAAATCAGTCAAGACTTATCCAAGACCAAGGGGACCAAAGCTCTGTGCCCTAACCTCTAGTCAATGGCTAGAGGAGACTTGGATTTTCATTTGCCAACATTGGCCAAACCTACTTACCAGCTGCCATGCACTATTCCTTACAAAACAAACTTGCTCTACTATAAATAGAGCTCAATTGTGGTCAGTTTAAGTACACCAAAGCCATCTAACAGATGTTTTCCTCAAAATCTCTTTCTCTTGGCAAAAATGCCTTTCTTAGCAAGGTAGCTATCGGGTTTTGAGTTTGAGAGCAATTCTGCACAAACCAATCACTCACACACCTCACATACATCACATATGAGCTGATCAAACACTCACATAACTTTTGAAACATCAATTTCATGAAATCACCAGCTGGTTGCTCAAATTTTCAAACAAGGTGCAGCTGAGGTACCACAAAATGATCCAGCCAATTTCAATCAAGTCCAACCATCCAAACACAATCCATAGGGTGTAGGGAAGCTGTCCAGATCATCACAACTCATCTGTAACACCTCCAAATCAAAAATCACTTTGAACTTGCTGTCACGGCTTGGAGGTAAGCACATACTTGGTCATCTCTCAATCTATGCATATTTCCTCGCACAATAATTTGGCCATATGTTCATAATCATGCATGGAATGTTTTCCCTCAATTAATTGCATTGTTTGAATCGTGTATCAAAAATCCTAGCCTTCATGCAGAAATTAGGGTTCTTGATGTTTCTTCGTGATTTCTTGTTGTATGTTTAATTTAAATGAAATTAAAGTACATAGACATGATCGTGAGGTTGAGACGAGCATAATGATATGTGGATTGCATGATATGATTACGTATTCATGGAGATTGGATAGAAAACGCAAATCTGAGAAACCAAGAACACGCGCGTGTTCTTCAGCTTGTTCTTGGCGCCTTTTTTTCAAATTCAAATATTTGAATTTTGTGATTTTGTTTAATTGATTCAAAAATTAATTTCTCTCTGAGTTTTAATGATTTTGAGTTGATTCTTTTTTTAATAATTCACAAAAATGTTAAAATATTTTATTTTATCAAAAAATCCCAAAAATATTATTTATTTCATATAATTGATATTTTTGTAAAGAATTAATATTTTGATTGTTTTTGGCATTTTAAATATTTTTTCTACATTGATTTTGCAACTTTTAATGCTTTCTAATTATTTTGTAGGTCAATACTTAATTTTTGAAGCATTAATCCAAGATCACAATTTGTTTTCCATGTGTTAAACAATTTTTGATCATTTTAATTGAATTTTTATTCAATTAAATACATTTTGAAAACAAATTAGGGTTTTGGATTAATTCAACCCTCATAAATCATTTTCAAAACACTTTGGGCCTCTATTAGAGTGTAAGACCCAATCCTTTTTTTGACCAAATCATCTTTGGACCTCACTTATTGTATAAGTCCCGATACCGTCAAAAAACAAACGGCGCGATCGTCGCCTTTTCAAAAATCATCTGGGCCTACCCTCGAGTAGTAAGACCCATTTATTTTTCTTCAAAACTTTTTGGGCCTCTTGAGAGAGTGTAAGACCCATCCCTTTGTACAGAAAACCGTTTTTGGGCCTCACTCATTGTATAAGTCCCTCTGTACAAGTAAACGGCGCGATCGTCGCCCGTTTAAAAATAAAAACCATCTGGGCCTACCCTCGAGTAGTAAGACCCATTTCTTTTTCTTTAAAACTCTTTGGGCCTCTTGAGAGAGTGTAAGACCCATCCCCCCTTGTACAAAAACTTTTTGGGCCTCACTCATTGTATAAGTCCCTCTGTACAAGTAAACGGCGCGATCGTCGCCCGTTTAAAAATAAAAACCATCTGGGCCTACCCTCGAGTAGTAAGACCCATTTCTTTTTCTTTAAAACACTTTGGGACTCTAATAGAGCGTAAGACCCAATCCCCCTTTTAACCGAAAACATTTTGGGCCTCACTTATTGTATAAGTCCCTCTGCGTTAAAAGAAAACCTCGGCGCGATCGCCATTTTTAAACGAAAAATCATTTGGGCCTACCCTCGTGTTATAAGCCCCACTCTTTTTTTCTTTAAACCTTTTTGGGCCTATTGAGAGAGTGTAAGATCCATCCCTTTGTACAGAAAACCATTTTTGGGCCCCAGTCACTTGTATAAGTCCATCTGTACAAATTCAAACAGTGCGCTCACTGATAAAACCCTGGGCCTCTCCTCGAGCTGTAAGCCCCAAATCTTTCTTTTTCAAAGCACTTTCTCCTTTGATTTTGAATATACTGTTGTTTTCAATCTTTCTTTGTTGAACAACTAACCAAACAACATGGAAGCACTACAACCGAGTAAGTGGTTATCGCTTTCATTTACTGCTTTCATATTATAAACTGTATTATGGGGCTGCTCACTGTAAGTCTCCTTTCATAAACTCATATCTACTGTGTAATAATAGTATAGATATTTCGAGTTTCCCCGACAACTACGTCTAGAACTAGGTGACGCCGTTTCACTTATTCGTAGAAATAGACGCCTAGATCCCCAATAGGAGCACCAGATACAGTCTTCTCTTCGGCTGTCCTCCTTAGGAATCGTCAAGAAGCTCTACTCCCCAAGATGAATGTATTCTCCGTGAATGGCATCTTTGAGTTTCTTCCCAATTCTCGAACTTTCCTGACTTGATCTATTCCTTGTGGATAGCTTGCCTTGAATGTCTCGGGGTTTGGGTACCCACTACGGTTATAATCTTGGACCTTAACTAAGGAACCCTCTTTAAAAGCTAAAAGTCGCTGGATAGTAAACCTCGCACGTTTACCAGTGGTTTTCATCTTTAAAAGAGTTATCTCTCCTAATGGAAAGGAGATGATAGACCCGCGGGCTTCTTAAAAGCATCGGCCTCCTCTTGGGCATTATTCAAGGACCCTACGGCTTCTTAGAAGTATTCACAGCCTCCTCTTAGGCTTCGTATAATGATATCTTCCTTCGGGAATGATAGCCTCCTCTTGGGCTTCATACAAGGACCCGTCGGCTTCTTAAAAGTTCCCAGCCTCCTCTTGGGCTTCGTACAAATTGTCCCGACGACCTCCTAGAGGTATAGGAACAGAACCTAGTCATCCTCATAGAACAGTCCTTTCATAGAGTCTACTACTGTTTCTCAAAGCATAGTACAAAAGATAAAACTCTAGACACGGACAGTCTAACTTTCTTGAGTCTCAAAGACATTCTCAAGCACCCTTCGTTAAATAGGAAGGAAACCCGCAGACTCGGACAGTCTCAATACCCTTTGGATTTCCCGTTTCCTCAAAGAGAAGGAAATATCCCTGATCCTTAAATCAAATCCCTGAGTACAGTGTTGCTCATATAAGAACTGATTTTCTCTTTTAAATCAGTATATTGGATCTGTCACTCAACTGAAACAGTTACAATAGCCTCCATCTCGGGCTTCGTACGAGATACCAAAATTCTCCCCAGTGGAGTCAAAACAACCTTTTCGCCTCTCTCTTGGGCTTCATACGAGATACAAAAACACTCTATCACTAAGTATAAAAGATTCTCCAACTGAGTCAATTCTTTGCTAGCCTCCTCTTAGGCTTTGTATAACGATATGCCCCACTGGGTCAAAAACTTTTAGCCTCTCTCTCGGGCTTTGTACGAGACACAAAATAGCCTCCTCTTAGGCTTTGTATAATGATTTTCCTAACGGAAATTAGCCTCCTCTTAGGCTTTGTATAAGAAAACCACTGGTTGATCCAATCAACCTTTTAGCATCAAAGCTGTGCCTCGTTCGCAGTACACAAACATCAACAACTTCTTTCCCTTCATCTAATCGCTGTAAGGGGCAAGCCTCTGGATCATCTACATCCATGCCAATGTCCCTCTTTTAGCATGAGAAATTCCTAAGGAAAGATGGCATTGCTCTACACTGAGTTAAAGTCTTCTCCTTCAGGTTAAAACCCTTTCTTCGGAAATTATGGCATTGCTCGGATCCGCGTATCCCAGTTAAAGTAATTCTCCTTCCCCCTCTTTAGAGATGACAAATTATCTCTAAAGTCGAGGTCTTTCAGCTTCACGTCTTGGGCTTTGAACAAGACACAAATAGACCTTTTAGCTTCACATCTTGGGCTTTGAACAAGATACAAATCACCTTTCGCTTCATGTCTTGGGCTTTGAACAAGACACCAAAAACACCATTTCCTCCCATAGAATAGGAGGAACTACGAACGCTCTGATTTCCCTGTTTCGGTAAACGGGAATACGTAGGCATAAGATCGAAAGAAAAGATCTTAGCGAGCGCAATCAACAAAAAACCCAAATCCTATATCAATTAAAAGCAGTAATTCAAAAGCATCAATCCTAACATCCTAATCCTTATTCCCCGCCAGAAACCTTCTGCCCAGGTAAAAAGAAAGAGAACTGTATTGGTGAAAATACAAATAACCAGTACAAAGGCCCCCCCACATTGATAGCATCCGTAACCTAACAGACCGCTGTTTAAACTCAATATGCAAGCAGGGTTAATTGGAGACATCTATTTCCCATCCTTATTCAGCTCACAATAGGATAAAAAATGAATCGACCTGTAGTTTAAAGCTCTAACCGCAGAGAGCGACCAGCGCTTAAGAACCGCGTCCAAAATCGCTCGCTACAGAAAAGTGGCGCCCACCGTGGGGCCAGATCTCATTTTGCTTTAGGGCATCATCCTCATTTTCCACGGAAAATGGCAACTCGGCTGAGGAGAAAGATTGACCTATGCTGGTCCATCTCTTGGGCTGAGAACCACAGATTGGGGCTTCCGCCGGGGAACCCATTTCTGTCAGGAACTTAAGATTCATAGCTTTATAAGTCTAGGATGATTAGGACAAATATATATACTGCTTTTCCTAATTGCTATACGTGTTTATTTTTCTGCTACTGGGAATGCGTGTGATGCCGCATGTGGTGAGATTGAGTATACACTTAAGAAAAGCCAACCTTTTTCGTAGTGCGGAAGCTATCGGAAATAGCTGTTACGCGATACTACCCTCATTTGAGGCTGGTGATCTATTCTCGGTGAATGGCACTTACTCTAAGATTGCACACAACTCGCTGGCGATCCGCTTGTTGTCTGCCTTCCTGGGAGGAGCTGATGATAATGAGTACAGGTACAAAAATCACCCTAGTATAAACCTTTGGGGATGGGTAGAGCCTTGACTTTATGACAACAACCCTTTGACCCCATGTTTTTCTATGTTTTTGTGTGCTGCATTCATGCATTCATTTAAAAAAACATTAAAACATTCAAAAAATTTCTCTTCTAGTCTCTCTGTTTTTCAAATTAAACTAAGACTGTGATTGCAAATATCAGAGAAAAAAGATTGCATTAATGGATTTCGGTAGAAGGAGAACTCACCAGTATACCTTCAAGGTTCCAAAATTAGGGGATTTGAGAAGGTTAGCAAGGATGATCGTTAACCTAGAGGCTTTCAGAGCCAAGCACGGTGGTTTGCTACCACTGTTAAGAGTCCATGTGATTGAGGGGATCATGGACGCGCTCATTCAATTCTACGATCCGGTTTATCACTGTTTCACATTCCCGGATTACCAGCTATCACCAACGCTGGAGGAGTATTCTCATCTGACTGATTTACATATCACAGATCGAGCTCCATTTTCTGGACTGGAAGAAATTCCAAAGAATCAGACTATTGCAATAGCAATTCATTTGTACGAGTCTGAGGTCCGGACTCACATGACCACTAAGGGTGGCACCCAAGGTTTGCCAGCCCAGTTCCTGACCAAGAAAGCTCTGTACTTTGCTAGTATAGGGAACATGACTGCTTTTGAAAGCATCTTTGTCTTGCTCACCTACGGATTATTTTTGTTTCCCAACATCAATAACTTCGTCGATATCAACGCTATTAAGGTTTTTCTCATTGGAAACCCTGTGCCGACTTTGCTCGCAGATGCGTATCATTCTGTACACTTAGGAAATTTGTACAGCGGAGGGGAGATCACATGTTGTGTACCTTTGCTTTACAAATGGTTTATCTCTCACTTGCCCAAGTCTGTTGCTTTTTGGGATTGCAAGAGTGTCTTACGTTAGATCATGTCTCTCACCAACTCTGATATAGATTGGTGTAATAGGATTTATGAGGGAATCAGAATCATTGAGCGTTGTGGAAACTTCCCCAGCGTACCCCTCATAGGAACTAAAGGAGGAATCAACTATCATCCGATATTAGTTCTTCGTCAATTTGGATACCCGATGAGACACATCCCACTGGGTGTTCATCTGGAAGGTCTTTTCTTCAAAGAAGGAGAAAGTGACAGAGCACTAAAGATGGAAATAGTGCAAGCTTGGAAACATGTTCATAAGAAAGGACGAGAGTCTCTGGGAAAACCGGACTGTGTCTCGGTGGAGCCTTATCTCCATTGGGTACAAACTAGAGCTCTCAAGCTAAAGATGCCTTATCCTCGTTACGGAATTCTTCCACCGAGGGAAATTGTCATGTACTTCATGATGGAAACTGAAAGGCTTCAGGTTACTCTCAACAAAGTTCAAAAGGAAAGAAGATCTTGGAAGAACAAGTGCCGCACCCTCGACGTAGAGTGTATCCAAATACAGCAATTACTAAAACAGAAAGATGCTCTGATTGAAATTTTGGAGCAGCATGCTGTAGAGAATCAAGATGACCAAAGGAATTTGCTCACTCCTTTCACTTGGCAAAGGAATGACAACCCGACAACGGCCTAAGCGCCCCGATCAAAGAAGAGGACTCGGGACCCATTAGTTTAGGTTTCTGTTTCTCCACTTTGTAATCTACTGTATTTCCATTTCTGTAATCCTTTGGAATTCAATAAAAAGGGGTTTTCCCACTGTTTGATATTTGCAATCTAATTGTCGAAGTTTATTTTAATTAAACAAAAAAAACAACAATTAATATAATCATTGCATTCATCATTCTCACATCGCGTATTCTCCTTACCTACGAATCTCACGTTTGTGTCTCGATTCTAGAGTCAAACTGTCTCATTCGTATAATACTAGGGCCAATCGTCAGAAAAAAATGGATGATCTTGAGGAAGAAAACAGAGAGTTGAAAGAAGAGATCGACGCTCTGAGAGAGGATATGAGAAAGCTTCGTAATGACATGCAAGCCATGGCAGAAGCTCAGCTACAAAGAACTGTGATCTCAGAGATCACCTCAACGCCCATCATAGAAAAGTATGATCCTAGGTATCAAATGCCGAAAGATCGTCCTTGGGGCATGCCTGTTAACTATATCCCAGAAGGATATGTTCCGCCGATCACTGAAGATCAGGGAATCGCAACAGAAGCCGCTGGGCCTGAAGGTTACAAACTTCGGGAAAGCGAAGATGCCAGAGGCATACTCAAGACTCCTGAAGGTTACAAACTTCGGGAGGCACCAAGACTTACTGCCGTAGTCACGATACCACCCCCTGTGGTGCACCCTGTCCCCGAAGGACAGATTCCACAGACACCTTCTGGTAAGAAGGAAACTATGTTTGACATAATGGATGAATTCCAGGAGCAGTTCTTGGAAATGCAGAAAGAGCTGCAAGCCATTCGCGGTCAGGATCTATTTGGAAAGGACGCCGCAGACCTTTGCTTGGTCCCAAATGTAAAAGTCCCGCACAAGTTCCAAGTGCCCGACTTTGAAAAATACAAGGGTAACTCTTGCCCTCAGAGCCATCTGGTGATGTACGCTCGGCGGATGTCAGCCCAGACAGAGAATCAGAACCTGTTGATTCACTACTTCCAGGATAGTTTAACCGGTGCCGCACTCAAATGGTACATGGGTTTAAACCGTACTACGATCAGTACATTCAGAGATGTTGGTACTGCCTTCGTCCAACAATACAAATACAATTTGGACATGGCACCCGACAGAGATCAACTCAGATCAATGTCGCAAAAGGACAAGGAAACCTTTAAGGAGTATGCTCAAAGGTGGCGTGAAATTGCCGCTCAAATTTGTCCACCTCTTGAGGAAAAAGAGATGACAAAAATCTTCTTAAAGACCTTAAGCTCATTTTACTATGACCGAATGGTTGCCAGTGTGCCCAGTGATTTCACCGAAATGGTCGGCATGGGTGTACGTCTTGAGAAAGCCGTCCGAGAAGGACGTTTGGTAAAAGACACTGGATCAACGAGCGGTACTAAAAAATACGTTAGTGCTCTCCCTAAGAAAAAAGAGCAAGATATTGGGAATATCTCTCTCGGAAAGCAAAGGCGACGTTATCAGCCAGTAGCAGCTGTTACTCCTGCTATCGGCCCCGCGCCTGTTCCTATGTATCAACCTCAGGTTGCGCAGAGCCAACCTGACCAACAAAGGACACAACAGCCTCTTCAGCAGGCTCGTCCCCCATATAACAACAACCGTACAACACGGCCACCAGGATTTGATCCTATACCTGTAACGTACGCAGAGCTGTTTCCGTTACTGCTGGCTAAGGGGCACATTCAGACTAAGTCTCCCCTTTCAGTTCCGAAAAATCTGCCTTTCTGGTTTAAGGTGGATCAAACATGCCCTTATCATCAAGGAGGTTCAGGGCATAACATTGAGACTTGTCTCAATTTCAAATCCGACGTGCAAAAGCTTGTTAGGAGCGGGCTCTTATCTTTCAAAGATACGAACCCTAATGTTCTTACGAACCCGCTACCTCAACATGAGAAGGCTGCAGTCAATCTGATTGAGAAAGAGACTAACAATGTCTATCAAATTCACGATGTACTCTTATTGGGGACCAATCTGGTCAAGATGCATTGTAGACAGAGTGGATATGGCCAGGTGCCACCACACAACTATGACAGTTGTAGCGTCTGTTCGGAAAGTAACCAAGGGTGTTACCTTGTGAGAGCAGCTCTTCAGGGTCAGGTCGATCGTGGAGAAATTCGTCCATATCCAGGTTCAGGACCCATCATTTGGTCGCCGAACTACCTTGCCGATCAAGTTGAGGATGTTGTCACGATCTCTGGTCATCACCAGATCAGGGATGTTTTTGCCATCGTCCCTCTACTTGACGAATCTAGAGTTCCCAACCGGGAACGGATCAAGGTTACTTATGATGGTCAGAAAAATCAGAAGGTTCCCATAGTCATCTATCTACCGGGACCACTACCGTATGAATCAGCTAAGGTAATCCCTTACAAATACGGTGCAACAATAATCGAGAATGGAAAGGAAATTCCATTACCCTCCATCGTGAATATTACGGACGTCAGTCGTGTAACACGGAGTGGTAGAATCTTCAACCGAGGGGTTGGAGAATCCAACAAAGAAAAGGAACTTCAGGCAGAAATTCCTGATCCACCAGTCAGTCAATCTGGTAATCCCGACTTTTCAAAAGACAAAGATGAGATGCTAAAGCTCATCCAAAGGAGTGAATATAACATTGTTGATCAACTGTTACAGACTCCTTCAAAGATCTCAGTATTATCACTGTTACTCAGTTCAGAAGCACACAGAGAGGCTCTACAGAAAGTCTTGGAGCAAGCCTTTGTGGAACAGGATGTAACAATCAGACAATTCGATAGCATTGTCTCTAACATCACTTCCTGCAATAATTTGGGATTTAGTGATGAGGAATTACCTGAAGAGGGTCGCCGTCATAACATGGCGCTCAATATCACAGTTAACTGCCAGGGCGATGCTTTAGCCAACGTACTGGTAGACACAGGGTCAGCCCTGAATGTTATGCCAAAGTACACTTTGATGCAATTATCATTCAAGGGCCCTCCGATGAGAGTCAGTGAGGTCGTCGTCAAAGCATTCGACGGATCCAGAAAAACAGTTATCGGCGAAGTGGATCTTCCCATAACTATTGGTCCTCACACTTTCCAAATCACTTTCCAGGTCATGGACATCCGGGCAACATACAGTTGTTTATTAGGAAGACCTTGGATACATCAGGCTAGAGCGGTTACTTCAACCCTCCACCAAAAGCTAAAGTTCGTCAAGAACGATCAACTTGTCACGGTTTGTGGGGAACAAGCCTTGCTTATGAGTAACCTATCATCATCTACTTGTGTGGAACCCGAGGAGGTTATTGGAACTCAGTTCCAAGCACTATCGGTGAACAAGAAAGATCAGTACAAAGAAGGAACTTCAATTTCTTCATACAAAGATGCTATCAAAGCGGTCGAGAGTACCGATACGACAGGATGGGGACGGCTTGTCATTCCTATTGACAATAAAACAAAGAAGGGTCTTGGTTTTTCTGCAACCTGTACCCAGACAGCCGCCAACGATGAAAGTCTTCATCCCTTTCAAAACTTCTTCCACAGTGGAGGTTTTCTTCACCCAGTGTCTCAGACAGTTCATGCTATCAATGAGGAAGATCCCTCTGACACAGATGAAGAATGGAAGTCCTACCTTAACGAGGACGGCTATATGTCTCAGGAAGAGGTGCCTATGCCTTTTTGCTTTCCTATAGAAAGTCCGAGATTTATACCAAGATCAGATGTCGAAATGATCTACGGAGATTGTGATCCGGAAGGATGCCGTGCTCCGCCAAATTCATTAGAGGAAGACACCCCGATGAAAGACAACTTTGACCGCAATTACTATGGCCCGATGGATGGCCTGCCAATGTGGCAGCCTTACCCAGGAAACTTGGGGCAAGAAAGTCAGCCGAGTAATGAAACTCAGTTGAGCATCATTGAACAGAATACCTGTGTCCCCACCATGTCATGGGATCAACATTCAGGTCATTCGGAAACTACTCGACATGAAGATGAATTCGCAACGTTTGCAGGACTAGAATTCATCAACTATGCTTTTCCTGAGGTCAACGTCATCGAGAGGGATGACTCCTCCAGTTCCAAAAAAGTGTGGGACACCCTGGGACAACCAAGTGGAAAATACGACTATATGGTCAAGTACACTGTTCCCAAAAGCTCTCGCATCAGGCTCGAAGACATCCAGCCAACTGGATGGGGAGATACAGCTGAGAGCACCAACGCTATGCAAAATACGACAGATTCCATTGATCCTGCTCCACCAGAAATCAGCGTCATTTCTGAAGACAAATCAAGGAAGGTGCCAGACTTTGTGATTCACCAAGGAGTTCGCCGCCAATGGGTTGCCGTCGAGGTTCCGAAGGTCGTTCATCAGTCAAAGTAATTGCCATCTTTAACCTTTCACCCTGCCCAGGTGAAACGGATGTTTTGATAGGGCTCGTTTTCTGTAAAATATCCCTCTTCGCTTTGCCCAAAGCGACAGAGTTTTGTTTTATAGGGCTGTAGTTTCAAGATTCGACTTGTTCATTAATAAAATAACGTCGTTCTGTAATTTCCGCATTAATTGTTGTTTTCTCTTTTCGTTTTTCAGAAAATGGTAATCCTAAAAAACAATTCAATCATAAAAACAAGCAGTAAAACAAATACACTGCACACACTTGCATTTTCTCTATCTCTTCTAAACACGAATCATCACGTCATGCAGATTGCTTGTTTTATACCCCGTTGAAACATACGATCCGATGCCTTCTTCCAACTTTGAGTTCCCGGTATTCGAGGCTGAAGAAGAAAATGACAACGAAATTCCAGAAGAGATCTCCCGACTACTCAGACAAGAGGAAAGGTCCATTGAACCTCACAAAGAACCGTTGGAAACGGTAAACTTGGGTTCAGAAAAAGAGAGAAAAGAAATCAGGATCAGAGCATTGCTCAGTCCAACTGCCAGAGAGGGTTTGATAAAGCTTCTCAAAGAATTCCCCGATGTGTTCGCTTGGTCCTATCAGGATATGCCAGGGTTGGATACTAGCATCGTGGAACATCACTTACCGTTGAGATCGGAATTTCCGCCAGTAAAGTAAAGGTTGATACGCACTCACCCGGACATGGCCATCAAAATCAAAGAGGAGGTACAAAAACAGATCGACGCGGGTTTCCTCGCTACATCTGAATATCCTCAATGGTTAGTCAACATCGTACCCATTCCCAAAAAGGACGGAAGGGTCAGAATGTGTGTTGATTACAGAGATCTAAACAAGGCAAGTCCAAAGGACGACTTTCCTTTACCACACATTGACATGCTGGTTGACAGCACAACAAGGTTCAAAGTATTCTCCTTCATGGATGTATTCTCGGGCTATAACCAGATCAAAATGGCGCCAAAATACATGGAGAAAACTTCGTTCATTACCCCATGGGGTACCTTTTGTTACAAGGTAATGCCGTTCAGTTTAAAGAATGCCGGGGCAACCTATCAAAGGGCCATGACTACTCTGTTTCATGACATGATACATAAGGAAATCGAGGTATATGTCGATGATTTGATTGCAAAATCAAGAACAGAGGATGAGCACGTTGAACATCTGTCAAAATTGTTCGAACGTCTAAGAAAATTCAAGCTCCGCTTGAATCCCAACAAGTGCACCTTCGGTGTCCGTTCAGGGAAATTACTAGGGTTCATCGTCAGCCAGAAAGGAATTGAAGTTGATCCTGACAAGGTCAAGGCCATTCAAGAAATGCCTTCTCCGAAAACTGAAAAACAAGTCAGAGGATTCCTGGGACGTTTGAACTACATCTCCAGATTCATATTCCTTATGACCGCGACATGTGCGCCGATTTTCAAATTACTCAAAAAGAACCAGGATTGTGTTTGGTCAGAAGATTGCCAAACCGCCTTCGACAGTATCAAGGAATATCTGTTGAATCCTCCGATTCTATCACCTCCAGTGGAAGGAAGACCACTGATCATTTACCTCACAGTCCTAGAGGACTCAATGGGATGTGTACTTGGCCAACAAGACGAAACTAAACGGAAAGAGTCTGCCATTTACTATCTAAGCAAGAAATTCACCGACTGCGAGACTCGGTACACAATGCTTGAGAAAACTTGTTGCGCTTTGGCTTGGGCAGCCAAACGTCTTCGCCAGTACATGATTCGTCATACTACTTGGTTGGTCTCCGAAATGGATCCAATCAAGTACGTTTTCGAAAAACCTGCTCTCACGGGAAGGATTGCCCGTTGGCAGATGTTACTATCAGAATATGACATAGAGTACCACGCTCAGAAAGCCGTTAAGGGAAGTATTTTAGCCGATCATTTGGCTCATCAACCGATTGACGATCAAGAATCAATCGGGTTTGACTTCCCAGACGAAGATGTCATGTATCTAAAAATGAAAGATTGCGACGAACCGCTACCCAGTGAAGGGCCAGAACCAGGTTCCCAGTGGGGACTCATCTTTAACGGAGCAGTTAATCATTATGGAAACGGAATTGGGGCAATCATTGTTACCCCTCAGGGTTCCCACATTCCTTTCACTGCCAGACTTACGTTCAAATGTACGAACAACGAGGCCGAATACGAAGCATGTATTATGGGTCTCGAAGAAGCGATTGATTTAAGGATCAAAAACTTGGACGTATACGGCGATTCAGCCCTGGTTATTAACCAGATAAAAGGAGATTGGAACACATACCAATCAGGATTGATTCCTTACAAAGACTATGCAAGAAGGTTGTTACCCTTCTTCAACAGAGTCGACTTTCATCACATCCCTCGTGATGAGAATCACATGGCTGATGCATTAGCCACTCTCTCTTCCATGATTAGTGTAGGTCAATGGAATGACATACCTAAGATCGACATAATGCGCCTTGAACGGCCCGCTTACATCTTCACGATTGAAGCAGTCATAGACGACAGACCTTGGTATCACGATATCAAATGCTTCCTTCAGAAACAAGAGTACCCATCTGGGGCACTCAGAAAAGACAAGAAAACCCTCAGAAGATTGGCTGGAAACTTCTTCCTGAGCAGTGACACTCTTAATAAGAGAAATTTTGACATGGTCTTGCTCCGATGCGTCGACAGACCAGAAGCAGACATGCTCATGAAAGAAATTCATGAAGGATCCTTTGGCACTCATGCCAACGGACACACAATGGCGAGAAAAATTCTCAGGGCCGGGTATTATTGGTTGACCATGGAATCCGACTGCTACAAGTACATGAGGAGGTGTCACAAGTGTCAGGTATACTCCGACAAAATTCATGTACCGCCATTACATCTCAAAGTTCTTTCTTCCCCGTGGCCTTTTTCCATATGGGGAATCGACATGATTGGCATGATTGAGCACAAGGCTTTAAACGGACATCGGTTCATCCTGGTAGCCATTGACTATTTCACCAAGTGGGTCGAAGCAGCGTCATTCGCCAATGTAACCCGACAAGTGGTGGTCCGATTTATCAAAAACAATATCATCTGCCGTTATGGTGTTCCAAGCGAGATCATTACTGATAATGGATCTAACTTGAACAATAAGATGATGAAAGAGTTATGCGCAGAGTTCAAGATCGAACATCATAACTCATCTCCCTACCGACCCAAGATGAACGAAGCGGTAGAAGCGGCTAACAAGAACATCAAGAAGATCGTTCAAAAGATGGCTGTAACCTATAAAGATTGGCACGAAATGCTACCCTTTGCTCTTCACGGTTATCGTACATCTGTCCGCACTTCAACAGGGGCAACCCCTTTCTCTCTAGTATATGGCATGGAGGCAGTTCTCCCCATAGAAGTAGAGATCCCATCAATCCGGGTATTGATGGAAGCTAAGCTCACCGAAGCTGAATGGTGTCAAAGTCGACACGACTAACTGAACCTGATCGAAGAGAAGCGAATCACGGCACTATGCCACGGTCAGTTGTATCAACAGAGAATGAAGAGGGCGTTCAACAAAAAGGTCCGACCTCGTGTCTTCAGGAAAGGAGACCTTGTGCTCAAGAAGATACAATCATTTCTCACTGACTCTCGGGGCAAATGGACCCCAAATTATGACGGCCCCTATGTGGTCAAGAAAGCTTTCTCAGGCGGCGCCTTGAGACTCGCAACCATGGATGGAGAAGAATTTGCCTACCCCACGAATGTTGATGTAGTCAAGAAATACTTCGCCTAAAACAAACAAAAAACGTCTCAGTGGATTGAAAACCCGAAAGGGCGGTCCAGGCAAAAGTTAGAGACATGAAAAAAAATCATCCCGATGGATTGGAAATCTCATAGTACAATCCAGGAAAAAGTTAGGGATAATGGCAAGTAACTATGTTCAACAGAGGCAAGTCCCTCAGCAGCAGTTGCATCACCTATCGGAGGAAATCTCCAGTCAAAGGTCATCTTCGACAGAAGCTCAGGATGCCCCGAATTCAAAGTTGGTAGAAGGATAGTGGTCGTTATGTTTCAACGCAGCCCTTTTCCCTGTAAATTACCGTTTTCTAACTTTGTATATACTCTTTGGAATCACGCATTTGGCTGATCTCCATCTTATCAATAAAATTTGAGCCCTTGTGCTTTTGTTTGTAATTCTTGTTTGTTTTAGCTTTACAGAACGACGTTGTTTAAACTTAATCAGCGATTCTTGAAATAAAACAAAAATGAATTTACTTGTTAAAACTTTTTCTGCTTTTAAAATAAAGATGGCATTTCTTTTGACTGTTGAACATCAGAAGAACATCGATCGCTTCTCTCGAAGTAAGCGAACTTCAAAGTGCGGAATCAAAGTACTCCTTCTAGACCAGTACTCCTGAATGAAGGATCAATAATGTCAGAGACCTTGTTTCGTCTGACATCCTCGGCCGAGTTCTCATCTCCTAAGCCCGATCAACATAGCTCCCAACGGGACTATCTCTCCTAAGCAAGGTGGAATTGCTATTTTGAATCAACGGTACTTCTTCACCCCGCGATGGCCGAGTATCCAATTGTGTTCATCCATTAGTCTGTATGTCGCGTCTGTTTTGTCAGCATATACATACATACTTCATGCATTTTGATTTGCGTTCGCATTTCGTATTGCATCACTATCACTTGAGTCGGTCTTGTCCCCTAGTGATAAACAGTTTTCTCAATCGAGTTTGTCAGTTCTTTCCTCGTCAGGAAGTGTTGCGTCTGCACAATCTCGCCACTAGTGTATCTTTAGATCAGAGTCGGCACTTGGCCACTTTGATAACTTGAACCTCTGAAAAGCCAGAGAAAACTCTCAATAAACATCACTCTTCGCCATTGAAGATGATATCCTTGCTTTCCCGGATTAAGGAAAATCCACAGAGAAAGCCTCGTGATCAGAGATTCAGCAGCATGCCAGTTTTGCTCCGAAAGGACCGCTGATGAAAAGGTCATCGGCCCCACAAAATTGGACCCCATCATATGGCGTTTCTCCGGGAAGATCCCAAGAAAAGTATGATGAAAGATCCCAAATGAAAACAGTCTCTCAAGAGACTCGCTTTCCCCAGTAGAATCGACAAATGGCGTCTCCAAAACAGAGAAGTTTGTGCAACTCTACAACTCAGACGACTGGGTTCCCCAACAAGTCTGACATCAAAACTTTTTCCACTCAAATGGCATCTCCCCAGGAAAATTCGGCGAGAAGTTTGAAGGAAAGCCGCTACGAATAGTGTCCCTTGTCAGTAAAGTTTATTGACAAAAGAGACTAAGACCAGTTCCTTGGTAGGAAACCAGGATCGAGGGGAAGTTTAAATCAGAAACTAAGACCAGTTCCTTGGTAGGAAACCAGGATCGAGGGGAAGTTTAAATCAGAAATTAAGACCAGTTCCTTGGTAGGAAACCAGGATCGAGGGGAAGTTTAAATTAGAAACTAAGACCAGTTCCTTGGTAGGAAACCAGGATCGAGGGGAAGTTTAAATCAGAAACTAAGACCAGTTCCTTGGTAGGAAACCAAGAACGAGGGGAGGTTTATTTCAAAAGAAAACTGAGACCAGTTCCTTGGCTGAAGACCAGGATCGAGGGGAAGTTTACCTTTTCTAAGCATCATTGCTTAGCTAAAGAAGATGAATGCGTAAGCTACCATTCATAACCACCATCAAAATTTCGGGTATTCTGATATTTAATCCTCTTGCACCCCGAATGCCCGAATCCCTTCGTCATTCACACCTTCGGGTCCAAGAAGATTAAATAGGGGCATCTGTAATACCCCAAATTTTGACCACTTAGATTTCCCATCATTGTGAAAATCATCATCACAATATGGATGAACCATCATGCTTCATCAGTCTCCCCAAAGATGGGTGAGCATCCAATACAATCAAAATTAGGGTTTCAAGCCCTCTCTGAGTGCTTAGACAAAGGATCAATCAAGAAATGACATGATCTTCAACTTGTATAATCTCTTAAACATCCACAATGGATCAAAAAGGACTCCCACTTTAAGGATTAAGCACAAGGCTGCTCCCTTCTAGGTGGATCAAGTCTCAAGATCGACAGTGTCACCAAATTAGGGTTTTGGTCGACCGGGGCCTCCAGATGGAAATTTTCATCTGGGCTCAAGGCAATGATCCAAAACATAACCTAATATGCTTCATAGAACCTCATGAACCCATGCATCAAGTCAATTTTGCCTCAGGGGATGCATTCATCAAAAATCAGGAATTAGGGTTTCTTGACCTAATTCACCCCTAAGTTGACTTTTGGGACAAACCATGAGCCAAGACCTCAAGAGATGATTTGAGGGTCTCTAATATACCATATTTATCCATTTGGAACAATGGATTGATCCAAGAAGTTTGAGCAACGAGTCTCAATTTCATCTGCACCACAATTAGGGTTTTAAGGGAAAAGTCAACTGTAACTTTGACTTTTGACCTGGACATGCTCCCAAACCCTAATACATGATTGAATATACCCTATGACACCCATGGAACATGTCCATCAAGTTTGATTTAGGTCAAGGACATGATTTCCTGAAGAATTGCACAGTTTGGAATTCATCTGATAAAAAGTCAACTGTGCACAAAAGTCAACTTTGACTTTTTGAGATTTTTCACCAAAATGGATTTTTAATCCTAAAATGATGTTAATGTATGATTTGAATCATCATTCATCAAGAAAAATCAAGAAAAGTGAGATAACTTGTAAAAGGGGTAACCATAAAACTTAGAAATTTTTCTAAGTTAAAAATAAAGTGGCAAAGGTACCAACTTTGGAGGACCATAACTCCTAAACCACAAGGCCATTTTTTCTCATCCAAAGATGGATTTGTAGCCCTCATTATCACCTACAAAAACTTTAACTACAAGTCATTCCAATTCATTAAGGATTTTGAGTTATGGAGTGATCAAAGTGGCTGAAAAGTGAAAATGTCACTTTTTCCAACACTTAGTGAAATTTTCACTAAGTCAGATTCTGCCTCACTTTTTGCCAAATGTAGGGGGATTTTTCACTTGGAATCAAAATAGATCAAAACCAAACTTGTTCAAACAGTTGTTGTATCATGTAAGAGCTTTCCAAAATGGCCAAGAACATTGCCAAATTCAACCTACACCATGAGATACAACATTGCCAAGTTGCCTTGCTGAAATCTGTCAAGGCAAGGTAGGATTTTCATTTTGGCTCGATTTGCCAAAATCAGCCAATTTCAATTGCTCCAATCCACTTGGACACCTCAGAGGATTGAATCTAAAGGGGACAATCACTGAGCCAAGCCTCCAAGGTCCAAGGAACAAGGAATATCATGTTGAACCAAGAGTTGCCAAAATAGGGACAAGACTTCAAATTTGGAATGAGGCATTCAATGGAACCATCAAGGTGGCATGGACTGAGCCATTCTCATCTGAAATCAGTCAAGACTTATCCAAGACCAAGGGGACCAAAGCTCTGTGCCCTAACCTCTAGTCAATGGCTAGAGGAGACTTGGATTTTCATTTGCCAACATTGGCCAAACCTACTTACCAGCTGCCATGCACTATTCCTTGCAAAACAAACTTGCTCTACTATAAATAGAGCTCAATTGTGGTCAGTTTAAGTACACCAAAGCTATCTAACAGATGCTTTCCTCAAAATCTCTTTCTCTTGGCAAAAATGCCTTTCTTAGCAAGGTAGCTATCGGGTTTTGAGTTTGAGAGCAATTCTGCACAAACCAATCACTCACACACCTCACATACATCACATATGAGCTGATCAAACACTCACATAACTTCTGAAACATCAATTTCATGAAATCACCAGCTGGTTGCTCAAATTTTCAAACAAGGTGCAACTGAGGTACCACAAAATGATCCAGCCAATTTCAATCAATTCCAACCATCCAAACACAATCCATAGGGTGTAGGGAAGCTGTCCAGATCATCACAACTCATCTGTAACACCTCCAAATCAAAAATCACTTTGAACTTGCTGTCACGGCTTGGAGGTAAGCACATACTTGGTCATCTCTCAATCTATGCATATTTCCTCGCACAATAATTTGGCCATATGTTCATAATCATGCATGGAATGTTTTCCCTCAATTAATTGCATTGTTTGAATCGTGTATCAAAAATCCTAGCCTTCATGCAGAAATTAGGGTTCTTGAGGTTTCTTCGTGATTTCTTGTTGTATGTTTAATTTAAATGAAATTAAAGTACATAGACATGATCGTGAGGTTGAGACAAGCATAATGATATGTGGATTGCATGATATGATTACGTATTCATGGAGATTGGATAGAAAACGCAAATCTAAGAAACCAAGAACACGCGCGTGTTCTTCAGCTTGTTCTTGGCGCCTTTTTTTCAAATTCAAATATTTGAATTTTGTGATTTTGTTTAATTGATTCAAAAATTAATTTCTCTCTGAGTTTTAATGATTTTGAGTTGATTATTTTTTTAATAATTCACAAAAATGTTAAAATATTTTATTTTATCCAAAAATCCCAAAAATATTATTTATTTCATATAATTGATATTTTTGTAAAGAATTAATATTTTGATTGTTTTTGGCATTTTAAATATTTTTTCTACATTGATTTTGCAACTTTTAATGCTTTCTAATTATTTTGTAGGTCAATACTTAATTTTTGAAGCATTAATCCAAGATCACAATTTGTTTTCCATGTGTTAAACAATTTTTGATCATTTTAATTGAATTTTTATTCAATTAAATACATTTTGAAAACAAATTAGGGTTTTGGATTAATTCAACCCTCATAAATCATTTTCAAAACACTTTGGGCCTCTATTAGAGTGTAAGACCCAATCCTTTTTTTGACCAAATCATCTTTGGGCCTCACTTATTGTATAAGTCCCGATACCGTCAAAAAACAAACGGCGCGATCGTCGCCTTTTCAAAAATCATCTGGGCCTACCCTCGAGTAGTAAGACCCATTTATTTTTCTTCAAAACTTTTTGGGCCTCTTGAGAGAGTGTAAGACCCATCCCTTTGTACAGAAAACCTTTTTTGGGCCTCACTCATTGTATAAGTCCCTCTGTACAAGTAAACGGCGCGATCGTCGCCCGTTTAAAAATAAAAACCATCTGGGCCTACCCTCGAGTAGTAAGACCCATTTCTTTTTCTTTAAAACTCTTTGGGCCTCTTGAGAGAGTGTAAGACCCATCCCCCCTTGTACAAAAACTTTTTGGGCCTCACTCATTGTATAAGTCCCTCTGTACAAGTAAACGGCGCGATCGTCGCCCGTTTAAAAATAAAAACCATCTGGGCCTACCCTCGAGTAGTAAGACCCATTTCTTTTTCTTTAAAACACTTTGGGCCTCTAATAGAGCGTAAAACCCAATCCCCCTTTTAACCGAAAAAATTTTGGGCCTCACTTATTGTATAAGTCCCTCTGCGTTAAAAGAAAACCTCGGCGCGATCGCCATTTTTAAACGAAAAATCATTTGGGCCTACCCTCGTGTTATAAGCCCCACTCTTTTTTTCTTTAAACCTTTTTGGGCCTCTTGAAAGAGTGTAAGACCCATCCCTTTGTACAGAAAACCATTTTTGGGCCCCAGTCACTTGTATAAGTCCCTTTGTACAAATTCAAACAGTGCGCTCACTGATAAAACCCTGGGCCTCTCCTCGAGCTGTAAGCCCCAAATCTTTCTTTTTCAAAGCACTTTCTCCTTTGATTTTGAATATACTGTTGTTTTCAATCTTTCTTTGTTGAACAACTAACCAAACAACATGGAAGCACTACAATCGAGTAAGTGGTTATCGCTTTCATTTACTGCTTTCATATTATAAACTGTATTATGGGGCTGCTCACTGTAAGTCTCCTTTCATAAACTCATATCTACAGTGTAATAATAGTATTGATATTTCGAGTTTCCCCGGCAACTACGTCTAGAACTAGGTGACGCCGTTTCACTTATTCGTAGAAATAGATGCCTAGATCCCCAATAGGAGCACCGGATACAGTCTTCTCTTCGGCTGTCCTCCTTAGGAATCGTCAAGAAGCTCTACTCCCCAAGATGAATGTATTCTCCGTGAATGGCATCTTTGAGTTTCTTCCCAATTCTCGAACTTTCCTGACTTGATCTATTCCTTGTGGATAGCTTGCCTTGAATATCTCGGGGTTTGGGTACCCACTACGGTCATAATCTTGGACCTTAACTAAGGAACCCTCTTTAAAAGCTAAAAGTCGTTGGATAGTAAACCTCGCACGTTTACCAGTGTTTTTCATCTTTAAAAGAGTTATCTCTCCTAATGGAAAGGAGATGATAGACCCACGGGCTTCTTAAAAGCATCGGCCTCCTCTTGGGCATTATTCAAGGACCCTACGGCTTCTTAGAAGTATTCACAGCCTCCTCTTAGGCTTCGTATAATGATCTCTTCCTTCGGGAATGATAGCCTCCTCTTGGGCTTCGTACAAGGACCCATCGACTTCTTAAAAGTTCCCAGCCTCCTCTTGGGCTTCGTACAAATTGTCCCGACGACCTCCTAGAGGTATAGGAATAGAACCTAGTCATCCTCATAGAACAGTCCTTTCATAGAGTCTACTATTGTTTCTCAAAGCATAGTACAAAAGATAAAACTCTAGACACGGACAGTCTAACTTTCTTGAGTCTCAAAGACATTCTCAAGCACCCTTCGTTAACTAGGAAGGAAACCCGCAGACTCGGACAGTCTCAATACCCTTTGGATTTCCCGTTTCCTCAAAGAGAAGGAAATATCCCTGATCCTCAAATCAAATCCCTGAGTACAGTGTTGCTCATATAAGAACTGATTTTCTCTTTTAAATCAGTATATTGGATCTGTCACTCAACTGAAACAGTTACAATAGCCTCCATCTCGGGCTTCGTACGAGATACCAAAATTCTCCCCAGTGGAGTCAAAACAACCTTTTCGCCTCTCTCTTGGGCTTCATACGAGATACAAAAACACTCTATCACTAAGTATAAAAGATTCTCCAACTGAGTCAATTCTTTGCTAGCCTCCTCTTAGGCTTTGTATAACGATATGCCCCACTGGGTCAAAAACTTTTAGCCTCTCTCTCGGGCTTTGTACGAGACACAAAATAGCCTCCTCTTAGGCTTTGTATAATGATTTTCCTAACGGAAATTAGCCTCCTCTTAGGCTTTGTATAAGAAAACCACTGGTTGATCCAATCAACCTTTTAGCATCAAAGTTGTGCCTCGTTCGCAGTACACAAACATCAACAACTTCTTTCCCTTCATCTAATCGCTGTAAGCGGCAAGCCTCTGGATCATCTACATCCATGCCAATGTCCCTCTTTTAGCATGAGAAATTCCTAAGGAAAGATGGCATTACTCTACACTGAGTTAAAGTCTTCTCCTTCAGGTTAAAACCCTTTCTTCGGAAATTATGGCATTGCTCGGATCCGCGTATCCCAGTTAAAGTAATTCTCCTTCCCCCTCTTTAGAGATGACAAATTCTCTCTAAATCCGAGGTCTTTCAGCTTCACGTCTTGGGCTTTGAACAAGACACAAATAGACCTTTTAGCTTCACATCTTGGGCTTTGAACAAGATACAAATCACCTTTCGCTTCATGTCTTGGGCTTTGAACAAGACACCAAAAACACCATTTCCTCCCATAGAATAGGAGGAACTACGAACGCTCTAATTTCCATGTTTCGGTAAACGGGAATACGTAGGCATAAGATCGAAAGAAAAGATCTTAGCGAGCGCAATCAACAAAAAACCCAAATCCCATATCAATTAAAAGCAGTAATTCAAAAGCATCAGTCCTAACATCCTAATCCTTATTCCCCGCCGGAAACCTTCTGCCCAGGTAAAAAGAAAGAGAACCGTATTGGCGAAAATACAAATAACCAATACAAAGCCCCCCCACATTGATAGCATCCGTAACCTAACAGACCGCTGTTTAAACTCAATATGCAAGCAGGGTTAATTGGAGACATCTATTTCCCTTCCTTATTCAGCTCACAATAGGATAAAAAATGAATCGACCAAAGAGCGACCATCGCTTAAGAACCGCGTCCAAAATCGCTCGCTACACCTGGGAAATGCCAAAACGTGTGAAGATGTTTTGTTTGTACAAACGCAGTATGTTAAGAGCTCTTATCTTAGATAGAGCTTCCGCTTCTATCCATTTCGTGAAGTAATCAACGCCTACTATTAAGTATTTATTATGGTTTGATCCTACTACGAATGGCCCCAGGATGTCCAGGCCCCACCAGGCAAATGGCCACGGGGAGGACATAGCCTTGAGCTCGTTAGGCGGAGCTAGGTGCATGTCTCCGTGTCGTAGGTATTTATCGCACTTCTTCACGTGTTCTTTAGCATCTTGCTGCATTGTTGGCCAGTAGTTCCCTGCCCGAAGGGCTTTCTAGGCGAGGGATCTTCCTCCGAGATATTGGGTTGATTCCTTCGTGGATTTCGCGCAGGACGTGGGTGACCATCTCCTCCTCGACGTACTTGAGTAGTGGGATGGAGAACCCTCGCCTATAGAGTTTGTCTTTGACCAGGACGTAGGAGCAGGCCCTGCGCCTGACTGTGCTGGCTTCTTTGGGATCGGACGGAAGTTCGTCCCTAGCGAGATAGTTATATACGGGGGTCATCCAGTAGTTGTTGTCGTCGATTACTTGCACGTCGAGGGTCGGGGATACCTTCTCGATACTAGGTCGAGGAAGTACCTCCTGGATGACGGACTTTTTTCCACCCTTTTTCTTCGTGCTTGCCAGTTTAGACAATACGTCTGCTCTGACGTTATGTTCGCGAGGAGCATGTTTCACTTCTACTGTGGTGAACTTCGTCATCTTTTCCTTGACCAAGGCTAAGTATTCGGACATGCTATCGTTCTTGGCCTGGTAATCTCCTCGAACCTGGAGGGCCACAAGTTGTGAGTCCGTGCAGATGACGATCTCCTCTGCCCCAAGATCTTGGGCCAGGCGTAAGCCGGCGAGGAAGGCGACGTACTCAGCCAGGTTGTTGGACGTGGGGAAGGATAAGGTGAGCGATACCTCTACGATGTTTCCCTCGTCGTTCTCCAATATAATGCCCGCCCCGCTTCCTGCCGAGCTGGAAGCCCCGTCTACGAAAATGGTCAACTTGCGCGCCCCGTAGGTGGGGGAATCCGCGAACTTCATTTCGGCGACGAAGTCAGCCAAAGCTTCGGCTTTGAGGGATTTTCTGCTTTCATACTGAATGTGTCAAATTCGGACAGCTCTAGCGACCATTTGAGCATTCTGCCGGCCATGTCTGTCGTCCCAGCAACTGCTTTACATGTTGATCTGTCTGGACCACGATCGTGTGGGCCAGGAAGTAGTGTCTCAGTCTTCTAGCGGCGTTGATGAGGGCCAGCGCCACCTTTTCTATCTGCTGGTATCTCAGTTCTGGTCCCTGCAATGATTTGCTGGTGAAATATATAGGCTTCTTCCCGTCAGGTGTTTCGCGGATAAGAGCGACGCTCACGGCCTCAGTTGCTACGGCGAGACACGGGTATAGAGTTTCGCCGTTCTCTGGTCGAGATAGGACTGGTGGCTTAGACAGTGCCCGTTTTAGATGTAGGAGAGCCTGGTCGCATTCCTCCGTCCATTCGAACGATGCCTCCATGCGGAGGAGTTTGAAGAATGGTAGGGCGTACTGTGCAGACTTGGCCACGAAACGGGACAACGACGCGAGCATCCCCTTGAGGGACTGGATGGATTTCTTTGAATTGGGCATTGGAAATTCAGAGAATGTCCGGCACCTGTCGGGGTTGGCCTCGATTCCTCGTTCTGCTAGGTAGAAGCCGAGGAACTTACCTGCCCAGACTCCGAACGTGCACTTCTCTGGGTTGAAACGCATCCGGTATTTCCTGGCCTATTCGAAGACCTTCCTTAAATGGGCCGTATGATCGGTTTCCTCATGGGATTTCATGATCATGTCGTCCATATAGACTTCGAGCATGTCGCCTATTTCTCCCCGGAAGACCTAGTTCATCATCCTCTGATAGGTCGCGTCGGCGTTCTTCAGGCCAAAAGGCATTATGTTGTAGTAATAGTTTCCCGATTTGGTCATGAAGTCCGTGTATTTTTTATCGCTCATTACCATTGGTATTTGATTATAGCTCGAGTAGGCGTCCATGAATGATAATAGTTTAAAACCGGCAGAGTTATCAACAAGTTTATCAATATTGGGGAGGGGGTAGGCATCCTTCGGGCATTCCTTATTAAGATCAGTATAATCAACGCACATTCACCATTTGCCATTAGATTTTTTCACTAGTACACCGTTGGACAGCAGAGTGGTGTACTTGGCTTCCGATATATATTTTGCCTCGAGGAGGTCTTTTACAGCTTGTTCTGCAGCCTCCGTTTTTTCTGGAGACTGCTTCCTCCTACATTGTGCTACTACTTTGATGGCTGGGTCGATCATGAGTTGATGACAGGAAACGGATGGGTCCAAGCTGGGCATCTCCGCGGTATTCCAGGCTAACAAGTCTGCATTCTCGCGAAGGCAGGCTTTGAGTTGCTTCCGTGCGATGTCGGGGAGACCGGTCCCTATCTATACTCCCCGTTGAGGGTCGTCGCTGAGCAGGACAAGCTCGAAGTCACCATCCGGGATAGGGCGCATCGGATAGGAGTTGTTGCTGGTCGAGGTAGATGAGCTACTCGGGCTGGTCTGATCTTTCTTCTGGTCATCCTCGGCGAAGTGGCTGTCAAGATCGATGGAGTCGACGCGAGGCAGTGGCTTGGCTTCCTCTGAGCTGCTGGGCAAGGTTGACTTGTTGGACGCCTTTTGCTTGGAAGTGATGGTGTTGAGTCCCTTGGTGGCCGCCTCGAAGCATCGTCGTGCAGCTTCGATATCCTCGTGCAATGTGGCGACCATACCTTTCAAAGTGTAGTACTTCATTTTGAGGTGGACGGTGGAAGGCACAACTACCAGTTCGGCTAGAGTTGGCCGCCCGAATATGTACTGATAGAGAGACGGGCAGTTGATTACCAGGAACTGCACTTTAGTGGATGTGTCCGTCTCTGCCGATCCAAAGGTCACGGTCAGCTCTACGTACCCCCAGGGTTTCGTGACCAACCCATTGAAACCCTGGAGGTCAGAACCCACATAGGGAGTGAGATGCGATTCGTCCAGTTAGAGGGTCGAGAAAAGATGAGAGTACATAATATCGACCGAGCGGCCTTGGTCAACAAGTATCCTGCAAACATCAAAATTGGCCATCTGGCCTCGAACGAGCAGTGGGATACTTGAGTTCGGGGACCCTCCGAGGAGCTCTTCCCTGTAGAAGGAGATGGGGACTGATCCCATCTTTATTCACTTTCAATCATTTTTGGGCCTCTTGAGAGAGTGTAAGACCCATCCCCTTTCTACAAAAAAACCTTTCCTGGGCCTCAGTCACTTGTATAAGTCCCTGTACAAAACGACAGTGCGATCACTGATAAAACCCTGGGCCTCTCCTTGAGCTGTAAGCCCCAACAATCTTTTCAAAGCACTTTCTCCTTTGATTTTATATATTGTTATCAAAGCTTTATTTGTTGAACAAACTAACAAAACAACATGGAAGCTCTACAACCGAGTAACTGTTTACCCGCTTTCATTTACCGCTTTCATATGTATATAACTGTACTGTTGGGCTGTTTCACTGTAAGTCTTCTTTCATAAACTCATATCGACTGTGTAATACTAGTATAGATATTTAGAGTTTCCCCGGCAACTACGTCTAGAACTAGACAAAGCCTCGTCTCCTTACATTCGACGTTCTTCCGGATATTTCAACATAACCTAAACCATTTTCTTTTACAACAATTTTAGATAACTAGATCTAAGAAATCCCCCCTTTGAACAGTTCATATACAGAAGGCCAATGTTCCAAGTGAAACCCCTTCTGGAACTGTTCATCAGCCTCCTCTTGGGCTTAGTGCAAGGACCCACATGCTTCCTAAAAGCATCCCCGCCTCCTCTTGGGCGTTGCACAAGGACCCGTCGGCTTCTTAGAAGTTTTCACAGCCTCCTCTTAGGCTTCGTATAATGATTCTTCCTCTGGGAAGATAGCCTCCTCTTGGGCTTCGTACAAATTGTCCCGACGACCTCTTAGAGGTATAGGAACAGAAATTAGTCATCTTAGTAGAACAGTCTTTCAAAGAGTCTAAATCTTTCTATCGCAAACGTACTGCCTCTTAATTTCTCTTAAGCATAGTACAAAAGATAAAACCCGTAGACTTGGACATTCTCAATACCCTTTGGATTTTCTCGGAGATAACCCTGATCCTCTGATAAAATCCGTGAATACAACATTACCCATATAAGAACTGATTTTCTCTTTTATCCAACATACTGGACCTGTCACTCAACTGAAATAGTCACCAGCACAATAGCCTCCATCTCAGGCTTCGTATGAGATACAAAATCACTCTCTTGTTGAGTATAAAAGATTCTCTTGTTGAGTCAAACCTTTAGCCTCCATATCGGGCTTCGTACGAGATACAAAAACACTCTTTTGTTGAGTATAAAAGATCCTCTTGTTGGGTCAACACCCTTTTAGCCTTCTCTTTGGCTTTGTACAATGATTCTCCCCAATGCAGCTAACCTTTTCAAACTCTCTTGTTGAGTCCAACACTTTTAGCCTCCATCTCGGGCTTTGTACGAGATACCAAAACACTCTCTTGTTGAGTATAAAAGACTCGCTTATTGAGTCAAAACCTCTCAGCCTCCGTCTTGGGCTTCGTACGAGACACATACAAAAGCACTCTCTTGTTGAGTTAACCCCTTTAGCCTCTCTCTCTCTGGCTTCGTACGAGACACATACAAAATGCTCTCTTGTTGGGCCAATAGCCTCCTCTTAGGCTTTGTATAAGGAAACCCTGGTTGATACAATCAACCTTTTAGCATCAAAATTTGTGCCTTGCTCACAGTATACAAACATCAACAACTCCTTTTCCTCCATCTAATTGCTGTAAGCGGCAAGCCTCTGGATTATTTACATCCACGTCACTATCCCTCTTTTAGCATAGGAAAGTCCTAAGGAAAGATGGCATTGCTCTAAACTGAGTTAAAGTCTTCTCCTTCAGGTTAAAAATCCCCTATAAAGGAAATTATGGCATTGTTGGATTCACATATCCCAGTTAAAGTAATTCTCCTTTATAATCAGTCACCCAACTATTGTGACAAACAGACCCCTTAGAGATGACAAATTCTCTCTAAAGTCAAAACCCTTTAGCTTCACATCTTGGGCTTCGAACAATATACAAATAGACCCTTCAGCTTCGCATCTTGGGCTTTGAACAAGATACATATACTCCCTTTAGCTTCACGTCTTGGGCTTTGAACAAGACACCAAAACACCATTTCCTCCCATAGAATAGGAGGAACTACGATCGCTCTGATTTCCCTATCCCGGGAATACGTAGGCATAAGATTGCAAAAGAATCTTAGCAAGCACACTAATCAAAAAAACCAAAGTCCCCTACCTCCATCCAATCTGGCACAGTATCCTAACAAATTCCCCATGAATAGTCCCGGTAGCTCGTTCTGAACAAAATAAGCAGAGAGAGACCCCACATCCACATAGCATCTGTAACCTAATAGACCGCTGTTCAAACTCAGTATGCAAGCAGGGTTAGTTGCAGACATTTATTTCCCTTCCTTCATCAGCTTCAATAGGATAAAAAATGAATCGACCTGTAGTACCCTAGAGCGACAGTGCTTAAGAACCACGTCCAAAATCGCTCGTTACACGGTTGTGGGTACTTGCACAGCTTCTTTGTTAAACCTCTCGATATATGCCCGGAGAGGTTCATTCTTCCCTTGGATTATGGCCCCAATGGAGGCTTCAGTCTTGGGATGGTGGCGTGATGCCGTAAAGTGCCTAGAAAACATTATGCCAAGCTGCTTCCACGAGGTGATGGACTCCTGAGACAGTTGTTTGTACCAAGTCATTGCCCCTTTCCGAAGCGTGGTCAGGAACAGGCGGCATTTGATGGAGCCGCGGATGCCACGATAATCCAACCGTGCATCGATGTTCTCGATGTGCTCATCGGGGTCAGTTGTTCCGTCATAAGTGCCCAAAGTTGGGGGCTTCACCAAGCCTTTGGGGAGGCGTGTAGCTAAAATCTCCTAGGACAATGAGACGAGGGGCTCATCGTCGCTGCTAGAACTGGTCCGGGAAGGGGAGCGGACAACTCGTTCGTGACGGCGACTTCTTCGGGGTGAAGGTTTACGGGCCCGACCTTTTGATCTGACCGAGGGTGACTGTTGATCTCTCCGGGTTCTCTTGTGGATGGGAGAGTGTTGGTTTCGTGGGGAAACTTGATCGCGCTTTCGAACAACATGAGATTCTGGTTCTTGGCGCCCCGACGGTCGACTTCCCGTCGGGGTTGTGGACTCTTAGATCGTCGTCGATTCTTCCTCGACGAGGGGGGGGGGGGATTTTGGACGAGCAGACTCTTCCAATGCCCGATCCTCTCGTTTTGTTGGAGGATCAGGAGGTTGGTCTTATTGATCGCTTCAAGGAGAGCCACCATGGCCAGGTCGGTGTTGGGTGGAGCTGGAACGGGCTGGATGGCCAGCAAGGGCTGGCCGTTGTCACGACCAGTCGGAGTAAGGGAAGGAGACGCGGTAGCCCCGTCTCTCAGGTGACGGGCGTCTCCTTCGGGGAGGGATGAAGAACCGTCAGCATCAGTTTTGTTGACGGAGATGGTAGAAAGATGCTGAGCACCTTTGACGTGATCTTGAGAGTCCATGATTGTAATCTTGGACGAAGGATGTGTTTTGGTCTTAGAATCTGAGGTGGGTATAAAAACGGGGAAAATAATTCCCCACAGTCGGTGCCACTGATCGTGAAGGCTGATCAGATCCTGTGATGGGCCACCAAGAACGTCTGTGATGCTGTGTGTGAGAAGAGGAGGGGGTGTACCTGTAAGGCACTCCGACGATCAAGTAAGAAAAAGTCAGAGAAAAGGGCAAGTACAAAGTGTGTTCTTAGGATGAAAATTGGGCACCTGACCCTCTCAAGTGAGAGGGTTTATATAATGCCCTAGCGCGTGGCCAACGGTCCCTATTTTCAGGGAGAAATAACCGTTTCCCGAAGAATAGGTAACTGCCAAAAACTAGCCGTTATGTCGGGCAGGGTGCCCAAAACTAGCCGTTATGTCGGGCAAATGCGTAGTTCCGGGCACATGCCCATGACTGTCCCTGGATAATGAAGCCATGCGTGACGGACATGAATTACGGGGAGGAGCAAATGACCCTGGGGATCCATCCGTCCGTATATGCCCGGTTGTGGGGTAGAAAGGTAAATTCTCCCCTTATTGACTGGACTTAGGCAATTGGGCCGTTTTGGGAGCAGAGGTGGATTGGGTCATGCCTAGCCATTGATCTAGTCCAGAACAAATTTTATAAAACCTTTTTATAAAATGCTACAAGTTTTTCCGTATCTGTATTTTTTAAATTAAAAGACTAACTTTGACATCGTATAACATAAATATATATTATTGAAGATCAAAATATAGTCGAATTCACATTTTTTATCCAAAAATTATATTTCAAAAATAATTTTTATAAAAACCTATTTGAAATAACTTCAAAATTAAGTGATTTTTTTTTAATTTTGATATTCAAAATTTTTTTTTCAATAAAATAATAAAATATTTAAAATATCATTTTAAAAAATAATTATTTAAATCAAATTTTCATTTGAAATTTTTATAAAAAAAATTTTATAAATATTTTTCACACAAAATTATATCACAATATAAAAATTATTTAAAAAAAGGGCAAAACAAACGCACCTTTAATTGGTAGAAGAAATAAATGTTTGAATCTTAGTTGAAACAGTAATTGATAAAAATTTATTTACCTTTCCACTGAGCTTCGAATTATCCAAGCTTGTTTTTCTAGGGTTAATAGTGATTTACCCCCCGACATATGAGCGTGTTTTGGTTTACCTCCCACCGTTGCCAAAAGTAGGTTTTGGCAACGGTTTTTGTGAAAAAACCGTTGCCTAAAGGCATGGAGGGGGGAAAAACAAAATTCGCTCATATGTCAGGGGATAAATCACTATTAACCCGTTTTTCTATAAATAAGAGGATTAGGATCAGAAAAATCTTTCTAAGTTAATCATTTCTTATGTTTTATTTTTCTTCTGAAATTATTAAAATATTGATTGTAGTTTCTATTTAAAGGTGGGAGTAGAAACTATGACTTTCTTGTCACTCCAATTTATATATTTTCCTCTAAACCATCAAACAAATGGAATTTTTATCTCGTATTGTGAAAGGACTCTTATATTAAATTCTATTTTATAGATTTTTATTTAATTCAATGAATAGCATGGGAGAAAAAATAATAGCAGGCAGAAACTATCATTGCATTGCATGAATTCCATATTTACCGGGACATTCAATCAATTGCTTATAGTACTTTTTATGGCAATATTACACTAAGATCTTTTAAATTACTTTTTTTTTTTTTAACATATTGGTTTTTAAGCATTTTTTGTAACATGTTTGTCTTTTAGGGTGATTTTTACATCCATTTTCTTATATTTTGAACATTTAAAAATATGTGACAGGTGTATTTTTAGTTTCTCTTCATCATTTTCATACTACTCAAAATAATTGTATTCACAATTAGCACCTTCACTCTGTAAAAAAAGGGTAACAGTGCATACATTTGGTAACTTTAAGAACCAAGTTTTTACAACAAAAAAATTTAAAAGACCAATTTATTACACAAAAATAACTTAAAGAATTTCGAGTGTAATTTTACCTTTTTTATAGTAGAAAAAGCTGATATTGTCAAATTAGGTCAGAATATTACATAATAGGATTATGAATAAATAATGAATGATAACTTCGAAGATTTGATATTTAAGTTAAAAAACAGAATTTGATTAATAATGCTCATGAGTTGGTGTGTGTTTTGCTTTATGGTTAACGAGGATTCGAAACATATCATTTGTGGCTGCTTTAAAAGTAAACTGGTGCGGAAGCTGGTTATGGAGTGGGTTGGTATCCCTTGGGTTATGGAAGAAGATTGTTGTGAATTTCTCTTGGCTTGGTTTTTGAGGTTAAGAAGTAAATGTGCTCATCAGAATGTTTGTAGCATTTGGTTTGCAAGTAGTTGGTGTTTATGGTATTCAAGGAATCAAGTGACCTTCAATGACGAGGTGTGCGATCCGGGGACGATCTTCAATAGAATCATTTCTGTTTCGTGGTGGTGGTTAGCTATTGCAACTAAAAATAAAATTTAGTGTAACTATTACGAGTGGTTTAAATCCCCTTGTGATTATTTGTAGGTGGATTCTTATTGTATTTGGGTTGGAGTACCCCTAGTACTCCATTATATAAATATATATATAAGTGTCTCTTGATTATAAAAAAACATATTTTAGGAAAATAAATTTAAATATTTTTCCGAGTAGTTTTTGAACTTTAAAATTTTCGCTGTATTAAATTTGGGTAGCAAGTGAGTATGGAAATCAAATTTAGGCATGGTTCACAAAAACCTAAAAAAAAAGGATGAGATGGAATGGACATTGTTGAGGGTACAGATTTAAAATCTTATTTATGTTAGATAAATTTTTTAGATTGAATGGATTCAGGATGAAATTGTGAACATATCACTTTTCATATGATATTTCAAGCACTCTCGAATGTCTTATAGTTTCTATGCAAGAATATCCAAGATAATATAGCCTATACTTGAGTTTGCACAAGACAAATGAAAATTGGAATGTAGGGAAGAGAATCTAAAATTTTTCTTAAGAGGATATGCGTTTTGTAATCTGATTTCTGAATTCATAACGATCTATTTATAGGCCATGTGTATGCTGTTTCACAAGGTTGCGGCTCTTTATGAAACAACATCCTTTCAACAACGCTTTCACCAAAAATTGTGTTGTTTCGCCTACAACAATGTTTCCCAATAGTTACACTTCGCCAAGTGTTGCATATTATGGAATTCAAAATTCAAACTCAAGTGACGATAAAAAACAAGAGCAACAACCATTTACCATATGTAGGCCGAAGGCCGACTCCTGGAGTGTTATTGGCGTCGCCGTATAATGTTGTGAGTAACCCGATTGCTCCTATGCGTTGTGCCTAATTTCTCAAGTGCCGCCTACAAGCTGCCACTAGCGACTCTGCACCCACGCCTCGGACCCGGTGTCGCCTGTGGAGACACCGGTGAGGAGGTGTATGAAGGAGACAAGTTGTACAATGCTTGAGACAACCACACTTGTCCATGTGGCACTTTATCCTCTTTTGTCCTTTTGTGGAGTTAATGAACATAACTCCTTCTAAAGGCTTTTAATGTGAGTTTCATTTTTTATGTGAGACTATTTCCCAAACATTTATTGACATTTACTCACGTTCACTTTTCTTGTCATTTTAGAACATACTCATGGACATTTATTGTTCATAAATTACAACAATCTCCCACTTGTTCTAATAATGGCAAGACCAATTTCAAAAAGAGAAACAAAGAATGTTAATACAGTTAAGTATCTTTCGAAAACGAGTTTTTTTTTAAAAGTAGTAACGGGAAGCGACACTCGGATGTCATATCGCAAGGACTCTTGTATGATTATTAACCAACTAATAACGATTAGAGGGGATGTTTAGGTTTCAGTTCGATTACTAAAGTAAGGAGAAAAAGTGATTAAAATAAGTGATTATGAAAATAAGTTAATTTGTTGTTTCGGTTCTTACCTATCATTGATTATTATAACTTCACTGCCATAAGAGGATTCTATTCATATTCGATCACGATATCAATCAACAAGCGAGAATGCCATTATAAGAGTTATGTTTCCTATTCGCCGAATTAAGCAAACAGCTAAGAAATAAGCGAATTAACGAATTAAGCAAACGATAACACGCAATTAAATTTAGGAAATATAAATAAATCGAATCAACAAAACTACTCAATGACAAATCAGATTAAACAAACGATAATTATAAAACAGGGTTAATATGAATAGTAATTAAATTGTAAAGTTATATAAATCTCAAGGTAATTGAACCTGATTACAGTAGATCAACCTGAGAAGTTTAGTTCTCCATGAAATTCGTAAAAAACCAAAGTAAAAATTCATGAATAGTGAAAAGAAGGTCCGAATGAATAGTGCACGGCTGCTACTAGGTATAGGGTAGCATCAAATCCGGTTTCTAACCCAATTGGGTTGAAAAACATAAAAAAAAAACCCGGGCCAAAATTTTTTTTTTTAAGTCTGTAACTTCAACAAATTATTCATCACTGTTTCACTACACGAAACTTGTAGCTCTTTGTCTTAGCTTTCTAACGCCTATTAGAACGCGTCAAATAACTGTTAATGCTGAAAATAAGCTGTGAAAATAAAATAAAGCTAGAAACAAACTTAAATATGAAAACACATTAAAATAGTAAAAATACTGAAATAAACTGTATGAATGCCTAAGTATAACAATGGAAGAATGTGCATAAAGATGCACAAATCAAATTCCCCCACACTTAAACTTTTGCACTCCGAGCAAAATAGTATCAAGACTCATGAAAAATAATAGCATTCGGATACTTATTCTAGGCTAAAAACTCTTATTCGGTTAAGATTGCATCGATAGGTACTAATTTTGCACACTAAGAATATCGTAAGAACACAAATCTGCAATTGTGCGGTCATAAACATCCCTCCTATACAAACCAATCTGAATCATGTTATTATGCCTAAGCCTAACTTACTCATCCTTCTTTTTACTCTCTTTCATTGTAATGCAATCACATTAAGCCTGTTATCTATTTACACACATGGTAAATAAGCCTGTTAGTGTCTATGATCCATATCTTACCAACAATTCAAAATTAACCACTTTAGCAGCAAGAATGTTTTTTCAAGGTTTCACAGCCGTTAGCCTAAGCGACCGGTTGAGGGTCACCTAACTTAAAAGGCGGATTCCTAATCAGATTTCTTATTAAGCATGGGATCATTTACTTATTTGCATCAGCTTAATTACTTAGTGTGTGATTTCTAGATGGTGCTGACTGCTAGATAAACTACTTAAGAGCTATTAAAAGATGAGAACTCAAGGCTACATCATAACAATCGTTTACCATATTCGGGAGACTTAAGGTGTTAAAACAGTTCCGATCTTATGAATTTTTCCCAAGTATCCACAATCTAAACTCAAATTAATCTATAGCCTAAAAATTTCAAAAGATTCATGTTGTGTTTCTAAGTAAGTTTTTTTAATTTTTTTTTTCACTTAAAGAAAACAGAACAAAACAAAGAAAACTGAAAGAAAAAACAAAGAAATGGTTCCCTCCCCCACACTTAAACATATATTGTCCTCAATGAAAGAACATAAATATAAAATAAGAGTGAGAGAAAGGAAAGAACACACCTGAGTAGTCAAGGTGGATAGGTGATTGTATAAGAAGCCTTTCCCAAAAAGAGATCTTCTACAGGCTCCTCTTCCAAAGTGGGATGTCATAAAGTAACTTTGGGTAGCATCCATTGACCTTGAAATATTTATTAGTGCCTTCGCCTTTTAATCCAAGATCAAAGAAGAATCTTCGATAAGTAAAAGTGTCGAATGGGCACGTGAACATGATAGCCTTTTCCACAACATCAGATATCAAAGGATTAAGGGGCTGCCTCACTAATTTTTTTCCATCTTCAATTGAGATTCTACGCATACTCATGGATGGGATAAAATCACGAGTGTCAACCAAGGTATATCCAATTCCTTTCTTATGCTTCTTCAAAACCTGTAAAAGGTTATTTTCTTGATCAAAATCAAGGTTAGAAGAAATTATAACCGGAAGCTTTTCATTCCTCTCTAAATAGGCATATTTTAGATTGTCTGGAAGTGGTTTAAGCTCTAAGGAAAGAGGATGTTCAGCCGTGATGTCAAAAACTTCAGCTGCATAAATAACTTCATCTTTAACTTCATCTGTAGGAAAAATGTAAACCTACAAGGTAACCTCAATCTCAGCACAAACAAAGCAAAGGTTAGTGTCAGTATAATAATCACATGAGTAACTATCATCGAAATCAGACAATGATGGAAAATCAGCTGAAAACAAATCAGAATAAGCTTCATCATCAATTTTAGAAGGCAGCTCTTTTGGATTCACTACTATTTGGGAAGGTAGTTGGTTTGATTCTTGAGCTTGCAGCATGACATTCATAGAGGTAGAAAGATGTCCAATATGTGTCTGCAAAGCCTGAATACTAGAATTTGTTTGTTGCTGAAACTGGAGATTATTTATAGCAATTTGCTTGACAAGGTCCTCTAGTGAAAGTCCGGAAGGTGTAGGGCACACAATCTGGAATTCCTTCAGATGCTTATTCGGATCCTCACCTACAAGACCATTAAACCTTGGCAACAAGTGTATTAGAACAGATTTCAATTCAAAAGGAACAACAACATTTATATATTCAATACATAAACCATTATAATGAACATCAGGACCAGCAAGCTTTCTTAATTTTCTTTGTTCCGCCATGTTATCAAAATGGAAAAAAATTAACAAAGAATGAGAAATCACAAAACCAATTCAGCAATTCAACAAATGCGAAAATGCCAACAATATCCCCATTGAGAAAAAGAGTGGACAAATAGGAAAGCGATTAAAATAAAATCTAAAAATTATAAAAATATGACTAAAAATCAAATCAAATCAGAATAAGTGTTTACAAAAAAAGTTTGGATTTTTTTGAAAATATGAAAATAGAAAAAAATCAAATAAAATAGGAAAATAAGGAATTTACGAATATTTTTGTTCTAAATGAGTATTTATCGTCGATTTTTTTTTCTGATTTTCTGGAAAAAATTCGGGGCAAATTGAAACAGTAGCTTCCAAATTTACCTAATAGGCTGGAATGCTTACAACTGCACTGCAACCCTAAAAATCAACAAGTAAAAACAAAAAAAAGCATAAAAAATCTAACAAAACTCAACAAAAATTCTAAAATTGGCTACAATCAACAAGAATCCCTGGCAACGACGCTAATTAGATCCGTTGTCGCACACGGGTCAAAACGAGTTATTTTAAAAGTAGTAACGGGAAGCGACACTCGAATGTCGTATCGCAAGGACTTTTGTATGCTTATTAACCAACTAATAACGACTAGGAGGGATGTTTAGGTTTCAGTTTGATTACTAAAGTAAGGAGAAAAAGTGATTAAAATAAGTGATTAAGAAAATAAGTTAATCTATTGTTTCGGTTCTTACCTATCATCGATTATTATAACTTCAATGACCTAAGAGGATTCTATTCATATTCGATCACAATATCAATCAACAAGCGAGAATGACATTATAAGAGTTATCTTTCTTATTCACCGAATTAAGAAAACGGTTAAGAAATAAGCGAATTAACGAATTAAGCAAACGATAACACGCAATTAAATTTAGGAAATATAAAGCAATCGAATTAACAAAACTACCCTATGACAAATCAGATTAAGCAAACGATAATTATAAAACATCATGGATATGAATAGTGTTAGACTATGGCTATGGATCTAGAAGGGGGGGGTTGAATAGATCCTTCGAGTTTTACACGCGAAATTGAATTTTAAAAAATTGTTTGAATGGAAGCTACCACTGGATTAAAAGTCTACAACGAACCTTCTACCAAAAGGATCGGATATGCGCGAATATATATTGCGAAAGAGTATAGAAGAGAAAAATTCAGTTCTATTAATGTGATCAAACGCAATCAACAAATTATAGCGTGTTTATGTATAATCCAAACCAATGAGGCAAACAATGAAACACTAACGATGTTTGAATTTGCTTTGCGACAAATTATCAAACACTTGGTGTGTACCCACACACTAAGTGCAGAATTTCTATGGTTAGTAATTTCAAGCTGCTCTTAAAAACAATTCAACGAATTGTATCACATTAACCAAAACGATTTTTCAGCTTTAGATTACGACACCTCAGAAATTTAGACAACTTGAAAACTTGGCAAATTCAAACAATGCAGAAAAATGTAAAGAGTTAAAGGAGAAAGAGAACGAACGCGATTTGATTAGGCAGTTCCCCAATCGTCCTCGCTATGGGTACATCTGCCCCCAATTCCGAACATGGAATTGAGATATATATATTATCATTGTAATTGAGAGTTTATACAAGAGAAAACTTCTGAACAAACAAATCTTCGAACGTCTTCGAATTGTTGATGTAGAGCCTTCTCTTCCCTTGATTCAAGATGAATCAAGTGCTTCGAATATGGTTGATTCAATTATCGTCCCGCGCTACTAAACCGAAAGAAAATACCATTCTTCGATTACCTTCACTCGATCAATTGCAATCTACCAAAGATTCAAACCCAAGCCTCTCTTCTATGATCCTATGATTACAGCTACTAAACCGATCTCTTCGGTTACCTTCGCACAACTGAATCCTTGTAGAACGAAGCGGCTTGTGCAAAACCCCCAAAATCCCTTTGATTCTTGGAGGAGAAAACCCTAAGGTTTTATTCAAGAAACACCTACCACAAATCTCAACTCAGAATAGAAGATAACACTTCCTGAAATCTGAACCTTATCACTTCAAATCAATGAACACAACAAACAAAAATTGGTTATGTGTAGTTGTTTGAATGCTCAAGGAAGAAGATGAAATTGATGAGAGAAATGGCATAAAATCTTTCACGTTTCTTGCTTTTTTTTTGAAAAATGAACTAACATGATATATATACTATGCTTTGTAATAATGTGGAGATAACAGAATTTTAAGATGAAAATACAAGTGAAAAAATGGCAGGAATCAGCGAGCGGTCGACCTATACAGAAGGTATAGGCAACCTGTACAAGCCCGCGCGCACAACTACGCAAAAATGCATACTATGCGTCGACCGGAACAGGGAGTGCGTCGACGCATACCTCCCAGTTGTCTACACTATCAAACGCAGACTGCATAGGTCGACCTATGCAGGGTGATGAGTCGACGCATACCCTAGAAACATGCAAAAAAATCAGGATTTTGAGATTCCTAAGGTGTTGGGACATCTCTAATGAACCTAGATCATTTCTAATCATAATCAAACATATGTGCAATACTTAACTACTTGAGTTTTTCATATAAACCACTATGTTCTAATCATGAAGGTTTTGACATCATTAAAAATAAAGTACATAGAGAGAATCTTCCCTCACATACTCCCCCTTTTTGATGATGGCAAAACACTCGATGTGAGATGGTATCTTCCCCCTGACTTTATGCATCCACTAATGTTTGATTATCTCAGTACCTGTTATTCTTTCCAATGTTCTCTCCCCATTTGACAACATCAAAAAGAGAGAGAGAGAAAATAGCATGAATAGAAAATATCAACTGAAGGTGCATCTTAACAAATTACAACGATAAGCATTAACAAACATTCACACATAATGGATGTTAATGAAACATAGTGAATATTAAATTAAAACAGTTAATGGATATGCAAAACATGCAACATAACAGCCACACAGTTAAAATTGAAACATTGTCACGAGAACTAAAAAGCAGGCTAAAGTCACTTAGAATCATAAACAAAACATGAGATATCAAGTGAAACGTAAAATGACATGATGCAAGATGAGATGGTGTTCCTCATGGCCTCCTCCCCCTAAATGAATGGCCTCTTCCGCAAAATGGTTGAGGATGATGAGGTGGTGGAGGTTGCACATCCAGCTGCTCGGTCATCTCCAACACTGTACGATTCAGAATGTTGAAGCTGTTTGTAAGAGCCCGGTGCTGATTCACAGAAGTTTCGGTCATTGTGTTGAATCTTCCCATCACATTAGTGGTAAAAGATTCAAAGTTGTTTGCATGAGTATGAATTTCTTCTTGCAGAGACTTGAATCGTTCCTCTTGAGCTGTGGCAAACCGCTGTTGATCAAGTTGCATCGTCCTCATAAGTTCAAGAATGTCTTCATTGTTTTGTTGAGGACGCGGAGGTGAATGAGGAGTGTAATATGACTCTTGGTAGTTCAGCTCTTGTGTTGGTGGCCTATAATTGGAACCAAGATTGGTCCAACAATTATATTGCCATTGACTCCATCCTTGGTCAACTTCAGTTTCCATTGGAGATTGCCATCCTTGATTTTCTTCAGATGCTTGATACATCCATGCAGCATTATCATCAGCCCCTGTATCCATTTGGTGCCATTGAGCATTGTCATTTTGATTCTCGTCATCATCATTCTGTTCATTTTCACCTTCGTCATCTTCTTCACTAGAATCTTCCAAAACAACCGTGTTGGCTTTTACAATATACTTATATTTTCTCTCTACAGCATCCCACATGTGGCCCATCATAGTCATGGTTTTCTGGCAGAACTCTTGATTTGTAGAGATGGACTTATAGGGAATACCAGGAATAACTATTGTAGCATTATTAAAGAACTTTTGAATCACGGATGCATACCCAAGTGCAGTCCCTCTACCGGATCCACGAAGAGCATACATTCTACTCGCAAAGTAATAAGGCCAACTGATTTTTATCTTATTCATTAAAATGTAGATTAACTGAATCTCAGGTTGATCTACCCTAGAATAACCGCCTTGCTTGGGTCTAAGAATATGAGCAACAATCCACTGTAGAATTCTAGGGATAGGAGCCAGTTTTCCCGTTGTCACTACCTTTGGGAAGAGATTACTTGCCACAATGTCATCAGTGTATGGTCTCCTGAGCATAGAATTTAAAGCCTTCTTATACTCATAATCATTTACATGCGTAGTATCAGTGATGTGCTGGACAGGCGTCTCATTAGTTACAGACAGACCGAATAAATCTTGCCATGTGGTGTTTTGGACAGTAAGAACCTTATTTCCTAGTTTGCAGTTGAACATAAAATCATCAAATTGTCCAACGAGACCCGTATAGAAAAGCCTTACCAGATCCTCATTATATTTGACGTCACATTCCAAAAAGCCATTTAGATTCTGAAAATCCAATAACTCTATGATTTCGTCCAAGTGCATGCGTTGAACCGTAAGCCGATAATACACATATTGCTTGATTACAGTTCTTTTCTTCATACTCTTAAACAAGTCAAGATTTTCAGGAAAAAGTAGAGAGGGAAGAGGTACCGGCGAATCTTGTGGAGGTTGAGAAGTACCGGCTTGAGCAGAGGTTTCTCTTGAGACCCTTTTACGGGTGACTCTCCGTGTAGCCATTTGATGCTTGATGTTGAAAGAGGATAAGTAATGAAGAACTTCCCAAGATAGTTATGGAGCCCAAGCTTTGTGGGTGAGATTGATGAATTTAGGGTTTTTGGTGGAGATACGATTAGGGAAGAGGAGGAGATGATGCAATGAGGTAATGATGCAAAGAAAACCTAGAATGTTTTATCAGCAACAAAAAAACAAACATTTATAGCAGAAGTCGAGCGAACGGTCGACCTAAGACCCTTACGCGTCGACGCATACTGAAGAAAAATGTGTAATCTTAAAAGTTAAAGTTATGCGTCAACCAACTTAGTCGACCTGTTCAGACCTGCGCTTACTAGTGGAATAATGCATTAACCATGGGTCGACCTACAGACTGTATGAGTCGACGCAAATTATGAATTTGCTGAAAAAAACATAAAAATTAAATTTTGTGACATTTAAACTGTAGTGTTGGCTAAATAGAAAGCTAACATGCACACCAAACATACAAATGAAGAAAGTGAGCATACTATAGGCAAATAAACAACAACAATATTACTCAATCATGGTACACTTAATTTCTAATGAAAGAGAACAATATTACCTTGATCGTTTTTGATGATGCAATACCTTACATATGTGGTAATAGCTTTTGAAATTGTTAGTGACAAAAGTATAAATGTGCATATAGATGAAGTAAGGATATGATATTTTATAGAGAGATTAAGCACGATCCGAAATGTCGAGAATGCCAAGTTCCCTACGGATATGAAAGAAAGGCTCAATGGCTAAAGGTTTTGTGAAAATGTCAGCAAGTTGATTTTTTGAATCAACATGCTCAAAAATCACATCACCTTTCTCAACATGATCCCTAAGGAAGTGATGACGTATTTCGATATGCTTGGTACGTGAATGTAATACAGGGTTCTTAGTTAGATTTATTGCACTAGTGTTATCGTACAAAATTTGAATCCGCTCAAGTTTTAGATTGAAATCAAGAAATTGTTGTTTAAGCCATAGGACTTGAGCATAACAACTACCGGCGGCAACGTATTTCGCCTCGGTTGTTGACAGAGCAACGGAAACCTATTTCTTGCTATGCCAACTCACCAAGGAATTTGCGAAAACATGACACGTGCCACTAGTACTTTTCCTATCCAACTTGCACCTGGCAAAGTCGGAATCGGAATAACCAACTAAGGAACAAGCACTACCTTTGGAATACCACAGACCATACTTTGGAGTACCAGAGAGATACCTAAGTATGCGTTTAACAGCTTTTAGGTGGGATTCCTTGGGATGTGCTTGATACCTCACACACATGCATACACTAAACATTATATCGGGACGTGATGCGGTAAGATAAAGAAGAGACCCTATCATACCTCGATACCTCTTTACCTCAACATCCTTACCTTTTTCGTCACGATCAAGATTAACACTGGTAGGCATAGGAGTATCTATAGATTTGCAGTTCAGCATATCAAAACGTTTTAGTAACTCAAGACAATATTTCGTTTGACTCACGAATGTGCCCTCTTCAAGTTGTTTGATTTGCAATCCGAGGAAATAGTTAAGCTCCCCCATCATGTTCATCTCAAACTCCCCCTGCATCAAACTAGAAAACTCCTTGACCAAGGTCATATTAGTAGACCCAAATATAATATCGTCAACATAAATTTGTACCAAAATTAAGTGTTTTCCTTGAAGTTTAATAAAGAGGGTTGTGTCAACCTTTCCTCTTGAATACCCTTGATCAAGTAGAAATTTGCTTAGACGTTCATACCAAGCCCTAGGGGCCTGTTTAAGTCCGTACAAAGCTCGCTTAAGTTTATAGACATGATCAGGATATTCATGTGATTCAAAACCTGGAGGTTGGGCTACATAAACCTCTTCATTTATATATCCGTTAAGGAATGCACTTTTGACATCCATTTGGAATAGTTTAAAGTTCTTTGTGCAAGCGTAGGCAAGTAGAAGACGTATGGCCTCGAGTCGAGCAACCGGCGCATAAGTTTCCTCATAGTCGATTCCTTCCTCTTAGTTATAGCCTTGTGCTACAAGCCTAGCTTTGTTACGCGTTATTACTCCATTTTCATCAAGTTTATTCCTAAACACCCATCGGGTGCCTATTACTCGATGGTCTCGCGGAGGGGGGACAAGGTCCCAAACCTCATTTCTCCCGAATTGATTTAGTTCATCTTGCATTGATAGATACCAATGCTCATCGAGTAATGCTTCCTTAGAGCTTTTAGGTTCAACTTGGGAAACAAAAGCAGAGTAATAACAAAAGTTACTAAGTTTAAAGCGAGTAGTTACTCCCTTAGAGATATCACCGAGAATGTTGTCAATTGGATGGTCTTTTGAAGACTTCCAAGCTGGAGGAAGTTCATCTTTCTTAGCATGATGATCATCCTCACTTTTCACTGGTTGGTGATCCTTTTCCTCCTCAATACGCACTGCTTCAGGCTGATCAATTCCCTTATCAGTGTCCTTGAGTATGTCTTCAGTAGTACACCTGCACCATGAAAAGAACTAACTTCTCCAACATTTCTCGGATAAGACTCATCAAAAGAAACATGAACTGACTCTTTAACTACACGTAGCCTTTTATTATAGATTCTATACGCTTTACTTGACTAAGAGTATCCAAGAAAAATACCCTCGTCAGCCTTGGCGTCAAATTTGCCTAGAGTCTCTTTTCCGTTATTTAACACAAAGCATTTTCAACCAAATACATAAAGGTGAGAGATGTTTGGCTTACGCCCTTTTAAAAGCTCATACGGTGTCTTGTTTAGAATAGGCCGGATGAGCACCCTATTCAAAACATAACAAGCCGTACTTATGGCGTCGGCCCAAAAGTATTTTGGTAATCCACTATCATTGATCATAGTCCTTCCAAGTTCTTCCAAAACTCTGTTTTTACGTTCCACTACCCCATCTTGTTGAGGGGTACGTGGTGCGGAAAAATTATGATCAATTCCGTTGGAATCACAAAATGCTTCAAATAAATTATTTTCAAACTCACCCCCATGGTCACTTCTGATTGACCCAATGTTTGTGTTTAGCTTGTTTTGAGATAACTTAGCAAATCGTTCAAAGGCCGAGAAGGTATCACTCTTATTTGCTAAGAAAATTGTTCAGCAAAACCTAGAAAAATCATCGACTATAACAAATCCATAATAGTTACCACCTAGGCTTTTAACCCTAGATGGTCCAAAGAGATCCATATGGAGGAGCTCAAGGGGTCTCATAGTTGAAACAATGTTTTTAGATTTAAAAGAGATCCTTGTTTGCTTCCCCATTTGGCACGCATCGCAAAGATGATCCTTTGTAAATTTAATTTTGGGAAAACCGATGACTAGGTCTTTAGAAACAATTTTGTTAAGCAAATCAAAGTTGATATGAGCCAAGCGTCTATGCCACAACCACGAATCTTCATTCATAGTGACTAAACACTTGTCCCCATCCAGTGATACCTCGTTTAAGTCTAGCATATAGACGTTATTCACCCTCAAGCCCTTAAACACATTCTTTTTGTCGCAATCTTCAACTACGCAACAATCCTTTGAAAAAGAGACTTTATAATTTTTGTCGCATAGTTGACTAATGCTTAAGAGATTGTGTCTAAGGCCTTCCACAAGAAGCACATCAGAGATAGTAGTAGATGAGGGGTTACCTACACTACCTTTGCCGAGAATCTGTCCCTTGTTGTTATCTCCGTAGGTGACAAACCCCTTTTTCTTCGCCACAAAGTCGATGAAAAGGGATATGTCTCCGGTCATATGTCTTGAGCACCCACTATCTAGAACCCATCTTCCTTCGGTGGTCTCAAGACTTTGTACCTACAAGAATAATCAAGGGAGAGTAGGTACCCAATTCTCATTGGGTCCTTTATGGTGAGTCAAACCAAAATTGCCTTTGGGCAACCATTGATAAATGCCCTTTGGAACAAGAAATCTCCGAAAGCGGCACTTAGCAATAGTTTGACCGGGCTTACAACAATATAAGCAATCACGATTAGCTTGGAGTTTACCTTTGCTATCACTATCTCGAATCACATACATGTATTGTTGATATGGATTATTCATTGTTTCACGATAATGTGATCGATCAATAGCAAACGTAATCTTAGGCTTGAGAGCCTTGTCTAACTTGGCTTTGAGGGTTCTCACCTCTCTTTGCCAAATGTGACAAGTACCACAACCCCCAAGATCAAACCATGTATATTTATTCTCATCGATCTTAGTTTTTGATACATTCACCATGGAGTTTTTAAGATCTTCCAATTCTTTTTGGGAATCGAAAACCTTTTTCTCTAAATAAGAAAAAATCTTTTTATTCGAGGCTAAGCGTTGAAATGCTTCCTTAGCTTCGTGGTGTAATGTATCAAAAGCTCTTTTTAATTCAGCATGAGACATATTTTGACAGTTTTCATATTTAGAGTGTTTTACCTCTCTTTCTTTGTTGTGACGTGCCATGAGACAAAGGTTGACGGATTCACTTTCGTCACTTGAGGAGTCATCTTTCTCCGATTCGCTATCGCTTTCCCAAGCGATGTAAGCTCGTCGAGACTTGTTTGACTTTTTGTTTGAGCGACTCTTGTCTTTATCCTTATCTTTGTCTTTCTTTAGGGATGGACAATCCAGCTTGTAGTGCCCGGATTTTCCACAGTTGTAGCACGTCCCCTTTACCTTGCCATTTTTATTTCCTTCACTTCTAGATTGCTTCCGGAACTTGACAAGATTTATGTCCGAGTGCTGAATATCATTCTTACGAATATATCTATTTTATCTTTTCATCATCACCGGATTCTTCATCTTTGTCGTTTTTGGCTTCATCATCACTTAGCTCTTGATGTGTGGACTTTGAACAAGAAGCCTTAAGAGCTATCGACTTCTTCTCCGTATCTTTTGGCTTCTCTTTCTTTATACTCTTCTCATGTTTATCCAGACTAATGAGCATTTGCTCATGCTCATCGAGTTTACCAAAGAGTGTTGTGAGGTCTAGAGTAGCAAGATCATTGGCCTCCTTGATAGCGGTAACCTTCGGTTGCCATTCCCTGCTAAGACACCTCAGAATTTTATTAGTAGAAACCTCATTAGGAATTGGTTTACCAAGAACATGCAATTTGTTGATAATGTGAGTGAATCGTTTTTGCATATCCGCAATGGTTTCCCCTTGCTTCATGTAAAACAAATCAAACTCTTGCGTTAGAGTATTAATACGGGCCAATTTAACATCATTAGTGCCTTCGTGGGTTACTTGTAAGGCATCCCACATAGCTTTGGCTGTTTCACAATGGGAGACTCGATAATACTCATCAACTCCCAAAGAGGAGATGATCATATTACGAGCCTTCCAATCATAACTGTACTTTTTCTCATCCTCCTCAGTCCATTGGTCTTCGGGTTTAGGAACAACAACGCCTTCCGCGTTAGTCATAGTGATTGCCATGGGACTGTTTAAAATGACGTTCCAAACCTTCCGATCTAAGGAGTTAATATGAACGCGCATACAATCCTTCCAGTAGCTGTAGTTTTCACCTGTAAAAACTGGAGCTCTATTATAAGCCCCCTTAGGTTCATTCGCCATGATCCAAGAAGTTTTACCGAAGCACCAGAATAAACCGGAGCTCGTGATACCACTTGTTAGACTATGGCTATGAATCTAGAAGGGGGGTTGAATAGATCCTTCGAGTTTTACACGCGAAATTGAATTTAAAAAAATTGTTTGAATGGAAGCTACCACTGGATTAAAAGTCTACAATGAACCTTCTACCACAAGGATCGGATTGCGCGAATATATATTGCGAAAGAGTATGGAAGAGAAAAATTCAGTTCTATTAATGTGATCAAACGCAATCAACAAATTATAGTGTGTTTATGTATAATCCAAACCAATGAGGCAAACAATGAAACACTAACGGTGTTTGAATTTGCTTTGCGACAAATTATCAAACACTTGGTGTGTACCCACACACTAAGTGCAGAATTTCTATGGTTAGTAATTTCAAGCTGCTCTTAAAAACAATTCAACGAATTGTATCACGTTAACCAAAACGATTTTTCAGCTTTAGATTACGACACCTCAGAAATTTAGACAACTTGAAAACTTGGCAAATTCAAACAATGCAGAAAAATGTAAAGAGTTAAAGGAGAAAGAGAACGACCGCGATTTGATTAGGCAGTTCCCCAATCGTCCTCGCTATGGGTACATCTGCCCCCAATTCCGAACATGGAATTGAGATATATATATTATCGTTGTAATTGAGAGTTTATACAAGAGAAAACCTCTGAACAAATAAATCTTCGAACGTCTTCGAATTGTTGATGTAGAGCCTTCTCTTCCCTTGATTCAAGATGAATCAAGTGCTTCGAATATGGTTGATTCAATTATCGTCCCGCGCTACTAAACCGAAAGAAAACACCATTCTTCGATTACCTTCACTCGATCAATTGCAATCTACCAAAGATTCGAACCCAAGCCTCTCTTCTATGATCCTCTGATTACAGCTACTAAACCGATCTCTTCGGTTACCTTCGCACAGCTGAATCCTTGTAGAACGAAGCGACTTGTGCAAAACCCCCAAAATCCCTTTGATTCTTGGAGGAGAAAACCCTAAGGTTTTATTCAAGAAACACCTACCACAAATCTCAACTCAAAATCGAAGATAACACTTCCTGAAATCTGAACCTTATCCCTTCAAATCAATGAACACAACAAACAAAAATTGGTTATGTGTAGTTGTTTGAATGCTCAAGGAAGAAGATGAAATTGATGAGAGAAATGACATAAAATCTTTCACGTTTCTTGCTTTTTTTTTTTGAAAAATGAACTAACATGATATATATATTATGCTTTGTAATAATGTGGAGATAACAGAATTTTAAGATGAAAATACAAGTGAAAAAATGGCAGGAATCAGTGAGCGGTCGACCTATACAGAAGGTATAGGCGACCTGTGCAAGCCCGCACGCACAACTACGCAAAAATGCATACTATGCGTCGACCGGAACAGGGAGTGCATCGACGCATACCTCCCAGTTTTCTACACTATCAAACGCAGACTGCATAGGTAGACCTATGCAGGGTGATGAGTCGACGCATACCCTAGAAACATGTAAAAAAATCAGGATTTTGAGATTCCTAAGGTGTTGGGACATCTCTAATGAACCTAGATCATTTCTAATCATAATCAAACATATGTGCAATACTTAACTACTTGAGTTTTTCATATAAACCACTATGTTCTAATCATGAAGGTTTTGACATCATTAAAAATAAAGTACATAGAGAGAATCTTCCCTCACAAATAGTAATTAAATTGTAAAGTTATATAAATCTCAAGGTAATTGGACCTGATTACATCAGATTAACCTGAGAAGTTTAGTTCTCCATGAAATTCATAGAATAGTGAAAAGAAGGTCCGAATGAATAGTGCTCGGCTGCTACTAGGTATAGAGTAACATCAAATCCGGTTTCTAACCCAACTGGGTCTAAAAACATAAAAATACCTGGCCCAAAGTAAAATATTTCTAAAGTCTGAAACTTCAACGAATTATTCGACACTGTTTCACTCCGAATCAGCTCTCGGACTCAACAGAAAACTTGTAGCTTTTTGTCTTAGCTTTCTAACACCTATTAGAACGCGTCAATCCGATTCTCGTAGCTCCAGTCACGGTCTGCATAGTGAATAAGTATCAAATAACTGTTAATCCTAAAAATAAGCTGCAAAAATAAAATAAAGCTAGTAAAAACTTAAATATGAAAACACATTAAAATAGTAAAAATACTCAAATAAACTATATGAATGCCTAAGTATAACAATGGAAGAATGTGCATAAAGATGCACTAATCAATAATGCAAAGTCTAATCAGAATGTTAGGTAGTAATGCTTTCAACCGTTATCAATTGTGATTATACCGGCATTACCTTACATACACTCCTTAATGGTTCTTTGCCTACATCTCTTGCCTAACGCTATTCATGGCCATGTGCTTTTCCTGTTTTTGTGAATTTTTCACGAGAGAAACTCCAACTCTCACTTTGAGACGACACCATCTTGAAATTCACATAGGTGAAGTTCATATTGTATTTATTTTCATGAGATACTTACTCTCGACATAGAACTTCATTAAGAGTGTGAAACACTTAACCCTCAATATATAATAGTCAACAATATTTTCACAAAATGTTGTACAAAAATCCAAATTAATGACTTGTTGTTACCCATTGAATCTTAGGTTAAGGTTTTCTTAACACCAGATTGGGTTGCTACCATTGTCAGAACCCTTATTCAAGGAGTTCTAATCCCATACCTCTTGAGGTAATATTTAATAAGTCTCTAGCCAGTGTCTTAGTAAACTGATCATCTAAATTATAACTTGTTCGTATATATGTCATGGAAATGATCCTATCCTTAATTAATTTTTTCACAAAAGAATGTCTAAGACATATGTGTCTAGAATTTCCATTGTATAATTCACTGAATGTTTTTGCTAGGGTGGCTTGGCTATCACAATGTATCAACATTTTCGAAACATTGTCTTTAGGCAATGGAGCTTCCAATAGAAGTTTCCTCAACCATTCTACTTCTTGACCAGCAGAAGTAAGAGCCAGAAACTCTGATTCTATAGTCGAAAGAGTAATGCATGTTTTTTTTTTCTCTTCCAAGAAATTGCACCTCTAACTAAGGTAAATATCCACCCAATTGTAGATTTATGATCTCCAACACTCGATATCCAACTCGCATCGGTATATCCTTCTAGTGTGGCAAGAAACCTATCATAATGAAGGCCAAGATTTTTAGTCTTTAAAAGGTAACCGAAAATACTAGTTATGGCCTTCTAATGTTCACCATTTGGATTGCTAGTAAATCTACTCACCTTATTAACTGCAAATGTTATGTTAGGTCCGGTGCATTGCATTAAATATATTTGACATCCGATTGCACTTTCATATTCCATTTGGGCCACAATTTTTCCATTGTTCTTGGAGTGTTTACTTCTTTAAATTGCATGTGTTTGAATCATCATAATCTGTTTTTAATGTTGTAACTAACTTGTAATTTTGGGCATGACCTATAAATTTGGGTATGACCTATAAATTTGGACATGACCTATAACATTAGACATGACCTATAATGTTCCATAATTACTACATAATATGTTCATAACAAATTTGTTCATAACAAATTTGGACATGACCTATAATTGTAACATAAATGGACTTGACCTATAATTATTCCATAACTGGAAATGATCTATAACAGAAAATGTTCATAAGAAGAATATGTTCATAACAGAATATGTTAATAACAGAATATGCTCATAAACTGCAGTTGATATTTTTGTCCATAACATAAGCACCAAAGTGCACCAAACTGGTAGTAGATACAATTAGGTTCATAACAGAAACACCAAACTGGTAGTAGAAACAATTAGGTTCATAACAGAAGCACCAAAATACACAATAAACTTGTTCAACACCATAGTGCACAAAAAAACACAATAAACTTATTCATTTCATCAATACCATAGTGCACAAAATACAAGATAAACTAATTAATCCTAAATATTTATAGGGATTCTTCTTTGGAGTTGTCCTCTTAGTTGGAGTAGATCTCCTTGTGACTGGACCAACAACATTCTTGGCTGCAAACAACCTGGTTGTAGGCCCAGGTGGTACAAATGGCCTTGGTTCCTTCCTAACAGGTAGCTTTTGTATCTTGCCCTTGGCAGGACCATGAGTCATCTGAGAAGCCTTTCCCTTAGAGGCTTGGGTAGATTGTTGGGCAGTCTGAGTTGTAGTCTGAGAGACTTGGGTAGATTGTTGAGCAGACTGAGTTGTAGTCTGAGAGTCTTGGGTAGATTGTTGAGCATTCTAAGTAGAAGTCTGAGAGGCTTGGGTAGATTGTTGGGCAGTCTGAGTTGCTGTGTCCTTACAAGTAGACTTGTAGTGTCCTGCTTTCTTACACCTAATGCACTTCACCAAGAAACCAGTTCTTCTCATTTTGCGATCAGAGCCATCAATCTCTCCTTGTTCTAAATTCCTCCTCTTTTTAGGTCTACCAGGCATCTTCTTGATCTTGGGTGATTGCACATCAGGATATGGTGTCTTAACCCACAAGTTTTATCCATTAACATGGTAGATCACATGCTTATAAACTTCCTTGTACTTTGAAACCCAATAATACTCTGGGATGTAACTATCTATTTTGAAATTCCTACTCTTCATAGCAGACAAAGCATGAACACATGGGAGTCATGTGAGTTCCCATCTTCTGCATGAACATATATGATCTTTCAGGTTCATAACAAATTTATCAGCTTGATTTTCCAAGTGCCTTACTTCAAATATATGTTCATCAAACATCCTAAAGAAAGAAACAAACAGAATAAATGAGTCACATGTTTGAACTGTATGTTACAGACACCCTAAAGAATTAATGTGTGATGATATTACATACCTTACTAGCCATTTGTTGGTGTATGTGCTTGTGACATCAACTTTCTTTCTAATATTGGGTAAACTGTCATTCTCATCCAAAGTACCAAACCTCATTCTGTTATTAGCCCATCTCTCCATCAAGTATATTCTGATGTCTTCCAACATAGTGATTAGAGGTTTTGCCCTTGCATCAAGAATAACACTATTAAAGGATTCAGACATGTTGTTGAGAACATCATCACATTTGTTTGTAGTCTTAAAGTAAGATCTACTCCAAAACCTTGGTGGGGTCTTCATCATATGTTTAAATGATTCTTCATTTATGACCCTCATTCCCTTCATCTCTCTTTCCCATGATTGTGGGTATGTTGACTTGGCAGTCCTCCATATTATGTCCTTCAACATCTTTCCAGGAAACCTCTTCCTAAAATTAATATAGAGGTGCCTAACATAAAACCTGTGATCCACCCTTGGCAATAGCTCATCCATAGTAGGTAGCAGACCCTGTAATAGCATAAAATGTAGCATAAAAATATAGTATGAGATGTAGTATAAGATGTAAGAAAAACATAAGAGCATAAGAATAAATGAAAAACTTGCCTTTTGTTGGTCTGAGATGAAGGTGTAAGTCATACATTTATCTTTGCCTCTAAGGTCATCCATTAGTAACTCTAAAAACCAAGTCCAGCTATCCTTGTTTTCACCCTCCACTACTTCATATGCTATGGGAAGCATCTGGTCATTAGGATCCCTCCCTATGGCAGCCAGAATCTTCCCTCCATATAACCCCTTGAGAAAGCACTCATCTAGACCTATTACATGCCTGCACAACTTAAAGCTTTCCTTACATGCAGCATAACATATGTAAAGCCTTCTAAAATATGGCTTGTGATCCTCAACACCTTCTGGCACGGGATCAACATTGATCTTAACTATTGACCCTGGATTGGCTCTTAACAGTTCATGACAGTAGTCATAGACCCTTGTGTAATCTCCCAAAAAAGAACCATAAACATAATCTCTTGTTGCATATCTTGCTCTTATTGCTTTGGTTTTGTTTACCCCAACATTCCATTTTTTTTGTGCCATCTCCTTGATATCCTTTATGCTCAACCTTGGATTGTTTTTCAAGCTATTCTGAATTCTTTTACTCAACCATTTTGTACTCATTAGTTTGACATTATACTCTCTACTACAACTGTGTTTGTCAATCACCTTCCTGAGTTGCCAAGTGTCTTCATTTGACAACTTGCTACAATAAACCTCCCACTCATAGCCAACCTTACATTTAACCCTTACCCTAACTCTGTCAATCTTTACAAACCTTAGGTCTCTACCATTTTGCATAGCATAAGATGTTATTGCTTCCTTAAAATCACCATTTGAACTAAAATACACTCCCACATCCCACTTGTAATCTGACATGTCTTTTGGGTGTCTAAAAATTGGATGTTTTTTTCTTGGAACTCCACTACTATCATCACTGTCACAACCACTTTGCATGTCCTCACTGTCATTGTCACTACCTTTATCTTCTCCAGACTTTCCATTAACTTTTTGGACTTTTCCATTACCATCACTTTCAACACCAATTAGGGTATCAAGTTCATCCTCCTCAATCTCATCATACCCATCAGACTCATCCTCAAAAGCCACTTCTTGTGCACTATCATACTTTTAGTCCTCATCTTCACTATCATCAGAACTTAAGCTATCATCATCTACACCAACTTTACCTTGTTCAAATCCAACATTATTTTCCTCAACTCCAGGTTTAACTTGTTCAACTCCAACATTAATTTCCTGAACATTAACTTGTTCAACTCCAACATTTATTTCCTCAACTCCAACAGTACCCTCATTCACTGCAGGATTAACTTGATCAATACCAGCATTAGCTTCCTCCAACCCAACAGTGACTTGACCAACTCCAACATCACCTTCCTCCATTACAACAATGGTTTGTTCAACTCCAACAACTTCATCAACTAGTTGACTAAGTAACTCCTCCACCTCAACTACAATTTCAGCAGGGCCCTCATCAACATTGTCAACAACAACATCACAGTAGTCACGTTGAGACAATGTGTGTTGAATGTAAATATCAACACTTTGGTGCACCCTATACAGATCTGCAATTTCTAAAGCACCCTTGTCATCAACAAGTGCATTCATCCCAAATTGAGGGTCCTTGTAATAGATTGTTTCAAACTCCCTATAACTCAAGTCTTTCAATACACCAAATAGCTCAAAATAACTCCATTTGTCTACATCTACTCTCAAATCATCTACTACTCCATTCTCATATACACTAAGACCCTCATCGGTGAATTCACGACTATGATGAATTTTGAGATTTATGAATTCATCATGACACCTAATCATATTATCTATAAAATTAGAGTTTACACTAACAATTTTACATAAATCCTAAATTTGAACATAAACCCTATATTTTCGTTTAACATAAATCAGAAAGAAATGAACTAACCTTTTGATAAACACTTCTTAAGTCGTCTTCAATCCTTCGCGTCTGCAACAATCCTTTGCGTCTGCTTCAATCCCTTCGCGTTTTCCCTAGCAGAGCTTTGTTGAGTTTCTCTAATTTGTTTTAACCTTTTGATGTTCTGGGTAATGAAAAGCTACTGCAATTTGTTTTAACACATCCTTATTTCCACGTCAACCACATAAAGTCCACCTGGAAATACGTGGCACCTGTTTTCAACCTTTGACTAACAGAACTAGACGGAAGGATAAACGTGACACCATTTTAAAAGTTAAGGGACGAACTAGGCACTTTTTAAAGTTAAGGGACCAAAGTGGACCCTGGGGCAAAGTTAAGGGGCGAAAAATGTTATTTTGCCATCGCTAAAATAATGTCACTGGTCCAAGATCTTTCATCTTTCATCTTCAACTGGCACGAGATCTTTCATAAGTTCTTCAAGATAATTAAGTATTATTTTAGTATTTTAATTCAAAATACAAAATTCAATATAATAATAAGAGTAAAATTATTCATATTTATTTAGAAAGATCAGTCTGATAGGTTTAAAAGACATTTTTATGTTCAGTGGCCTATCTTTTTTAACTAAAGAGACTGATAAAAAAATCTAGTCATTATGTGATTGAATATATGTCAAATGAGTAAATTACCTATATTTTTTATGGGACCTAGGCCCCACTTTTAATAATTACATTTACTTATTCTAATATTCATAAAATAATTTGAAATCTTAAGTATGTGTTATAAATTTATCAAAATTCAAATTTAAAATTTTTTAATTAAATAATTTTAAAAACTACAATTTTCAATCATACAATATCTTTAACAAAAATCTTAAAAATCATTACAATTAACAATCATACAAATGCTTCATCATAATAATTTTACTAAAATAATCTGTTAAAACCACAATCCTATATATTCCTTTAATAACTGTGCTCAAGCAACTAATTTTCTTGCAACCACATTACCTTTATGTAGAAAAACCACATTATGCGTTGATTAATTTAATTAAAATGTTAAGACATTTTGCTTCTTTTGGTGAAGATTTTAACTTCTAAAGTCTACAAATAAAAAAAATAAAAATTAGGGTTAAATATAATTTTAGTTCCTTTAAATATAAGTATTTTTATTTTTAATTTTGTAAAAAAATTTCGTTAAAAAATCATCCTCCTAATATTTGTCGTTAGCACTTTTGGTCTTTGACATTAGACATGTCTAATGAAAGCTGATGTGTCATTAACACGTGAATTTTTTTGACGACTAAACATTCATATGGCAATGCCAACATGGCAAATATGCTTACATGAATGCCACATGGCGTGTCACCATTTCATATTATTAATATTAATAAATTTTATAGCGACGAAAATTATGTCACTAAATCCTTCACTAACATGAATATAATATAGAAATCCAGAATCCATAGTTAATTTGTAGCTAATCTCTAACTAAGTAAAAAACATCATTCTTATGACCTAGACTTTATGTTTTTTCATGATTTTTTTGCATGAAATTTTATTACATTATAAGGATCTCTCTCATAAAAATTTAAATTGTTTGACTTGAGATGAATTAAATATGAATTTTTTAGGCACCGATTTTGCATGAAACGAAAACAAAACAAACGTCGGTATATGATTGAATTTTACACTAATATTTTCTAGGAACTTATATCATAACACATATAAAGGATCTGCAAAGTTTCATTGCATTTCGAATAAGTCTCGATTTGTTTTGATTTTTAGATCCAAACACATATAAATGTGTTTTTTTCAAGATACGAAACAACACAAACTTTGCCATATGATGAAACTTTAAGCTAAAATTTTCAACGAACTTATATAATAACACTTAAACGAAAGATCTGTAAAGTTTCATATTATCTCGAATAAGTCTCGATTTGTTTTGATTTTTCAATCAAAACACATAAATGTGTTTTTTTCAAGAGACGAAATCGCGCAACTTTGTCATATGATTGAATTCTGAACTAAATTTTTGAAGGAACTACTATAATAACGTATAAAAAGGATTTGAAAAGTTGCATATTATTTTGAATAAGTTTCAATTTATTTATTTATTTTTATTGAAACACATATAAATGTGATTTTTTTCATGAAACGAAACAACACAAACTTTGTCATATGATTGAATTTTGAGCTAAAGTTTTAAAAGAACTTATTTAATAACACATACAAAAATATCCACAAAGTTTCATGTTATTGTGAATAATTATCAATTTATTTTGATTTTTCGATTGAAACACATATTAATGTATTTTTTTTCAAGAGACGAAACATTTAACCCTATTGGTTGTAAAATGCGTGCCACACTTTAATTTTTTTCATGATTTTTGGACGTTTGTGTATAAAATTATAAGGATCTCTTCTAGAAAATTTGATTTTTTTTTTACCTAAGATTAATTAAATAAGAAATTTTTAATCGCCGATTTTTCATGAAACGGAAACAATGTAAACTTTGTCATATGATTGAATTTTGAGGTAAATTTTTTCAAGAACTTATAACATAACACATATAAAGGATCTGAAAAATTTCATGGCATTTTGATTTATTTTAGTTTATTTTGATTTATTTTAGCTTCTTGAAAAACTACATTGATATGTGTTTTGATAAAAAAAGCAAAATAAATTAAGAATTATTTGGAATGAAATGAAATTTTTAGATAATTTATATGTTATGATATAAGTCTCTGAAAAAGTTTAGCCTAAACTTCAACCATATGCCAACGTTTGCATTATTTTCGTTTCATGGAGAATCAATGCTTAAAAAATTTATATTTAATTTATCTCAAATAATAAAATTTAAATTTTTATGAGAGAAATCCTTATAGGTTAATAAAATTTCATTCAAAAAATAATAAAAAAGTAAAGTATAAGTCATAGGAATATTGATTTTAGACACCAATAACATTTATTCCACATACATTTACATAGACAATGATTTTTTCAATTCTTCACATTTAGTAAGTCAAATTATCCGATTATTGAACATTCTCGTTAATGAAATAAGTGCATTCCTTATATAATTGAGTAAGCTATACAAGATATATAATCTAAGAAATGTGAGATTTAGAGTTTTTTCTCAATTAACACACAAATACACAAAGTTGTCTAACAATGTGAGACTTAAGAATTTTTTTCAAACTCATCTCCATATTGAATATTAACATGTTCCAACAACCGCCACTTGAATTAAAAAAAGTGATTTTAGAAGAAACGTCAAACATTTCTAAGATTGTACAAAAACATAGGTGTCTACAAATTGAACCTTTGCGTATCAAGTAAAATTTCAATTCAATTAGAGTGACACACTTGTCTTGAACTCTATCTCAGACATCAAACTCGCACACTACCTTTTCTTAAGGTGTATTTTAATAAGGTTGTGTTGTAATGGCTCTGCACATATATCCTTGTTTAGTGAAAGCTCTAGGAATTCCGCCTCAAAATTGCATAAGAACTGGTCTAAGTTCCACAATCACAACCAAGAGCACTCTTGTAACTAGGTACTCCTCCATACAAAGTATAGTTCTCATTAAAAATTTATATTATATCATTCTCTTAAGCTCTAGGATTCATGCTTAAAATATGGGATGCATCGCCTGAAATAAAAAAAATCATTGTGTTGTCTTGTCAAAAGTTCAAGTAATTAATTCGCATGGTACAATGAAACTTAAAAGTAATTAGTTATTGAAACGTGTTGGGTCATCACTTCGAGAGGTCAACATGAGGGAGCATTTACATTGAGACCTTTTTCTATGAGCATCAACTTTGTGAGAGACACACCACATATTCACCCAAAACCTCAAGGTGATAGGTGTATGGGTTCTCCCACTTATAAATACTCAAGTCTCCACATTTCTAGCCAATGTGGGACTATTACCCATACTACTCACACGTTCTATACTCAACACTCTCCCTCAAGTGTGAGTCTATCCACAATACTCTCCCTTAAGCGGAAGCTCTTTTCATCCACATACACTTGTACAGTCGTTGACACTCTTCAACGGAACACCTCATACCCACAACATGTGGGGAGTACTTTCGATACAAGTGAGTCGGTCTTTCACTCGAACCAAAAGCTCATGATACCATTATTGGGTCATCACTTCGGGGGTCAACATGAAGGAGCATTTACATTGGGGTCTTTCTCTATGAGCATCAGCTTTGTGAGAGACAGCCACATATTCACCCAAAACCTTAAGGTGATAGGTGTATGGGTTCTTCCACTTATAAATGCTCAAGTCTCCACATTTCAAACTGATGTGAGACTATTACCCATACTAGTCACACTTGCTATACTCAACAAAACAATGAGTCAGCTAGTACTAGTGCACCGCGACTCAATGTGCAATCTTGTCGCAATACATGCCAATAGGCATGCAATACTGTTGCAGATAGAGAAATAGTCTCGACCGCTATGATATTCGAGGATAAGATAAGTCATTATGTGAAATGACTTTTACTTGGAAATGGTAATTTAAAATTATTACAAAATATGTATGTTTATGGCGTGTTAGGCCTTGACTTGTTAATGATCTCACACAGTAATTGATAATGGATCAAATGAACTAAACTTACAGTAAAACAAACCATCGCCATTAGCGTAACTCAATGTCGTCAGAATCGAGATCTTACATAAGATCGGAATGGGACATTAAAATCATAAAATATAAAATTGCAATTAAGATTGGAAGATCTTACTTACTTAATTCTATAAGATCGAGAGGGGATAACAAGATCGTAAAACATAAGATCGTAACCAAAATCGTAAGATTTTACTAAAAAAAATAATACTTAAAATATTTTATATTATATATATTAAAGAGTGCATAAGTTTGCATATTGAATATAAAACTATCATGTCTAAAATCTTAACCATAAAAGTAAAAATCTCAAATCTTAACTTAAAATAACAAAGTCCATAAAATAAATTACTCAAAATCATAGAGACTAATACAAATCACAAATGCGGTGATAGTTTGGATTTTCCCCCATAATGTCCACTCCTTCATCTTCATCAATCTCATCATCTCCTCACCATAATCATCATCATTATCATCTCCTCCATCACCTTCATCTGCATTTCCTTCTTCATTGTCACTTTCTATAGTTTCAAGGATATCAAATTCATATACATGTGCAGATGATTTAGCACCGGTACTTTGCATCAAATCTTCATCTAAATCAACCACATTTACATGATTACCACCTGCATTTTCTTCCTCAGCAACATACTGTCATACCCAAAATTTTGACCACAAGATTTCCCACCATTGTGCAAATCATCACCATAATATGGATGTACCTTCATGCCTCATCAATCCTCTCAGAGATTGTTGAGCATTCATTACAATCAAGAATTAGGGTTTTGAGCCCTCTCAGAATACTCAGACAAAGGATCAATCGAGGATGGACATGATCCTCAACTTGTCAAGCCACTCAAACATCCATAAAGGATTAAGAGGTCTCCCACATCAAGAATCAAGCACAAGAGTGCAACATTTCAACTGGATCAAGCCTCAAGATCATCAGTGTCACCAAATTAGGTTTTGGTCGACCAAGGCCTCCAGAGAGAAATTTTCATCTGGGCATGAGCCAATACTTCAAAACATGATCCAAGTAGCTCAAAGGGACCTCATGGACCCAATTACATGCAAAATAGCCGCAGGGGATGCATTCATAAAAAATCAGGAGTTAGGGTTTCTTGACCTAATTCACCCCTAAGATAACTTTAGAAGCAAGGCATGAGAAAAGACCTCAAGAAGTGTTTTGATGACCTCCAATACATCATATTTATCCATTTACAATATTGGATTGAGTCAAAGAGCTTGGTTCATAAGCAGTACAAGGATTCAAATTCATCTAGACCAATTAGGGTTTTCTGATGAAAAGTCAATTGTACCTTTGACTGTTGACCAAGACATGATCCCAAATATCGGGACATGATTCAAGACACTCTATAACACCTATAGAATCCATCCATTAGGTTTTAATTAGGTCAAGGACTTGATTTCATAGAGGATCACAAAGTTTGAAATTCATCTGACAAAAAGTCAACTGTGCCAAAAACCAAGTTTGACTTTTTGAATTTTTTGACAAACAAGGATTCCCTAAGTTAAAAACAATGTTAAATTATGGTTTGGATCATCATCCATCAAGATAAATCAAGAAAAGTAGGGTTACTTGCAAAAGGGGCAACCATAAGAAACTTGAAATTTCACTAAGTTATGAAAAAAAGTGATTTATACCCAACTTTGCAAGACCATAACTTGTGATCCAAGTAACCTTTTTCTTTCATCCAAAGCTCAAATGAAAGCTCTCATTACATACTTCAATATTGTCAACTACAACAGATTTCAAATCCTCATGGATTTTGAGTTATGGCCATTTTTCCAACACTTAGTGAAATTTTGGACAGATTCTGTTTTGCATTTTCACCAACTTTGAGGCCGTTTTTCATTATGATCCAAGATGATTCAAGACCAAAGTTAAACATCATAGTTGAAGTATTTTATTGGGGATTTCCAAAAAGTACAAGAGCCTCCCATGGTTCAACTTGAGCAAGGAGTTATAAGCCTCCAAAAATGGCATTTTTCACCCAGCCCACACAAAGGCATGAAAACATGACTTGGTTCCCACGATTTCTTGAGCCAATTTTGGACACTTACATCATTTTATTTCTGTCCAAAATCAACTTGAATGATGGAGAATGTGATCACAAAGCCACCAAGTCAAAAATCCTATTCCTTGGCATGTGAAATTCAATGTTGTAAATCCAAAAACTTCACTGTTGTTTCAAGGCATTCAAGGGATACATTGAGGTGGCATGTGTAGCGTGCGATTTTTGTCGGTGACGTGACCACCTTATCGCCATGGGTTCCTCCTCACCGTAATGTTAGGAGTGGGGTGCTACTTTCTGATTTCTTATTTATCTCGTGAAGCTGGAAGGGAAAGGGAAGTTATCTAAAACTAACCTTGCACGCGAATGTTTAACTGAAAAAACACTTAAAGAGATTCGGGGAGTTCGGGGTCAGGTTATACAATGGGGAGTTGTCAATTACCCATCCTATATATGGTTATCCACAAGTTGTTAGCAATAGGTTCTGCTTTTATACTTGATGGTGTTTATCTGTTGTGGGTTGGGAAAGTTTCTCCTTTGGGAGTGTTGAGAGAGAGAGAGAGAGAGAGATTTTTTGTTTGATTTCGGGTTTGCCGATGTTTTTGGTGAATGTGTGAAGGTACTGGACCTAGAGTTTTTTATTGGTGTGTCCGCTAAGATTTCACAATCTTATGCCTACGTATTCCCGTTTAAAGAAACAGGGAAATCAGAGCAATCGTAGTTCCTCCTATTCTATGGGAGGAAAAAAGATGTTTTGGTGTCTTGCTCAAAGCCCAAGATTAAAGCTAAAAGGTTGAGTATTTGTGTCTTGTTCAAAGCCCAAGATTGAACCTAAAGGTTTGACTGAGAGATAATTTTTCATCTCTAAAGGGAGACATCTCGTCTGTTTATCACAACTGTTGGGTGATTGAGGATTACTTTAACTGGGATATGTGAATCCATCAATGCCATAATTTCCTTTATAGGGGATTTATCCTGAAGGAGAAAACTTTAACTCAGTGTAGAGCAATGCCATTTTTCCTTAGGAGTCTTTCATGCTAAGAGAGGGACAGTGGCTTGGATATAAATAATCCAGAGGCTTACCACTTACAACAATTAGATGAAAGAGAGGATCTACCAGGATAAGAGATGGACTACAGCTTGGATATCTTGAATCAACAAGTGTGCCACTTACAGCAGTTATCTGGGATTAAGTTTTTTGATTTATCTGTGTGATATACAGAGAAATGTTTTTCCTACAGAGAGATTTTTGATTTCCTCTGAGGGGATGTTGATTTTTGTGTGCCTTGATCAAAGCCCAAGGTTGAAGCTAAGAAATTGATTGACTCCACTGGGGAAGTCCTTATACAAAGCCTTAGAGGAGGCAGGAAAAGGCTGACTCAACAAGAAAGTGTTTATCTGTCTTGTAATAAGCCCAAGATTGAGTCTAAAAAGAGACTGACTCTTTTGGGGATATCTTTATACAAAGCCTAAGAGAAGGCTGAAAGTTGACTTTTTCGGGGAAATATTTTGTCTGTCTTCTACAAAGCCCAAGATTGAGGCTAAAAGGGGAAACTGACTCTACTGGTGAGATTTATACGGTGTCTTGTACAAAATCCAAGATTGAGGCTGAACAGATTGAAGCTGCTGGAGAGATTTATACGGTGTCTTGTACAAAGCCCAAGATTGAGGCTGAAAGGATTGACTCTGCTGGAGAGATTTATACGGTGTCTTGTACAAAGCCCAAGATTGATGCTAAAAGGATTGACTCTGCTGGAGAGATTTATACGGTGTCTTGTACAAAGCCCAAGATTGAGGCTGAAATGTGACTGATTTACTCAACAAGAGAGGATATTTATGGGTGTCTTGTAGAAAGCCCAAGATTGAGGCTGAAAAGAGGATCGACTCCGCTTAGGGATATTAATTCTCAAAGCTTAAAGAAAGATGGGAGGAATTGACTCCACTAGGGAAGATATTTATCCGGAGCTTAAGAGAGGGTTATGAAGATTTTGACTTTATTGGAGAAAGATTATATATGTCTTGTACAAAGCCCAAGATTGAGGCTAAAATGAATGACTCAACAAGAGAGTGTTTATATTTTGTGCCATTGACTCAACAAGAGAGTGTGGAAAAGTGATTGACTCAATAAGAGAGTACTTTGTTTGTCATGTACAAAGCCCAAGATTGAGGCTGAAAAGGGTTAACTCAACAAGAGAGTGTTTTAAGGAAGAAGATGGACTCAACATAAAGGTGTTGTTGGGGATAATTCTGCTGAGGAAAATCATTATACAAAGCCTAAGAGGAGGCTGGCTTCTGCTGAGGATTATTGAGATCCAGAGGCAGGTCCAAGTCGGGGGATCAACTCTTGCTGAGGGTTACAAAAGAGTTGAGGTATCAGATGCCTTGAGGTTCTGATTTGGGATAGTGTTATACTGATGATAAGCTGACCCTGGCTTAGGGAATTTAGGATGATTGATTGAGTTTTAGATCCTGTGAGAGTTTTAACTCTACTGGAGATTGGTTAAATGACCAGGGTTTCTCCTGTGTTTGTAGGGAACTTGAGAATGTCTTTGAGATCCAAGTGGGGATTAGACTGTCCAAGTTTATTGGTATATAAGGGTTTATCTTTGTATGATGCCCAAGAGGAGGCTGGTGCTTTAAGGGATGAGAATCAACCCTTAAATTGGTCATAGGTTTTGACTCTTTGGAAAGACTGCTCTAACAAGGATGACTAAGTTCTATCCTATACCTTTAAGAGGTCTTCAAGGTCCTTGTATTAAGCCCAAGAGAATGCATGAGAACTTCTAAGAAGCCAGAGGGTCCTTCTACAAAGCCCAAAAGAAGGCAGGGATACTTTTAGGAAGCCCGTGGGTCCAAGATTAAGAAGAGTTCAAGAAAATTTTCACCGGGAATAATCTTTTCTTTAGTGAACAGTTCTAGGGTTTGAAGAAATTCAAGAGAGGTTTCACCGGGAATTAATCCTCTCCGGGGAAATGAACTTCTTTGACAATTTCTAATAGTGATAGTCTGAGAAAAGTTTAACTGGGAATAATTCCTTTCTCTTTGTTCCATATTGTATAAGCCCAAGAGAAGGCAAGACTGTATCTGGAATTGCTATGGGGAACTAGTTTTGACTGTGTTAAAAGAGTGACCACTGGCTTTATCTGGTTCTAAACCTAATTGCTAGGGAAAACTCTAAGCAGATAATATACAGGCATATATATACAGATGAAATATATACTGTATGTAAAAGAGGGTAGGAGGACTTACAGGTGAGCAAGCTTCCAGCATAAACAATTATATATATATATATATATATATATATGTGTGCAAGTATGTAAAAGAAAGCTGATAAAACTTACAGGCGAGCAAGCTTCCATTGTAATAGCTGTATGGTTAGTTGTTCAAGAAATTAAAGAAATTTTTTATAACAACTATGAGTTTGAACCTAAATCAAAAGGGAAGTTGTGTTTGAAAAGATGATTGGGGCTTATACTCAAGGAGAGGCCCAGATTAAAAATAGTGATCGTACCGTTGATCTGAAAATTGTATCGGGACTTATGCAATGACTGAGGCCCAAATTAGGTTTTATGTACAAAGGGATGGGTCTTACAACTCAAAGAGAAGCCCAAAGGTTTGAAAAAGAAAAGAAATGGGACTTATAACACAAGGGTAGGCCCAGATGAAAATGTTTTGAAAAAGGACGATCGCGGCGAGATTTTTTTACGTACTGGGACTTATACAATGACTGAGGCCCAAAAATGTTTTAATTTACAAGGAATGGGTCTTACACCCTATTAGAGGCCTAAAGAATGTTAAAAGAAAAGAGAATGAGACTTACAACACGAGGGGGGGCCCAGATGGTTTTTGTTTAAAAGGCGACGATCGCGCTGGAATTTTTCAAAATTGTATCGGAACTTATACAATGACTGAGGCCCAAAAACGTTTATGTACAACAAGGATTGGGTCTTACACTCTATTAGAGGCCCAAAAGTGTTTAAAAATTTAAAATCGAGAGGAAGCCCTAATTTTAAATTAAAATGTCATTTTTCAAAGGAAATTAAATGAAAAAAATAAGATAAAATACCAAATATATTCAAAAACAAGTTGTACACTTTGAAAAATATTTTGAAAAATCATGTTTTATTACATGAAAGTTTGAAATTCAATTGGTTTTGAAAGATCAAAGTGGGAGTTTCATTTAAAATGTTTAAAACAAATAAAAAATGAAATTAATTACAAAAATTCTAACTATATTAATAAAATAATATAAATTGGACTTTTTGTAAAATAAAATATTTAAACATTTTTGTGAATTTTGAGAAAAAGAATCAATTCAAAAATACAAATATTCAGAGAGAAATTAATTTTTGAATCAATTAAACAAAATAAATAAAATTCAAAATTTTGAATTATGGCGCCAAGAACACTTGGTTCTTGCCCGCGTCCCCTGTTTTTCCAGATTTACGTTTTCCTACTTTTCTCCATGATTTCTCAATGGTTTTGCATGATTCAAGTACCAATCTTGTTCGTTTTTGAACAAGGATCACAACCATATAATTTAATTGCATTTATATTAAGTATGGAGGAAGAAATCAACAGAAAACCTCAAGAACCCTAATTTCAGCATGAACACAATGAAATTCCATACACGACAGATTCATGGCAATTGATTGATGGTTATTATTCTACAAACATGCATAAACAAGATGGTAACTCAAAAATTCATTTATGATGCATGGATCATAGAGTTTGAAGGGTCCAGGCCTACCTCTTGCAGCTGGTGATCGAGTTTGATGATGGAGGTGTTGCAGCTAGGTTTCAATGATTTGGATAGCTTCCTTAGGTGCCAAGGAGTGTGTTTGAATGCTTGGAATGGATTGAAATGAACTGGAACTGGTTGTGGTACCTCAACTGCAATTCTGTCAAGAACTTGAGCAATTGGCTGGTGATTTTGTGATTTTGATGTTCCAGATGTGATTTTGTGTTATGGATCACTCATACATGATGTTTATGAGGTGTGTGTGTGTGTGTGTGTGTGTGTGATTGGTTTGGTTGGAATCACTCTCAATCTCAAAATCCGATAATGACTTGAGTTAGAAGGCAAAATTGGAGTGAAAGGGAGATTTTGAGGAAAGCATCAGTTTGGGCGCTTTGGTGCACTCAAAGTGATCATAAATAAGCTCTATTTATAGTGTGTCAAGTTTGTTTTAGCAGCAATAGTGTGTGGCAACTGCAGCAGGTCTATGGCAAATGTGGATCAAATGGAATCTCAAGTCTCATCTAGCCATTGACTTAAGGTTAGAGCACAAGCCTATGGTCTTTTGGTTCAGAGATAAGGCTTGACTCATTCAGTTAAGTTTGCCTCAGTTCATGCCACCTTGATGCATCCATTGATTGCATTAAAACAAAATTGGAGTCTTGACACTTTTTAGCCTTTTTAGGATGACATAGCTATATGTAGATCCTTGGACTTGGGAGGCTTGGGGATCAGATCATTCCTCTTTGATTTCATCCTCTGATGTGTCCAAATGGATGGCAAGGCTTGGAGTTGTCCAAATTTTCCAAATCGAGCAAAACACCAAATTCTGCCTTGTACAAGACAGTTGGAAATGGTGATTTTGAGGGGATCATATCTCCCTGCTCAGGTTGAATTATGGGAGGCTCTTGTGCTTTTTAGAGAGCCCTCGTATGATACAAAACATGTGTGATCATAGTTTATTTTGAAACTATTTGGATCCAACTGAAAAATCCACATGAACATTGATGTCCAAGGCTGGAAACTTAAGAAGATTTTCACTAAGTGTTGGAAAAGTGTCATTTTCTTCATTTTTGTCATTTTGATCAGTCCATAACTCAAAATCCATGAATAATTGGAATTTCTTGTAATTGAAGCTTTTGTAGAATGTAGGAAGATCTACAAATCAGGCTTTGGATCACCCAAAATGGCTGCTTGGATCTAAAGTTATGATCCTTGGAAGTTGGTACCAAAGTCACTTTTGTTCCATAACTTCAAAAAAATTTTGTTTCTTATGGTTGCCCCTTTTGCAAGAAACCTCACTTTTCTTGATTTTTCTTAATGAATGGTGATCAATACCATACATTAACATTATTTTTGACTTAGGGGAACCATATTTGTGAAAAATTCCAAAAAGTCAAACTTGACTTTGTGCACAGTTGACTTTTTATCGGATGAAATCCAAACTGTGCGATCCTTTGTGAAATCAAGTTCTTGACCTAATTCAAACCTAATGGATGGATTCCATAGGTGTTATAGGGTGTATTGAATCATGTCCCAAGGTTTGGGAGCATGCCTTGGTCAAAAGTCAAAGATATGGTTGACTTTTTCCTCAAAACCCTAATTGTGGTCCTGGTGAAATTGAAACTTGTGAGCCAAGGTTCTTGGGCCAATCCATTGTTGCAAATAGATCAATGTGGTTTATTTGAGGTCCTCAAATCATGTCTTGAGGTCTTGGCTCATGCTTTGCTCCAAAAGCCAACTTAAGGGTGAGTTAGGCCAAGAAACCCTAATTCCTGATTTTTTTATGAATGCATCCCCTGAGGCTAAATTGACTTGATGATTGGGTCCATGAGGTCCCTTGGAGTATCTTGGGTTGTTCTTTGAAGCATTGGCTCATGCCCAGATAAAAAGTTTCATCTGGAGGCCTCAGTCGGCCAAAAACCCTAATTTGGTGACACTGGCGATCTCGAGGCTTGATCCACTTGGAATATTGCAACCTTGTGCTTGATTATTGACGTGGGAGTCCTCTTGATCCTTTTGTCTAAGTGCTCTGAGAGGGCTTAAAACCCTAATTCTTGATTGTGGTGAATGCTCAACCAACTTTGAGGAGATTGATGAGGCATGAAGGTACATCCATATTGTGGTGATGATTTGCACAATGATGGGAAATTTTGGTGGTCAAAATTTGGGGTATGACAGCATGGACTGAGTCATTGATCACTAAAGGAGTAAGACTTATCCCTGCAATAGAAGACCCATATCCTCCAAGATTGACTCAAGTCAATGGCTAGAGGAGACTTTGGCTACATGACAAAGTTCAATGGATAATGGAGTGATCCAGCCTCCAATCACTATTGCTCCCAAAACAAAGATGCTTTACTATAAATAGAGGTTCTTTCTTATCAATTCAAGTACACAAAAGCATAACAACATATGCTTTCCTCTAAATCCTTCTTCAAAAACCAGAATTTTCTTCTCTTACAAGTCACATTCGATTTTTCAAATAGAGAGCAATTCCACACAAACCAACCATCCTAACACCTCATATATGTCATATACAAGTGATCCATAACCTTAAAACACATCTGGAACACCAGAATCACAAATTCACCATCCATTTGCTTAAGATTTTTGGCCTATTTGCAGTTGGGGTACCACAACAAGTTCTAGGTTGTTTCAATCCATTCCAAGCTTTCAAACACACTACTTGAGGTCCATTGAAGCTGTCCAGATCATCACACAACATCTTTAACACCTACAACTGAGGATTCGATTTCCTCTTGCAGAGGTAAGCCTGACACTCTCAAACTCTATGATTCATGCATCATAAATGTGTTTTCAAGTTACAAACATGTTTCTGCACTTATGTAGAGTGTTTCCCCTCAAGAAATTGCTTTGTAGCTATCTTGTATAGGGTTTCATAGTGTTCTTACAGAAATTAGGGTTCTTGAGTTCATCTTTTGATTTCTCACTCCACACTTAATATAAATGCAATTAATTTATATCACTGAAATCCTTGTTCAAAAATACACAACTTTCATGCTTACAAAAGCCAAAACCATTACGTATTGAGAGAGATATGTGAGGTTTTGCAAAACGGATATGGAGAGAGGTCGTGAGGAAGAAGATGACCGTTGGCGCCATATTTTGAATTTTTCAATTTTTAGGTCATTTTTCTTAATTGATTTCAAAAATTAATTTCTCTCTCAATTTTTATCATTTTTTATTGGTTCTTTTTTTAAAATTTCACAAAAATGTTAAAATATTGTATTCTACAAAAAATTCAAATTTATATTATTTATTTGATATAGTTTGAATTTTTGTAAATAATTTCATTTTATTTTATTTTTTAACATTTTTTAATGAAATTTCCACCTCGGTTTTTAAAATTCAAATGAATTCTAAGTTTTCATGTGATTAAACATGATTTTTCAAAACAGTTTTCAAAGTTGACAACTTGTTTTTGAATATATTTGATATTTTAAATAATTTTTTATTTAATTTCCTTTGAAAATTATATTTTTAAATTAAAATTAGGGTTTTTGTCTTAATTTTGATTTTTTCAAACTTCATTTGAAACACTTTTGGGCCTCTAATAGAGTGTAAGACCCATCTGTAGCAAGCGATTTTTGTCGGTGACGCGACCACCTTATCGCTTTAAAGAGATTGGGGAGTCCGGGGTCAGGTTATACAATGGGGAGTTGTCAATTACACATCCTATATGTGGTTATCCACAGGATATTAGCTTTAGGTTTCGCTTTGTACTTGATGGTGTTTATCCGTTAATGGGTTGGGAAAGTTTCTTGGGAAATATGAGTGAGTGAGTGAGTTTTCTGTGGAAAATAGGGATGAATGATGACTAAGGTATGAAACCTAAAGTTTTGATTGATGTGAAGGTACTAGACCTAGAGTTTTGATTTGTTTAGTATGCTCGCTAAGATTTCGCAATCTTATGCCTACGTATTCCCGTTTAAATGAAACAGGGAAATTAGAGCAATCGTAGTTCCTCCTATTCTAAGGGAGGAAAAAGATGTTTGGTGTCTTGTTCAAAGCCCAAGATTGAAGCTAAAAGGTTGAGTATTTTTGTGCCTTGATCAAAGCCCAAGGTTGAAGCTAAGAGGTTGATTAACTCCATTAGAGAAGTCCTTATACAAAACCTAAGAGGAGGCTGGAAAAGATTGACTCACCAAGAGAGTGTTTATATGTCTGTCTCGTACAAAGCCCGAGATTGAGGCAAAAAAAAAAAGAGACTGGCTCTTTAGGGATATCATTATACAAAGCCAAAGAGGAGGATAAAAGTTTGAATTTTTCGAGGAAAATATTCTATCTGTCTTGTACAAAGCCCAAGATTGAGGCTAAAAGGGATTTTGACTCCACCGGGGAGATTCGTATGTGTCTTGTACAAAGCCCAAGATTGAGGCTGAAATGGGAAATTTAACTAACTCGGTTGAGGATATTTTAGGTGTCTTGTACAAAGCCCAAGATTGAGGCTGAACTGAGTTTGACTCTGCGGAAGAGTATTATTTGTCTTGTATAAAGCCCAAGATTGAGGCTGAAAAAGAGTTTGACTCAGCTTAGGGAATTTATTTCTCGAAGCTTAAAGAAGGCTAGGAGGAACTGACTCCGCTGGGGAAGATATTTGTCCCAAGCTTGAGAGAAGGTTATGAAGATTTATGTCTTGTACAAAGCCCAAGATTGAGGCTAAAAGGTTTGACTCAACTAGAGAGCGCTTTTATCTGTCCTGTATAAAGCCCAGGATTGTGGCTGAACAAGTTGGAGAAATCATCATACCTAAGAGGAATCTGACTTCTGCTAGGGGAAATCCTTATACCAGGCCTACGAGGAGGCTGGAAAGGATGGACTTAACAAGAGAGTGTTTTATCTATCCTACACAAAGCCCAGGATTGAAGCTAAAGGGGTTGACTCAACAAGAGAGTGCTAAAAGGTGATTGACTCAACAAGAGAGACTGAAAGGTGATTTGACTCAACAAGAGAGTATAAAAAGTGATTGACTCAACAAGAGAGTCTGACAAGGTGATTGACTCAACAAGAGAGTTCGAAAAGGTTAGCTCCGCTGGGGAGAATCATTGTACAAAGCCCAAGAGGACGTTGTCTGTGCTGAGGAAAGATCATTATACAAAGCCTAAGAGGAGGCTATCTTTCTGCTGGGATTATTGAGATCCCTAGGCAGGTCCAAGTGGGGAATCAACTCTTGCTGAGGGTTTCAGAAGAGTTGAGATATCAGAGAGCTTGAGGTTCTGATTTGAGATAGTGTTATGCTGATGATAAACTGACCCTAGTTGGGGATTTTAGGAGAGACTGGGTTTTAACTCAGCTGGAGATTTATCTAGAGTACCCGGGGTTTCTCCTATGTTTGAAGGGAACTTGAGCATGTCTTTGAGACTCAAGGGGATTTAGACTGTCCAAGTCTACTGGTGTGGAAGAGTTTTATCTTTGTATGATGCCCAATAGGAGGCAGATGTTTAAGGGATGAGCATCAACCCTAAATAGGTTTGATGTTTTGACACTGGAAAGACTGCTCTAGAAAAGGATAACTAAGTTCTATTCTTATACCTTTAGGAGGTCTTCAGGGTCCTTGTATTAAGCCCAAGAGAAGGCATGAGAACTTCTAAGAAGCCGAAGGCTCCTTGTACAAAGCCCAAGAGGAGGCGGGGATGCTTTTAGGAAGCCTGTGGGTCCCAAACCAAGAAAAGTTCAAGAAATGCTATTCACAGAGAATATATCATTTAATGAATAGTTCTAACTTTTAAAGAAATTCAAAAGATGCCATTCACCGAGAATGGGTCATCCCTGGGGAGTAGAATTTCTTTGACGATTGCTAATAGTGACAGTCTGAGAAAAAGTTCACCGAGAATACTGCCTTTCTCTTTGTTCCATATTGTTTAAGCCCAATAGAAGGCAAAATTGTATCTGGAAATCCTATGGGGATCTAATTTTGATTGTATTTAGGAGTGACCAACTGGCTTTACCTTGTTCTAGGCCTAATTGCCGGGGAAAACTCTAAATAACTATACTAGTATATATAGTTGATATATGACAAGTATTTAAAAGGATATGAAAGAAGACTCACTGTGCGTAGCTTCCCACAATACAGTTAAATATATATATATATATGAAAATGAATAAATGAAAGCTATTTAAAACTTACAAGTGAGCAAGCTTCCATGCTATATTGTTAGTTGTTCAAAAGAAATTAAAGAAAGTTTTGATAACAACACGTATATTGAATCTAAATCAAAAGGGAACTTGTTTTGCAGAGATTATGGGGGCTTATACTCAAGGAGAGGCCCAAGGTTTAACAGTGATCGCACCGTTGTTTTGAATATCGCATCGGGACTTATACAACGACTGAGGCCCAAAGAGGTTTATTTACAAAAGGGTTGGGTCTTACAACTCAAGGAGATTTTTGATATCATCTTTATTTTAAAAGCAGAAAAAGTTTGACAAGTAAATTCATTTTTGTTTTATTTCAAGAATCGTTGATCATGTTAAAATGTCGTTCTGTAAAGCTAAAACAAATAAGAATTGCAAACAAAAGCACTAGGGCTCAAATTTTATTGATAGGATGGGAAATCAGCCAAGCGCGTGATTCCATAGAGCATTTACAAAGTTTATAAAATGGTAATTTTAAGGGAACAGGGCTGCATTGAAACATAACGACCATCATTCTTCTACCAACTTTGAAATCTAGACATCTTGAGCTTCTGTCGAAGATGACCTTGACTGGAGTTTTCCTGATTGATGGCATGACTGCTGCTAGGGGATTTACCCCTTTGCTGGACGTAGTTACTTGCCATTATCCCTAACTTTTTCCTGGATTGTACTTTGAGATTTCCAATCCATCGGGATGATTTTTTATCATGTCTCTAATTTTTGCCTGGACCGCCCTTTCAGGTTTTCAATCCACCGAGACGTTTTTTTTTTCTTTTTTTTTATTTAGGCGAAGTATTTCTTGACTACGTCAACATTCGTGGGATAGGAAAATTCCTCTCCATCCATGGTTGCGAGTCTCAAGGCGCCGCCTGAGAAAGCTTTCTTGACCATATAGGGGCCGTCATAATTCGGAGTCCATTTGCCCCGGGAATCAGTGAGGCATGATTGTATCTTCTTGAGCACAAGGTCTCCTTTCCTGAAGACGCGAGGTCGGACCTTTTTGTCGAACGCCTTCTTCATTCTCTGTTGATACAACTGACCATGGCATAGAGCCGTTATTCGCTTCTCTTCGATCAGGTTCATTTCGTCGTGTCGATTTTGACACCATTCAGCCTCTGTTAACTTGGCTTCCATCAATACCCGGATTGATGGGATCTCTACTTCTATGGGGAGCACTGACTCCATGTCATATACTAGAGAGAAAGGGGTTGCCCCTATTGAAGTGCGGACAGATGTACGATAACCGTGAAGAGCAAAGGGTAGCATCTCGTGCCAGTCTCTGTAGGTTACAACCATCTTTTGTACAATTTTCTTGATGTTCTTGTTAGCCGTTTTTACTTCTCCGTTCATCTTAGGTCGGTAGGGAGATGAGTTATGGTGTTCGATCTTGAACTCAACACATAACTCTTTTATCATATTATTGTTCAAGTTGGATCCATTATCCGTAATGATCTGGCTAGAAAACCATAACGGCAGATGAGATTGTTTTTGATAAAGCGGACCATGACTTGTCGGGTTACATTAGCGTATGACGCTGCTTCGACCCACTTGGTGAAGTAATCGATGGCTACTAGGATGAATCGATGTCCGTTTGAAGCCTTGGGTTCGATCATGTCGATTCCCCATATGGAAAAAGGCCATGGGGAAGAAAGAACTTTGAGATGCGTTGGCGGTACATGGATTCTGTCTGAGTATATATGACATTTATGACATCTTCTCATGTACTTGTAGCAATCGGATTCCATGGTCAACCAGTAGTACCCTGCTCTCAGAATTTTTCTCGCCATTGTGTGCCCGTTGGCATGAGTGCCAAAGCAACCTTCGTGAATTTCTTTTATTAGCATGTTTGCTTGTGGTCTATCTACACATCGGAGCAAGACCATGTCGAAGTTTCTCTTATAGAGTGTATCACCGCTCAGGAAGAAACTGCCTTCCAATCTCCTGAGGGTCTTTCTGTCCTTTCTTAATACCCAGGTGGGTACTCTTGTTTCTGAAGGAAGCATTTGATATCGTGATACCAAGGTTTGTCGTCTATGACTGCTTCAATCGTGAAGATGTAAGTGGGCCGTTCAAGGTGCATCATGTTGATCTTAGGTAAGTGGGTCGTTCAATTGCTTCTTCGAGACCCATGATACAAGCTTCGTATACTGGCGAAGACGTTTGTCATCCCAAGTTAGAGCACATCAAGTTTTCTCAAGCATAGTGTACCGAGTTTCACAGTCCGTGAACTTCTTACTTAAATAGTAAATGGCAGACTCTTTTCTTTTTGTTTCGTCTTGTTGGCCAAGTACATAACCCATTGAGTCTTCCAAGACTGTTAAGTAAATGATCAGTGGTCTTCCTTCCACTAGAGGTGATAGAATCAGTGGGTTCAACAGGTATTCCTTGATACTGTCGAAGGCGGTTTGACATTCTTCTGTCCAAACACAGTCCTGATTCTTTTTAAGTAATTTGAAGATTGGCGCACATGTCGCGGTCTTGAGGAATATAAATCTGGAAATGTAGTTCAAACGTCCCAAAATCCCCTGACTTGCTTCTCAGTCTTTGGAGAAGGCATTTCTTGAATGGCCTTGACCTTGTCAGGATCAACCTCAATTCCTTTCTGGCTGACGATGAACCCTAAAAGTTTACCTGAGCGGACACCAAATGTGCACTTATTGGGATTCAAGCGGAGTTTGTACTTTCTCAACCGCTCGAATAGTTTTAACAGGTGGGTCACATGCTCCTCTTCTGTTTTTGATTTTGCAATCATATCATCGACTTATACCTCTATTTCTTTATGTATCACGTCATGAAACAGAGTAGTCATGGCCCTTTGATAGGTTGCCCCGGTGTTTTTCAAATCGAACGACATTACCTTGTAACAAAAAGTGCCCCATGGGGTGATGAATGAAGTTTTCTCCATGTCTTTCGACGCCATTTTGATTTGATTATAGCCCGAGAATCCATCCATGAAGGAGAAAATTTTGAACTTTGCTGTATTGTCTACCAGCATGTCAATGTTCGGTAAGGGAAAGTCATCCTTTGGATTAGCTTTGTTCAGATCCCTGTAGTCTACACACATTCTGACCTTTCTGTCCTTTTTCAGAACGGGTACTATGTTGGCTAGCCATTTAGGATATTCTGATGTGGCGAGGAAACCTGTGTCAATCTGTTTCTGTACTTCCTCTTTGATTTTGATGGCCGTGTCTGGATGAGTCCGTCTCAACCTTTGTTTTACTGGCGGAAATTCTGATCTTAACGGTAGATGATGTTCCATGATGCTGGTATCCAACCCTGGAATATCCTGATAGGACCAAGCGAATACATCAGGAAACTCTTTGAGAAGCTTTATCAAACTTTCTTTGACAATCGGACTGAGCAGTGCCCCAATCTTGACCTCTTTTCTCTCTTCTTCTGAACCCAAGTTGATCGTTTCCTACGGTTCTTTGTAAGGTTCAATGAACATTTCCTCTTGTCTGAGTAATCGAAAGATCTCTTCTGGAATTTCTTCGTCATCTTCTTCTTCAGCCTCAAATACCGGGAATTCAAAGTTGGGAAAAGGCATTGGATCGTATGTTTCGATGGGGTTTAAAACAAGCAATCTGCATGACGTGATGATTTGTTTTAGAAGAGATAGAGAGAATGCAAGAGTGTGTGCAGTGTATTTTCTGATAACTACTTGTTTTTATTATTTGAGACGTTTTTTAGGATTACCATTTTCTGAAAAAGCGAAAAGAGAAAACAACAATTAATGCGAAAATTACAGAATGACGTTATTTTATTTATGATCTTGTCGATTCTTGAAACTACAGCCCTATAAAACAAAACTCAGTCGCTTTGGGCTAAGCGAAGAGGGACATTTACAGAAAGTGAGCCCTATTAAAACATCCGTTTCACCTGGGCAGGGTGAAAGATTAAGATAAAGATGGCAATTACTTAGACTTATGAATGACTTTCGGGACATCGACAGCAACCCATTAGCGGCGAACTCCTCGGTGAATCAGAAAGTCTGGTACTTTCCTTCTTGATTCGTCTTCAGAAATAACGCTGATTTTTGGTGGAGCAGGATCATTGGAATATGTCTCCCGGGCAGAGTTATTATAGGAGAGCTCTTCTGTTGTATTTTGCGCAGTGTTTGCACTCTCAAGTAAATCTCCCCCATCCAGTTGACTGGATGTCTTCGAGCCTGATATGAGAGCTTTCTGGAGCGGTGTATTTGACCGTGAAGTCGTATTTTCCACTCGGTTGTCCCAGGGTGCCCCATACCTCTTTGGAACTGGAGGAGTCATCTCTCTCGATGACGTTTACCTCAGGAAAAGCATAGTTGATGAACTCTAGTCCGACAAACTTTGCAAATTCATCGTCGTACTAGATATTTTCAGAATGCCCTGAGTGTTGATCCCATGATTCTGTAGGGACGCAGGTATTCTTTTCAATGATGTTCAGCTGATATGCATTGTTTGGATGACTCTTTTGTCCTGAGTCTCCTGGGTACGGCTGCCACATAGGCAGGCCATCCATTCGGCCATAATAGTCGTGGTCAAAGTTGTCTTCATCAGAGTGTCTTCCTCTAATGAATTTGGTGGAGCACGACATCCTTTCGGATCACAATCTCCGTATATCATCTTGATATCTGACCTTGGTATATATCTCAGACTCTGTGCGGGATAGCAAAATGGCGTAGGCACCTCTTCCTGAGACATATAACCATCCTCGTTAAGATAGGACTTCCATTCTTCATCTGTATCGGAGGAATCTCCCTCGTTGATGGTATGCATTTCTTGAGACACTAGGTGAAGGAAACCTCCACTTTGGAAGAAGTTTTGCATGGGATGAAGACTCTCATTGTTAGTAGCAGTCTGGGTACAGGTTGAAGAAAAACCAAGGCCTTTCTTTTTCTTATTGTCAGTAGGAATGACAAGCTGTCCCCATCCTTTTGCATTGTTACTTTTGATCACTTTGAGAGCATCTTTGTACGAGGAAATCGACGTTCCTCTTTCTGATTGATTGTCATTGCTCATCGAAAGTGCTTGGAACTGGGTTCCAATAACCTCTTCTGGTTCTACATAAGTGGATGACGATAGGTTACTCACGATCAAGGCTTGCTCTCCATAGACTGTGGCGAGTTAGTCGTTCTTGACAAACTTTAGCTTTTGGTGAAGTGTCGAAGTGACTGCCCCAGCCTCGTGTATCGAAGGTCTTCCCAACAAACAGCTCTATGTTGCTCGGATGTCCATGACCAGGAAAGTGACTTGGAAAGTGTGGGGACCGATAGTTATGGGAAGGTCGACTTCGCCGATAACTGTTTTCCTGGATCCGTCAAATGCTTTGACGGTGACATCACTGCCTCTCATTGGAGGTCCTTTGAATGATAGTCGCATTAGAGTGGACTTCGGCATCACGTTTAGAGCCGATCCTGTGTCTACCAGTACGCCAGCTAAAGCATCGTCCTGGAAGTTGATTGTAATATTGAGTGCCATGTTAAGATTTGGGCCCTCTTCGGGTAGTTCCTCATCACTAAATCCCAAGTTGTTGTAAGAAGTGATGTTGGAGATGATGTTGTCAAATTGTCGTATTGACACATCCTGTTCCACAAAGGCTTGCTCTAAGACTTTCTGTAGAGCTTCTCTATGAGCTTCGGAACTGAGCAAAAGTGATAACACTGAGATTTTTGAAGGAGTTTTCAACAGCTGATCAACAATGTTGTATTCACTCTTCTGGATGACCTTCAGCATCTCATCGCTGTTCTTTGAAAGGTCGGGATCACTAGATTGACCGACCGGTTGATCAGGAACTTCTGCCTGAGGTTCCTTTTCTTTGCTGGATTCTCCAACTCCTCGGTTGAAGATTCGACCGCTCCGTGTTACTCGACTGATGTCTGCAATATTCACTACGGAGGGTAACAGAACTTCCATTCCATTTTCAATTGTTGTTGCACCGTATTTGTAATGGATAGCCTTAGTTGATTCATACGGTAACGGTCCCTGTAGATAGATAACTACAAGAGCCTTCTGATTCTTCTGACCATTGTAAGTAATTTCAATCAGTTCCTGGTTGGGAACTTTCAATTTTTTAAGTAAAGGGATGATGGTACAAACATCTTTGGTCCTCTTATGATCAGAGATTACGAAAGCGTCCTTGATTTGATCAGCGACAAAGTCTGGCATCGAATTGGTTGACCCAGAATTTGGACATGGTCGAATCTCTTTGTGGTCCAACTAACTCTGAAGGGCTGCTCGCACGAGGTAACATCCTTGATTATCTTCAAAGCAAACTCTACAATGTTCATAGTTGTGTGGTGGCACCTGGCCACGTTCGCTTTGTATGCAGTGTAACCTCACTAGATCTGTTTCCATTGATCGAACATCCGGACTTTGATGCCTAGTAGGGTTCCCATTAATTATACTAACTTGTTGTGTGTCTTCGTCTAAATAGATCGGAAGCCACTAGTGGTTTAACAAGTGTTGCAAAGTTCTTTGAACGAGAGCGCATCCTTGGTCGTCCTTACGACATACTTTACAGTTCTGATAGTCATGTAAATCTAGAAAACCGAGCTTGACCTGCTTAGCGTGTAATTCTACCAGGCTGGTATTCATCAAACGAATATCAAAGATTTGGATCATATTAACTTGATGGCTACTTCTATCACGGTAATCCTGGATCCATCTGAGATCTATCTGACACTGGAGGGCCTCTTGTACAAAAGAGCATCCCTGATTATTTATTGAGCAGATCGGACAGGAATTGTAACCGTACCATGGCAGATCATGATGTTGGCTTTGCCTTGAGTGCATTGCCACCAAGTTGACATTCATTGATAGAATGTTGTGGTTCTGAACAATGTTGGGATTTGCGTGAGCCAAATTGACCTCACAATTTTGATGATCTTGGATCCATCCGAGATCCAACTGTTCTTGTAGAGCTGATTGCACCACATAACATCCTTGATTGTTTTTAGAGCAGATATCACACTGGTGATAGTTATGAGATGGTACATGCCCATATCCGCTCTGTCTGCGATGCATTTTGACCAGGTTGGCCCTCAATAAGAGTACATCATGAATTTGATAGTTGTGGTTAGATTCTCCCTCTATCAAATTTACTGTAGCTTTCTCGTGTTGAGGCATGGGGTTTGTCTGAACATTGGGATTCATATCCTTGAAGGATAAAACCCCGCTCCTAACAAGTTTCTGTACATCGGATTTGAAGCTGAGACAGTTTTCAATGTTATGCCCTGGTCCTTCTTAGTGGTAAGGGCAAGTCTGATCCGCCTTGAACCAAAAAGGCCGATTTTCCGGAATTGTAAGAGGAGACCTGGTTTGGACATGCCCCTTGACCAGTAATAATGGAAACTGTTCTGCATACAACATGGGTATAGTGTCGAACCCTGGTGTTCGCGTTGTACAGTTGTTGTTGTACTGAGGACGAGCCTGCTGAAGAGGCTGTTAAGTCCTTTGCTGAAATTGCTGTTGATTCGGTTGGCTTTGAGCAATCTGAGATTGATACGTAGGAGCAGACAAATGATTGATAGCAGGAGTTACAGCTGCTACTGGTTGGTATCGTCGCTTTTGCTTTTCAAGAGAGATATTACCAATATCTTGCTCTATTTTCTTAGGGAGAGCACTACCGTATCTTTTGGTACTACTTGATGGTCTAGTGTCTTTTATTAAATGTCCTTCTCGGACTACTTCCTCAAGGCAAACTCCCATACCGACCATTTTAGTGAAGTCACTGGGCGCAATAGCAACCCTTCGTTCATAGTAAAATGAGCTCAAGGTTTTCAGGACGATCTTTGTCATCTCTTTTTCCTCAAGAGGTGGACAAATCTGAGTGGCAATTTCACGCCATCTCTGAGCATACTCCTTAAAGGTTTCCTTATCCTTCTGCGACATGGCTCTGAGCTGATCTCTGTCTGGTGCCATGTACAGATTATACTTATATTGCTGAACGAAGGCAGCGCCAAGATCTCTGAAATTGACGATCTTAGTGCGGTTTAAACCCATGTACCATTTGAGGGTGGCACTGGTTAAACTATCCTGGAAATAGTGGATCAGTAGCTGTTGGTTCTCTGTCTGAGTTGACATCCTCCGAGTGTACATCACCAAATGGCTTTGAGGGCAAGAGTTATCCTTATATTTTTCAAATTCGGGCATCTTGAATTTCTGCGGAATTTTCACATTGGGGACCAAACAAAGGTCTGCGGCGTCTTTTCCGAATAGATCCTGACCGCGAATGTCTTGTGGTTCCTTCTGCATCTCCAGGAACTGTTCCTAGAATTCCCTCATTCTCTCGTCCATACTTTCGTTTCCACCAGACGGTATCTGTGGAATCTGTCCTTCCGGGACAGTGCGTGCCACAGGTTGTGGTATAGGGTTTCCAATAAAAAATATCTTAATAGCATTGATATCAATGAAGTCATCAATGTTGGGAAACAGAAATAACCCGTAGGTGAGTAAGACAAAGATGCTCTCGAAAGCAGTCACGTTCCCTATACTAGTAAAGTACAGGGCTTTCTTTATCAAAAACTTAGCTGACAAACCCTGGATTCCACCCTTAGTGGTCATGTGAGCCCTGACTTCTGACTCGTCCAAATAAATTGCTCTTGCAATGGTTTGATCCTTTGGAATTTCTTCCAGTCCAGAAAAGGGAGCTTGATCAGTGATATGTAAATCAGTCAGGTGAGAGTACTCCTCCAGTGTTGGTGCGAGCTGATAATCCAGGAATGTAAAACAGTGATAGACCGGATCGTAAAACTGAATTAGCGTTGCCAGTATTCCTTCAATTACAAGGACCCTTAACAGAGACAGCAATCCTCCATACTTAGCTCTGAAAGCATCAGGGTTGGTGCTCATCCTCTCCATCCCTCTCAAATCCTCTAGTTTTGGAACCTTGAAAGGTGTACTTGTGATTCTTCCTTCTACGAAATCCATAACACAATCTCTTTTCTCTGATATTTGCAATCATTGTCTTAGTTTAATTTGAAAAGGAGAGAGTAGAAGAGAAGATTTTTTTTGAATTTTTTTTAATGAAATGAATGCATGAATGCAGCACACAAAAACATAGAAAAAACATGGGGTCAAAGGTTCGGTGTCATGAAGTCAAGGCTCTACCCATCCGTAAAGGTTTATACTGGTGATTTTTTGTACCTGTCCTCAAAATCATTGACCCCTCTTGGGATAACAACAACAGGCTGGAATCACCTGAGCGAGCTGATGTATCTTAGAGTAATCTCAAATGAGGGTAGTATCGCGTGACAACTATTTCCGATAGCTTCCGCACTACAAAATAGTAACATGGTTTCAGTCTACTAAAATCCTCAGCTTCTCAGATAACCCAATGGAACAATATGCTTTCAACAACCGAAGTCGTATAGGCATTGAATCCGCAAAGGGCATCTCCACTAATTCGATGGTCGACCGGGACCTCTTATTTGGGAGTCACTCCCTGTAAGATTACCCGTCTAGTGCCATCACTTATCTTAGGTGTATACTCAATCTTTCCAAATGCGACATCACACGCATTCCCATTAGCAGAAAAATCAACATGGATATCAATTAGGAAAAGCAGTATATATTTGTCCTAACATCCTAGACCTCTAGTCCTATGATCCTAACAGTCAATGACTCCCCAGCAGAGTCGCCATTCACCGTGGTACCTTCTAAATTTAAGGGATTCTACCTAAGTGATGGGAGGACGGTTCTCCCATTGTGGTCGCTATTCTTCTGTAGCGCGGTTTTTGTGGTTTCGAATCACTATCGCTTTGGGGTGCTACAGTTCGATTCATTTTTTATCCTGTGATGCTGATTAAGGAAGGGAAATAGATGTCTCCAATTAACCCTGCTTGCATACTGAGTTTAAACAGATGACTGTTGGTTTACATATGCTATCAAAATAGTGGGTCTCTCTTAGGTTATTTGGCTTAAAAATAGAGTGTCTTGACAGTTCATAAGGCTTTTGGGAAGATATTGTATCTAAATTTTTTTTTACTGATGTATGAAGGTACTGGACCTAGAGTTTTTTATTAGTATGCTCACTAAGATTTCGCAATCTTATGCCTACGTATTCCCGTTTAACGAAACAGGGAAACCCGAGCAATCGTAGTTCTTCCTATTCTATGGGAGGAAAAAGATGTTTTGGTGTCTTGTTCAAAGCCCAAGATTAAAGCTAAAAAGGGATTTGTATCTTGTTGGAAGCCCAAGATATAAAGCTAAAGGGTTTTGGCTGAGAGAGAATTTGTCATCTCTAAAGAGGAACTGTTGATGTTTGTGTGCTTTGATCAAAGCACAAGTTTGATGCTAACAGGTTGATTAACTCCTCTAGGGATTTCTTTATACGAAGCCTAAGAGGAGGCTAGATAAGACCGACTCAACAAGAGAGTGTACATGTCTTGTACAAGGCCCAAGATTGAGGCAAAAAAGAGACTGACTCTTTGGGGATATCATTATATAAAGCCTAAGAGGAGGCTAACAGTTTGACTTTTTCGGGGAAAATGTTCTTTCTGTCTTGTACAAAGCCCAAGATTGAGGCTAAAAGGGATTTTTTACTCCGTTGGGGAGGTTTATATGTGTCCTGTACAAAGCCCAAGAGGGAGGATGAAATGAGTTTGTCTCAACAAGAGAGTGCTTTTATATGTCTTGTACAAAGCCCAAGACGGAGGCTAAAAGAGTTGACTCAACAAGAGAGTCTTGCAAAGGTGATTGACCCAACAAGAGAGTCTGAAATTTGATTGACTCAACAAGAGAGTATTTTATACTCAACAAGAGAGTGATTTGCTGTCTCGTACGAAGCCCGAGATGGAGGCTAAAAGGAGATTAACCCAACAAGAGAGTCTTAAAAAGTGATGGACTCAACAAGAGAGTCTGAAAAGGTTAGCTCCGCTGGGGAGAATCATTTGTACAAAGCCCAAGAGGAGGCTGGCTGTGTTGAGGAAAGATCATTATACAAAGCCTAAGAGGAGGCTAACTTACTGCTGAGGATTAGATCCATAGGCAGGCCCAAGGGCGGGGAACTCTCATGAGAGAGACCGGGTTTCTGCTGGAGATTTATCCAGAGTGATCGGTGTTTTTTCCTATGTTTGAAAGGAACTTGAGAATGTCTTTGAGACTCAAATGGGGTTTATACTGTCCAAGTCTACTGGTGTTGAAGAGTTTTATCTTTTGTAGGATGCCCAAAAGAGGGCAAGGGCCTAAAGGGATGAGAATCAACCTTAAAGTGGCCTGAGGTTTGACACTGGAAAGACTGCTCTAGCAAAGGATGACTAAGTTTTGTCTTATACCTTTAAGAGGTCGTGAGGGTCCTTGTATTAAGCCCAAGAGAAGGCATGAGAACTTCTAAGAAGATGAAAGGTCCTTGTAAAAAGCCCAAGAGGAGGCGGGGATGCTTTTAGGAAGCCTGTGGGTCCCCAAACCAAGAGAAGTTCAAGAAATGCAATTCACAGAGAAGAGATCATTCCAGGAAAGTTCAAGGGTTTGGAAGAAACTCAAGAGATGCTATTCACGGAGAATAGATCAACTCTGGGGAGTAGAATTTCTTTGACAATTTCTAAGGGTGACAGTCTGAGAAAAGGTTCACCGAGAATACTGCCTTTCTCTTTATTCCATATTGTTTAACCCCAAGAGAAGGGAAGACTGAATATGGAAATCCTATGGGGATCTAGTTTTGCTTGTATTTAAAGAGTGACCAACCGGGCTTTACCTAGTTCTCGACGTAGTTGCCAGGAAAAACTCAAAATAACTATACTAGTATATATACAGTTGATATATGACAAGTATTTTTAAAAGGTATGAAAGAAGACTAACCATGCGCAGCTTCCCACAATATAATTATGTATATGAAAGCATATAAAAGAAAGCGGATAAACACTTACCCGTTGTAGAGCGTCCATGCTGTTTTGTTAGTTGTTCAACAAAGAAATTAAAGAAAGTTTTGGTAGCAACTATGCATTTGGATTCAAAATCAAAGGAGAAAGTATTTTGAACAGAGATCGGGGCTTACAGCTCAGGGAGCGGCCCAAATTTTAACAATGATTGCACTGTTGTTTTGAATTTGTACAGGGACTTATACAAGTGACTGAGGCCCAAAGAAAGGTTTTCTGTATAAAGGGATGGGTCTTACACTATCTCAAGAGGCGAAAAAAGTTTTGAAGAAAAGAAATGGGACTTACAACACGAGGATAGGCCCAGATGATCATTTGTTTGAAAGATGGCGATCGCGCCGAGGTTTGAAAACACAAAGGGACTTATACAATGACTGAGGCCCATATTATTTTGGTTTTCAAAAGGGGTTTGGGTCTTACACTCTATTAGAGGCCCAAAAGTGTTTAAAGAAAAGAAATGGGACTTATAGCTCGAGGAGAGGCCCAGATGATTCTGTTAAAAAGGCGACAACCGCGCCAAACTTTTGAAAATATACAGAGGGACTTATACAATATGTGAGCCCAAAATTGTTTAATTACAAAGGGATGGGACTTAAACTCTATCAAGAGGCCCAAAAAGTTTGAAAAAGATTTGTTTAGGGTGATTAAGATCAAAACCCTAAATTAATTTCAAAATGTATTTTAATTAAATAAAAATTTGATTAAAATGATTAAAATTATCAAACATGTTTGAAAAACAAGTTGTGATCTTGGATTAATGTTTGAAAAATCATGTTTTTATCCAAAAAATGATTGGAAACCATTTAAGTTTGGAAAATCAAGAAGGAAAAAATATTTTAAATGTTAAAAAACAAATAAAAATTAATTCTTTGCAAAAATATAAAATATATGAAATAAATAATATTTTTGGGAAATTTTTGTAAAATAGAATATTTTAACTTTTTTGTGAATTATTAAAATAAGAATCAACTCAAAATCATTAAAAACCAGAGAGAAATTAATTTTTGAATCAATTAAATAAAATCACCAAAATTCAAATATTTAAAAATTCAAAAAAGGGTGCCAAGAACACCAAGTTCTTGCCCGCGCCCTCTGTTTCTTCAGATTTGCGTTTTCCCCTCAATCTCACTGAATACTTGATCAAATCATACAATCCACATATCAATCTACTCGTTTTCACCTCACGATCATGTGTATGGTCTTTAATTTCATTTATTTTAAGCATGTAATAAGAAATCAAGACAAAACCTCAAGAACCCTAAATTCTGCATGAAGGCTGGGAATTTTGATGCAAGATTCATATAAAGCAATTAATTGAGGGGAAACCCTCCATACATGATTATGAACATATGGAAAAATTATTCTACGAGGAAATATGCATGAATCATGAAATGACCAAGTTTAGGTCTACTTGAAGGTCGTGGCAGCAAGAGCAATTTCATTTTTGAGTTGGAGGTGTTACAGATGAGTTTTGATTATCTGAACAGCTCCCCTACACCATATGGAATGTGTTTGAATGCTTGGAGTGATTGGAAATGGATTGGAACAGGTTATGGCACCTCAACTGCAATTTAGTTGAAAGCTTGAGCAATTGGCTGGTGATTTTGTGAAATTGGTGTTCCAGATGTTGTTTAAGTGTTTGGATCACTTCTATATGATGTTTATGAGGTGTGTGTGTGATTGGTTTGGTTTTAATTGTTCTCAAACTCAAAACCCGATAGTGACTTGCTTTAGAAGGCAATTTTGGAAGTGAGAAGGTGATTTTGAGGAAAGCATCAGTTTGGGTGCTTTGGTGTACTCAAACTGATCACAAATGAGCTCTATTTATAGTAGAGGAAGTTTGTTTTGCAGAGAATATGGTATGTCAACTGGTACAGGTCTGTGGCCAATTGGATCACTTTGGAATCTCAAGTCTCCTCTAGCCATTGACTAGAGGTTAGAGCATAGGCCTATGTGTCTTTGGTTCAAAGCTTATCCTTGACTAATTCAGTTGGAATAGGCTCAGTTCATGCCACCTTGGTGCATCCATTGAATGCTTGGAAACAAAATTGGAGTCTTGGCCTCCTTTAGGCTTTTTAGGTTTGGCATGCTACTTGTAGTTCCAAAGACTTGGGAGGCTTATGGATCAGTGTGTGTTCCTCCTCGGTCTCCCCCTAAGGTGTGCAGATGGATAAACTTGTTTGTCATTTGTACAAATTGTTAAAATCGAGCCTTTGTGCACAAATCTGCCTTGCCAAGCAATTTGCATCAAGGCACATTGCAGCCACCATAACTCCTAGCTCAGATGGAATTTGATGGAGTTCTTGGATATTTTGGAAAGCTCTTATGTGACACAACACATGTGTGATCATAGTTTGTCTTGAAACTTTTTGGATCCAAGTGAAATTTCATCTTTTCACTTAGTGAAAATTTCACTAAGTGTTGGAAAAAATGACATTTCATGTTTTCAGCCATTTTGATCACTCCATAACTTAAAATCCATGAGGAATTGGAATTAGGTGTATTTGACACTTTTAAAGTATGCCATGAGAGCTACAAATCCATTTTTGGACCAGCCAAAATGGTTGCTTAGATCTCAAGTTATGATCCTATACATGTACAGAATCGAAGTACTCATTCTCAAACTAGTACGCCTGATCCTTCATTCAGGCGTACTAGTTTGAAAAGGAGTACTTCATTCAGGATCAGGCGTACTAGTTTGAGAAGGAGTACTTCAATTCTGCACATGTATAGGATCATAACTTGAGATCCAAGCAACCATTTTGGCTGGTCTAAAGATGGATTTGTAGCTCTCATGGCATACTTTAAAAGTGTCAACTACACCTCATTCCAATTCCTCATGGATTTTAAGTTATGGAGTGATCAAAATGGCTGAAAACATGAAATGTCACTTTTTCCAACACTTAGTGAAATTTTCACTAAGTCAGAATCTGTCATGCTTTTTTTCAAAATGTTGGGGCATTTTTCACTTGGATCCAAAAGGTTTCAAGACAAACTATGATCACACATGTGTTGTGTCACATAAGAGCTTTCCAAAATGTCCAAGAACTCCATCAAATTCCATCTGAGCTAGGAGTTATGGTGGCTGCAATGTGCCTTGATGCAAACTGCTTGGCAAGGCAGATTTGTGGACAAAGGCTCGATTTGAAAAATTTGTGCAAATGACAAACAAGTTTATCCATCTGCACACCTTAGGGGGAGACCAAGGAGGAACAAACACTGAACCATAAGCCTCCCAAGTCTTTGGAACTACAAGTAGCATGCCAAACCTAAAAAGCTTAAAGGAGGCCAAGACTCCAATTTTGTTTCCAAGCATTCAATGGATGCACCAAGGTGGCATGAACTGAGCCTATTCCAACTGAATGAGTCAAGGATAAGCTTTGAACCAAAGACACATAGGCTTGTGCTCTAACCTCTAGTCAATGGCTAGAGGAGACTTGAGATTCCAAAGTGATCCAATTAGCCACAGACCTGTACCAGTTGCCATACCCTATTCCTTGCAAAACAAACTTGCTTTACTATAAATAGAGCTCATTTGTGATCAGTTTGAGTACACCAAAGCACCCAAACTGATGCTTTTCTCAAAATCACTTTCTCACTTCCAAAATTGCCTTCTAAAGCAAGTCACTATCGGGTTTTGAGTTTGAGAACAATTCCAACAAAACCAATCACACACACACACACACCTCATAAACATCATATAGAAGTGATCCAAACACTTAAACAACATATGGAACACCAATTTCACAAAATCACCAGCCAATCACTCAAGCTTTTAACTAAGTTGCAGTTGAGGTGCCATAACCTGTTCCAATCCATTTCCAATCACTCCAAGCATTCAAACACATTTCATATGGTGTAGGGGAGCTGTTCAGATCATCACAACTCATCTGTAACACCTCCAACTCAAAAATCAAATGGCTCTTGCTGCCACGACCTTCAAGTAAGCCTAAACTTGGTCATTTCATGATTCATGCATATTTCCTCGCAGAATAATTTTGCCATATGTTCATAATCATGTATGGAGGGTTTCCCCCTCAATTAACTGCTTTGTATGAATCGTGCATCAAAATTCTTAGCCTTCATGCAGAATTTAGGGTTCTTGAGGTTTTCTCTTGATTTCTTATTACTTGCTTAAAATAAATGAAATTAAAGACCATAGACATGATCGTGAGGTGAAAATGAGTAGATTGATATGTGGATTATGTGATTTCATCAAGTATTCAGTGAGATTGAGGGGAAAACGTAAATCTGAAGAAACAGAGGGCGCGGGCAAGAACTTGGTGTTCTTGGCGCCCTTTTTTGAATTTTTAAATATTTGAATTTTTGTGATTTTATTTTATTGAGTCAAAAATTAATTTCTCTCTGGTTTTTAATGATTTTGAGTTGATTCTTTTTTTAATAATTCACAAAAATGTTAAAATATTTTATTTTACAAAAATTTCCCAAAAATATTATTTATTTCATATATTTGATATTTTTGCAAAGAATTAATTTTTATTTGTTTTTTAACATTTAAAATATTTTTTCCTTCTTGATTTTCCAAACTTAAATGGTTTCCAAGAATTTTGTGGATAAAAACATGATTTTTCAAACACTAATCCAAGATCACAATTTGTTTTTCACACATGTTTGATAATTTTAATCATTTTAATCAAATTTTTATTTAATTAAAATACATTTTGAAATTAATTTAGGGTTTCGATCTTAATCACCCTAAACAAATCTTTTTCAAACTTTTTGGGCCTCTTGATAGAGTGTAAGTCCCTGCCCGACATAACGGCTAGTTTTTTGCAGTTACCTATTCTTCGGGAAACGGTTATTTCGCCCCGAAAATAGGGACCGTTGGCTACGCGCTGTGGGCATTATATAAACCCTCTCAAGTGAGAGGGTTAGGTACCTAATTTTCATCCTAAGAACACACTTTGTACTTGCCCTTTTCTCTGACTTTTTCTTTCTTGAGCGTCGGAGTGCCTTGAAGGTACACCCCCTCCTCTTCTCACACCCAGCATCACAGACGTTCTTGGTGGCCCATCACAGGATCTGATCAGCCTTCACGATCAAAATTCATTCATAAAAATACAAAAAAAAACTATTTTTTAATGCTGAAACAAACAGATCCTAATTCTTAATAACATAATGTGTATTTACTACAACAACGATCATTTAAGCTACCGACATAATATATCATAAGGTATTTTTTAGGTCATTTTTTCACTCGGTCCAAACTATAAGTGTGGTAAAAATGCATGAGAAATGTGCTTTGAATTTCAGCACCAACAATTTTATGTTTTATTCATCATAAAAGGGGAGTGCTCTCTATATTTTTATTTTAAAATTAAAATTACTTTTTGAGCACCTTCATATGATAAGTGCTCTCAAGTTTGGGAATATGACTTATCTCTAAAGGTGTGAAAAACTCAAGAAAGGGGGGTTTGAATTGGTTTTTCAAAATAAACTTGTTTTTAAAAATAAATCCTTTTCATAAAAACCCTTCCTTTTAATGGTAATAACCTTTGTTGAGAATCAAGTGATGAACACGTTATGTTTATACTAGTTCACTTGAGAAACCCTAAAGTTAGTCTAGTCCACCCGCCAAGGTGATTTTGCCTCTCTCAACGAGGTCTTAATCCACTATTCAATCAAATCAGTACAATGCACGAGCCAAACCGCTGGTGACTAACACAACCTCTAAAACTCACAAGTTTTAGACTTCTCAAGTAATACAACCTCACATGTCTTACACAAGGAACAACCTCTAAGACACACGGCTTAGACTTCTCAAGAAATACAACCTCACAGGTCTTTCTCAAGGAACACAAACCTAAGTTTGAATAAAATTCCGTTTACAAATAAGTGCTTCTATACAAGCTGATAACGTAAACAAGTTTTCGACCAGAATGACTTTAAGAAAGATTTCAGATAGAAAGAGTATTGCAATGGCGTTCGTGTGTGTCTTTCTTCAAGTCTTTTGCTTCATTTTATATCCGTGTAGAAAGAGCCGTTGAAATGTAATCATGATAGCTTAACTAGGATGGCGGCTAGAAGCATGACGATAAATAATAGCTTTTGCGTGCTGCGCGTCCTGTTTTTGTCAGAATATCTTTGATTGTACCGTTGCACTGTTACCAAGATATTTTCGCTTGAATTAAGGTGCAGCTATACTATGTAGCTTTGTCTTCTTGGCTTCTCAACTTCAGAGGCTTTTTACGAGCATGAGTAAGAAGGGAAAACATCGCTTGGTTCTTGAGATTATTAAGTCTTCGAATCTTCAGAGCAACGTCTTCAGAGTCTTCAGCACGTGGTCTTCAGAACCTCGATCGCTTGGTGCGTTGTCTACATATCTTCAGAGGCTTCTAATAGTATTTGGTTGAAGCATGAGTAGAGACTTAATTTAGGTCTTCAGAACCTTGATTCAGAGAGCTTAGGACTTTAGCATTTGGACTTCGTTCGATCAGAACCTATGTCTTCAGATTTTCAGAACCCGTTCTCTTTTCCTTTTATATCAGAGTGTGTCGGCGGAGTATTTTACTTTAAGCATTGTGTTCGCGCCAATTTACGGAAGCATAACCTGTTTGTTACATTCTCACAACTAACAAACATTAGTTGTAAAAAATTGTTCATACAAAAATACTCATTTGGTATCATCAAAACATAGAGATAAAATTGAATAACCAAATCTTGTTCTCACAACCTCCCCCTATTTGATGATGACAAAACTATGTATTTTGATGACACAATTTTAATATATATATATATATATACAGTGCAGGAGAATAAGAGATTCTAAAGATAGCTTATCCTTCGTATGAAGTGCCCCCCCTGAGTCTTAGACTTGATGAATTTCTGAGCTTGGGGCTCCCCCTGATTTTACTAGATCATGAACTCTTAGTCTTGATTCTCTTTTCAGCAGAGTTCTGATTTTATTTTCTTAATAAAGCTTAATTTGGATCAGAATACCTGAAAAAGAAAAGCACTTTAATAGAATTAACAGTTTTATCTGTTAGCATGTAAACAACGTTTTTTAGAGATTTGACTATGGAATCAAAATATCACATTTATATTATTTCTCCCCCTTTTTGTCATTTATCAAAAAGACTAGTGGTGCAAGGGTGAAAAACAAAGATCTAAGGACTTAAAGAATTAGGTGCTTCCAGAGGACATCTTGTCCCATATATTTTGAAGCATGCCCTGAAGATTAGCATTGACAGTCTTTTGTTCCTCAAGGTTATTTCTGAACTTTTGTTGTTCTTCTCTGATTTCTCCAATTGCATCTTCCAAACGCTTTATAGCCGGATCAGATGTAAAAACTACTGTAGCAGCTTGCTTGGCCTTTTCCATGGCTTGAGCTTCTTGTGCTATTCTGGCTTCTTCAGCAGCTTTTTCTGCAAGAAGTATTGCTTCCTCAGCAGCCTTTTCTTTATCTTCTTTCTGCTTTGCAGCCATGAACTTAAGTATCCTGATCCGCTCTTCAGCTTCTGCTATCTCCTTTGCCCGTTGAATTCCATCTGTGATGGTTGCATCTGAGAAGCTTACAATTCTTGCAAGGTCACTGCTCAACCATTTCTGGAAGTTTTAACAAGATCTTTCAAGTTCTAAAGGCTTGGTACTTGTGTTAAGTTATGCTCTTAGGTTCGCAAACTTCCTTAATGCCTTTTTATAAAATTGGCTTGCGCATTCTTCAAAAGATGTTGGAGGTGGTTTAGTATAGATGACTAAGGCAAGGTCAGGCTTGGCAGAATTCGTTGTAGGTGGTGTTTGCTGAGATGGAACGATCTCAGTAGTAGCATGTTTACTAATTTGTTGATCAGCAGGAGATGTCACTACTGGAGTGTCTGAGACCATGAGTGATTCAGGGGTGACGATCTCTAGGAATTCAGAGGTTGTATCCTCAGAGATAGACTCGATACTAAGTACTTGAGATTCAGAGATTAGGTTTATGGAACTTTGTTCATTTGGCTGAATGATTGATGAGGTCATTGACGAGGTGTAGGTAGGAATGGATTCAGACGAGATAGGGGTACTGATTAATGAGTTGGGTAAAGATAGGATAGTGATAGTTGAAGGAGGAATTGAGAAAGATGGTGGTTTAAACTTCACCTGTGGAATGGAGACAGGAATGACGGTGGTTTGAGATGATGATGGTGCAGTAATAGTATCAGTGACATTCATAGATCCAGAAGAATTGTCAGACGATTTATTGATTTTCTTAGGCTCAACATCCACTTCAGTTTGCTTCCTCTTACTCCTCGTGATGGATTTAGATTTGGGAGCAATCTCTTCAACTTTGGATTTTGGCATGTCATGCCCTTCTTCTCTCATTATAGCCACAGATGAAGTAATTACTGTTGGATTATCTTCTTTGCGATAACAGGGGTAGTTCGGTACTGAGCATTTGATCGTAGTGTCGAGAGGGATAGATATGTGTTTCATATCAACATTAGTGATCATTTTCATATGCTTAAGGTTCACAGCATTTAAAGCTTCTCCTACTTTGCTAGTCAGATAATCTGTGTACTTGGCTTCTTTGACTAGATACTAGAGAGAAGTCTTCTAAACGGAATATAGTTTACAATTTTCCTATCTGGTAAAGTTGTTGTTCTCATCTTGCGCACCATATCTCTCAGGTAGTAGAAAAGAATGGATGAGAGACACATTTTCTCATTCTTGTGCAAGTAGTACAACATGTACTTTTGATTTGTGTTGAAGAAATCTGCAGCAATCTTTGGAGGTCTTGGATTGATACATCCAAGAATAATTTTATGCCAGATTCTCAGGTTGTCACGCAGATTCTTGCTTTTGTACTCTGAAGTCCCAGGTTGACAATTTTTGAGAATTGCTTTGTTGATGACAGAGTCAGATAATTCAGTTTTTCCATAAACTCTTTTTCCTTCCAAGAATTGCATCCCTAGTAGGTCTGAAATATATTTTTCAGTGATAATGATCTTTTGATCCATGACAAAGGATACAACATGAAGATCGTCTATTTCAGCGTGCCTCCAGAATTCCTTTACTTGGTCTTCAAAGGTTGGACCTCTAAGTCTTTCAAAGTAATTTTCCCATCCTTGAGTGTTAAGTTGATCAATTAGGTTAAACCCATTATCGCGAAGATTGTCGAAGTCGACAAACAGCTCTTTCAAAACAATTAGTTCATTTGCATGCATAACACAAGTAACAGAGGAATTTCTCTGTGTTACATGGGTTGCATCGATCGTGGGAAGAGATAATGGAGTCGAGGCGATCGTCACGGTGCTTGTGGAGTTGGTAGAAGGTGTGATAGATGAAGACGGCAGCTCTTGGGAAACATTCAGTGACGTTTCAACTTCTTTGGAGAGGAGAACAGTTTCTTGTTGATCGATGTTTGTCATGATGATGATTAAGATCAGAGAGGATGAGAACAGGAATTGAGTTTGGGAGAGAGAGAGAGAGGGAGAGAGAAATTTAGGGTTTTAGGGTTTCCTTTTAAGTGAAAGAGGGAATACGAAAGGTTTTTGAGTTTTAAAGAGATAGACACTGTACAGGGGATAAGTGAATAAATGTAATAAAGTTTTGAGTCATTCCCAAGAAAATTGCTGTTTGTTTGATTTGAATAGATATAGTGAATTAGATATAATCTAATCACATGAAAAACTTATTTTCTAATTAAATGACGCGTCAGAACTGACTCAGAAGAGAAATTAATCAGAACTGAGATACTTCTCTCAAAAGTGGTTCTGATGATTTAAAAAAAAATTATTTCTTATGACTAACACATTTGGTTCTGAAATAACCTTATTCTGAGCAGTACACCATTTTCTGATGTTTTAAAATATTTAGAAATCTATCTTCAGCTAAGGGTTTTGTAAAAACATCAGCCCATTGATGGTCTGTATCAAAAAATTTTAAGCATAAGGTTCCCTTCTGAACATAGTCTCTGATAAAATGGTGTTTTATTTCAATGTGTTTAGCCCTAGAATGAAGAATTGGATTTTTACTTAAACAAATAGCAGCAATATTATCGCAGAAAATAGGGATGTTAATCTCATATATCTGATAGTCTTCCAGCTGAGAGCAATTGTAGATTGCCTCTTACTTGACCATGAGATTAGATTGTTCCCCAGGAACTGACAGTTTCTAGATGTGCTCATTCTTTCCTATATGTCTCCAGCATTGTCTGCGTCACAGTAGCAAGAAAGAGTATACTCTGATGTTTTCTCATACATCAAGCCCAGGTTAATAGTACCTTTCAGATACCTTAGAATTCATTTAACTGTAGTTAAATGAGATTCTCTTGGATCTGATTGGAATCTAGCACATAAATGTACACTGAATAATATATAAGGTCTAGAAGCAGTTAGATATAAGAGAGAGTCTATCATACCACGATAAAGCTTCTGACAAACCTTATCTTCTGTTTCTTCTTTTCTCATGAAACATGTTGGATGCATTGGTGTTTTAGCTGTATTACAGTCCATCATGTTGAATTTCTTCAAAAGTTCTTTTGTGTACTTGCTTTGATGAATGTAAGTGGCTTCTGGTTTCTGATTTATTTGAATTCCCAGGAAGTACCTTAACTCACCCATCAGACTCATTTCGAATTTGACTTGCATTAACTTTGAAAATTCTTCACATAAAGAGGAGTTAGCAGAACCAAAAATAATATCATCAACATAGATTTGAACTATAAGAATATCATTCTTATATGTTTTACAGAAGAGAGTTGTGTCAACCTTTCCTCTGGTGAACTGATTTTCTAAAAGAAATTTGCTCAATCTATCATACCAAGCTCTGGGAGCTTGCTTTAAGCCATAGAGAGACTTTTTGAGTTTAAAGACAAAATTTGATTTTTATGAATTTTCAAAACCAGGAGGTTGTTTGACATAGACTTCTGCTGATATATAACCATTTAAGAATGAACTCTTAACATCCATCTGATATAGGGTGATGTTATGGTTTACTGAGAATGAAATTAATAACCGTATTGCTTCAAGTCTGGCGACTGGAGCAAAAGTTTCGTTGTAATCAATTCCTTCTTGTTGACTATATCCTTGAGCAACAAGTCGTGCTTTGTTTCTGACAACTTCGCCTTTCTCATTTAGCTTGTTCCTGAAAACCCACTTGGTTCCAATAACATGAATATTCTTAGGTTTTGGAACTAGATCCCAAACATCATTCTTTTCGAATTGATTCAGTTCTTCTTCTATAGCCAGAACCTAGTCTTTGTCCATAAGAGCTTCTTCAACCGTAGCTGGTTCAATTAACGACACCAGTCCTAGGAGTGTTTCTTTTGATGGTCTAATAGCTGATCTGGTTCTGATTGGAGCATCCTTGCTACCCAGAATTAGTTCCTCAGGATGAGAAGTAGACATTCTTCTTTTCTTTTGTTGTGGAGTATTCGGAGTTATATCAGTGGTATCAGATGTAGGATCTTGATGGTCTTTGACTTCATCTGCTTTTTCTTTAGGTTCTGAGAAGCTAATTTCCAAACCTGCAAGCTTTTCAACTAGCTCTAACTTTTCAGAGTCAGGCTTGTCATTGAATCTAACATGAATTGATTCTTCCACAATCCTTGATTCTGTGTTATAAACTCTGAATCCCTTTGAGCGTTCAGAGTATCCTAACAGCAGACACTTATGTGCTTTGGAATCAAACATTTCCAATAGTTCCGAAGCCAATGATTCTTCCTTTCTGATTTCCTCTGAAACCGACGACACATCCGGGTTTAAGTTTCAGATCTTGGAACATATACCTTTCTCCCGTCATGTGTCGCGAGCATCCACTGTCTAGGTACCATGATTGGTGTTTCAATGGTGCCATTAAGGATGTCTGCAACATAAATTATCTTATTCTTAGGTACCCATTTTATGGGTCCTTTCACATTAGCCTTTCCAGAGGTTCTGACACCTTTGGACTTCCTTATATTGGAATAATAGTGTGGAACTTGTGCATAATGTTTAAGTTTAGGAGTTTTCTTCAGTGTCCGTGTTTGTGTAGTGATCGGTTTTGAACCTTTTTGTTCAGAACATTTTAAAATAGTGCCAGAGGGTACCAAATGTTTGGACAGAGGTGTTATCTTGATACTTTTGGTCTCATCATATGGTTGTGATGGTCCTAAATATCCTAGACCTCTGTTACAATTTCTGCTGACTCCATATATCATTGAAGCCATTTTGCCCCTGTCTATGTTTTTAGCAAGAAAGCGTTGGAAAGCTCTATCATACTTGACTACTTCATTAGTATTGGTTTTTTTAGATATGATTTCTTCTTCTAACCTAGAGATTTTAGTTTTAATGCAGTATTTGAATTTTCTAGAGAAAGTAGTTTTTCATTTAATTCAAAAATGGTTTGTTTGCTTTTAGTAAGATCTTCTGAAGGAATCACAAGAGTCTTTTTCAGAGTTTTGTGTTTTCTTCGAAGAGTTTGATATCTTTCCATGAGTTCATATAATCCTATTTCAAGTTCAGAGCGAGATAGGGAAGAAAGTACCTCTCTTTCGTCGTCGGAGTCTGAAGGTTCTCCTTCTGATAGAACGTCGTTTGATTTAGCCATGAATGCTACGTTGGCACATTCTTTATCAGAATCATCTTCGGACTCTGAATCATCCCAAGTTGCCATAAGACCCTTTTTAACTTTCTTAGGTCTTTCATCTTTCTTAACCTTTGGACAGTCATTTTTTATATGTCCAGGTTCCTTGCATTCAAAGCACGTAACTTCTCTTCCATAAGTTCTCTTTTGACCATATGTTGATTCAGATCTTCTTCTTGGTCCTCTGAACTTATTTCTTCTATATTTCCATAGTTGACTAATTTTTCTTGATATGAGAGATATGTCATCTTCGTCTGATTCTTCTTCAGATTCTTCCACTTCCTCCTCTGCTTGATACGCCTTTTTCTTCTCAGGTTTAGCTGTTAGAGCAATGGATTTGCTTTTCTTTTGGGGTTCATCTTCTTGGAGCTCTATTTCATGACTTCTTAAAGAACTGATTAGTTCCTCAAGACTTATACTATTCAGATCCTTTGTTAGTTTCAAGGCGGTCACCATGGGTCTCCATTTGACAGGTAGACTTCTGATAATAGAATGGCCTTTGTCCAGAACTCTGAGTCCTGCAACAAGAATCTGAAATCTTGAGAACATGGTTTCCACAGTTTCGTCATCTTCCATCTTGAAGACCTCATATTTTTGAACTAGGGCAAGAGCCTTCGTCTCCTTGACTTGAGCATTGCCTTCATGAGTCATACGAAGAGTGTCAAAGATGGATTTCACAGTTTCTTTGTTTGTAATTTTCTCATATTCTGTATAAGAAATTGCATTTAACAGAATCGTTCTTGCTCTGAGATGATTTTTGTAGGTTTTCTTCTGTGCATCTGTAAATGAACTTCTATCAATCTTTTTGCCTGCAGTATCTACAGGGTGACTGTAGCCATCGACTACCAGATCCCCTAGATCTAAGTTAAACGACAAAAAGTAACTTTCAATTCTATCTTTCCAATAGTCAAATTTTTCTCCATCAAAGATAGGAGGTTTTGCACTATAAGAATCTCTTTCATTTCCAATAACACTTGTCTCAGCATTTGGTATAGACATTGTTTTTCACACTTCGATCGGTACTGAACACTATTAAGTGCTTGATAAAAATTCAATCTTTTTATCACCTCAGAACCGGAGCTCTGATTCCAATTGAAGGTGTGAAAAACTCAAGAAATGGGGGGTTTGAATTGGTTTTTCAAAATAAACTTATTTTTAAAAATATATTCTTTTCATAAAAACCCTTCCTTTTAATGGTAATGACCTTTGTTGAGAATCAAGTGATGAACACGTGATGTTTATACTAGTTCACTTAAGAAACCCTCAAGTTAGTCTAGTCCACCCGCCAAGGTGATTTTTCCTCTTTCAACGAGGTCTTAATCCACGATTCAATCAAATCAGTACAATGCACGAGCCAAACCGCTGGTGACTAACACAACCTCTAAAACTCACAAGTTTAAACTTCTCAAGTAATACAACCTCACAAGTCTTACTCAAGGAACAACCTCTAAGACACACGACTTAGACTTCTCAAGAAATACAACCTCACTGGTCTTTCTCAAGGAACACAAACCTAAGTTTGAATAAAATTTCGTTTACAAATAAGTGCATCTATACAAGCTGATAACATAAACAAGTTTTCAACCAGAATGACTTTAAGAAAGATTTCAGATAGAAAGAGTATTGCAATGGCATTCGTGTGTGTCTTTCTTCAAGTCTTTTGCTTCTTTTTATAGCCGTGTAGAAAGAGCCGTTGAAATGTAATCATGATAGCTTAACTAGGCAGGCGACTAGAAGCGTGAGGATAGATAATAGCTTTTGCGTGCTGCGCATCCTATTTTTGTCAGAATATCTTTGATTGTACCGTTGCACTGTTACCACAATATTTTCGCTTGAATTAAGGTGCAGCTGTACTATGTAGCTTTGTCTTCTTAGCTTCTCAACTTCAGAGGCTTTTTACGAGCATGAGTAAGAAGGGAAAACATCGCTTGGTTCTTGAGATTATTAAGTCTTCGAATCTTCAAAGCAACGTCTTCAGAGTCTTCAGCACTTGGTCTTCAGAACCTCGATCACTTGGTGCATTGTCTTCATATCTTCAAAGGCTTCTGATAGTATTTTGTTGAAGCATGAGTAGAGACTTAATTTAGGTCTTCAGAACCTTGATTCAGAGAGCTTAGGACTTTAGCATCTGGACTTCGTTCGATCAGAACCTATGTCTTCAGATTTTCAGAACCCGTTCTCTTTTCCTTTTATATCAGAGTGTGTAGGCGGAGTATTTTACTTTAAGCATTGTGTTCGCGCCAATTTACGGAAGCATAACCTATTTGTTACATTCTCACAACTAACAAACATTAGTTGTACAAAATTGTTCATACAAAAATACTTATTTGGTATCATCAAAACTTAGAGATAAAATTGCAGAACCAAATCTTGTTCTCACAATCTCACACAAGATCACCCAAACAGAATAACCAATAACAGTCAAATCAAACAGATAAAGCATAAATAAATCAAAGTAGGTCGAACCCACTAAGAACCAGAGACTCTGGGTTTGATCCCCGGTAGAGTCGCCACTTTTCTGTAGCGGCAAAAATCGTGAGTGTAAGTTATTGATTAACTTAACTCATAAAGAAAGAGTCGTCACCACACTTTTATTTTATCCAAAAGGAAAGGAAAAAGAGCGAACAAAACCTAAACAAGTTCTAAAACAAGGACAAATAAATAGAGACTGGGTAAGGGGGTTAGTTACACTAAGGGAAGGTGTTAGCACCCAAAACGTCTATAGTACTCTATAGAAACCCTTTGAAATATCCATGCTTTTGAGTTTGAAAAGGTTTGTTTGAAAAGAGATTGAGGAGATGAGAAGAGAAGTATTTTTTTTTTGTGTTTGGAGAGACTTGCCGCCTCATGCCTACGTACCCACAAAGTGCAATATAGGATCAAAACCTCATAGTTCGTGGTACAAAGAATGAAATTTATCTGTTTTGGTTTATTTTAAATGTAAAGACAAATCGTCATTTCCAAGCGAACAATTCCACTTAAAGAAATGAATCATGTCTAAACTTATGAAAAAATTTTAAAAGAAAATGTGCATAAGGAACGAAAAAGAGTTTGAATGAGTTTGAATATTTTTTAAGTCTTTTGAAATGGTCAAGTATGGTTAACATTGATTGACATTTATTAAAGAAAATGAAGTTTGAAAAAGCACTTGACAAAAGGCAAGGTTTATTGTGAAAGAGGTTATGGTTTTGAAAACAAGAAGGTTTTGAAAAAGAGATAAGGTTTTGAAAATTGAAGAAAGGGTGGAGAAGAAGTGATTATCCTAAAGCATAAAGATAAAAGCTAAGGATAAGAAAGATCTAACCACAAATGTAGCTATCTTCACCCTAAACCAAGCAAAAGTACAAAGCTCCAAAGTCTTCAAACCATAATTCCAAAGCAAAGGGAAAAGGTCCTAGTTCTAAGTCCAAGGATCCAAGAATAGCATTGAAGTCCAAGTTTTAGGTTCAAAATTCCATGTCCAATCCAAAGGATAGTAGCCATAGTCCAAGATTAAGAGCACAAGTGTTTTTGAGGTTTTGGCCTTTATTAATGTTTTTGGTCCAAGTGGACAAAGAGAAAAAGGCATAAGCATAAATATATGGGCCAAGTGGACAAAGAGAAAAAGGCATATGCATAAACATATGGTCCAAGTGGACAAATTGAAAATGACGGAAGTATAAACAAGATATGATATGATGTAATGACATAAAAATTAAGAGAGAGATAAAGCAAGAAGGAAACATAAAGGTAAAGTTGGAAGTTAGTGATTAGTTGTTAGAACAAATGATCAATAATAATTGAATAATGCACTTAGGTAAAGGTTAATGGGAACTCATTAGAGGATTGATAAGACCAAAGCCTTTTAACAATAAGTCTCATAGGTATTGAGCCAAAAAGACAAATAATCAACCATCCTTGTGCTTGAAAACATAAGTTTGGGCCACGAATGTTCATTTTCCGATACAGGACACATGTTGTGCTATGTTAAGCAATCACCAAGTGACTTCTATAGAAGTCACCCTACTCGAGGCCGGTCAAACTGATATTTGTGCTAATGCATGCTAGATGAGCGATATGTAAATCGTCATCCGAAAGCAATACCGCATGAAAATAAAATAGGTAGTGATCTCATCTTGATTAAAATCTCTCATCAATTTATCAAAGGTAACCTGTCACAATTCCAAAGTATGGAGAATGATCCAAATGATCATTTAACCATAGATTTGAAATAATGGAGATTAAACATCCTTGAAAAATCAATAATCTATGATACGTAAGATTTTCATCGATAAAAAAAAGAGAAATAGATGAAGAGAAAGCCAAATAAACCACAAAATAATGTGATCTAAGGCTAAGAACAAAGGGAAGGGGTTAGGAATGAAGAAAAAACCAAAACAACCCCAAAAATAGGTGAAAAACACCATTCTGTCTCAGGGTAATCGATTATCATGATTAGGGTAATCGATTACCACTGTAAAAATAGCAGAAAAACAGCAAAAAATCAGCATCTCTAAAATTCAGCATTCCTTCAAAATTCAGCATGATCAAGGAATGGATTATGCACGAAATTTCAATGTAAACAACATTAAATACACCAATTGATACACAATTTGCAAGATCCAAAGATCAAGCAACAAGAGTTATTAAAGGATCACATTGTGGAAGATGAATCAAGAACAACAATGGTGGAAAATGAGATTACCACTCCAAATCTAAAAATTCCTTCAAATTGCTTCAAGATACAAACTCCAAAGCCTTGATCTACAAGAATTGATGAAGAAAACAAGTTTGGATGAAGGTTTAGCTCAAAGTTGAACAAGATTCAATTTCAAAACTTATTAACTTTCAAAAGAAGGAAAGTGAGCTTTGAGTGAATTTTGTGGTTGGGAGAGAGAATTTGCAAGAGGTTTCTTGGCTATCAAAAGCTTGAAGAATGAATGAAATGAGGGTTCTATTTATAGAGTTTAGGCTTGGGAATTTGGTGGCTTGGAGTTTGGTTTGGAACCAAAATTAGGCTTGGAATTTGAATTTGGAGGGAAAATCAAGATCAAGTGGTGATTAGTGAAGGTGTATGGTGGGAATTAATTGTGATTATGTAGGGGAATTAAAATGAGGTGGTCTAGAATATTCCACATGTGATCATTTTTGAAAATTGGTGCCAAAATGCTGCAGAATTTGAATTTATTGATTTTCTTCAAATTTTCCACGTGGTAATCGATTACCCGTATAGTGGTAATCGGTTACTTCAGTGAAAAATGGGAAAATTGCCTTTTTGTTGCACAGTCTTGGCTCTGGCTTGATTCTTTTTGCTTGTCAAAGAAGAAATGGAAATAAACACATGAACCTTGGAGTCTCTTGAATAATAATCAATTAAATATCAGAAACTCTTGATTAGATATTTTTTATTGTTCGTAGATCAACTTTGACTTTATTCAGATGAATTTCATTCGAGCTGATGGACTGGTATTTGATATCCTTGATCCAAATCCTTCCTGAAAAAGTTAGTAAAATAGAAACAAACATATTTTTGGATTTTGATTAAAGGTTAGTAAACATAAGCAAATAAAGGAAAATAAGAAACACACAGATGCTCGGTGATCCCTGCAAGGCATAAACCCAAAGAAGAGAGGGATAAAGGAACCAAAGCATGATCTTGTTTGTGGTATAAGATGCAAAATGAGATGTGAGAAATCTTAGGGGTAAGAATTAGGGTACAACAACTACATATCACCTCAATCAGAATAACCAATTATGGGGAAATTCTATCCTCTCATACTTTATTCCAATCTCCATAAACGTTCAAAACATCATTTTTTCACTAACCTCCATCATATCTTCTCCAACTCATATGGGTCTATGAAAGAAAACACAAAACTTGCAAATAGGAAATACGAAAGTCATATCGGAAAAACTTCATCACATTTCTGGTACATGGAAATTTTTCACCATTCATGTTAGGGTAATGTTGTTGTTATTGTTCGAACTATTTGTTCTATATGTATTCCTATTATTCTTGTTGTTGAGACCATAAAGCCTATAAGTTTTATGTTGTTGTTTTTGTAAAGTTATGTTATTGTTTTTGTTGAGATAAGTAAACAATTTAGTGTTATTTATGTTGTTGTTAAGATGAAATTAAAGGTTTTATGTTGTTGTTTTTGTTGAGTTATGTTGTTGTTTATGTTGAGATAAGTAAAAGTTTAGTGTTATTGTTGTTGTTGTTGTTAAGATGAGATTAAAGGTTTTATGTTGATGTTTTTGTTGACTCATATTGTTGTTGTTGTTGTTGATATAAGTAAAATATTTGTGTTATTGTTGTTATTTTTAAGATGAGATTAAAGGTTTTATGTTGTTGTTTTTGTTGAGTTATGTTGTTGTTTTTGTTGAGATATGTAAAAGGTTTATGTTAATATTGTTGTTGTTTTTGTTGACTTATGTTGTTGTTTGTGTTGAGAACACTAAAGTCCTTGCAACTTTTTATATTTGATACAATGATAAGACTATAAAGTCCTTATAACTTAGTGGTATCAATGGACGAGCTTGTGTCACAAAGTACGTGGGAGTTGTTTCTTGCGAAATTGTTCAATATTAGAATGACATGGCAATATATTAGATTTCATTTAAAAAATTATCTTATGTCACTTTACCTTGTTCTTGATAATTTGTACTTAACAAAGTAAAACCAATTTTGATTATACGTATGTATTTTTTATTAATTAAGTTATATTATAAACACAAACATTTGTTTAGCAAAGAAAAGATAATGTCATCTAGAGACAACTTGCAAAAAAAAATGGTTAATCGTAAGAATATATAAATAAAATATCACATTCTATTGAGGTTATACAACTTATAAACATCAAGTTGTGTTGTCTCAGTACAACATGGTGTTTCCTTTTCAAATTATAATGGTTAATCTTATATTTTAAGCCATTTCTACAAAGTATATGTAACTTTTATTCAATTAAACCATGCACTTATGTAATTCAATCAAAATAATATATATCAAGTCAAAATGAAAACCATACATCGTTCATAAAATAAAACCAAAATACAAATTATAAAATTACAAAGAAAAAGTAAACTACTGGGTATATCTGATCCTCTGGTTCTTCCTCTGCCTCCTGTACTGCGAGGCATTTTGTGCCTCGATTATCATGGCCTCTACAGTGGCCCTTCCATGAGTACTTTCCTAAAACTCTCTCACTCTCTCTCTCTCTCTCTCTCTCTCTCTCTCTCTCTCTTTCTATATATATATATATATATATATATATAGACACACACACACACACATGTTCTTCCAATAGCCACAATACACTGACAAATCTAGAACACATGAATTGTATGGTCCGCCTTAGCCTGCTTCTCTATAATATCTCTTGATAAGTTGGCCTAGGTGCCTTTCCCTCTGCATTTGATGTCATGTAAGGATGTGACACTCTAAAAACTATTGGATGTAGCTGTATGCATGAGGACCTGACACGCAACGCACATCCTCTAAGACCAAATGATCATGTTGCTCCGCAAATATCTCATCAACATCTCTGCAAAGGAGTATGGGAGTATGAGCAATAGTGAGGGCTTTAAGAGTAGCCAACAGATAGTCGAACTAGCGAATGACTCCTTTAGGTAGATATGGATACATTAGTGGTGACCCATAAGCCATCCATCCAGGGTATAAGGCTTTCTCATTAAAGAAGTGTGTCTCATGGTGATCGTCGTACGGTGTGAAGTTTATATCATCTGTTGCGATGCAGTCAAGATAAACTCAAAATGACTCGGTCATTTGATTCCCTCTGAGCGGGATGAAGGAGAAAACACATGTTAAATCTTGGTAGTAGTCATTCACATATCCCATCTCAAAGAGGTGTAGAAAGTGCTGGAGGATCCATGCCTTAAAATAGCTCAGATGAAATATTAGTAATGGCGTAGCACACATGTTATAAAAAATTAGTAATAATAAAGGGCAAATATATTACCATAAATAGGGTGTTGCTTGTTGTTATCTGTCTAGTCTTCCATAAAAAAGCTTCACCTGACTTAAAGTAGAGGTAAACCAAATAAGTGGCCACCCAGTTGTACTCATGAATCCTCTCCAAGTCAAATAAGTATCTTAGGTAAACGAAATCAACATGGTAAACACTTTTGTCCATGAATATGGATGTGCCAACTAGATACAAGAGGTATGACCTCATGCATATACTTTATGACGTGCTACCTATTTATTATCACCACCAGCTTCAATTGCACCATTTAAGAGTTATTTATACAAGCTCTCCAAAAATCCAAACTTGGAATGACATCTTCTAGTGTCATCTATCTCAAGTAATGGGGTTAGCAAAATTAATTGAGGCTAAACTGAAAGACTGAAAACCAAAATTCACTAAACCCTTAATCAATCCTCAAACTCATATACCACACAAATTCACCCTAAAAAACCCTCATAAATGTTTCCCTCAAACTCATCACTAAATTGACCTTCTACATTGTGATCTCCCACCACTCCCCTAAACATATTTCCTATATGTCAATTTTATTCTTCTAAAACATAAGAGTGACATGCACAAGGTTTATTTTTAATTTGTAATGACAATTTTGTTTTGAGTCGCAATCTTCCTATCGTGGTAAATACATTTTAACGAATCAGTGTGTTGTAAAAATATACATCAATGTCAGAAAGTTTAAATCTCATAACACATATATTTAAAATAAAAAATACTTATTCATTTACCTTTCCATCCCACAGATGCCTAGAAGCATGGTCTGCATACAATAAAGTAGTGAGGCGTCTAAGGGGCCTCGTGGATAAATATCAGGAACGAAAGTAATAGGTTGGACTTATTGGGTATCAGGGAAGCATCTAGGGACTCATGTATAAGGGAGGACGATGCTGGAGACACGTGAACTCCAGAAGAAGATTCTTATGTATCAAAAGAAGTGGCACCAATGTATGGATGAATGGGTCTAAATTTTTCCATCCGAACAGAATCTTGTTGAGCCACTATACCATGTCTCTATCTCTCTTGGTTGTCAGACATTTTACATTTAATTAAACTAGTAAAATAATATCATAATCAAATAATTCAAACACAGGGGAACAGAACATGAAAAATCAAACAAACAATGCAGAACAAGCAATATCCAGAAGTTAACTTTAGTACAATCTTGAAACCAGAAAAATTGAGAAGCAGTGCATGCCTAAATGCTCTAACTTTAAACTTCAAAAAATCTACATGCATTTTTCACCAAACAAATTACTATACATCCTAATGTTCCATAAACAATCTATTATGAGTTTAACTTCAAACTAATGAATCACAAAACCAAAAAAAAGGAATAAAAAATACAGAATGTGAGAATTTGATGATTTTTAATTGAATGGAGTGGAGTATAGGTTGATTGATGTCATAGGTTTTAATGCAATGCAGTAGATCAAGTAGTGAGAAAGCTTGAAAAATAATGGAAATGGAGTTTGCTCACGAGCTATGTTTTGGATTCTGAGTAAACTTTTTGAAATAAAGAAGAAGGAAGAGGGAAGGCCTGGCATGTTATATAAATCAAACATGTATGAAAATTTACCTCCCTGAGAAATATAGACATTAACCTTTGTAAAAATATGGAGATTAACCTCTGGATATTTTTAGATTTTCTTAGCATGGATCTAGGTATTGACTATGATTGCATTTTTTATGCATCCGGAGGTTAAGTTCTAAAATTTGGAGGTAACATTTATTTTTCACTAAGGTTCATGAGCACCACTAAGGGGTACAGAAAGTAATGCCCTAATATTATTACCATAAAGTCATCTATAACTACAGATAAGGAGGATACAAACTTTTGGGTTGGCTCTTTTATCGTCCAACTTTATCATTTGTAATTTAAAGGACAAAAATGATGATGACAATGACAATGTTAGTAGGAAACGTCCTCCTACTAAAGTGTTATGGTAATTGCCAATAATTTCAAGATTCAAGAGATTTTTTACTGTTGTGAATGACACAAAGAATATTAGATGGCATGCCAATGAAATAAAATATGATGGAAGCATTCGCCATGTGGCTGATTCTTTGCAATGGAAGAAAATTGATTTGTTGTTTCCGGATTTTGGCATTGAGACAAGAAACTTTAGGCTTGGGATTTTCACCGATGGAATGAACCCCTTTGATAATCTAAGTACTAACCATTCTTTGTGGCTTGTTCTTCTCACGATTTATAACCTATCTCCTTGGTTGTTGATGACTTGTAGGCAAGTGTACCGATAATGTCGTAGCAATAAAAAGATATTGATTCCACAAGGACTACTATTTAACAAGACAATAGTTGTACAATTATAAAAAGTAACAATAGGGTGGGGGTTGAGTTTGAAAGTGAGAAAATAAAAGTTGTTTTGAATAAAGAAGAAAGCAATCACATTTTGTATAGAATCACTTATTTCTCCCCTGTTGATGTCTAATGCATTACATGAATGAGAAAGGTATTATATTTCCACGAAAATTAACACAACCACTCTACCCAATCCCTTGGTGTAAAGCTTACTTATTACCATTCGGGGTCTCCTATCCTTATTGACCCAACGTAAGTGAAATTATAGGGATGCAGACAACGTTAATTCAACCGCCTCTTCTCGGGGTCTCCTATCCCTATTCAACCAGCGTAAGTACAATAATTGCCCTAGTTCCAACACATAGACTAAGGGTCACTATTTCCTATGTACCCAAGATGAGATTAAAAGTGTATCTCACATGCATTAAGCATAATAAGCAATTGAATAGAAATATAACTCCAATTATTCATGCAATTACAAATTAGACATATGTCCCAACAGGTTCAAAATAAGTTCATCATACAAAACCTAACTTAGAGATGTGTAGCTACTCATAACGATGTAATCAAATAACAAGTGATTAAATGATGATTGCATATGAAAATCCTTGAAGAATTTGCCTCTAATTGCTTCCAATGCTCTCAAAATCGCCCTCTTGGTGCTATTTACCGCCACTATCAGTCTCAAAACGCAGAATCCTTGATAAGATTCCTAAACTCCCTTTTATACAAGTCGAATCAGTCCAGAACGCGCATGTTATGCTGACTTTGCTTTTCTATCACGTGCGCGATGCTGCGCATATGATTATTCCAGCAGCTGCACAGTTTGGCTCCTTTTTTCACCTGATTTTCACTAAGTCCTTATTTCTTCATACTTAGTCATTTTTGAACCTCTCTTTGGCCTTTATTCTTCATTTTTTTCTCCACTTTAACTTGTTTTAATCTATTTCTTAGACCGAAAACATGCAATGACAGAGTGTCATCACAACCCAAAACTTGAACCGTTGTTTGTCCTCAAGTAACTTGCATATACTGCCAATTCCAAATAGAAAAACAAGTTGCACAATAACAACTGTACATCACCATATAAAATTTTCTTTACCTGACCATCGTTCTAGCTTCCAACTTCAATCTGGAAAATTCCGAAAACGTCTTAATCTTTGATAAGTACTCAATCTGTCTCTCATCTCACCTTGACTCACCCAATTTATAGGATTGTCTCTCAATCAACATAAAATATAGTGTATACTATGTTCTAATATAATTCGTCAATGAAATCAATACACATACATTTGAGGGCTTTTTCGGTTGCATCTTGGCTTATGTTCGGGTAGGACGTTTTCTGGAAAGTAGGTTTAAACCTTTGGAGTTAGGTGCCTAGTTATCCTTCTTTTATCATACCACTTTGTTCCTTATTTATGGTACTAGAGATATTGCGATTGTGGTCCTGAATATGCATTTAGCATTGTTTTATCACCTTTTTTTAAGAAGTTCCTTTTTCCAACTTCTTATTTTCTCAAAATTTTCATTTTTTAACCGTTTTTATCTAGTATCCCAACCCCAAACTTAAAACTTTGCTCAATTCCATGAGCAACCCCAAACTTATTCTTTTCACACAATTTTCGAACTACGTATTTTTACCTAACTCCAAAGAGAGGGTGGAAAGATGAAATCTTTCAAGTCATATGGATAATAAATAAGGCTAAGTCACCAAAAGAAAGGCCAAGCTCAAAGTGATTAGCAATGGATGTATCCTATTACTACAGGGAGGTTAAAAGGCCCAGAGTTCGGAGCAAACAACTGCCTCAGTGTGTGTCAATCAAACCAGAAAAATTTAATCAGAAATAGTTCAAACCTAATAAAACAATAATGCATGGATACACTCAATAAAAGGTGTTGTGAAAAACGATACCAGAATAACAAAGTATATTTGGTTTCTTGAATACGAAGAAATCCACAAGGGTAGAAAAGAAAGGGAAAAGCTTGAAGAAACACACGAAACCCTATTAGGGTTCACAAAGGAAGAGAAAAGAGGAAAAAGAATAAAGAATTGGTTAAATCTGTTTTACTATTCACTTTCTCAATAGGGTTCAAAGATTACAAGTGAATACCAACAATTAACCTCTCTCAACCTAATAAGGTTTTGTCACACCTTAGGAAGAGAGACTAGTATGCTATTTATAATGAACCTAAGATACTAAACTAATGGGCTTTTTAACAATTACCCAATACAGGCTAACTTAAATAATTGGATCCATAACACAAGGCCTAATTCGATCTCCTACATACTAGAACACAATTCGACTACAGCATGTAGGTCTTCGACAACAGCATGTGAGCGGACTTCGACGGCATGCTAAAACTAGAGTTCGATCCAATATCTCACAAAAGGAATAGTAGACAATGGAATTTATTTCCCTCAATCCTTACTAGTTGTGGTATCTAAAGTTTGAGTACAAGTCCCTTGATTCCTTTTTCATCCTTTGCCTTCAATTTGTAAGTCGCTTTTTTGATGATCAAGTTTCCTCGGATGGTACTTTTGGTTCATTTGTTCAATTATCAAATTGCTAATTTTATAAATTAGAAATAAACAACAGCTACAAACTTGTTCATTAAAGACAAACATTACCGAATCAATACAATGGGGGAAGATTACTTATAAGTGTTATTACTCTTCATTAGGTATACATTCGGAAAAAAAAACTTCAAAAGATAAAGAAACTAACTATATGTCTTTTCATATGGTATCATTGCGGAAAAGATCATGCATGTCAATCATAATGTTGTTGAAGTCATTATTCTTTCAGGTCCATTCTACAATCATGTGCTCTCTTCTCCTTGCTTGCTCTTGATCTTGACTAGTGAAGTAATTCTCCATCTCTTCAGTGCTTTTTGACCTATCATCTCGTCCTCGGGTTAGATGGGTACTTCGATTCTCCTGCACAATTTATTAATAACATAAAAATTCCCACACGATCATTGTGTAGCATTAGCCATATATTGAATATTCTCATAAATTAAATTCCCTAAATTAATTGGTTCCTCCCTCAAAAGAGCTAAAAGTCCTAAACACCGCTTCACATTAAATTGTGATTGGTTAGATGTAGCTTTTAGAGACTACACAAAAAAATGTGGCTCAAGCCCTCAGAATTTGACGAAATTCAGCGGTTTTAAGTCGTAGCGCTAAGCCACGCTCAACCACCCATTATACCCCAGGCCTATAGAAAGCCTCAAGTATATCTTACGCCTTGACCTCGTTTATCACCTGATGCTCATTTCTATAGGTCCTAAGAGCACATACAGGAGGAGGTGGAAGATTGAAAAAAGAGTTAATAGCATTAGCAGAGTAATTAATATACATACCTCGCACATAAAAAATGTTGGTTCCACCCTCGCTAAAGGCCGCATTTACATAAAATTCTAGGCCTATGTTTTTATTGGTTTCCCAAATAAAATTATTGAAATTTACCCAATGTTGTTGTTGCAACATTTCCACTACCTCTCTAAAACCTCTTAGTTCTTCGCATGCATATGCTCTCTCCCTCACAATATGGTAATCAACTAAGTTGAGATATATCTCCACATTAGCGTATGAAAGAAACTTGAGATTAGGAAAGGTTGGAGCATTAGGTGCGGGGGCAACTCTTGAAGACGAACCTCTTGTCACTCTTTCTCTTTTTGAAGCCATAGTTCCTGCAACCACACAACAAAATAACATTGCACAAGGAAAAAATATTAAATAGAGAGTATGCTCAGATGAATTTTGTGAAGAAGAAAAAGTATAAAGAGAGTTGTGAGGAGACGAAATTCAAAATCTCTATTTGTCGGCCATGTACCCAAAAGGCATCACGCACATTATGCATCCATCCCATATGTAACACCCCAATTTAATTAATTTATTTTTTGTATTTAAATTATGTGATGTTGTGTGATTGTATGTCTTGATTGGTATTTTGACGTGTTAGGGATATCCTTGGTGTGGGGTAGTGGACTTAAGAGTAGAAATCAGGGTGTGAGGGTCTGTGAGTAATAGTGTAGAAATTGGGGGTGTTGTGAGTAGAACTAATTAAGTGATATTAGTTACTATTTGTTTAATTAAATAATAGTAGGTGAATATTGTTTAAAATAAATAATTAGTGGAGATTATTATCAATTATTTTATTAATTGGAATATTGAGTAATTATAAATAATAATATTGGAAGCAAAGAGAATATATTAAAATAAAGAAATAAGGGAGAGAGGGATATAAATTGTCTGATCGTGAAAACTAGAGAAAACCAGAGAAAAGTGAAAAGAGTGGAGGTTATGGCTCTAGGAGAAAGAGAAGGAAGCCATTGTTGAAGAACCTTGCAAGAACTCTGAGGTAAGGGTGGGGTTCTGGTTTTATAAGGGATTGTATAATGATTTGTGGGTGGGGATTGTGATGGTTATGTTGGAATTTTGATTCTCATATGTTATGAACTTGCAATTGTATGCTTATGATGAGTAGTTGTATGTTGAATCAAATTGTGTGATCATGCGATTATGTGATGTTTTGATGAATTGGATGTTGTTAGAATGCTCTGGTTGATGTGTATTGATAGGATTCAAAATTTAAAACATGAGTATGTGAATGTATGAGAGTTGGGGGTTTATGGTTGAGAAGAAAAGTAATTTTCGTGTCAAAAAGTAGCAGAAAAGTGATTATGCTACATGTGTAATCGGTTACCATAAAGGGGGTAATCGTTACACTATTTAAAAATACGTTTCTGGCCAAGTTTGTGAGGGTGTAATCGATTACCTCATTTTAGGTAACCGCACTTAATGTGAATTGTATGGAAGAGACTGGTTGCCTTATTTAGTGTAACTGGTTACCTTATTTGGTGTAACCGGTTGCCATGGGAACAATTTTTGAAAACTTTAAAAAATTATATCTTGAGTTTTGGGCGTCCGATTCGAGTTCCATTCGAAGCGTTAGGAAGCTAATGCAATGAACTTTAATCTAAAGTTGGTTCAGTACCTGAAAATGAGTAATTTGATGTGTGATGGTGTTAAATGCATTGTAGCATTTATGTTGTGGTGTGACATATTCGTAAATGCATTGTTGTTGCTTGCTATGTTGTTGTGTTTTATGTCGTTGAATGTTATAGAATGTGTCTGGTGTAAGGTGGCTAGCATTGGAGTAGTAACTTGAATAAGGTGATGTCATTGTACTTGTTGTTGTTGTTGTTGCATATCTGTTATATATGTCATGCATCACAGTGTGGGACAATGGCCTGTGAGCCTCTATCCTACGGTGATGGATTGGGTGTGAGTAGCTAATTCCTATGGTGATAGAATTAGTAAAGCGTTACCTATGGTGATGGGCATCGTGCAAATAATCCGTTGTAGAAGCATGAATTTGTGTGGAAAATGGTGTCTTCTTTTAATTTTATAGAGTCGACGTCCGCTCTGATCTGTAACACTAGGAAGAGGGAACACTTATTGTTGTTTATGTTTATTGGGGATTTTATGGATATCTCCTATGTTTTTATTTCTTTTTATTACCTTAAATCACGATTTATGTTTTGATTAATTAAACTTGTATGATGTTGATGTTTCTGCTGCTTAATAAAATTAAAGTTTGACATGACCAATGTTATAATTATTATTATTATTATTATTAATTTTTAAATAAATTATGTGTTACATATCTGATTGCATGAGCAGGTGTTTGTTGAATTGTATCATTCTAAATTTTGTGATTTTTAATTTACCATGATAATTTTATTTAAATTACACGGGGGATATTTAGAGTGTTACATAGTGCTATCAAAGAAGGTCGATATGTCTGACCAAGTTGTTGAGTCGGTTGGTCTGACAGTTGAATACTGTCGATGTTGTCTTCTAACTATTATTGTTGTTATTGGTGTAAAACAGAAAATGGCTGGAAGAAACGATGCTATTATTACTGCTGCTCTGCATGCTGTTGCTCAGGCTGTTCAGAATCAGCCTAATGTTGGTGGAAACGATGAGTTCCGTCATTTGGGGAAGTTTTAGAGGAATAATCAGCCTACTTTTAAGGGTAGGTATGATCCTGATGGAGCACAGGCATAACTCAAAGAGATTGAGAGGATCTTTCGGGTGATGGATTGCTCCGGGGCGCAGAAGGTACGGTTTGGTACTCATATGCTGGCTGAGGAGGCTGATGACTAGTGGATCAACACTCATCAGGTGTTGGAGACTTCAGGTGAAGTTTTTACTTGGGGTGTGTTCCACGGGGAATTTCTGAGGATGTATTTTCTTGAAGATGTGATCCGTTGTCGCACACGGTTCAAAACGAGATCTTTAAAAATGATAGTTTAGCGACAATGACTCGAGTCGTATTGCAAGGATTCTTGTATTGAATTAACCTATTACAGTAACGGCTTATGGGGGGTTTAGGTTTCGATTTATAAAAAGTGATTAAAAATATAAATGATTATATGATAAGTTAATCTGTTGTTCATTCTCCCACTTATCATCGATCATATAATTATCAAGCCCTAAGCGGATTCCATTCCCTTTCGATTACAGTAACAATTAACAAGCGTGATTGAAACTAATATATGATTTATATTCCTAAATCCGAATTAAGAAAATAGATAACGCAAACACGAATTAAGAAAACGCGGTTACGGTTAGTAGAACATACATCAATCAAACTAATACAATCCTATTCTATAAAATATACAATTGAATTAAGCAAGCAACAACAATTGAATAAAGCATTTAGAATTATAGATAGAAATGAAAAACGAATCAAAATCACTTGCAAATTATATTAACCTCAAAGTTAACGGAGATACAGTTACATCAGATCAACCCGAAGGAGTTTAGCTCTCCATAAGATTCGTAGAAAGCAAAAGGAAAATTTTGAATAGTGAAAATAAAATCCCAATGAAGAGTGCCTGGCTACTTTGTATAGGAAAGCATCACAAATTTCGGTTCTAACCCAACTGGGTTGAAAAACATAAAAAAAATGGCCCAAAACTAAATATTTCTAAAGTCAGAAACTTCAACAAATTATTCGAGCCTACTACACTCTGAATCAGCTCCTGAATTTAGCAAGAATCTTGTCGCTCTTTGTCTCAGCTTTCCAACTCCTATTAGAACGCGTCAATCCGATTCTCATAGCTCAAGTTATGGTCTACACGGTGCACATGTATCAAGTAACTGCTAGTGCTGAAAATAAGCTGTGAAAATAAAAAAAAGCTTGAAACAAACTAAAATATGAAAACTGATTAAAATAGTAAAAATACTCAAATAAATGGTATGAATGTCTAAGTATTACAATGGAAGAACGTGCAGGAAGATGTACTGATCAAATTCCCCCACACTTAAACTTTTGCACTCCGAGCAAAATAATATCAAGACTCATGAAAAACAATAGCCTTCAGATACTCATTCTAGGCTACAAACTCTTCTTCGGTTAAGATTGCATTGATAGGTACTAATTTTTCACACTAAGGATATCGTAAGAACACAAATCCGTAATTGTGCAGTCATAAACCTCTCTCCTATACAAACCAATCCGAATCATGTTATTATGCCTAAGCCTAACTTACTCGTCCTCTTTTTTGCTCTCTTTCATTCTAATGCAATCACATTAAGCCCGTTATCTATTCACACACATGATAAATAAGCTTGTTAGTGACTATGATCTATATCTTGTCAACAAATCAAAATTAACCACTTTAGCAACAACAATTATTTCTTGAAGGTTTCACAACCGTTAGGCTAAATGACCGGGTGAGGGTCACCCAACTTAAAAGGCGGATTCCTATTCAGATTTCTTATTAAGAACGAGATCATTCACTTATTTGCATCAACTTAATTACTTAGTATGTAATTTCTAGATGGTGCTGACTGCTAGATAAACTACTTAGGAGCTGTTAAAGGATGAGAACTCAAGGCAATGTCATAACAAGTGTTTAAATCTATTTCCATATTCGGGAGCTTAAGGTGTTAAAACGGTACCGATCTTATGAATTTTTCTCAAGTCTCCACAATCTAACCTCAAATTAAACTATAGCCTAAAAATTTCAAAAGATGCATTGTGTTTCTAAGTCTAATTTTTTTTTCACTTAAAGAAAACAAAACAAAAACAAAGAATACTGAAATAAAACGCATAAAAGAGATGATTCCCTCCCCCACACTTAAAACATGCAATTTAATTAAAACATACACCAATCAAACTAATCCAATCCTATTCTATAAAATATGCAATTTAATTAAGCAAGCAACAACAATTGAATAAAGCATTCCGAATTATAGATAGAATTGAAAAGGGAATCAAAATTACTTGAAAATTAGATTCACCTCAAAGTTAATGAAGATACAGTTACAGTAGATCAACCCGAAGGAGTTTAGCTCTCCATAAGATTCGTACAAAGCAAAAACAAAATTTTGAACAGTGAAAAGAAGATCCCAATGAATAGTGCGCGACTTCTAGGTATAGGAAAGCATCACAAATTCCGGTTCTAACCTAACTGGGTCGAAAAACATAAAAAACCTGGCCCAAAACTAAATATTTCTAAAGTCTGAAACTTCAACAGATTATTCGAGCCTGCTATACTCCGAATCAGCTCCTGGCTTCAACACAAAACTTGTAGCTCTTTGTCTTAGCTTTCCAAAGTCTATTAGAATGCGTCAATCCAATTCTCGTAGCTCAAGTTACGGTCTGCAAGGTGAACATGTATCAAGTAACTCCTAGTGTTGAAAATAAGCTGCGAAAATAAAATAAAGCTAGAAACAAACTTAAATATGAAAATAAATTAAAATAGTAAAAATACTTAAATAAACGGTAGGAATGCCTAAGTATAACAATAGAAGAATGTGCATGAAGATGCACTGATCAAGATGTCTGTGGGAAGAAGGAGATAGAATTTTTAAAGCTGAAGCAGGGTAATTTGTCTGCTACTGAGTATGCTATTAGATTTGTGGGACTTGCTATGTTCTATCCTAATTACAGTGAGGCGACTGCTCAGTTCTCAAAGTGTATCAAGTTTAAGAATGGTTAGCGTCCTGAGATTAAATAGGCAATTGGGTATCAATAGATACGAAGGTTTGCAGAGTTAGTAAACAGTTGTAGGATTTTTTAGGATGACAGTAAGGCTCAGTCAGCTCATTACAGGAGTCTGAGTGAGAAAGGGAAAAGCAGAATCTGAATCGTGGGAAGCCTTAGAGTGCTCCAACTGAGAAAGGTAAATAGAGAGTTGTTGATGGTAAGAGGTCAATTGGGGGAGGTGTTCCTGCTCCTCTTAAGTGCTTTAGGTGTGGTGAGTTGGGTTATTGAGTCAGTGAATGCATGAGTGATGTGAAAAAGTGTTTCGGTTATGGACAGATAGGACATCTGGTGGTTGATTATAAGAACAATGTGGTGACTTGTTACAACTGTGGTGAATCAGGACATATTAGTTCTCATTGCCAAAAGCCAAATCAAGCTTCAACCAGAGGAAAGGTGTTTGCACTGTCAGGGATTTAGACTTCCAGTGATGACAAATTGATTAGAGGTATGTGTTACATTAATAATACACCTTTGATTGCTATGATTGATACTTGTTCTACTCATTCTTTTATTGTTGTTGATTGTGTGAAAAGGATATACCTTGTTATGTCTTCCATGAAGGGAGAGATGGTTGTCGATAATCCTTCTAAGGGATCGGTAACTACTTCTTTGGTGTGTTTGAATTGTCCTTTGTCAATCTTTGATATAGATTTTGGTGTTGATCTTATTTGTTTGCCACTGAGGGATCTTAAAGTGATCTTGGGAATGAATTGCTTGGAGTTTAATCATGTTCATATCAATTGCTATAACAAATCGGTGCGGTTTCTTGCTCCTGATGATGGGGGAAGAAGTTGGTTTCTTATCTGCTAGGAAGTTAAAAGAGCTTTTGGAAGAGGAAGCTTAAGTGCTTGCGTTGTTCGCGTCATTGTCCGTGAAAAGTCAAGCTGTGATTGATGAATTGCAGGTGGTGTGTGATTTTTCAGAGGTGTTTCCTGATGATATTTCAGGTGTACCTCCATAGAGAGAGGTGGAGTTTTCTATTGATCTTGTCCCTGGTACCAGACCTGTTTCTATGGCACCATACAAGATGTCAGCGTCAAAGTTAGTAGGGTTGAAGAAACAATTAGAAGATTTGCTAGAAAAGAAATTTGTGAGACCAAGTGTGTCGCCTTGGGGAGCTCGCGTGTTGTTAGTAAAGAAGAAAGATGGTAGTAAGAGGTTGTGTGTGGATAACTGACAGTTGAATAAAGTGACGATCAAGAACAAGTATTCGCTTCTAAGAATAGATGATTTGATGGATCAATTAGTGGGTGCACGTGTGTTTAGAAAAATTGACATGAGGTTGGGCTATCATCATTGTAGCGAGCGATTTTGGACGTGGTTCTTAAGCACTGTCGCTCTTGGGGGACTACAGGTCGATTCATTTTTTATCTTATTGAAGCTGATGAAGGAAGGGAAATAGATGTCTCCAACTAACCCTGCTTGCATACTGAGTTTAAGCAGCGGTCTGTTAGGTTACGGATGCTATATGGAAGTGGGGCCTCTTTCTGCTTACTTTTTTAAGACCGAAATGACGGAACTATGTTATTGGTAGGATGTTAGGACTGATGCTTTTCGATTGATGTATGAAGGTACGGGATTTTGGGTTTTTGATTAGTGTGCTCGCTAAGATTTTTCTTTCAATCTTATGCATACGTATTCCCGTTTACCGAAACAGGGAAATCAGAGCGATCGTAGTTCCTCTTATTCTATGGGAGGAAATGGTGTTTTGCTGTCTTGTTCAAAGGCCAAGACATAAAGCTAAAAGTGATTTGGTTGTATCTTGTTCAAAGCCCAAGATATGAAGCTGAAGGGTCTATTTGTATCTTGTTTGAAACCCAAGATGTGAAGCTAAAGGGTTTTGACCTTAGAGAGAATTTGTTATCTCTAAAGAGGGGATTTTTGGTATGTTTGTCACAACAGTTGGGTAACTGGTTATAAAGGAGAATTACTTTAACTGGGATATGTGAATCCAGCAATGCCATAATTTCCTTTATAGGGGTTTTTTAACCTGAAGGAGAAGACTTTAACTCACTTTAGAGTAATGCCATCTTTCCTTAGGAATTTCTCATGCTAAAAGAGGGACAGTGGCGTGGATGTAAATAATCTAGAGGCTTGCCGCTTACAACAATTAGATGGGGGGAAAGGAGTTGTTGATGTTTGTATACTGTGAGCAAGGCACATATTTTGATGCTAAAAAGTTGATTGTCTCAACCGGGGTTTCCTTATACAAAGCCTAAGAGGAGGCTAAAAGGTTGACTTTTTCGTGGAAAATGTTCTTTCTGTCTCGTATGAAGCCCGAGGCGGAGGCTAAAGATGTTTGACTCAACAAGAGAGTGTTTTTGTATCTCGTACGAAGCCCGAGATAGAGGCTAAAAGGAGATTGACTCAACAAGAGAGTCTTTTATACTCAACAAGAGAGTGTTTTGTATCACGTACGAAGCCCGAGATGGAGGCTAAAGATGATTGACTCAACAAGAGAGTCTTTTATACTCACCAAGAGAGTGTGAAAAGGGTAGCTCCGCTGGGGGAGGATCATTGTACAAAGCCCAAGAGGAGGCTAGGGTAACTGTTTCAGTTGAGTGACAGGTCCAGCATGTTGGTTAAAAGAGAAAATTAGTTCTTATATGGGTAATGTTGTACTCATGGATTTGATCTAAGGATCGGGGTTATTTCCTGTTCTCTAAGGAAACGGGGAATCCAAAGGAGCTTTAGACTGTCCGAGTCTATGGGTTTTATCTTTTGTACTATGCTTAAAAAATAGTAGTAGTGAGATCTAGACTCTTTGAAAGACTGTTCTATTAAGATGACTAATTTCTGTTCCTATACCTCTAGGAGGTCGTCGGGACAATTTGTACGAAGCCCAAGAGGAGGCGATAAAAACTTTTAAGAAGCCGAGGGACAATTTGTACGAAGCCCAAGAGGAGGCTATCTTCCCGGAGGAAGAATCATTATACGAAGCCTAAGAGAAGGCTGTGAAAACTTCTAGGAAGCCGACGGGTCCTTGTACAACGCCCAAGAGGAGGCGGGGATGCTTAAGAAGCTTGTGGGTCCCCAAATCCCGAGAAGTTAAAGACAGGCTATTCTCAGAGAATAGATCAAGTCAGGAAAGTTCAAGAATTTGGAAGAAACTCAAGAGATGCCATTCACGGAGAAAAGATCATCTCTGGGGAATTATAGTTTCTTTGACAATTTCTAAGGAGGACAACCGAAGAGATTACAGTATCTGGTGCTCCTATTGGGGATCTAGTCTTGTCTATTTCTAAGAGTAATCAACGGGGCTTTTCCTAGTGCTAGACGTAGTTGCTGGAGAAACTCTAAATATTTATACTATTATTACACAGTCGATATGAGTTTATGAAAGAAGACTTACAGTGAAACAACCCCACAGTACAGTTATATACATACGAAAGCGGTAAACGAAAGCGAGTAAACACTTACTCGGTTGTAGAGCTTTCATGCTATTTGGTTAGTTGTTCAACAGAGAAATTGAAAATAACAGTATGTTATAAAATTAAAGGAGAAAGTGCTTTTGAAAGGAAAATTGAGGCTTACAGCTCGAGGAGAGGCCCAAGGTTTTATCAGTGATCGCACTGTCGTTTTGTACAGGGACTTATACAAGTGACTGAGGCCCAAGAAAGATTTTCTGTACAAAGGGGATGGGTCTTACACTCTCTCCAGAGGCCCAAAAAATGGTTGAAAGTGAACAAAGATGGGTCTTATAGCTCAAGGAGAGGCCCAGGGTTTGTTTTATATGGCCGATAATCGCACCGAACTTTTGAAATACAACGGGACTTATACAATAAGTGAGGCCCAAAATAGGTTGTATTTACAAAGGGTTGGATCTTACACTCTATTAGAGGCCCAAAAATGTTTTAAAGAAAAAGAATGGGGCTTACAACTCAATGAGAGGCCCAAATGGTTTTATTTTAAACTGGCGATCGCGCCGAGATTTTTGATAATGTGTTGGGACTTATACAATGACTGAGGCCCAAATTATTTTGGTTTCAAAGAGGAGTTGGGTCTTACACTCTATTAGAGACCCATGAGTGTTTGAAAATGATTTGTGAGGGTGAAAATCAAAGAAACCCTAATTTTGTCTTCTTTAAAAGTAAATATTTAAAGAAAATCAAATAAAAATGATAAAAATACCAAATAAATTTAAATAAACCACTTGTGATTTTTGTTTTAGGTTTGAAAAATGAGGTTTTAATCACAAGATGATTTAGAACTCATTTGGTTTTAATTTTCAAAGTAAATATTCACTTTTAAATGTTTAAAAACAATTAAAAAAGGAATTTATTCACAAAAGTACTAATTATATTAAATAACTAATATAAACTTAATTTTTTGTGGAATAAAATATTTTAACACTTTTGTGATTTTTTGCAAAAAGAACCAATAAAAAATAATTAAAATTGAAAGAGTTATTAATTTCCCAATTAATTAACAAAACATAAAAATATGGGGAAAAATAGCAAAATGTGAAAAAAACACAAAATGGCATGGGTGGGGTTTGAACCCACGACCTCAAGGTTATAGGGCGCGCGCCTTACCATTGGGGTGGTGATGCATCCGTTGATTAAAACAAACCAACAAATATACAAGGCTTGCCTTGTTTTCTAGGTCTGGCCAAGGCAAGGCAAGTTTTGGAAAGAAACGGGAAGGTCCATAACTTTCTCATTTCTCCATGGTTGGGGACAAAATTTATATGCATCTGGTCTAGAATTTCACAAGGAATCCAATGGTGGTGGTATTTTTTCCAGATCATGCTCCCACCTCAATATCCGATAGTGGTTTTGAAATAGGCCTATTATTGCATTTTTTATGCTACACTTTGGTACAGGCATGAATTACATGATGAATTGGTTCAAACACAACATATATAACATGTATAAGATGTGCATAATCAGTGGACCTCAAAGCAATGCATATTTTGGGAAGTTCAAGTCATGATGCTCACCTCTTTTTGAGCTTTTGGAGTTTTCTGTGCAATCTGCCAAGCCACTTGTTCCAGAAATGATTTGATGCTTTGGACACTCTCAAATGATCCCTTAGAAGATTTTAGGATGAGTGGAATCAGCTGGAACCTACCAAAACACAAACTGGCCCTTTCTTGCAAAAGGGGTTAAAATGGCCAAAATAGCAACTCCCTCAAATGGTGTTCCAGATGGGGGGGAACCATTTGGGACAGTTTAAGGATGATATTTGGAGTGTGTTTGAGGTTTTATCTGGTTTGGAAAGTGGCTGAATCAAGGCATGGCTTGAAAAATGCACAAAAGTACTATTTTGTGGTTTTGAGTGGTGACTTTGAGATTTAAGGATTACAAGTCACTTGTGTGAGTTTGGACAGCTTAGACATGACATATTGGATGTGTTTGGATCATGAGCTGTGATGGAAATGCTCTCTAACTCAAAAACTCAGAGTTACCTTGCTAAAGAAGGCATTTTGGCCTAAAGAGAGGGATTTTGAGGAAAGCATATGTTTGATGGCTTTGTTGTACTCAAACTGAGCACAAATGAGCTCTATTTATAGTAGAGGAAGTTTGTTTTGGGATCAATAGTGAATGGCAACCATAGTAGAGGTTTGGCCAATGTTGATCAATGGGAAGTCAAGTCTCCTCTAGCCATTGACTAGAGGTTAGAGCACAGGCCTTTGGTTCCCTAGTTGTTGGATCATTCTTGACTGAATTCAGTTGTAAATGTGTCAGTCCATGCCACCTCTAAGCATCCATTAAATGCTCCAATGCAAAATTGGAGTCTTGTCCCTCTTTTAGGGATTTCTAGATTTGGAATGCTACTTCTTGTTCCAAAGACTTTGGAGGCTTGGATCAGTGTTTGTTCCCTTTAGATTTGATCCTCAGATGTGTCCAAAGTGATGACAAGGCTTGGAATTGTCTGATTTTTCCAAATCGAGCAAAAGTGCAAAATTCTGTCAAGCCTTGGCAGTTTTCAGCAAGGCATATTGCCAGTGTCATATCTCATGACTCAAGTTGAGTTTGGTGATGTTCTTGGCCATTTTGGAAAACCCTCATATGATACAACAACTGTTTGATCATAATTTGTTTTGACACTTTTGGGATCTAAGTGAAAAATGCCGCTACATTTGAAAAAAAGTAAGGCAGATTCTGACTTAGTGAAATTTTCACTAAGTGTTAGAAAAAGTGACATTTCATGTTTTCAGCCATTTTGATCATTCCATAACTCAAAATCCATGATGAATTGGAATGAGGTGTAGTTGAAGCTTTTTTTAGAGGGCCATGAGGGCTACAAATCCAGCTTTGGATGGGGAAAATGGCCTTGTGGTTTAGGAGTTATGATCCTCCAAAGTTGGTACCCTAGCCACTTTGTTCCATAACTTAGAAAATTTCTAAGTTTTTTATGGTTACCCCTTTTACAAGTTATCCCACTTTCCTTGATTTTTCTTGATGAATGATGATTCCAATCATACATTAACATCATTTTAGGGTTTAAAAACCATAAATGTGAAAATTCTCAAAAAGTCAAAGTTGACTTTTGTGCACAGTTGACTTTTTATCAGATGAATTCCAAACTGTGCAATCCTCTATGAAATCAAGCCCTTGACCTAAATCAAACTTGATGGATTGATTTCATATGTGTTATAGGGTGTATTGAATCATGTCCTAGGGTTAGGGAGCATGTCCTGGTCAAAAGTCAAAGCTACAGTTGACTTTTCCCGCAAAACCCTAATTGTGGTTCAGATGAAATTGAAACTTGTTGCTCAAGCTTCTTGGATTAATCCATTGTCTTGAGACCCTCAAATCATGTATTGAGGTCTTGGATCCTGTTTTGCCCCAAAAGTCAACTTAGGGGTGAATTAGGTCAAGAAACCCTAATTCCTGATTTTTTTGTGAATGCATCCCCTGACGTTAAATTGACTTGGTGATTGGGTTTATGATGTCCCTTGGAGCATCATAGATTATGATTTGAAGCATTGGCTCATGCCCAGAGGAAAATTCCCATCTGGAGGCCCTGGTCGACCAAAACCCTAATTTGGTGACACTGGCGATCGTGAGGCTTGATCCACCTGGAATGCTGCAACATTGTGCTTGATTCTTGATGTGGGAGTCCTTTTGATCCATTGTAGATGTTTGAGAGGTTAGACAAGTTGAAGATCATGTCATTCCTTGATTGATCCTTTGTCTAAGAGCTCTGAGAGGGCTTGAAACCCTAAGTTTGATTGTAGTGGAGGCTCACCCATCTTTGGGGAGACTAATGATCCATCCTTATTGTGATGATTATTTGTACAATGATGGGAAATATTAGTGGTCAAAATTTGGGGTATGATAGATGCCCCTATTTAATCTTCTTGGACCCGAAGGTGTGAATGGCGAAGGTATTTGGGCATTCGGGGTGTAAGAGGATTAAATATCAGAATAACCGAAATTTAGATGATGGTTACGAATGGTAGTTCACGCATCCTTCTTCTTTTGCTAAGCAATGATGCTCATAAAAGGTAAAACTTCCCCTCGATCCTGGTTTCCTACCAAGGAACTGGTCTCAGTTTCTGAAATAAACTTTCCCTCGTTCTTGGTTTCCTACCAAAGAACTGGTCTTAGTTTCTTAAATAAACTTCCCCTCGGTCCTGGTGTCATACCAAGGAACTAGTCTCAGTTTCTGAAATAAACTTCCCCTCGATCTTGGTTTCCTACCAAGGAACTGGTCTCAGTTTCTGAAATAAACCTCCCCTTGATCCTGGTTTCCTACCAAGAAACTGGTCTCAGTTTCTTTTGTCAATAAACTTTATTGACAACGGACGCTATGCGTTGCGGTTTTCCTCAAACTTCTCGCCGAATTTTCCTGGGGAGATTCCATTTGATGGGAAAAAGTTTTGATGTCAGAGCTGCTGGGGAACCCAGTCGTCTGAGTTGTAGAGTGGTACAAACTTCTCTGTGGGAAATGCCATTTTTTTACTCTACTGGGGAAAGCAGGTCTCTTGAGAGACTGTTGTCGCTTGGGGATACTACATCATACCTTTCTCGAGATCTTCTCAGAGAAATGCCATGTGATGTAATCCAATTTTGAGGTGCTGATGACTTCATTAACATTGACTTTCTAGAGAGAAAAACCAATGTGTTGCTGAGAGTCTTTAGTCGCGTGGCTTTCTCTGTGGATTTTCCTTAATCCGGGAAAGCGACGATATCATCTTCAATGGCGAAGAGTGATATTTGTCGAATGTCTTCTTGCCTTTTCGAGGTTCAAGTTATCAATGTGGTCAAGGGCCGACTTTATCCCAGAAATAAACTGGAGGAGATATGTAGGGCAGACGCACCATTTCTTGACGAGGAAAGAAACGAAAACTCGATTGTGAAGACTTTTATCACTAGGGGATAAGACCGACTAGAGTGATAGTGATGCAATATGAACATGAATGTAAATCAATAATGCATGATATATGTATGTTTATGCTGACAAAACTGACGCCACATACAGACTAATAGATGAACATGACTGGATACTCGGCCACGGTGGGAGACGAAAAGTATCACTGGTTCACGATAGCAATTCTGCCTTGCTTAGGAGAAATAGTCCCTGCGGGGAACAACCGTTGGTCGGGCTTAGGAGGTAAGAACTCTGCCAGAGATGTCAGACGGAGTATTCGCATCTGACATAACTGATCCTTCATTTAGGCGCACTGGTTTAGAAGGAGCACTTTGAGGCTCGAACACCTTCGGAGACGCAATTGATGTTCTTTCGATGTTCAATAATCAAAAGAAGTTGCCATCTTTATTTTAAAAGCAGAAAATTTTTATCAAGTAAATTCATTTTTGTTTTATTTCAAGAATCGTTGATCATGTTCAAAACGTCGTTCTGTAAAGCTAAAACAAATAAGAATTGCAAACAAAAGCATAAGGGATCAAATTTTATTGATAGGATGGAAATCAGCCAAACGCGTGATTCCATAGAGTATTCACAAAGTTAGAAAATGGTAATTTACAGGGAAAAGGGCTACGTTGAAACACAACGACCACTATCCTTCTACCAACTTTAAATTCGGGGCATCCTGAGCTTCTGTCGAAGATGACCTCGACTAGAGCTTTTCTGAGGGATGACGTAACTGTTGCTGAGGGACTTGCCTCTATTGGACATAGTTACTTGCCATTAATCCCTAATTTTTTCCTGGATTGTACTTTGAGATTTCCAATCCACCGGGATGATTTTTTATTATGTCTCTACTTTTTGCCTGGACCGCCCTTTCGGGTTTTCAATCCACCGAGACGTTTTTTTTTAGTTTAGGCGAAGTATTTATTGACTACATCAACATTCGTGGGGTAGGCAAGTTCCTCTCCGTCCATGGTTGCAAGTCTCAAGGCACCGCCTGAGAAAGCTTTCTTGACCACATAGGGGCCATCATAATTCGGAGTCTATTTGCCCCGGGAATCAGTGAGAAAAGATTGTATCTTTTTGAGCACGAGGTCTCCTTTCCTGAAGACGCGAGGTTGGACTTTTTTGTCAAACTCCTTCTTCATTTTCTGCTGATACAACTGACCGTGGCATAATGCCGTTATTCGTTTTTCTTCGATTAGGTTCAGTTCGTCGTGTCGACTTTGACACCATTCAGCTTCTGTAAGCTTAGCTTCCATCAATACCCAGATTGATGGGATCTCTACTTCTATGGGAAGCACTGCTTCCATGCCATGTACTAGAGAGAAAGGGGTTGCCCCTATTGAGGTGCGAACAGATGTGCGATAACCGTGAAGAGCAAAGGGTAGCATCTCGTGCCAGTCTTTGTAGGTTACAACCATCTTCTGAACAATCTTCTTGATGTTCTTGTTAGCCGCTTCTACCGCGCTGTACATCTTGGGTCGGTAGGGAGATGATTTATGGTGTTCGATTTTGAATTCAGCATACAACTCCTTCATCATCTTGTTGTTCAAGTTAGATCCATTATCCGTAATGATCTGGCTCAGAACACCATAATGGCAGATGATATTGTTTTTGATAAATCGGATCACCACTTGTCGGGTTACATTAACGTACGACGCTGCTTCGACCCACTTGGTGAAGTAGTCAATGGCGACCAGAATGAACCGATGTTCGTTTGAAGCCTTGGGCTCAATCACGCCGATCATATCGATTCCCCATATGGAAAAAGGCCATGGAGAAGAAAGAACTTTGAGATGCGTTGGCGGTACATGGATTTTGTCTGAGTATATCTGACACTTATGACACTTCTTCATGTACTTGTAGCGGTCGGATTCCATGGTCAACCAATTGTACCCTGCTCTCAGAATTTTTCTCTCCATTGTGTGTCCGTTGGCATGAGTGCCAAAGGATCCTTCGTGAATTTCTTTTAGCAGCATGTCTGCTTCTGGTCTGTCGACGTATCAAAGCAAGACCATGTCAAAGTTCCTCTTATAGAGTGTATCACCGCTCAGGAAGAAACTGCCTGCTAGCCTTCTGAGGGTCTTTCGATCCTTTGTGGATGCCCCAGGTGGGTACTCTTATTTCTGAAGGAAGCATTTGATATCATGATACCAAGGTTTGTCGTCTATGACTGCTTCAATCGTGAAGATGTAAGCGGGCCTTTCAAGGCGCATTATGTCGATCTTAGGTAGGTCATTCCATTGACCTACACTAATCATGGAAGAGAGGGTGGCTAATGCCTCAGCCATGTGATTCTCTTCACGAGGGATGTGATGAAACTCGATTCTGTTGAAGAAAGGCAACAACCTTCTCGCATAGTCCTTGTAGGGAATCAATCCTGATTGGTATGTGTTCCAATCTCCTTTGATCTGATTGATAACCAGGGTTGAGTCGCCATATACGTCCAAGTTCTTGATCCTCTAATCAATCGCTTCTTCGAGACCCAAATACAAGCTTCGTATTCAGCCTCGTTGTTTGTACACTTGAATGTAAGTCTGGCGGTGAAAGGAATGTGGGTACCTTGAGGTGTTATTTTAATTGCCCCAATTCCATTTCCGTAATGATTAACTGCTCCATCAAAGATTAGTCCCCATTGGGAACCTGGTTCTGGCCCTTCACTGGGTAGCGGTTCGTCGCAATCTTTCATCTTTAGATACATGACATCTTTGTCTGGGAAGTCAAACCCGACTGATTCTTGATCGTCAATCGGTTGATGAGCCAAATGATCAGCTAAAATACTTCCCTTAACGGCTTTCTGAGTGTGGTATTCTATGTCATATTCTGATAGCAACATCTGCCAACGGGCAATCCTTCCCGTGAGAGCAGGTTTTTCAAATACATACTTGATTGGATCCATTTCTGAGATCAACCAAGTAGTGTGACGAATCATGTACTGGCGAAGACGTTTGGCTGCCCAAGCCAAAGCGCAACAAGTTTTCTCAAGCACAGTGTACCGAGTTTCACAGTTGGTGAATTTCTTGCTCAGATAGTAAATGGCAAACTCTTTCCTTTTGGTTTCGTCTTGTTGGCCAAGTACACATCCCATGGAGTCTTCCAAGACTGTTAAGTATATGATCAGTGGTCTTCCTTCCACTGGAGGTAATAGAATCGGAGGATTCAATAGGTATTCCTTGATACTGTCGAAGGCAGTTTGGCAGTCTTCTATCCAAATGCAGTCCTGGTTTTTTTTTCAGTAATTTGAAAATCGGCGCGCATGTCGTGGTCATGAGGAATATGAATCTGGAGATGTAGTTCAAACGTCCCAGGAATCCTCTGACTTGTTTTTCAGTTTTCGGAGAAGGAGTTTCTTGAATGGCCTTGACCTTGTCAGGATCAACCTCAACTCCTTTCTGGCTGACGATGAACCCTAAAAGTTTCCCTGAACGGACACCGAAGGTGCATTTGTTGGGATTCAAGCAGAGTTTGTACTTTCTCAACCGCTCGAATAGTTTTGACAGGTGGGTCAAATGCTCCTCTTCTGTCTTAGATTTTGCAATCATATCATCGACATATACCTCGATTTCTTTGTGTATCATGTCATGAAACAGAGTAGTCATGGCCCTTTGATAGGTTGCCTCGGCGTTCTTTAAACCGAACGGCATTACCTTGTAACAAAAGGTACCCCATGGGGTAATAAATGAAGTTTTCTCCATGTCTTTCGGCGCCATTTTTATCTGGTTATAGCCCGAGAATCCATCCATGAAGGAGAAAACTTTGAACTTTGCTGTACTGTCTACCAGCATGTCAATGTGTGGTAAAGGAAAGTCGTCCTTTGGACTAGCCTTGTTTAGATCTCTGTAATCGACACACATTCTGACCTTTTCGTCCTTTTTTGGGACGGGTACGATGTTGGCCAACTATTGAGGATATTCTGATGTAGCGAGGAAACCCACATCAATCTGTTTCTGTACCTCCTCTTTGATTTTGATGGCCATGTCCGGGTGAGTCCGTCTCAACCTCTGTTTTACTGGCGGACATTCTGATCTTAATGGTAGATGATGTTCCACGATGCTGGTATCCAACCCTGGCATATCCTGATAGGACCAAGCGAATACATCGGGAAACTTTTTGAGAAGTTTCGTCAGACTTTCTTTGGAAGTTGGACTAAGCAGTGCGCCAACCCTGATTTCTTTTCTCTCTTTTTCTGAACCCAAGTTTACCGTTTCCAACGGCTCTTTGTGAGGTTCAATGGACCTTTCCTCTTGTCTGAGTAGTCGGGAGATCTCTTCTGGAATTTCGTTGTCATCTTCTTTTTCAGCCCCAAATACTGGGAACTCAAAGTTGGGAGAAGGAATTAGATCGTATGTTTCAACGGGGTTTAAAACAAGCAATCTGCATGACGTGATGATTTGTTTTAGAAGAGATAGAGAGAATGCAAGAGTGTGTGCAGTGTTTTTTTTGTTTACTGCTTGTTTATTGTTTTTTGAGTTGTTTTTTAGGATTACCATTTTCTAAAAAAGTGAAAAGAGAAAACAACAATAAGTGCGGAAATTACAAAACGACGTTATTTTATTAATGAACAAGTCGGTTCTTGAAACTACAGCCCTATAAAAACAAAACTCAGTCGCTTTGGGCAAAGCGAAGAGGGATATTTACAGAAAGCAAGCCCTATCAAAACATCCGTTTCACCTGGGCAGGGTGAAAGGTTAAAGACGGCAATTACTTTGACTTATGAACAATCTTCAGAACATCGACTGCGACCCATTGGCGGCGAACTCCTCGGTGAATCACAAAGTCTGGTACCTTCCTTGATTGGTCTTCAAAAATAACGTTGATTTCTGGTGGAGCAGGATCATTGGAATCTGTCTCCCAGGCAGAGTTGTCGTAGGAGGATTCCTCAGTTGCATTTTGCATAGTATTTGTACTCTCAGCTGTATCTCCCCATCCAGTTGGCTGGATGTCTTCGAGCCTGATACGAGAGCTTTCAGGAGCAGTGTAATTGTCCCAAGGTGTCCCACACTTCTTTGGAACTGGAGGAGTCATCTCTCTCGATGACGTTGACCTCAGGAAAAGCATAGTTAATGAATTCTAGTCCTGCAAACGTTGCGAATTCATCGTCGTTCTGAGTATTTTCAGGGTAACCTGGGTGTTGATCCCATGACATGGTGGGGACGCAGGTATTATTTTTAATGATGCTCAACTGATTTTCATTGTTCGACTGATTTTGTTGCCCCAAGTCTCCTGGGTAAGGCTGCCACATTGGCAGGCCATCCATCGGGCCATAATAGCTGTAGTCAAAGTTGCCTTTCATCAGAGTGTCCTCCTCTAATGAGTTTGGTGGAGCATGACATCCTTCCGGATCACAATCTTCATATATCATTTCAACATCTGACCGGGGTATAAATCTCGGGCCCTGTGTAGGAAAGCAAAAGGGAGTCTGCACTTCGTCCTGAGACATATAACCGTCCTCGTTGAGATAGGACTTTCATTCTTCCTCCGTATCGGATGAATCACCTTTATTGATGGTATGTACTTCTTGAGTCACTGGTTGAAGGAAGCCTCTGTTGTGGAAGAAGTTTTGAATGGGATGAAGACTTTCATCGTTAGCAGCTGTCTGGGTACAGGTTACAGAAAAACTAAGACCCTTCTTTGTTTTATTGTCAGTAGGAATGACAAGCCGCCCCCATCCTGCTGTATTGGCACTCTCGACCGCTTTGATAGTATCTTTGTACGAGGAAATCGAAGTTCCCCCCTCGGATTGATCGTCCTTGTGTAGTGAAAGCGTTTGGAACTGGGTTCCGTTACCCCCTCCGGTTCTACATAAGTGGGTGACGATAAGTTGCTTACGAGCAAGGCCTGTTCTCCACAGACTGTGACGAGTTGGTCGTTTTGGACGAACTTTAGCTTTTGGTGGAGGGTCGAAGTGACCGCCCCATCCTGATGTTGATAACACTAAAATACACTGTACATTTGGCTCTGATTTTACATGATTTTAGTTGTTTATTTGTTATTTTCCTTTGCTATTATGGTATTTTGTTTTACTTTCAGATTTATTGCCTGATTTGAGCCCACAAAGAGAAAACAAAGCAAAACGGAGCAAAAATGAGGATTTCTTGTGTAAAATGTAGAGCCGTCAAAATGGGCCGAAGCCCATGGGCCGGCCCAGCAAGCCCGAAAAAAGTTAGGGCTTGGGCCTTATTTTTGGAGCCCATATTATTCCGCGCCTTTTTTAGCCCGGCCCGAAAAAGCCCGAAAAAAAATGGGCCAGCCCGTAAGGGCTATGGGTAGCCCGCCAGCCCGACAACTTTTTTTAAAAGAATTAATTTAACTATTTGGCCCATAATATAAATTAATAAATATATATAATTGGACCTATAAATGGGCAGCGAGAGCTCTACTATTTTCATTTTTTCCATGATCAGCTGTCTGGGCTCAATGCTCATAATGATTGTAGAGCATGACTAACATTTTGTTAATACAGGACTATGCTTGTTCTGTCTTTACATGTTGGCGGAATGCTCTGAATCAATCAGTTCAGGTCTAGCCTGGCTCTTGGGAAGAAGAAACGACACTAGTGGAGAACAAGACACTATCATGTAACCGGTTCATTTTTTTGTACATGCATTTGTTTCTTCATAGTTAGAGTGATGATGTTGTTATATTGAAATAAAGCTTGTGAATAATATTGTGAATATAGCCATCCAAAAAGAAATGTCAAAGGTAAACTGCCATTTTGATAGCAAGGTTTTCAGTATAGGAATTGGTGGTCCTCTAAAGATTGTTACATTTTAGTATATAGTCAATGGAATGATACTTTTTCCCCATACTATTTCAGAAGTTAATATTTATTGTGACCAAATCGTTGTCGTGAAATGCTCAAAATTCATTATCAGTGGATTATTTTGATGTCATTACTCATTAGTATATTACAGAGAGGTGAACCATACTTTGCCCCACAATGTTTGCTATCTTACACTGCTTGTTTCAGTTTTTTTTAACGACACATTTTTGTTAAAAAAATTACAATTTAAAAAAAATTAAAATAATATTTTAGATATTTTATTATATTTTTTTAGATATTTAAAATTTTTTTTTTAAATGGGCCCGTTTAGGGCCGGGCCCGTTTAGGGCTGGGTAGCCCGCAGCCCAGACAGGGCTGGGCCTGGGTAGTAAAAAAGGAGCCCGTATTCAAAATGGACTTTTTGAGCCCGGCCCGGAAAAGCCCGAGGCCCGCCAGGGCCGGCCCGTTTAGGGCCGGGTAGCCCGTTTTGACAGCTCTAGTAAAATGTACACTGGCCATTTCACTCAGCGAGCGCCAAGGAGGACGCCGTTGGCCTTATGACTTCACCCCCACGCCAATAGTCACAAAAGGCGTTTCTCCTCCAAACAACACTCGGCGGACGCGGAGCAGGGGTCGGCGGGCGCCGACAGTTATAAATAGGCAAACAGTTGAAAACGGTAGAGGCAGTTACACACGAAGGAATTATTGTTTAAAACGCTTTCCATAATGTCGTGCAGCAGTTACAGCTTCATGGCCACTATAAATAAGCCTTGTATTTTCATTTTTTAGATCATCCAATCTTAGTTTCAACCTTAGGCATAGAGTTCTCTTGTAAAGCAATAATCCGTCACATCGAGGGGTTATTGCACTATAGTTGTTGGTTCGATTGGAGCATTGTAGTTAGAAGTTGTTTACTTTCCAGCAGTTTAATTTCCAGCTTTGTACCAGATTCAGTCTCTGCTTTGGAGCAGGTTTATTTATAAATCGCATTTTATTATATTTCGCATAGCCTTTATATTATTTATTTTCTCGCACTGCTTTATATTCATTTATTTTCTGTCTCTGTTTTACTTTGTTATTTTATTTATCTGTGTGATTTGTTGTATTTTGGAACTGAACTTAAGCGTGACACTTGTGTTCACCCTCTTAAAGTACACTATCACACTTCGCACATTTTTTATCTTATAAATGTTTTCGTTTGCAAACCAATTTATTATTATGTCTTTAATTACTATGTCTAGCTAAATCCCTTGTGCTAGAATGTAAGGATCGTCGTTCCGACGGTACTCCACATGTCTTCCCTTTAGAAATACTTTAGGGGCTATTTTTTATTTTAATTAAACTCTTCTGAACTTAAATTGATCGATCATTACGTAAATGAGACCGTGTTTTTGTTTGCGTAATGATTGTGACTAGATCGGGTAAGATCGAAAGCCGTCCGACATTTTAGAAAAGAGTTTGTTAGTAGTTAATTGATAAATACAGCGGAAGCACTTTATTGATTAACTAGGAAAGTTTTATATTATTAGAAAGAGGTTTTAAAACTATTTTCGGACGCGTTTATAGATTTAGGATCCGGTTGGCCGAGCATATGCCGGAAACCCTTTGGTATAAAATATTTTCAATCGAAAGCACTTTTTAACTAAGTCTTAGAGGTAATTATATAAAAAAGAACTTTCAACACTTTAACGCAAGGAGCGACCGGTGCAGAGTGAGCGGCTGGTATAGATTAAAGGTTAGGTCTGTTTCCGATCACGCTAACGCGGCAGATTCTTTTTAATTAACTCTATTTCAAAGGAGGAAACATTGCCCCATAAGTGTTACTATTTAGAAGATAGGAGTATTGTTTGATTGATGTGAATTACATTCCAGCATATTTATTTATCTGATTAATTTCTATTTTCGTTCAGTTAAAGCTTGTACTCAGATTTCGTTTGGCCTTAGATAAACACCGTAACAATAGTAATCGATATATTTGACATTGGTCTCTGTGGGAACGATAAATCTTTTATATTACTCTGACGTACTCCGTATACTTGCGGATAACACACATCAAGTTTTTGGCGCCGTTGCCGGGGACCAATTTCGTCAAAATTTCGTACCCTGTTGTTACACCGTCTAGACTAAGGCATACCTTAGCCGGTAAATGCGAAGAACTCGCAGTACCGGAAACTTAGTTGATCCATTAGAAGAACCTGAACGTTACGCCCGAGCTCGTCTTTTACTTCAAAAACTTAAAAGAGCAATGGCAGAAGAAGAAAACGCTAAACCTCTTAAGGATTTCGGCTTACCCTCTAACGAAGAACCTCATTCTAGTATAGTTAACCCAGCTATACTAGCCAATAACTTCGAATTAAAACTATCTCTGTTACAATTAGTTCAACAGAACCAGTTCGCAGGTCTTCCTACGGAAAACCCGAACCAACATCTTAAAGTCTTTATTCAACTAGCTGATACCTTAAAAGCGAACGGAGCTCCTCCTGAGGCAATACGTCTAAGACTATTTCCATTTTCCCTTAGAGATAGAGCCTGATCATGGTTAGATTCCCTTCCAGCCAACTCTATAACCACTTGGAATGACCTAAAGAAAGTATTCCTTGCTAGATACTTTCCACCGAGTAAAACCGCTGTCATACGAAACCAAATAACCGGTTACCCAAAGCGAGGGAGAATCACTTTTCGACGCTTGGGAGAGATACAAGGAGCTATTAAGAGCATGTCCACATCATGGCTTAGAACAATGGCTCATAATCCATACCTTTTATAATGGACACATGTACAACACCAAGATGACCATAGACGCTGCCGCTGGTGGTGCTCTAATGAACAAACCCTACGCCGAAGCTAGCGCTCTCATTGAGGATATGGCACAAAACCATTACCAATGGGGGACTGAACGAGCACAAGTAGAGAAGAAAGAGACCAAAGGAGGTGTGTATGAGGTAAGTTGTTTTGACCATATGAACGCAAAAATGGACGCTATAGCCCAAAAAGTAGAAAACCTAACTATCAACCCCACAACAACTGTAGCAGCAATACAACTCGGATGTGAAATATGTGGAACCCTAGGACATACCATGGCTGAATGAAACCTGCTAGCAGAGAGTGCCACATATCAGGTTAATTACGCCCAAGGAAACCCATATTCAAACACATATAACCCTGGATGGAGGAATCACCCAAATCTTTCCTATAAGAATAATAACCCCACTCAAAATTCGACACCTCAAAGACCACCCGGTTTCCAAACTCAAAGACCCAACCAATCTGCAACATATGCTCCTCAGAAGTCAAATCTTGAGAAAAAGGTGGACGAATTCATCTCAGCTCAATTACAACAGAACAAGGAGTTCATGAATCAAAACATTCACATAAATGGACTAATTACTCAGTTGGGTACTAAACTTGATTCTGTAATTACTCATAACAAAATGCTTGAAACCCAAATCTCTCAAGTAGCACACCAACAATCTACTCATGTTACACCTGGAGGGCAATTCCCTGGACAACCTCAACCTAACCCTAAAGGGCATGCTAATGCTATAGCCCTAAGGAGCGGGACCACTTACGATGGGCCTATAAACCCTAGGTTGAATAATCCAGAACCTCCTAGAAAAAAGGTGTGACCACACCTGAGAAAGAAGTTGAGAAATCAGTGGAACCTGAGAAATCTAAAGATACGGAAGTTAAGGAGAAGGAAAGAGAAGAGAATGAAAAAGTTTATGTACCACCTCCTCCTTACAAACCTCCGATTCCATACCCATAAAGACTTAAACAAACCAAATTGGATAACCAATATAAGAAATTCATAAAAGTGATTGAGAAACTCCATGTAGAGATTCCATTCACCGAAGCTATTACCCAAATACCATCCTATTCCAAATTCCTTAAAGACATTCTGACCAATAAACGAAGATTACAAGATCCTAAACCTATAGAATGTAATTCAATCGCTGAGAATAAGCTTGCTAAGAAGGAGAAATACCCAGGAAGTTTTTCTATACCTTGTGTTTTGGGAAACCAAGTTATAGATAAAGCACTTCTAGACTTAGGAGCAAGTGTAAGCCTAATGCCTTTAGCCGTTTGTAAAAGGTTAAACCTATGAGAAATACAACCAACTAGGATGTCTCTCCAATTAGCTGACAGATCAGTTAAATATCCAATTGGCATTTTGGAAGACGTCCCAATTAGACTTGGTCAACTTTATATTCCAACCGATTTCGTAGTAATGGACATTAAAGAAGACGATGAGATCCCAATCCTTTTAGGTAGACCCTTCTTATCAATGGCCGGAGCTATAATTGATGTCAAGAAAGGAAGAATGACATTCGAGGTGGGTAATGAAAAAGTAGAATTTATACTATCCCAATTCTTAAATGCACCGGCCATAGATGACTCATGTTATGTCATTGATATAATTGATGAATGCATAAGAGAATTAGATGAAGAAGATCCAGTAGAAATCATCAAACTACCTTCCATCCCCATAATGGAGGACGATGAATTCGAACACTTACCCAAACCTTATATAGATAACAGTCTTTATGAATGCTTGGCACTCACCCCAGATCATATGCCATGTCAGAAAAAACCATCAATAGAGCTTAAGGAGCTACCTAAGAATTTAAGATATGAGTTCTTATATGAAGAATTAAATCGCCCAGTCATAGTCAGTGCCACGTTAGATGGTCCTGAAACCAATCAACTCTTAGATGTTCTACGAAGATATCCCTCAGCTCTAGGTTATAAAATTTCTGATCTCAAAGGAATAAGTCCTTCTGTGTGTATGCACCGAATTATGCTGGAGGAGGACGCTAAACCCTCCAGAGAACATCAACGAAGGATAAATCCTATAATGAGTGATGTTGTAAAAAGGGAAGTGTTGAAGTTGTTAGAGGCTGGAATAATATACCAAATATCTGATAGTAAATGGGTAAGCCCCGTACATGTGGTACCTAAGAAGGGAGGTGTCACAGTTGTACAAAACGACAAAGGAGAACAAATAGCCAAACGTGTGGAAAATGGTTGGCGAATGTGTATCGATTACAGAAAACTCAATAAGGTAACTAGGAAGGATCACTTCCCGCTTCCATTCATTGATCAAATGCTCGAACGTTTAGCTAGGAATTCTTACTTTTGTTATCTAGACGGATACTCAGGATTTTTTCAAATACCCATTCACCCTGACGATCAGGAGAAAACAACCTTTACATGTCCCTATGGAACATTTGCTTACAGACGAATGCCATTTGGACTATGCAATGCCCCAGCTACCTTCCAACGTTGTATGATGTCAATCTTCGCAGATTTCCTTGATGAGATCATGGAAGTATTTATGGACGATTTCTCGGTATGTGGATCCAGTTTTAAAAACTGTTTAACAAACCTCGAGAAAATCCTGGAAAGATGCGTAGAAGTCAACCTTGTTCTAAACTGGGAAAAATGCCATTTTATGGTGACTGAAGGCATAGTACTAGGACACATAGTGTCCGAAAGAGGCATTGAGGTTGATAAAGCTAAAATAGAAGTTATAGAAAACCTTCAACCACCCAAAACCATTAGGGAAATCCGAAGTTTTCTTGGACACGCCGGTTTCTACCGACGCTTCATTAAAGACTTCTCCAAAATAACTAAACCATTAACCAACTTACTTATGAAAGACGCCGAATTCAAATTCAATGATAAATGTCTTGAAGCTTTTAAGTACCTAAAACAAGCACTAATTTCCGCTATAGACGCTGTTTTGGGACAAAAGAAGGATAAAAAACTCCATGTAATTTACTACGCCAGTAGAACTTTGGATGCGGCTCAGCTAAATTATGCCACAACCGAGAAGGAACTCCTGGCAGTAGTCTTTGCAATCGAAAAATTCCGATCATATTTAGTAGGAGCGAAAATCATAGTCTACACTGATCATGCTGCAATAAGATATCTATTAAGCAAAAAGGACGCTAAGCCTAGATTACTACGCTGGATCCTTTTGCTTCAAGAATTCGATTTGGAAATTCGAGACAAGAAAGACACTGAAAATGTGGTCGCAGACCACCTCTCAAGGCTTGAATATTTAAAACCAGATCTTGTTCCTATCAATGATGATTTCGCATACGATAGATTAGTAGGAGCAGTGAGAACCATCCATGATGATTATCCTGACCCTTATTTAGAAGTAGACATTGAAAAAGCATTCGCAATGACAACCGTACCTTGGTATGCAGATTTTGTAAATTATTTAGCAGCTGATATCATACCCCCTGATCTAAATTATCAACAGAAGAAGAAGTTCTTTCAAGACGTAAAACACTTCTATTGGGACGAACCCCTTCTATTTAAGAGAGGCGCAGATGGCATTTTCCGTCGCTGTGTCCCTGAAGAAGAAGTTGAAAATATAATTAAACATTGTCACTCTTCACCTTATGGTGGACATCTAAGCTCGTCCAAAACATGCGCTAAAATACTTCAAGTAGGTCTTTTCTGGCCAACATTATGGCGCGATGTGCATGCCTACATTGTAAGATGTGACAGATGCCAATGCACTGGGAACGTCTCAAGGAGGGACGAAATGCCTTTGAAAAATATTCAGGAGGTGGAAATCTTCGATGTTTGGGGTATAGATTTTATGGGACCTTTTCCATCTTCGATGGGAAATAAGTATATCTTAGTAGCCGTTGATTATGTATCCAAGTGGATTGAAGCCATAGCTGCACCCACCAACGATACTCGTGTAGTCATTAAACTATTTAAAAACTATATTTTCCCTAGGTTTGGAGTACCCGATTGGTTATAAGCGATGGGGGATCGCACTTCATATCTAGGATATTTGAGAAACTATTAAAGAAATACGGAGTGAAACACCGAGTAGCCACACCTTACCATCCACAGACTAGTGGACAAGTTGAAGTCTCAAATAGGGAAATAAAACAAATCTTAGAAAAAACCGTATCAATCTCTAGAAAAATTGGTCCTTAAAACTACAAGAAGCCTTGTGGGCTTATAGGACCGCTTTCAAAACCCCTATAGGAACAACCCCTTATCAATTAGTCTACGGAAAATCCTGTCATTTACCCTTTGAGCTTGAACATAAGGCCAACTGGGCCATAAAAACCCTTAATATGGATTACTTAACGGCCGGAGACAAACGAATTCTAGATATTCATAAATTAGAAGAATTACGCCGAAATGCTTATGAAAATGCCATAATTTATAAAGAGAGAACCAAAGCATGGCATGACAAAAAGATTATCAAAAAAGAGTTCAACATAGGCGATCCTGTACTTCTTTTCAATTCTAGATTACGATTGTTTCCAGGTAAGTTACGCTCAAGATGGACTGGCCCCTATGAGGTCACCAAAGTCCTGATATCTGGAGCATTTGAAATTGCAAATCATTCATGTAGTCCCTTTCTAGTGAATGGACAAAGATTGAAACCCTACTATGGAGGGGACATCCCTACTTACTACTCAGGTCACACTCTGATAGACCCACCTATAGCAACATCCACAACGTAAGTTTTTCAGTCGTCAAGCTAACGACGTTAAACAAGCGCTGCGTGGGAGGCAACCCACGATTTTCTTTTCATTGTTTTTATTTATGCATAGAATTTATTTCGGAAAAAGAAAAAAATAATTTATTAATTATATTATATTATTTTTCTAAAGTGATTAACTTATGCGATGTCTATGTTTACAGGTTACAGATCACATCATCTCAGACATTCCACACTAACTTTCTTTGCAGGATGCAGAGCTATGATGACATGCACATTGTGTTCAGATATGACGAACAGAGAAAGAAATACGTAGTCCTTTCTGAGAGACCAATTCTACCCACTAGGTACCCTGACCCAAACTGTCTAACAGCCTTAGGTATTGAGGCCAGTGTGAGGTACCTTTGTCACCAGCTCCAGTGGGATGAGTATTCTGAAGCAATGAATGTAACCTATAAGCATCTGACCTTAGAGTTCCTCAGCTCACTCATTTATGACCCTTATAGTGGAAGAGGTTATAACAGTGGAAGCATAAGATTCAGACTATTTGGAAATGAGTATACCCTGAACGACAGAGATTTTCCTAGAATACTTGGTTTTCAATGTGGCTTGGATGCAATCCATTTTATGCATGAAACCAATGTTATGCAAGATAAACTTGACATATTCTGGAGCAAAATCACTGGTGGAGGAGGACCTGATCCTTCCACCCAATTGGCAAACAAAATCCACAACCCAGCTTTCCGTTATTTCCAAATGATCCTAGCTGAGACTTTCTTTGGTAAAAGTGAAACCGAGAACCAAGTTACTGCAGAAGAGATTCTGATGCTCTTTTGTACTGCTGAGTCACGACCATTAGCCAGTGGTAATTTCTGATGTATAACCTATATTTGATTGTTGTATCTTCCAAAGGACCCATCCATGTGGGCGGCACGATCACACACATAACTCATGCTCTAGGTCTAACCAACAAGCTGACTCATCTTACATCCCATTGTGGGTATACCTTGATTGACATTCCTCACTGTCTTGACCGTGGTCTTATTAGCAGAGCATTATTTAGTGCAGATAACTTTAAGCTCTTAATAGACAACGAAGTCATTCACCACTTTGGTCTGCCAAACCATACCAGAACAAGTGTCCATGATAGAGCTAACTGGTCATACGCTTTGGAAGGCCAGGACGAGACACCAGTCAAACCAAGAAACCACCCTGTGCCTGAGTACCACCCTTCACCTTATCCTGAAAGGACTACCGTTTATTCCTCTAACGTTAATCTGCAACGCAGGAACATTTATTCAGAGTTTGACGCTATGCGCAAGGAGATCATTTCTCTTCGCGAAGAATGCGCCGAGCTTACCTTACAGATAGAGATCGCAGACGCGACAAATGCTTCATCATATGATCTTTTAGAGCAGGAGATTTGCGATCTCAAGCGCCAGCTTGCAGAGGCACGGACACCTTGTCCTCACATGACTCAGGGTGTCCGTCATCAGTCTTCTTAGGAGATATTCAGGAGCCCTGGAGCATAGCTCATACTTTGTGTGGAGGAGACTTACCTCATGCTTGTTTTGATCGTTTATTTTTACCCTTACTGCACTACTATCTTTATTGTTATTGTCATTATTATCAGACTATTAGTAGATTTTATTTTCCATGGTTATTAGAATTATGGCAACCTTATGTTTTTGAGAGTGTTATTTTATTTCAAGTTATAATAAATATCTACTTCATTACAATCTATTGTTTATATTTAATTTCCGTTCATTCATTTTATTTTTTAAAAAAATAATAATAATAAAATAAAATAAAAATAAAAATAAAAATAACTGTTATTTAAATAAAACATTTACATATATATAAAATATAAATAAATAAAATATTCTTTATGTTTCTTTCATGTACCAGTATGCTGTAGACACCCCAAGGCAAGAATATTGTACCAACCAAGGCCCAAATCCGTGCCAGCCCATTTTTCACAGTCCGCGGACGCGGAAGCTTTCTGGGTTCTAAAACGAACCAGAATTAGAAAACCCATTTTTTTCCAACTCTCTTCATCTCCTACCTCCATAAACTCCGAATTCAACCACCATAAAACCCCATTAAACTATTAAAATCCATCATTTCATAACTTCCCCACTACCATTACACCTTCCATTTCCCATTATCTCTATAAAATCCATAGATTTCACCAAAATCTACAAAAACAATAATATATTTACTCCATCACCAAACCTTCATTTTATTCCAACAATGGCAGCGGAGAACCAAGAAAACATCATTTTTCGTGATCGAGATGACGGAGTCAAGCAATGGGAAAAATGGGACCGGCTTCGGACACGCAACATTCTTGCGACGAGGTACGTTAATGATACTTGTCTCTATAGCCTTGGTATAAGATTTAGCGCATTTTATTTATTACAAAATTTGAAATTAGAGAATATTTTTATTCGCAAGGAGCCTACCTACGAAAGGCTAACCTGCAAATTTTTGAGTTCTTTGGAGTACACTATCAGAGAAAACACTGCCAGCACAGTAGGCACAGTGAGATTTAGGATGTTTAATGCCGAATACATTTATACCACTGATGCACTTGCTGAGTTATTAGGATTCCATTTTGGGAATGGTGCGGCCTGTGAGGCGCCCATAGACACAAGTTGGTCAACTGAAGCCTTTCAAATGTGGAGAAACATCTCAGGCCAAATCACTTGCTCCTTTGATGGAAATTTAGCTTCTGACATTCATAACCCGGCCATACGGGTATTCCGCCTTTTAGTAGCTGATACTATTTTTGCTCGTGAAAACTCTAACAAGATGAATTCCAAAGAATTCATATTTTTACAGGTTGCTCTACTCAAAAGAAGATTAAATCCTGTGCCATTTATGTTATCACATATGAGGGCAGTTGAGAAAAAGGGCAACACCGTGTCATTTGGAGGGTTGATTACCTTCATTGCACGAGCCCTACACCTGGACGCTGAGTTGACCACATTGGAACCACTTCCTCCTCGCACCATTGATTTAAAATTTCTGCGAGATATGCGTTTATGCAAAACGAGGCCGGAAGGAGGATATATCCTCATGGTTCACAATGCTTCCATCCCGAGTGTCGCACTACCTTGTTCAGCACGCACAGATGTGCGCAAAAGAGAAAACTGGCTCTATGATTTGAAGGCTGCTCTTGTTCTAGGCCCACTACTTCCAAACGTCCCTGAGGACGAAGGAAATGAGACAGATGATGAATATGAACATATGGAGCAGTCCCCCATTCATGTATCACCTGCACACACCCCACCTGTTACTAACCATCCTGCAGGTACCTCTTCCGAATTTTACATCACTCAAGAAATGTGGCAAGCACAACAAGCCAAAGAAGAAGAGCGAGATGGCTTATTCTATGCCATGTACCAACAACAGCAGGAGATGATGGACTTTATACGGGAGTCACAGAAATCCACTCTTGAGAGTTTCCAAACACTTAGAGATCAAAATGCCTCTCTAATCGAGAGGATTGAGCAGATGGAGCTGTCATCTACTACCCGGCACCGCAGTAGGAGCCGTCGTCCCAGACGCCCAGAGCATGGTGGAGATGGCCCCAGTGGCCGACACGATTGAGTACCAGGTTTCACCTATTCCTTTCTCACTTTTATCGAAACATTGAGGACAATGTTCGGTTTAAGTGTGGGAGGAGATATTTACTGTTTTTAGTATTTATTTATTTATTGTTTTCTAGTGTAGTTTAGTTTGTTTTAAAAATGTGATTTACGAGCCATTTTGTGTAGTTTATCTATTCTTCCAATTCTTGAGCCTTAACAAAAATTTTTAACAAAGAAACAACATTATTTTTTTGATAATTTGGGCTATTAGGACAAGTAAGATCAATTGCAAAGGCTTGGGAAAACTATTTGAAAAATTGATATCGTTTTTACACCGTAAGTTTCTCAATTATATGAGCTTATCTAGATTTTTATTATACAGTGGCCTTAAAATCTCACCCTTCATCTCTAACCCTTAAGTAGTTTATTTTAGCAGTCAGCACCATCTTAACCACCGCTAAGTGACAAACCGATGCAAATAGGTAAGATCCGGCCAAAGAAAAAAAAAAGAAAAAATTTTCAAGAAGATGTTCAAGTATCTTCAGAAAAAAAAATTTGCAAGAAAAAATACAAAAAATTGGTAAAAAGTGTCAAATCATTGATAAAAAGGATCGGGATTACCACAGGTTATGTTCACCATGCGAGTGAAAGACAACGGGCTTAATGTGACTGCGCTTGAATGAAAAGGGGTAAGAAAGGAATGAGTAAGATAGGCCTAAGTATAATATCATAGTTTGGATTGGTTTGTATAGGAGAGAAACTTATGCCCGCAAATCGCGGAAAGTGTCATTACGATACCCTTGATTCATGAGTTAGTACCTACTGATGTATTATTTATCAAACTTAAGTTCTTAGCCCAGATCAGTTTCGTGCAGGTTTGCTGTTTTTCTTTGGTTTACTTATCAGAGTTTGCTTGAGGACAAGCAAAGATTTAAGTGTGGGAGATTTTGATAACACTAAAATACACTGTACATTTGGCTCTGATTTTACATGATTTTAGTTGTTTATTTGTTATTTTCCTTTGCTATTATGGTATTTTGTTTTACTTTCAGATTTATTGCCTGATTTGAGCCCACAAAGAGAAAACAAAGCAAAATGGAGCAAAAATGAGGACTTCTTGTGTAAAATGTACACTGGCCGTTTCACTCAGCGAGCGCCAAGGAGGACGCCGTTGGCCTTATGACTTCACCCCCACGCCAACAGTCACAAAAGGCGTTTCTCCTCCAAAACAACACTCGGCAGACGCGGAGCAGGGGTCGGCGGGCGCCGACAGTTATAAATAGGCAAACGGTTGAAAACGGTAGAGGCAGTTACACACGAAGGAATTATTGTTTAAAACGCTTTCCATAATGTCGTGCAGCAGTTACAGCTTCATGGCCACTATAAATAAGCCTTGTATTTTCATTTTTTAGATCATCCAATCTTAGTTTCAACCTTAGGCATAGAGTTCTCTTGTAAAGCAATAATCCATCACATCGAGGGGTTATTGCACTATAGTTGTTGGTTCGATTGGAGCATTGTAGTTAGAAGTTGTTTACTTTCCAGCAGTTTAATTTCCAGCTTTGTACCAGATTCAGTCTCCGCTTTAGAGCAGGTTTATTTATAAATCGCATTTTATTATATTTCGCATAGCCTTTATATTATTTATTTTCTCGCACTGCTTTATATTCATTTATTTTCTGTCTCTGTTTTACTTTGTTATTTTATTTATCTGTGTGATTTGTTGTATTTTGGAACTGAACTTAAGCGTGACACTTGTGTTCACCCTCTTAAAGTACACTATCACACTTCACACGTTTTTTATCTTATAAATGTTTTCGTTTGCAAACCAATTTATTATTATGTCTTTAATTACTATGTCTAGCTAAATCCCTTGTGCTAGAATGTAAGGATCGTCGTTCCGACGGTACTCCACATGTCTTTTCTTTAGAAATACTTTAGGGGCTGTTTTTTATTTTAATTAAACTCTTCTGAACTTAAATTGATCGATCATTACGTAAATGAGACCGTGTTTTTGTTTGCGTAATGATTGTGACTAGATCGGGTAAGATCGAAAGCCGTCCGACATTTTAGAAAAGAGTTTGTTAGTAGTTAATTGATAAATACAGCGGAAGCACTTTATTGATTAACTAGGAAAGTTTTATATTATTAGAAAGAGGTTTTAAAACTATTTTCGGACGCGTTTATAGATTTAGGATCCGGTTGGCCGAGCATATGCCGGAAACCCTTTGGTATAAAATATTTTCAATCGAAAGCACTTTTTAACTAAGTCTTAGAGGTAATTATATAAAAAAGGACTTTCAACACTTTAACGCAAGGAGCGACCGGTGCAGCGTGAGCGGCTGGTATAGATTAAAGGTTAGGTCTGTTTTCGGTCACGCTAGCGCGGCAGATTCTTTTTAATTAACTCTATTTCAAAGGAGGAAACATTGCCCCGTAAGTGTTACTATTTAGAAGATAGGAGTATTGTTTAATTGATGTGAATTACATTCCAGCATATTTATTTATCTGATTAATTTCTATTTTCGTTCAGTTAAAGCTTGTACTCAGATTTCGTTTGGCCTTAGATAAACACCGTAACAATAGTAATCGATATATTTGACATTGGTCTCTGTGGGAACGATAAATCTTTTATATTACTCTGACGTACTCGGTATACTTGCAGATAACACACATCAGATGTATCCAAGGTCTTCCTAATAAACAACTGTATGTTTCCCGGATGTCCATGACCTGGAAAATGACTTGGAAAGTGTGAGGACCGATAGTTATGGGAAGGTCGACTTCGCCGATAACCATTTTTCTGGATCCGTCAAATGCTTTGACGACGACCTCGCTGGTTCTCATCGGAGGGCCTTTGAATGATAATTTCATCAAAGTGGACTTCGACATAACATTCAGGACTGACCCTGTGTGTATCAGTACGCTGGCTAAAGCATCGTCCTGGCAGTTGACTGTAATATTGAGTACCATGTCAGGACGACGACCTTCTTCAGGTAATTCCTCATCACTAAATCTCAAGTTATTGCAGGAAGTGATGTTAGAGACAATGCTATCGAACTGTCTGATTGTTACATCCTGTTCTACAAAAGCTTGCTCCAAGACTTTCTGTAGAGCCTCCCTGTGCGCTTCTGAACTAAGTAACAGTGATAATACCGAGATCTTTGAAGGAGTTTGCAACAGTTGATCAACAATGTTGTATTCACTCGTCTGGATGAGCTTTAGCATCTCATCATCGTTTTTTGAAAGGTCGAGATTGCTGGATTGACCGACTGGTGGATTGGGAACTTCCGTTTGAGGTTTCTTTTCTCTGTTAGGTTCTCCAACTCCTCTGTTGAAGATTCGACCGCTCCGTGTTACTCGACTGATGTCTGCAATATTCACGACGAAGGGTAACGGAATTTCCTTTCCATTCTCAATTGTTGTTGCACCGTATTTGTAAGGGATAGCCTCAGTTGATTCATACGGTAGTGGTCCCGAGAGATAGATAACTATGGGAGCCTTCTGATTTTTCTGACCATCATAAGTAATTTCGATCCGTTCCTGGTTAGGAACACTCGATTCGTCAAGTAGAGGGATGATGGCACAAACATCCCTAGCCCTCTGATGATCGGAGATTATGACAACGTCCTCGATTTGATCAGTGAAATAGTTGACTGACCCAGAACTTGACCATGGTTGAATCTCTTTGCGGTCCAACTGACTTTGAAGGGCTGCTCGTACGAGGTAGCATCCTCGATTATCCACTGAGCAAACTCCACACCGCTCATAGTTGTGTAGTGGTACCTGACCACGTCGGCTTTGAATACAGTGTAACCTTACGAGGTCCATTTGCATCGACCGAACATCCTGACTTTGATATCTAGTAGAATTCCCGTTAGTGATACTAATTTGCTGGGTGTCTTCATCCATATAGATTGGAAGCCACCAGTGGTTCAACAAGTGCTGAAGTGTTTCCTGGACAAGGGCACAACCTTGATCGTTTTCGCAACTCGCTTTACAGCTCTAATAATCATGTGATACCAAGAACCCGAGCCAGACCTGTTTAACATGTAACTCCACCAGGCTGGTAGTCATCAAGCGAATATCAAAGATTTGAACCATGTTGATTTGATAATGATTCTTGTCATGGTAGTCTTGGATCCATCCAAGATCCATCTGACGCTGGAGGACCTCTTGTACAAAAGAGCATCCTTGTTTGTTTACCGAGCAAGTCAGACAGGAATTGTACTCATACCGCGGCAGATTATGATACTGGCTTTGCCTTGAGTGCATTGCCACTAAGTTGACATTCATCGCACGGATGTCGTGGTTTTGAATGATGTTGGAATTCATAAAAACCATGTTAACTCCACGAACTCGGTGCTCTTGGATCCATCCGAGATCCATCTGTTCCTGTAGAGCTGATTACACCACAGAACATCCTTGATTGTTTTTAGAGCAGATATCACACTGGTGATAATTATGAGGTGGCACATGGCCATATCCACTCTGTCTACAATGCATCTTGACCAAGTTGGCCCTTAGTAAGAGTATGTCGTGAATTTGAAAGTTATTGCTAGACTCTCCCTCTATCAAATTAACTACAGCTTTCTCGTGTTGAGGCAACGGGTTCGTGAGAACATTCGGATTCGTATCTTTGAAAGATAAGACCCCGCTGCTAACAAGCTTTTGCACATCGGATTTGAAACTGAGACAGTTCTCTATGTTATGCCCTGGTCCTCCTTGATGGTAAGGGCAAGTCTGATCCACCTTAAACCAAAAAGGAGGATTTTCCGGTACTGTAAGAGGAGCCTTGGTCTTAGGGATGGCAGGCAGACCCAATCCCGCGGGGCCCACCCACACCCGAACCCAAGTCAACGGGTGAAAACCCGAGTTGACCGGGTTCGGGTGCCACCCGATATTTCGGGTGCGGGTTTGGGTAGTGTAAAACCCGTACCCGAAACCCGAAACCACACCCGATATATATATATATATATATATATATATATATATATATATATATATATATATATATATATATATATATATATATTTATATATATATATATATTTATATATATATTTATTTATTTATTTATTTATATATATATATATATATATATATATATATATTTTATAAATATGTATATATATATATATATATATTTTTTCTTTTTTGAGTTTTTGCTACGGGTTTGGGTTTAGGTGAAAAAACCCGAACCCAACGGGTGTGGGCGTGGGTGTTATTTTGCCACCCGAATAGCCTTTGGGTTCGGGTTCGGGTTCGGGTGGTGATTTCGGGTGCGGGTTTGGGTAGTGTGAAACCCGCACCCGACCCGACCCGTTGCCATCCCTACTTGGTCTGGACATGCCCCTTGGCCAGTAGTAACAAAAATAGTTCTGCGTACGATACGGGTATAGGATCAAATCCTGGTGGCCGCGTTGTACGGTTGTTGTTGTATTGAGGATGAGCCTGCTGAAGAGGTTGTTGTGTCCTTTGCTGAAATTGTTGTTGATTAGGTTGGCTCGGCGCAACCTGAAGTTGATATGTAGGCGCGGGGTTGATAGCAGGAGTTACAACTGCTACTGGTTGATATCGACGCCTTTGCTTTCCGAGAGAGATATTCCCAATATCCTGCTCTTTTTTCTTAGGGAGAGCACTACCGTATTTCTTAGTACCGCTTGTCGACCCAGTGTCTTTGACTAGACGTCCTTCTCGAACGGCTTCCTCGAGACGCACTCCCATACTGACCATTTCGGTGAAGTCGTTGGGCGCACTGGTAACCATTCTGTCATAGAAAAATGAGCTCAAGGTCTTTAAGAAAATCTTTGTCATCTCTTTTTCCTCAAGAGGTGGACAAATTTGAGCGGCAATTTCACGCCATCTCTGAGCGTATTCCTTAAAGGTTTCCTTGTCCTTTTGCGACATTGATCTGAGTTGATCTCTGTCTGGTGCCATGTCCAAATTATATTTGTACTGTTGGACGAAGGCAGTGCCAAGATCTCTCAACGTGCTTATCGTAGCGCGGTTTAAACCCATGTACCATTTTAATGCGGTACCGGTTAAGCTATCCTGAAAGTAGTGAATCAATAGATCCTGATTCTCTGTCTGAGCTGACATTCGCCGAGCGTACATCACTAAATGGCTTTGAGGGCAAGAGTTACCCTTGTATTTTTCAAATTCGGGCACTTTGAACTTGTGCAAAACTTTTACATTGGGGACCAAACAAAGGTCTACGGCATTTTTTCCGAATAAATCCTGACCGCGAATAGCTTGCAGTTCCTTCTGCATTTCCAAGAACTGCTCCTGGAATTCATCCATTCTATCGAACATACTTTCCTTTCTACCAGAAGGTATCTGCAGAATCTATCCTTCCGGGACAGTGTGCACCACAGGGGGTGGTACCGTTACTACGGCAGTGAATCTTGGTGTTTCCCAAAGTTTGTAACCTTCAGGAGTCCTCAATATGCCTCTGGCATCCTCGTTTTCCTGAAGTTTGTAACCTTCAGGCCCAGCGGCTTCTACTATGATTCCCTGATCTTTAGTGATCGGCAGAACATATCCTTCTGTGATATAGTTAACAGGCATGCCCCAGGGACGTTCTTTCGGCATTTGATACCTAGGATCATACTTCTCCACTATGGGCGTTGAGGTGATCTCTGAGATCACAGTTCTTTGTAACTGAGCTTCTTCCATGGCTTGCATGTCATTACGAAGCTTTCTCATATCCTCTCTCAAAGCGTCGATCTCTTCTTTCAACTCTCTGTTCTCTTCCTCGAGATCATCCATCTTTTTCTGATAATTGGCCCGAGTATCGTACGAATGAGACAATTTGACTCTAAAACCGAGACACAAACGTGAGATTCGTAGGTAAGAGGAATACGTGACGTGAGAATGATGAATTCAATAATTATATTAATTGTTTTTTGGTTTAATCAAAATAAACTTCGACAATTAGACTGCAAATATCAAACAGTGGGGAAACCCTATTTTATTAAATTCAAAGGATTGCGGAAATGGAAATACAGTAAATTACAAGGTGCGGAAACAGAAACCTAAGCTAATGGGCCCTGAGTCCTCTCCGAGGAGAACTCGGGTGCTGATTCTGGTACTTTCCTTTTCTTGGACCGGGGCTCTTGGGCCGTTGTCGGGTTGTCATTCCTTTGCCAAGTGAAAGGAGCGTACAAATTCCTTTGGCCATCCTGATTTTCTACAGCATGTTGCTCCAAAATCTCAATCAGAGCATCCTTATCTTTCAGCAGTTGCTGTATTTTGGTACACTCCACATTGAGAATGCGGTACTTGTTCTTCCAAGACCTCCTCTCATGTTGAACTTTGTTAAGAGTAACCTAAAGTTTTTCCGCTTCAGTCATGAAGTACATGACAGATTCCCTTGGCGGAAGAACTCCGTGACGAGGATAAGGCGTCTTTAGCTTGAGAGCTCTAGTTTGTACCCAGTGGAGATAAGGCTCCACCGAGACACAGTCAGGTTTTCCTAGAGACTCCCGTCCTTTCTTATGAACATGTTTCCAAGCGTGCACTATTTCCATCTTTAGGGCCCTGTCATTTTCTCCTTCTTTGAAGAAAAGACCTTCCAGATGAGCATTACGCGGGACATGCCTCATCGGATATCCAAATTGACGATGAACTAACACCGGATGATAGTTGATTCCTCCCTTAGTTCCTATGAGGGGTACGTTGGGGAAGTTTCCACAATGGTCAATGATCCCGATCCCGTCATAAATCCTATTGTACCAATCTACGTCAGAGTTGGTAAGAGACATGATTTTCTGCGACCAACGTAAGGCACTCTTATGATCCCAAAAAGCGGCAGACTTAGGCAAATGGGAGATAAACCATTTATATAGCAGGGGTACACAGCACGTGATCATTCCTCCGCTCTACAAATTCCCTAAGTGTACAAAATGATACGCATCTGCGAGCAAGGTTGGTACATGGTTTCCAAAAAACCTTAATGGCGTTGATATCTACAAAGTTATCGATGTTGGGAAATAAAAATAACCCGTAGGTGAGCAAAACAAAGATGCTCTCAAAAGCGGCCACGTTCCCTATACTAGCGAAGTATAGAGCCTTATTTACCAGAAACTTGGCTGGTAAACCCGGGATTCCTCCTTTGGTGGTCATGTGAGTCTTGACTTCTGACTCATCCAAATAAATTGCTCTTGCAATGGTCTGATCCTTTGGAATTTCTTCCAGTCCAGAAAAGGGAGCTTGATTAGTAATGGGTAGATCAATCAAATGAGAATACTCCTCCAGCGTTGGTGCGAGCTGGTAATCCGGGAATGTGAAACAGTGATAAACCGGATCGTAAAACTGAACGAGTGCCTCCATGATTCTTTCAATTACGTGGACCCTTAACAGAGGTAGCAGACCTCCGTATTTGGATCTGAAAGCGTTAGGGTTAGTGATCATCCTTGCTAATCCTCTCAAATCCTCTAGTTTTGGAACCTTGAAGGTATACTTATGAGTTTTCCTTCTACCGAAATCCATGAGCGCAATCCTTTTTTCCTCTGACATTTGCAATCATTGTCTTAGTTTAATTTGAAAAAGAGAGACTGGAAGAGAAAATTTTCTTTGTTTAATGTTTTTAAAATAAATGCATGAATGCAGCACACAAAAACATAGAAAAAACATGGGGGCAAAGGGTCGGTGTCATGAAGTCAAGGCTCTACCCATCCCAAAGGTTTATACTAGTGATTTTTGTACCTGTCTCTTAAAATCATTGATTCTTGTCGAGATAACATCAGCGGGCCGGGAACCGTGCTAGGTGATGTATTTCAAAGAATCTCAAAAGAGGGTAGTATCGCGTGACAACTATTTTCGATAGCTTCTGCACTACTGAAAGAGGTTTTTCCTAGGTGTATACTCAATCTTTCCACATTCGGCATCACACGCATTCCCATTAGCAGAAAAATAAACACAGATATCAATTAGGAAAAGCAGTATATATATTTGTCCTAATATCCTAGACTTTTAAGAGCTATGAATCCTATGTTCCTGACAGAAAATGGCTCCCCGGCGGAGTCGCCATTCTGTGGTACCTTCCCAATTTAAAGGTTTTGACCTAAGATCCTAGTGAGGGCCGATCCTACCAATAATGACATTCCCCGATGGAACCGTCATGAAAATAACTTGTCCAAAGTTTTCCCCTTAAATTGTAAGAAAGAAAGAAGGAAAAGCCCCACGGTGGGCGCCACTTTTCTGTAGCGAGCGATTTTGGACGTGGTTCTTAAGCACTGTCGCTCTTGGGGGACTACAGATCGATTCATTTTTTATCCTATTGAAGCTGATGAAGGAAGGGAAATAGATGTCTCCAACTAACCCTGCTTGCATACTGAGTTTAAACAGCGGTCTGTTAGGTTACGGATGCTATATGGAAGTGGGGCCTCTTTCTGCTTACTTTGTTAAGACCAAAATGACGGATGCTATATGGAACTGATGCTTTTCGATTGATGTATGAAGGTACGGGATTTTGGGTTTTTGATTAGTGTGCTCGCTAAGATTTTTCTTTCAATCTTATGCCTACGTATTCCCGTTTACCGAAACAGGGAAATTAGAGCGATCGTTGTTCCTCCTATTCTATGGGAGAAAATGGTGTTTTGGTGTCTTGTCTAAAGCCCAAGACATGAAGCTAAAAGTGATTTGGTTGTATCTTGTTCAAAGCCCAAGATATGAAGCTGAAGGGTCTATTTGTATCTTGTTTGAAGCCCAAGATGTGAAGCTAAAGGGTTTTGACCTTAGAGAGAATTTGTTATCTCTAAAGAGGGGATTTTTGGTCTGTTTGTCACAACAGTTGGGTGACTGGTTATAAAGGAGAATTACTTTAACTGGAATATGTGAATCCAGAAATGCCATAATTTCCTTTATAGGGGTTTTTTAACCTGAAAGAGAAGACTTTAACTCAGTTTAGAGTAATGCCATCTTTCCTTAGGAATTTCTCATGCTAAAAGAGGGATAGTGGCGTGGATGTAAATAATCCAGAGACTTGCCGCTTACAGCAATTAGATGGGGGAGAAAATAGTTGTTGATGTTGGAATACTGTGAGCAAGGCACAGATTTTGATGCTAAAAGGTTGATTGTCTCAACCGGGGTTTCCTTATACAAAGCCTAAGAGGAGGCTAAAAGGCTGACTTTTCCAGGGAAAATGTTCTTTTTGTCTTGTACAAAGCCCAAGATTGAGGCTAAAAGGGTTTGACTTGACAAGAGAGACTTTTTGTGTGTCTTGTACGAAGCCCAAGACGGAAGCTAAAAGTTGTTTGACTCAACAAGAGAGTCTTTTATAGTCAACAAGAGAGTGATTTGGTGTCTCGTATGAAGCCCGAGGCGGAGGCTAAAGATGTTGGACTCAACAAGAGAGTCTTTTATACTCAATAAGAGTGTTTTTGTATCTCGTACGAAGCCCGAGATGGAGGCTAAAAGGAGATTGACTCAACAAGAGAGTCTTTTATACTCAACAAGAGAGTGTTTTTGTATCTCATACGAAGCCTGATATGGAGGCTAAAGATGTTTACCTCAACAAGAGAGTCTTTTATACTCAACAAGAGAGTGTTTTGTATCTCGTACAAAGCCCGAGATGGAGGCTAAAGATGATTGACTCAACAAGAGAGTCTTTTATACTCAACAAGAGAGTGTGAAAAGGGTAGCTCCGTTGGGGGAGGATCATTGTACAAAGCCCAAGAGGAGGCTAGGGTAACTGTTTCAGTTGAGTGACAGGTCCAGCATGTTGGTTAAAAGAGAAAATTAGTTCTTATATGGGTAATGTTGTACTCATGGAATTGATCTGAGGATCAGAGTTATTTCTTGTTCTCTAAAGAAACGGGGAATCCAAAGGAGCTTTAGACTATCCGAGTCTACGGGTTTTATCTTTGTACTATGCTTAAGAAATAATAGTAGTGAGATCTAGACTCTTTGAAAGACTGTTCTATTAAGATGACTAATTTCTGTTCCTATACCTCTAGGAGGTCGTCGGGATAATTTGTACGAAGCCCAAGAGGAGGCGAGAAAAAATTTTAAGAAGCCGAGGGAAAATTTGTACGAAGCCCAAGAGGAGGCTATCTTCCCGGAGGAAGAATCATTATACGAAGCCTAAGAGAAGCTTGTGAAAACTTCTAGGAAGCCGACGGGTCCTTGTACAACGCCCAAGAGGAGGCGGGGATGCTTTTAAGAAGCCAGTGGGTCCCCAAATCCCGAGAAATTCAAGACAGGCTATTCACAGAGAATAGATCAAGCCAGGAAAGTTCAAGAATTTGGAAGAAACTCAAGAGATGCCATTCACGGAGAAAAGATCATCTCTGGGGAATTAGAGTTTCTTTGACAATTTCTAAGGAGGACAGCTGAAGAGAAGACTGTATCTTGTGCTCCTATTGGGGATCTAGTCTTGTCTATTTCTAAGAGTGATCAACGAGGCTTTTCCTAGTGCTAGACGTAGTTGCCGGGGAAACTCTAAATATATATACTATTATTACACAGTCGATATGAGTTTATGAAAGAAGAGTTACAGTGAAACATCCCCACAATACAGTTATATACATATGAAAGCGGTAAATAAAAGCGGGGTAAACACTTACTCGGTTGTAGAGCTTCCATGCTGTTTGGTTAGTTATTCAACAGAGAAATTGAAAATAACAGTATGTTATAAAATTAAAGGAGAAAGTGCTTTTGAAAAGAAAATTGGGGCTTACAACTCGAGGAGAGGCCCAAGGTTTTATCAGTGATCGCACTGTCGTTTTGTAGAGGGACTTATACAAGTGACTGAGGCCCAAGAAAGGTTTTCTGTACAAAGGGGATGGGTCTTACACTCTCTCAAGAGGCCCAAAAAATGGTTGAAAGTGAACAAAGATGGGTCTTATAGCTCAAGGAGAGGCCCAGGGTTTGTTTTATGAGGCGATAATCGCGCCGAACTTTTGAAATACAATGGGACTTATACAATAAGTGAGGTCCAAAATAGGTTGTATTTACAAAGGGTTGTGTCTTACACTCTATTAGAGGCCCAAAAATGTTTTAAAGAAAAAGAATGGGGCTTACAACTCAAGGAGATGCCCAAATGGTTTTATTTTAAACTGGCAATCGCGCCAAGATTTTTGAAAATGTGTTGGGACTTATACAATGACTGAGGCCCAAATTATTTTGGTTTCAAAGAGGAGTTGGGTCTTACACTCTATTAGAGGCCCATGAGTGTTTGAAAATGATTTGTGAGGGTGAAAATCAAAGAAACCCTAATTTTGTCTTCTTTAAAAGTAAATATTTAAAGAAAATCAAATAAAAATGATAAAAATACCAAATAAATTTGAATAAACCACTTGTGATTTTTGTTTTAGGTTTGAAAAATGAGTTTTTAATCACAAGATGATTTAGAACTCATTTGGTTTAGATTTTCAAAGTAAATATTCACTTTTAAATGTTTAAAAACAATTAAAAAAGGAATTTATTCACAAAAAAACTAATTATATTAAATAACTAATATAAACTTAATTTTTTTGTGTAATAAAATATTTTAACATTTTTGTGATTTTTTGCAAAAAGAACCAATAAAAAATAATTAAAATTGAAAGAGTTATTAATTTCCCAATTAATTAACAAAACATGAAAATATGGGGAAAAATAGAAAAATGTGAAAAAAACACAAAATGGCATGGGTGGGGTTTGAACCCACGACCTCAAGGTTATAGGGCGTGCGCCTTACCACTGGGGTGGTGATACATCCGTTAATTAAAACAAACCAACAAATATACAAAGCTTGCCTTGTTTTCTAGGCCTGGCCAAGGCAAGGCAAGGCAAGTTTTGGCAAGAAACGGGAAGGTCCATAACTTTCTCATTTCTCCATGGCTGGGGACAAAATTTTTATGCATCTGGCCTAGAATTTCACAAGGAATCCAATGGTGGTGGTATTTTTTCCAGATCATGCTCCCTCCTCAATATCCGATAGTGGTTTTGAAATAGGCCTATAATTGCATTTTCTATGCTACACTTTGGTACAGGCATGAATTACATGATGAATTGGTTCAAACACAACATATATAACATGTATAATATGTGCATAATCAGTGGACCTCAAAGCAATGCATATTTTGGGAAGTTCAAGTCATGATGCTCTCCTCTTTTTGAGCTTTTGGAGTTTTCTGTGCAATCTGCCAAGCCACTTGTTCCAAAAATGATTTGATGCTTTGGACACTCTCAAATGATCCCTTAGAAGCTTTTAGGATGAGTGGAATCAGCTAGAACCTGCAAAAACACAAACTGGCCCTTTCTTGCAAAAGCGGTTAAAATGGCCAAAATAGCAACTCCCTCAAATGGTGTTCCAGATGGGGGGAACCATTTGGGACAGTTTAAGGATGATATTTGGAGTGTGTTTGAGGTTTTATCTGGTTTGGAAAGTGACTGAATCAAGGCATGGCTTGAAAAATGCACAAAAGTACTATTTTGAGGTTTTGATAGGTGACTTTGAGATTTAAGGATTACAGGTCACTTGTGTGAGTTTGGACAGCTTAGATATGACATATTGGATGTGTTTGGATCATGAGCTGTGATGGAAATGCTCTATAACTCAAAAACTCAGAGTTACCTTGCTAAAGAAGGCATTTAGGCCTAAAGAGAGGGATTTTGAGGAAAGCATCTGTTTGATGGCTTTGGTGTACTCAAACTGAGCACAAATGAGCTCTATTTATAGTAGAGCAAGTTTGTTTTGGGATCAATAGTGAATGGCAACCACAGCAGATATTTGGCCAATGTTGATTAATGGGAAGCCAAGTCTCCTCTAGCCATTGACTAGAGGTTAGAGCACAAACCTTTGGTTCCCTAGTTGTTGGATCATTCTTGACTGAATTCAGCTGCAAATGTGTCAGTCCATGCCACCTCTAAGCATCCATTAAATGCTCTAATGCAAAATTGGAGTCTTGTCCCTCTTTTAGGGATTTCTAGGTTTGGCATGCTACTTCTTGTTCCAAAGACTTTGGAGGCTTGGATCAGTGTTTGTTCCCTTTAGATTTGATCCTCAGATGTGTCCAAAGTGATGACAAGGCTTGGAATTATTTGATTTTTCCAAATCGAGCAAAAGTACAAAATTCTGCCTAGCCTTGGCAGTTTTCAGCAAGGCATATTGCCATTGTCATATCTCATGACTCAAGTTGAGTTTGGTGATGTTCTTGGCCATTTTGGAAAGCCCTCATATGATACAACAACTGTTTGATCATAATTGGTTTTGACACTTTTGGGATCCCAGTGAAAAATGCCGCTACATTTGAAAAAAAGTAAGGCAGATTCTGACTTAGTGAAAATTTCACTAAGTGTTAGAAAAAGTGACATTTCATGTTTTCAGCCATTTTGATCATTCCATAACTCAAAATCCATGATGAATTGGATGAGGTGTAGTTGAAGCTTTTTTAGAGGGCGATGAGGGCTACAAATCCAGCTTTGGATGGGGAAAATGGCCTTGTGGTTTAGGAGTTATGATCCTCCAAAGTTGGTACCCTAGCCACTTTGTTCCATAACTTAGAAAATTTCTAAGTTTTTTATGGTTACCCCTTTTACAAGTTATCCCACTTTCCTTGATTTTTCTTGATGAATGATGATTCCAATCATACATTAACATCATTTTAGGGTTTAAAAACCATAATTGTGAAAAATCTCAAAAAGTCAAAGTTGACTTTTGTGCACAGTTGACTTTTTATCAAATGAATTCCAAACTGTGCAATCCTCTATGAAATCAAGCCCTTGACCTAAATCAAACTTGATGGATTGATTTCATAGGTTTTATAGGGTGTATTGAATCATGTCATAGGGTTAGGGAGCATGTCCTGGTCAAAAGTCAAAGCTACAGTTGACTTTTCCCGCAAAACCCTAATTGTGGTTCAGATGAAATTGAAACTTGTTGCTCAAGCTTATTGGATCAATCCATTGTTGTAAATGGATGAATGTGGTGTATTAGAGACCCTCAAATCATGTCTTGAGGTCTTGGCTCCTGTTTTTCCCCAAAAGTCAACTTAGGGGTGAATTAGGTCAAGAAACCCTAATTCTTGATTTTTTTGTGAATGCATCCCCTGAGGTTAAATTAACTTGGTGATTGGGTTTATGATGTCCCTTTGAGCATTATTGGTTATGCTTTGAAGCATTGGCTCATGCTCAGAGGAAAATTCCCATATGGAGGCCCTGGTCGACCAAAACCCTAATTTGGTGACACTGGCGATCGTAAGGCTTGATCCACCTGGAATGCTGCAACGTTGTGCTTGATTCTTGATGTGGGAGTCCTTTTGATCCATTGTAGATGTTTGAGAGGTTAGACAAGTTGAAGATCATGTCATTCCTTGATTGATCCTTTGTCTAAGAGCTCTGAGAGGGCTTGAAACCTTAATTTTGATTGTAGTGGAGGCTCACCCATCTTTGGGGAGACTAATGATCCATCCATATTGTGATGATGATTTGCACAATGATGGGAAATCTTAGTGGTCAAAATTTAGGGTATGATAATCATATTTGGGTTAAAGTTGAGGATATTTAGAAGACGACTTTTAGGACTCAGTATAGACATTATGAATATATGGTGATGTCGTTCGGCGTTTCTAATGCACCTGGAATGTTTTTGGAATATATGATTCTTATATTTCATACTTATCTAGATCAGTTTGTGGTGGTTTTTATTGATGATATTTTGATTTATTCTAAGTCAGAATAAGAGCATGTTGGACATTTACAAATTGTGTTGCAAGTGTTTAAAAAGAAGAACCTTTATGCCAAGTTGTCAAAGTGTGAATTTTATTTGCAAGAGGTGAGCTTTCTTGGTCATGTTATTTCAGGTGACGGTATTACTGTGGATCCGTCCAAGGTAGATGCAGTTCTATAATGGGAGGCTCCAAAGTCGGTTACAGAGATTAGAAGCTTTTTGGGCTTGGCTGGTTAGTACTGGATATTTATTGAAGGCTTTTAAAACTTAGCACTTCCGTTAACTCAGTTGACTTGTAAAGGTAAAGCATTTGTGTGGGATATTCACTGTGAGAAGAGTTTCATTGAGCTAAGAAGATATTAACTACAACTTCAATTTTGATTTTTCTTGAACCAAATGAACCGTTTGTGGTATATTGTGATGCGTCGATGATGGGTTTTGGTGGTGTGCTAATGCAAGATGGCAAGGTTGTGGCTTATGCTTCACGACGACTGAGGATTCATGAGAGAAACTATCCTACTCATGATTTAGAGTTGGTTGCAGTGGTGTTTTTGTTGAAGATTTGGAGGCATCATCTCTATGGTTCCAGATTTGAGGTGTTGAGTGATCATAAGAGTTTGAAGTATTTGTTTGATCAGAAGGAATTGAAAATGAGGCAGCGTAGATGGTTGGAATTCTTGAAGGATTATGACTCTGTTTTGAATTATCATCCCGGTAAAGCTAATGTCGTAGCTGATGCTTTAAGTCAGGAGTCTTTGCATATGTCTGCTATGATGGTTAGAGAGTTGGAACTATTGAACAGTTCAGAGACTTGAGTTTGGTATGTGAGCTAACACCGTAAAGTGTGATGTTGGGTTTGTTGAAGATCAACAATGATTTTCTTAATAATATTAAAGAGAGTCAGAAGTTGGATGTGAAGTTGGTGCACTTGATGGTTGGGAGTAATCAGACTGGGGATAATGATTCTAAAGTGGATGAGCAAGGTGTGCTGAGATTTCGTGACAAAATTTGCATTCCTGATGTTTCTGAGTTGAAAAAGATGATTCTAGAAGAAATTCATAGGAGTAGCTTAAGTATCCACCCGGGAGCTAAAAAAATGTATCCAAATCTGAAGAAGATATTCTGGTGGCCTGAATTGATGCGTGATGTGGTGCAGTTTGTGTATGCTTATTTGACTTGTCAAAAGTCAAAAGTTGAGCATCATAAACATGCGAGGTTGATGCAACCTTTGGACATCCCAAAGTGGAAATGGGATAGTATTTCGATGGATTATGTGACTAGGTTACTGAATACTCCGAGGGGGCATGATGTGATTTGGGTGATTGTTGATAGACTGATGAAGTCGGCACATTTTATTCTGATAAGCATCATTTTTTCCTTGCCGAAGTTGCTAGAGATTTAATTTTGTGTGATTGTGAAGATGCACAGAGTTCCTTTGAGTATTGTTTTGGATAGAGATCCGAGGTTCACTTCCATATTTTAGGAAAGTTTGCAGGAGGCTTTGGGTTCAAAGCTGAGGTTGAGTTCAACTTACATTCCACAGACAGATGGTCAGACAAAGAGGAGTATTCAGTCAATGGAGGATTTGTTGAGAGCTTGTGTTCTTGAGTAGGGAGGTGCTTAGGATAATCATCTGCTGCTGATAAAGTTCACTTATAATAACAGTTACCATTCTAGCATTGTAATGGCACCTTTTGAGGCTTTGTATGGTCGGAGGTGTAGGACACCTTTGTGTTGCCATGAGTCTGGTGAGAGTGTGGTGTTTGGACCTTAGATAGTCCAACAAAGTATGATAAGGTGAAGTTGATTTGAGAAAAATATTAAAGTTTCGCAGAGTAGGCAGAAGAGTTACTATGATCACAGGAAGAAGGATCTTGAGTTTCAAGAAGGAGACCATGTATTCTTGAGAGTCACTCTAGTGACCGGTGTGGGCGTGCTTCGAAGTGGAGGAAGCTTAATCCCATGTTTATTGGTCCGTAAAGATATCAGGGAGAATTGGAGATGTTGCATGCTGTATTCCAGGTTTCACAGATTTAGAAGTATGTTCCGAATCCGTCACATGTGATTCCAATGGATGATGTATACGTGAGGGATAACCTTACAGTTGAGGCCTTACCTATAAGGATTGATAACCGTGAATTGAAACAGTTAAGAGAAAAGGAGATTAATCTCGTGCAGGTAGTGTGGGGAGGAGCTACCGGAGGGAATATGACTTGTGAGTTGGAGAGTAGGATGCGAGAGTGGCATCCAAATTTATTCGCATCAGGTAAATTTTCAAGGACGAAAATGTTCTATGTGCGGGAGAGTTGCAACGCCCCAGTTTAATTAATTTATTTTTCATAATTAAATTATGTGATGTCGTGTGATTGTATGTGTTGATTGGTGTTTTGGTGTGTTAGGGATACCCTTGGTGTGGGATAGTGGCTTTAAGAGTAGAAATTAAGGTGTGAGGTTGTGTGAGTCATAGTGTAGAGATTAAGGGTGTTGTGAGTAAAACTAATTAAGTTATATTAGTTACTATTTGTTTAATTAAATAATATTATGTGAATATTATTTAAAATAAATAATTAGTGGAGATTACTATTATTATTTTATTAATTGGAATATTGAGTAATTAGAAATAATAATATTGGAATTAAAAAGAATATATTAAAATAAAGAAATAAGTGAGAGAGTGATAGAAACTGTCTGATTGTGAAAACTAGAGAAAACTAGAGAAAAGTGAAAGGAGTGGAGGCTAAGGCTCTAGGAGAAAGAGAAGGAAGCCATTGTTGAAGAACCTTGCAAGAACTCTAAGGTAATGATGGGGTTCTGATTTTATAAGGGATTGTATAATGATTTGTGGGTTGGGATTGTGATTGCTATGTTGGAATTTTGATTCTCATGTGTTATGAACTTGCAATTGTATGCTTATGATGAGTAGTTATATGTTGAATCAAATTGTGTGATCATGTGATTATGTTATGTTTTGATGAATTGGATGTTGTTAGAATGCTCTAGTTGATGTGTATTGATAGGATTCAGAGTTTAAAACATGAGTATGTGAATGCACGAGAGATATGGATTTTGGATTGAGAAGAAAAGTGATTTTCGGGTCAAAAAGTAGCAGAAAAGTGATTCTCCTATAGGTGTAATCGATTACCAGAAAGGGGGTAACCGGTTACACTGTTTAAAAATGTGTTTTTGGGTAAATTTGTGAGGTTGTAATGGGTTACCTCATTTTGGGTAACCGATTACACTGAGTGTGAATTGCGTGGAAGAGGCTGGTTACACAGGTGTAACCGGTTACCGAATTTTGTGTAACAGGTTACACTGGGAATAATTTTTGAAAACTTCGAAAAATTATATCTTGAGTTTTGGGTGTCCGATTTGTGTTTCGTTCGAAGCGTTAGGAAGTTAATCCGATGAACTTTATTCTAAAATTTGTTTCTGTACCTGAAAATGAATAAATTGTTGTGTGACGATGTTAAATGCATTGTAGTGTTTATGTTGTGGTGTGACATATTCGTATATGCATTGTTGTTGCTTGCTATGTTGTTGGGTTGTTGTTGCTGAATGTTATAGCATGTGTCTGGCGGCCAACATTGGCGTAGTACCTTGACTAAGGTGATGTCACTATACTTGTTGTTTTTGTTGTTTTTGTTGTTATTGCATGTCTGTTATATATATCATGCATCATGGTGTGGGACGATGGCCCGTGAGCCTCAATCCTATGGTGATGGATTGGGTGTGAGTAGCTAACTCCTATGGTGATGGAATAAATGAAGCGTTACCTGTGTGATGGTAACTAGTTTTGGTGAGCCTCAATCCCATTTTGAGGATTGGGTGCGAATAGCTAATTCCTATGGAGATGGAATTAGATAAGTGTTGCATATGGTGACGATGTTTTGTGGGCTCTGATTCTAGGTGGGGATCTGAGCGGTGAACCTGAGAGTTCACGTATTGGTACCACTTGCATTGAGTCAAGTTGTTGAGTATCATTGCATTGCATATGTGTTATGTTGTCGTACTTAGTTGTATGGAAGTGTGATTGGCTGAATGGGTGATTGTGCGTGAATAATCTGATGCTTATTTATTATTATGCTTTTCTGTGTATAATTATGATAAATCACCCCTTTTGTTTGAATGTTACCTTTACATGGGCGTCGTGCAGATAATTCGCATTAGAAGCGTGGAATTGTGTGGAAGATGGTGTCTTCCTTTTATTTTATAGAGTCGATATCTTCTTTGATGTGTAACACTAGAAAGAGGGAACACTTATTGTTGTTTATGTTTATTGGGGATTTTATGGATACTCCTAAGTTGTTTTTTTTTATTACCTTAAATCACGATTTATGTTTTGATTAATTAAACTGTTATGTTGTTGATGTTACTACTGCTTAATGAAATTAAAGTTTGATATGACCAATGTTATAATTATTATTATTAATAAATTTTAAATATATTATGTGTTACATATCTGATTACATGATCAGGTGTTTGTTGAATTGTATCATCCTAAATGTCGTGATTTTTAATTACTCTAATAATTTTATTTAAATTACGCGGGGGATATTTAGGGTGTTACAGCATGCGCGATGCTAACGATCCTACCAATGTCTCTCAGCCAATGCCTATATCGCGCGCGCGATATTTACAGTCTTTAGATTCCCCCCCAACGTTCCTATTAAGCACGTTATGTAGACATCCCGCAGGCGATTTAGCCCTATCACATGTGCGATGGCCTACATGATTATTCCAGGGGCTTCATCATTTTCTTCTTCTCGTCTTCTCTTTTGTTTTCTTTCCTTATTCTCTTTCACTTGTTTTTATTCTTGCAACATAACACACAAAAAGTACATGTTTTAATAACCTAAATAAACTTTAAATTTTAAAGACATACTTACTGATAGGTTGCCTCTCATCCATCGCTTCTCTACCGTCATTAGCATGATAGTCCATGCCTAAGGCACGTCAGGCACAAGGGATACCCTCACGCTAGTTAATTCACCTTTATTTTTTCCTTTGTCAACTTTGCAAACCTTTTCTTCAGGCTGATAGCATATCTCAAGATCATCTACATACAATGTCCATTCATACACATTAAACACCACTTTCTCCATGTTAAACTTCAAGCTAAGTTCACCGATTTCCACATCTATTAATGTTTTCCCGATTGCCAAGAATGGGCATCTGAGAATAACTAACCTTCATGTATCTCTCTTTATGTCAACCACCACAAAATATGAAGGAAAAACTAAACCATTGACATGTACTAACACATCTTGTAAGATATCATGAGGATGAGTAACAAATAAATCAACCAAAGTGAGAGTCATATTACTCGGTATGATCTCTCCCAAATTCAATTATTTATCCTTATTCAGTGGCATGAAATTGACACTAGACCCTAAATCACATAAAGCATGTGGGATGGTTACTCCACCAATGATGCAAGAGATGGTAAACTTACCTGGATCCTTCATCTTTGGTGGCAGTGTTTGGGGCACTGTCGCATCGCATTTCTCTGTCATGTTTACTTTTTCTTTGTCCAATATCTGCATTTTATCATTCAGCAACGCCTTCATAAATTTAGCAAACTTTTCCATTATTTCTAAAACTTCTTGAAAAGAAATACTTACCTAAAGCATAGTCAACATCTCTTTAAACTTGGCAAACAACCCTTCCTCATCTTCCTGTAATGGTTTCTTCTTAATTATTGGATATGGAGGTTTTATATAATCGGGAAATTCGGGATTAGGATCATTAAGAATCTGCTTCTTAATCCTTTTCCAAGGAGAGTTTGTGTCTATTAATTGTTTAATGGTGACTCTCTTCTCAGCTTGGTCACTCTGATTTTTACTCTCCTCTTTCTCAATACTTACTTCTTTCTCTTTAATCAAGTCCTCTTCCACTATTTCATCCTCACTTATGTGGGTGATTACCTCAAAACCTGTTTCTACAGCCTTGCAAGTCTCATTTTAAGGATTATCCATAGTGTTACCTATAAATCCTCCACTAGAACTAGGTAAATAGGATATTTGCCAAGATATGTGACCAATTTGCATCTCCAATTTTTTTATAGATGCATCATGGTTCTTACTTATTGTTTCATTCTGTTTATTCACCTGTTCAAAACTGCTCTGGGTTGCCTGGATGAATTTTTGTATGGCCTCTTCCAAGGGTGGAGGTTTCCTTAGGATTAGAGTTTGTTGATTTTGCTAAATACCTTGATTAACACTTGTGTCCTGGTTATTGCTCCATCTGAAATTGGGGTGATCCTTCCATCCGGGATTGTAGGTGTTGGAATAAGGGTTATTTTTTTGGAAATTAGCAAATTGAGCTTTTTCACTCAATCCTTTCAAAGAGCACCTTCCATTTGCATGTCCATCTCCACATAAATCACACCTAAGTGCTTGTACCTGGCTCACATTAGCTTTACTCAACCTTCTTTCAGCTAGCTTTTTATTCAATAATTCAATTAGGGCTAAAAGTGCAGTATGAGAGTCAATAGCTAACATACCTTTTAATGTGTCTACCGTTTCAATTTTTACTGACCTTTTGTTCTTTGAACGATATTAATCAAATCACATCTTTTCAATTAGGTCTTTAACTTGTGGTTCGGTCATTGTTCTGATTGTGCCTCCCGTGGAAGCATCTAGCAGCATGAGTGTTTGACTCTTGAGAACTTTGATAAAATTATGTATTTGCTCCATGTTACTCGTGTTATGATTTGGGCACCTACGTAATAAAATTGTAAACCTTTCCCATGAGTCATACAACGATTCAGTTTCCTGATGCTCAAAATTTGTAATTTCCGATCTTCGCTCAGCAAACTAAGTGATGGTGAAGAATCATTCTAAGAATTTGTCCTCGAGCTCTTTCCATGTCAGTATATTTCCATTTGGAAGGAAAAATAACCGATCTATGGCTCTTCCAATAAGCGAGAACCCAAATAGCCTTAGCTTGACTTGGTCTTTAGTGACCTCAACTCGCCTGCATATCGAAGTTGTTTCATAAAAGCAAGCAAGATACTCCCACATGTCTATAATTATGTTTCCGTCAAACAAATTGTCCCTTAAACCAGAAAGCACGTGCTTTTTTATGTCAAAGTTAGTGGCGTCTTCCAGTACAAACCCTCTGGAAACCTGTCATTCATCAATTTGTTTGCAATGGTCACCCATAGTGAGTGGAGGTTGTGCAGCTTCCATGGTGATTTCTTCTTCAGCGACCGAAGAAATCAGTGAATTTTCTTATGCTAAGATCCTTTGAGCTAGAGCTACTTATCTAACTTATCTTTTATTAGCACGTGCAGTTCATTCAATTTTTGGATCAAACGGTGTTAATGTTGATCTTGAGCTGCACATACACAAATAAGAAATACCTCAGTAGCACTGTAATTAACGAAAAAATAAAAAATATACTAAAAACTAAATAAACAAACGTTGCACAAGCGTTGCCTTGTTGAAATTATCAACAGTCCCTGGAAACAACACCAAAAACTTAATGACTTCTCGGCAACTTTACTGATAATGTCACAATAATAAAAAAGATATTAATTCAGCGGGGACTGCTATTTAACAAGATAATATTTGTGCAATTGTTAAAAGTAACAATTGGGGGGAGGGGGGGTCGAGTTTGAAAGCAAGAAATTAAAAGTTGTTCTGAATCAAGAAGAAAGCGGTAAGGTTTTGTGTAGAATCCATTATTTCTCCTTTGTTAATGTCTAATGCATTACATGAATGATAAAGGTATTATATTTCCACGGGGAATTAACACAACCACTTTACTCAATCCCTTTGAGTAAATCTCACTAATTACCATTAGGGGTCTCCTATCCCTATTCAACCAGCGTAAGTGAAATTACGTGAGGCACACAATGTTAGTTCAACTGCCACTACTCAGGATCTCCTATCCTTATTCAACCAGCATAAGTACAACAATTGCCCCAGTTCCAACACATAGACTAAGGATCGGTATTCCCTATGTTCCCAGGATCAGATTAAAAGAGTATCTCACATAAAAAGCATTAAGCATAATAAGCAATTGAATAGAAATATAACTCTAATTATTCATGCACTGACAAATTAGACATATGTCCCAACATGTTCAAAATAAGTTCATCATATAAAACATAACTTAGATATGTTTAGCTACTCATAACGATACAATAAAATACCAAGTGATTAAATGATGATTGCATCTAAAAATCCTTGAAGAACTGGTCTCAAATGGCTTCCAATGCTCTCAAAATTGCCCTCTTGGTGGTCTTTACCGTCACTTTCAGTCCCAAAATGCAAATCCCTTGAAAAGATGCCACAAACTCCCTTTTATACTAGTAAAATCAGTTCATAACACGTCAGAATAGGCCCAAAAAAGGACCTATCACACGCTTGATAGCTTGCTTCACGTGGGCGATGCTGAGTTTGCTTTTCTATCACTGGCGTGATGGTGCACGTGATTATTCCAGTATTTGCACGTTTTTACTCCTTTTTTCACCTGATTTTCACTAAGTCCTTATTTCTTCATACTTAGTCATTTTTGCACCTTTTTTTGGCCTTTATTCTTCATTTTTTGCTCCTCTTTAACTTGTTTTGATCTGTTTCTTTGATTGAAAACATGCAATAATAGAGTGTCAACTGTTGTGCATGAAGCGTAACTATATGTTATTAAGTATGATGATTTCTCGACCACGACAACCTGGAAACGACATAGATGCTTATCTAAGTTCATTAATTGAAGATTTAAATTTTTGTGGGAGGAAGGCGTTGAAGTTGATGGTGCATATTCTAGTGAAAATTTTAAGATGCGTGCAATGTTATTTTGCATAATCAACAACTTTCCTGAATATGGTAATTTGACTAGATATAGTGTCAAAGGACATAAAGTGTGTTCTATATGTGAATCTAATACCTGTTATCACAAACTTGAGTTTGGAAAAAAATACTATTTACCTTGGGCTTCAAAAATTTCTATAACTCGGTCATCCTTATCTTAGATTGCAGAAGGCTTTTAATGGAGAGATAGAGTTTGATATGGCTCCTAAACCTTTAACCGGGGATGAATTTTATCAACGAAAAAAACACATTAATGTTATCTTTGGAAAGAGAGACAAAGAAAAAGGGCTAGTTGAGAAAAATATTTGGAGAAAGAGGTTTGTGTTCTTTGATCTTCCATATTATTCAAGTCTCGATTTAAGACATTGTCTTGATGTGATGCCTATGGAGAAAAATGTTTGCGACAGTTTGATTGGAACACTTCTAAACATTCTAGGAAAGACTAAAGATATATAGTAAGAATTCTCATCTCGATATGGAGGCGATGGGTATACGAAAATAGTTGGCTCCAATAGAATTTGGAAAAAGAATTTATCTGCCTCCAGTATGTCACACTCTATCTAAAAAGGAAAAGAGATTTTTTTGCGAGTGTTTGCATGGTATCAAAGTTCCCCAAGGTTACTCATCAAACATAAGGAAACTTGTATCAATGAAAGATCTCAAGTTAATTGGTTTAAAATCTCATGATTATCATGTCTTGATGTAAAAACTTTTACCAATGGCTATCAGTGGCGGCCTACCAAAAAATGTGAGAGTAACTATAACCAAATTGTTCTTATTCTTCAATGTTATACATAATAAAGTTCTTGATTTCAAAAACTTAGATGAATTAGAAGATGAGGCTGCCATAATCTTGTGCCAATTGGAGATGTATTTTCCTCGATCATATTTTAACATTATGGTTCACTTACTTGTTCATCTAGTCAGAGAAATTAGATTTTGTGGTCCACTTTATTTAAGGTGGTTGTATCCAATATAGCGATACATGAAGATGTGTAAAGGATATGCGAAGAATCATCATCGACCGAAAGCTTCGATTGTTGAAAAGTACATCACAGAAGACGTTGTTGAGTTTTGTACAAACTATTTGTCGAAAGCAGAGTCTATAGGAATTCCAAAGTCTCATCATGCTGATAGCTATGAAGGTATAGGTACTCAAGGTTTAAATGCTAAGTAAATGTCTCGGGATGTAGTTCTTCAGCATATTTCTATATATTGAATAATATTATTGAATTTCAACCTTACATAGCTACTCACAAAACACTTGTGAAGAATAATAAAATCCGCAAATAAGTGACAAGTTGTTGTTGACAGAGCATAATAAGAATTTCATAAATTGGTTTAATAAAGAAATATCAAATGATCATAGTGCATCCAAGACAATTAAACGGTTGTCGCACATGCTAAAATATAATGTGATAACTTGGACTGCATACGACATTGGTCATTTTCCTTTTATACAAAATCAAAAGATGACTGTAGTACAATGCAAAATAGTGGGGTTATGGTTGAGGTCGAATTCATGTATTTCTCTAGTTCGGAAGATAATAATCCTATATTTGCATCTAGAGCCTTTTATGGTGTCATTGAGGAGATTTGGGAGATTGATTATGTTATTCTCAAAGTGCCTTTATTTAAATGCAAGTGTATTCCCAATAATAATGGTGTACAAACTGATGACTTAGGATTCACCCGGGTTGACTTTGGCAAGGCAACTTATTTGACCGAACCATTCATCATGGCTTTTCAAGCAAAATATGTTTTCTATTTCAATGACCCTTCGGACATATCGGGGAGATGTTCAATCTTTCTCCAAGGAATATGCATTCCTCGTAGTGATGAAAGCTTTGATATTCCTTTCACTCCTTACAAAACACAAGTGCCTACCTCATATGATGAAGTTGATACAGATGATATGCATGTTATTCGTAACGATCATAAAGAAGGTATATGGAAAAATTAGCAAGTAAGTATATTATTCTTTATTCAAAATTTATTGTAAGTTATAATTTCTATGTTTATTTATTAACAAGTATGATTATTTGAAATTATAGGTGTTTAAATTCAAGACACCGAGAGACAAGACACCAAGAGACAAGAAACCAAAATACTAAGATACAATTATTTGATGTAATGATGTGTAAATTGTAGGTTGTTTTGTGCCATTTTGGTTTTGATGTAATATACAATTTTTAGAATTGATGATATACAATTTTTGGTATGATATGATTCACAAATGCGTGTTTCTGTTTCCGATCAGATACGAATCACAAAAATACAGGTTAGAAATGGGAAAATGTATAATAGCACGACTATATATAAAAAAGTAAGTGATTTCACCATGGTTTCTAAATCCAACCGTGGTTATATGTTGAACGTTATCCAGATTAATTTAAATCCCAAAAATGGCATTGATGGGAATCGAACTATTGTGAAATCGATGCCCAGAAAGCAGAGTATGACCGATTTCTTATTAACAAGAAAATCGCAAATTAAAAGAGAAGAGAGAAGAGAATAGAAAGAACAATCAAAGTGGTTAAAAATTTGATTCTTGATTTAATTATACATTAGGGAACAATGTTTACAGTTGAATATCAACCACACCACTTTGTCCCTTTGATTTGGATTTTAAGGGATTGATGGAAAAGTGGGAACTAGTATGATATTTATATGTAAACTAAACCCTAGATTTTAACATACTAAGAAAATAGACCAACAGACTGGCCCAATTCAACATGCTAACTTAAACAACAAGCTAACAAATACATCTACGTGCAAGTAGAAACTTAAACTACAGCATGCACATCTTCGACTGCTATTGAACCATGAAGCTAACCTTGTTGAGGCTAGAGTTCGATCCAAATACCACACGAACCAAGTGTAGCACCCCAAAATTTGTCTTTTTGTTTCTAACACTAACTGGCTTATGTTTCTTTTCATTTTGCATTATCATTTGTGCATATCATTAGTTCTTAGCATGGGATCAAGGTGTCTGAGTTAGCTCAAGAGGAAGAGATGTTTTACAGAGGTTCAAGCAAGAGATCATAGGTATTATCCAAGAGACCAAAAGAAGAGATGGTCTTAACATCTTCATTACTCAAGCCACAATGGATCCATAGACCTTAAGGCATTTTGATGAGGCCATCACCTCATCATATGATCAAGTTTGGCAAGAGATTTCAAGTGAATCACATTTTCCTAGCCTGATTCCTCAAATTAGGGTTTTTGGAGATTCTTGGGTCTAACCCCTCAATGGGCAAGATCTTTGAGTTTTTTATCATCATCAAATGGCATGTATCATCATTGTTTGAGAAGATACACATCATATTCAAAGGAATTTGGATTTTGAGCAAGGGTCGATTTCTCCTAAACCACAAGTGCCAAAATTAGGGTTTTCCATAAAATCAGTTTATTTCTGATTTTTTGGGTAAGACTTGATTCCATGGTATTTCTCATGTCCCCAAGTGTCTAGTAATGGAGAATTTTCCATCAATTTGATTCAGAAGGGTTTCAATTGTTTAAAAGTTCCAAAATCAGGAGAATTGGGAACAAAGTCAACTGTGTAGTGAAAAGGTCAACTCCTGACTTTTTGAGGTCAACATGGTGATTTTCAAGTCAAATATGGTCCATGGATGAGATTTGGTCAAGGAATGTTCAAGGATTCATGAAAAATCAAGAATGTGAAAAAGTTACTAAAAATGGAAATTTAGGGTTTTAGAAACTTACTATTTTTGGTAAGTTTTTAACCACTTTCAAACCCACTTTTCACCTTGATCAAGGCTTCATTTGAAAATATCATCCACATGAAAGTTGTAGTATGAAGCATTCCCTTCAAAATGAGCACAAGAACCATGTCATTTGAGTAATTTTTGAATGAGTTATGGTGCTCCAAAGTTGGACATTTTCACCTTGCCAAGTTCAAAAACTTAGAATTTTTTCTAAGTCCTTTTTGGCAGATTTGAGGACACATATTCATGGAAATTTTTCACATGATTCCAAGCATAATTTCAAGTTGATTTCCAAATGATAATTGTTGTATGATCTTCCTACTTTCATTTTAGCCAAAGAGCACACCAATTGGAGCCATATTCATGAACTTATGGTGGAGCAAAGATGGTTAGATGAATATGTTTCACAACATTAACCAAAGTTGCAGCATCATTCTTTCGTCAAATTCACTCGCATACAAGGCATCATTTTCATCACCAAGCCATTCCATACATTGCCAAATATGGTTGAACATCATCATGCAACACTATGTACCATTTTATCCTTTTTTGGCTAAATTTGAAAATTGTGATTTGCACCAAAAGATGATTTCACAAGCTTGCCTCACGTGCCAACTTTTTACATGACATTCTCATGATATTTTTCCACTCAATATAGTGCTCCATACACCCCTCATCAAGCCAAAACTCGTGTGCATGAGTGGTATAAGTTTTTTTGGCAAAATGTGAAACCACTTCATTCTTCCACTTTGGGCCTTCAAAAACTCTTCTAACCCATGATATTTAAGTCACACAAACCCTAAAATGAAAGGCAAGGGTCTTCATTTGGTAAGTTCAGATCAGAATTCTAGACACTCTCTCATTTTTTCCTCTCCTTCGAATCTGGGTTTTGCTTCAAGTTCTCTCCAGTCTACTGCTTGATCCACACTATCTGAAGCTCAGAGAAGGTTTCCAACTGGTTTTCTGAAGCTCTCATCGTTGTTTGAAGAGCCAATGGAGCTCCCCCGTTAGGTAATATTGCTCACTTCGAATCTCCCATGTTATACGTGTTTTGAGTTGTTTGTTTGTGATTCTGAAGCCCTTCATTGATGGAGGCAATGGTTGTATAACAGTTGTCTTGATATGAGCATGTTCAGTACGCATACTTAAATTTTCGTGGCAAGATTTAATTGTGTTAGAGTTGTTTTTATCACAAACCAAGCATGAATTTGAATTCTCCTTGACTTTTCCTTTAAGATGATGTCAGGTTTGGTTGTTTTTGGGATGGTCGGGCTGCAACTCCGGCGTGTGTAGCCGGAGAAGACGACCGGAGCCCTAGCTCCGGCGTTTGGGACGATGACATGGTGGCAAGGTTTTGAATGTTTGACTGGCCAATGAGAGTGTGGCCTTGTGCCAACTCATTTAATGAAAATCCATCGTGGCAGGGCTGTGAACCGAAACGCACCGTTTCATTTAAATTGCTGAGTTTTTGGTTGTTTTTGTGTATGATTTGATCTGGGCCTAGCGTGTTTGTTGATCTTCGTACCCTCCAGTTTTAGAGGCCCAACGCATCTTAACCTGGTTTTTGTTGTGAATGGCTTTACTAATGCACCCCCTGCCATGTCCATGGTTCCTTCATTATTTTCTTGCTACATTTTTTATTTGATTTTTATTTTAGTTGTCACACGCCTGATAAAAATGCCAAAAAATATTTTTCTGGTCACTTAACATGTTGACTTATTTTTTATATTTTTATTTTATTTTAATGTCTTTTTCCTATTTTTATTTTGATTTAATTTGGCAATGTGTTTCTAAGGATACCCTTCATCTAGGGTTAGGAACTTTTGTGGTTTGGATTATCCTTTTGAAGCTGATTTTTTTAGCCATATTCTATCCATGATACAAGGTTGTTTTAATGTTGGTTTGGGCTTGTTTTGAGTTGCTTTAAGTGACTTTCCATTCAAGTTTTATTGGCCCTCGATTCTTGCTCGATTGTGTACATACCTTGCCTTGTGGAGCTCCTTTGGACATGTTCTTGAGCTAGTTTTGTTCCAATATTTTTGCACATGTTATTTGGATCTTTAAACTTGTCTTTGATTATTTTTGGGATTTTATTAGATCATATTGCTATGTTTGGTTGATGCTTTCATTTGATGGTGTTTTGAGCATGTTAATGCACACTCCTTGACCAAATTTTATGCCTTTGAATGACATGAATTTCCTTGATGCTTGGTGATATCTCTTTGATTGATAATACATGTTTAAGGTTATGGTTTTCCTTGGCACTTGGTGCATTTATTCCCTTTTGTATGGCTTTACTTGTGTGGAAGCATGTGAATCATTTTGAGCTTTATTTTGTTGCATACTTGCATAGTTTTGATACAAGTCTTGAGTATGATGCTTGATGATTATTCTTGTTTGGTTTGAGCTTGATTATGGTTTGTGGATGATACCTTTGCTACTGCCCACTTGGATTCACATCATTTTTTCATTTCATTTGATCATTGTGGTTTGATTTGTATGATGCATATCCTTAGCATTTGATTGTTGCTTCTTTGGTTCATGATGCATGTTAATATGAAGCATTCTTACATGTTTGAATTGGATGGTTATAGCATGACTTGAGTTCTGACTTTGTTTCATCTTCATCTTACTTTGCTCACATAACCTTGGTGTGATCTTTAATGATGTTCATTTGTGCTTCTAATGCAAGTTTGCTTGCATTCTTTCATGCTTACTTCTACTTGTTTGCTTGAACTTCCTTGTGTGTTGTTTTGAAGCATGATTAATGCTATGAGTTGGATATAATATGCATGATGTGCTTGCTTCCCTCTTTGGTTTCTCATCTCATATCTCTCTTTCTTCTTCATCTCTTTAACTCTTTTCCTTCCCTTGGATCTTAAGACTTGTTCAAGTATTGAATTCACTTTTGTATGCTCCCTTAGGGTTCCTAGTCCACCTTAATCTTTGATTAAGCTTGGAGTGGGATAGACATTAGGATCCAAACCATGCATGCTAACATTAGGTAGAATCTTCCCCTTTTACCTCAACCTTAGGGCCATCTTTGCATGATAACATTAGGATAGAATTCCTTTAGTGTTTTCTTCTCCTTTGAGTCTTCTCTTCTCATCTCTTAACATCTCTAAGACACTTAATAAGGACAACGCGTATTGCACACGAGCCTTAAGCATAGGAAATGAAGAATGAGGGGTCTCCCTTCATTCTTCTAGAGTGTTGAGCATACGTCCCATTGGGGGCGACCATACGACGCATTCGTTCCCGTGTCATGGACTTTGGTGCAATGTAAGTTATGAACTAACCCAACTCACTTCTGTCTAAAAAACACAAAAAAACAAATTCAAATCTTTTTCATCCTTCGGGATTGTTGGATTTCAAACCATTTTCAGAAAAGAGCACGTTATTTCCGTTCAGTCGCAAACAGGCATCGACCCTAACTGCCGGACGCGAACTTAACGTCGCTCATACAAAACACAAGACCTCGTTTGGTCGAACTACAACTGCTCTGATTTCCTCCTTCTGGTTAGATTGAGGATACGTAGGCACAAGACAACGATGTCTTGGCGAGCAACCTCCCCCCTCCCCTTTTAGTGCGTAGTCCGTCGAACTACGTTGACTCTGACTTTCCCATTGCACAAGGGAATACGTATGCCTAGGACGGCGATGTCCTACCGAGTCACTTTTTTCTTTTCCTTTCCCCGTTCCGTTTCCGTTTAGCATTAGGCTTTAGATAACTCACCCATTGATTAGACAACAAGCGTGGATCCCATCGAGTACGATGGACGCGTGGGGGTGCTAATACCTTCCCCTCGCGTAACCGACTCCCGAACCCAGACTATGGTTGCGATGACCATATCTTTCCCTCTTTCAGGTTTTCTTCGATCGTTCCCTTTCCCTTCGTAGGGATAAATAACGTTCGGTGGCGACTCTTTCGTTCCTGTTTTCTCAAAGGTTATGTATCACAACCGTATTGATAGCTAGGTAGAAAACATTCTAGTTTTCTACAATGGACAATAGACCGTAATTGGAACTAACGCATATACAATCACACACTAATTAACAGTAATTGGTCCTCTGTGATTATATATCTTTGCCAACTATTATAGTATGTATTTTTTGTAGTAGTGAAATATTTCCAAAATAAAATAAAATATAATATGTAATTATAGTAGTGTAGCACGTGTAACTTTTTATTTTGATTGAAAACATTTTATAATTGCTTAACACTTTTTAAAATATTTATTGTAAGACAAAAGGGATGATGCACTCGTAAATTAGTTTTACACTTTCAACCAATGACAACCATGTATCCACCAAGTTAGCATCTAATCAACTTCTTGACAGTTTATATACTACCTTAATCAACTTCTCCATTCTATTTAATTCAATTAAAAGAGATTCATTATTATACTACAACAATCAGAAACAAAAAAGAAATATGAGAAAATTAAGTAGAATATCAACGAAAAATAAATAAACAATGAAATTGGAAGAGAAGGAGAGAAGTAATGCTTTCATTTGTAGATTTTATTCTTTCATTTGGAAAAGGAGTAATGCTTTCATTTGAATTAATACTAGAAAATCTTTATCTTATTTTCATAACAAAAATAATATATTTTGATAGTATCTTCTATCTATTAACGATATATAAAATCAAAACATAATTTTGATGTAGTCATTTTCTTCTTCCTAATAATGGAAACACCCTCTCATAATGCATGTAGGGAGTGAAGAAATGAAAATTTTCATTTTCTTAGCAACACTGCTGCAACTACCAGAACTGTGAAATGAAATCTAATTAATGAGATTCTGCCATGTTAACAGCTGAAGACAATGGGGCACTCACAATAAATTATTCTTCTTTTTTCTACTATCTATTACATGTTATGTTGTGATAATTTTTAAAGTGTACATTTAATTTTATTTACTGTTTTATTTAAGTAAGTTGCTTTACGAGGATTTTATTGATTGGTCCATACTAATTTCTTAATTTCATTTTTCTCAATTTGGATGTAAATAATTGAGTTTTGAGTATATTTGTTTAACATAAGAGTAAGAAATAAGTATGTTGTGTATTATGTCAAAAAGAGAGATGAAATATATATATATATATATATATATATATATATATATATATATGGGTTATGCTAATGAACACTCATGTAGGTGTGCATTAGCAACATACACCTTAGTGTATTTTTGTTGGGGTCCACCAAATTTGGGTGGGACCCACATTAGAAAGATGAAGGAAAAAAAATAGAAACAAAAAAGATGTAGTGTATTTTTGTGTGAAACTCACCAATTTTGGGTGTATGTTAGCATTATGTATATATATATATATATATGGGATCAACTTACTTCAAGAGTAAGCTTTTATAACTTACTGCACAATCATAACCTTTAAATTAGATTTAATCAAATGGTTATAAATAAAAATGTTAATTTAATTAACCATTAAATTAGATTCAATTTAAAAGTTATGATGTGGAATAAATTAAAAAAATTTACTCTTGGAGTAAGTTGATCCCTACTTTTATATATATATATATATATATATATATATATATATATATATATATATATATATATATATATATATATTCAACTTGCTCCGTGAGTAAATTTTTTTAACTAACTCGAAATTATAACCTATAAAATAAATCTAATCAAATAGTTAAATTAAAATTTTTATTTAATTAACTATTTGATTAAACTTAATTTAAAAGATATGATTTTGAGTAAACTAAAAAGTGTGTGTTATAATTTAAAAAATAGACTTAAAAATATTAATTTATAACAAATTACTGTAACATCAAATTTATTTGTAATAAAACTCAATTTGACAAAATTAATTTATTAGAAATCAATTATCGTTAATGCATAATCAAGTAAAAGCTAATTCCTCCTTACAATATTTTTTTGCCTATAAAAGGGTTTACATATTCAACCTCACAATATCACTACACTTAATAAAAATAGTCATGGTTTTCAAAAATCTCTCTTACATAATTTTAGTGCTTTCTCTTTTTTCTTACTCAACATTCACTAAGGTTAATGGTTGTCCACCATTATCAAATCCAACACCTTCACCTATAGCTTCTCCAGCGTCCCTAAATCCACCATCTTCATATCCTACATCTCCACCATCACCAAACTCACCAACTTCACCTACAGTTTCTCCACCGTCACCAAATCCAATACCTTCATATCCTACTTCTCCACCATTCACATATCCACCACTTTCACCTCCTACATCTCCACCATCACCAAACCCACCACCTTCACCTACTGCTTCTCCACCGTCACCAAATCCACCACCTTCACCTACTACTTCTCCACCGTCATCAAATCCAACACCTCCATCTCCTGCTTCTCCACCATTCACATATCCACCACATTCATATCCTACATCTCCACCATCACCAAACCCAACACCTCCATCTCCTGCTTCTCCACCATCCACATATCCACCATCACCAAACCCAACACCTCCATCTCCTGCTTCTCCACCATCCACATATCCACCATCATCAAACCCAACACCTTCATCTCCTGCTTCTCCACCATCCACATATCCACCACATTCACATCCTACTTCTCCACCATCACCCAATCCACCACCTTCACCTACTACTTCTCCACCTTCTTCCCAAGATCATTGTCCCATAGACACCTTAAAGTTAGGGGTTTGTGCCAATATTTTAGGGTTGATTAATATTGGAAATCCTCTTTCGGGTAGTAAATGCTGCCAATTAATCGACGGTTTGGTTGATTTAGAAGCTGCTGTTTGTCTTTGTATCGCACTTAAGGCGAATGTGCTTGGAATCAACTTAAACATACCTATCGACCTCAGCTTGATCCTCAGTGCTTGTCAAAAAACAGTTCCTCCTAAATTTAAATGTGTCTAAGGAATCAAAATATCATGTGCGTCATTGTTGAATAAACATGTATGAGTATAATAGTAGTTGTTTTTAATATGATAATTGTTAACAACACATTCTCTAACACTTTGCGTTGTTATTGGCTGAAATTCACAGCTACATCAGACTTATAAATGTGATCACATAAATTAATAAAAATCAGGTGAGTTTCAACCAATAATATAAAATGTTTTGCAAAATGAGTAGATCGAGTGTGTTGTTATTGTTTTTATTACTATCATTGTTATTAAGGTGTTTTGTCAAACTAATAATTGGCAAGTTTGTTTGTCTAAATTAATATTATGTTTGTTTAAAATATGTTGTGGTGGTTCCATATTTCTAATTAGAAGTCTTTTAATATTTATAATTTTCATTTGTAAACTCTAGGCAGTTGAAATCTTAGCCAAAAGAACCGAAATGTCTTAGGATTCTAACTTTATATAATGTGGTTTTTCTTTTAAAGTCGAAGTGGCAGCAAGGCAGTTAATTGCTTTTCACCACAATTATTAAAGGAAATTATTAGATTGAGATTTTAAAAGGTTATATAGTTAAATAATTAGTATAAAAATTTAAAAAAAAAATTGTATAGTTGTAAATTGTTATAATTTTAATATTTTTTTTTTAAATTTTGAATGATTGTAAATTATAATTTTATAGATTTAAAAATAATAATAATTTAAAATTTTTAAAGTTGGAATTCAATAAATTTATAACACATTGAAAATTTAAAATACTTTATAAATATTATAATAAGTAAATATTAAAAATTATTATGAACTATTAGAATATGTTAATGTAATTCTTAAAGATTATTAATCGTGATTATTAGGAATGATTACTCATGATTGTTAAGAATAATTAAAAGGTGTATACATATAAATAGTCACATCAATGAATGGGACATCCAATTTTTCGAATTTTTTTTAAGAGAACCTATATTTTCAAAATAATTAACAAAAAAAACCATTTTTCCAAGGTATATACTAAAGTGGCTGGGTTTGAAAAGGACCCTTAAGGGTGGCGCCATATGAGATGGCGCCTCAGTTAGAGGTCATATGCTAAGCCATATGGCGCCTCAGTACAACCTTTGTCCTATTTTTTTTTTTTTTAATTTTTAAAGGGTGGCGTCATCCCATATGGCGCCGCAGTGTATTTGTTTTTGTTTTTTTTTTTAAATGGGAATAAAGAAAAACATTATTAAATTTTTTTTTATTAATATTTAGTACAATATTTGGATACATAAAAAATTCAATGATTGTGCCTATTTAAACGACCACCAGTTCCACAATCAGGGGCTCTTGTTTGACGTCTGAGTCTAGCACCACGAGGTTGTTGAGGCGTGACTGGTCTTTGTGTTTGTTGCGATGGCTCCGGCGCATCAGATGATGGCCCCGGCGCATGAGACAAATTCGGAAGCATCTGTCCCCAATAGTCGGGGGGTTGCCGTCGACAGCGCTTTCGTAATCCAGCTGCATGCCCATGTTTGTGTAATTTGTATGGGGGTTGGGTTGGTTCCATACGGTATGGTTGGCCGAAATGATGCATGGATGTGTGTTTGTACTGAGTCAGCGGTTGATGTGGGGTTTGATAGTCGAACAGTGGGTTGGTTAGTAGGGCGTAGGATGATTATGGTGTTCCTTAAGGCGTTTTAGGTTAATACCTTGCCCTCTAGGTTTACTGTCGGGTGAAGGCTGCAGTTCTTCCACACTTAGGGGTGTTCCCAACAAATTAAAGCATAGTTGGCTGTCTATATTAACGGGGCCGTTGACGGCCATGCCATCTATGCGAAGGCCTAGTAACATATGCACGTCTTGGACGGTGACCGTGCATTCACCAAAAGGAAGGTGAAAAGTGTGGGTCTCCGGCCTCCATCGTTCTACCAAGGCCAGAATAAACTTTGTGTCTACATGGTATGACAGGATTTTAAGCAGTTCTCCAAATCCACATCTTGTTAGGCATTCTTCAGTGAAAGGGTCGTGACGGAAGTATGCGTGTCCACGGCACCAGAACCTTGATACCTCCTGAACCAAAAAAATAAATAACATTACTTAGGTAAAAAAATACATCAAAGTTTAGGAATGTAAAACAATAGAAGGTCTAAACACTTACGAAGTCGTCAACGTTTTCCGGGGTTCCTCGGTGGTTGTTTCCCATCGTGAGCAGATACATTTTTTTGGTAACTGGTTTTAAGAGCTAGACTTTGTGATGGATGAGAAGTTTTTGTGGGTTGAAGAGAAGAGAAGAGTTTGGGACGAGATCAATTTGTGGAATAAGATGGTATTTATAGAGGGGAGTAAGGCATAGGATTCCTTGGATGTCTCTTGGTCTTTGGAGTATTACATGTGCAGCAAGGCATGGGATTCCTTGCTTTTTTTCTTGGTCTTTGTAGTCTGACATGTGCAGCAAGGCATGGGATTCCAAGGCATGCTTGTATTGTCATGTCAATAGTGGTCTTGAATAGTGGTCTGAAGGAAAAATAATAGTGTAGAGGCATGCTAATGAATAGTGGACGTAGAGTATAGGTATGCAGATTAATCAGTCTAGGGCATCATAAATAATATAAAAAAAAATTTAACATTAAAAATATAAAAAAAACAAAAAAAAAAGAAACTTCAACTGAGGCGCCATCTGGGATGAAGACTCTCAATGAAGCTAAAACGGTTTTTTTTTAGGGCATGGCATGTACTGAGGCGCCATATGGTTTGGCATATGGCCTCTAACTGAGACGCCATCCCATATGGCGCCACTCTTAAGGGTCCTTTTCAAACCCAGCCACTTTTGGTAAATACTTCGGAAAAATGGTTTTTTTGGTAATTTTTTTGAAAATATAGGTTATCTTAGAAAAAAAATTCCAATTTTTCACACTGGTATTAGTAAACTATTTCTACCTATCCTTTTTAAAATCTTTAAATTCCTCTATGGCTCTATTTGGGTAAAACTGATTTTTTTTTTAAGTTTAAATACATTTTTGTTCCTTGTAAGTTATCGTGATTTTGATTTTAAGTTTTGTAATTGTTTTTTGTCTGAGTCCTTATATCTTATTTTTTGCATGCATTTTAGTCTCTAAAATCAAAATCCACAAGAAAATCTGCAGAAAACCTGCGGATTTTAGCTTTAGGGACTAAAGCGCACGTAAAAAGTGAGATATAGAGATTCAGATAAAAAAAAATTACAAAGACCAAAATCAATAACTCGCTAACTTACAAGGACTAACAGACTATTTAAGTTTTTTTTATAAGTAATTTGCACCTAATTAGTAGATTGGTAGTTTGTAGCTAATAAAAATAAGTTTATTGTCTAATAATCTACAATAAAACAATAATGATATTCTGAATTTCTTCGTTTGAGTTGATCTTATTGATTCTCCTCCGATGTTTCAATAATTTGAGAATTATCAGAACTATTTCAAAATTCACAACAATAAAAATTACATCTTCTTTCATCATGTGAATGGACAGCTTGGCGCAAATATAACTATCTAATTCAAAAACAAATTTTAAATATATATATATATATATATATGTGTGTGTGTGTGTGTGTGTGTGTCTATATATATATATATATATATATAATTTTGTTAAAATAATAAGGGTATAAATGGAAGAAAAAGTAACAAGTTAAAAGCTACAAACTCAAAAGCTACTTCAAATAGTTTTTTCATTAATGTAGCTAAAGTTGATGGATGGGTCATAGATGTTGTTAATGAGCTGTTTGCTGTCGATGTCCATACAACAACTGATGATGTAGAAGACTAGGGTCAGGATGATTGGTAGATGGTGGCCAAGACAGAGGTGACCCTTCTTACTGAGGTGGAGGCCTTAACTGATATGGAGACTCCTCATGCTGTTATAGTTGTGTCTTCTCTAGCAGATACAGATTCAGATGTGCCTACTACGAGTGATGTGGAGGCTACTCCTCTGGCTGATATAAAGGTTAATGCTCCAGCTTCGACGGAGTTGTCTGTACGCACTGGTGGAGAGTTTCCTAGAGGGTCAAGTGATTGTTCTATTCTCACTCGATATGTCGATCACGTCGCATTAAGAGTATGACATGGAGCGGTATACATATATATATATATATATATATATATATATATGTGTGTGTGTGTGTGTGTGTGTTATGTTATAATTGTTTTTATTTATCATTCATACGTTGAAAATAACTGATGTTGTTTACTTTGTTTGTTACATGACTAATTGTCACTGAAGGTGCCCCCCCCGGTGGCAAAGATGAAGAAGTTCTTAGATGCCTCGATGCCATGTGAGGTCAAGGAGGTTGTAGATGACTGTAATCTCCTTACATTGGTGGTGTTCCCTAACCATGCTTGACACTTCATTTTTTCAGCTTTTGTAGAGTAATGGCATAAGGATATACCTTCCTTCCATCTTCTATTTGGTGAGATGACGATTATCTTGGATGATGTCTCATTTTTGTTCCATCTCCCCCGACCAGGTAGTTTCTTACCGCTCCCCTCATTAGCTAAGAGCTTGCATGTATTATAAAGGTGAGAAAAACACAAAAATGAGGGTTGAATTGTGTTGACTTTTTATTTCTTTTTATAACTCTTAGTTAGATTCTAAACACAAGTTATAGAATCTGATTCAATTAGAGGTAGGCTGCGGGTATGAAATGCAAGAAATAAGAGTTACACATAGAGTTATTTTGTTTTCTCTCATAACTTAAGAGTAATCTAGTCCCCTAGTACTTAGAAAATATTTTCACAATAATCACACAAGATTACAATTCGATCAAGCCCACAAGCAAGATATTTCCAATGCTCAAACACAAAGTAAGAGACTTCTATGCTAAAACACAAAGTAAGATACTTCTACGCTCAAGTACACAAGTAAGAGACTTCTATGCTCAAGCACACAAACAAGAGACTTCTATGCTCAAGCACACAAGTAAAAGACTTCAAATACTCGAACACTTAGTAAGAGACTTTTAACAATATACATAACAGATAAATTATTGTTTGGGAAAATACAATTGATATACAATCAGAGGTGTATAAAGAATACAATGTAAACTCTTTTAAGACGTAGGTATTTCTAAGATATACAAGGATAAGAAATCCTAAGTTCAGCTTGCGTTTTTTGTTGATAGAGTAACTTCTCTTTAAGTGTCAATTGATATTTTTCTTCAAGTCTTCAACTCCTGAAATAGAGAAGGATAAGATTTGTTGAATATCAGTCATAATAGAGTCTTTGAGAAGCTCCAAAAGAGACGTTGGGATGTTTCTTTAAATAGCTAAGGTTGTTGAAAGATAGTTTGAAATCCCTTTACTACAAACGAAATTAGAAGTTGCATCCCAGCAGACTCTATGAAGAAAATATATCATAGGTCTTCACGTGACAAAATAGGCTCAAAGGTTGATAGTGAGCCATCAAAGTCACCTTGGTCCTTGAACATTGAGTGGCTCTTGCTCTGATCATCAAAAGCAGACTTGTTCAAAGAATGGTCTTCAGAGGGTGACTTCTTCAAACTCTAAACTTTAGACGTTGACCTCTTCAGAAGTTGATTTCTTTAGAGTCTGGTCTTCTGCTTCTGATCCATCAGATTCTGGTGTTTAAGCTTCTCTTTTGATCTTTATAGTTAGAACCAATACTTGGATTCAAAATGAAATTTTAGCCTATGGTCCTTGTAGCGAGCGAAACTGGACGTGTTTCTTAAGCACTGTCGCTCCTTGGGGGTTACTACAGGTCGATTCATTTTTTATCCTATTGTGAGCTGACTAAGGAATGGAAATAGATATCTCCAATTAACCCTGCTTGCATACTGAGTTTAAACAGCGGTCTGTTAGGTTACGGATGCTATATGGTAATGGGGCCTTTTCTTCTTACTTTGTTTAGAACGAAGCACCGGGAATGTTCATGGGGAATTTTGTTAGGATACTAGGACTGATGCTTTTCGATTGATATGTGAAGGTACGGGATTTGGGGCTTTGGATTAGTGTGCTCGCTAAGATTTTTCTTTCAATCTTATGCCTACGTATTCCCGTTTTTTCGAAACAGGGAAATCAGAGCGATCGTAGTTCCTCCTATTCTACGGGAGGAAATGGTGTTTTGGTGTCTTGTTCAAAGCCCAAGACGTGAAGCTTAAAGGTGATCTATATCTTGTTCAAAGCCCAAGATTTGAAGCTAAAGGTAGTTTGTATCTTGTTCGAAGCCCAAGATGTGAAGCTAAAAGGGTTTGACTTTAGAGAGAATTTGTCATCTCTAAAGAGGGGTTTGTCTGTCACAACTGTTTATAAATGAGAATTACTTTAACCGAGATGTGCGAATCTGGCAATGTCGTAATTTCCTTTATAGGGGATTTACAACCTGAAGGAGAAGACTTTAACTCAGTGTAGAGCAATGCCATCTTTCCTTAGGAATTTCTCATGCTAAAAGAGGGAAAGTGGCATGGATGTAAATAATCCAGAGGCTTGCCGCTTACAGCGATTAGATGAAGGGGAAGAAGTTGTTGATGTTTGTGTACTGTGAACGAGGCACAACTTTGATGCTAAAAGGTTGATTGGATCAACCAGTGGTTTTCTTATACAAAGCCTAAGAGGAGGCTAAAAGGTTTTCCTTATACAAAGCCTAAGAGGAGGCTATAAGGGAGTTGACTCAACAAGAGAGTCTTTTATGGTATCTCGTACGAAGCCCGAGATGGAGGATAAAAGTTTTATGCTCAACAAGGGAGTGATTTGTGTCTTGTACAAAGCCCAAGGCGGAGGCTGAAGAGGGTTGACTCTACAAGAGAGTCTTTTATACTCAACAAGAGAGTGTTTTTGTATCTCGTACGAAGCCCGAGATAGAGGCAAAAGGAAGTTTTGACTCAACAAGAGAGTCTTTTTGTATCTCGTACGAAGCCCGAGATGGAGGCTAAAGTGTTGATTCAATAAGAACCTTTTTTTGTATCTCGTACGAAGCCCGAGATGGAGGCGAAAGAGGATATTGTTTCAGTTGAGTGACCAGTATATGGGTTCAAAGAGAAAATCAGTTCTTATATGAGTAACAATGTACTCAGGGATTTTGATTCGAGGATCAGGGATATTTCCTTTTCTTTGAGGAAATGGGAAATCCAAAGGGTATTGAGACTGTCCGAGTCTACGGGGTTCCTTCCTATTCTTGAAGGGTGCTTGAGAATGTCTTTGAGACTCAAGGAAATTAGACTGTCCAAGTCTAGAGTTTCATCTTTTGTACTATGCTTTGAGAAACAGTAGTAGACTCTTGGAAAGACTGTTCTATTAAGATGACTGATTTCTGTTCCTATACCTCTAGGAGGTCGTCGGGACAATTTGTACGAAGCCCAAGAGGAGGATGGAAACTTTTAAGAAGCCGAGGAACAATTTGTACTAAGCCAAAGAGGAGGCTATCATTCCCAGAGGAAGAAATCATTTATACAAAGCCTAAGAGGAGGCTGTGAATACTCTTAAGAAGCCGAAGGGTCCTTGTACAATGTCCAAGAGGAGGCGGGGATGCTTTTAGGAAGCCTATGGGTCCCCAAACCCCGAGAAATTCAAGACAGGTTATTCACAAAGAATAGATCAAGCCAGGAAAGTTCGAGAATTTGGAAGAAACTCAAGAGATGCCATTCACGGAGAAAATATCATCTCTGGGGAGTAGAGTTTCTTGACAATTCCTAAGGGTGTTTTTAAGAAGCCTGTGGGTCCCCAAAGCTCGAGAAGTTCTAGACAGGTTATTCACAAAGAATAGATCAAGCCAGGAAAGTTCGAGAATTTGGAAGAAACTCTAGAGATGTAATTCACAGAGAAGAGATCATCTCTGGGGAGTAGAGTTTCTTTGACAACTTCTACGAGTGACAGTCTGCGAAAGGGTTCAAAAGAATTTGCCTTTCACATCTCCATATTGTTTAACCCTAAGAGGAGGGAAGATTGTGTTTGGTAATCCTATGGGGATCTAGTTTCGACTATATTTAAGAGTGACCAATGAGCTGAATGCTAGATGTAGTTGTCGGGGAAACTCTAAATATCTAAACTAGTATTACACAGTCGATATGAGTTTATGAAAGAAGACTTACAGCGAAACAGCCCCATAATACAGTTATGTGTATATGAAAGCGGTAAATGAAAGCGATTGTAGAGCTTCCATGTTGTTTGGTTAGTTGTCCAACAAAGAAAGATTGAAAACAACAGTATATTTAAAAATCAAAGGAGAAAGTGCTTTGAAAAAGAAAGATTTGGGGCTTACAGCTCAAGGAGAGGCCCAGATGATTTATCACTGATCGTACTGTTGAATTTGTACAGAGGGACTTATACGAGTGACTGAGGCCCAAAAATTGTTTGTTGTATAAAGGGATGGGTCTTACACTCTCTCAAGAGGCCCAAAAGGTTTAAATAAAAAGAGTGGGGCTTATAACACGAGGGTAGGCCTAGATGATTTTTCGTTTAAAATGGCGATCGCGCCGAGATTTTCTTTTAACACAAAGGGGCTTATACAATATCTGAGGCCCAAAGTTGTTTTGGTTAAAAGGGAATTGGGTCTTACACTCTATTAGAGGCCCAAAAATTTTTGAATGGGTCTTATAGCTCGAGGAGAGGCCCAATTGATTTTTTAAAAGGCAACGATCGTGCTGTTTACTTGTACAGAGGGACTTATACAATAAGTGAGGCCCAAAATGGTTTGTACAAAGGGGTTTGGGTCTTACACTCTCTTAAGAGGCCCAAAAGTTAAAAAAAAAAGAAGAATGGGTCTTACTACTCGAGGGTAGGCCCAAGGTTATTAGTGTACAAAATGGAGATCGCGCCGAGGTTTTTGAAAATACCCGGAGGGACTTATACAATAAGTGAGGCCCAAGAATAGGTTATTTTACAAAAAGGCTTGGGTCGTACACTCTATTAGAGGCCCAAAGAGATTTGAAAATGATTTATGAGGGTTGAATTAATCAAAAACCCTAATTTGCTTTCAAAATCTGTTTTAATTGAATAAAATATTCAATTAAAATGATCAAAATTGTTTAACATGTGGAAAACAAATTGTGATCTTGGATTAATGCTTCATAAATCAACTTTTGCCCTACAAAATGATTAGAAATCATTAAAATTTGCAAAATCAATAAGGAAAAAATATTTTAAATGTCAAAAACAATTAAAACATTAATTCTTTGCAAAAATATCAATTGTATGAAATAAATAATATTTTTGGGATTTTTTGGGAAAATAAAATATTTTAACATTTTTGTGAATTATTAAAAAAAGAATCAACTCAAAATCATTAAAACTCAGAGAGAAATTAAATTTTGAATCAATTAAATAAAATCACAAAATTCAAATATTTGAATTTTCAAAAAGGGCGCCAAGAACACCCCAAGAACACGCGCGTGTTCTGGGTTTTGCCCAGATTTGCATTTTCTCTCCAATCTCACTGAATACTTGATTATATCATGCAATCCACATACCAATCTGCTCGTCTCAACCTCACGATCATGTCTATGGTATTTAATTTCATTTATATTAAACATGGAATAAAAAATCAAGACAAAACCTCAAGAACCCTAATTTCTGCATGAAGGCTGAGAATTTTAATACACAATTCAAACAAAGCAATTAATTGAGGGGAAACATTCCATGCATGATTATGAACATTTGGCAAAAGTATTGTGCGAGGAAATATGCATAGATTGAGAGATGACCAAGTTTTGGCTTACCTCTAGGTCGTGGCAGCAAGTTCAAAGTGATTTCTGAGTTGGAGGTGTTACAGATGAGTTGTGATGATCTGAACAGTTTCCCTACACCCTATGGAGTGTGTTTGAATGCTTGGACTTAATGGAAATTGGCTGGATCACTTCATGGCATCTCAACTGCAACTTGGTTAAAACCTTGAGCAATTGACTGGTGATTCTGAGAAATCAGTGTTCCAAATGTTGTTTAAGTGTTTGATCAGCTCCCATATGATGTATGTGAGGTGTGTGTGTGATTGGTTTGAGTGGAATTGCTCTCTACTGAAAAACCTGATAGTGACTTGCTAAGAAAGGCATTTTTGAGAATGAGAAGTGGATTTTGAGAAAGGCAAGTGTTGTAGGCCTTTGGTGTACTTAAACTGATCACAATTGAGCTCTATTTATAGTAGAGCAAGTTTGTTTTGCAAGGAATAGTGAATGGCAACTACTGAGTAGGGTTGGCCAATATTGGCAAATGAAAATCCAAGTCTCCTCTAGCCATTGACTAGAGGTTAGGGCACAGGCTGCTGGTCCCCTTGGTCTTGGATAAGTCTTGACTGAATTCAGTTGCTAATAGCTCAGTCCATGCCACCTTGGTGCTTCCATTGAATCCTCCAATCCAAAATTGGAGTCTTGTCCCTATTTTGGGCAATTCTAGGTTTGGCATGCTATTTCTTGTTCCAAGGACTTTGGAGGCTTGGCTCAGTGATTGTCCCCTTTAGATTCAATCCTCAGATGTGTCCAAAGTGATGACAAGCCTTGGAATTGGCTGATTTTGGCAAATCGACCAAAAGTGCAAAAATCTGCCTTGCCTTGGCAGATTTCAGCACGGCATCTTGCCACTACCATATCTCAAAGCTCAAATTGAATTTGGTGATGTTCTTGGGCATTTTGGAAAGCCCTTATATGATACAACAACTGTCTGATCATATTTGGTTTTGATACCTTTTGGATCCAAGTGAAAAATCCCCCTACATTTGGAAAAAAATAAGGCAGATTCTGACTTAGTGAAATTTTCACTAAGTTTTGGAACAAAGTGACTTTTCTTGATTTTGATCACTCCATAACTCAAAATCCATGAGGAATTTGGACATAGGTCAGTATGAAGCTTTTGTAGAGGGCAATGAGATCTACAAATCAAGCTTTGGATGGGGAAAAATGGCTTTGTGGTTTAGGAGTTATGATCCTCCAAAGTTGGTACCTTTGTCACTTTACTTCATAACTTAGAAAATTTTCTAAGTGTTTATGGTTACCCCTTTTACAAGTTATCCCACTTTCTTTGATTTTTCATGATGAATGATGATTCAAATCATACATTAACATCATTTTAGGGTTAAAAATCCATTTTTGTGAAAAATCTCAAAAAGTCAAAGTTGATGGACATGTTCCATGGGTGTTATAGGGTGTATTGAATCATCTCTTAGGGTTTGGGAGCATGTCCTGGTCAAAAGTCAAAGCTACAGTTGACTTTTCTCGCAAAACCCTAACTGTGGTTCAGATGAGCTTGAAACTTGTTGCTCAAGCTTCTTGGACCAATCCATTGTTCCAAATGGATCAATATGGTATATTAGAGACCCTCAAATCATGTCTTGAGGTCTTGGTTCATGATTTGTCCCAAAAGTCAACTTAGGGGTGAATTAGGTCAAGAAACCCTAATTCCTGATTTTTGATGTATACATCCCTTGAGGCCAAATTGACTTGATGATTGGGTCCATGAGGTTCCATGGATTATATTAGGATATGCTTTGAAGCATTGGCTCATGCCCAGAGTAAAATTTCCAACTGGAGGCCCTGGTCGACCAAAACCCTAATTTGGTGACACTGGCGATCTTGAGGCTTGATCCACCTAGAAGGGATCAACCATGTGCTTAATCCTTGATGTGGGAGTCCTCTTGATCCATTGTGGATGTTTGAGAGGTTTAGACAAGTTGAAGATCATGTCAATTCTTGATTGATCCTTTGTCTAAAAACTCTGAGAGGGCTTGAAACCCTAAGTTTGATAGTAGTGAATGCTCACCCATCTTTGGGGAGATTGATGAAGTATGATGGTTCATCAACATTGTGATGATGATTTACACAATGATGGAAAATCTTAGTGGTCAAAATTTGGGGTATGACAGATGCCCTTATTTAATCTTCTTGGACACGAAGGTGTGAATGACGAAGGTATTCGGGCATTCGAGGTGCAAGAGGATTAAATATCGGAATATCCGAAATTTTGACGGCGTCTATGAATGGTAATTCACGCATTCATCTTCTTTCGCTAAGCAATGATGCTTATAAAAGGTAAACTTCCCCTCGATCATGGTCTTCAGCCAAGGAACTGGTCTCCGTTTCTGATTTACACTTCCCCTCGATCCTGGTTTCCTACCAAGGAACTGGTCTTAGTTTCTTGATTTAAACTTCCCCTCGATCCTGGTTTCCTACCAAGGAACTGGTTTTAGTTTCTTGATTTAAACTTCCCCTCTATCCTGGTTTCCTACCAAGGAACTGGTCTTAGTTTCTTTTGTCATTAAACTTTATTGACAAGGGACGCTATTCGTAGCGGTTTTCCTCAAACTTTTCGCCGAATTTTCCTGGGGAGATACCATTTGACAGAAAAAGTTGACGTCAGACTTGCTGGGGAGCCCAATCGTCTGAGTTGTAGAAGTACACAAACTTCTCTGTTGGAGACACCATTTGTTTCTACTGGGGAAGACGAGTCTCCTGAGAGACTACTTTTATTTGGGGTCTTACATCATACTTTTCTCGGGATCTTCCCGGAGAAATGCCATATGATGGGATCCAATTTGAGGTGCCGATGACCTTTTCATCAGTGGTTTTTTTGGAGAAAAACTCCTGTACCACCGAATCTCTGATTAGGAGGCTTTCTCTCGGGATTTTCCTTAATCCGGGAAAGCCAGGATATCATCTTCAATGGCAAAGAGTGGTGTTGACTGAGGGCTCTCTGGTTTTTCAGAGGTTCAAGTTATCAAAGTGGTCGAGGAGCCAACTTCATTCTAGAAATAAACTGGAGGAGAGAGATTGTTCAGACGCAACACTTCCTGACGAGGAAAGAATTGGCAACTCGATTGAGAGGACTGTTATCACTAGGGGACAAGACCGACTAGAGTGATAGTGATGCAATATGAATGCGAATGCAAATCAATAATGCATGATGTACGTATGTATATGCTGACAAAGCTGACGCGACATACAAACTAAAAGATGAACATGACTAGATACTCGGCCATCGCGGGGCGAAGAAGTACCGTTGGTCCAAAAGTAACAATTCTACCTTGCTTAGGAGAAGTAGTCCTCGCGGGGAACTATGTTGGTCGGGCTTAGGAGATAAGAACTCGGCTGAGGCGTGTCAGACGAAACAAGGTCTCTGACACAATTGATCCCTTCATTCAGGCGTACTGGGTTAGAAGGAGTACTTTGATTCTGCACTTTGAAGTTCGCTTACTTCTGGAGAAGCGATTGATGTTCTTTTGATGTTTAACAGTCAAAAGAAATTGCCATCTTTATTTTAAAAGAAGAAAAAGTTTAACAAGTAAACCCATTTTTTGTTTTATTTCAAGAATCGTTGATCATATTAAAATGTCGTTCTCTAAAGCTAAAATAAGTGAGAATTACAAAAAAAAAAGCACAAGGGCTCAAATTTTATTGATAAGATGGAGATCAGCCAAACGCGTGATACCAAAGAGTATCTACAAAGTTAAAAAATGGTAATTTACAGGGAAAAGGGTTACGTTGAAACATAACGACCACTATCCTTCTACTAACTTTGAATTCGGGACATCCTGAGCTTCTATCGAAGATGAGCTTGACTGGAGTTTTCCTCCGATGGATGGTGTAACTGCTGCTGAGGGACTTGCCTCTGTTGAACATAGTTACTTGTCATTATCCCTAACTTTTTCCTGGATTGTACTGTGATGTTTCCAATCCACCGGGATGATTTTTTTTTATTTTGTCTCTAACTTTTGCCTGGACCGCCCTTTCGGGTTTTCAATCAACCGAGACATTTTTTTTAGTTTAGGCGAAGTATTTCTTGACTACATCAACGTTTGTGGGGTAGGCAAATTCCTCTCCGTCCATGGTTGCATGTCTCAAGGCGCCGCCTGAGAAAGCTTTCTTGACCACATAGGGTCCGTCATAGTTCGGAGTCCATTTGCCCCGAGAATCAGTGAGAAATGATTGTATCTTCTTGAGCACAAGGTCTCCTTTCCTGAAGATGCGAGGTTGGACCTTTTTGTCGAACGCCTTCTTCATTCTCTGCTGATACAACTGACTGTGGCATAGTGCTGTTATCCATTTTTCTTCGATCAGATTTAGTTCGTCGTGTCGACTTTGACACCATTCAGCTTCTGTAAGCTTATCTTCCATCAATACCCGGATTGACGAGATCTCCACTTCTATGGGAAGCACTGCCTCTATGCCATATACTAGAGAGAAAGGGGTAGCCCCTATTGAAGTGCGGACAGACGTGCGATAACCGTGAAGCGCAAAGGGTAACATCTTGTGCCAGTCTTTGTAGGTTACAACCATCTTTTGAACAATCTTCTTGATGTTCTTGTTAGCCGCTTCTACCGCTCCGTTCATCTTGGGTCGGTAGGGAGATGAGTTATGGTGTTCAATCTTGAACTCTGCGCACAACTCTTTCATCATCTTATTGTTCAAACAAGATCCATTATCAGTAATGATCTGGCTCGGAACACCATAACGGCAGATGATATTGTTTTTGATAAATCAGACCACCACTTGTTGACTTACATTGGCATATGACGCTGCTTCGGCCCACTTGGTGAAGTAGTCAATGGCTACCAGGATGAACCGATGTTCGTTTGAAGCCTTGGGCTCAATCATGCCAATCATGTCGATTCCCCATATGGAAAAAGGCCATGGGGAAGAGAGAACTTTGAGATGCGTTGGAAGTACATGAATTTTTTCGGAGTATATCTGACACTTGTGACACCTCCTCATGTACTTGTAGCAGTCGGATTCCATCGTCAACCAATAGTACCCTGCTCTTAGAATTTTTCTCACCATTGTGTGTCCGTTGGCATGAGTGCCAAAGGATCCTTCATGAATTTCTTTCATCAGCATGTCTGCTTCTGGTCTGTCTACGCATCGGAGCAAGACCATGTCAAAATTTCTCTTATAGAGAGTATCACCGCTCAGGAAGAAACTACCTGCTAGTCTTCTGAGGGTTTTTCTATCCTTTCGGAATGCCCCAGGAGGGTACTCTTATTTTTGAAGGAAGCATTTGATATCGTGATACCAAGGTTTGTCATCTATGACTGCTTCAATCATGAAGATGTAAGCGGGCCGTTCAAGGCGTATTACGTCGATCTTGGGTAGGTTAGTCCATTGACCTACACTAATCATGGAAGAGAGAGTGGCTAAGGCGTCAGCCATGTGATTCTCATCACGAGGGATGTGATGAAACTCGAATCTGTTGAAGAAAGGTAACAACCTTCTTGCATAGTCTTTGTAAGGAATCAATCCTGATTGGTATGTGTTTCAATCTCCTTTTATCTGATTGATAACCAGGGCTGAGTCGTCGTATACGTCCAAATTTTTGATCCTTAAATCAATCGCTTCTTCGAGACCCATAATACATGCTTTGTATTCGGCCTCGTTGTTTGTACATTTGAACGTAAGTCGAGCGGTGAAAGGAATGTGGGTACCCTGAGGGGTAACAATTATTGCCCTAATTCTGTTTCCATAATGATTAACTGCTCCATCAAAGATAAGTCCCCACTGGGAACCTAGTTCTGGACCTTCACTGGGTAGCGGTTCGTCGCAGTCTTTCATCTTTAGATACATGACATCTTCTTCTGGGAAGTCTAACCCGATTGATTCTTGATTGTCAATCGGTTGATGAGCCAAATGATCGGCTAAAATACTTCCTTTAACGACTTTTTGAGCATGGTACTCTATGTCATATTCTGATAGCAACATCTGCCAACGGGCAATCCTTCCCATGAGAGCAGGTTTTTCAAATACATACTTGATTGGATCCATTTCGGAGACCAACCAAGTAGTGTAACGAATCATGTACTGGAGAAGACGTTTGGCTGCCCAAGCCAAAGCACTACAAGTTTTCTCGAGCATTGTGTAACGAGTTTCACAGTCGGTGAACTTCTTGCTTAGATAGTAAATGGCAGACTCTTTCTGGTTGGTTTCGTCTAGTTGGCCAAGTACACACCCCTTTGAGTCTTCCAAGACTGTGAGGTAGATGATCAGTGGTCTTCCTTCCACTGGAGGTGATAGAATCGGAGGATTCAACAGATATTCCTTAATACTGTCGAAGGCGGTTTGGCAATCTTCTGTCCAAACGCAGTCCTGGTTCTTTTTTAGTAACTTAAAAATCGGCTCACATGTGGTAGTCATGAGGAATATAAATCTGGAGATGTAGTTCAAATGTCCCAGGAATCCTCTGACTTGTTTTTTAGTTTTTGGAGAAGGCATTTCTTGAATGGCCTTGACCTTGTCAGGATCAACCTCAATTCCTTTCTGGCTGACGATGAACCCTAAGAGTTTCCCTGAGCGGACACCGAAGGTGCATTTGTTGGGATTCAAGCGGAGTTTGTATTTTCTCAGGCGCTTGAATAGTTTTGATAGGTGGGTCACATGCTCCTCCTCTGTCTTAGATTTTGCACTCATATCATCGACATATACCTCGATTTCCTTGTGTATCATGTCATGAAACAGAGTAGTCATGGCCCTTTGATAGGTTGCCCCGACATTCTTCAAACCGAACGGCATTACCTTGTAACAAAAGGTACCCCATGGGGTAATGGATGAAGTTTTATCCATGTCTTTCGGCACCATATTGATCTGGTTATAGCCCGAGAATCCATCCATGAAGGAGAAAACTTTGAACTTTACTGTACTGTCAACCAGCATGTCAATATGCAGTAAAGGAAAGTCGTCCTTTGGACTTGCCTTATTCAGATCCCTGTAGTCGACACACATTCTGACTTTTCCGTCCTTTTTTGGAACGGGTACGATATTGGCTAACCATTGAGGATATTCTGATGTGGCGAGGAAACTCGCGTCAATCTGTTTCTGTACCTCCTCTTTGATTTTGATGGTCATGTCCGGGTGACTGCGTCTCAACCTCTGCTTTATTGGCGGACATTCCGATCTTAACGGTAAGTGATGTTCCACGATGCTGGTATCCAACCCTGGCATATCCTGATAGGACCAAGCGAATACATCGGGGAATTATTTGAGAAGCTTTGTCAAACTCTCTTTAGCAGGTGGACTGTGCAGTGCCCCAATCCTGATTTCTTTTTCTCTTTTTCTGAACCCAAGTTTACCGTTTCCAACGGCTCTTTGTGAGGTTCAATGGACCTTTCCTCTTGTCTGAGTAATCGGGAGATCTCTTCTAGAATTTCGTTATCAGCTTCTTCTTCAGCCCCAAATACCGGGAACTCAAAGTCGGGAGAAGGCATCGGATCGTATGTTTCAACGGGGTTTAAAACAAGCAATCTGCATGACGTGATGATTTGTGTTTAGAAGAGATAGAGAGAATGCAAAAGTGTGTGCAGTGTATTTTTTTTATTACTACTTATTTTTATTATCGAATTGTTTTTTAGGATTTCCATTTTCTGAGAAAAGCGAAGAGAGAAAACAACAATAAAATGCGGAAATTACAGAACGACGTTATTTTATTAATGAACAAGTCGACTCTTGAAACTACAGCCCTATAAAACAAAACTCTATCACTTTGGGCAAAGCGAAGAGGGAAAATTTACAGAAAGCGAGCCCTATCAAAACATCTGTTTCACCTGGGCAGGGTGAAAGGTTAAAGACGACAATTACTTTGACTTATGAATAATCCTTGGAACATCGACAACAACCCATTGGCGGTGAACTCCTCGGTGAATCACAAAGTCTGGAACCTTCCTTGATTTGTCTTCAGAAATGATGCTGATTTCTAGTGGAGCAGGATCATTGGAATCTGTCTCCCAGGCAGAATTGTCGTAGGAGGATTCCTCAGTTGTATTTTGCATAACATTTATGCTCTCAGCTGTATCTCCCCATCCAGTTGGCTGGATATCTTCGAGCCTGATACGAGAGCTTTCGGGAGCGGTGTACTTGACCATGTAGTCGTATTTTCCACTCGGCTGTCCCAAGGTGTCCCACACTTCTTTGGAACTGGAGGAGTCATCCCTCTGGATGACGTTGACCTCAGGAAAAGCATAGTTGATGAATTCAAGTCCTGCAAACGTTGCAAATTCATCATCGTACTGAGTAGTTTCTGAATGACCTGAGTGTTGATCCCATGACATGGTGGGGACACAGGTATTCTGTTCAATGATGCTCAGCTGAGTTTCATTACTCGGCTGACTTTCTGGCCCCAAGTTTCCTGGGTAAGGCTGCCAGATAGGCAGGCCATCCATCGGGCCATAGTAATTATGGTCAAAGTTGTCTTTCATCAGAGTGTCCTCCTCTAATGAATTTTGTGGAGCACGACATCCTTCCGGATCACAATCTCCGTATATCATTTTGACATCTGACCTTGGTATAAATCTCGGGCTCTGTGCAGGAAAGCAAAATGGAGTCTGCGTTTTGTCCTGAGACATATAACCGTCCTCGTTAAGATAGGACTTCCATTCTTCATCCGTATTGGAGGAATCCTCCTCATTGATAGTATGCACTTCTTGAGGCACTGGGTGAAGGAAACCTTCACTATGGAAGAAGTTTCGAATGGGATGAAGACTTTCATCGTTAGCCGCTGTCCGGGTATAGGTTGCAGAAAAACCAAGACCCTTCTTTGTTGTATTGCTAGTAGGAAGGACAAGTTGTCCCCATCCTGTTGTATCGGTACTCTTGACTGCTTTAATAGCATCTTTGTATGAGGAAATCGAAGTTCCTCCTCCGGATTGATCGTCCTTGTGTAGAGAAAGCGCTTGGAACTAGGTTCCGATTATCCCTTCTGGTTCCACATAAGTGGATGACGATAAATTGCTGACGAGCAAGGCCTGTTCCCCACAGATTGTGATGAGTTGGCCGTTCTGGACAAACTTTAGCTTTTGGTGGAGGGTTGAAGTAACCGCTCCAGCCTGATGTATCCAAGGTCTTCCTAATAAACAACTGTACGTTGCCCGGATGTCCATGACCTGGAAGGTGACTTGGAAAGTGTGAGTACCAATAGTTATGGGAAGGTCAACTTCGCTGATAACCGTTTTTCTGGATCCATCGAACGCTTTGACAACGACCTCGTTGGTTCTCATCGGAGGGCCCTTGAATGATAATTGCATCAAAGTGGACTTCGGCATAACATTCAGGGCTGACCCTGTGTCTACCAGTACGCTGGCTAAAGCATCGTCCTGGCAGTTGACTGTGATATTGAGCGCCATGTTATGACGACGACCCTCTTCCGGTAATTCCTCATCACTAAATCCCAAATTATTGCAAGAAGTGATGTTAGAGACAATACTATCGATATGTCTGATTGTTACATCCTGTTCCACAAAGGCTTGCTCCAAGACTTTTTATAGAGCCTCCCTGTGCGCTTCTGAACTGAGTAACAGTGATATTACCGAGATCTTTGAGGGAGTCTGTAACAGTTGATCGACAATGTTGTATTCACTCATTTGGATGAGCTTCAACATCTCATCATTATTTTTCGAAAGGTCGGGATTACTGGATTGACCGACTGATGGATCGGGAGCTTCTGTCTGAAGTTCCTTTTCTTTGTTGGACTCTCCAACTCCTCTGTTGAAGATTCTACCACTCCGTGTTACACGACTGATGTCTGCAATATTCACGACGGCGGGTAATGGAAATTCCTTTCCATTTTCAATTATCGTTGCACCGTATTTGTAAGGGATTGCCTTAGCTGATACATACGGTAGTGGTCCCGGCAGATAGATGACTATGAGAACCTTCTGGTTTTTCTGACCATCATAAGTAATCTCGATCCGTTCCCGGTTGCGAATTCTTGATTGGTCAAGCAGAGGGGTAAAGGCATAAACATTCCTGGTCCTCTGATGATCAGAGATGACGACAACATCCTCAATTTGATTGGAAAGGTAGTTTGGCGACCAATTGATGGGTCTGGAACCTGGATATGGGTGAATCTCTCCACGATCCACCTGCCCCTGGAGAGCTGCTCGCACAAGGTAGCACCCTTGGTTACTTTCCAAACAGACTCCACAACATTCATAATTGTGTGGTGGCACCTGGCCATGCCCACTTAGATTACAATGTAACCTCACTAGGTTAGCTTCCACGGATCAGACATCCTGACTTTGATGCCGAGTGGGGTTTCTGTTATTGATACTAATTTGCTGAGTATCTTCATCCATGTAGATTGGCATCCACCAATGATTTAACAAGTGCTGAAGTGCTTCCTAGACAAGGGCACATCCCGGATCGTTTTCGCAACCCGCTTTACAGCTGTGATAATTATGTGATATCAGGAATCCGAGTCGGACCTACTCAGCATGCAACTCTACCAAGTTGGTATTCATCAAGCGAATATCAAATATTTGAACCATGTTGATCTGATAGGGATTCCTATCATGGTAGTCCTAGATCCATCCAAGATCCATCTGACGCTGGATGGCCTCCTGTATGAAAGAGCATCCATGTTTGTTTACCGAGCAAGTCAGACAAGAACTATAATCGTGCCGCGGAAGATTATGATACTGGCTTTCCCTTGAGTGCATTGCCACCAAGTTGGCATTCATCGCACGGATGTCGTGGTTCTGAATGACGTTAGAATTCGTATAGACCATATTAACTCCATGAATTCGATGCTCTTGGATCCATCCGAGATCCATCTATTCCTGTAGAGCTGATTGCACTACAGAACACCCTTGATTACTTTTAGAGCAGATGTTACATTGATGATAATTATGAGGTGGCACATGGCCATATCCACTCTGTCTATAATGCATCTTGACCAGATTGGTCCTCAACAAGAGTACATCGTGAATTTGATAGACGTTGTTAAATTCTTTCTAAATCAGGTTGACTGCAGCTTTCTCATGTTGAGGCAGCGGGTTTGTGAGAACATTGGGATTCGTATCTTTGAAAGATAAGAGCCCGCTCCTAACAAGCTTTTGCACGTCAGATTTGAAATTGAGACAGTTCTCTATGTTATTGCCCTGGACCTCCTTGATGATAAGGGCATGTCTGATCCACCTTAAACCAAAAAGGCAGATTTTCCGGCACTGTAAGAGGAGACTTAGTCTGGATGTTCCCCTTAGCCAGTAGTAACGGAAATAGTTCTGCGTACAACATGGGTATAGGATCAAACCCTGGTGGCCGCGTTGTACGGTTGTTGTTGTATGGAGGACGAGCCTACTGAAGAGGCTGTTATGTCCTTTGCTGATTAGGTTGGCTCTGCGTAACCTGAGGTTGATACGTAGGAATAGGCGCAGGGCTAATAGCAGAAGTTATAGCTGCTATCGGTTGGTACCATCGCCTTTTCTTTTCGAGAGAGATATTCCCAATATCTTGCTCTTTTTTCTTAGGGAAAGCACTACCATATCGTTTTGTACTACTCGATGATCCAACGTCTTTTACCAAACGTCCTTCTCGGACGGCTTCCTCAAGACGAACTCCCATGCCCACCATCTCGGTGAAATCACTGGGCGCACTGGCAACCATTCTATCATAGTAAAATGAGCTTAAGGTCTTTAAGAAAATCTTTGTCATCTCTTTTTCCTCAAGAGGTGGACAAATTAGAGCGAAAATCTCACGCCATCTCTGAGCGTACTCCTTAAAGGTTTCCTTGTCCTTTTGTGACATTGATCTGAGTTGATCTCTGTCCGGTGCCATGTCCAAATTGTATTTGTATTGTTGGACGAAGGCAGCGCCAAGATCTCTGAAAGTGCTGATCGTAGCACGGTTTAAACCCATGTACCATTTGAGTGCGGCACCGGTTAAACTATCCTGAAAGTAGTGAATCAGTAGGTCTTGATTCTCTGTCCGAGTTGACATTCGCCGAGCGTACATCACTAGATGGCTCGGAGGGCAAGAGTTACCCCTGTATTTTTCAAAGTCGGGCACCTGGAATTTGTGCGGAACTTTCACATTGGGGACCAAGCAAAGGTCTGCGGCGTCCTTTCCAAATAAATCCTGACCGCGGATGGTTTGCAGTTCCTTCTGCATTTCTAGGAACTGTTCCTGGAATTCATCCATTCTATCGAACATAGTTTCCTTCTTACCAAAAGGTATTGGTGGAATCTGTCCTTCCGGGACAGTGTGCACCACAGGGAGTGGTACCGTGACTACGGTAGTGAATCTTGGCATTTCCCGAAGTTTGTAACCTTCAGGAGTCTGTAGCGAGTGATTTTTGGATGTGGTTGCGAAGCACAATCGCTCTAGTACTACAGCTCGATTCATTTTTTATCCTATTGAAGCTGGTGAAGGAAGGGAAATAGATGTCTCCAACTAACCCTGCTTGCATACTGAGGTTAAACAGTCAAAATTGTTGGTTTACAGATACTACAAAGATTCAGGGTCTCTCCTAGGTTATTTTGTTAAAAAAAAGTGTTTTAGGCTATCAGTTGAAATGTTAGGACGGATGTATGATAGTATGGGATTTTGCGTTTTTGTTTAGGGTGCTCGCTAAGATTTTTCTTTCAATCTTATGCCTACGTATTCCCGTTTACCGAAACAGGGAAATCAGAGCGATCGTTGTTCCTCCTATTCTACAGAAGGAAATGGTGTTTTGGTGTCTTGTTCAAAGCCCAAGACGTGAAGCTAAAGGTAGTTTGTATCTTGTTCAAAGCCCAAGATGTGAAGCTGAAGGGTAGTTTGTATCTTGTTAAAAGCCCAAGATGTGAAGCTGAAAGGTTGTTGTCTTTAGAGAGAATTTGTCATCTCTAAAGAGGGGTTTGTTTGTCATAACTGTTTATAAAGGAGAATTACTTTAACCGGGATTTGTGAATCCGGCAATGCCATAATTTCCTTTATAGGGGATTTCTAACCTGAAGGAGAAGACTTTAACTCAGTTTAGAGCAATGCCATCTTTCCTTAGGAATTTCTCATGCTAAAAGAGGGACAGTGGCGTGGATGTAAATAATCCAGAGGCTTGCCGCTTACAGCGATTAGATGAAGGGGAAGGAGTTGTTGATGTTTGTGTACTGTGAACGAGGCACAACTTTGATGCTAAAAGGTTGATTGGATCAACCAGTGGTTTTCTTATACAAAGCCTAAGAGGAGGCTAGTGGCCCAACAAGAGGGTGTTTTCTATGTGTCTCGTACGAAGCCCGAGAGAGAGGCTAAAATGGTTGAATCTACAGGAGAATCTTTTATATGTGTCTTGTACGAAGCCCGAGACGGAGGCTGAAAGGTTGTGACTCAACGAGGGAGTCTTTTGGTATCTCGTATAAAGCCCGAGATGGAGGCTATTTGACTCAACAAGAGAGTTTTATGTATCTCTTACGAAGCCCGAGATGGAGGCTAAAGATGGTGACTCACCAAGAGAATCTTTTATACTCAACAAGAGAGTGATTTTGTATCTCGTACGAAGCCCGAGATGGAGGCTATTTGTTAGCTCCACTGGGGAGAATCATTGTATAAAGCCCAAGAGAGAGGCTATAGTGCTGTTTCAGTTGAGTGACAGGTCCAGTATACTGATTTAAAGAGAAAATCAGTCCTTATATGAGTAATGTTTGCACTCATGGATTTGTTCTAAGGATCGGGGTTATTTCCTATTCTTTAAGGAAATGGGAAATCCAAAGGGTATTGAGACTGTCCGAGTCTACGGGGTTCCTTCCTATTCTTGAAGGGTGCTTGAGAATGTCTTTGAGACTCAAGGAAATTAGACTGTCCAAGTCTAGAGTTTCATCTTTTGTACTATGCTCTGAGAAACAGTAGTAGACTCTTGGAAAGACTGTTCTATTAAGATGACTAATTTCTGTTCCTATACCTTTAAGAGGTCGTCGGGACAATTTGTACGAAGCCCAAGAGGAGGCTGGAAACTTTTAAGAAGCCGAGTGGTCCTTATATGAAGCCCAAGAGGAGGCTATCATTCCCGGAGGAAGAAGTCATTTATACGAAGCCTAAGAGGAGGCTGTGAATACTTCTAAGAAGCCGACGGGTCCTTGTACAATGCCCAAGAGGAGGCGGGGATGCTTTTAGGAAGCCTGTGGGTCCCAAACCCCGAGAAATTCAAGACAGGCTATTCACAAAGAATAGATCAAGCCAGGAACGTTTGAGAATTTGGAAGAAACTCAAGAGATGCAATTCACGGAGAAGAGATCATCTCTGGGGAATAGAGTTTCTTGACAAGTGCTTTTAAGAAGCCTGTGGGTCCCCAAACCCCGAGATGTTTAAGACAGACTATTCACGAAGAATAGATCAAGCCAGGAAAGTTAGAGAATTTGGAAGAAACTCAAGAGATACAATTCACGGAGAAGAGATCATCTCTAGGGAGTAGAGTTTCTTGACAAGTGCTTTTAAGAAGCCTGTGGGTCCCCAAACCCCGAGAAGTTCAAGACAGACTATTCACAAAGACTAGATCAAGCCAGGAAAGTTCGAGAATTTGGAAGAAACTCAAGAGATGCAATTCACGGAGAAGAGATCATCTCTAGGGAGTAGAGTTTCTTTGACAACTTCTACGAGTGACAGTCTATGAAAGGGTTCACCGAGAATGCTGCATTTCATGTCTCCTTATTGTTTAACCCCAAGAGGAGGGAAGACTGTGTCTGGTAATCCTATGGGGATCTAGTTTTGACTATTTAAGAATGATCAACGGGCTTAATGCTAGACGTAGTTTCCGGGAAAACTCTAAATATCTACACTATTATTACACAGTTTATATGAGTTTATGAAAGAAGACTTACAGTGAGCAGCCCCACAATACAGTTATATGTATATGAAAGCGGTAAATGAAAGCGGATAAACACTTACTCGGTTGTAGAGCTTCCATGCTGTTTGGTTAGTTGTTCAACAAAGAAAGATTGAAAACAACAGTGTGTTTCAAAATCAAAGGAGAAAGTGCTTTGAAAAAGAAAGATTTGGGGCTTACAGCTCAAGGAGAGGCCCAGGGTTTTATCAGTGAGCGCAATGTTGAATTTGTACAGAGGGACTTATACGAGTGACTGAGGCCCAAAAATTATTTTCTGTACAAAGGGATTTAGGTCTTACACTCTATTAAGAGGCCCAAAAGGTTTAAATAAAAAGAGTGGGGCTTATGACACGAGGGTAGGCCCAGATGATTTTTCGTTTAAAATGGCGATCATGCCGAGATTTTCTTTTAACGCAAAGGGGCTTATACAATATCTGAGGCCTAAATTTGTTTTTGGTTAAAAGGGGATTGGGTCTTACACTCTATTAGAGGCCCAAAAGTTTTGAAATGGGTCTTACTACTCGAGGGTAGGCCCAGAGTTTGTTTTTCAACAGACGATGATCGCGCTGAACTTTTTGAAATACAACGGGACTTATACAATAAGTGAGGCCCAAAAAGGTTGTATTTACAAAGGGTTGAGTCTTACACTCTAATAGAGGCCCAAGTGTTTTTAAAAAAAGAAGAATGGGTCTTACTACTCGAGGGTAGGCCCAAAGTTTTTTGCGTACAAAACGACGATTGCGTCGAGGTTTTTGAAAATACCGGGAGGGACTTATACAATAAGTGAGGCCCAAAATAGGTTATTTTACAAAAAGGCTTGGGTCTTACACTCTAATAGAGGCCCAAGTGTTTTGAAAATGATTTATGAGGGTTGAATTAATCAAAAATCCTAATTTGTTTTCAAAATGTGTTTTAATTGAATAAAAATTCAATTAAAATGATCAAAATTGTTTAACATATGGAAAACAAATTGTGATATGGGATTAATGCTTCAAAAATTAAGTATTGACCTACAAAATAATTAGAAGGCATTAAAAGTTGCAAAATCAAGGTGGAAAAAATATTCAAAATGTCAAAAAATAATTAAAATATTAATTATTTGCAAAAATATCAATTATATGAAATAAATAATATTTTTGGGATTTTTTGGGAAAATAAAATATTTTAACATTTTTGTGAATTATTAAAAAAAGAATCATCTCAAAATCATTAAAACTCAGAGAGAAATTAATTTTTGAATCAATTAAATAAAATCACAAAATTCAAATATTTGAATTTGAGAGAAATGGCGCCAAGAACAGCTGAAGAACACGCGCGTTTTTCAGTTTTGCCCAGATTTGCATTTTCTATCCAATCTCACTGAATACTTAATCATATCATGCAATCCACATACCAATCAACTCGTTGCAACCTCACGATCATGTCTATGGCAATTAATTTCATTTAATTTAAGCATAAAACAAGAAATCATGAAAGATCCTCAAGAACCCTAAATTCTGCATGAAGGCGGGGGTTTTTGATACACGATTCAAACAAAGCAATTACTTGAGGGGAAACATTCCATACATGATTATGAACATTTGGCAAAAGTATTGTGCGAGGAAATATGCATAGATTGAGATATGACCAAGTTTAGGCTTACCTCTAGGTCATGACAGCAAGAGCAAATTGATTTCTGAGTAGGAAGTGTTACAAATGAATTGTGACGATCTGAACAGCTTCCCTACACCCTATGGAGTGTGTTTGAATGATTGGACTTGATGGAAATTGGCTGGATCACTTCATGGCATCTCAACTGCAACTTGGTTAAAACCTTGAGCAATTGACTGGTGATTCTGAGAAATCAGTGCTCCAGATGTTGTTTAAGTGTTTGATCAGCTCACATATGATATATATGAGGTGTGTGTGTGATTGGTTTGAGTGGAATTGCTCTCTAATGAAAAACCCGACAGTGACTTGCTAAGAAAGGCATTTTTGAGAGTGAGAAGTGGATTTTGAGAAAGGCAAGTGTTGTAGGCCTTTGGTGTACTTAAACTGATCACAATTGAGCTCTATTTATAGTAGAGCAAGTTTGTTTTGCAAGGAATAGTGAATGGCAACTGCTGAGTAGGTTTGGCCAATGTTGGCAAATGAAAATCCAAGTCTCCTCTAGCCATTGACTAGAGGTTAGGACACAGGCTGCTGGTCCCCTTGGTCTTGGACAAGTCTTGACTGAATTCAGTTGCTAATGGCTCAGTCCATGCCACCTTGGTGCTTCCATTGAATGCTCCAATCCAAAATTGGAGTCATGTCCCTATTTTGGGCAATTATAGGTTTAGCATGCTATTTCTTATTCCAAGGACTTTGGAGGCTTGGCTCAGTGATTGTCCCCTTTAGATTCAATCCTCAGATGTGTCCAAGGTGATGACAAGGCTTGGAATTGGCTGATTTTGGCAAATCGACCAAAAGTGCAAAAATCTGCCTTGCCTTGGCAGATTTCAGCAAGGCAACTTGCCAATGTCATATCTCATGGCTCAAGTTGAATTTGGTGATGTTCTTGGCCATTTTGGAAAGCTCTTATATGATACAACAACTGTTTGATCATATTTGGTTTTGATACCTTTTGGATCCAAGTGAAAAATGTCCCTACATTTGCAAAAAAGTAAGGCAAAATCTGACTTAGTGAAATTTTCACTAAGTGTTGGAACAAAGTGACTTTCTTGATTTTGATCACTCCATAACTCAAAATCCATGAGGAATTTGGACATAGGGCAGTATGAAGCTTTTGTAGAGGGCAATGAGATCTACAAATCAAGCTTTGGATGGAAAAAAATGGCTTTGTGGTTTAGGAGTTATGATCCTTCAAAGTTGGTACCTTTGTCACTTTTTTTCATAACTAAGAAAATTTTCTAAGTTTTTATGGTTACCCCTTTTACAAGTTATCCCATTTTCTTTGATTTTTCTTGATGAATGATGATTCAAATCATACATTAACATCAATTTAGGGTTAAAAATCCATTTTTGTGAAAAATCTCAAAAAGTCAAAGTTGACTTTTGTGCACAGTTGACTTTTTGTCAGATGAATTCCAAACTGTGCAATTCTTCAGGAAATCATGTCCTTGACCTAAATCAAACTTGATGGACATGTTCCATGGGTGTTATAGGGTATGTTGAATCATGTCTTAGGGCTTGGTAGCATGTCCTGGTCAAAAGTCAAAGCTACAGTTGACTTTTCTCGCAATACCCTAACTGTGGTTCAGATGAAATTGAAACTTGTTGCTCAAGCTTCTTGGACCAATCCATTGTTCCAAATGGATCAATATCGTATATTAGAGACCCTTAAATCATGTATTGAGGTCTTAGTTCATGATTTGTCCCAAAAGTTAACTTAGGGGTGAATTAGGTCAAGAAACCCTAATTCCTGATTTTTTATGAATGCATCCAGTGAGGCAAGATTGACTTAATAATTGGGTTTATGAGGTTCTATGGAGCATATTAAGTTATGTTTTGGATCTTTGGCTTATGCCCAGATGAAAATTTCCATCTAGAGGCCCTGGTCGACCAAAACCCTAATTTGGTGACACTGTCGATCTTGAAGCTTGATCCATCTAGAAGGGAGCAACCTTGTGCTTAATCCTTGGAGTGGGAGTCTTCTTGATCCATTGTGGATGTTTGAGAGGTTAGAAAAGTTGAAGATCATGTCATTTCTTGATTGATCATTTGTCTAAGAGCTCAGAGTGGGCTTGAAACCCTAATTTTGATAGTAGTGAATGCTCACCCATCTTTGGGGAGACTGATGAAGTATGATGGTTCATCCATATTGTGATGATGATTTGCACAATGATGGGAAATCTTAGTGGTCAAAATTTGGGGTATGACAGATGCCCCTATTTAATCTTCTTGGACACGAAGGTGTGAATGACGAAGGTATTCGGGCATTCGAAGTGCAAGAGAATTAAATATCGGAATATCTGAAATTTTGACGGCGTCTATGAATGGTAATTCATGCATTCATCTTCTTTCACTAAGCAATGATACTTAGAAAAGGTAAACCTCCCCTCGATCCTGGTCTTCGGCCAAGGAACTGGTCTTAGTTTTCTTTTGAAATAAACCTCCCCTCGATCCTGGTTTCCTACCAAGGAACTGGTCTTAGTTTTTGATTTAAACTTCCCCTCGATCCTGGTTTCCTACCAAGGAACTGGTCTTAGTTTCTGATGTAAACTTCCCCTTGATCCTGGATTCCTTCCAAGGAACTGGTCTTAGTTTCTGATGTAAATTTCCCTCGATCCTAGTTTCCTACCAAGGAACTGGTCTTAGTTTCTTTTGTCAATAAACTTAATTGACAAGGGACGCTAGGTGTAGCGGTTTTCCTTAAACTTCTCACCGAATTTTCCTTGGGAGATGCCATTTGATGGAAAAAGTTTCGATGCCAGATTTGCTGGAGAACCCAGTTGTTTGAGTTGTAGAGGTGTACAAACTTCTCTGTTGGAGATGCCATTTGTTGACTCTATTTGGGGAATGTGAGTCCCTTGAAAGACTGCTTTCACGCTTCGGGATATTACATCATACTTTTCTCGGGATCTTCCTGGAGAAATGCCATATGATGGGATCTAATTTTGAGGTGCCGATGACCTTTTCATCAGTGGTTTTTTTGGAGAAAAACCGTTGTTCCACCGAATCTCTGATTAAGAGGCTTTCTCTAGGGATTTTCCTTAATCCGGGAAAGCAAGAATATCAACTTCAATGGCGAAGAGTGATGTTGACTGAGGGCTCCCTGGTTTTTCAGAGGTTCAAGTTATCAAAGTGGTCGAGGAGCCAACTTCCATCCAGAAATAAACTGGAAGAGAAAGATTGTTCAGACGCAGCATCTCCCGACGAGGAAAGAAACGACAACTCGATTGAGATGACTTTTATCACTAGGGGATAAGACCGACTAGAGTGACAATGATGCAATGCGAATGCAAATCAACAATGCATGATGTATGTATGTTTATGCTGACAGAACTGACGCGACATACAGACTAATGGATGAACATGACGGGACACTCGGCCACAGTGGGAGATGTAAAGTATCACTTGTTCACGATAGCGATTCTGCCTTGCTTAGGAGAGATAATCCCTGCGTGGAATACCGTTAATCGGGATTAGGAGATAAAGACTCTGCCGAAGCGTGTTAGACGAAACAAGGTCTCTGACACAGTTGATCCCTTCATTCAGGCGTACTGGGTTAGAAGGAGTATTTTGATTCTGCACTTCGAAGTTTGCTTACTTCTGGAGAAGCGATTGATGTTCTTTTGATGTTCAACTGTCAAAAGAAATTGCCATCTTTATTATTATTTTAAAGCAAAAAAAGTTTTACAAGTAAATTCATTTTTTGTTTTATTTCAAGGATCGTTGGGCATGTTAAAATGTCGTTCTGTAAAGCTAAAACAAATGAGAATTACAACCAAAAGCACAAGGGCTCAAATTTTATTGATAAGATGGAGATAAGCCAAACGCGTGATTCCAAAGAGTATATACAAAGCTAGAAAATGGTAATTTATAGGGAAAAGGGCTACGTTGAAACATAACGACCACTATCCTTCTACCAACATTGAATTCAAGATATCCTGAGCTTCTGTCGAAGATGACCTTAACTAGAGTTTTCCTCCGATGGATGGTGTAACTGCTGCTAAGGGACTTGCCTCTGTTGAACATAGTTACTTGCCATTATCCCTAACTTTTGCCTGGATTGTACTGTGATGTTTCCAATCCACCGGGATGATTTTTTTTAATTTTGTCTCTAACTTTTGCCTAGACCTCCCTTTCGGGTTTTCAATCCACTGAGACGTTTTTTTTTCTTTTTAGGCGAAGTATTTCTTGACTACATCAATGTTCGTAGGGTAGGCAAATTCCTCTCCGTCCATGGTTGCAAGTCTCAAGGCACCGCCTGAGAAAGCATTCGTGACCATATAAGGGCCATCATAATTCGGGGTCCACTTTCCCCGAGAATCAATGAGAAAGGATTGTATCTTCTTGAGCACAAGGTCTCCTTTTATGAAGATGCGAGGTCGGACCTTTTTGTCAAACGCCCTCTTCATTCTTTGCTGATACAACTGACCGTGGCATAGTGCCGTTATCCGTTTCTCTTCAACCAGATTCAGTTCGTCGTGTCGACTTTGACACCATTCAGCTTCTGTAAGCTTAGCTTCCATCAATACTCGGATTGACGGGATCTCTACTTCGATAGGGAGCACTGCTTCCATGCCATATACTAGAGAGAAAGGGGTTGCCCCTGTTGAAGTGCGGACATATGTTCGATAACCATGAAGAGCAAAGGGTAGCATCTCGTGCCAATCTTTGTAGGTTACAACCATCTTCTGAACAATCCTCTTGGTGTTCTTGTTAGCCACTTCTACCGCTCCGTTCATCTTTGGTCGGTAGGGAGATGAGTTATGGTGTTCAATTTTGAACTCTGTGCACAAATCCTTCATCAGCTTATTGTTCAAGTTAGATCCATTATCAGTAATGATCTGGTTTGGAACACCATAACGGCAGATGATATTATTTTTGATAAATCGGACTACCACTTGTCGGGTTACATTAGCGTATGACGCTGCTTCGACCTATTTGGTGAAGTAATCAATGGCTACAAGGATGAACCGATGTCCGTTTGAAGCTTTGGGCTCAATCAAGCCGATCATGTCGATTCCCCATATGGAAAAAGGCCACGGGGAAGAGAGAACTTTGAGATGCATTGGCGGTAAATGAATTTTGTCGGAGTATATCTGACACTTGTGACACCTCCTCATGTACTTGTAGCAGTCGGATTCCATTGTCAACCAATAGTACCCTGCTCTTAGAATTTTTCTCGCCATTGTGTGTCTGTTGGCATGAGTTCCAAAGGATCCTTCATGAATTTCTTTTATCAGCATGTCTGCCTCTGGTCTATCAACGTATCGAAGCAAAACCAAGTCAAAATTCCTCTTATAGAGGGTATCACCACTCAGGAAGAAACTGCCAGTCTGTCTTCTGAGGGTTTTTCTGTCCTTCCTTAGTGCCCCAGGTGGGTACTCTCGTTTTTGAAGGAAGCATTTGATATCGTGATACCAAGGTTTGTCGTCTATGACTGCTTCAATCGTGAAGATGTAAGCGGGCCGTTCTAGGCGCATTACGTCGATCTTAGGTATGTCATTCCATTGACCTACATTAATCATGGAAGAGAGTGTGGCTAATGCATCAGCCATGTGATTCTCATCACGAGGGATGTGATGAAACTTGATTCTGTTGAAGAAAGGTAACAATCTTCTTGCATAGTCTTTGTAAGGAATCAATCCTGATTGGTATGTGTTCCAATCTCCTTTTATCTGATTGATAACCAAGGCTGAGTCGCCGTATACGTCCAAGTTTTTGATCCTTAAATCAATCGCTTCTTTGAGACCCATAATACAAGCTTCGTATTCGGCCTCGTTGTTTGTACATTTGAACATAAGTCGAGCGGTGAAAGGAATGTGGGTACCCTGAGGGGTAACAATTATTGCCCCAATTCCATTTCCATAATGGTTAACTGCTCCGTCAAAGATAAGTCCCCACTGGGAACCTGGTTCTGGCCCTTCACTGGGTAGCGGTTCGTCGCAGTCTTTCATTTTTAGATACATGACATCTTCGTCTAGGAAGTCGAACCCGATTGATTCTTGATCGTCAATCGGTTGATGAGCCAAATGATCGGCTAAAATACTTCCTTTAACGGCTTTTTGAGCGTGGTATTCTATGGCATATTCTAATAGCAACATCTGCCAACGGGCAATCCTTCCCGTGAGAGCATGTTTTTCAAATACATACTTGATTGGATCCATTTCGGAGACCAGTCAAGTAGTGTGACAAATCATGTACTGGCGAAGACGTTTGGCTGCCCAAGCCAAAGCACAACAAGTTTTCTCGAGCATCGTGTACCGAGTTTCACAGTTGGTGAACTTCTTGCTTAGATAGTAAATGGTAGACTCTTCCCGTTTGGTTTCATCCTGTTGGCCAAGTACACACCCCATTGAGTCCTCTAGGACCGTTAAGTAGATGATCAGTGGCCTTCCTTCCATTGGAGGTGATAGAATCAGAGGATTCAACAGGTATTTCTTAATACTGTCGAAGGCGGTTTGGCAATCTTCTGTCCAAACGCAATCTTGGTTCTTTTGAGTAATTTGAAAATCGGCGCACATGTGGCAGTCATGAGGAATATAAATTTAGAGATGTAGTTCAAACGTCCCAGGAACCCTCTGACTTGTTTTTCAGTTTTCGGAGAAGGAATTTCTTGAATGGCCTTGACCTTGTCAGGATCAACCTCGATTCCTTTCTGGCTGACCATGAACCCTAAAAGTTTCCCTGAACGGAAACCGAAGGTGCATTTGTTGGGATTCAAGCAGAGTTTGTACTTTCTCAAATGCTCGAATAGTTTCGACAGGTGGGTCACATGCTCCTCCCCTGTTTTAGATTTGGCAATCATGTCATCGACATATACCTCGATTTCTTTGTGTATCATGTCATGAAACAGAGTAGTCATGGCCCTTTGATAGGTTGACCCGACGTTCTTCAAACCGAACGACATTACCTTGTAACAAAAGGTACCCCATGGGGTAATGAACAAAGTTTTCTCCATGTCTTTCGGTGCCATCTTGATCTGATTATAGCCCGAGAATCCATCCATGAAGGAGAAAACTTTGAACTTTGTTGTACTGTCAACCAGCATGTCAATGTGTGGTAAAGGAAAGTCGTCCTTTGGACTTGCCTTGTTCAGATCCCTGTAGTCGACACACATTCTGACCTTTCCGTCCTTTTTCGGAACGGGTATGATATTGGGTAACCATTGAGGATATTTTGATGTGGTGAGGAAACCAGTGTCAATCTGTTTTTGTACCTCCTCTTTGATTTTGATGGCTATGTCAGGATGAATCCGTCTCAACCTCTGTTTTACTGGCGGACATTCCGATCTCAACGGTAAATGATGTTCCACGATGCTGGTATCCAACCCTAGCATGTCCTGATAGGACCAAGCAAACACATCGAGAAATTCTCTTAGAAGCTTTGTCAAACTCTCTTTGGCAGTTGGACTGAGCAGTGCCCCAATCCTGATTTCTTTTCTCTCTTTTTCCTGACCCAAGTTGACCGTTTCCAACGGCGCTTTGTGAGATTCAATGGACCTTTCCACTTGTCTGAGTAATCGGGAGATCTCTTCTGGAATTTCGTTGTCAACTTCTTCTTCAGCCCCAAATACCGGGAACTCAAAGTTGGGAGAAGGCATCAGATCGTATGTTTCAACGGGGTTTAAAACAAGCAATCTGCACGGCGTGATGATTCGTGTTTAGAAGAGATAGAGTGAATGCAAAAGTGTGTGCAGTGTATTTTTTCTTTTACTTCTTGTTTTTATTATTTGAATTGTTTTTTAGGATTACCATTTTCTGAGAAAAGCGAAAAGAGAAAACAACAATTAATGCAGAAATTATAGAATGACGTTATTTTATTAATGAAAAAGTCGATTCCTGAAACTACAGCCCTATAAAACAAAACTCTGTCACTTTGGGCAAAGCGAAGAGGGAAAATTTTACAGAAAGTGAGCCCTATCAAAACATCCGTTTCACCTGGGCAGGGTGAAAGGTTAAAGATGGCAATTACTTTGATTGGCGAACGACCTTCGGAGCATCAACAACGACCCACTGGCGGCGAACTCCTCGGTGAATCACAAAGTCTGGCATCTTCGTTGATTTGTCAACAGAAATGACGATGATTTCAGGTGGAGCAGGATTATTGGAATCTGTCTCCCAGGCAGAATTGTCGTAGGAGGATTCCTCGGTTGTATTTTGCAAAGTATTTGTACTCTCAGCTGTATCTCCCCATCCAGTTGGCGGGATGTCTTCGAGCCTGATACGAGAGCTTTCGGGAGCGGTGTACTTGACCATATAGTCGTATTTCCCACTAGGTTGTCCCAAGGTGTCCCACACTTCTTTGGAAATTGAGGGGTCATCTCTCTCGATGACGTTGACCTCAGGGAAAGCATAGTTGATGAATTCTAGTCCGGCAAACATTGCGAATTCATCGTCGTGCTGGGTATTTTCAGAATGACCTGAGTGTTGATCCTATGACATGGTGGGGACATAGGTATTCTGTTCAATGATGCTCAGCTGAGTTTCATTACTCGGCTGACTTTCTGGCCCCAAGTCTCCTGGGTAAGGCTGCCACATTGGCAGGGCATCCATCGGGCCATAGTAATTGTGGTCAAAGTTGTCTTTCATCAGAGTGTCCTCCTCTAATGAATTTGGCGGAGCATGGCATCCTTCCGGATCACACCCTCCGTATGTCATTTTGACATCTGACCTTGGTATAAATCTCGGACTCTGTGCGGGATAGCAAAATGGCGTAGGCACCTCTTCCTGAGACATATAACCATCCTTGTTAAGATAGGACTTCCATCCTTCATCCATGTCGGAGGAATCCTCCTCATTGATAGCATGGATTTCCTGAGGCACTGGGTGAAGGAACCCTCCACTGTGAAAGAAGTTCTTAATGGGATGAAGACTTTCATCGTTAGCAGCTGTCCGGGTACAGGTTGCAGAAAAACCAAGACCCTTCTTTGTTGTATTGCTAGTAGGAATGACGAGTTGTCCCCATCCTGTTGTATCGGTACTCTCGACCGCTTTAATAGCATCTTTGTATAAGGAAATCGAAGTTCTTCCTCCGGATTGATCGTCCTTGTGTAGCGAAAGCGCTTGGAACTGGGTTCCAATTATCCCTTCTGGTTCCACATAAGTGGATGACGATAAATTACTGACGAGCAAGGCATGTTCCCCACAGACTGTGATGAGTTCGCCGTTCTGGACGAACTTTAGCTTTTGGTGGAGTGTTGAAGTGACCGCTCTAGCCTGATGTATCCAAGGTCTTCCTAATAAACAACTGTACGTTGCCCGGATGTCCATGACCTGGAAGGTGACTTGGAAAGTGTGAGGACCAATAGTTATGGGAAGATCAACTTCGCCGATAACCGTTTTTCTGGACCCGTCGAATGCTTTGACGACGACCTCGATGGTTCTCATCGGAGGGCCTTTGAATGATAATTGCATCAAAGTGGACTTCAGCATAACATTCAGGGCTGACCCTGTGTCCACCAGTACGCTAGCTAAAGCATCGTCCTGGCAGTTGACTGTAATATTGAGCGCCATGTTATGACGGCGACCCTCTTCTGGTAATTCCTCATCACTAAATCCCAAGTTATTGCAAGAAGTGATGTTAGAGACAATACTATTGAACTGTCTGATGGTTACATCCTGTTCCACTAAGGCTTGCTCCAAAACTTTCTGTAGAGCCTCCCTGTGTGCTTATGAACTGAGTAACAGTGATAATACCGAGATCTTTGAAGGAGTTTGTAACAGTTGATCGACAATGTTGTATTCACTCCTTTGGATGAGCTTTATCATCTCATCGTCGTTTTTCGAAAGGTCGGGATTACTGGATTGACCGACTGATGGATCGGGAGCTTCTGTCTGAAGTTCCTTTTCTTTGTTGGACTCTCCAACTCCTCTGTTGAAGATTCTACCACTCCGTGTTACACGACTGATGTCTGCAATATTCACGACGGAGGGTAATGGAATTTCCTTTCCATTTTCAATTGTTGTTGCACCGTATTTGTAAGGGATTGCCTTAGATGATTCATACGGTAGTGGTCCCTGCAGATAGATGACTTTGGGAACCTTCTGGTTTTTCTGACCATCGTACGCAATTTCGATTCGTTCCCGATTGGGAATTCTTGATTCGTCAAGCAGAGGGATAATGGAAAAAACATTCCTGGTCCTCTGATGATCAGAGATGACGACAAGGTCCTCAATTTGATTGGCAAGGTAGTTCAGCGACCAATTGATGGGTTTGGAACCTGGATATGGGCAAATCTCTCCACGATCCACCTGCCCCTGGAGAGCTGCTCGCACAAGGTAGCACCCTTGGTTACTTTCTGAACAGACTCCACAACGTTCATAATTATGTGGTGGCACCTGGCCACGCCCACTTTGAATACAATGTAACCTCACTAGGTTAGCTTCCACAGACCGGACATCCTGACTTTGACGCCGAGTGTGGTTTCTATTATTGATACTAATTTGCTGAGTATCTTCATCCATGTAGATTGGCATCCACCAATGATTTAACAAGTGCTGAAGTACTTCCTGGACAAGGGCACATCCCTGATCGTTTCGCAACCCGCTTTATAGCTGTGATAATTATGTGATATCAGGAATCTGAGTCAGACCTGCTCAGCATGCAGCTCTACCAAGTTGGTATTCATCAAGCGAATATCGAAGATTTAAACCATGTTGATCTGATAGGGATTCCTATCATGGTAGTCCTGGATCCATCCAAGATCCATCTGATGCTGGAGGGCCTCCTGTATGAAAGAGCATCCCTGTTTATTTACTGAGCAAGTCAGACAAGAACTGTAATTGTGTCGCGGCAGATTATGATACTGGCTTTGCCTTGAGTGCATTGCCACCAGGTTGACATTCATTGCACGGACGTCGTGGTTTTGAATGACGTTGGAATTCGTATAAACCATGTTAACTCCACGAACTCGGTGCTCTTGGATCCATCCGAGATCCATCTGTTCCTGTAGGGCTGCTTGCACCATAGAACATCCTTGATTGTTTTTAGAGCAGATATCACACTGATGATAATTATGAGATGGCACATGGCCGTACCCACTCTGTCTATAATGCATCTTGACCAGATTGGTCCTCAACAAGAGTACATCGTGAATTTGATAGACATTGTTAAATTCTTTCTCAATCAGGTTGAATGCAGCGTTCTCATGTTGAGGCAGCGGGTTCGTAAGAACATTGGGATTCGTATCTTTGAAAGATAAGAGCCCGCTCCTAACAAGCTTTTGCACGTCGGACTTGAAATTGAGACATTTCTCTATGTTATGCCCTGATCCTCCTTGATGATAAGGGCATGTCTGATCCGCTTTGAACCAAAAAGGCAGATTTTTCGGTACTGTAAGAGGAGACTTAGTCTGGATGTGCCCATTAGCCAGTAGTAACGGAAATAGTTCTATGTACAACATGGGTATACGATAAAACCCTGGTGGCCGCGTTGTACGTTTGTTATTGTATGGAGGACGAGCCTGCTGCAGAGGCTGTTGTGTCCTTTGCTGATTAGGTTGGCTTTGCGCAACCTGAGGTTGATACGTAGGAATAGGCGCAGGGCTGATAGTAGGAGTTACAGCTGCTACCGGTTGATAACGTCGCCTTTGATTTCTGTGAGAGATATTACCAATATCTTGCTCTTTTTTCTTAGGGAGAGCACTACCGTATTGTTTTGTACTACTCGATGATCCAGCGTCTTTTATTAGACGTCCTTCTCGGACGACTTCCTCAAGACGAACTCCCATGCCCACCATCTCGGTGAAATCACTGGGTGCACTGGCAAAAATTATGTCGTAGTAAAATGAGCTTAAGGTCTTTAAGAAGATATTTGTCATCTCTTTTCTTCAAGAGGTGGACAAATTTGAGCGGCAATCTCACGCCATCTCTGAGCGTACTCTTTAAAGGTTTCTTTGTCCTTTTATGACATTGATCTGAGTTGATCTCTGTCGGGTGCCATGTCCAAATTGTATTTGTATTGTTGGACGAAGGCAGTACCAAGATCTCTGAATATACTGATCGTAGTACCGTTTAAACCCATGTACCATTTGAGTGCGGCACCGATTAAACTATCCTGAACGTAGTGAATCAGTAGGTCCTGATTCTCCGTCTGAGATGACATTCGCCGAGCGTACATCACCAGATGGCTCTGAGGGAAAGAGTTACTCTTGTATTTTTCAAAGTCGGGCACTTGAAATTTGTGCGGAACTTTCACATTGGGGACCAGACAGAGGTCTGCGGCGTCCTTTCTAAATAGATCCTGACCGCGGATGGCTTGCAGTTCCTTCTGTATTTCCAGGAATTGTTCCTGGAATTCATCCATTCTATCAAACATAGTTTCCTTCTTACTAGAAGTTATTGGTGGAACCTGTCCTTCCAGGACAGTGTGCACCGCAGGGGGTGGTACCGTGACTACGGCAGTGAATTTTGGCGTTTCCCGAAGTTTGTAACCTTCAGGAGTCTTCAGTATGCCCCTGGCATCTTTGTTTTCCCGAAGTTTGTAACCTTCAGGCCCAGCGACTTCTGTTATGATTCCCTGATCTTTAGTGATCGGTGGAACATATCCTTCCGGGATATAGTTAACAGGCATGCCCCACGGACGATCTTTAGGCATTTGATACCTAGGATCATACTTCTCCACTATGGGCGTTGAGGTAATCTCTGAGATCACTGTCCTTTGTAGCTGAGCTTCTGCCATGGCTTGCATGTCGTTACGAAGCTTTCTCATATCCTCTCTCAGAGCGTCGATCTCTTCTTTCAACTCTCTGTTTTCTTCCTCAAGATCATCCATCTTTTTCTGACGATTGGCCCGAGTATTGTACGAATGAGACAGTTTGACTTTAGAACCGAGACACAAACGTGAGATTCGTAGGTAAGAAGAATACGCGATGTGAGAATGATGAATGTAATAATTATATTAATTGTTTTTTGGTTTAATCAAAATAAACTTCGACAATTAGATTGCAAATATCAAACAGTGGGGAAACCCCTTTTTATTGAATTCAAAGGATTACAGAAATGGAAATACAGTAGATTACAAAGTGCAGAAACAGAAACCTAAGCTAATGGGTCCTGGGTCCTATCTGAAGAGAAATCGGGTGCTGACTCCGGTACTCTCCTTTTCTTTGACCAGGGTTCTTGGGCCGTTGTGGAGTTGTCATTCCTTTGCCAGGTGATAGGAGCGAGCAAATTCCTTTGGTCATCTTGATTCTCTACAGCATGTTGCTCCAAAATTTCAATCAGAGCGTCCTTATCTTTCAGTAGTTGCTGTATTTTGATGCACTCCACATTGAGGGTACGGTACTTGTTCTTCCAAGACCTCCTCTCCCGTTGAACTTTGTTAAGAGTAACCTGGAGCTTTTTAGTCTCAGTCATGAAGTACATGACAGACTCCCTCGGTGGAAGAACTCCATGACGAGGATAAGGCATCTTTAGCTTGAGAGCTCTAGTTTGTACCCAGTGGAGATAAGGCTCCACCGAGACACAGTCCGGTTTTCCTAGAGACTCCCATCCTTTCTTATGAACATATTTCCAAGCGTACATTATTTCCATCTTTAGTGCTCTATCACTTTATCCTTCCTTGAAGAAAAAACCTTCCAGATGAACACCCCGTGGGACGTGTCTCATCGGGTATCCAAATTGACGACGAACGAGAACTGGATGGTAATTGATTCCTCCCTTAGTTCCTATAAGGGGTACGTTGGGGAAGTTTCCACAACGGTCAATGATCCTGATCCCATCATAAATCCTATTACACCAATCTATGTTAGAGTTGGTGAGGGACATGATTTTCTGCGACCAACGTAAGGCACTCTTATGATCCCAAAACGCAGCAGACTTGAGCAAATGGGAGATAAACCATTTATAAAGCAGAGGTACGCTGCATGTGATCTCCCCTCCGCTGTACAAATTTCCCAAGTGTACAGAATGATACGCATCTGCGAGCAAAGTTGGCACAGGGTTTCCAATGAGAAAAACCTTAATGGAGTTGATATCGACGAAGTTATTGATGTTGGGAAACAAAAATAACCCATAGGTGAGTAAAACAAAGATGCTTTCAAAAGCAGTCACGTTCCCTATACTGGCGAAGTACATGGCTTTCTTTGTCAAGAACTAGGCTGGCAAACCTTGTATGCCACCCTTAATGGTAATGTGAGTCCTGACTTCAGACTCGTCCAAATGAATTGCTCTTGCAATGGTCTGATTCTTTGGAATTTATTCTAGTCCAAAAAATGGAGCTTGATATGTAATTTGTAGATCAATCAGGTGAGAGTACTCCTCCAGCGTTGGTGCTAGCTGGTAATCCGAGAATGTAAAACAATGATAAACCGGATCATAGAACTGAACAAGTGCATCCATGATTCCGTCAATCACATGGACTTTTAGCAGAGATAACAAACCTCCGTACTTGGCTCTAAAAGCCTCTTGGTTTGTGATCCTCCTCGCCAAACCTCTTAAATCCACTAGTTTTGGAATCCTGAAGGTGTACTTATGAGTTCTCCTCCTACCGAAATCCATTAGCGCAATCTTTTTCTCTGATATTTGCAATCACAGTCTTAGTTTATTTTGAAAAAAAACAGAGAGACTAGAAGAGAAATTTTTTCGAATGTTTTAATGTTTTTTAAATGAATGCATGAATGCAGCACACAAAAACATAGAAAAAACATGGGGTCAAAGGGTCGTTGTCATGGAGTCAAGGCTCTACCCATCCCCAAAGGTTTATACTAGGGTGATTTTTTGTACCTGAACTCAAAATCATCAACTCCTCCCAGGATAACAAACAGCAAACGGATCGCCAGCGAGCTGTATGAAATCTTAGAGTAAATGCTATTCACCGAGAATAGATCATCAGCCTCAAATGAGGGTAGTATCGCGTGACAACTATTTCCAATAGTTTCCGCACTACAAAAAGGTTGGCTCCTCAGCTTCTCAGACGTCACAATCGACCTATTGTCTATGAGAGGGAATGGGTTGCATTGGGAAGCCTCCACTGAGGTTGATGGTCGACCTCGTCGCCATCACTTATCTTAAGTGTATACTCAATCTTTCCACATGCGGCATCACACGCATTCCTATTAGCAGAAAAATAAACACAGATATCAATTAGGAAAAGCATTATATATATATTTGTCCTAATGTCCTAGACTTTTAAAAAGCTAAGAATCTTATGTTCCTGACAGAAAATGGCTCCCCAGCAGAGTCTCCATTCTTCTGTAGCGAGTGATTTTTGGATGTGGTTGCGAAGCACAATCGCTCTAGTACTACAGCTCGATTCATTTTTTATCCTATTGAAGCTGATGAAGGAAGGGAAATAGATGTCTCCAACTAACCCTGCTTGCATACTGAGGTTAAACAGTCAAAACTTTTGGTTTACATATGCTACAAAGATTCGGGGTCTCTCCTAGGTTATTTTGTGAAAAAAAAGTGTTTTAGGCTATCAGTTGAAATGTTAGGACGAATGTATGATAGTATGGGATTTTGGGGTTTTGTTTAGGGTGCTCGCTAAGATTTTTCTTTCAATGTTAAGTCTACGTATTCCCGTTTATCAAAACAGGGAAATCAGAGCGATCGTAGTTCCTCCTATTCTACGGGAGGAAATGGTGTTTTGGTGTCTTGTTCAAAGCCCAAGACGTGAAGCTAAAGGTAGTTTGTATCTTGTTCAAAGCCCAAGACGTGAAGCTGAAGGGTTTTTGTCTTTAGAGAGAATTTGTCATCTCTAAAGATGGGTTTGTTTGTCATAACTGTTTATAAAGGAGAATTACTTTAACTGGGATTTGTGAATCCGACAATGCCATAATTTCCTTTATAGGGGATTTCCAACCTGAAGGAGAAGACTTTAACTCAGTTTAGAGCAATGCCATCTTTCCTTAGGAATTTCTCATGCTAAAAGAGGGACAGTGGCGTGGATGTAAATAATTCAAAGGCTTGCCTCTTACAGCGATTAGATGAAGGGGAAGGAGTTGTTGATATTTGTGTACTATGAACGAGGCACAAATTTGATGCTAAAAGGTTGATTGGATCAACCAGTGGTTTTCTTATACAAAGCCTAAGAGGAGGCTAGTGGCCCAACAAGAGGGTATTTTATATGTGTCTCGTACGAAGCCCGAGAGAGAGGCTAAAATGGTTGACTCTACAGGAGAATCTTTTATATGTGTCTTGTACGAAGCCCGAGACGGAGGCTGAAAGGTTTTGACTCAACGAGGGAGTCTTTTGGTATCTCGTATGAAGCCCGAGATGGAGGCTATTTGACTCAACAAGAGAGTTTTTAATATCTCGTACGAAGCCCGAGATGGAGGCTAAAGATGGTGACTCACCAAGAGAATCTTTTATACTCAATAAGAGAGTGATTTTGTATCTCGTACGAAGCCCGAGATGGAGGCTATTTGTTAGCTCCGCTGGGGAGAATCATTGTATAAAGCCCAAGAGAGAGGCTTTGGTGCTGTTTCAGTTGTGTGACAGGTCCAGTATACTGATTTAAAGAGAAAATCAGTTCTTATATGAGTAATGTTTGCACTCCTAGATTTGTTCTAAGGACCGGGGTTATTTCCTGTTCTTTAAGGAAATGGGAAATCCAAAGGGTATTAAGACTGTCCGAGTCTACGGGGTTCCTTCCTATTCTTGAAGGGTGCTTGAGAATGTCTTTGAGACTCAAGGAAATTAGACTGTCCAAGTCTAGAGTTTCATCTTTTGTACTATGCTCTGAGAAACAGTAGTAGACTCTTGGAAAGACTGTTCTATTAAGATGACTGATTTCTGTTCCTATACCTTTAGGAGGTCGTCGGGACAATTTGTACGAAGCCCAAGAGGAGGCTGGAAACTTTTAAGAAGCCGAGTGGTCCTTGTATGAAGCCCAAGAGGAGGCTATCATTCCCGGAGTAAGAAGTCATTTATACGAAGCCTAAGAGGAGGTTGTGAATACTTCTAAGAAGCCGACGGGTCCTTGTACAACGCCCAATAGGAGGCGGGGATGCTTTTAGGAAGCCTGTGGGTCCCAAACCCCCGAGAAATTCAAGACAGACTATTCACAAAGAATAGATCAAGCCAGGAACGTTCGAGAATTTGGAAGAAACTCAAGAGATGCAATTCACGGAGAAGAGATAATCTCTGGGGAATAGAGTTTCTTGACAAGTGCTTTTAAGAAGCCTGTGGGTCCCCAAACCCCGAGAAGTTCAAGACAGGCTATTCACAAAGAATAGATCAAGCCGGGAAAGTTCGAGAATTTGGAAGAAACTCAAGAGATGCAATTCACGGAGAAGAGATCATCTCTGGGGAGTAGAGTTTCTTGACAAGTGCTTTTAAGAAGCCAGTGGGTCCCCAAACCCTGAGAAGTTCAAGACAGGCTATTCACAAAGAATAGATCAAGCCAGGAAAGTTCGAGAATTTGGAAGAAACTCAAGAGATGCAATTCACGGAGAAGAGATCATCTTTGGGGAGTAGAGTTTCTTTGACAACTTCTACGAGTGACAGTCTATGAAAGGGTTCACCGAGAATGCTGCCTTTCATGTCTCCTTATTGTTTAACCCCAAGAGGAGGGAAGACTGTGTCTGGTAATCCTATAGGGATCTAGTTTTGACTATTTAAGAATGATCAACGAGCTTAATGCTAGACGTAGTTGCCGGGGAAACTCTAAATATCTATACTATTATTACACAGTTGATATGAGTTTATGAAAGAAGACTTACAGTGAGCAGCCCCATAATACAGTTATATGTATATGAAAGCGGTAAATGAAAGCGGATAAACATTTACTCAGTTGTAGAGCTTCCATGCTGTTTGGTTATTTGTTCAACAAAGAAAGATTGAAAACAACAGTATGTTTCAAAATCAAAGGAGAAAGTGCTTTGAAAAAGAAAGCTTTGGGGCTTACAGCTCAAGGAGAGTCCCAGGGTTTTATTAGTGAGTGCACTGTTGAATTTGTACAGAGGGACTTATACGAGTGACTGAGGCCCAAAAATTGTTTTCTGTACAAAGGGATTTGGGTCTTACACTCTATTAAGAGGCCCAAAAGGTTTAAAGAAAAATAGTGGGGCTTATGACACGAGGGTAGGCCCAGATGATTTTTCGTTTAAAATGGCGATCATGCCGAGATTTTCTTTTAACGCAAAGGGGCTTATACAATATCAAAGGCCCAAATTTGTTTTTGGTTAAAAAGGGATTGAGTCTTACACTCCAATAGAGGCCCAAAAGTTTTGAAATGGGTCTTACTACTCGAGGGTAGGCCCAGAGTTTGTTTTTCAATGGACGATGATCGCGCTGAACTTTTTGAAATACAACAGGACTTATACAATAAGTGAGGCCCAAAAAGGTTGTATTTACAAAGGGTTGGGTCTTACACTCTAATAGAGGCCCAAGTGTTTTAAAAAAAAGAAGAATGGGTCTTACTACTCGAGGGTAGGCCCAAAGTTATTTGCGTACAAAACGACGATTGCGTCGAGGTTTTTGAACATACCCGGAGGGACTTATACAATAAGTGAGGCCCAAAATAGGTTATTTTACAAAAAGGCTTGGGTCTTACACTCTAATAGAGGCCCAAGTGTTTTGAAAATGATTTATGAGGGTTGAATTAATCAAAAACCCTAATTTGTTTTCAAAATGTGTTTTAATTGAATAAAAATTCAATTAAAATGATCAAAATTGCTTAACATATGGAAAACAAATTGTGAACTTGGATTAATGATTCAAAAATTGAGTATCGACCTACAAAAAAATTAGAAGGCATTAAAAGTTGCAAAATCAAGGTGGAAAAAATATTTAAAATGTCAAAACACAATTAAAATATTAATTCTTTCCAAAAATATCAATTATATGAAATAAATAATATTTTTGGGAAAATAAAATATTTTAACATTTTTGTGAATTATTAAAAAAAGAACCAACTCAAAATCATTAAAACTCAGAGAGAAATTAATTTTTGAATCAATTAAATAAAATCACAAAATTCAAATATTTGAATTTGAGAGAAATGGCGCCAAGGACAGCTGAAGAACACGCGCGTTTTTCAGTTTTGTCCAGATTTGCATTTTCTATCCAATCTCACTGAATACTTAATCATATCATGCAATCCACATACCAATCAACTCGTTTCAACCTCACGATCACGTCTATGGCAATTAATTTCATTTAAATTAAGCATAAAACAAGAAATCACGAAAAATCCTCAAGCACCCTAAATTCTGCATGAAGGCTAGGATTTTTGATACACGATTCAAACAAGGCAATTACTTGAGGGGAAACATTCCATGCATGATTATGAACATTTGGCAAAAGTATTGTGCGAGGAAATATGCATAGATTGAGAGATGACCAAGTTTAGGCTTACCTCTAGGTCATGACAGTAAGAGCAAATTGATTTCTGAGTAGGAGGTGTTAAAGATGAATTGTGATGACCTGAACAGCTTCCCTACACCCTATGGAGTGTGTTTGAATGCTTGGACTTGATGGAAATTGGCTGGATCACTTCATGGAATCTCAACTGCAACTTGGTTAAAACCTTGAGCAATTGACTGGTGATTCTGAGAAATCAGTGTTCCAGATGTTGTTTAAGTGTTTGATCAGCTCACATATGATGTATATGAGGTGTGTGTGTGTGATTGGTTTGAGTGGAATTGCTCTCTAATGAAAAACCCGATAGTGACTTGCTAAGAAAGGCATTTTTGAGAGTGAGAAGTGGATTTTGAGAAAGCCAAGTGTTGTAGGCCTTTGGTGTACTTAAACTTATCACAATTGAGCTCTATTTATAGTAGAGCAAGTTTGTTTTGCAAGGAATAGTGAATGGCAACTGCTGAGTAGGTTTAGCCAATGTTGGCAAATGAAAATCCAAGTCTCCTCTAGCCATTGACTAGAGTTTAGGACACAGGCTGCTGGTCCCCTTGGTCTTGGACAAGTCTTGACTGAATTCAGTTGTCAATGGCCCAGTCCATGCCACCTTGGTGCTTCCATTGAATGCTCCAATCCAAAATTGGAGTCTTGTCCCTATTTTGGGCAATTCTAGGTTTAGCATGTTATTTCTTGTTCCAAGGACTTTGGAGGCTTGACTCAGTGATTGTCCCCTTTAGATTCAATCCTCAGATGTGTCCAAGGTGATGACAAGGCTTGGAATTGGCTGATTTTGGCAAATCGACCAAAAGTGCAAAAATCTACCTGCATTGGCAGATTTCAGCAAGGCAACTTGCCAATGTCATATCCCATGGCTCAAGTTGAATTTGGTGATGTTCTTGGCCATTTTGGAAAGCTCTTATGTGATACAACAACTGTTTGATCATATTTGGTTTTGATACCTTTTGGATCCAAGTGAAAAATGTCCCTACATTTGGAAAAAAGTAAGGCAAAATCTGACTTAGTGAAATTTTCACGAAGTGTTGGAACAAAGTGACTTTTCTTGATTTTGATCACTCCATAACTCAAAATCCATGAGGAATTTGGAGATAGGTCAGTATGAAGCTTTTGTAGAGGGCAATGAGATCTACAAATGAAGCTTTGGATGGAAAAAAATGGCTTTGTGGTTTAGGAGTTATGATCCTCCAAAGTTGGTACCTTTGTCATTTTTTTTCATAACTTAGAAAATTCTCTAAGTTTTTATGGTTACCCCTTTTACAAGTTATCCCGTTTTCTTTGAGTTTTCTTGATGAATGATGATTTAAATCATACATTAACATTAATTTAGGGTTAAAAATCCATTTTTGTGAAAAATCTCAAAAATTCAAAGTTGACTTTTGTGCACAGTTGACTTTTTGTCAGATGAATTCCAAACTGTGCAATTCTTTAGGAAATCATGTCCTTGACCTAAATCAAACTTGATGGACATGTTCCATGGGTGTTATAGGGTATGTTGAATCATGTCTTAGGGTTTGGGAGCATGTCCTGGTCAAAAGTCAAAGCTACAATTGACTTTTCTCGCAAAACCCTAACTGTGGTTCAGATGAAATTGAAACTTGTTGCTCAAGCCTCTTGGACCAATCCATTGTTCGAAATGGATCAATATGGTATATTAGAGACCGTCAAATCATGTCTTGAGGTCTTAGTTCATGATTTGTCCCAAAAGTCAACTTAGGGGTGAATTAGGTCAAGAAACCCTAATTCCTGATTTTTGATGAATGCATCCCCTGAGGCAAGATTGACTTAATGATAGGGTTTATGAGGTTCCATGGAGCATATTAGGTTATGTTTTGGATCTTTGGCTTATGCCCAGATGAAAATTTCCATCTAGAGGCCCTGGTCGACCAAAACCCTAATTTGGTGACACTGTCGATCTTGAAGCTTGATCCATCTAGAAGGGAGCAACCTTGTGCTTAATCCTTGAAGTGGGAGTCTTCTTGATCCATTGTGGATGTTTGAGAGGTTAGACAAGTTGAAGATCATATTGTGATGATGATTTGCACAATGATGCGAAATCTTAGTGGTCAAAATTTGGGGTATGACAGAGTCTTCTGTATGCCCCTGGCATCTTCGCTTTCCCGAAGTTTGTAACCTTCAGGTCCAGTGGCTTCTGTCATGATTCCCTGATCTTCAGTGATCCGCAGAACATATCCTTCCGGGATATAGTTAACAGGCATGCCCCAAGGACGATCTTTCGGCATTTGATACCTAGGATCATACTTCTCCACTATAGGCGTTGAGGTGATCTCTGAGATCACAGTCCTTTGTAGCTGAGCTTCTGCCATGACTTGCATGTCGTTATGAAGCTTTCTCATATCCTCTCTCAGAGCGTCGATCTCTTCTTTTAACTCTCTGTTCTCTTCCTCAAGATCATCCATCTTTTTCTGACGATTGGCCCGAGTATTGTACGAATGAGACAGTTTGACTCTAGAACCGAGACACAAACGTGAGATTCGTAGGTAAGAGGAATACGCGATGTGAGAATGATGAATGCAATGATTATATTAATTGTTTTTTAGTTTAATCAAAATAAACTTCGACAATTAGATTGCAAATATCAAACAGTGGGGAAACCTCTTTTTATTGAATTCAAAGGATTACAGAAATGGAAATACAGTAGATTACAAGGTGCAGAAACAGAAACCTAAGCTAATGGGTCTCGAGTCCTCTCTTAAGGGAAATTGGGTGCTGACTCTGGTACTTTCCTTTTCTTTGACCGGAGCTTTTGGGCCGTTGTCGGGTTGTCATTCCTTTGCCAGGTGAAAGGAGTGAGCAAATTCCTTTGGTCATCTTGATTCTCTACAGCATGTTGCTCCAAAATTTCAATCAAAGCGTCCTTTTCTTTTAGTAGTTGTTGTATTTTGATGCACTCCACGTTGAGGGTGCGGTACTTGTTCTTCCAAGACCTCTTCTCCCGTTGAACTTTGTTGAGAGTAACCTGAAGCTTTTTAGTCTCAGTCATGAAGTACATGACAGACTCCCTCAGTGGAAGAACTCCGTGACGAGGATAAGGCATTTTTAGCTTGAGAGCTCGAGTTTGCACCCAGTGGAGATAAGGCTCCACTGAGACACAGTCCGGTTTTCCTAGAGACTCTCGTCCTTTCTTATGAACATGTTTCCAAGCGTGCACAATTTTTTCGTTTTTAGTGCTCTGTCATTTTCTCCTTCCTTGAAGAAAAGACCTTCCAGATGAGCACTCTGTGGGACATGCCTCATCGGGTATCCAAATTGACGACGAACAAGAACTGGATGGTAATTGATTCATCCCTTAGTTCCTATAAGGGGTACGTTGGGGAAGTTTCCACAACGATTAATGATCCTGATTCTGTCATAAATCCTACTACACCAATCTATGTCAGAGTTGGTGAGGGACATGATTTTCTGCGACCAACGTAAGGCACTCTTGTGATCCCAAAAAGCAGCAGACTTAGGCAAATGGGAGATAAACCATTTGTAAAGCAAAGGTACACAACACGTGATCTCCCCTCTGCTGTACAAATTTCCTAAGTGTACAGAATGATTCGCATCCGCGAGCAAAGTCGGCACAGGGTTTCCAATGAGAAAAACCTTAATGGAGTTGATATTGACGAAGTTATTAATGTTGGGCAACCGAAATAACCCGTAGGTGAGTAAAACAAAGATGCTTTCAAAAGCAGTCATGTTCCCGATACTGGCGAAGTACAGGGCTTTCTTTGTCAAGAACTGGGCTGGCAAACCTTGTATGCCACCCTTAGTGGTCATGTGAGTCCTGACCTCAGACTCGTCCAAATGAATTGCTCTTGCAATGGTCTGATTCTTTGAAATTTCTTCCAGTCCAGAAAATGGAGCCTGGTCAGTAACATGTAGATCAATCAGATGAGAATATTCTTCCAGCGTCGGTGCTAGCTGGTAATCCGGGAATGTGAAACAATGATAGACCGAATCGTAGAACTGAACGAGCGCATCCATGATTCCCTCAATCACATGGACTCTTAGCAGAGATGGCAAACCTCCGTACTTGGCTCTGAAAGCCTCTTGGTTTGTGATCATCCTCGCCAAACCTCTTAAACCCTCTAGTTTTGGAATCCTGAAGGTGTACTTATGAGTTCTCCTTCTACCGAAATCCATTAGCGCAATCCTTTTCTCTGATATTTGCAATCACAGTCTTAGTTTATTTTGAAAAAACAGAGAGACTAGAAGAGAAATTTTTTGAATGTTTTAATGTTTTTTAAATGAATGCATGAATGCAGCACACAAAAACATAGAAAAAACATGGGGTCAAAGGGTCGTTGTCATGGAGTCAAGGCTCTACCCATCCCCAAAGGTTTATACTAGGGTGATTTTTTATACCTGTACTCAAAATCATCAGCTCCTCCCAGGATAACAAACAGCAAGTTGATCGCCAGCGAGCTGTATGAAATCTTAGAGTAAATGCTATTCATCGAGAATAGATCATCAGCCTCAAATGAGGATAGTATCGCGTGACAACTATTTCCGATAGTTTCCGCACTACAAAAGGGTTGGCTCCTCAGCTTCTCAGACATCACAATCGACCCATTGCCTGTGAGAAGGAATGGGTTGCATTGGAAAGCCTCCACTGAGGTTGGTGGTTGACCTCGTCGCCATCACTTATCTTAAGTGTATACTCAATCTTTCCACGTGCGGCATCACACGCTTTCCCATTAGCAGAAAAATAAACACAGATATCAATTAGAAAAAGCAGTATATATATTTGTCCTAATGTCCTAGACTTTTTAAAAGCTATGAATCTTATGTTCCTGACAGAAAATGGCTCCCCGGCGGAGACGCCATTCTGTGGTACCTTCCCAATTTTAAAGGTTTTTGACCTAAGATCCTAGTGAAGTCAACAAAAGTCTTATCCCAGAAAAGAAAGAAAGAAAGAAAGAAAGGCCCCACGGTGGGCGCCATTTTTCTGTAGCGAGCGAAACTGGACGTGTTTCTTAAGCACTGTCGCTCCTTGGGGGTTACTACAGGTCAATTCATTTTTTATCCTATTGTGAGCTGACTAAGGAAGGGAAATAGATGTCTCCAATTAACCCTGCTTGCATACTGAGTTTAAACAGCGGTCTGTTAGGTTACGGATGCTATATGGTAATGGGGCCTTTTTCTTCTTACTTTGTTTAGAATGAAACACCGGGAATGTTCATGGGAAATTTTGTTAGGATACTAGGAATAATGCTTTTCGATTGATATGTGAAGGTACGGGATTTGGGGCTTTGGATTAGTGTGCTTGCTAAGATTTTTCTTTCAATCTTATGCCTACGTATTCTCGTTTTTCCGAAACAAGGAAATCAGAGCGATCGTAGTTCCTCCTATTCTATGGGAGGAAATGGTGTTCTGGTGTCTTGTTCATAGCCCATGACGTGAAGCTTAAAGGTGATCTATATCTTGTTCAATGCCCAAGATGTGAAGCTAAAGGTAGTTTGTATCTTGTTCGAAGCCCAAGATGTGAAGCTAAAAGGGTTTGACTTTAGAGAGAATTTGTCATCTCTAAAGAGGGGTTTGTCTGTCACAACTGTTTATAAAGGAGAGTTACTTTAACCGGGATGTGCAAATCCGACAATGCCATAATTTCCTTTATAGGGGATTTCCAACCTGAAGGAGAAGACTTTAACTCAGTGTAGAGCAATTCCATCTTTCCTTAGGAATTTCACATGCTAAAAGAGGGACAGTGGCATGGATGTAAATAATCCAGAGGCTTGCCGCTTACAACGATTAGATGAAGGGGAAGGAGTTGTTGATGTTTGTGTACTGTGAATAAGGCACAACTTTGATGCTAAAAGGTTGATTGGATCAACCAGTGGTTTTCTTATACAAAGCCTAAGAGGAGGCTAAAAGGTTTTCCTTATACAAAACCTAAGAGGAGGCTATAAGGGAGTTGACTCAACAAGAGAGTCTTTTATGGTATCTCATACGAAGCCCGAGATGGAGGCTAAAAGCTTTATACTCAACAAGGGAGTGATTTGTGTCTTGTACAAAGCCCAAGACGGAGGCTGAAGAGGGTTGACTCTACAAGAGAGTCTTTTATACTCAACAAGAGAGTGTTTTTGTATCTCGTACGAAGCCCGAGATAGAGGCAAAAGGAATTTTTGACTCAACAAGAAAGTCTTTTTATATCTCGTACGAAGCCCGATATGGAGGCTAAAGTGTTGATTCAATAAGAAACTTTTTTTGTATCTCGTACGAAGCCCGAGATGGAGGCGAAAGAGGATACTGTTTCAGTTGAGTGACCAGTATATGGGTTCAAAGAGAAAATCAGTTCTTATATGAGTAACACTGTACTCAAGGATTTTGATTCGAGGATCAGGGATATTTCATTTTCTTTGAGGAAATGGGAAATCCAAAGGGTATTGAGACTGTCCGAGTCTACGGGGTTCCTTCCTATTCTTGAAGGGTGCTTGAGAATGTCTTTGAGACTCAAGGAAATTAGACTGTCCAAATCTAGAGTTTCATCTTTTGTAATATGCTTTGAGAAACAGTAGTAGACTCTTGGAAAGACTGTTCTATTAAGATGACTGATTTCTGCTCCTATACCTCTAGGAGGTCGTCGGGACAATTTGTACGAAGCCCAAGAGGAGGCTGGAAACTTTTAAGAAGCCGAGGAACAATTTGTACTAAGACCAAGAGGAGGCTATCATTCCCGGAGGAAGAAATCATTTATACGAAGCCTAAGAGGAGGCTGTGAATACTTCTAAGAAGCCGAAGGGTCCTTGTACAACGCCCAAGAGGAGGCGGGGATGCTTTTAGGAAGCCTGTGGTTCCCCAAACCCCGAGAAATTCAAGACAGGTTATTCACAAAGAATAGATCAAGCCAGGAAAGTTCGAGAATTTGGAAGAAACTCAAGAGATGCCATTCACGGAGAAAAGATCATCTCTGGGGAGTAGAGTTTCTTGACAATTCTTAAGGGTGCTTTTAAGAAGCGTGTGGGTCCCCAAACCTCGAGAAGTTCAAGACAGGCTATTCACAAAGAATAGATCAAGCCAGGAAAGTTCGAGAATTTGGAAGAAACTCAAGAGATGCAATTCACGGAGAAGAGATCATCTATGGGGAGTAGATTTTCTTTGACAACTTCTAGGAGTGACAGTCTGCGAAAGGGTTCAAAAGAATTTTCCTTTCACATCTCCATATTGTTTAACCCCAAGAGGAGGGAAGACTGTGTTTAGTAATCCTATGGGGATCTAGTTTCGACTATATTTAAGAGTGACCAACGGGATGAATGCTAGATGTAGTTGTCGGGGAAACTCTAAATATCTAAACTAGTATTACACAGTCGATATGAGTTTATGAAAGAAGACTTACAGCGAAACAGCCCCACAATACAGTTATGTGTATATGAAAGCGGTAAATGAAAGCGGATAAACACTTACTCAGTTGTAGAGCTTCCATGTTGTTTGGTTAGTTGTCCAACAAAGAAAGATTGAAAACAACATTATATTTCAAAATCAAAGGAGAAAGTGCTTTGAAAAAGAAAGATTTGGGGCTTACAGCTCAAGGAGAGGCCCAGATGATTTATCAGTGATTGTACTGTTGAATTTGTACAGAGGGACTTATACAAGTGACTGAGGCCCAAAAATTGTTTGTTGTACAAAGGGATGGGTCTTACACTCTCTCAAGAGGCCCAAAAGGTTTAAAGAAAAAGAGTGGGGCTTATAACACGAGGGTAGGCCCAGATGATTTTTCGTTTAAAATGGCGATCGCGTCGAGATTTTCTTTTAACGCAAAGCGGCTTATACAATATCTGAGGCCCAAAGTTGTTTTGGTTAAAAGGGGATTGGGTCTTACACTCTATTAGAGGCCCATAAATTTTTGAATGGGTCTTATAGCTCGAGGAGAGGCCCAATTGATTTTTTAAAAGGCGACGATCGCGTCATTTACTTGTACAGAGGGATTTATACAATAAGTGAGGCCCAAAATGGTTTGTACAAGGTGGTTTGGGTCTTACACTCTCTTAAGAGGCCCAAAAGTTAAAAAAAAAAAAAAGAGGAATGGGTCTTACTACTCGAGGGTAGACCCAAGGTTATTTGTGTACAAAACGGTGATCGCGCCGAGGTTTTTGAAAATACCCGGAGGGACTTATACAATAAGTGAGACCCAAGAATAGGTTATTTTACAAAAAGGCTTGGGTCTTACACTCTATTAGAGGCCCAAAGAGTTTTGAAAATGATTTATGAGGGTTGAATTAATCAAAAACCCTAATTTGTTTTCAAAATGTGTTTTAATTGAATAAAATATTCAATTAAAATGATCAAAATTGTTTAACATGTGGAAAACAAATTGTGATCTTGGATTAATGATTCATAAATCAAGTTTTGCCCTACAAAATGATTAGAAATCATTAAAATTTGCAAAATCAATAAGGAAAAAATATTTTAAATGACAAACACAATTAAAACATTAATTCTTTGCAAAAATATCAATTATATGAAATAAATAATATTTTTGGGATTTTTTGGGAAAATAAAATATTTTAACATTTTTGTGTATTATTAAAAAAAGAATCAACTCAAAATCATTAAAACTCGGAGAGAAATTAAATTTTGAATCAATTAAATAAAATCACAAAATTCAAATATTTGAATTTTCAAAAAGGGCGCCAAGAACACCCCAAGAACACGCGCGTGTTCTGGGTTTTTCCCAGATTTGCATTTTCTCTCCAATCTCACTGAATACTTGATTATATCATGCAATCCACATACTAATCTGCTCGTCTCGACCTCACGATCATGTCTATGGTATTTAATTTCATTTATATTAAACATGGAATAAAAAATCAAGACAAAACCTCAAGAACCCTAATTTCTGCATGAAGGCTGAGAATTTTGATACACGATTCTAACAAAGCAATTAATTGAGGGGAAATATTCCATGCATGATTATGAACATTTGGCAAAAGTATTGTGCGAGAAAATATGCATAGATTGAGATATGACCAAGTTTAGGCTTACCTCTAGGTCGTGGCAGCAAGTTCAAAGTGATTTCTGAGTTGGAGGTGTTACAGATGAGTTATGATGATCTGAACAGCTTCCCTACACCCTATGGAGTGTGTTTGAATGCTTGGACTTGATGGATATTGGCTGGATCACTTCATGGCATCTCAACTGCAACTTGGTTAAAACCTTGAGCAATTGACTGGTGATTCTAAGAAATCAGTGTTCCAGATGTTGTTTAAGTGTTTGATCAGCTCCCATATGATGTATGTGAGGTGTGTGTGTGATTGGTTTGAGTGGAATTGCTCTCTACTGAAAAACCCGATAGTGACTTGCTAAGAAAGGCATTTTTTAGAGTGAGAAGTGGATTTTGAGAAAGGCAAGTGTTGTAGGCCGTTGTTGTACTTAAACTGATCACAATTGAGCTCTATTTATAGTAGAGCAAGTTTGTTTTGCAAGGAATAGTGAATGGCAACTGCAGAGTAGGTTTGGCCAATGTTGGCAAATGAAAATCCAAGTCTCCTCTAGCCATTGACTAGAGGTTAGGGCACAGGCTGCTGGTCCCCTTGGTCTTGGACAAGTCTTGACTGAATTCAGTTGCTAATAGCTCAGTCCATGCCAACTTGGTGCTTCCATTGAATGCTCCAATCCAAAATTGGAGTCTTGTCCCTATTTTGGGCAATTCTAGGTTTGGCATGCTATTTCTTGTTCCAAGGACTTTGGAGGCTTGGCTCAGTGATTGTCCGCTTTAGATTCAATCCTCAGATGTGTCTAAAGTGATGATAAGGCTTGGAATTGGTTGATTTTGGCAAATCGACCAAAAGTGCAAAAATCTGCCTTGCCTTGGCAGATTTCAACAAGTCATCTTGCCACTACCATATCTCATAGCTCAAATTGAATTTGGTGATGTTCTTGGCCATTTTGGAAAGCCCTTATATGATACAACAACTGTCTGATCATATTTGGTTTTGATACCTTTTGGATCCAAGTGAAAATTCTCCCTACATTTGGAAAAAAATAAGGCAGATTCTGACTTAGTGAAATTTTCACTAAGTGTTGGAACAAAATGTCTTTTCTTGATATTGATCACTCCATAACTCAAAATCCATGAGGAATTTGGACATTGGTCAGTATGAAGCTTTTGTAGAGGGTAATGAGATCTACAAATCAAGGTTTGGATGGGGAAAAATGGCTTTGTGGTTTAGGAGTTATGATCCTCCAAAGTTGGTACCTTTGTCACTTTATTTCATAACTTAGAAAATTTTCTAAGTTTTTATGGTTACCCCTTTTACAAGTTATCCCACTTTCTTGGATTTTTCTTGATGAATGACGATTCAAATCATACATTAACATCATTTTAGGGTTAAAAATCCATTTTTTTGAAAAATCTCAAAAAGTCAAAGTTGACTTTTGTGCACAGTTGACTTTTTGTCAGATGAATTCCAAACTGTGCGATCCTTTGGGAAATCATGTCCTTGACCTAAATCAAACTTGATGGACATGTTCCATGGGTGTTATAGGGTGTATTGAATCATGTCTTAGGGTTTGGGAGCATGTCCTGGTCAAAAGTCAAAGCTACAGTTGACTTTTCTCGAAAAACCCTAACTGTGGTTCAGATGAACTTGAAACTTATTGCTCAAGCTTCTTGGACCAATCCATTGTTCCAAATGGATAAATATGGTATATTAGAGACCCTCAAATCATGTCTTGAGGTCTTGGTTCATGATTTGTCCCAAAAGTCAACTTAGGGGTGAATTAGGTCAAGAAACCCTAATTCCTGATTATTGATGTATGCATCCCTTGAGGCCAAATTGACTTGATGATTGGGTCCATGAGGTTCCATGGAGTATATTAGGATATGATTTGAAGCATTGGCTCATGCCCAGAAGAAAATTTCCAACTGGAGGCCCTGGTCGACCAAAACCCTAATTTGGTGACACTGGCGATCTTGAGGCTTTATCCACCTAGACGGGAGCAACCTTGTGCTTAATCCTTGATGTGGGAGTCCTCTTGATCCATTGTGGATGTTTGAGAGGTTTAGACAAGTTGAAGATCATGTCAATTCTTGATTGATCCTTTGTCTAAAAACTCTGAGAGGGCTTGAAACCCTAAGTTTGATAGTAGTGAATGCTTACCCATCTTTGGGGAGATTGATGAAGTATGATGGTTCATCCACATTGTGATGATGATTTACACAATGATGGGAAATCTTAGTGGTCAAAATTTGGGGTATGACAGTCCTGCACAAGTGAACAAATATTAGTATACCCAATTGTTCTTTAAAGAGGTACATGTGGTGTTTTGTAACCTTGACCATGTCAGTTGGGCATGTGGGTATACTAAACTCACTACTACGGAAAACCCATTTAACAACGGTTGGGAAAGATGTATAATCACGCGAGCGCAAACGTTGTTATGTAGAGTGTCGTTGTAAAATGATACATACTATGACGACCCATTAACCATTGTAATAACTTGGAAACAGCGCGCCCTATCACAACGGTTTTTCAAACGAACCGTTGTGATAAATATAATGGTCCTTGGTTCGATTCCCAGCTGCGCCGTTTTGATATTTATTTTTTTCTGGACAGCGCGCGAGATATTATAACGGTTATGATGTATAACATTTGTTATATATTATGCAGGATTAACAAATATCATCCTGCTTTTATATATAATCCCATTTTTAACCTATATTATTGTTCATCATATCACAGCAGAAAATAAAACCCACAATTGTGATAAAGTTTTCATTCAAGTACTTTCAATAAGAATTGTGTGCCATATCGAAGACAACAAAATGTTTCACAAGTGCAAGTTTCATATTTAATACATCTAAAACTCCTGAATATTGAAGACAACAAAGGCACTTTTAAGTTTTAATTATCAAATCTAAATGCCCTAGCTGACATAAAGTTACTCCAACTATACAGTGCTACGTCATCATCATCTGAATCGACCGTAGCTGTCATCCTTCTCTTTCTTCTTGATCTCCTTATTCTCTTCCAGGTTCGTATTCCTTGCAAGGCGACCGCCTGTTGGGTCTGCACAGCTTGTTCGGGCTGGACAACTTTTTGGACCTCTACAGCCTATTCGACTTGGACAACTTCTTGGGCATCTACAACATCTTTAACTTGGACAGGTTGTTGAACATCTAAAGTTTGTTGGACCTAGATTGCATTGTTGGAACTCATTTTGATTATTCCTCTTCAATGACGCTGCTTGTGTGATGGTAAGAAGAGGAATAGTGTATTTATAATGATTTCTCTGATTCTTCATCTTCTCTCTACATTGAAAATCTAATCGTTTTAGTTGAAAGTTGTTGGTTCTGTATTGGCAGCAATTTTGGTAAAACAATGTGTTGCATCAAGATGTTTTACTTGATGTCTTGACATGCTGTCTCTAACATTCTGCAGGTGAAGTGTTGGTGGTGTTTGTTAGTATTGCAGACTGTGTGCTTGATGTCGAACACGATGTTCTGACATCAGTTGACAAAACTTCCAGTTCTGGTTTTAGGTTTTATTTGCTGCGCTATTTTTAGCAATCTTTTGTGTGTTTGTGTTGAGTGATTGCATGCGTAATTCTGGGAGTAAAATTATGTTGGAGTGATATTATTTGGAAGCAAACTATTTGTGAAGAATAGGGTTGGCTATTTTCATGCATAAAGATTTGGAGAATAATTAGTTTTAATTATTAATTAAAACTAAGATCTGCTAATGCCCAAGCCCAATGTAAGGAATGTTTCTGGGAATATTATGTTATCCTGTGTGGTGCTGTTTTATAGGTTTCAAGAAGAATATTGAAGAATAATGACTTTCTAATTATGGAGATAAATTAGGAAGGATTTGATTGAAGACCTATTATGTAGCAGATGTTTCTGCTGATTTGTAGCAGCTGTTATGCTGTGATTTGAAGCCCAAATCCAGCTGGGAATAAGTTATAAATAGAATGCTTGTAACCTAAAAAAAAAGTACAGGTCCAAGATGTAGACGATTAGGGTTTGTGTGATATTGTGAGCCACTCTGGTACTGTTTTATACTTAGAGTTGGAGTGTTTAGTTGAGTTGTATTTGTCAATCATCTATGAGCTTTTAAGCAATGATGATTGTGTTTCTTTGAAGTGTGTCTTCTACTTTTCTATGATTGAAGAGCTGTTGGAAATCAAGTTATTGATGCAGTGGCTGAGGTGTTGAATGCTAGACATCATTGCGATGATTGGAAGAGAGATGGAGTCTCTTATCTAAGGAGAACTTAGGTAGAAGTGTCATTGGGTAGTGATTAAATGTGTAGATTGCCAACTGGTGTGTTGGCTAAAGGGTCTATGAATTGATACTGCTAATATTGGACTTCCTTCCTGGCTTGGTATGCCCCCAGATGTAGGTTGTTAGACCGAACTGGGTAAACTATTCTTGTGTGCACTTTACTTTTTAGCAACTTCTTTAACTGTCTATATCTTGTATATGTTGCTGTTAATAGACCAGATGTCTCGACATGTTTATTCGACATCTGGATCTGTCATACCAGAATTTCAATTGGTATCAGAGCAGGCATCCTGTTCGTTTTTCTGGGTGAGATCCCAGGGAAAATACTTTCTGGTTCATGTGCAAGGAAGATAGCTGTGCTGAAAAGTTGTTTGGGCTTGGTCAGTTCATATGTTGTTTGAATGGTCCCTTGAAGTGGAGGATGGACTATTCATGATAGGGTGTGTATTGGCTCTGTTTGAAGTTGTCAGGCGTGTAGCTTTGGTGGTGAGCTGCTTTGTGGGGTGATTTATTTTCAACCTATGCTGACCTATTGCACCTTGAGTGTGGTGTTTGTGCAAAGGTTAGTAAGTTTTGTCTGAAGGTTGTTGAGGGGTTTCCTTTATATGTGTTCTGCTGCATATGTATCTGTTAGAAAACTCCTGGTGGTTTTGTGTGTTAAGGCTGCAACACTCTGTTCTCCTCTGAATGTGTATCACATGGTGTGGTGATACTTGAGGATATCTTCAACTAGCTTGTTAGAGTTTCCAAAGATACTTGAGGTTCATCCCAAGTCCACTCATAAAGGAACTTTTATATGAGTTTGTTGAAAAGAGATCTGAAGAAAGTTAGAAGCAATTTATTCTTGCTTCCAACCCTACAAGTCCAATCTCTGGGCTTTGATAAAGGATCTCTTGGTGTGTTTCTTGAGAAGGGAACTAATGTCCTACCAGATGTTGGAACATAAAACCAGCATATTGTGCAGAATCTTGTTGGATAAAGGTATGGCATAACAGATGCTTGGGGGCTCAACAAACGTGTATTAATCACATCTATTTGGAACCTACTGTAATACCCCAAAATTTTCTCTCTCTTTTTGTCATCATAGCATAGCATTATCATATCACATATCATATTCATCTCATTAGCATAGCATTGCATCTTTGCATAGAAAAATGAACCATATCATCCCTCTTACCATCAAGGCATGTGATCAGGTGAAAGATGGACAATCAAAGGATCATTCAAGGCACAAAAGGTCAAACATGTTGTTTCAAGGCAAGCCAAGAGGTCTTTCATGTCTCATACTATCTCAATTGATCATCCAAAACTTCAAGAAAGTGAGATTCAATAGGAGATTGAAGCACTACATCCTACACTATGCAAGAGATCCAAAAATTGAAGAAAAACCCTCAAAGGAGATAGTTTATTGGTTCAAAGTCACCCTCAAGTGGCATATCTCATCATCCTTTAAGAGGATACACAACACACTTAGAGGAATTTAGATTTGGAAGATGTGCAATTTCCTCCTAATCAGAAGGGATCAAAATTAGGGTTTGACCTAAAATCAGGTTATCTTTGATTTTTGGACAAAACTTGATGTCATGGTATTCTACATGTCCTTAAGTGTATGTGTGTGGAAAATTGCCTCTCAATTGGTTTTAGAAGTGGTTCAATTGGAAGAAAGATAAAAAATCAGGAAAATTGGGGCTAAGTCAAATAATCAGAGGAAAAAGTCAACTCTTGACTTTTTGAGGCCAAATTCATGAAATTCATGTTATATGTGACCAATGTACAAAATTTGATCAAGAAAGTCCAAAAGGATCATGAAAAATCAAGGTTTGAAGATTTGCCATTTTTGGAAGAAGTAGGGTTACTAAATGAGGAAAGTTTTGGCCATTTTGCATCAGACTTTGAACCAAGGCCATTCAAAATTGAGACCTCAAATGAAAATTCCACTCGGCCACAACAAAGGATCTTGTTTCAAGCTTCAAATACATGTGTAGAACATCTCCATTGGATAAAAATTGAGTGAGATATGATTGATCAAAGTTTGAGCAAAGTAGGTCCAAAATCAGGTCATGACCAAGGATTTTTAGGCCCACGCGCCATCATTTTTACAAACAGGTGGTGTGCCAAATGTTCACCCATTTTTCTCATAGTTAAAAGCTCCAAATGCAAAACTTGTCAACATCAAAATTGTTCCTTGCAATGCCCTCTTCAATGTTCATGTTAGACAAAATTTCATTTGGCCAACCTATGAGGTAGAAATAGTGGTCTCAAGTTAGGGTGATTTTGCTGAAATTCCATGCCATGCTTGCCTTGCCAATCAACCACTTGATACGCCCATCAACCAGTCTGGGATCCTTGAGTTCATAGTTATTTTTAAGCATGTTTTAGGCATCATTTCAACTCAATTTTCATACCAAACATGCTCTCCCATATTCCCTCTTTCCAATGACTCCAAAAATTCATCAAATCATCCATTGATTAGAGAGAAAAACATCATCAAATCACCATGTTTCCATTGTTATCAACTCTCACCAAACCAAAAATAACAATGTTGTTGTTGATTTGTATCAGTTTACACATGCTTTATAAATCAGAATACTTCCTTTCCTCATTAAGCCAAGCATTGTCCTTGCTTGCACGTGCTACTCATGCTCATTACATGGAAGTGGAAAGAATGAAACTTGTAGAACAAGCTTGCTTGCTGCAGCATACACGAGCTGGCTTCACTCTCATCTCCACCATAGCTCACCATGAACCATCTACACCACATCATTGCTCTCCCTAACTAACTTGACTCAGTTAGTTAGGGATGACTCACCTAAACCATCATGACTCAGTTAACCAACTCAGGTTAACCATGGTTAGAGCTCCCTATAAATAGCAAGCTTCACTCACATTTCCATTTTCAGCTTCATTTTTTCACTCGCCCTCTCAAACACTTCAAACTCTCTCTCTTTTTCTCTCCATTTTCTCTCTGAGTGGCACGAATCCATTATCATTTTCCTCTAATTCCGTCTTCAAGCTTCATCTTCAATCATTACTGAAATTGAAGCTGCATTGGATTATTGTAGTAAACACACTGCAAATTCATCTCCATCATCATTCTTCAGAATTTGAAAGCCTTTATTTGGCCAAGTGAAGCTCAAAGAGGAAGCAAGAATCTCTGGTTTTCTCAACATCTCCAATTTCTCCATATTTTCAGGTTTCATCATTCAACTTTATTTCAGTTGATTTTCATTAATTTTGACTTGTTTTTGTTAATATAAGCTTGATAGAAGCTCTGCCTACTCCGGCTAGTTGATAGGCCTTGTAGAGGCTTAGATCCAAAAGTTAGGGCATGTTTCAATCCTCTCTGTTCTCTTTGTATGTTGTGGTTCTCTGAAAAATAGTGGTGTATTCATGATCTCCATTACCTCAGCTTCATTTTGGTATGCGCATTGTGTATTTTGGTGATCATGTGAGATTTGCAGGTGGTGGTTGTTGGCCGGAGAAGATGACCGGAGGTCCTTCTCCGACCGGTGGCTGTAAATGCTAGGTTTTTGTGTTTTAATCGTGACCGTTGATTTGTTCCAATCGTGTGGTGAAAAACGTGCCAGCACATTAAAATGAGCGTGCTTCTCACGTGCTCTTTTTCTGATCTCACTTAAACATTGTGTGGTGTAGTGCATGGTAGTGAGTGTGTGCCTGCATGCGTGTGCGTTGGATTTGTTTACTTTGACTATTGTGTTGACTGGACTTGATCCTATGGTGATCATTGTTTGACTTTATTTTGACTGAGAGTGCACAATTGATAGTGTGGATTACGCGTGTGTGGACCAGGCTTGGTTTTGCTATTTACACCATGCGTTTCAAAGCCCAAATAATTTTGAACTGTTGGATTACTATGCATGCACCCCTCTCTTATTTTCATTTCATTTTATTTTTCTTTTATATATACGTTTCCTTTTTAATTTTTAAAATTACCAAACAACAATAGAAAATTCTAGAAAATTTCATGAGTGTTATTAATACATTTAGGAAATTTTTGATATTTTTATTTCATGGTTTTATTACAATTTTTCCCCTATTTCATAATTTTCTTTGAATTTTCATTTGTATGCATTCCAAATGTGATACATGAGTTTGTGGAATTTTGTTCTTGCTCATTACAAACTGTTTGGACATGATTCTTTTTGCATTGATTCACTATTACATTGAAGTATGGTAGATGATTTTTGTTTGATTTTTTAGGTAATTTTATGACATGTTTTGATGCTTATCTTTGCACCACTTTGCATGATGTTTCAACTTGATCTAATTGCATTGTTTGAAGTCATTTTGCTTTGAATTTTGACATGCTATTTTGATGTATGATTTGCTTAAGACTTAGGCATTCCAATACCATGCTTGCATAATTTTCATAGATCCATTTGATTTTTGTTTGATGCATTACATTTGAAACATAATACATGTCATATCATTTCAACTTTGGTGTATGTTTTACATGAATTCTTTTGTGCATATTTGTATGAGCATTTGGATATTTGTATGAGCTATTCATGTGATATTATAGGTCCTTGGTACACATTATAGGTCATCTTTACATGTTTATTTCAACTTGAACTTTGTGCATCCTTAACATGTATTGTTTGAACTTTATTTTTGGACTTTCACTTCAATTCTTCTTCTATTATTTCTTGAATGTCTTGAATGTTGATTCATGAATACTTTTGAGATGTTTATAGGCTATTTTCCATTTAGTTTCAATTCTGATTGTTGGATTACATGTTCCATTTATGCATATTTTTTTCATTTTTCTTTCATCTTTCATCCATCCTTTCTTAGGGTAACATGTTTAAATACTAATGGATAATGATTATTGCTTATTCATTTGAACTTGTATGATGATGATCATTTGTTGTAAATATGGTTCCCATTCTGGTTGTGATGTTAAGATTTGATTCTTCATCTTATTCTTTTGAACTTTAATGTGCATTAAGTGTTTCTTTTTACTTTTTATACATGTTTCCATGTTTACTAACCATGTAGGGGCTTTGGTAAGTTGAAATTGAGTGTGGATAAGGAATCCACATTCAAACTTCTTTCCTTTCATCTTTTACAATTCACTTTTGTGTTTTGTTAAGCACTTATGTGCTTCCTTTGATTAACTCATTACCTTCCCTTTTGAGTTACAATTCATCTTCTACTTTAGAAGTGAATTGTACAGCTCATTCTTTCTTTAGACTTTAGGTTTTGAAACCTCACAAACCCTTAGGATCACTCCCTTAACTAATCAATTAGGATTGAGTCGTAGTTCACATAGATTTTTACCTTTCTCTCCCACTTGAGTCTTTAATCTTCTCATCTCAAAGAAAATTCAAAATATCTAATAAAGGTAGGCATTTATTGCAGTCAGGCCTTTCATATAAAGAAAAGATTATAAAGGGGTCTTCTCTTATAATCTTAGAATGTGTAGCATATAGCCCATCTTAGGTCAATGTGTTAAACATTTGATCTTGTATGAGGGACTTAAATGTAATACTTGTTGAAGGTACAAATAAAAAAAACACTTCTTCATTTCATAATCAACAAAAACACTTAATAAATACAAGTATGCTAGTGTGTTTGAACCTTAATAATTTGAACTAAATGTGAGGGTCTTCTTCACACTTAGTATATTTTCTTACTCATTCCATCTTGGAATGTGAGGATGTATACATTCCAATGATTAAGATTTAGATACACTATCATATGCAAACAAATGAAAAATAACGTCTTTCCTTCGGGAATTCTTTTCTCACCTCATTCATTCTCAACGTACGAATGTGCTCTTACTCGTTCTCTTGCAAGATGGTAACGCACTCGGACCAGCGAGCCTGCAACACCTGAGCTAGAACGTTAGCCGTTCCTTAAAAAATACAAACAATTCATCCCTAGTGAGGGGAACTACGTCGCTCTGATTCTCATGTTCCCGATGAGATACGTAGGCAGTGGGGTAGGGCCCATTCGAGCACTTCTTTTATTTTCCCTACATTTGTTTCTCGTTCCTTTTCCAATCTTTCTCCTTTCTTTCTTTCAGTTCCTTTTCTAGTATTCTTTTTTTATCCCCCTTTGATTGAGGCAAGCAAGCGTGGATCCCATCGGGTACGATGGACGCGTGGGGTGCTAACACCTTCCCTTCGCGTAACCGACTCCCTTACCCTTTCTCTTGGTCGCAAGACCATGCTTTTCCTTCCCCTCAGGTTTATGCAGTGTTTCCTTTCCCTCTCTTGAGATAAATACACATTGCGGGCGACTCTGTTTCGGTGCCACTTTCGCGTTTGTACTTGGATGAAAATCCCGGGGAGCGACAGCTGGCGACTCTGCTGGGGACAGGTTGACCTATTGCTGGTCCATCCTAAGCGAGTCAATCCTAGCGCTTGTTTGCTTTTCTTTCATTGGGTGTTTACTGTTATCTTGTATTTTTCGTTTTTTATTACTTGTACCATATTTATAGCATGTTAGCATTTACATTTCGTATATTATACTGTGTTGCACTATTCTGCCTGTTTGGCGGGATGGGATTTCTGAGAGATGAGCCCAGTACACAGGCTCGAGTATACACTTAGATTTAGAGTGGAGAGTAGTGGGACCTACGTGCCATCTGTGTACGTTGGGTAATCACGAAATTCACAGCTAGACGAGGCTATCTTGGGACCCATCATGGCGTACGCATCTTGCGTATTCCAGGATGTCGATCTAGAGAGCTGTCGACTCTAGTGACCGATCATGAGGACCTTAGTGGAAACACTCTCTTTAGTGGTGACAGTGGCAGACCACATTCTGTGCCAAACCCACTCGCACCCGAGGGCCCACTTTGGAACTTGCATAGGATGACCTTTATTTTCTAAGGTGATTCAGTGGACGACCTCTTTGATTGGCATAGCATTGTATCCTACGGGTTGAATGTGCTATCGCTTCTCAAACCTCCGAAACTGACAAGCCTTGTTTTCTAGGAACCACATGTGAGTATGGGTGGGATGTTTACAGGTTTGCAGGTAACCTACCCTCCTACATACCTTACTTGTGATTCTATGATTGTTATAGACAGTGTATCCTATGACAGTGTTTGAGTATTATCTCAGATATATTGCTAGATTCAGTACAGAGACACAATGCACACAGTTCAACACAGACACAGACATCAGAATACTTGATCACATGCCTTTTGCATTTGCATACTCATATCATAACAGGTTATGTTTGTCATTTTCAGGTACCTACCATATTGTCTGATTCCAATCATGAGTTTCCAGGAAGTTGAGGTTAAAAGGAAGAATAATATGTCATATAAATTCCCTGATCCTATGTTGGATTCATTGAACAAGATGATAGGCATGGCTGGTTCTGGTGTTCTCAGCACTTTTCAGAAGGAATATGGAGAGCTGATTAAAATGGTATGTGCATTCACAAAATATGAGAAGGATGGGTTGCACACTTTCTTACAGTTCTATGAACCATCAATGAGATGTTTCCTGTTCCCTGACTACATTTTGATGCCTACTTTGGAGGAATTCTCATTTATTTTGGGAATTCCAGTCACGTCTTCTATATCGTATTTTTCTGGGGGTGCTCTTACCCCCGAAGTAATTGCTGCTATTCTACATCTGGACTTGTTTGTTGTAAAAAGTGGCCTGAGTAAACTTAAAGAAGATGAAGGATTTCATTTGGAGTTTCTTTTCCAACAAGCTCAGGAAGCTGCCAAGGCTAGAAACTGGACTACTTATAATGCTGTGTTAGCTCTTTGTATCTATGGTTTGGTGCTTTTCCCCGGTCAACCTGACTTTATTGATATGCAGGCGATGAAAGTGTTCGTTTTGAAGAATCCGGTTCCTACCCTGCTAGGTGATTTTTATTACTCAGTACACTACAAAAATGAGAAGGGAAGAGGAAGTCTGGTTAGTTGTTGTACCCAATTGTTATGTCATTGGCTCTTCAAACATTTACCTCGAATTGGTGCTTTCGTAGAAACTGCTGAGACAATGAAATGGTCTAAGAGATTAATAGGTTTGACTGCTAGTAACATCATTTGGTTTGATCCCAAATTACTGATAATAGAGCTTACGGTTAAATGTGGAAGTTTTCCGAAGGTGCCTCTACTTGGAAGAAGAGGTGGGATTAATTACAACCCGGTGTTGGCTATTAGACAATTTGGTTATGCTTCGAGGAATTCCCCTGCTGATGAAGAGATTAGTGTTTCTCTGTTTTTCATGGGAACCAAGAATGAAAGAGTGCCAGAAGTAATAGATGCCTGGAAATTTAGACAAAGAGAAGGAAAGTTAACTTTTGGCAAAGGAGACTGTAGATCATACCCTGACTACGATGCTTGGATTGAGATGAAGGTCAAAGAGTTGTTGCTACCCTTTTCAAGAGAGATTCTCTTATGTCCAAATCAACACTCCATGGTATCGACTGAAGAGTGCGAGAAATGGAAGAAAATGGTTAGAGAGTTGCAGATAGAGAACTCTGGAATAAGCAGATGTCTTCAGAAAGCTTTGGCTGACAACAAAGAGTTGGAAAAGAGAGCATTGAAAGTGGAGAAAATCTTGGCAGACAAAGAAGAAGATTTTGATGATATAGCTTGGTACTTCCGGAAACTTACTTTGGGAGCAGATGATACTAGTCAGGCTCACAAGACTACAAAGCAGGCGTTAGCCCGAAGCAGGGATTCATTAGCTAAACTTCGTCAAGCTTGGGATGAGGTCAGAATTGAAAACTCTGAATTGCTGACCCAGTTAAAAGATAAAGATGAAGAGCTGAAGAAAGCACATGTAGAAAGAAGAAAGTATCGAGAGGACCTTGGAAAAACTCAAGAACAGGTAAGGAATGATGAAGATAAGCTGAAAATTGCCAACAAGGAGCTTGAAGATGTCACGGCGGATCTGAAGCTGGTTAAAATTCAAGCTGGAATTAAGAGGCGTAAAGGAGCCAGTGAAGATGAAGCCTTGCTGATGCACATGGGCTCACTATCTGATGCATTAGAGAAAAGGGATGTCGTAATCAAAGAGCTAATTGAGAAGCCACATCATCAGCGTACCCGCATCCTGTTCGAAGAGATTAAGTATTCCAGCCAGAAGATGAAGGACGTAGAGCTATCAGATTAATGATTTTTGTCATTTCTTTGTAATTTGCAATGGTTACCATCAGAATTGTTAATGGATCCATTTGACTGCTTGTTTCTTATTCTGTTGGTGAAACTATGACAAATGTGCTTGAAAATTTTTGGGAATTTGTATGAAATGAGCTATTTCTGTTCACAATTTCTGGTCTTCAGATATATGTGATGTAATAAGATATCTGCATATTGGCACACTACAAAATCACTATTTCTGGTCATCAGATATTTGTGATTGACGTATATGAATATCTCTTCAAGACAAAACTCAATAATCATGATTTCTAGTCGTCAGGAATTCGTGGTTACGATTGGAATCAGGATATGAAAAGTATCTTGAAATGACAAACATAACTGTGCATTTGCATTTGCATAGCATATCATTTTTGCATTACAGGTGTTCTTTTTGCAAGCGCCTGCTAACCTTTATTTGGTTTTCAGGCATGATAGCTGATACCCCAGTTCACCGATACTCTACCCGACGCAATCAAGCCAGAGTCATGGAACAAGTTCAGACTGAATTAGCTGATTTGAGGGGGAGGATGGAGCAGTTCATGAATCTTATGCAGGGGATTGCTCAAGGTCAGCAGGAGCTGAGGGCCGGTTAGGAGACCATGAGGGTTGGTCAAGATGCCATGAGGGTCACTATTCAGAGGCTGGAGATTGAAATCCCAAATCGCAATGTGTGCACTCCTCCTGTCGTCAACATCCCCACTGGTGGGGTACATCTGGGATTTGATAATAATGGTTTAGAGGATGGTCAAGATGACCAGTTTACCGCATTCAACAACGACATGGGTTTCTACAATGAAGACCGAAAGTACGAAGGGTTAGATGAAAGACTCAAGGCTATTGAGAGCCAAAACCCTCTGGGGATTGACGTAGAGGACATGGGTCTCGTGCAGGGTGTGAGAATCCCTCCTAAATTCAAGCTCCATACATTGGATAAGTACAATGGCAGTACTTGTCCCAAAACACATTTACAAGCTTACAATCGCAAGATTGCCGCTTATACTGAAGACCAAAAGCTCTGGATGTATTTCTTCCAGGATAGCCTGTCAGGCGCTTCCTTGGAATGGTACATTAAGCTGTACAAGGTTTATATAAAGAGCTGGAAAGATTTGTGAGCTGCGTTTCTGAAGCAATATCAATATAATTTGGACATGGCACCTAATCGTACTCAACTGCAGAGTATGACTCAGGACCACAAGGAGGGCTTCAAGCAGTACGCACAGAGATGGAGAGAATTGGCTGCTCGAGTTCAACCACCTTTGGCTGATCGTGAGATGGCTGATATGTTCATGAGCACACTCCAAGGGCCGTATTTGGATAGATTGGTTGCGTGTCTGTCAACAGGGTTTGCCGATATTGTTATTGCTGGGGAACGAATAGAGAGTTTGCTGAAGTTGGGTAAGATTCAAGATGTCAGTGGGACTAGTGCTTCGAGTTCGAGGAAACCCTTTGCTAATGGGCCAAGGAAAAGAGAAGGGGAGTCCAGTGCTGTGTATAGAGGAAAGGGCAGAGGCAGGACTCAATCCTACCATCATGTGGATGCTGTAACCATTCCGGTTCCAGCAGGACAGCAAGCTCCAGATCAGCAAGCTAGACCCCGATTCCAGACTAATAGACAAAGGGACCGTAAGTTTGATCCCTTGCCTATGACATATGCTGCTTTGTTACCACAATTGCTCAAAGAGAAGTTGGTTGAACTTCGGACTATGAGGCCGCCGGATGCTGGAAAATTGCCTCAAAATTATGATGCTAATGTTCGATGTGAATTTCATTCCGGTGCGCCAGGTCACTCGATAGAAAAGTGTTGGGCCTTTCAACATAAGGTTCAAGATCTGATTGACGCAAAAGCTATTAATTTCTCTAAGCCGCCGAATGTTCGTGATAATCCAATGCCCCATCATGGAGGTGTAGGCACGAATGCTATTTCTGATGGCGAGAAATTAAATCTGATTACTGATGTTAATTTGGTAAAGACTCCGCTGTTGATTGTAAAAGAGCGTTTGTTAAAAGGAAAGGTATTTCCTGGATGTGGCTCTGATTGTGAGGATTGTCAAAGACAGATTAATGGCTGCAGTAAGTTGAAAGTTGGACTGCAGGATCTTATGGACGAAGGAAGACTTCAGTTCGATAAGGTAGAGAAAGAAAAAGATGTTTCTGCCGTTACCATTTATTATAATCCAGTTGAAATACAGGTGCCCGTTGAAGATTCTGTCGCTATCATCATGCCCGAGAGGCCGAGACCAGTTACGATTATAGTTCCTGAATCTACTTCTTATGTGTCTAATAGGGCAGTTCCATGGAAATATGGAACTAATACTCATCAAGGAGGAAGTCAACAGAAAGCAGAGGCTGTTGTTGGTACCAGTGTTGAGAATGTCAGTGGACCAAGTGGTTTCACCAGGAGTGGTCGACTGTTTGCTCCCCAGACTCTAACGAGTGATAAAGAAGCTGAATCCGCTGCAAGAACAAAAGGAAAGCAGGTTGTTGATGACAAGGTGCCTATTCAGGAAGAGGACCCTAAAGTAAATTTTGATAATGATGTTGAGGAATTTATGTGGATTATCAAAAAGAGCGATTACAAGATCATTGATCAGCTCAATCAGACACCCTCTAAAATCTCAATATTATCCCTGTTAATGAGTTCAGATGCACACCGGGATGCTTTGTTGAAGGTTTTAAATATGGCATACGTTCCCCATGAGATTACGGTGAATCAGTTGGAGGGAGTAATTTCTAATGTCAATGTGAGCCACGAGTTGGGGTTTACGAATAGGGATTTGACTCCAGATGGACGTAATCACAACAAAGCGTTGAACATCATACTTGAATGCAAAGGAGCTATTTTGTCGCATGTGTTGGTCGACACAGGTTCTTCCTTGAATGTATTACCTAAAAAGGCCCTGATGAAAATTGAAGTAGATGGATTGATTCTTAGACCCAGCGATTTGATTGTGAGAGCTTTCGATGGATCCCAGAGATCGCTGTTTGGAGAGGTAGAATTGCCAATACAGGTTGGTCCACAGATATTCAAGACAATCTTTCACGTTATGGACATTCAGCCTGCTTACAGCTGTTTGTTGGGCCGAACGTGGATTCACGCAGCAGGCGCAATTACCTCCACACTGCATCGGAAGCTCAAATACGTGTTCGAGGGTCAAGTGGTTACTGTTTGCGGTGAGGAAGATATATTTGTGAGTCATCTATCCACTTTCAAATATGTAGAAATGGATGGAGAGATTCATGAAACCCTGTGCCAGTCTTTTGAAGCCCTGAACATCAACAAATCCCCAGAATCTACTTCAACATCAGTGGTGTCAAATGTACCAATTGGGCTGAGTGCATCAATTGCGTCCTACAAGCAGGCCAGAGAAGTGGTTGAAAGCGGAAATGCCCAAGGTTGGGGTAAAGTTATCGACGTGTTTGTGAAAGAAGATAAGTTCAGCATTGGATACCAGCCAGGCCAGACGCCAGGTCCCCAATTCCGTGGGCCAATCAACTTCAACAGTGGAGGAATTATCAACCCTAATCAGTCCTGCTCAGCAATAGAAGATGACGCTGAAAGCTCAGATTATCTGGACAGATGGGTGTATTCACTGGCTCCGGGCGAGGCATTGCAAAACTGGTCTAGTGAAGAAGTCATTCATGTTGTAAACCATTCAGAGTAATAATTCTTGTCTTTCATAATGCATGAAATCCCACACTCTGCCCAAGGTGTGAGGATCCATTTGTAGGGCTACCATATTTTCTCATATAATGTTCAAACATCAATAAAAAGGACGTTTTTGTTTACAAATTTGTGTTCCTTTATTACTTCTTTATTTTTTGTTTTTGCACAAAGAAAATTAAAAATGATAATGCAATTTCTTTTCTTTTCTTTTTAAGCAAAAATAATCTAAAATAAAGCATCAATCCAATCATGCAGACTTGATTTTGTGGATTCCTTTGAAAATGATTCTGTTATGCCCACGTATGATTTCAACAATCCGATCTATCAAGCTGAGGAGGAAAGTGATGAGGATTATGAACTCCCGGAAGAGTTGGCTAGGTTGTTGAAACAGGAAGAGAAGACCATTCAGCCTCATCAGGAAAAGCTTGAGGTTATCAATATTGGTTCAGAAGAAAGCAAGAAAGAGATCAAGATCGGTGCAAGTCTGCGGACTGATGTAAAGCAAGAGCTGATAGGCATGCTACGGGAATACGTTGACATCTTTGCTTGGTCATATCAAGATATGCCAGGTTTAGATACAGACATAGTTGTGCATAGACTACCATTGAAAGAGGACTGTCCACCGGTCAAGCAAAAGCTACGCAGAACGAAACCAGAAGTGGCTTTGAACATCAAGGAAGAGGTACAGAAACAGTTGGATGCAGGTTTTCTGGCAGTAACCAACTATCCTCCCTGGGTGGCCAACATAGTACCGATGCCGAAAAAAGATGGCAAAGTCAGAATGTGTGTGGATTAAAGAGATCTCAACAGGGCGAGCCCTAAAGATGATTTTCCACTCCCTCATATTGATGTGCTGGTTGACAATACTGCTCAGTTTTCAGTGTTCTCATTTATGGATGGATTCTCCAGGTACAATCAGATAAAGATGGCGCCTGAAGACATGGAGAAGACGACATTCATTACCCCGTGGGGTACCTTCTGTTACAAAGTAATGCCTTTTGGGTTGAAGAACGCAGGGGCAACTTATCAAAGAGCAATGGTGACGTTATTCCATGATCTAATTCACAAAGAGATCGAGTCCTATGCGGATGACATGATTGGTAAATCAAAGACAGAAGAAGAACATCTGATCAACTTGAAGAAATTGTTTGAGAGGTTGAGGAAATTCAGGTTGAGATTGAATCCTAACAAGTGTACTTTCGGCGTGCGGTCCAGAAAATTGCTTGGTTTCATGGTCAGTGAAAAAGGAATAGAGGTTGACCCTGCTAAAGTGAAAGCTATACAAGATATGCCTGTACCAAGAACTGAGAAAGAAGTTCGCGGCTTTTTAGGGAGATTGAACTACATTTCAAGGTTCATATCTCACCTAACTGCCACATGCGAACCGATATTCAAAATGCTAAGAAAAGATCAAACGGTCAGGTGGAATGATGATTGTCAAAATGCATTCGATAAGATAAAAAGATATCTACAGGAACCTCCGATTCTGATACCTCCAGTTCAAGGGAGACCACTGATTATGTACTTGACAGTGCTTGAAGGATCCATGGGTTGTGTTCTCGGTCAACACGATGAGACAGGTAGGAAAGAACATGCTATCTACTACCTGAGCAAGAAGTTTACAGATTGTGAATCGCGTTATTCAATGCTTGAGAAGACATGCTGCGCACTAGCATAGGCCGCAAAGCGATTGAGACAATATATGCTCACACATACAACCATGTTGATCTCAAAAATGGATCCGGTCAAGTATATTTTTGAGAAACCAGCACTTTCAGGCAGAGTTGCAAGGTGGCAGATGGTACTGACAGAGTACGATATTCAATATACTTCGCAAAAAGCAATCAAAGGAAGTATATTGTCAGAGTATCTTGCGCAACAACCTCTTAATGATTACCAGCCCATGAAGTTTGATTTCCCTGATGAGGACATCATGTTTCTCAAAACAAAAGACTGCGAGGAACCACTTCTGGAGGAGGGGCCTGACCCTGAATCCAAATGGAGTTTGATGTTTGATGGGGTAGTTAATATGAATGGGTTCGGAGTTGGTGTAGTTCTCATTATGCCAGAAGGCGTTCACATGCCCTTCACTGCCCGAGTAACTTTCGGGTGTACCAACAATGAAGCAGAATATGAAGCTTGCGTACTAGGGATTGAGGAGGCAATTGATTTACGAATCAAGACCCTCGATATCTTTGGTGATTCAGCACTGGTAATCAATCAAGTAAAGGGAACTTGGCACACACATCAGCAGAACTTGATTCCGTATAGAGATTATACGAGGAGATTGTTGACGTTCTTTACAACTGTCAAGTTATACCATGTTCCCAGAGATGAAAATAAGTTTGCAGATGCCTTGGCCATTATATCTTAGATGATCAAAGTGCATGGTTGGAACTTTATCCCCAGGATTGATGTGTCTCGTCTTGATAGACCTGCCTTTGTGTTTGATGTTGATGCAGTGTCTGATGACAAGCCTTGGTACCATGACATTAAATGCTTCTTGAAAAATCAAGAATACCCTCCTGGGACATCTTCCAAAGACAAGAAGACATTAAGAAGGCTAGCCGATAGTTTCTTCTTGAACAAAGATGGCGTGCTGTATAAAAGGAATTTTGACATGGTTCTGCTCAGATGTGTGGATAGACACGAGGCAGACCTGTTGATGATTGAAGTGCACGAAGGCTCTTTCGGTACCCATGCCGGAGGACATGCGATGGCTAAGAAATTGTTGAGATCGGGGTATTATTGGTTGACAATGGAGTCAGATTGCTATAAATATGCCCGCAAGTGTCACAAATGCCAGATCTATGCAGACAAAGTACATGTTCCGCCAAATCCGTTGAGTGTCATATCCTCTCCGTGGCCCTTTGTAATGTGGGGCATTGATATGATCGGGAAAATTGAGCCTACTGCTTCAAACGACCATCGTTTCATCTTGGCCGCCATTGATTACTTCACTAAATGGGTTGAAGCAGCATCTTATGCCAATGTCACTAAGCAAGTAGTAGCTCGTTTCTTGAAATGAGATATCATCTGTCGATATGGAGTTCCCGAAAGAATCATTACTGATAATGGTTCTAATTTGAATAATAAGATGATGGTTGAGCTATGCCGGGACTTCAAAATCGAACATCACAATTCTTCTCCGTACCGCCCAAAGATGAATGGCGCGGTCGAAGCGGCCAATAAGAATATCAAGAAGATTGTGTAGAAGATGGTTGTCACGTACAAAGATTGGCATGAGATGTTACCATTTGCTTTGCATGGGTACCGAACATCAGTCTGCACGTCCACTGGGGCAACACCATACTCACTTGTATACGGTATGGAGGCAGTTCTACCGATCGAAGTTGAGATTCCCTCTCTCCGAGTATTGATGGACGTTAAACTAGATGAAGCTGAATGGGTACGAGCCAGATTTGATCAGTTGAGCCTTATTGAGGAAAAACGATTAGCAGCAATATGTCATGGCCAGCTATACCAGCGCAGAATGAAGAGGGCATTCGACCAGAAGGTTCGACCTCAAGTTTACAAGGTCGGAGATGTGGTAATCAAGAGAATACTTCCTCTGAGTACAGATCACAGGGGCAAATGGACTCCTAATTATGAAGGTTGATTCGTGGTTAAAAAGGTTTTCTCAGGTGGAGCCTTATTGCTGACGACCATGGATGGTGAAGACTTTTCATCCCCTGTTAATTTAGATGCAGTTAAAAAATACTTCGTATAAATAGACCCGCTGGATAAAAAAAAAGGAAAAAATCCAGGCAAAAAAGGGCATCCTGGCGAACCAAAAACAGAATAAAGGTTCGGGCAAAAATTAGGGATATAGTTGAAAAGAATTGTACACCCGATAAGTTGAAACCCCGAAAGGGCAACTTAGGCAAAAATGGGTATCCCGGTGGGTTGAAAACCTGAAAAGGCAATCCACGCAAAAGTGGGATTTAAGCAAATGACTGCAGTCTGAATTAATCTGTACGTTCTCTACTCTTCAGCAAACTAGCTAAGTTTCCGAAGGGGGAATTGTTCTGACCACGAGCCTCCGAAGGCGAAGATAATCAAGAGAGTTGGAATACATACTGGTTATAACAGAATCAGAAATCAGTTGGAATCCAATTTCCGCATTATCATTAGGATAGATTTCTTTTCTCAATTTTATGGCAATCAACTCTTTCAGGGGTTTGCTTCCGATTGTAAATTCGCCAATTTTGGTATTTCATCAATAAAATTGAATATTCAGTCACAAGTTTTTATCTTCATTTTACTGCTTTGTTTGCAAAAACGTCCGATTTTTGATAATAAAACATTGTTTTGAAAATATCATGGCCTTGCAAAAACATGCACAAAAAAGACAATTAAAATTACTTTGCTTGATTGGACAACCTTGGATGGTGGATTAAAAAAACTACGCAATATCCTGGGGCATGTGCATATATTCTTTCAGTTGCAGGTAATGAGTACGGTCGATCCGAGCAGCACGAAAGTTATCTCTTGGCACCAATAGATATTTGCTATGACTTGATACTGTTGTATCTTATTAAGTCGATTATCTCATTCAAGATTTCCCACCGGGTTTTGGGACGACTACGGTTGTCGAAGATTGAATTCTTCTGTGTTGATAACGGTTATTAATGCAGTGAACGCCCCATGTCCATAACGAGTGCAAATCTTCTGGTACTTTGCAGACGATGGGAAGGGTTCACTTGTCACCTTTTTGTCACATCGTTTACTGATAGAGTCCACCATTCGGTTGACGATCGATCACGACGTTTCGATATCGGCGAATTGAGTTTGACTGGGTATCGTTGTATCTTATTAAGTTGATTCTCTCATTCAGTACTTCCAACAGCTACAAGTTTTTCTGTGTCGATAATGGTTGTGAATTCCCTAGTAAAGTTGCTTCGCAGACACCAAAGTTGGTGGTCAATCCCCAGTGAAGTCACCAGGAGTTTGAAGATGTTTAATCTTCGGTAAAATCCTCTTATGGTTTTTCTTCAGACAAGTCTTGTGTCATGGAACAAAATGCAAGATTGTTGACCCTCTCAGACATGGGGCATGTTGAATTTCCCCAGCAGAAGATGTTCTAGATCTATAATCCCCAGTAGAGTTTGAAGATGTTAGGTCTTTTGTAAAATCCTCTTAAAAGGGCACTCCCCAGCACGAGACGCTTTAAAGCAGTTTTCTCCAGCATAGTTTGTTATAAACTCATCATCCCCAGCGGAGTCATCAAACGGCAAGTTCGCCAAACATGGGGCATTGCGGTACTTATCCTAAGCTTGACAGTCGTATTCCTCAGCAGACTACAATGGAATTGCCTTGGGTTTCTCCAGCAAATCTCTAGGGACTCTTTCCCCAGCATGTTGCAGCAGAACGTCCTCTAACCAGGATTTGCATATCTCCGGCAGAGTAGCTCTGATTCCCAGCAAGATCATATCTCTGATAATTGTCTTCCCCCATAGAGTTCATCATCAAATCTTGTCAATAATACTCCCCAGCTGAGTTGTTTTTCTCCCCACAGAGTTCGACATTTTGACAGTAATTTCCCCAGCAAGGTCTAAATAGATCGAGGAAATCTCTTCTTCAGCAAAGAGTCAGCATATGATATTACCCAGCCGGTGGCGTAATTCTTAGCATTGCTCATTTACAACTCAAAGTCCAATTTATTTTTGGCGTACAGTTCATTCATATTATTCCAGCCGGTGGGATAGTGTGGCAGATGATTGTTCCAGCAGGTGGGATGATCGTACAGACAGTTGTTCATATTATTCCAGCAAGTGGGATAGTATTGCATATGGTTGTTTCAGCAGGTGGGATAATCATGCAGATAATCGTTTATATTATTCCAGCAGGTGGGATAGTATTGTAGGTGGTTATTCCAGCATGTGGGGTGATCATTGTATATAGTTTGCTCATATTATTCCAGCAGGTGGGATAGTATTGCAGATGGATTGTTCCAGCAGGTGGGATGATCATACAAACAATTGTTTATATTATTCCAGCATGTGGGATAGTATTGCAGGTGGTTGTTCCAGCAGGTGGGATGATCATTTGGCAAAGCTTCCAAAGCCAGTTGGGTAAGCATCGAAGTCCAACATTAGTTTGGCAAAGCTGCAAAAGTCCATCTGATGATGGCAAGTTTGAGATTCCAAAGCCGGTTTGGTAATCATTGAAGTCCAACGACAGATTGGCAGAAATCCAACACGAATTGGTAAAAGTCCATTGTTTAGAATGGCAGAGCAGCTAAAGTCCACCCACAGAGTGGCAAGCCAATAGTCGTCTGGCATCGTTCAAAAAGACATTATTGAAAGTCCACCTATAGAGTGGCAAGCCAGAAGTCGTCTGGTGTTGTTAAAAAAGACATTATTGAAAGTCCACCCATAGAGTGGCAAGACAGTAGTCGCCTGGCGTCGTTCAAAAAGACATTGTTGAAAGTCCATCCACAGTATGGCAAGCCAGTAGTCATCTGGCGTCGTTCAAAAGACAGATCTCTCCGACAATGTTCCGTTGAAGATTCAATCCAACAGTCTCGTTGGATTTATATCCTTCTTGTTCTTCGTCATCCAGAGCAAATTTTTGGTTATATTTGGTATTCAATCACTATATACCTTGAAAGTTTGAAAGCAATCGCTTTCAAGCATTCAGGTCTACAGCATTTGAATAGGGGCAGCTGTAATACCCCAAAATTTGCTCTCTCTTTTTGTTATCATAGCATAGCATTATCATATCACATATCATATCCATCTCATTAGCATAGCATTGCATCTTTGCATAGAAAAATGAAGCATAGCATCCCTCTTACCATCAAGGCATGTGATCAGGTGAAAGATGGATAATCAAAGGATCATTCAAGGCATAAAAGGTCAAACAAGTTGTTTCAAGGCAAGCCAATAGGTCTTTCATGTCTCATACTATCTCAATTGATCATCCAAAACTTCAAGAAAGTGAGATTCAATAGGAGATTGAAGCACTACATCCTACACTATGCAAGAGGTCCAAAAATTAAAGAAAAACCCTCAAAAGAGATAGTTTATTGGTTCAAAGTCACCCTCAAGTGGCATATCTCATCATCCTTTAAGAGGATACACAACATACTCAGAGGAATTTGGATTTGGAAGATGTGTAATTTCCTCCTAATCAGAAGGGATCAAAATTAGGGTTTGACCTAAAATTAGGTTATCTTTGATTTTTGGACAAAACTTGATGTCATGGTATTCTACATGTCCTTAAGTGTATGTGTGTGGAAAATTGCCTCTCAATTGGTTTTAGAAGTGGTTCAATTGGAAGAAAGATCAAAAATCAGGAAAATTGGGGCTAAGTCAAATAATCAGAGGAAAAAGCCAACTCTTGACTTTTTGAGGCCAAATTCATGAAATTCATGTTATATGTGACCAATGTACAAAATTTGATCAAGAAAGTCCAAAAGGATCATGAAAAATCAAAGTTTGAAGATTTGCCATTTTTGGAAGAGGTAGGGTTACTAAATGAGGAAAGTTTTGGCCATTTTGCATCATACTTTGAACCAAGGTCATTTAAAATTGAGACCTCAAATGAAAATTCCACTCGGCCACAACAAAAGATCTTGTTTCAAGCTTCAAATCCATGTGTAGAACATCTCCATTGGATAAAAATTAAGTGAGATATGATTGATCAAAGTTTGAGCAAAGTAGGTCCAAAATCTGGTCATGACCAAGGATTTTTAGGCCCACGCGCCATCATTTTTACAAACAGGTGGTGTGCCAAATGTTCACCCATTTTTCTCATGGTTAAAAGCTCCAAATGCAAAACTTGTCAACATCAAAATTGTTCCTTGCAATGCCCTCTTCAATGTTCATGTTGGACAAAATTTCATTTGGCCAAGCTATGAGGTAGAAATAGTGATCTCAAGTTAGGGTGATTTTACTGAAATTCCATGCCATGCTTGCCTTGCCAATCAACCACTTGATACGCCCATCAACCAGTCTGGGATCCTTGAGTTCATAGTTATTTTTAAGCATGTTTGAGGCATCATTTCAACTCAATTTTCATACCAAACATGCTCTCCCATATTCCCTCTTTCCAATGACTCCAAAAATTCATCAAACCATCCATTGATTAGAGAGAAAAACATCATCAAATCACCATGTTTCCATTGTTCTCAACTGTCACCAAACCAAAAATAACAGTGTTGTTGTTGATTTGTATCAGTTTACACATGCTTTATAAATCAGAATACTTCCTTTCCTCATTAAGCCAAGCATTGTCCTTGCTTGCACGTGCTACTCATGCTCATTACATGGAAGTGGAAAGAATGAAACTTGTAGAACAAGCTTGCTTGCTGCAGCATACACGAGCTGGCTTCACTCTCATCTCCACCATAGCTCACCATGAACTATCTACACCACATCATTGCTCTCCCTAACTAACTTGACTCAGTTAGTTAGGGATGACTCACCTAAACCATCATGACTCAGTTAACCAACTCAGGTTAACCATGGTTAGAGCTCCCTATAAATAGCAAGCTTCACTCACATTTCCATTTTCAGCTTCATTTTTTCACTCTCCCTCTCAAACACTTCAAACTCTCTCTCTTTTTCTCTCCATTTTCTCTCTGAGTGGCACGAATCCATTATCATTTTCCTCTAATTCCATCTTCAAGCTTCATCTTCAATCATCACTGAACTTGAAGCAGCATTGGATTGTTGTAGTAAACACACTGCAAATTCATCTCCATCATCATTCTTCAGAATTTGAAAGCCTTTATTTGGCCAAGTGAAGCTCAAAGAGGAAGCAAGAATCTCTGGTTTTCTCAACATCTCCAATTTCTCCATATTTTCAGGTTTCATCATTCAACTTTATTTCAGTTGATTTTCATTAATTTTGACTTGTTTTTGTTAATATAAGCTTGATAGAAGCTCTGCTTACTCCGGCTAGTTGATAGGCCTTGTAGAGGCTTAGATCCAAAAGTTAGAGCATGTTTCAATCCTCTCTGTTCTCTTTGTATGTTGTGGTTCTCTGAAAAATAGTGGTGTATTCATGATCTCCATTACCTCAGCTTTGTTTTGGTATGTGCATTGTGTATTTTGGTGAACATGTGAGATTTGCAGGTGGTGGTTGTTGGCCGGAGAAGATGACCGGAGGTCCTTCTCCGACCGGTGGCTGTAAATGCTAGGGTTTTGTGTTTTAATCGTGACCATTGATTTGTTTCAATCGTGTGGTGAAAAACGTGCCAACACATTAAAATGAGCGTGCTTCTCACGTGCTCTTTTTCTGATCTCACTTAAACATTGTGTGGTGTAGTGCATGGTAGTGAGTGTGTGCCTGCATGCGTGTGCGTTGGATTTGTTTACTTTGACTATTGTGTTGACTGGACTTGATCCAATGGTGATCATTGTTTGACTTTATTTTGATTGAGAGTGCACAATTGATAGTGTGGATTGCGCGTGTGTGGACCAGGCTTGGTTTTGCTATTTACACCATGCGTTTCAAAGCCCAAATAATTTTGAACTGTAGGATTACTATGCATGCACCCCTCTCTTATTTTCATTTCATTTTATTTTTCTTTTATATATATGTTTCCTTTTTAATTTTTAAAATTACCAAACAACATCTGAAAATTCTAGAAAAATTCATGAGTGTTATTAAGATATTTAGGAAATTTTTGATATTTTTATTCCATGGTTTTATTACATTTTTTCCCTTGTTTCATAATTTTCTTTGAATTTTCATTTGTATGCATTCCAAATGTGATACATGAGTTTGTGGAATTTTGTTCTTGCTCATTACAAACTGTTTGGACATGATTATTTTTGCATTGATTCACTAATACATTGAAGTATGGTAGATGATTTTTGTTTGATTTGTTAGGTCATTTTATGACATGTTTTGATGCTTATCTTTGTACCACTTTGCATGATGTCTCAACTTGACCTAATTGCATTGTTTGAAGTCATTTTACTTTGAATTTTGACATGCTATTTTGATGTATGATTTTCTTCTGACTTAGGCATTCCAATACCATGCTTGCATAATTTTCATAGATCCATTTGATTATTGTTTGATGCATTACATTTGAAACATAATACATGTCATATCATTTCAACTTTGGTGCATGTTTTACATGAATTCTTTTGTGCATATTTGTATGAGCATTTGCATATTTGTATGAGCTATTCATGTGATATTATAGGTCCTTGGTGCACATTATAGGTCATCTTTACATGTTCATTTCAACTTGAACTTTGTGCATCCTTAACACGTATTGTTTGTACTTTATTTTTGGACTTTCACTTCAATTCTTCTTCTATTATTTCTTGAATGTCTTGAATGTTGATTCATGAATACTTTTGAGATGTTTATAGGCTATTTTCCATTTAGTTTCAATTCTGATTGTTGGATTACATGTTCCATTTATGGATATTCTTTTCATTTTTCTTTCATCTTTCATCCATCCTTTCTTATGGTAACATGTTTAAATGCTAATGGATGATGATTGTTGCTTATTCATTTAAACTTGTATGATGATGATCATTTGTTGTAAATATGGTTCCCATTCTGGTTGTGATGTTAAGATTTGATTCTTCATCTTATTCTTTTGAACTTTAATGTGCATTAAGTGTTTCTTTTTTACTTTTTATACATGTTTCCATGTTTACTAACCATGTAGGGGCTTTGGTAAGTTGAAATTGAGTGTGGATAAGGAATCCACATTCAAACTTCTTTCCTTTCATCTTTTACAATTCAATTTTTTGTTTTGTTAAGCACTTATGTGATTCCTTTGATTAACTCATTACCTTCCCTTTTGAGTTACAATTCATCTTCTACTTTAGAAGTGAATTGTACAGCTCATTCTTTCTTTAGACTTTAGGTTTTGAAACCTCACAAACCCTTAGGATCACTCCCTTAACTAATTAATTAGGATTGAGTCGTAGTTCACATAGATTTTTACCTTTCTCTCCCACTTGAGTCTGTCATCTTCTCATCTCAAAGAAAATTCAAAATAACTAATAAAGGTAGGCATTTATTGCATTCAGACCTTTCATATAAAGAAAAGATTATAAAGGGGTCTTCTCTTATAATCTTAGAATGTGTAGCATATAGCCCATCTTGGGTCAATGTGTTAAACATTTGATCTTGTATGAGGGGCTTAAATGCAATACATGTTGAAGGTACAAATAAAAAAAAACACTTCTTCATTTCATAATCAACAAAAACACTTAATAAATACAAGTATGCTAGTGTGTTTGAACCTTAATAATTGGAACTAAATGTGAGGGTCTTCTTCACACTTAGTATATTTTCTTACTCATTCCATCTTGGAATGTGAGGATGTATACATTCCAATGATTAAGATTTAGATACACTATCATATACAAACAAATGAAAAATAACGTCTTTCCTTCGGGAATTCTTTTCTCACCTCATTCATTCTCAACGTACGAACGTGCTCCTACTCGTTCTCTTGCAAGATAGTAACGCACTCGGACCAGCGAGGCTGCAACACCTGAGCTAGAACGTTAGTCGTTCCTTAAAAAACACAAATAATCCATCCCTAGTGAGGGGAACTATGTCGCTCTGATTCTCATGTTCCCGATGAGATACGTAGGCAGTGGGGTAGGGCCCATTCGAGCACTTCTTTTATTTTCCCTATATTTGTTTCTCGTTCCTTTTCCATTCTTTCTCCTTTCTTTCTTTCAGTTCCTTTTCTAGTATTATTTTTTTTTATCACCCTTTGATTGAGGCAAGCAAGCGTGGATCCCATCGGGTACGATGGACGCGTGGGGTGCTAACACCTTCCCTTCGCGTAACCGACTCCCTTACCCTTTCTCTTGGTCGCAAGACCATGCTTTTCCTTCCCCTCAGGTTTATGCAGTGTTTCCTTTCCCTCTCTTGGGATAAATACACATTGCTGGCGACTCTGTTTCGGTGCCACTTTCGCGTTTGTACTTGGATGAAAATCCCGGGAGCGACACCTACTCCTGGCTTGGAAGAGGAGGCATCTGGGTTGTGTGTCTAAGAAGTTTCTATCAAGAAACATGTCTTAGATAAGTGTGTTAGTTAAGAGATGATCAACATATTGTCACTCATTGGATTCGTGTATTTCTGATCCAAGTGAGTAGGAGTACAAAGACTTTTTTTTTTTGTGGAGGTCAAGCTCAAATGTCAAGGACATTCTCTTTGAAATCTGGAAGTTCCTTCTAATCAAATGAGTCAGATATATGCAATCTTGTTTATGGCCATGGAGAAGATTCTGATTGAAAGGAGTTATATGTTTGTACTAACCACAGGATGTGCAACTATTGGATGGGAGAATGAATAATTCCCTTAGGAGTTCTTAGCAGTTAATAAGGGGGAGTCCTTAATCTGATGCTAGAAGAACTCGAAGAAATGTCAGCATAATTTCTTGACATCTTTGTATTGAGAATTTATTTTTCTCAATATTTCTGGTGGTGTTTCTCAAAAACAGGATGGAGGTTGTTTACTTAAACTTGATATCACTATCAAGTCTATGAGAGCATGGAACTCTTTTTCTAGTGGAAGAGAAACTCAAAGGGCTGTGCACAAAGGAGACGTATTAACCTAACTGGTTGACTGGTGTCTTCATAGTTGGAATGTCATCCAAACCATCTAGGATGAGCATTTCAGATTTGTGTTTGGAGCAAGGAGGAGTTGGTGTTTTGGGACCAAAGGATTATGGTTCCCTGGTACCTGCATGAGAAGTTTCTTCTTAAGCTGGAGTTCAGTTATATGGTGTCATCACATAATGGAACATTTTTTTGCAAGGATTGAAGGGCATCCTTGTAGGTTGAAGTGTTAGGAGGAGCATATTTTTTTTAACAATCTAGTTGGGATGACAAGTCAATGTTTTTTTGTATGCTCCAGAAACCTGTTAGAGGGTATCTCCCCTTTAGGTACAGAAGGATGGAATCCAACATCTCAAAGTCAGACAGGAGGTCTGAACTTTAGAAGTTTGAGAAGAAGATTCTTGGGATGTAGAGTATGCAGGTTCCTGTATGTGTGTATGATCTGGTTTTGAAGGTTGGTCAGCTACTGATGGTTGATCCTCTTATGTCCCTTGCAAGAGATTTGTGTGGATTACTATGGTTGTTGTCTCCAAAGCCATAGTAAATGTTTAAATCCATGTGATTTAGACTGATGTCGGAACTAATGTTGAAACATTATTTCAGTTCTTTGCTTCCTCAGTCAAGAAAGGTTGTTTAGCTCAGGGTGGAGTGAAAGGTCAAGACACTAACCTAATCTGGAATGATTTTGTGGTGTGAATGGTTGTCATGATGGTTTGTCATGAAGAAGAATCAACAGATGCCTGATGTGTGCGAAAGAAGAATGTCAGACCAAATGTCCTACCTTGTGTGAGAAGGTAGTCTTATCTGACTAATGATAAATACTTTGACGGGAGCTAAGTATTTGTCTGATTTGAGTATGCAAGTCTGCAGTTTGAACTCTTTGCTTCAGAGAGGGTGTGCTAGTTTATTTCTCTCTATGGTGTTCAGGTGTTTATGTTAACTTGAATAAGCTGCTCTGGCTGTGTTTTATTGGGAGCCTCTTGAAGGACTTCTATGTCCAATGAGTCCTTTGAATGGTGATGGAAAGCTGATGTCCCAAATGTTGATTGTAACATCATGATTGTTGATGGTTATATTTGGAAGATGATTGAGATTGTGCATGTGGAGTTGGATGCTCAAGCATTATTGTCAGAAGAGGTGTTTCTGACTATGTGGATTAGAATGTGGAGATTCTGATCTTGTTTTTAGTAGTATGTTCTGGAAAAGCATGACTACTATTTTTGAAGACTTCACTAGTATCAACAACTACTAGTGGATGTAATGGCAAAGGAATTATGTCAGATGATGTGATATGATCAGAAAGTTTTTTTGAAGAGCGGTTCTTTTTTCTACAGCAAGTATCTCTTGAAGAGATTGGATCTCAGTAAAGCTTTTAAGTAAGCTGAGAATTCGTGGAGTTTGTGAGCAGTGTCAAACCAGTCAGGATAATTGGATGTGTTCTCTAGGAGTGAGAGTACAATATGTGAATGTGCCAGCAAGTGTGTGAAGATCTGGTGCTCAAATGTTAATCTCTATCTAGAGCATTGGTTATCCATGACAGGGGGAGTACTTGTCTATGGATTTTGCTGCAAAGGTGCATATTGTGAAGCTTGCATGCTGACAAGCTTGTGGAGTTTGGTTGCCTCTTATGAGGATATAATGTCAGATAACATGCTATGACATTCTTCTACTGGATGGCGTTTTTGTGTGTTCTAAATAGGACATGTATGGTTCTAGCCATGTGAAGCTAATTGTTTGATTCATGTGCGCACATGCTTCTGAGGAGGAGTCTGAAGGACAGTTTTGTTTGTGTCTGGGAGAATTTATTTTTCTCTGTAGTTTTTGGAAGAACTATGTAGGGGTCTTTGTTGATGGGAGATGTCACACTTGTCTTGGTGTGTATTATTAATTCAAAGTAAGAGGACTTTACTTAGAGTGTAGTGGAAGGCAGTGTGTTTGTGCTTCAGAACTTGTGGATGATTGTGTGAAGCATTCCTGATTCAATTGGATTATATCTCAAGGAACAAGAATGTATATGGCTGTAAAATTCAAGGTAGATTTGTACAGGGTATGGATGGTTTCTGGATGAGAGGGATCAATGGTGATTTTGGTCTTAATCCAAGAGTTTGTTGGTTGTAGTACAAGGATGTGATCCTGGTACTCTCTTACTATAGGATCATAAAGGTGTCATAGGATATCACTGGTGATTTTGTGGTGTTTCTTGTTGAAGGAGCAACTTCTGTCAGTTAAATGTACTAGTGTTGTTTGAGGATTAAGCATTAAGTGAATGCGTTCAGCAGGTGTGTTGAACAGCGGGTGCGCTCTTGAAGACATGAAGATGAGTCTTATGTTTTCCATTCATTTAAGGTCTTCTTCTTGCAAAGGAGCACTGGTTATCTTAGATAGGGGGAGTTGAACTTTTGTTGTTTATCAAGATTGTTTGTGGCTCTGGTGAGGGTGTTATGTCAGACAAGATGTCGTGACATTGTGTTACTGGTGAAGTTCACGGTGGACATGACAATTTAGACCAAGTGTGTCAATGGATTGAACCAGAAGTGTACATTTACCCCAATGTTTGTCAATTTTTGGCCAAAAAGGGGGAGAGAAGTAGGTTTGTTCAGCTATTGTGTCTGGATTTCGTATTTGAACCAGTCTCACAAGGATGTAGAATAGTCTGTTCTGTTTTGAGTATGTTGGTTGGATGATTCAGAGTTTGCCTTTGGAGCTTTTGTGCTTGGTCTGTATGTACTCTCTTCTCTATGGATTTGTTCTGAATGTTGCTTATTTTTTCTAAATATTATGGAAGTTTCCTAGTGGAGTTTGTTCAATTGTGGCTAAAAAGAGGGAGAGTAATGTAGTAGTTGTTTTGCTGGTTTTGCAGATGGTTTTGTAGATGGTTTTCTAGTGTGCAGTTGCAGATGGTTTTCTAGTGTGCAGGTGCTGGTTTACTTGATTGTTTTTTTGTGCTCCTTGGCTTGAGGGGGAGTTTTTGTTTTTCTGAGAATGTTAGTTGTGTTTGTGTGGGTTGCTGCAGGGATCTCTGATATGGAGTTGTTTTAGCCAAAATTTGCCAAAGGGGGAGTTTGTTGGTTCTGTATTGGCAGTAATTTTGGTAAAACAATGTGGTGCATCAAGATGTTCTACTTGATGTCTTGACATGTTGTCTCTAACATTCTGCAGGTGAAGTGTTGGCGGTGTTTGTTAGTATTGCAGACTGTGTGCTTGATGTCGAACACGATGTTCTGACATCAGTTGACAGAACTTCCAGTTCTGGTTTTAGGTTTTATATGCTGCGCTAGTTTTAGCAATCTTTTGTGTGTTTGTGTTGAGTGATTGCATGCGTAATTCTTGGAGTAAAATTATGTTGGAGTGATATTATTTGGAAGCAATCTGTTTGTGAAGAATAGGGTTGGCTATTTTCATGCATAAAGATTTGGAGAATAATTAGTTTTAATTATTAATTAAAACTAAGATCTGCTAATGCCCAAGCCCAATGTAAGGAATGTTTCTGGGAATATTATGTTATCTTGTGTGGTGTTGTTTTATAGGTTTCAAGAAGAATATTGAAGAATAATGACTTTCTAATTATGGAGATAAATTAAGAAGGATTTGATTGAAGACCTATTATGTAGCAGATGTTTCTGCTGATTTGTAGCAGCTGTTATGCTGTGATTTGAAGCCCAAATCCAGTTTGGAATAAGTTATAAATAGAATGCTTGTAACCTAAAAAAAAGTACGGGTCCAAGATGTAGATCATTAGGGTTTGTGTGAAATTGTGAGCCACTCTGGTACTGTTTTGTATTTAGAGTTGGACTGTTTAGTTGAGTGGTATTTGTCAATCATCTATGAGCTTTTAAGCAATGATGATTGTGTTTCTTTGAAGTGTGTCTTCTACTTTTCTGTGATTTAAGGGTTGTTGGAAATCAAGTTGTTGATGTAGTGGCAGAGGTGTTGACTGCTAGACATCATTGCGATAATTAGAAGAGAGATGAAGTCTCTTATCTAGGGAGAACTTAGGTAGAAGTATCATTGGGTAGTGATTAAGTGAGTAGATTGTCAACTGGTGTGTTGGCTGTAGGGTCTATGAATTGATACTGCTAATATTGGACTTTCTTCCTGGCTTGGTATGCCCCTAGATGTAGGTTGTTAGACCGAACTGGGTAAACAATTCTTGTGTGCACTTTAAATTTTAGCAACTTCTCTAACTGTCTATATCTTGTATATGTTGTTGATAATAGACCAGATATCTCGGCATGTTTATTCGACATCTGGGTATGTCATACCAGAATTTCAAAAGTCATTATTATTTCTTTAATTCAAAAACCATTGCTGGTTATTGAATAGTGATGGTCAAGTTACTCATTCATTTTTAATTATATTCTTATTTAAGATGGGGCATTGGACATCAAAACATTAAATAAACTCATATAGGCCCTAATGCTATTTACATAAGAAGTGGTAATGTGTGTTTAAGGAATAATGGGCCCTAAGATGCCACACCATGATGTTCCTATAAATTTTTGTTATGTATAAAACATTACTAAAATAACCTGTCACAAAACATTAAATAATGATGATATAAAAACATTCATTGATGATACATGTACATGGTTACGATGACAAAGTTTAGATTAGAAGTTTTAGTACACAAACATCAAACTGGATCAGATTACGAATAAATTAAGTTTGAAGTAGAAGAAAATAGAACTAACATGCTTATTTCCCGGACTGCTACCCAAAAAAGACGCACAGTCTACTTTGATGTCGTTGTTTTATTCAATCCCTGAATAGCTTCCTCAACATTCTTTCTGTTACAGAAACAACTGAAGGCATTAAAACATAGCGTATATGGCAAGAGAGGCATAAATAACACACTACTGATGTTATTGGCAATACAAGAAGTGTTACCTAATACCAACTTGAACACCATGCCTACCATATTTCTTGCAAAACTTTGTAGAACCCTGTTCTATATACCTATAACTTCCACAAGAGAAATCAAAATTCTATCTATGATAACCAACAAATGTCATATCATAGTCAATGAAATCAGATTACCATGGTATCTATTACCAATTGGTAACTTATACCAAAGTACAACCCATCAGACAATCATAACCTAAAGCATATGAAACATGTACTCTCATACTGAATTGAGCATATACAACATAAACAAAGAAAAAAGAATGAATATGTTGAAGAATACCGTACTTCGAAGCTGAGAATCTTATGCACGTAAGGAATGAAGATGTTGAGAAGTACCGTACTTCGAAGCTGAGGAATTAAATGAAGGAAGAGGGTGAACATTTGAGCATATACAAAATAAACCAAGATAAAAGGAATGAAGATGTTGAATAGTACCGTACTGAGAAAGATGAAGATTTCAGCTCAAAATGAATGGATACGAAGAAAGTAAAGATTACACCACTGTTGTCGTCTCTGGGTCGCTTGTTCGCCTAGGGCGTCTTATGAAAGAGATACAGAATAAGTTTTTTTTAATTTATCAGTAAACCCTTAAATCTCGGTTGTGCAACGCAACCGTAGTTGAAATGTAAGTCCTCTAACAACGGTTGATTTTCTTCACCATTGTAAAATCATTTACAATTTATTTTTTAAATAATAGACTTAAGTGACACAAGAGTTTAACAACGATTGTTCAAACTAACCGTTGTAAAATCATTTACATTTTATTTTTTAAATAATGGACTTAAGTGACACAATCGTATTACAACGGTTGTTTAAACTAACTGTTGTAAAATCATTTACATTTTATTTTTTAAATAAAGGACTTAAGTGACACACGCTTAATGTACTAAAAAATATGGAAAAAAATGAAGTTACTGAGAATCGAAGCTTGCTACACATCATTTACCCACTGGGCGCAAAATTTTTAATATATTACAATGGTGTATATGAATTCGTTGTAAACCTGACGTTGTTGTTTGCACGTTTTAGTGACTGATTGTTCTATATGATGCCCTTGGAGAGGTGACTCTGTTAGAACAATATTTGTTCTTGACATTTTCTCTTTTAGTTTTGATGATAACAAAATATTAAAAAAATAATGCTTTATTTGATGTGTGTTTTATTTATGCAGGTTCTTGTTCTTCTACATAAATAATCAGAATATGTTTTACTTAGACACACTTGGAGTTGCTTCATTACTAGCTTCTGGTGGCAGAGTCTAAAGAAAAATTTCTAGCGTGGTTTGACAGAGACTCTGAACTGAAGGCATCATCATTCAAACAAGTTTCTACACTTGGTAATTGTATATCAGCATCTGGTACCATTCAGAGTTGATGATAAAGCTATGGACTATCCATACTGCTAAAAGCAATTTATATTGTCTTATCAGCCTGTCAGCTCGAGTCTACAAGATTGCAGGGTTCAAGAAAAACTGGTGCGTTCTATGGATGTCTGCTCCCAGCGGCTATATCAGTACAAAACCTCTTGAAGACATAAAGGTTAAATGTGTTACACACTGGATTCAGAATATGCTATGCATCTATCTTCAATGTCTCTTGTACTATGGAGTAAAGCAAAGACACTTGTTCAAGACACTTTCGCAATGAATAGTTTCTGCAAAGGCTATATATATGGATGAAGATTCAAGTTTGAATTTTAACAAGGATTCTTCTGTTGAAGGAGTGGCAAGATCAAGCAATTATCAACTCTAATGTAATATACAGATTTTCTATTTTAGTTTGTAATTGTAAAATCCATAAGATTTCTTATCATTAAATATTAGAGAAATCTTAAGTGCTTTAGGCCTTTGTTATGGTGATTTACCATAGCTCTTATGCTTGCATCATGTACACATTGTTCTTTATTCTGTTGTGCCTTCAGTAGTTTAGATTAAGTCTCCTATTATGTGCTTGAGCAAAAAGTATTATCTCATTGGGATTCAAGCAACAAGTCTTGAGCCAAGATGCTTAAGCCACGTAAGTATCATTGCTTAAGTGCTTGAGCTATGAAAGTCTTATTTAGCTAGTCTGATTGAGCAAGTGGGATACACTTCGTCTGATGGGCGAGAGTAAGAAGTCTTGAGTGCAGCTTGAGCAAGGGGAGTCTTAGACATATGCTCTAATTAAAGGGAAACTCTCAACCAGATGACATAAGAGCAGGTGGCTCAGTCAGATGGTGTGAGTAAAGGTTAAGTCTTAGACATGTGCTCCAAGCAAGGGAAGTCTCAGACAGTTGGTCTGAGCAGTTGTAAAAGTCTTATGCAGAAGCATAACCGATTGTAATCATGAAGTGGTTATAATAAAAATCTTTTGTCAGGCAAGGGGACTGGACTACTCTCATTTAGGGGAGACACCAATATAATCTTTTGTGTCTTCTGCTATTATTTTATTTACTTCTGTTGTATTCCCTGCCAAACAAATTAACACAGAATCTGAACATCAGTTCTCATTCTGAAACTCTGATCAGAAGTTAAATTAAAAGAAAACGCGAAACACAATTCAACCCCACTTCTTGTGTACTTTTCACACCTTCAATTGGTATTAGAACACGGTCTATGCTTAACACTTAACAGTGGCACAAATAATGATCCAATAAGAAAAGTATATTTCTTCTTCAAGAAAGAATTAAGTGCCACATGAAAAATATCATACGGCTTTTCCTACCATATTCAAATGGGTGACTCCACTGAATTTAAATGATGGAAAAGATAAACATATTTTGAAATCATTGGACTTGATAAAGGGTTGCTGAAGGTTTATAGAATATCCTTGAAAAAGGTATTACTATAGAAGTTGATGGTGTTAAAGATGATCATCTTGCAAATCTCTTTCACCAACTCAAAAGATGCATACTGAATATCTTCAGATCTAGTTGCATTATGGTAGATGCATTATCTCAATTCTGAGTATATTAACATAATTGATATGTCGGATGCCTGGACTATCCTTGAAATATTGTGCTTGGGTTTGTGGGGATCAGTTTTTAAAGCTTGAAGTAGTTACACTTCATCTAATCTTTTCAAGAAAATTCTGAGAAGATTGTTCATTGACTTAAATCTAAAATCACCATTTTTTTTATGTTTACATCTTGAATCTGCTGTGTTTTGAAGGTTTATCTTGCATTCTTCAGAGGAAAGAAATGAAGATTGGATGATGAAAAACTATTCAACAAATCACCTTCTCTTTTTAGCTTAAGTTCTTTGGAATGACTAATGATGAGAAACTTAGGTTTCTTGTTTGAATGACTTATGTACTGGATGAATGGATTGTGATATCTGTTGATATAATAGTAACTTCAAAAGTTTCTGAAATATTTGTATTTCAACTGATTTCCCAAATCTGAATGCAAGAAGAAACACTACTAGAACCTAATATTAGATGCTCTTCAGTGTTTAATCTTTTGAAGCTGATATTAGCGCATGATGCAGATGAAAAGAAGTATCTGTGTTCTGAAATAAAAAATCAAGTATTGATAAACAATAGATGTTATTAAAGCTATCTTCTTTAAAAATATTTGATTATATGGAGTTTGTTCTTTAAGGTGATATCTTAAGAAACTTTATTGCTTCTTGTTTGAGGACCATCATGGAAGTTGATTTAAAATACATTTATATGAGAAATATTTAACTTTTATTTGAGTTTTGTTAGTTGTACTTAGACAGTACTCTGATCTGCTTGATGTCAATTTCTAATAGCTAACATCATCTGGTTCTGAGCTTGTCAATGATTTCAAAGTCAAAATATTTAATCTTGTATGAGGGACTTAAATGCAATACTTGTTGAAGGTACAAATAAAAAAAACACTTCTTCATTTCATAATCAACAAAAACACTTAATAAATACAAGTATGCTAGTGTGTTTGAACCTTAATAATTGGAACTAAATGTGAGGGTCTTCTTCACACTTAGTATATTTTCTTACTCATTCCATCTTGGAATGTGAGGATGTATACATTCCAATGATTAAGATTTAGATACACTATCATATACAAACAAATGAAAAATAACGTCTTTCCTTCAGGAATTCTTTTCTCACCTCATTCATTTTCAACGTACGAACGTGCTCCTACTCGTTCTCTTGCAAGATAGTAACGCACTCGGACCAGCGAGCCTGCAACACCTGAGCTAGAACGTTAGCCGTTCCTTAAAAAATACAAATAATCCATTCCTAGTGAGGGGAACTACGTCGCTCTGATTCTCATGTTCCCGATGAGATACGTAGGTAGTGGGGTAGGGCCCATTCGAGCACTTCTTTTATTTTCCCTATATTTGTTTCTCGTTACTTTTCCATTCTTTCTCCTTTCTTTCTTTCAGTTCCTTTTCTAGTATTATTTTTTTTATCACCCTTTGATTGAGGCAAGCAAGCGTGGATCCCATCGGGTACGATGGACGCGTGGGGTGCTAACACCTTCCCTTCGCGTAACTGACTCCCTTACCCTTTCTCTTGGTTGCAAGACCATGCTTTTCCTTCCCCTCAGGTTTATGCAGTGTTTCCTTTCCCTCTCTTGGGATAAATACACATTGCTGGTGACTCTGTTTCGGTGCCACTTTCGCGTTTGTACTTGGATGAAAATCCCGGGAGCGACACCTACTCCTGGCTTGGAAGAGGAGGCATCTGGGTTGTGTGTCTAAGAAGTTTCTATCAAGAAACATGTCTTAGATAAGTGTGTTGGTCAAGAGATGATCAACATATTGTCACTCATTGGATTAGTGTATTTCTGATCCAAGTGAGTAGGAGTACAAAGACTGTTTTTTTTTGTGGAGGTCAAGCTCAAATGTCAAGGACATTCTCTTTGAAATCTGGAAGTTCCTTCTAATCAAATGAGTCAGATATATGCAATCTTGTTTATGGCCATGGAGCAGATTCTGATTGAAAGGAGTTATATGTTTGTACTAACCACAGGATGTGCAACTATTGGATGGGAGAATGAATAATTCCCTTAGGAGTTTTTAGCAGTTAATAAGGGGGAGTCCTTAATCTGATGCTGGAAGAACTCGAAGAAATGTCAGCATAATTTTTTGACATCTTTGTATTGAGAATTTATTTTTCTCAATATTTCTGGTGGTGTTTCTCAAAAACAGGATGAAGGTTGTTTACTCAAACTTGATATCACTATCAAGTCTATGAGAGCATGGAACTCTTTTTCTAGTGGAAGAGAAACTCAAAGGGTTGTGCACAAAGGAGATGTATTAACCTAACTGGTTGACTGGTGTCTTCATAGTTGGAATGTCATCCAAACCATCTAGGATGAGCATTTCAGATTTGTGTTTGGAGCAAAGAGGAGTTGGTGTTTTGGGACCAAAGGATTATGGTTCCCTGGTACCTGCATGAGAAGTTTCTTCTTAAGCTGGAGTTCAGTTATGTGGTGTCATCACATAATGGAACATTTTTTTGCAAGGATTGAAGGGCATCCTTGTAGGTTGAAGTGTTGGGAGGAGCATATTTTTTTTAACAATCTAGTTGGGATGACAAGTCAATGTTTTTTTGTATGCTCCAGAAACCTGTTAGAGGGTATCTCCCCTTTAGGTACAGAAGGATGGAATCCAACATCTCAAAGTCAGACAGGAGGTCTGAACTTTAGAAGTTTGAGAAGAAGATTCTTGGGATGTAGAGTATGCAGGTTCCTGTATGTGTGTATGATCTAGTTTTGAAGGTTGGTCAGCTACTGATGGTTGATCCTCTTATGTCCCTTGCAAGAGATGTGTGTGGATTACTATGGTTGTTGTCTCCAAAGCCATAGTAAATGTTTAAATCCATGTGATTTAGACTGATGTCGGAACTAATGTTGAAACATTATTTCAGTTCTTTGCTTCCTCAGTCAAGAAAGGTTGTTTAGCTCAGGGTGGAGTGAAAGGTCAAGACACTAACCTAATCTGGAATGATTTTGTGGTGTGAATGGTTGTCATGATGGTTTGTCATGAAGAAGAATCAACAGATGCCTGATGTGTGCGAAAGAAGAATGTCAGACCAAATGTCCTACCTTGTGTGAGAAGGTAGTCTTATCTGACTAATGATAAATACTTTGACGGGAGCTAAGTATTTGTCTGATGTGAGTATGCAAGTCTGCAGTTTGAACTCTTTGCTTCAGAGAAGGTGTGCTAGTTTATTTCTCTCTATGGTGTTCAGGTGTTTATGTTAACTTGAATAAGCTGCTCTGGCTGTGTTTTATTGGGAGCCTCTTGAAGGACTTCTATGTCCAATGAGTCCTTTGAATGGTGATGGAAAGCTGATGTCCCAAATGTTGATTGTAACATCATGATTGTTGATGGTTATATTTGGAAGATGATTGAGATTGTGCATGTGGAGTTGGATGCTCAAGCATTATTGTCAGAAGAGGTGTTTCTGACTATGTGGATTAGAATGTGGAGATTCTGATCTTGTTTTTAGTAGTATGTTCTGGCAAAGCATGACTACTATTTTTGAAGACTTCACTAGTATTTACAACTACTAGTGGATGTAATGGCAGAGGAATTGTGTCAGATGATGTGATATGATCAGAAAGTTTTTTTGAAGAGCGGTTCTTTCTTCTGCTGCAAGTATCTCTTGAAGAGATTGGATCTCAGTAAAGGTTTTAAGTAAGCTGAGAATTCCTAGAGTTTGTGAGCAGTGTCAAACCAGTCAGGATAATTGGATGTGTTCTCTAGGAGTGAGAGTACAATATGTGAATGTGCCAGCAAGTGTGTGAAGATCTGGTGCTCAAATGTTAATCTCTATCTAGAGCATTGGTTATCCATGACAGGGGGAGTACTTGTCTATGGATTTTGCTGCAAAGGTGCATATTGTGAAGCTTGCATGCTGATCAAGCTTGTGGAGTTTGGTTGCCTCTTATGAGGATATAATGTCAGATAACATGCAATGACATTCTTCTGCTGGATGGCATTTTGGTGTGTTCTAAATAGGACATGTATGGTTCTAGCCATGTGAAGCTAATTGTTTGATTCATGTGCGCACATGCTTCTAAGGAGGATTCTGAAGGACAGTTTTGTTTGTGTCTGGGAGAATTTATTTTTCTCTGTAGTTTTTGGAAGAACTATGTAGGGGTCTTTGTTGATGGGAGATGTCACACTTGTCTTGGTGTGTATTATTAATTCAAAGTAAGAGGACTTTACTTAGAGTGTATTGGAAGGCAATGTGTTTGTGCTTCAGAACTTGTAGATGATTGTGTGAAGCATTCCTGATTCAATTGGATTATATCTCAAGGAACAAGAATGTATATGGCTGTAAAATTCAAGGTAGATTTGTACAGGGTATGGATGGTTTCTGGATGAGAGGGATCAATGGTGATTTTGGTCTTAATCCAAGAGTTTGTTGGTTATAGTACAAGGATGTGATCCTGGTACTCTCTTACTATAGGATCATAAAGGTGTCATAGGATATCATTGGTGATTTTGTGGTGTTTCTTGTTGAAGGAGCAACTTCTGTCAGTTAAATGTACTAGTGTTGTTTGAGGATTAAGCATTAAGTGAATGCGTTCAGCAGGTGTGTTGAACAGGGGGTGCGCTCTTGAAGACATGAAGATGAGTCTTATGTTTTCCATTCATTTAAGGTCTTCTTCTTGAAAAGGAGCACTGGTTATCTTAGATAGGGGGAGTTGAACTTTTGTTGTTTATCAAGATTGTTTGTGGCTCTGGTGAGGGTGTTATGTCAGACAAGATGTCGTGACATTGTGTTACTGGTGAAGTTCATGGTGGACATGACAGTTTAGACCAGGTGTGTCAATGGATTGAACCAGAAGTGTACATTTACCCCAATGTTTGTCAATTTTTGGCCAAAAAGGGGGAGAGAAGTAGGTTTGTTCAGCTATTGTGTCTGGATTTCGTATTTGAACCAGTCTCACAAGGATGTAGAATAGCCTGTTCTGTTCTGAGTATGTTGGTTGGATGATTCAGAGTTTGCCTTTGGAGCTTTTGTGCTTGGTCTGTATGTACTCTCTTCTCTATGGATTTGTTCTGAATGTTGCTTATTTTTTCTAGTTGTTATGGAAGTTTCCTAGTGGTGTTTGTCCAATTGTGGCTAAAAAGAGGGAGAGTAATGTAGTAGTTGTTTTGCTGGTTTTGCAGATGGTTTTGTAGATGGTTTTCTAGTGTGCAGTTGCAGATGGTTTTCTAGTGTGCAGGTGCTGGTTTACTTGATTGTTTTTTTGTGCTCCTTGGCTTGAGGGGGAGTTTCTGTTTTTCTGAGAATGTTAGTTGTGTTTGTGTGGGTTGCTGCAGGGATCTCTGATATGGAGTTGTTTTAGCCAAAATTTGCCAAAGGGGGAGTTTGTTGGTTCTGTATTGGCAGCAATTTTGGTAAAACAATGTGGTGCACAAGATGTTCTACTTGATGTCTTGACATGCTGTCTCTAACATTCTGCAGGTGAAGTGTTGGCGGTGTTTGTTAGTATTGCAGACTGTGTGCTTGATGTCGAACACGATGGTTTTATATGCTGCGCTATTTTTAGCAATCTTTTGTGTGTTTGTGTTGAGTGATTGCATGCGTAATTCTTGGAGTAAAATTATGTTGGAGTGATATTATTTGGAAGCAATCTGTTTGTGAAGAATAGGGTTGGCTATTTTCATGCATAAAGATTTGGAGAATAATTAGTTTTAATTATTAATTAAAACTAAGATCTGCTAATGCACAAGCCCAATGTAAGGAATGTTTCTGGGAATATTATGTTATCCTGTGTGGTGCTGTTTTATAGGTTTCAAGAAGAATATTGAAGAATAATGACTTTCTAATTATGGAGATAAATTAGGAAGGATTTGATTGAAGACCTATTATGTAGCAGATGTTTCTGCTGATTTGTAGTAGCTGTTATGCTGTGATTTGAAGCCCAAGTCCAGTTTGGAATAAGTTATAAATAGAATGCTTGTAACCTAAAAAAAAGTACGGGTCCAAGATGTAGATCATTAGGGTTTGTGTTAAATTGTGAGCCACTCTGGTACTGTTTTGTACTTAGAGTTGGACTGTTTAGTTGAGTTGTATTTGTCAATCATCTATGAGCTTTTAAGCAATGATGATTGTGTTTCTTTGAAGTGTGTCTTCTACTTTTCTGTGATTTAAGGGTTGTTGGAAATCAAGTTTTTGATGCAATGGCTGAGGTGTTGACTGCTAGACATCATTGCGATAATTAGAAGAGAGATGGAGTCTCTTATCTAGGGAGAACTTAGGTAGAAGTGTCATTGGGTAGTGATTAAGTGAGTAGATTGTCAACTGGTGTGTTGGCTGTAGGGTCTATGAATTGATACGGCTAATATTGGACTTCCTTCCTGGCTTGGTATGCCCCCAGATGTAGGTTGTTAGACCGAACAGGGTAAACAATTCTTGTGTGCACTTTACATTTTAGCAACTTCTTTAACTGTCTATATCTTGTATATGTTGCTGATAACAGACCAGATATCTCGGCATGTTTATTCAACATCTGGGTCTGTCATACCAGAATTTCAAAAGTCATTATTATTTCTTTAATTCAAAAACCGTTGCTGGTTATTGAATAGTGATGGTCAAGTTACTCATTCATTTTTAATTATATTCTTATTTAAGATGGGGCATTGGACATCAAAACATTAAATAAACTCATATAGGCCCTAATGTTATTTACATAAGGAGTGGTAATGTGTGTTTAAGGAATAATGGGCCCTAAGATGCCACACCATGATGTTCCTATAAATTTTTGTTATGTATAAAACATTACTAAAATATCCTGTCACAAAACATTAAATAATAATGATATAAGAACATTCATTGATGATACATGTACATGGTTACGATGACAAAGTTTAGATTAGAAGTTTTAGTACACAAACATCAAACTGGATCAGATTACGAATAAATTAAGTTTGAAGTAGAAGAAAATAGAACTAACATGCTTATTTCCCGGACTGCTACCCAAAAAAGACGCACGGTCTACTTTGATGTCGTTGTTTTATTCAATCCCTGAATAGCTTCCTCAACATTCTTTCTGTTACAGAAACAACTGAAGGCATTAAAACATAGCGTATATGGCAAGAGAGGCATAAATAACACACTACTGATGTTATTGGCAATACAAGAAGTGTTACCTAATACCAACTTGAACACCATGCCTACCATATTTCTTACAAAACTTTGTAGAACCCTGTTCTATATACCTATAACTTCCACAAGAGAAATCAAAATTCTATCTATGATAACCAACAAATGTCATATCATAGCCAATGAAATCAGATTACCATGGTATCTATTACCAATTGGTAACTTATACCAAAGTACAACCCATCAGACAATCATAACCTAAAGCATATGAAACATGTACTCTCATACTGAATTGAGCATATACAACATAAACAAAGAAAAAAGAATGAATATGTTGAAGAATACCGTACTTCGAAGCTGAGAATCTTATGCACGTAAGGAATGAAGATGTTGAGAAGTACCGTACTTCGAAGCTGAGGAATCAAATGAAGGAAGAGGGTGAACATTTGAGCATATACAAAATAAACCAAGATAAAAGGAATGAAGATGTTGAATAGTACCGTACTGAGAAAGATGAAGATTTCAGCTCAAAATGAATGGATACGAAGAAAGTAAAGATTACACCACTGCTGTCGTCTCTGGGTCGCTTGTTCGCCTAGGGCGTCTTATGAAAGAAATACAGAATAAGTTTTTTTTAATTTATCAGTAAACCCTTAAATCTCGGTTGTGCAACGCAACCGTAGTTGAAATGTAAGTCCTCTAACAACGGTTGATTTTCTTCACCATTGTAAAATCATTTACAATTTATTTTTTAAATAATGGACTTAAGTGACACAAGCGTTTAACAAAGATTGTTCAAACTAACCGTTGTAAAATCATTTACATTTTATTTTTTAAATAATGGACTTAAGTGACACAATCGTATTACAACGGTTGTTTAAACTAACTGTTGTAAAATCATTTACATTTTATTTTTTAAATAAAGGACTTAAGTGACACACGCTTAATGTACTAAAAAATATGGAAAGAAATGAAGTTGCTGAGAATCGAAGCTTGCTACACATCATTTACTCACTGGGCGCAAAATTTTTAATATATTACAATGGTGTATATGAATTCGTTGTAAACCTGACGTTGTTGTTTGCACGTTTTAGTGACTGATTGTTCTATATGATGCCCTTGGAGAGGTGACTCTGTTAGAACAATATTTGTTCTTGACATTTTCTCTTTTAGTTTTGATGATAACAAAATATTAAAAAAATAATGCTTTATTTGATGTGTGTTTTATTTATGCAGGTTCTTGTTCTTCTACATAAATAATCAGAATATGTTTTACTTAGACACACTTGGAGTTGCTTCATTACTAGCTTCTGGTGGCAGAGTCTAAAGAAAAATTTCTAGCGTGGTTTGACAGAGACTCTGAACTGAAGGCATCAGCATTCAAACAAGTTTCTACACTTGGTAATTGTATATCAGCATCTGGTACCATTCAGAGTTGGTGATAAAGCTATGGACTATCCATACTACTAAAAGCAATTTATATTTTCTTATCAGCCTGTCAGCTCGAGTCTACAAGATTGCAGGGTTCAAGAAAAACTGGTGCGTTCTATGGATGTCTGCTCCCAGCGGCTATATCAGTACAAAACCTCTTGAAGACATAAAGGTTAAATGTGTTACACACTGGATTCAGAATATGCTATGCATCTATCTTCAATGTCTCTTGTACTATGGAGTAAATCAAAGACACTTGTTCAAGACACTTTCTCAACGAATAGTTTCTGCAAAGGCTATATATATGGATGAAGATTCAAGTTTGAATTTTAACAAGGATTCTTCTGTTGAAGGAGTGGCAAGATCAAGCAATTATCAACTTTAATGTAATATACAGATTTTCTATTTTAGTTTGTAATTGTAAAATCCTTAAGATTTCTTATCATTAAATATTAGAGAAATCTTAAGTGCTTTAGGCCTTTGTTATGGTGATTTCCCATAGCTCTTATGCTTGCATCATGTACACATTGTTCTTTATTTTGTTGTGCCTTCAGTAGTTTAGATTAAGTCTCCTATTATGTGCTTGAGCAAAAAGTATTATCTCATTGGGATTCAAGCAACAAGTCTTGAGCCAAGATGCTTAAGCCACGTAAGTATCATTGCTTAAGTGCTTGAGCTGTGAAAGTCTTATTTAGCTAGTCTGATTGAGCAAGTGGGAAACACTTCGTCTGATGGGCGAGAGTAAGAAGTCTTGAGTGCAGCTTGAGCAAGGGGAGTCTTAGACATATGCTCTAATTAAAGGAAAAGTCTCAACCAGATGACATAAGAGCAGGTGGCTCAGTCAGATGGTGTGAGTAAAGGTTAAGTCTTAGACATGTGCTCCAAGCAAGGGAAGTCTCAGACAGTTGGTCTGAGCAGTTGTAAAAGTCTTATGCAGAAGCATAACCGATTGTAATCATGAAGTGGTTATAATAAAAATCTTTTGTCAGGCAAGGGGACTGGACTACTCTCAGTTAGGGGAGACACCAATATAATCTTTTGTGTCTTCTGCTATTATTTTATTTACTTCTGTTGTATTCCCTGCCAAACAAATTAACACAGAATCTGAACATCAGTTCTCATTCTGAAACTCTGATCAGAAGTTAAATTAAAAGAAAATGCGAAACACAATTCAACCCCACTTCTTGTGTACTTTTCACACCTTCAATTGGTATTAGAGCACGGTCTATGCTTAACACTTAACAGTGGCACAAATAATGATCCAATAAGAAAAGTATATTTCTTCTTCAAGAAAGAATTAAGTGCCACATGAAAAATATCATACGGCTTTTCCTACCATATTCAAATGGGTGACTCCACTGAATTTAAATGATGGAAAAGATAAACATATTTTTAAATCATTGGACTTGATAAAGGGTTGCTGAAGGTTTATAGAATTCCTTGAAAAAGGTATTACTATAGAAGTTGATGGTGTTAAAGATGATCATCTTGCAAATCTCTTTCACCAACTCAAAAGATGCATACTGAATATCTTCAGATCTAGTTGCATTCTGGTAGATGCATTATCTCAATTATGAGTATATTAACATAATTGATATGTCGGATGCCTAGACTATCCTTGAAATATTGTGCTTGGGTTTGTGGGGATCAGTTTTTAAAGCTTGAAGTAGTTACACTTCATCTAATCTTTTCAAGAAAATTCTGAGAAGATTGTTCATTGACTTAAATCTAAAATCACCATTTTTTTTATGTTTACATCTTGAATCTGCTGTGTTTTGAAGGTTTATCTTGCATTTTTCAGAGGAAAGAAATGAAGATTGGATGATGAAAAACTATTCAACAAATCACCTTCTCTTTTTAGCTTAAGTTCTTTGGAATGACTAATGATGAGAAACTTAGGTTTCTTGTTTGAATGACTTCTGTACTGGATGAATGGATTGTGATATCTGTTGATATAATAGTAACTTCAAAAGTTTCTGAAATATTTGTATTTCAACTGATTTCCCAAATCTGAATGCAAGGAGAAACACTACTAGAACCTAATATTAGATGCTCTTCAGTGTTTAATCTCTTGAAGCTGATATTAGTGCATGATGCAGATGAAAAGAAGTATTTGTGTTCTGAAATAAAAAATCAAGTATTGATAAACAATAGATGTTATTAAAGCTATCTTCTTTAAAAATATTTGATTATATGGAGTTTGTTCTTTAAGGTGATATCTTAAGAAACTTTATTGCTTCTTGTTTGAGGACCATCATGGAAGTTGATTTAAAATACATCTATATGAGAAATCTTTAACTTTTATTTGAGTTTTGTTAGTTGTACTTAGACAGTACTCTGATCTGCTTGATGTCAATTTCTAATAGCTAACATCATCTGGTTCTGAGCTTGTCAATGATTTCAAAGTCAAAATATTTAATCCAAGATAATGAGATTATTGTCATTGCTTAGAACAAGATTTTGTTCCTATCATATCTCATTCTAGACTTATTCTCTTGAGTGACTTATGGTTTGCTATTAGATTGATATGTAAGCAAGATGAGAGTCTGTTTATACTTACATTTATGGTCTTATAGAAATATGAGTATCATAATGTATCTGCTACAGATATCAAGGAAAAAAGCAGAGGCATCTTCCATAAGGTTGGTTACAACATTTATTGAAAGAAGAGCCAACAGCCCTGATTCAAGTACTGGTGGTATTGAATTTGGCGAGAGTAGTGGAATCAATGGTTAGACAACCATTAAATCAGAATCTACTCAAAGATGTGTTCAGACTCTATTGGTCAAGTCTGAATACTGAATTCAGTCTGGACAAACAAAAATAAGTGGTATGCTTGTTCTTTTCTGGTTTATCCTGTGATTTTCAATTAAACATTTGTATAGATATAAATACAAAGTTTCTGTTAGACTTCTAGAAAGGTATTTTGTAAAGAAGAACTTCAGAAATCTTTAAGAGGAAACTCTGTTGTGTTTGTCTATACTGAATGTCTTATCAAGCCAGATGATTATCACATTTATGGAAACAGTTTTCTCACTTCTTTGTAATACTGTTGAGTGTTAGCTATCTAAAGAAGACAATTCAGTATTCATCTATCACTCATGACTCTTGTTTCAAGATAAAGTGCTAGTTCCGAGTAGAACCTTAGATACTTGTGACTGACAGATGATATCTGTGTCTAAGTCTAGACTTACTAGACTCTAATTGATGATAACTTCTAAAAGTTGTCAATTTCTGAGATTCAGAAGAAGATTCTTTTTTACTGTCATAGCAGTTTAAGTAAAAGGTTTTTTTTTAAAAAACTTTTATAATACTTAACTTTTCATAAAGGTGAAACTCATCTAGTGGAATTGAAATATCTGTTGGATAAAGAACCTTTGAGTAATGATGTTTTCTCTTTTAGTACTTGCGGTTACTATTCCTTATCCTATGAAACATCATTGTGTCTTTTTTCTAGCAATATTCTTATTATTGTAAGATTCTTGTTCAGTTCTTCTTCTTCTTTTTTTTCTTCTTCTTTTCTTCTTAGTTTTGTGCTGATCAAACCAAACTTAAGATGAGTTCTTCAGTTTATTCTCTTTTGAATCAGCTGGTTATCATCAATGAAAATTTTGTGGATTTTGATGAGTTGCTTAAGATTGGTTTCAACTTATGGAAGATTGTGTCTAAACAAAGGTGGAATGGATACTTTGAGATGATCTGTGGTTTCACTTATCTAAGTCTTGTCAAAGAGTTTTGGATCAAGCATCCATTGTTGAGTTGAATTCTGAGTATGTTATTCTTTCTAGAGTAACTAGTGTTTCTATTACAATAACCTCTAAAGCGATTGCAAATGTGATCAATTGTGAGGAGATTAGAGAAATCCCAGGAACTCTTGTTTGGGAACAGTATCTTCCTACCAGGCATATCTTTATAGATCCATCTAATACATCAGTGGTTTCGAATCTTCGTCCTGATGTTGTTGTTTGGAGTCATATTCTGAATTCAAACTTACTGCCTAAGGATAAAGATTTTGACCAAGTGGGCCATATTGAAAAATATATGCTTCTAATTCTTAATTCAAGTTTAAAGATTGATCTTCCTCAAGTTATGTTTGACCATTTGAAGAGGTCTCTTTCTTCGTTTCAAAAGGGAAAGATCTTCTTCATTCCTTATGGACGAGTTATTTCTGAAATACTTGTTTAGCAATGGGTTAACATAAGTTCTGAGGCTAGTTTTTCCAAGATTTGGAGAGACAAGTTTGAAGTTATCTATGAAAGATTCTGATGTTAGATTTCTGCTTAGTTTTGCTTTGTATTGTTGTTGAAATATTTGTATTAAGCATCTTATTAATAAATTCAGAGTTTGTTCATGCTTGTGTTCAGTTTTAACTGATTAATATTTATTCTTGTTATTCACTGAGAATCTGAAATAGATAAAAGAACTCAAATGTTTGCAACTTATTTTATTAATAAAAATGAAGCTATTACAAGACAATTAGATTTTTCTAGTCTAAAGGATGTGTCCTAAGGAACTCCCTAGGATCATCTGACATGTCTAGATTATCTAAGAAATCTTGCCATTCTTCCTTAGCAAACTCCAAAGCCTCTTTTCTCAGTTTGTTTCTACATCTGGATCCAGAAGATCTTCTTCTTTTGTGTGTTTTCACAAAGGATGCTGAAGAGGAGAGAACTTTTGAAGCAGTCAGCTTGCTTGCAGGTTCTTCAGATGCTGCCTTGCTTTGATTTGCTTGAGTTACTGCATTCAGTATGCTGCCTTCCTGAAATCTCTCTTTGGAACCCAGATTTTCTTTTGCTTATACATCTTGGTGTTTTAGGGATTAAGTGACTATGGAAGAAAACTTACTAGAGTCCTTTTATAGATGTGTTACATTTATTGTCTTGAGTTTAATATTATTTAAGTACTAATTAAATTTTATCAGTATTTTAATAATGAATCTTGGAAATGTGGTCTAGCAGTCTATCCTATTAAGATTTTTTTAATAATTATGAGTTTATGTTTGATCTGTTTTAACTGTTGTTTCTGTGTCGGTTTCACTTTGATAGTGTACCTTCAAAAAATCTAAAGAAATAACTGGAATGTAAATGCATGCTAAAGTAGTATTGGTCAAAAACTTTTTCGCATTAATCAAACTGGTGGATTACAATTTTTTAATAAAAAAAAAGAGGGCACAAGATGATTTCTACTATTGATCCCTAGCTAGTGCATTTCATGCCTAACGGTGTCCACTGTTGTCATAGTCTACCTCCTCATCTTCATAATCAATCACTTCTTCCTCTTTAATGTCTGGAAGAGAACGATAGAACTTCTTATTGACCCTTCTTTTCTTTCTCCATGACCTCTTCATGCTTTTTCTCTGAGGCTTCAAAGCAGCTACTGCTGAACCTCCTTATAAAGGTCGTTCAGGTATTGCCAAAGTTACCTTTTCTGTAGAAAGTATTGCTAAGGGAATAGGCACAGTTGTAGAGGACTCAGAAGCAGCTCGCCTCTGAGGGGATTGGATTGCCAAGCTTGTAAAGCTCTTGGTTGCGTCTGTTACGAAGGATGCATTATGACTCTCAGTTGCGGATTCCACATCCTTAGGTTGGTGATTGATGAAAATGACTTAGGAGCTGGATGCTTTTATAATGACTTATATGGATACTAAGAGTCTAAAATTAATCCTTGTTTAATTATTGGAATAGTAACGACCACTAAGACTTCAAAGCGTGCACTTTACAAACCTTAATGACTCTTATTACTTGATTATTCTTCCTCTTTGGAAACTGATCCTGTAATGATGATCTAAGTTACATTTATTAGTGATATTTTTTTCTCCTTCCTTTCTTTTCCTTTCATTCTTTTTGATGTGACAAAAGGGGAAGAAATAATAGTAAGTATTTAAGTTGAAACTGAACCCTCTGAATACAAGTCCTATACATATTGGCCATTTATTTCTTGTACTTTTTTTCCTGTTTTTATGGTTACCTTGCCCAGAGCGTATTTTTAACTTTCTTGTACATAGGTCTAAGGAAAATCTTACAAACCTCAGACTTAGCCTATCAGGCCCATAAGGAGCTTACAAACCTCATATTTTGGGGTTGCCAAAGAAAGTTAAAAAGGGCAACATATTTTAACTCTTGTGTACATAGTGTTAAGAAAGAGCTTACAAACCTTTGAATTGGCCTATGAGACTCATAAGGAGCTTACTAACCTCGTATTCTGATGTTCCCAAAGGAAGTTAAAATGTTTTTATTTTGGTTTTCTTAAATATGGAACTAAGGGGGAGCTTACAAACCTCCACCTTGGAACTGTTTGACTCAAGGAGAGCTTGCAAACCTCAGACCCTGACTGTCATACCCCAAATTTTGACCACCAAGATTTCCCATCATTGTGCAAGTCATCATCACAATATGAAGGAACCGTCATGCCTCATCAATCTCCTCAAAGATGGTTGAGCATCCACCACAATCAAGAATTAGGGTTTTGAGCCCTCTCAGAGTACTTAGACAAAGGATCGATTAAGGAATTACATGATCTTCAACTTTTCTAACCTCTTAAACATACATAAAGGATCAAGAGGACTCCCACATCAAGAATCAAGCACAAAGTTGCAACATTCCAAGTGGATCGAGCCTCAAGATCGACAGTGTCACCAAATTATGGTTTTGGTCGACCAAGGCCTCCAGATGGAAATTTTCTTATGGGCATGATCCAATGCTTCAAAGCACAACCCAAGATACTCCAAGGGACCTCATGGACCCAATCATCAAGTCAATTTAGCCTCAGGGGATGCATTCATCAAAAAATCAGGAATTAGGTTTTCTTGACCTAATTCACCCCTAAGTTGACTTTTGAGGCTAGGCATGAGCCAAGACCTCAAGACATGATTTTAGGGCCTCAAATACACCACATGGATCCATTTAAAATAATGGATTGATCCAAGAAGCTTGATTCACAAGTTTCATTTTCATCTGAACCACAATTAGGGTTTTGAAGGAAAAAGTCAACTGTACCTTTGACTTCTGACCAGGACATGCTCCCAAACCTTAGGACATGATTCAATACACCCTATATCACCTATGGAATCCATCCATTAGGTTTGATTTAGGTCAAGGACTTGATTTCACAAAGGATCACACAATTTTGATTTCATTCGATAAAAAGTCAACTGTGCACAAAATCAAGTTTGACTTTTTGGATTTTTTCACAAATATGGTTCCCTTAAGTCAAAAATAATGTTAATGTATGGTATTGATCATCATTCATTAAGAAAAATCAAGAAAATTGATGTTTCTTGCAAAAAGGACAACCATGAGAAACCAAAATTTTTCTAAGTTATGGAACAAAAATGGTTTTGGTACCAACTTCCAAGGATCATAACTTGTGATCCAAGCAGCCATTTTGGGTGATCCAAAGATGGATTTGTAGGTCTTGCTACACTCTACAATAGCTTCAACTACCTCAGACTCCAATTCTTCATGGATTTTGAGTTATGAGTTGATCAAAATCACAAAAACATGAAAATGACACTTTTTCTAACACTTAGTGAAAATCTGCCTACGTTATCAGCCTTGAATATCAATGTTATTGAGGATTTTTCAATGGGATCCAAATAGTTTCAAAACAAACTATGATCACACATGGATTGTATCATATGAGGGCTTTCTAAAAAGCACAAGAGCCTCCCATAACTCAACCTGAGCAGGGAGATATGATCCCCTCAAAATCACCATTTCCAACTGCCTTGTATAAGGCAGAATTTGGTATTTTGCTCGATTTGGAAAACTTGGACAACTCCAAGCCTTGTCATCCATTTGGACACATCTGAGGATAAAATCCAAGAGGAATGATCTGATCCCCAAGCCTCCAAAGTCCAAGAATCTACACAGAGCCATAACAAACCTAAAAAGGCTAAAAAGGTGCCAAGACTCCAATTTTGTTTCCAAGCATTTAATAGATGCACTAAGGTGGCATGGACTGACACATTACTAACTGAATGAGTCAAGAATCAACACTGAATTAAAGGACCATAGACTTGTACCCTAACCTCAAGTCAATGGCTAAAGGAGACTTGAGATTCCTTTTGATCAACATTGGCCAAAGGCCTGCTGCAGCTGCCATTCACTATTGATGCCAAAACAAACTTGACACACTATAAATAGAGCTTAGTTGTGATCAGTTTGAGTACATCAAAGCACTACAACTGATGCTTTCCTCAAAATCTCTCTCTTTAGGCCAAAATGCCTCCTTTTGCAGGTCATCTCTGAGTTTTTGAGTTAGAGAGCAATTCCATCACATCTCATGATCCAAACACATCCAATATGTCATATCTAAGTTGTCCAAACACTCACTTGTGATCTGAAACACCAAAATCAGAAAATCCATCTCCAAAACCTCAAAATTGGACTTTTCTGCATTTTTCAAGCCATGCCTTGATTCAGTAACTTTTAAAACCAAACAAAGCCTCAAACACACTCCAAATATCATCCTCAAACAAAGCCTCAATCAAGAGTGTTCAAAGCGTTGGATCACTTCTGGCATAAGGAACTTGGCAGATAGCACAAGGAGCTCCAAGAGGTAAGTGCATCATGACTTGAACTCTCTAAATTATGCATTACTTTGAGGTCTATTGATCATGGACCTCTCATACATATCATACATGTTGTGTTTGAACCAAATTGTCATGCTATTATTGCTTGTGTAGTGAGATAGCATAGAACATGCAAATTTAGGTCTATTTTGAAATCACTATCGGATTTTAAAATGGAAACATTTTCTGAAAATTCCAAGGGCACCATTGGATTCTCATGAAATTCTAGGTCAGATGCACCTAAATTTTGTCCCAATCCATGGAGAAATGAGGAAGTTATGGCCTTCATACAAATCCACCAAAACCTAGTTTTTTGCCTTGGTCAGGCCTAAAAACCAAGTCACCCCATATATGCACATGGGGTGGTTTTGATACACGGATGTATCACCACCCCAGTGGTAGCGCGCATGTGTGTTTGGCTTGATGGTCGTGGGTCAACACCCACCCAGACCATTTTTACCATTTTCCATATTTTTTCTATTTTTGCTATTTCTATGGTTTTTGTTAATTAATTCCAAAATTAATTTCTCTCTCAATTTTAATTATTTTTTATTGATTCTTTTTGCAAAAAATCACAAAAATGTTAAAATATTTTATTCCACAAAAAAAATCAAATTTATGTTATTTATTTAATATAGTTGATATTTTTGTAAATAAATTCAATTTTAATTATTTTTAAACATTTCAAAAAATGAATTTTCATCTTGAAAATCAAAACCAAATGAGTTTTAATTCATATTGTGATTAAAACATCATTTTTCAAATCTAAACCAAAAATCATAAGTTGTTTATTCTAACTTATTTGGTGTTTTTATCATTTTTTATTAATTTTCTTTGAAAAATTACTTTAAAAATGAAATTAGGTTTTTTTTGGATTTTTATCTTTTTCATATCTTTTTTCAAAACTCTTTTGGGCCTCTTAATAGATTGTAAGTCCCATCCTTTGTAAATAAATAAAATTGGGCCTCAGTCATTGTATAAGTCCCACTGTATTTTCAAAAATCTCGGCGCGATCATCGCCTTTTTAAAACAAAGGTCACCTGGGCCTACCTGTGTTGTAAGTCCCATTTTTTTTTACACTTTTGGGCCTTTCCTTGAGTTGTAAGACCCAACCCTCTTTTTAAATAAAACCTTTTTGGGCCTCAGTCATTGTATAAGCCCCAGTATAGTTTACAAAACAACGGTATGATTACTATCTTTCCATGGGCCTCTCCTTGAGTATAAGCCCCAACAATCTTTTCAAAAACAACTTTCCTTTTGATTTAGGTTCAAACTCATAGTTGTTATCAAAACTTTCTTTAATTTCTTGAACAACTAACCATACAACTATTACAATGGAAGCTTGCTCGCCTGTAAGTTTTTATCAGCTTTCTTTACATGCTTTCATAAATATATATATATATATATATATTTGTCTGTATTGTTGGAAGCTTGCTCACCTGTATTTCTTCAAACCCTAGAATTGTTCATTAAAGAAAAGATTATTCCCGGTGAAACTTTTCTTGAACTTTTCTTAAGTTTGGACCCATAGGCTTCCTAAAAGCATCACTGCCTCCTCTTGGGCTTTGTACAAGGACCCTTCGGCTTCTTAGAAGTTCTCATGCCTTCTCAAGGGCTTAATACAAGGACCCTTAAGACTGTGAGAGTAAGAATTGTCTCTACAAGTCAATCTATGTTTTGATGATAACAATAAGTATTTGTGAAAGAACCATTTTATGGTCTAACGGGTGTTGTGTGCAGATCATAAGAACTAAAGACATCAGAACCAACAAGCACCAGCTAAATGTATTATGATTGAATATATATATGCGAAGTTACTATGTATGACTAAAGTCGCGAGAAGCAAGAATGCTTCTTTATCTAGTCATGATCAGCCAGATCCAAGGATGCCAAGATTGTTGTTGCAATGCTCTTGTGGATGCTCTCTGAAAGTGATTGAGATTCTAAAGATAGCAAAGCTTCTGAAGAAGTACACTCTGAAAGAACCAAGTGCAGAAAGAATCTGAAGACTTATGGGTTCCGAAGATCAAGGTTTCGAATATCAAGTTCTAAAGACTCTGAAGATAGGTTCTAAAGATTGGGAAGACTTGAAGCAGAAAAGAATAACGTTCTTAAAGACCAAGTCCTGAAGTTCTGAAGGCTGATTCCTAATGGACTTCTTCAATCGACTGAAGACTTGAAGCATCAGATATTCTGCTATGAAGACTCTACTCATGCTTCATCAAATTAACATCAGAAGCCACTGAAGTTTTGAAGTCTAAATATTACCGTTGTGAGTTAAATATACACACTGCCCAAGAAAAGATGTCCGATCACTTCTTCCTCTGCAAAAAGGAGATGTGTCAGTACCACTCATTTTATCACAACGTCTCTTTTTCAAATAGCCAATAGTATTCTCAAACGGCTATATTTCTACTGGCTTTTTAATGGAAAGAGTTTTTTACTTCTGAGGTGTTGATCACTTGTAGAATCATGAACTGAATGTTCATCTACAAAATTGACCAAGTCATTGTGAAGATGGCAACAACGATGAGTTGTCGTCGTAACACTTAACATATTCAGAGCTATCATTATTTCACTAATGGCAATTGTTGTTTAAACTCAAGAAGACAAATCAACACAACAACAACAATAAAAAACAGAAGTTGTTGATGAAGAAGACAACATTGAAGATCTGTCAAGTCATCAACCTACCTTCTCGTCAGGACTACATTGAAGATCTGAAGCAAGGAGTTGCTGCTCAAAGCTTGCTCAACCAGAAGACGACGAAGAAGAAGAAGATCTACAAGATGTCAACAATTGTAATATCTAAATACATCTTTGTAGTTTCTTAGGAAAGCAAGGAGCTGATTGCTCAAATCTTGCTTGAACACATGTGTGTGTTCTTTGTACTTAAACTTAGGAGAAACTTGCTTATTAAGAAGCACAATCTGTAATCTCTAGTTTGGCAATTCAACTAAATGAATTGAGACTCCTCAAGTGAACGTTATATCCTGATGGGATCTCTGAACGGTTCAGCTGTGATTTGAGGCCCTTGAGTAGATCACGTGGTGATCATATGCTTGAGATGACAATGGCTGGGTATCATTGTGGAAAATCCTGAAATAGGGTCAGTAGCGTTATATTCATTGTGATGAATCCCTGAACGTCTAGCTGTGAAATACCAGCAGTGGGTCTGCTCAGTTAATGAACGTTATATCCTGTTGGATCCCTTAACGGTTCATTGGGTTGTTAGTCACAGTACGGCTGTGCAAGTTGTTAGTCACTGGCGCGGCCCGTGCAAGTGTAATCAATGATTTGGTTATAGTGGATTAAGTCCTTGTGCTCAAGGCGAAATCACCTGAGGAGGGTGGACTGGAAGAGGCCGCTTGGTGAACCAGGATATATCGTGTGTCCTTTACTCTCTTGCTTAGTATCTCTATTTATGTTTCTGCATTGAATATCAGAACCTCATATTAAGCAAAGTCAGAACCTTGCTGCCTATCTATGATCAGCTTCCTACTGCAAGTTCTGAGTATCGTATCTTATGATCAGAACCTATATCATTCTCATGCTCCATAATTAAGAGATCAGAATCTCTCAACGAACACTGAAGGTTCTTGAGTGTCTCCTTATCAAAATACGAAAAGTTTTTAGAAGAGTAAATTCACAATTCAAACCCCTCCTTTCTTGTATCTTTCTCGCACCTTCAATTGGTATCAGAGCTTCGGTTCTGTTATTGATTTACATCAAACACTTAACAGTGTCAGAAAAAGATCCAGATGTGGTGCGTAGAAGTACTCTGGGTGAGATTGAAATCCACTTACAATTTCTGTAACAGTTCAGCAGTTGACTATGTACAAAATTGTAATCAATCTAATTACTTCTTGAGCAATTCACTGATTCTAGATGAAGTCTCATTAAAAATAGAAGAATCAGCTGATAAGATAAATTCATCAGATAAGAAACTGTATCTGTTGAATGCTCATCCTGGAAAATACGTGTGGATAAAACCACGCATATGCTTAAAAGATGAATCATCAGAAAGCAAGAAATCTTGTTTGCTGAAGATTAATTCTTTATGAGTTTTTGAGATGTTTTCAAGAAACGGATTAGGTCCACCCTTGACTTTCTCGTTTAAAACTCATTCTGAATCTCTTCATGTAAAGAAGAAAGATTGATGTTCTAAGGCTTTGAATTTCAGAATGAAATCTGTTAAAGCCATAATCTGAAAAATTCAAATTACTAGAAAAGATTCTGAATGAACTCTTAAGCCTTAATTGATTCAGAAATCAATCTCTAACAACTTGAGATTATCCTTGTAAAATTAAATGTTGATAATCTAATTTTCGTTAGATCAAGTGTTCTAAGAACCACTTGAGCTATGAAATTAGATGCTATCATTCCAGACATCTAGGTTCTCTAACTGATGTCTTAAAAGATGACGTTAATGATGTTCTTTTGAAAAAAAATCAGTTAACTCATAGATATGTGTGACCAACCCTAAATAAGTTGATCAGCATTGTGAGAACAAGAAGTTTCATGCAAACCATGTCTAGTAATGTACACATGGGGCGTGGTGATGTTTTGGTTCTGAACAAGTTCTAAAACAACCTTGAGGAACAAAAGCCAGATGCTGATATGTTAATTCTTCTTTGTATAACCTCTCAAAGGTTCTCGCTAATCTTGTGAAATCAACCATCTTTCGAAGAAAAGAAATTCTCACAAACGCAAACTGAATTCAGGCTATGAAAGGAGAACTCAACCAATTCACAAAGTTTGTTGTTTAAGATTCTGATCCATAACTTAAGAACTGTATCAGAACCAAACATGTTCTATGGATCAAGGAAATAAGGAGTGAGAAGCAATCAAAAACAGATGTAATCTGATGCGTATGAATGGGGTCATCAAATAGAATTTATTGTTCACTAAAGTACTGCTCCCAAGCATATGAGTGTCAATTTTCTTTCTGAACATTCATTACATCGCCTTACCAAAAGGATTGCATGTAATTGCCTAAGTTCGGATGAAGTGGTCACTCTGATCATGCTAAGTCTTAATCTCGGTTACAATAACCTAGAGAGTTGATGGATAAGGTTGAACAAGAAAAGAGAGAAAGTCGTAATTCAACCAGGATCACATTCCAAGAAAATATTCATTTTCTTCAAAAGTCAGAACAGAAGCGTATCTTGAAGAACCCAAGAAACATCTGCAGCTTACTCGGAAATAGGCAGAATCAGAAAGATGCTTAAAGATTCAGAAGTCAGAAAGGAATACTTTCACGAAGATGTTTAGCTAAAAAATTCTCTTCAAAAGTTAAGCATCCATAAGGTACACTTTCTCTATCTCTTTCTCTATAAACCCATAAAATACTTTTATAAATTGTCATGACTAGTTAAATGTTTAGGACTCATTAGGAAAATTATTCCACTAAAAGAATATCTGTTAAAACTTAGCTGTAAGAAATTGCTAGATAAAAGAAAATCCTTTAACAAAGTCTACACGCAAAGGAACACCATAATAAATGCGAATCTTTTGAAAACACAACATATCTCTAACAGCTAAATCTCATTAAAATCTTTTGCACTAACCTATATCTTCCCTAGACTAGGCATAATTCTACCTACTTTTTCTATAAAATTACGTCTCCTTTTCATACATCTTATACTCAATACCATAAAGTTCTAAGCCTCTTTATCCATCCATTATCATGCCTCCACTAACCTTTCTCGGTAATCCAAATATTCTTGAACTCATTCCTGAGAAACGATTCTCATTCATTACTCCTTCACTCTCAAGAGGCAATGCTTGTAGTATAGCAGATATCCTATATACTCAACAATGGACCAGGTACTCCATTATGCTAGAAAAACCTATCTATGTACATCTGGTTAAAGATTTCTGGAAATATGCTGATCTTGATGTTGAAAGCAAATGCATCACTTCCTATGTTTTTGATATCCCAATTGTCATCAACCTATTCTCAGTGATCCTTGCAACTGGATGTGAGGATGTTGGAATTCATGTTAATTTTGACATACACAAATTCTTTCCTGCTAAATTTTTTGCCTCCCTTCATGATCTAACCTCCAGATACATTCCTTACAATTCTGAAAATCTTTTACCTATTCCCAAAGCTTGGTACAAACTTATACTGACAAATTTTCTTCCCAGAGGAGAAAGTACTGACAAAATCAGGTTTCATGACCATAAGTTTATTTACCTTCTTATGAATAATTTTCGAATAAATTTACCATACACCATCTTCAACTGTCTCTGGAAGACTATCTCTGAATCCAGAAATCTCACAAAGTCCTACATCCCTTATGGAAGAGTTTTGTCCGAGATTTTCTTCAGGGATGGGATCGTTGATATGATCAAAGGAAGAATTAAGGAAGATGAGTCTGATATCCTTCCAGAAAACTGCTTGTTGAAGATTAATTGCGAATCCTTTGGTAGCTAGGAAACTGTTCAAATTCTGTCTGAATTTCGTAACTAGCTCAAATCTCTTTTCCGTCGAAATAGTTATTTCTGCTATTATTCTATTAATTCCAGTTCACAAAGTCGTACTAAAAAGGGGTCTCTCTGAATACTATCAGTTTACCAAAATTAAAAATTCTAAGAAAACATAGAATGTCTTGTCACTATCATTAAAACTTTTTTGCGGTTCACGAAATCACCATTAATATATCAAATCTTATGATAAATGGATGAAAAGCAGTTACTAACTTTTTACTCTTCCCAAAAAAGAGGTAACTACTTCGATTCCTTCTGACACACGATTACATCCGTCTGTATACTCAACTAATCATAACATATCTAGAAAATAATAAATCAGATCCGTTACACTAAGATCGTTCATCCTAACCCGTCCATAAATACTAGAATTGTCTCTCTCCTCAGATCTACAGTCAAATCCATCCTTACCTTCTCAATATTATTCCCTCACTAGAACAATGAACTCTCAAAGGAATGGACCAACCTTCCTTGGAAACAAAGAAAATCTACACCTTATTCCTGAGAAGAAACTCAACCTTGCTCATCCCGGAGACAATGGTTTGGAGATACTCAGAAGCATGCAAGCCCAGTCTTGGCAGGGCTATTACAATCTCCTATATGGTCCTGTCTATCCAAACCTTGTTAGAGTTATGGAAATATGCTAGAATTAGCAACGATGGAAAAAACATCTGGTCGGAAGTCTACCTTTAACCCATTGATGTCTCTGTCTCCTCGATAGAGAAAATCACTGGTTGTGTCTCCTCCGAAGCTACGATTGATGACTATCAATCGAACCTAAGCTTGGTGGATCAGTGCAAAATTGTATTTGACGACTCAGTCCCTTACGAACCAAACAACCCTGAGAGGCTTCTTCCTTTTCCAAAAGCATGGTTCAAATTTTCCTTGACCAACCTTCGTCCTCGTATGGCTCCTGAGAACATCTTAATGCACAACGACAGAATCCTTATCTTTCTTCTAACACATCATGTTACAATAGATCTCCCTAAAACCATTTTCAACCATATGAAACATTCTATCAAAGTCTCTAGAAACAAAGTGCAGGCCTTCATTCCGTATGGAAGAATAATATCGGAAATACTTCTACAAGAAAAGGCCTGGGATTTAATTATCAGGCTTGAACCTAGTACTTCTCATGTTGAAATCAGTTGTGAAAATATGGACAGTGTTGAGGATTCTGATGATTAAAGTTGTGATGATCTTCTAGCAGCACTATGTTTTGAAAAATTACAGTCTATAATATTTTGTGTTTAATGTTCAATCACCCTTGAACTAATGAAAATGCTTTATTAGTCTCATATGAAAATTTTAAAACCTAACTCCTTCACTCCTTCTCATAGAGTCTTTTAGATAATTCAACCATATTAGAAATCATAATGGCTAAATTAAAAGAAACTCATTAATTTATCCCATCTAGAAAATTGCATACAAATGGCTACTCCCTTATTTCTTACTAGAAATTTCTCAGCCATTCAATTCTCTTGAAATACGCATACAGCCATTCAACTGATCAACTATTGAGGAATATCTCAATCCTTCATAACACAAAAATACGTGACTCTAAAAGTTTTCTCTTATAAGAACCTGTTTTCGTCTAGTCTAGATCTGTATGTTTTGATGAAATCCGTCCGTAATACAATCTATATCTTTATGTAATCTATATGTTTTTGTTTAAATCTTTATCTAATGCAATCTATATTTTTTTTACACTTTAATTTAATCTATGAACTTCTATGTTTAAATGCAGTTAATCTTTTTAATAAGCTCCTTGTTGGTTATTTATAATTGTCCTTCAGATTAATTATGCCATAACGAAAAAATTAGTAAAATGAACCTAATTGCTTCTAAAATACCTGAACACTAGTTTCACGTCCTTCACAATTGGCTTCCATTACCTTCAATTGATATCACTCATATACATGATTTAATTAATTATGTTTAATTGCTCATATGCCCTGACACTTTTTGATGATGTCAAAAAGGGGGAGAAATATAATGATTTTGATTGAAAGAAGGAAATCTGAAAGAATGCAGAACTCAAACAAAGTATAAAAATGTGTTACTACTAACGTTTATTGTTTGATGTTATCCGAGGAACTCTAAACAAGTTCACTAGGCATTCTAAAGACAGGCTAAGAAGAAGAACTCCGATCATATAATAGAAGCTATCTAAGAATCAGAATCAGTAAGAAAACTCTGAAAGCAGTACACATTCTCAAGATGCTTACTCAGAGGAACTGCGCAAATCAAAAGCCAAGAGCTGTCTGAAGATCTGGATTGAAGATCCAAGAAAGAAGCCGCTCTGATGTTTAGCAGGAACCATTTGAAATGAAAACGATTTGGTATCAGACTAAATCAATAATTGGTAATCAGACTTAGTACACAAAGACTAGTATCAGACTCATCAATCAAAACAAAGCTGTGAATATCCATTCCCTGCACATCAAGGAACTATTTGTCAAGTCAAAAGAACTTCTTCAGTCATCACATCACTTTACATCAGCACAAAACAAAGTGTACCAGATTCAAAATCAAGCGTTGATCGATCGCATAAATTAACCAGAAATTGGTATCTGATCAGAAATCAAGCTTTGATAAACCACTGAGTTGTGACATTAACAAGATAAGAACCTATGGTCAAAGGTCAAACTCTGAAAAGTCATGCTCCACATTGGTGATTAAAATCTTACAACTCTGAATCTCGATTCTGAAGATCCCAATATATGACTTATGGTAATTAGGGGGAGACTACCCAGAAGATAAAATGCAAAATCTAAAATCTTCATAAAGTCTGAAACTCAGGGGGAGTTTCTTTAAAAGACAGTTTTTGATGAATAGTGCGACTATGTTATCATTTAAAGAACTGTTCTATTCTTTGTGCTTAATGGAATTTGCTGAAAAGTAGAAATGTTTCAGATGTCTCTGAAGATAATATGCTCTGATACGACAACAAAGAAAACTGAGTTCTGAAGATCTGAAGATGGAAGTTCTGATGAACTAGTCTAGATGCTAAAGACTCTTCGTTTTCCTAAAGACAAGATAGAGAAGTAACTCTTTTCTATTCCTATTCTGACAACTCAAGTTGTTACTCTGTATATCTTTAGATTATATAAAATCCTAGATGATCTCAGATAAAGCTTTGAGGATAACTCATTCAGGGGGAGCTGTTGTTCTAAACTCTGAATTTGTTTGCTTTAGTGATTACCTTGTATAAAATGTTCAATCAAAATACTTGGTTTTTTCATCATCAAAAAGGGGGAGATTGTGAGAGCAAGAATTGTCTCTACAAGTCAATCTATGTTTTGATGATAACAATAAGTATTTGTGAAAGAACCATTTTATGGTCTAACGTGTGTTGTGTGCAGATCATAAGAACTAAAGACATCAAAAACAACATGCACCAGCTAAATGTACTATGATTGAATATATATATATATATATATATATATATATATATATATGCGAAGTTACTATATGTGACTAAAGTCGCGAGAAGCAAGAACGCTTCTTTATCTAGTCATGATCAGCCATATCCAAGGATGCCAAGATTGCTGTTGCAATGCTCTTGTGGATGCTCTCTGAAAGTGATTGAGATTCTGAAGATATCGAAGCTTCTGGAGAAGTATACTCTGAAAGAACCAAGTGCAGAAAGAATCTGAAGACTTATGGGTTCTGAAGATCAACGTTTCGAATATCAAGTTCTGAAGACTCTGAAGACAGGTTTTGAAGATTCGGAAGACTTGAAGCTGAAAAGAATAACGTTCTTAAAGACCAAGTGCTGAAGTTCTGAAGACTGGTTCCTAATGGACTTCTTCAATCGACTGAAGACTTGAAGCATCAGATATTCTGCTATGAAGACTCTACTCATGCTTCATCAAATTAACATCAGAAGCCACTGAAGTTTTGAAGTCTAAATATTACCGTTGTGAGTTAAATATACACACTGCCCAAGAAAAGATGTCTGGTCACTTCTTCCTCTACAAAAAGGAGATGTGTCAGTACAACTCATTTTATCACAACATCTCTTTTCTAAACAACCAACAATATTCTCAAACGGCTATATTTCTACTGGCTATATAATGGAAAAAGTTTTTTGCTTCTGAGGTGTCGATCACTTGTATAATCATGAACCAAATGTTCATCTACAAAATTGACCAAGTCACTGTGAAGATAGCAACAACGATGAGTTCTCGTTGTAACACTTAACATATTCAGAGCTATCATTATTTAACTAATGGCAATTATTGTTGAAACTCAAGAAGACAAATTAACATAACAACAACAATAAAAAACAAAAGCTGTTGATGAAGAAGACAACATTGAAGATCTGTCAAGTCATCAACCTACCTTCTCGTTAGGACTACATTGAAGATCTGAAGCAAGGAGTTGCTGCTCAAAGCTTGCTCAACCAGAAGACGAAGAAGATCTACAAGATGTCAACAATTGTAATATCTAAATACATCTTTGTAGTTTCTTAGGAAAGCAAGGAGCTGATTGCTAAAATCTTGCTTGAACACATGTGTGTGTTCTTTGTTTTTAAACTTAGGAGAAACTTGCTTATTAAGAAGCACAATCTGTAATCTCCAGTTTGCCAATTCAACTAAATGAATTGAGACTCCTCAAGTGAACATTATATCCTGATGGGATCCCTGAACGGTACAGCTTTGAGTTGAGGCCCTTGAGTAGATCACATGGTGATCAGATACTTGAGATGACAATGGCTGGGTGTCATTGTGGAAAATCCTGAAATAGGGTCAGTAGCGTTATAATCATTGCGATGAATCCCTGAACGTCTAGCCGTGAAATCCCAGTAGTGGGTCTACTCGGTCAATGAACGTTATATCCTGTTGGATCCCTGAACGGTTCATTGGGTTGTTAGTCACAGTGCGGCTGTGCAAGTTGTTCGTCACCGGCGCGGCCCGTGCAAGTGTAATCAATGATTTGGTTATAGTGGATTAAGTCCTTGTGTTCAAGGCGAAATCACCTGAGGAGGGTGGACTGGATGAGCTCGCGTGGTGAACCAGGATATATCGTGTGTCCTTTACTCTCTTGCTTAGTATCTCTATTTATGTTTCTACATTGAATATCAGAACCTCATATTAAGCAAAGTCAGAACCTTGCTGCCTATTTCTGATTAGCTTCCGCACTGCAAGTTCTGAGTATCGTATATTCTGATTAGAACCTATATGGTTCTCATGCTCCATAATTAAGAGATCAGAATCTCTCAACGAACATTGAAGGTTCTTGAGCATCTCCTAATCAAAATACAAAAAGTTTTTAGAAGAGTAAATTCACAATTCAAACCCCCTTTCTTGTGTCTTTCTCGCACCTTCAAAGACATCTTAAAGGTATAGGATAGAACTTAGTCCTCCTTTGTTAGAGCAGTCTTTCCAAAGAATCATAACTTCAGACCAATTTTATGGTTGATTCTCATCCCATCAAACACCAGCCTCCTCTTGGGCATCATACAAAGATAAACTCTTCCATACCAGTAGACTTGGACAGTCTAATCTCCTCTTGGATCTCAAAGACATTCTCAAGTTCCCTATAAACACAAGAAAAAACCCTGATCATTTAATCAATCCTCAGTAGAGTTAAAACCTTTATAGGTTTTCAAAACTCAATCTTTGAACTCTCCCTTTAAATTTCCCCAGTCAGGGTTAGTTTATCATCAGTATAACACTATCCTAAATCAGGACCTCAAGGCATCTGATACTTAACTTTTCTGTAACCCTCAGTAAGAGTTGATTCCCCACTTTGGATCTGCCTATGGATCTCAATAATTCTCAGCAGTAGTCAGCCTCCTCTTAGGCTTTGTATAATGATTTTCCTCAGCAGAATTAGCCCCAAAAGCACCTTTTTTGTTGAGTCCGTCTTAAAATACTCTCTTGATTAAGTTAACCCTCTCTTAGCCTCAATCCTGGGCTTTGTATAAGACAAACAAAGTACTCTCTTGTTGAGTCAATCACCTTTCCACACTCTCTTGTTGAGTCAATGGTACAAAACATAAACACTCTCTTGTTGAGTTAATTACCTTAAGGCACTCTCTTGTTGAGTCGACCCCTTTTAGCCTCCTTTTAGGCTTTGTATAATGATTTCTCCAGCTTGTTCAGCCTCAATCTTGGGCTTTGTACAAGACACCATAAATATCCTCAGCTGAGTCATTCCCTTTTTGCCTTAATCTTGGGCTTTGTACAAGACATATATAAACTTTCTCCAGGAAAGTCAAAATCTTCATAACCTTCTCTTAAGCTCTGGATAAATATCTTCCCAGCGGAGTCAATTCCTCCCAGCCTTCTTTTAGGATTTGGGAATTAATCTCCCTAAGCAGAGTCAATCCTCTTTCCAGCCTCAATCTTGGGCTTTGTACAAGACAAATCATACTCTCCATCAGAGACAATCTTTTTTCAGCCTCAATCTTGGGCTTTGTACAAGACAGATAAAACCTCTCACCAGTAGAGTCAGTTTCCCCTTTTAGCCTAAATCTTGGGCTTTGTACAAGATACATACAAACATTCCCCAGTGGAATCAAAAAAATCTCTTTATGCCTCAATCTTGGGCTTTGTACAAGACACATACAAACATTCCCCAGTGGAATCAAAAGAATCTCTTTTAGCCTCAATCTTGGGCTTTGTACAAGACAGACAAAATCTTTCCCCAGAAAAGTCAACTTTTAGCCTCCTCTTAGGCTTTGTATAATAATATCCCCGAAAGAATCAACTCTCTTTTTTAGCCTCAATCTTGGGCTTTGTACAAGACAGATAAATACTCTCTTGTTGAGTCAGCCTTTTCTATCCTCCTCTTAGGGTTTGTATAAGGACTTTCCCAGTGAAGTCAATCAATCTCTTAGCTTCAACCTTGGGCTTTAATCAAGGCACATACAAAAACCAAAATCTCCTCAGAGGAAAACAATCCTCTCTGTAGGAAGACATTTCTCTGTATATCACATATCAAAACAGATAAATCAAACAAACCTTAATCCTAGATAACTGCTGTAAGTGGTACACTTGTTGATTCAAATATCCAAGTTGTCATCCATCTCTTATCCTAGAAAACTTCCTCTTTCATCTAATTGCTGTAAGTGGCAAGCCTCTGGATTATTTACATCCAAGCCAATGTCCCTATTTTAGCATAAAAGATTTCTAAGGAAAAATGGCATTGCTCAACACTAAGTTAAAGTTTTCTCCTTCAGGATCAATCCCCTATAAAGGAAATTATGGCAATGCTAGATTCATATATCCAAGTTAAAGTAATTCTCCTTTATAATCAGCCACCAACAATTGTGATAAACGGACGAGATGTCTCCCTTTAGAGATGACAAATTCTCTCTCAATCAAACCTTTTAGCTTCAATCTTGGGCTTTGAACAAGACACAAATAACCTTTAGCTTCAATCTTGGGCTTTGAACAAGACACCAAAACATCTTTTTCCTCCCATAGAATAGGAGGAACTGCGATTGCTCTGATTTCCCTGTTTCTTTAAATGGGAATACGTAGGCATAAGGTTGTGAAATCTTAGCGAGCATACCAATCAAAAACTTTAGGTCCAGTACCTTCATACCAATCAAAAACTTTAGGTCCAGTACCTTCACACATTCATCAAAAACATCAAAAAACCCCAATATCAACAAAAATACTCTCTCTCACAGAAATTACCACAAAGATGAAACTTTCCCATTTACAGATAAACACCATCAAGTACAAAGCAGAACCTAAATGCTAATTAACCTGTGGATAACCACATATAGGATGGGTAATTGACAACTCCCCATTGTATAACCTGACCACAAACTCCCCGAATCTCTCTAAAGAGTTTGTTCAGTTAAACATTCGCATGCAAGGTTAGTTTTAGATAGCTTCCCTTTCCCTTCCAGCTTCACAGGATAAATAAGAAATCAGAAAGTAGCACCTCTTCCCTACTGTTGCGATAAGGAGGAACCCAACAACGATAAGGTGGTCGCGTCACTGACAAAAATCGCACGCTACAGTAAAAATGACGACTCTGCTGAGGAGTCATTTTGTCTGTCTAGTATTAAGACTATAATTCCTAAGAGGTCTAGGATATTAGTTTTAGGAATTATACTATATATATACTGCTTTTCCTACTTGATATCTGTGTTTATTTTTCTGTCAATGGGAATGCGAGTGATGTCGAATGTGGAAAGTTTGAGAGAACCCTAAGATAGCTGATGGCATAGACGGGTGGACTTACATGGAGTGATTCCCAAATAAGCGATCCTGGTAGACCATCAAATCAGTGGAGATACCCTTTGCGGATTCAATGTTGAACGACTCCGTCGTGAAAGCAGATTGTCTCAATGTGGTATCCATGAAACTGAGGATTTAGTAGACATTAACCATATGGCCATTTGGTAGTTCGTTGACTATCGTAAATAGTTGATACGCGATACTACACTCAATTGAGATTACCCTAGGATACTATAGCTCGCTCGGGTGAACCAGCTTGCTTTTGTTATCCCTAGGGGGGTCAATGATTTTGGGAACTTTAACCCATTCTACAGGTACAAAAATTGACCAGAATACAACCTTTGGGGATGGGTAGAGCCATGACTCCATGCTCGTGACATTGAACCCTTGAACCCATGTGTTTTTAATGTTTTTGTGTGCTGCATTCATGCATTCATTTAAAAAACTCTTAAACAAAAAAATATCTTCTTTTCTCTTCTCCCTTTTTCAAATTAAACTAAAACAATAATTACAAATATCAGAGAGAAAGATTGCGTTATGGATTTTGGTAGAAGGAAGACGCACAAGTACACCTTCAAGGCTCCAAAACTAGAGGATTTAAGGAGGTTGGCAAGGATGATCAGCAACGCTGATGCTTTCAGAGCTAAGCATGGAGGACTGCAGTCTCTGTTAAGGGTCCATGTAGCTAAAGGAATCTTGTCTACATTAATTCAATTTTATGATCTGGTTTATCACTGCTTCACATTCCCGGATTATCAACTAGCACCGACGCTAAAAGAGTACTCTCACCTGACTGATTTACCCATCACTGACCAAGCTCCCTTTTCTAGACTGGAAGAAATTTCAAAAGATCAAACCATTGCAAAAGCAATCTATTTGGACAAGTCAGAAGTCAAGACTCACATGACCGCTAAAGAAGGAATCCAAGGTTTACCGGCCAAGTTTTTGGTAGAGAAAGCCCTATACTTTGCCAGTGTAGGAAACATTACTGCTTTCGAAGATATCTTTGTCCTACTTACATATGGGCTTTTCCTTTTTCCCAACATCGATAAGTTCGTCGATACCAATGCCATTAAGATCTTTCTGATTGGAAGCCCCGTACCAACCTTGCTCGCAGATGCTTATCATTCTGTACACTTAAGGAATTTGTACAGCGGAGGAATGATCACATGTTGTGTACCCCTGCTTTACAAGTGGTTCACTTCCCATATACCCAAGTCTGCTGCTTTTTGGGATCACAAGAGTACTCTACATTGGTCACAGAGAATCATGTCTCTTACCAACTCTTACATAGATTGGTACAATAGGATTTATGAGGGGATAAGGATCATTGACAAAGGTGGAAACTTCCCTAATGTACCCCTTATAGGAACGAAAGGAGGAATCAACTATCATCCAATTTTAGTTCGTCGTCAACTCGGATACCCGATGAAGAATATCCCGCATAATGTTCATCTGGAATGTCTTTTCTTCAAGGAAGGAGAAAATGACAGGGCACTAAAGAAAGAAATAGTGCATGCCTGGCAACATGTTTACAAGAAAGGAAGAGAGTCTCTAGGAAGACCAGACTGTATCTCCATGGAACCTTATCTCCATTGGGTACAAACTAGAGCTCTCAAATTAAAGATGTCTTACCCTCATCAAGAAGTTCTTCCGTTAAAGGAATCTGTCTTTTATTTTATGTCTGATACGGAAAAACTCCAGGTTGCTCTCAACAAAGTTCAACGGTAAAAGAACTCTTGGAAAGACAAATACCGTATCCTCAATGTAGAGTGTACCAAAATTCAAGAATTGTTAAAAGAAAAGGATGCTCTGATCGAGATTCTAGAACAACATGCTATAGAAGATGAAAGGAACTTGCTCACTCTTTTCACTTGGCAAAGGACTTACAACCCGACAACAGTTGAAGAACCTCGGTCAATGAAAATGAAAGTACCAGAACCAGCATCTGAGCTCTCTTCAGAGAGGACTCAGGATCCATGAACTTAGACATTTCCTTTTACAGCACTTTGTAAAATATTGTGTTTTTCGTTTCTGCAATCTTTCAAATTCAATAAAACGGGGTCTCCCCAGTGTATGATATTTGCAATCCATTTGTTGAAGTTTCTTTTTTATTAAAGCAAAAACAAAAAAAAATTAATATATATCATTGCATACCATTCATCATTCTCACATAACGCATTCTTCTTACCTTCGAATCTCATGTATACGTCACGATTCTATAGTCAAACTGTCTCATTCGTACAATAATCGGGCTAATCGGCAAAAGAAAATGGACGATCTCGAGGAAGAGAACAGAGAGCTGAGAGAAAAATCGACGCTCTGAAAGAAGATCTAAAAAAACTTCACAGTGACATGCAATCCCTGGAAATATCTCAGAGGCAACAACAAAGGACTGTGATCTCGGAGATCACATCTACGCCAATAGTGGAGACGTATGATCTGCGGTACAACATGCCTAAAGATCGCCCCTAGGGCATGCCGCTCAACTTTGTCCCTGAAGGATACATTCCGCCGGTCACTGAAGACCCAGGAACTGCAGTAGGAACCGCTGGGCCTGAAGGTTACAAACTTCTAGAAAGCGATGATGCAAGAGTGATGGTAGAAACTCCTGAAGGTTACAAACTTCGGGGCATAGAAGAACCAAGAGTCACTGCCATAATGACTATACCACAACCAGTGGTACACACTGTCCCGGAAGGACAGATTCCACAGGTAATTTCTGGTGGAAACGAAGAGATGAATGAAAGAATGAATGAGTTCCAAGAGCAATTCCTAGAGATGCAGAAGAAACTGCATGCCATTCGCGGTCAGGATTTATTCGGAAAGGACGCCGCATACCTTTGTTTGGTCCCCAATGTGAAAATCCCGCACAACTTCAAGGTGCCTGACATTGAAAAATACAAGGGCAACTCTTGCCCTCAAAGTCATTTGGTGATGTACGCTCGAAAGATGTCAACTCAGACAAAGAATCAACAGCTACTGATCCATTATTTTCAAGACAGTTTAACCGGTGCCACACTAAAATGGTACATGGGTTTAAACCGCACTAAAATCACTTTCAGAGATCTTGGTGCAGCTTTCGTTCAGCAGTACAAGTATAACCTGGACATGGCACCAGACAGAGATCAGCTCAGAGCAATGTCGCAGAAGGACAAGGAAACTTTTAAAGAATATGCTCAGAGCTGGCGTGAAATTTCCGCCCAGATATATCCTCTACTTGAGGAAAAAGAGATGACTAAGATCTTTTTGAAAACCCTGAGCTCATTCTATTACGACCGAATGCTTGCCAGTGCGCCCAGCGACTTCACTGAGATGGTAAACATGGGGGTTCGCCTTGAAGAAGCTGTCCAAGAAGGACGTCTGGTCAAAAATACAGAAACATCAAGCAGTACCAAAAGATACGGTAGTGCTTTTCCTGAGAAAAAAGAGCAAGATATTGGTAATATCTCTCTCGGAAAGCAAAGGCGAAGGTATCAACCAGTAGCAGCCGTAACTCCTGCTATCAACCATGTGCCAGCTCCAACTTATCAACCTCAGGTTGCTCAGAGCCAACCAAGTCAACAACAGTATCAACAAAGGACACAATAGCCTCTTCAGTAGGCTCGTCCACAGTACAACAACAATCGTATGACACGACCACCAGGGTTTGACCCTATACCAATGTTGTACACAAAACTGTTTCCACTCTTATTGGTCAAGGGGCACGTCCAAACTAGGTCTCCTCTTACAGTACCAAAAAATCCGCCTTTTTGGTTCAAAGCGGATCAAACTTGCCCTTACCATCAAGGAGGATCGGGGCACAACATCGAGAACTGTCTCAGCTTCAAATCTGATGTGCAGAAGCTTGTCAGGAACGGGGTCTTATCTTTCAAAGATACTAATCCAAATGTTCAAATGAACCAATTGCCACAACATGAAAAGACTGCCATAAATTTGATAGAGGAGGAATTTAGCCGCAGTTATCAAATTCACGATGTACTCCTATTGGGAACTAATCTGGTCAGGATACATTGTATACAGAGCAGGTACGGTCATTTACCACCTTACAATTATCACCATTGTGATATCTGCTCAAAGAATAATCAGGGGTGTTCCGTAGTGCAATTAGCTCTACAAGAACAGATGGATCTCAGATGGATCTAAGATCACCGAATCCGTGAGGTCAATATGGCTCACGCAAATCCCAACATTGTTCAGAACCACAACATTCTGGCAATGAATGTGAACTTGGTGGCAATGCACTCAAGGCAAAGCCAACATCATGACCTACCATGACACGATTATAATTCTTGTCTGATCTGCTCAATAAACAATCATGGATGCTCTTTTGTACAAGAGGCCCTCCAGCGTCAGATGGATCTCGGATGGATTCAGGAGTACCGTGATAGAAGTAGTCACCAAGTTAATATGATTCAAATATTTGATATTCGCTTGATGAATACCAGTCTGGTAGAATTACACGCTAAGTAAGTCAGGCTCGGTTTTCTGGCTTCACATGATTATCAGGACTGTAAAGTGTGTCCTGAAGACATCCAAGGATGTGCATTTGTCCAAAGAACACTTCAACACTTGTTGGACAACTGGTGGCTTTCAATCTTCTTGGATGAAGATACACAACAGATCAGTATGACTAACAGGAATCCTATTAGACATCAAAGTCAGGATGTCCGCTCGATGGAAACAAATCTAGTAAGGTTGCACTGCATACAAAGCAGACGTGGCCAGGTGCCACCACATAACTATGAGCGTTGTAGAGTTTGCTCAGAGAACAACCAAGGGTGTTACCTCGTACGGTCAGCTCTTCAAAATCAGTTGGACCGGAAAGAGATTCGACCATGTTTAAGTTCTGGTTCGATCAACGTAATGCAAGACTATCCTCCTGATCAAAGGAAAGACGTTGTTATAATCTCTAATCATGAAATGGCCAAAGACGTATGCGCTATAATCCCTCTACTCCATGAATCGAGAATTCCTCTTGACAGTAGAAAGATTCTCAACCTCGAACTAATTGAGGCTAGCTATGATGGTCAGAAAAATCAAAAGGCTCTTGTGGTTATCTATCTGCCAGGACCAATACCGTACAAATCCGATAAGGCTATCCCTTACAAATACGGTACGACAACAATAAAAAATGGAAAGGAAACTTCATTACCCTCCGTCATAAACATTACCGGCATCAGTCGAGTAACACGGAGTGGCCGGGTCTTCAACAGAGGAGTTGGAGAACCCACCAAAGAATAGGAACCTTAAACAGAAGTTCCCAACCAACTAGTCGGACAATCCAATAATCCAGAACTGGTAAAGAACAATGATGAGATGCTGAAGCTCATCCAAAAAAGCGAGTACAACATTGTAGACCAACTGTTGCAAACTCCTTCGAGAATCTATGTGATATCTCTCCTGCTTAGTTCTGAAGCTCATAGGGAAGCTCTACAGAAAATCTTAGAGCAGGCCTTTGTGGAACAAGATGTGACGATAAGACAATTTGACAGCATCATCTCCAACATCACTTCCTGCAACAATTTAGGATTCAGTGATGAAGAACTGCCAGAAGAAGGGAAGAATCATAATATGGCGCTTAACATTACAGTCAATTGCCAGGATGATGCTTTAGCCATTATACTGGTAGATAGCGGATCAACTCTGAATGTTATGCCAAAATCTACTCTGATACGATTCTTATTTCAAGGATCTCCGATGAGAGGCAGCGAGGTCATCGTCAAAGCCTTTGACGGATCCAGAAAAACTGTTATCGGCGAAGTTGATCTTCCCATAACTATCGTTCCTCACACTTTCCAAGTCACTTTCCAGGTCATGGACATCCGGGAAGCCTACAGTTGTTTATTAAGAAGACCTTGGATACACGAAGCTGGGGCAGTCACTTCGACACTTCATCAAAAGCTGAAGTTCGTCAAAAATGACAAGTTAGTCACAGTATACGGAGAGCAAGCCTTAATCGTAAGCAACTTATCATCATTTTCCTAGTAGAACCAGAGGAGATTGTTAGAACCTAGTTCCAAGCACTCTCCGTGAGCAATGAGAATCAATCAGAAAAAGGGACATCGATTTACTCATACAAAGATGCTCTCGAAGTGATCAAGAGTAACAACGCAAAAGGATGGGGACAGCTTGTCATTCCTATGGATAACAAGATAAAGAAAGGTCTTGGTTTCTCCTCAACCTGTACCTAGACTGTCAAGAAAGATGAAAGTTTTCATCCCATTCAGGACTTCTTCCACAGTGGAGGTTTCCTTCACCCAGTGTCTCAAGAAGTACATACCATCAACGAGGGTGACTCCTCCGATACAGATGAGGAATGGAAATCTTATCTCAACGAGGACAGTTATATGTCTCACGGAGAGGCGCATACGCCATTTTGCTATCCTACGCAGAGTCCGAGATATATACCAAGATCAGACGTCAAGATGATATACGGAGATTGTGATCCTGAAGGATGTCGTGCTCCGCCAAACTCATTAGAGGAGGACACTCTGATGAAAGACAACTTCGACTATGAATATTTTGACCCAATGGATGACTTGCCTATCTGGAAACCGTACCCAGAAGACTTAGGGCAAAAGAGTCAGCCAAACGACGCTTATCAGCTGAGCATCATTGAAAAGAATACCTGCGTCCCCACTAAATCATGGGATCATTACTCAGGGCATTCCGAAGATATCCAGCACAACGATGAATCTGCAAAGATTGCAGGATAAGAGTTCATTAACTATGTTTTTCCTGAGGTCAACGTCATTGAGAAGGATGACTCCTCTACTCCCGCAGAAGTATGGGACACCTTAGGACAGCCGAGTGGCAAGTACGACTTCTTGGTCAAGTACACTGCTCCTGAAAGCTCTCGTATCAAGCTCGAAGACACCCCGAGAGTGAAAACACTGTGCAAAATACAACAGAAGAGTTTTTTTTACGACAACTCTGCTTGGGAGGAAGACTCTAATGATCTTGCTCCGCCAGAAATCAGCGTCATTTCTGAGGACAAACCAAGAAAGAAGGTACCAGACTTTGTGATTCACCGAGGAGTTCATCACCAATGGGTTGTTGTCGATGTCCCGAAAGTCGTCCATAAGTCTAAGTAATTGCCATCTTTGTTTTGACCTTTCACCCCGCCCAGGTGAAACAGATGTTTTTATACGGCTCACTTTCTGTAAATGTCTCTCTTCGCTTAGCCCAAAGTGATAGAGTTTTGTTTTATAGGGCTGTAGTTTCAAGAATTGACTAAATCATAAATAAATAAATAACGTTGTTCTGTAATTTCCGCATTTATTGTTGTTTTCACTTTTCTTTTTTCAGAAAATGGTAATCCTAAAACAACCCAAAATAAAAAAACAAGCATTTTTTTTCAGAAAATACACTGCACACACTCTTGCATTTCTCTCTATCTCTTCTAAAAAATAAATCATCACGTTATGCAGATTGCTTGTTTTAAACCCTGTTGAAACATACGATCCAATGCCTTCTCCCAACTTTGAATTCCCAGTATTTGAGGCTGAAGAAGAAGAAGACGAAGAAATTCCAGAAGAGATCTCCCCTCAGACAAGAGGAAAGGTCCATTGAACCTCACAAAAAGCCGTTGGAAACGGTCAACTTGGGTACACAAGAGGAAAGGAAAGAAGTCAAGAATGGGACATTGCTCAGTCCGACTGTTAGAAAAGGCTTGATAGAGCTTCTCAAAGAGTTTCCCGATGTATTTGCTTGGTCCTATCAGGACATGCCAGGGTTGGATACCAGCATCGTAGAACATCATCTACCGTTAAGATCAGAATGTTTGCCGGTGAAACAAAGGCTGAGACGGACTCACTCAGACATGGCTATCAAAATCAAAGAGGAAGTTCAGAAACAGATTGACGCGGGTTTCCTCGCCACCTGAGAATATCCTCAATGGCTAGCCAACATAGTATCAGTTCCGAAAAAGGATGGAAAAGTCAGAATGTATGTAGATTACAGGGATCTGAACAAAGCCAGTCCAAAGGATGACTTTCCCTTATCGCATATAGACATGCTGGTGGACAGTACAGCAAAGTTCAAAGTTTTTTCCTTCATGAATGGATTCTCGGGCTATAATCAGATAAAAATGGTGCCGGAAGATATGGAGAAAACCTCGTTCATCACCCCATGGGGTACCTTTTGTTACAAGGTAATGTCGTTCGGTTTAAAGAACGTCGAGGCAACCTATCAAAGGCCCATGACTACTCTGTTTCATGATATGATGCACAAAGAAATCGAAGTGTATGTTGATGATATGATTACCAAATCTAAAACAGAAGAGGAGCATGTGACCCACCTGTCAAAACTATTCGAGCGTTTGAGAAAATACAGACTCTACTTGAATCCTAACAAATCCACGTTCGGTGTCCGTGATAACACTAAAACACACTATATATTTGACTCCGATTGCACATGTTTTTAGTTGTTTATTTGTTATTTTCCCTTGTTATTATGGTATTTTGTTTTACTTTTAGATACATTGCCTAATTTAAGCCTGCAGTAAAGAAACGATGCAAAACGGGGCTAAAACAGAGATTTCCTGTGCAAATTGTACACTAGCCGTTTCACTCAGTGAACACCATAGAGGATGCCGTTTGAGCATTACGTTTCACACACACTCCAACGGTCACGAAATACGTTTTATTCAAAATGCACACTCGGCAGACGCGGAGAGGGGGTCGGCGGGCACCGAACGTTACAACAGGGCAAGGGTCAGAAACGTTAGAAGCAGTTACACACGAAGGAAATTATTACTCAACCGTTTCTCCATAATGCTGCGTGGCAGTTACAGCTTCATGATTACTATAAAAAGCCTTGCATTTTCACTTTTGGATTATCCAATTCTAATTTCCAACCTTTGGCATAAAGTCCACTTTGTAAAGCAATAATCTGTCACATCGAGGGGTTATTGCACTATCGTTGTTAGTTAGATTAGAGCAATCATAGTTAGGAGTTTTATATTCGAAGTTATTTACATTCAAGTCAGATTTTCATTTCCCGCAATTTACTTTCTAGCTCTGTACCAGATTAAGTCTCCGCTTTGGAGCAGGTTTCTTTTATAATTTGCAATTTATTATTATCCGCATTGCCTTTATATTTATTTACTTTATTGCACTACTTTATATTCATTTGCTTTCTGTCTCTGTCATTACTTTAATACTTTAATCGTTTGTGTGATTTGTCTTCTGGAACTGAACTTAAGCGTGACAATTGTGTTCATTCTCTAGAAATACACTCTCACACTTTGCACGGTTTTTATATCTTATTTTGCAAACCAATTTATCGTTATGTTTCCAATTACCATTCCAGCATAGTCTTATTCTGATTTATTTCTATTTTTCATTCTGTGGAAAACTTTTACTCTGATTTTTAGCCTTAGATAAACAACGTAACAATAGTAATCGATAGATTGACATTGGTCTCTGTGGGATTGATAAATCTTTTATATTACTCTGACGTAATCCGTATACTTGCGGATAGCACGCATCAAGTTTTTGGCCCCGTTGCCGGGGACCAATTACGTCAAAATTTCGTACCTTATTGTTACACCATCTAGACTAAGGCATTCCTTAGTCGGTAAATGCGGAAAACTCGCAGTACCGGAAACTTAGTTGATGCATTAGAAGAACCTAAACATTACGCCCGAGCTCGTCTTCTACTTCGAAAACTCAAAAGAGCAATGGCAGACGAAGAAAACACTAAACCTCTTAAGGATTTAGCCCTACCCTCTAACGAAGAACCTCATTCTAGTATAGTTAACCCAGCTATACCAGCCAATAACTTCGAATTAAAACCATCTCTGTTACCATTAGTACAACAGAACCAGTTCGCAGGTCTTCCTACAGAAAACCTGAACCAACATCTTAAAGTTTTTATTCAACTAGCTGATACCTTAAAAGCGAACGGAGCTCCTCCTGAGGCAATACGTCTAAGACTATTCCCATTTTCCCTCAGAGATAGAGCCTGATCATGGTTAGATTCCCTTCCAGCCAACTCTATAACCACTTGGAATGACCTAAAGAAAGTATTCCTTGCTAGATACTTTCCACCGAGTAAAACACGAAACCAAATAACTCGATTTACCCAAAGCGAGGGAGAATCACTTTTCGACGCTTGAGAGAGATATAAGGAACTATTAAGAGCATGTCCACATCATGGCTTAGAACAATGGCTTATAATCCATACCTTTTATAATGGACTCATGTACAACACAAAGATGACCATAGACGCTGCCGCTGGTGGCGCTCTAATGAACAAACCCTACCCCGAGGCTTGCGTTCTCATTGAGGATATGGTAAAAAACCATTACCAATGGGGAACCGAACGAGCACTAGTAGAGAAGAAAGAGACCAAAGGAGGTGTGTATGAAGTGAGTTGTTTTGACCATATGAACGTAAAGACGGATGCTCTAGCTCAAAAGGTAGAAAACCTGACTATCAACTCCACAGCAACCATAGCAGCTATACAACCCGGATGTGAAATCTGTGGAACCTCAGGAAATACTGTAGCTGAATGCAACCTTTTAGCTGAGAGTACCACAGATCAAGTTAATTACGCGCAAGGAAACCCTTATTCAAACACATACAACCCTGGATGGAGGAATCACCCAAATTTTTCCTATAAGAATAATAACCCTACTCAAAATTCAACACCTCAAAGACCACCCGGTTTCCAAACTCAAAGACCCAATCAATCTGCACCATATGCCCCTCAGAAATCAAATTTTGAGAAAAAGATGGACGAATTCATCTCAGCTCAATTACAACAGAACAAGGAGTTCATGAACCAAAACATTCATATGAATGGACTAATTACCCAGTTGGGTACTAAACTCGATTCTGTAATTACCCATAACAAAATGCTTGAAACCCAAATCTCTCAAGTAGTACAACAACAATCCACCCATGCTACACCTGGAGGACAATTCCCTGGACAACCTCAACCTAACCCTAAAGGGCACACGAATGCTATAGCCCTAAGGAGCGGGACCACTTATGATGGGCCTATAAACCCTAGGTTGAATAATCCAGAACCTCCTAGGAAAGAAGTTATGAACACACCTGAGAAAGAAGTTGAGAAATCGGTGGAACCTGAGAAATCTAAGAATATGGAAGTTAAGGAAAAAGAAGAGAATGAAAAATTTTTTGTACCATCTCCTCCTTACAAACCTCCGATTCCATACCCACAAAGACTTAAACAAACCAAATTAGATAACCAATATAAGAAATTCATAAAAGTGATTGAGAAACTCCACGTAGAGATTCCATTCACAGAAGCTATTACCCAAATACCATCTTATGCCAAATTCCTTAAAGACATTCTAACCAACAAACGAAGATTAGATGATCCTAAACCTTTAGAATGTAATTCAATTGCTGAGAATAAGCTTGCTAAGAAAGAGAAAGACCCAGGAAGTTTTTCTATACCTTGTGTTTTGGGAAACCAAGTTATTGATAAAGCACTTCTGGACTTAGAAGCAAGTGTAAGCTTAATGCCTTTAGCCGTTTGTAAAAGGTTAAACCTAGGAGAAATGCAACCGACTAGGTTGTCTCTTCAATTAGCCGAAAGATAAGTTAAGTAACCAATTGGCATTTTGGAAGGCGTCCCAGTTAGGCTTGGTAAACTTTATATTCCAACGGACTTCGTCGTAATGGACATTAAGGAAGACGATGAGATATGTTGAAATACAAATAGAGTTAGGGTTTTGTTATCGATCCACAGGGATTGTTCGGTGATATCGCAGCCGTTCTACAGTCGTAATGTTTCAAACTTTAAAATAACAAGGTGTTTTAGGTTGGTTTCGTAGCGTTCGCATTCAAATTTAATTAAAAGCGGTAAATAGATTATTTTAACGGTTTATAAAAGCATGTCAAGATTAGGGTTCGACAAACCACTTTGCACATATATAATCGATAAGCTAATGAACTAGGTTAAATGATAAATACAATCACATATCCTCCCAATATGTTTATCTCTAACACATATTGTGAGTTTTGCCATTTTGATCCTTTGTTGATTTCTCACACAAACTATCAAAATGACAACATTAAAGTTCAATATTTGGTGAACATCAACACACATTACTATCTCTAGCCAATGGACATTGATGGATGAAAAACCTAGGTAAAGAGTAGGAACACATTTCTCAATCATGAACCAACACAAAGAATAAACCATATAAACAAGGTTTTTCATCATACATTCATCATCCAAGAGTTCACAAGCTAGAATCAATCCATATAAATACAAAGGAATGGTTTACCTACCATCTAACCTTGACACAAAAGAGAAATTAGCTACACATATTCATGGTAGCTTGATCAACAAGAATCGGGAGAAGAGAATCGAGCATCAACGACGATTTCTCGACAAAATGATGCTTTCAATCTTCCAAAGATGAAGTGCTACAGTGTATAATGTATTTTGATCTAAAAGTGTAAAAAGGATCCTCTAAAATTCTGAACAAAACAACTTAAAAAGGGGCTGAGATTCGCGGAGCGCGCAGCCGCCTGCTGAGCGGGCTCCACTTACAAAATAAACCGCCTAAGAGTGCGCTAAGCTGGGAGCACGCTGAGCGCGCTTCAAGCATGCTCCAAAAATGATTATTTCCCAAAACTGCTTTTGTGGGGCCTTCATAGTACCATTCTTCACACTTCCATGCAAAAATCTGCAATAAAAACACAAACGTTAAATAGATAAGTCAAATAACGAAATTAGCTAGAAAACGGTTATAAAACGGAAACAATGGGAAAAGGCTTGGATTTACAAATAAAGATCACAAAAAGGTGCTAAAAACTAATCTAAATATTAACACTTTTTAGCACCTTACAAGATCCCATTCATTTTAGGTAGACCCTTCTTATCAACAGCTGGAGCTATAATAGATGTCAAAAAAGGAAAAATGACATTCGAGGTAGGTAATGAAAAAGTAGAATTTATACTATCCTAATTCTTAAATGCACCAGCCATAGATGACTCATGTTATGCCATCGATATAATTGATGAATGCATAAGAGAACTGGATAAAGAAGATCCAGTAGAAACCATCAAACTACCTTCGATCCCCATAATGAAGGACGATGGATTCGAACGTTTATCTGAACCTTACATAGATAACAGTCTTTACGAATTCTTGGCACTTACCCCAGATCATATGTCATGTCCAAAAAAACCATCTATAGAGCTTAAGGACCTTCCTAAGAATTTAAGATACGAATTCTTAGACAAAGAATTAAACCGCCCAGTCATAGTCAGTGCCACGTTAGATGGTCCTGAAACCAATCAATTGTTAGATGTTTTAAGAAAATATCCCTCAGCTCTAGGTTATAATATCTCCAATCTCAAAGGAATAAGTCCTTCCGTGTGTATGCACCGAATTATGCTGGAGGAAGACGCAAAACCCTCCAGAGAACATCAACGAAGGATAAATCCTATAATGAGTGACGTAGTAAAAAGGGAAGTGTTAAAGTTGTTAGAGGCTGGAATAATATACCAAATATCCGATAGTAAATGGGTAAGCCCCGTACATGTGGTACCTAAGAAAGGAGGTTTCACCGCTGTACAAAACGAAAAAGGAGAACAAATAGCCAAACGTATAGAAAATGGTTGGCGAATGTGTATTGATTACAGGAAGCTTAATAAGTTAACTAGGAAAGATCACTTCCCAATTCCATTCATAGACCAAATGCTCGAACGTTTAGCTAGGCATTCTTACTTTTTCTATTTGGATGGATACTCAGGATTCTTCCAAATACCCATTCACCCTGATGATCAAGAGAAAACAACCTTTACATGTCTCTATGGAACATTTGCTTACAGACAAATGCCATTCGGACTGTGCAATGCCCCAGCTATCTTCCAACGCTGTATGATGTCAATCTTCGCAGATTTTCTTGATGAGATCATGGAAGTATTTATGGACGATTTCTCGGTATGTGGATCCAGTTTTAAAAAATGTTTAACCAACCTTGAGAAAATCCTAGAAAGATGCGTAGAAGTCAACCTTGTTCTAAACTGGGAAAAATGTCATTTTATGGTTACTGAAGGCATAGTACTAGGACACATAGTGTCCGAAAGAGGCATTGAGGTTGATAAAGCTAAAATAGAAGTAATATAAAACCTTCAACCACCCAAAACCATTAGAGAAATCCGAAGTTTCCTTGGACACGCCGGTTTCTATCGACGCTTCACTAAAGACTTCTCCAAAATAACTAAATCGTTAACTAACTTACTTATGAACGACGCCGAATTCAAATTCGATGATAAATGTCTTGAAGCCTTTATATACTTAAAACAAGCACTGATTTCTGCACCCATCATTCAACCTCCTGATTGGAACCAACCTTTTAAAATTATGTGCGATGCTAGCGATTACGTTATCGGCGCTGTTCTAGGGCAAAAGAAGGATAAGAAACTCCATATGATTTACTACGCCAGTAGGACTTTAGATTCGGCTCAGCTTAATTATGCCACAACCGAGAAGGAACTCTTGGCAGTAGTCTTTGCAATCGACAAATTCCGATCCTATTTAGTAGGAGCAAAAATCATAGTCTACACTGATCATGCTGCGATAAGATATCTATTAAGCAAAAAGGATGCTAAGCCTAGATTACTACGCTGGATCCTTTTACTTCAAGAATTTGATTTGGAGATCCGAGATAAGAAAGGCACTGAAAATGTGGTTGCTGACCACCTTTCAAGGCTTGAATATCTAAAACCAGATCTTGTTCCTATCAATGATGATTTCGCATACGATAGATTAGTAGGAGCAGTTAGAACCATCCATGATGATGATCCTGACCCCTATTTAGAATTAGACATTGAAAAAGCTCTCGTAGTGACAACCAGACCTTGGTACGCAGTTTTTGTTAACTATCTAGCAGCTGATATCATACCACCTGATCTAAATTCCCAACAGAAGAATAAGTTCTATCATGACGTGAAACACTTCTATTGGGACGAACCCCTCTTATTCAACAGAGGCGCAAATGGCATTTTCCGTCGCTGTGTCCCTGAAGAAGAAATAGAAATTATAATTAAACATTGTCACTCTTCACCATATGGTGGACATCTAGGCTCATCCAAAACATGCGCTAAAATACTTCAACCAGGTCTTTTTTTGCCAACTTTATGGCGCGATGTTCATGCCTACATTGTAAGATGTGACAGATGTCAACGCACAGGGAACATCCCAAGAAGAGATGAAATGCCTCTGAGAAAGTAGAACTCTTCGATGTTTGGGGTATAGATTTTATGGGACCTTTTCCATCTTCGATGGGAAACAAGTATATCTTAGTAGCTGTTGATTATGTATCCAAATGGATTGAAGCTATAGCTTCACCCACCAACGATACTCGTGTAGTCATTAAACTATTTAAAAACTATATTTTCCCTAGGTTTGGAGTACCTCGATTGGTTATAAGCGATGGAGGATCGCATTTCATATCTAGGATATTCGAAAACCTTTTAAAAAAATATGGAGTTAAACACTGAGTAGCCACACCTTATCACCCACAGACTAGTGGACAAGTAGAAGTGTCAAATAGGGAAATAAAACAAATCTTAGAGAAAATCGTATCAATTTCTAGAAAAGATTGGTCCTTACGACTACAAGAAGCCTTGTGGGCTTATAGAACCGCTTTTAAAACCCCTATAGGAACAACCCCATATCAATTAGTCTACGAAAAATCTTTCCATTTACCCTTCGAGCTTGAACATAAGGCCTATTGGGCCATAAAAGCTCTTAATATGGATTACTTGACAACCGGAGATAAACGCATTCTAGATATCCACAAATTAGAAGAGTTACGCCAAAATGCTTATGAAAACGCCGTAATATATAAAGAGAGAACCAAAGCATGGCATGACAAAAGAATTGCCAAAAAGGAGTTCAACGTAGGAGATCATGTACTTCTTTTCAATTCTAGGTTACGATTATTTCCCGTAAGTTACGCCCAAGGTGGACTGGACCCTATGAGGTCACCAAAGTCCTGAAATCTGGAGCATTTGAAATTGCAAATCATTCATGTAGTCCTTTTTTAGTAAATGGACAAAGATTAAAACTCTACTATGGAGGTGATATCCCTATCTACTACTCTGGTCACACTCTGATAGACCCACCTATAGCAACATCCACAACGTAAGTTTTACATTCGTCCAGCTAACGACGTAAAACAAGCGCTGCGTGGGAGGCAACCCACGACTTTCTTTTCATTATTTTTTATATATGCATATAATTTATTTCAGGAAAAGAAAAAGATTTATTATTTATATTATTTGACTAACTGGACTGACTTATGAAATGTCTACAGGTTACAGATCACATCATCCCAGATATTCTACACTAACTTTCTTTTCAGGATGCAGAGCTATGATGACATGCACATCGTGTTCAGAGATGACGAACAGAGGAAGAAATATGTAGTCCTTTCTGAGAGACCGATCCTACCCACAAGGTACCCTGACCCAAACTGTCTAACAGCCTTAGGTATTAAGGCCAGTGTGAGGTACCTTTGTCACCAGCTCCAGTGGGATGAGTATTCTGAAGCAATGAATGTAACCTATAAGCATCTAACCTTAGAGTTCCTCAGTTCACTCATTTATGACCCCTACAGTGGAAGAGGTTACAACAGTGGAAGCATAAGATTCAGACTATTTGGGAACGAGTATACAGTTAACCACAGGGATTTTGCTAGATTACTTTGTTTTCAGTGTGGCATGGATGCCATCCATTTTATGCATGAAGTCAATGTTATGCAGGATGAGCTTGACATATTCTGGAGCAAAATCACCGGTGGAGGAGGACCTGATCCTTCCACCCAATTAGCAAACAAAATCCACAACCCAGCCTTCCATTATTTCCAAATGATCCTGGCCGAGACTTTCTTTGGTAGAAGTGAAACCGAGAACCAGGTTACCGAAGAAGAGATTCTGATGCTCTTTTGTACTACTGAGTCACGCCCATTTGTCATACCCCAAATTTTGACCACTAAGATTTCCCATCATTGTGCAAATCATCATCACAATATGGGTGTATCATTATGCCTCATTAGTCTCCCCAAAGATGGGTGAGCATTCACTACAATCAAAATTAGGGTTTCAAGCCCTCTCTGAGCTCTTAGACAAAGGATCAATCAAAAAATGACATGATCTTCAACTTGTCTAAACCTCTTAACAATCTACAATGGATCAAGAGGACTCCCACATCAAGGATTAAGCACAAGGTTTCTCCCTTCTAGGTGGATCAAGCCTCAAGATCGCCAGTGTCACCAAATTAGGGTTTTGGTCGACCAGGGCCTCCAGTTGGAAATTTTCCTCTGGGCATGAGCCAATGATCCAAAACATAACCTAATATACTCCATGGAACCTCATAGACCCAATCATCAAGTCAATTTTTCCTCAAAGGATGCATACATCAAAAATCAAGAATTAGGGTTTCTTGACCTAATTCACCCCTAAGTTGGCTTTTGGGACAAATCATGAACCAAGACCTCAAGACATGATTTGAAGATCTCTAATATACCATATTTATCCATTTGGAACAATGGATTAATCCAAGAAGCTTGAGCAACAAGTTTCAATTTCATCTGAACAACAGTTAGGGTTTTGCGAGAAAAGTCAACTGTAGCTTTGACTATTGACTAGGACATGCTCCCAAACCCTAGGACATGATTCAATATACCCTATAACACCCATGGAACATGTCCATCAAGTTTGATTTAGGTCAAGGACATGATTTCCTGGAGAATTGCACAGTTTGGAATTCATCTGACAAAAAGTCAACTGTGCACAAAAGTCAACTTTGACTTTTTGAGATTTTTCACAAAAATGGATTTTTAACCCTAAAATGATGTTAATGTATGATTTGAATCATCATTCATCAAGAAAAATCAAAGAAAGTGGGATAACTTGTAAAAGGGGTAACCATAAAAACTTAGAAAATTTTGGAGGATCATAACTCCTAAACCACAAAGCTATTTTTCCCCATCCAAAGCTTGATTTATAGATCTCATTGCCCTCTACAAAAGCTTCATACTGATCTATGTCCAAATTCCTCATGGATTTTGAGTTATGGAGTAATCAAAATCAAGAAAAGTCACTTTGTTCCAACACTTGGTGAAAATTTCACTAAGTCAGAATTTGCCTTACTTTTTTTCCAAATGTAGGGACATTTTTCACTTGGATCCAAAAGGTATCAAAACCAAATATGATCAAAAAGTTGTTGCATCATATAAGGGCTTTCCAAAATAGCCAAGAACATCACCAAATTCAACTTGAGCCATGAGATATGACATTGGCAAGATGCCTTGCTGAAATCTGCCAAGGCAAGGCAGATTTTTGTACTTTTGGTCGATTTGCCAAAGTCAGCCAATTCCAAGCCTTGTTATCACTTTGGACACATATGAGGATTGAATCTAAAGGGGACAATCACTGAGCCAAGCCTCCAAAGTCCTTGGAACAAGAAATAGCATGCCAAACCTAGAATTGCCTAAAATAGGGACAAGACTCCAATTTTGGATTAAGCATTCAATAGAAGCACCAAGGTGGCATGGACTGAGCTATTGGCAACTGAATTCAGTCAAGACTTATCCAAGACCAAGTGAATCAAAGCTCTGTGCTCTAACCTCTAGTCAATGGCTAGAGGAGACTTGAATTTTCATTTGCCAACATTGGCCAACCCTACTCAGCAATTGCCATTCACTATTCCTTGTAAAACAAACTTGCTCTACTATAAATAGAGCTCAATTGTGATTAGTTTAAGTACACCAAAGCCATCAAACAGATGCTTTCCTCAAAATCTCTTCTTTCACTCCAATTTTTCCTTCTAAGGCAAGTCACTATCGGGTTTTGAGTTTGAGAGCTTTTCCAACCAAACCAATCACACACACACCTCACATACATCATATGTGAGCTGATCAAACACTTAAACAACACCTGGAACACTGATTTCTCAGAATCACCAGTCAATTGCTCAAGGTTTTAACCAAGTTGCAGTTGAGATGCCATGAAGTGATCCAGCCAATTTCTATCAAGTCCAAGCATTCAAACACACTCCATAGGGTGTAGGGAAGCTGTTCAGATCATCACAACTCATCTGTAACACCTCCTACTCAGAAATCATTTTGAACTTGCTTTCACGACCTAGAGGTAAGCCTAAACTTGGTCATCTCTCAATCTATGCATATTTCCTCGCACAATACTTTTGCCAAATGTTCATAATCATGCATGGAATGTTTCCCCTCAATTAATTGCTTTGTTTGAATCGTGTATCAAAAATCCCAGCCTTCATGCAGAAATTAGGGTTCTTGAGGATTTGTCGTGATTTCTTGTTTTATGCTTAATTTAAATGAAATTAATTGTCATAAACATGATCGTGAGGTTGAGATGAGCATATTGATATGTGGATTGCATGATATAATCAAGTATTCAGTGAGATTGGATAGAAAATGCAAATCTGGGCAAAGCTGAAAAACGCGCTTGTTCTTCAGCTGTTCTTGGCGCCATTTCTCTCAAATTCAAATATTTGAATTTTGTGATTTTATTTAATTGATTCAAAAATTAATTTCTCTCTGAGTTTTAATGATTTTGAGTTGATTCTTTTTTTAATAATTCACAAAAATGTTAAAATATTTTATTTTACCAAAAAATCCCAAAAATATTATTTATTTCATATAATTGATATTTTTGCAAAGAATTAATATTTTAATTGTTTTTGACATTTAAAATATTTTTTCACTCTTGATTTTGTAAATTTTAATGACTTCTAATCATTTTGTAGGGCAAAACATGATTTTTGAAGCATTAATCCAAGATCATAATTTGTTTCCCACATGTTAAACAATTTTTGATCATTTTAATTGAATTTTTATTCAATTAAAACACATTTTGGAAATAAATTAGGGTTTTTGAGTAATTCAACCCTCACAACTTTTTTTTAAACCTTTTGGGCCTCTTGAGAGAGTGTAAGACCCAAAACCCCCTTGTACAAACAATTTTTGGGCCTCACTTATTGTATAAGTCCCTCTGTACAAGTAAATGGCGCGATCGTCGCCTTTTTTTAAAAAAATAACTGGGCCTCTCCTCGAGCTATAAGACCCATTCAAAACCTTTTGGGCCTCTAATAGAGTGTAAGACCCAATCCCCTTTTAACCAAAACAACTTTGGGCCTCAGATATTGTATAAGCCCCTTTGCGTTAAAAGAAAATCTCGGCGCGATCGCTTTTTCAAACGAAAAATCATCTGGGCCTACCCTCGTGTTATAAGCCCCACTCTTTCATTATTAAACCTTTTGGGCTTCTTGAGAGAGTGTAAGACCCATCCCCTTGTACAGAAAACCTTTCTTGGGCCTCAGACACTCGTATAAGTCCCTCTGTACAAATTCAATAGTGCGATCACTGATAAAACCCTAGGCCTCTCCTTGAGCTGTAAGCCCCAAATCTTTCTTTTTCAAAGCACTTTCTCTTTTGATTTTGAATTATACTATTGTTTTCAATCTTTCTTTGTTGAACAACTAACCAAACAGCATGGAAGCTCTACAACCAAGTAAGTGTTTATCCGCTTTCATTTACCGCTTTCATATACATATAACTGTATTGTGGGGCTGTTTCGCTGTAAGTCTTCTTTCATAAACTCATATCGACTGATTAATAATAGTATAGATATTTAGAGTTTCCCCGGCAACTACGTCTAGCATTAAGCCCGTTGATCACTCTTAAATAGTCAAAACTAGATCCCCGTAGGATTACCAGACACAGTCTTCCCTCCTCTTAGGGTTAAATAATATGGAGATGTGAAAGGCAGATTCTTTTTGAACCCTTTCTCAGACTGTCACTCGTAGAAGTTGTCAAAGAAACTCTATTCCCCAGAGATGATCTCTTCTCTGTGAATTGCATCTCTTGAGTTTCTTCCAAATTCTCGGACTTTCCTGGCTTGATCTATTCTTTGTGAATAGCCTGTCTTGAACTTCTCGGGGTTTGGGGACCCACGGGCTTCTTAAAAGCACCCTTAGGAATTGTCAAGAAACTCTACTCCCCGGAGATGATCTCTTCTCCATGAATTACATCCCTTGAGTTTCTTCCAAATTCTCGAACTTTTCTGGCTCGATCTATTCTCTGTGAATAGCCTGTCTTGATTTTCTCGGGGTTTGGGGGACCCACCGGCTTCCTAAAAGCATCCCCGCCTCCTCTTGGGCGTTGTACAAGGACCCGTCGGCTTCTTAGAAGTATTCACAACCTCCTCTTAGGCTTCGTATAAATGATTTCTTCCTTCAGGAATGATAGCCTCCTCTTGGGCTTAGTACAAATTGTCCCTCGACTTCTTAAAAGTTTCCAGCCTCCTCTTGGGCTTAGTACAAATTGTCCTGACGACCTCCTAAAGGTATAGGAACAGAAATCAGTCATCTTAATAGAACAATCTTTCCAAGAGTCTACTACTGTTTCTTTAAGCATAGTACAAAAGATAAAACTCTAGACTTGGACAGTCTAATTTCCTTGAGTCTCAAAGACATTCTCAAGTCCCTTACAAAAAATAGGAAGAAACCTGCAGACTTGGACAGTCTCAATACCCTTTGGATTCCCCGTTTCCTTAAAGAACAGGAAACAATCCCGATTCTCAGAACAAATCAATGAGTACATTGTTACTCATATAAGAACTGATTTTCTCTTAACCAACATACTGAACCTGTCACTCAACTGAAACAGAACCCTTTAGCCTCCATCTCGGGCTTCGTACAAGATACCAAAAGACTCTCTTGTTGAGTCAATCACCTTTTAGCCTCCATCTCGGGCTTCGTACGAGATACAAAAACACTCTCTTGTTGAGTATAAAAGACTCTCTTGTTGAGTCCAACTTTTAGCCTCTATCTCGGGCTTCGTACGAGATACAAAAACACTCTCTTATTGAGTATAAAAGATTCTCCTGTTGAGTCAACCCTTTTCGCCGCTCTCTTGGGCTTCGTAAGAGACACATACAAACTCCCTCTTGTTGGGCCAATAGCCTCCTCTTAGGCTTTGTATAAGAAAACCACTGGTTGAGTCAATCAACCTTTTAGCATCAAAGTTGTGCCTCGTTCACAGTACAAAAACATCAACAACTCCAACCCTTTCATCTAATCGCTGTAAGCGGCAAGCCTCTGGATTATTTACATCCATGCCACTGTCCCTCCTTTAGCATGAGAAATTCCTAAGGAAAGATGGCGTTGCTCTACACTGAGTTAAAGTCTTCTCCTTCAGGTTGGAACCCCCTATAAAGGAAATTATGGCATTGTCGGATTCACATATCCTGGTTAAAGTCATTCTCCTTTATAAACAGTTGTGACAAACAGACCCTCTTTAGAGATGACAAATTCTCTCTAAAGTCAAACCCTTTCAGCTTCACATCTTGGGCTTTGAACAAGATACAAAAAGACTCTTTAGCTTCACATCTTGGGCTTTGAACAAGATACAGATCACCTTTTTTCGATTCACGTCTTGGGCTTTGAGCAAGACACCAAAACACCATTTCCTCCCATAGAATAGGAGGAACTACGAACGCTCTGATTTCCCTGTTTCAGTAAACGAGAATACGTAGGCATAAGATTGAAAGAAAAATCTTAGCGAGCACACTAAGCAAAAATCCTAAATCCCATATCAATTGAAAAACATCAGTCCTAACTTCTTGTCCATAGAATAAATCAGTCATTCTGTCAAAATAAACATAAGAGAGGCCCCACTACCACATAGCATCTGTAACCTAACAGACCGCTGTTTAAACTCAGTATGCAAGCAGGGTTAATTGGAGACATCTATTTCCCTTCCTTCATCAGCTTTAATAAGATAAAAATGAATCGAACTGTAGTAACCCCAAGGAGCAACAGTGCTTAAGAACCACGTCCAAAATCACTCGCTACACCATTAGCTAGTGGTAATTTTCTGATGTATAACCTATACTTAACTGCTGGATATTCCAAAGGACATATCCATGTAGGTAGCACTGTTACACACATAGCTTATGCCCTAGGTCTAGCCAACAACCTAACACATCTTACCTCCCATTGTGGCTACACCTTAATTGACATTAATCATTGCCTTGACCGTGGCCTTATCAGGAGAGCATTCTTTAGTGCAGATAACTTTAAGCTCCTAATAGACGACGAAGTTGTTCACTACTTTGGTTTGCCAAACCACACCCAGACAAGTATCCATGACAAAGCTAATTGGTCATACGATTTGGAAGGCCAAGACGAGACACCCATCCGACCAAGGACCCCACCTGTGCCTGAGTACCATCCTACACCCTATCCTGAAAGGACTACTGTCTATTCCTCTAACGTTAATCTTCAATGCAGGGACATATATTCAGAGTTTGACGCTATAGGAAAGGAGATCATTTCACTTCGCGAAGAATGCGCCGAGCTCACCTTACAGATACAGGTCTCAGATGCAACAAATGCTTCATCATATGATTTGTTATATCAGGAGATTTGTGATCTCAGACGCCAACTTGCAGACGCACGGGCATCTTGTCCTCACATGGATCAGGGTGTCTGCTGACAGTCGTTCTAGAAGATATTCAGGAGCTCTGGGTCAAAGCTCACACTATGTGTGGGGGAGACTTACCATATTTTTATTATTAACATTTATTTTTACCGTTACCACATTCTTATTATTATTTTTACCGCTATTATCATAATTATCAGACTATTAGTAGATCTAATTTTCCATCGTTATTATTAGACTCATTGCTACTAATATTTTGAATTTTATGGTACAGTGCATCCATCAGCTATATGCAAGTGTCGTATTATTGCAATTTATTGGTAATATTTAAAAAAAAAATTGATTCATTCTTGTATTTTAAAGTTTTATAGAGTTACTAATATTATTGTTATTTAATTTCTACATTCACATTTTACATTTATGCAAAAGAAATAAATATTCTCTATGTTTCTTACATGTACATCTTTGAAGAAACAACCCCAAATATGCTATGAACACCCCAAGGAAGGATACATGGACCAACCAAAGCCCAAACCCGTGCCAGCCCAGTTTACACAGTCCGCGGACGCGGACCCCTACTTGGCGGAGGCGGAGGCGGAGGCGTCCTGGGATATGAACGAACCAGAATAAGAAAACCCATATTTTTGCCACTCTCTTCATCTTCCATCTCCAATAACTCCGATTTTAATCACCATAAAACCCCACTAAACCATTTCAATTCCTTATTTCATAACTTCCCCACTACCATTACCACTTCCATTCCACATTATCTCTATAAAATCCAAAGATTTCACCCAAAAACCCAAATCTACAAAAAACCCAAATTCACTACTAAACCTTCATTTCACTTCAACAATGGCAGCAGAGGATTGAGCAGATGGAGCTGTCACATACCACCCGACACCGCAGTAGGAGTCGTCATCCCAGACGTTCAGAGCATGATGGAGATGGCCCTAGTGGCCGACATGAGTGATTGCCAGGTTTCACCTATCCCTTTCTTACTTTTATCGAAACATTGAGGACAATGTTCGGTTTAAGTGTGGGAGGAGATATTTACTGTTTTTACTTGTCTTTACTATTTCTATTTTATTATTGCTTTCAAGTATAGTTAAGTTTGTTCTAAAAAAGTTTCACATGTGCTTGACGAGTCATTTTGTGTGAGTTTGTCTATTTTCCCATTTCTTGAGCCTTAACAAAAATTAATTTTTCTTTTGAACTAAGAAAATAGCATTTATTTTGAAAATTTGGGCTATTAGGACAAGTTAACTTTTGAAAAATCGATATCGTTTTTACAGCGTAAGTTTCTCAATTATAGGAGCCTATCTAGTTTTTTTTGTACGGTAGCCTTAAAATCTCACCCTTCATCACTTACCCTTAAGTAGTTTATTCTAGCAGTCAGCACCATCTTAGCCACAGCTAAGTGACAAATCGATGCAAATAGGTAAGATCCTGCAAAAAAAAAAAAAAGGAAAGAAAAATTTTTTTTTTTGCAAAAAGTATCAAGATTTTGATATAATAATAGGATCAGGATTACCACAGGTTATGTTCACCATGCGAATGGAAGATAACGGGCTTAATGTGATTGCACCTGAATGAAAAAGGGTAAGAAAGGAATGAGTAAGATAGGCCTAAGTATAACATCATGGTTTGGATTGGTTTGTATAGGAGAGAAACTTATGTCCGCAAATCGCGGAAACTGTCATTACGATACCTTTGGTTCACTAATTAGTACCTACTGATGCATCATTGATCAGATTTAAGCCTTTAGCCCAGATAAGATACTTGTATGTTTGTTGTTTTTCTTTTTCTGCTTATGAGAGTTTGCTTGAGGACAAGCAAAGGTTTAAGTGTGGGAGAATTTGATAACACTAAAACACACTATATATTTGACTCCGATTGAACGTGTTTTTAGTTGTTTATTTATTATTTTCCCTTGTTATTATGGTATTTTGTTTTAATTTTAGATACATTGCCTGATTTATGCCTGCAGTAAAGAAACGACGCAAAGCAGGGCTAAAACGGAGATTTCCTGTGTAAATTGTACACTGATCGTGGCTAAGTTTTTCTATAGATTCTGACTGCAAGTGCACAGTCCTATCGCGTAGTTTTAAAAGATATCGAACCCACAAGGACTTGATAATCAATCTAGTGCTATCTATAGTTACTGTGTTTAGCTAAGGCGGATAATGTCACGGTTTCAGTTTCTAAAGAATTAAAGCGGGAAACTAAATTAGATTAAGAAATATTAATAAAGCAGTCGGTATGTAATATAGTGAACCTATGCGGATTTAATCGAAACTAAGCATATGAAAATATTTCACTTAAGTTATTCTGTAGAAAGTATCAGTTTAAAAACCCTCAACTCACACTCTCGTGGTCTTGTATTAGATTATATCCCTAAAGCCCTATGTCTGCTCTCGCTAGCCCATAAGTGTTTAGAAATATTCTTTGAAAACTTAATAAAGTCTAATTGGTTTTAAAGCGCTCTCGCTGTATTTAAATCCAATGCCTAATCTTAGCTATCCGGTTAAAACCTCACACTCTCGTGGTCTCGATTTTATCCTATTTTACTTTTCTTACTCTCGTAATAAAAAGATTAATTTTAAGTATAAAAGATCTCAGCCAGAAAATTAAGTTAATTATTATTTTAGCTTAGAATAATTAAACCCAATCGGTTACTGTTATCACATACCGATCTATTAAATTAGCTAGACATTATAATTAAATCAAACAGAAAACAATTTATTATTAAAGACATTAAATCATGCATAATAATTAAATAGCAATTAATTAACATAAACAAAATGCGATTAATTATAACGTGATACAAATACCTGGAAAATAAATATTCCTTAGCTCCCTCTTCCACAAGTCGGCAAGATTGGAGCTTGGAATCGGAACGGAAAATACTAAATGCTGGGGCTGGAAATAAAATCTAACAATAATAATTACCTAATGTTGGAAATTATTATAAAGGTTTGGAATAAAAGCAAAACAATGAAACAGCAAGAAAATGAAATGCTGGAAATAAATTCTGGTGAAATTTTGGCAGAGCTCTCGCAAATCAGTCGCTTCCCACTCTCCCCCTTTTCTCTTTGTATGTTGGCATATTTATAGAGGAGGAGCTTGTAACAGTTGATCTTTTTTCGTGGGATTTTTGCTGAGAAAGTGCCGGATACTGGGATTGAGTCGTGTGAGAGAATTTAGGAGTTGTTGAAGACTCCTTCTTTTATGGCCACGTCTCTTCTGTTTCTTCATAATATGTATGTTGCGTGTTACGGTCGTGAGGATATGGTGACGATCACTAATATGCTTTCAGCGTGTTACGGTCGTAACACATTGCTTACGGTCGTTAGACATGAAATAGCGCGTTACGGTCGTGACTGTGGTGTGACGATCGTGAAACTCCCTTGAGCGCGTTACGGTCGTAAGGCATATGGTGACGACCGTCACTGTTACAAAATCTCAGATTTTGACAGTGTTTTCTTCTCATTTTCTGTCAATTTTTCTTCACTTCTTCTTTTTTACTATTTTGACTTGAGATGTATCGCACCTGCAAAAAGGCATAAAAACTCGGAATAATCGGGGATTAGTTGAGTCAATGCACGATAAAAATGTACTAAAAACCTAGTAATTATACGATACGATTTCTCTTCATCAAACTCCCCCATACTTAAACCTTTGCTTGTCCTCAAGTAAATAATCGATTAGAAACTCGGACAACTTTTATCGGACGCGCACGCATGATATATCTGTGATTTTCAAAATGATTGTGGAAACCGTTCATTGGTTCAGCCGATACTTAAGCAGAACACTAACGATACACTAATGACACACGCATAAAGCTCAGTCGTGGACTTCTATTTTAAGCAATCTGTCCAATAATTCCGTTATGGTCTTACCTAAAGTCTCCGTATCTATTTCACCCGGTTTCGTTCTAGCGCAATCACATTAAGCCCTTTGTCGTAGCACGCACGTAGTGGAGTAACCGGTTAGTGACTTTGATCCCTTTTTATTATTTTTTTTTTATTTAGCGCGGGGTCTGGTACACGAGTGTGGCAGCCCTTTAATATCCTACTTGGAGGCTGTGGGGGATCGAGTCGTAGCACGCCCTACCGAGTTCAGGACCAGATGCCCCTGAACCATCCAACAATGGATTCTTTCTTTATGTTCTCATCTCTTATATGCGACCGTATAAATTGGTGCAAATTTTCAAGTTTTAGTAGCAGAGATAGAAAAGGTATCTTATGATCAAACACTTATATTCATCGGTTCTCCACGTGGTTTGTGTCTAGACGGTGCTGACTGCTAACATAAACTACTGAGGATTAACATAGCACTTAAGACTCGAGATAAAGGTATAATGGTTATGTAGACGGATTGCGTAAGTAAGAAGTCTAAGGTGTCAAGACTGTATCGGTCTTGTTGAGTCTTTCTCGGCTTCCTAATTACGATTTCTCTAAGATAGATATATCGAGCTATTGCGAAGATAAAGCAAAATAAAATTTTGGTATGGCTAAATAAAGCGGGGAAGGAATGAAAATAGAGGAATATCATAACATTACTTGTTCAAAAGAAATATGCGGAAAGGGAAATACATGAAATGGAAAGTACATGGAATGGAAAAGCACTTCTCCCACACTATATCAGACATTGTCCTCAATGTTGTGATATAATAGCGGGGGGATAGCACACAGAAGAAAAAACAGAAATGGAAAAATGCAACTAAACTAGTAAAATATTACTGTGGAACATTCCCGCGGCTCCTGGTGCGTGAACGTCTAGAAGGAGTGGCACCGGCATCAGAGTCGTGTATATCCAAACCGCTGATCTCATTCCTCAGAGCTCCTATCTCGTTGAGAGCTTCCCCAAGCTTTTCATCCATGTTCTTCTGGTTGCGAAGGATTTGATCGTTTTGTGCAACCAGACCATCGTACTGCTCCTTGTATCTTCGTTCAAGTGCGGCAGTCATCTGGTTTTGTTGGTGGATGGCAAGGAGGATGTCCTCAAGTGAGATAGGTTGTTGTACAGATGATGATTCGGGAATGTCGATAGCGGGATGCTGATTGTCAAGATTAGGAATGGTACCTTCAAAATTGGTCGTAGTAAACAACCAATTATCTCTGTTTTGCGGATCGATACGGTCGTTGCAAGGTAAAGTGATGCTGCGATAGACGACGTTGCGGATTACAGGATGAAATTTGCCATCTTCGCGCTCATAAATCAGGTGTGCAGACTTGCAATGGTCCAATGTAAGCAACGCCGGTTCCATATGAGGCAGATTAGTAAGGTTGTCACTAAGATTCAGGCTTAAGGCAATAGAGGTGACAATACCTCCGAGATAGAAGGGTTGGCGTCCTCTCATGCAGGTGGCCTGAATGTGAGCCAGAAGGAATGGAGCGGCGTTGATTGGGTGACCATTCAATGCACAGTAGATGAAAAAGAGCTCTTTTGAATTGAGCTTATGGTTGCTGTCCCGTGTGAAGATAGTGTTGCACAGGATGCGGTGAAGGTATCGGATAGCCGGATTATGAATTTGTGTAGCGTTGAGGCTCTCAAAAGAAGATGCATGGTTGTTGGCGATGTTGCGCCACAAATTAAAGGCTTCTTCGTTGAAATCATCGGGCACACGGCAATGAGCTTCATCGCTGATAGTGAAACCAAGCAGCTGTGCAACTTCTGTCTGACTGTATCGATACTCTCGACCAAACATGCGGAACGTCGTGATGCCGGTAAGTTGGCCAGTCGCTCCGGGTGGTGTGATATACCGAAACGAGCTCAGAAACTCCAAGACGAGAGTCTCGTAAATGAACTGTGGCTGGCTACAGATATGCCACAGGTTGAGGTTCTCCAGCAGGCGTTGAACGCTTTCGAGCAATCCCAACTCCCTCAAGCAGTCGAGGTCGACATACCGAGTCGGTTGAAGACCGCGACGGTGAAACTTCTGGAACTTCGTTCGTTGGGCATTGCCTGCGTCGCCCTCTCTGAAAACGATGTCGAGGGGTTGTTGTTGTTGGTTTGCCATTGCATGCAAGGAGTGAAAATGATTTTTGGGTGAGGGTTATGTGAAATACGATAGAAATTTATGGAATAAATAGGGAGAAAATGTGGAATGTGGGAAGGTTAAGATAAATGGAGTAATGGGTAGTTATGGAAGAGTAATGTGGTAGTGGGTAGGTTACAAATAATAATAATGGGTAATGGGTAGTTATGGAAGATGAAGATGAATGGGAGTGGAGAGGGTGAAGAAAACACGCCCCTGGAAGTTCAGGGAGCGTGGGTTTTGAAACCCTTACGGTCGTAACATGAGACTTACGGTCGTAACGCGCTAAAGGGCGTGTTACGGTCGTCATGGATCTGTTACGCTCGTGACCGTTGCAAAATTTGATATTCTTGCAGCAACAGACAGTGCAGATTTCCAACTTCCTATAATATTTTTCTCAGCATCCTCGCATCATATTTAGAGTCATAATGTAAACTAACAAGCATGCATTTAATGTAAAACTAGCAAATTCCAAATAGAATTGTTAGTGTCAAGAATATATAACACGAAATGCATAAACTTGCAGTAAAGACATAGCTTATAAAAATGTAACCAGTAGAAATTAAACTTATAAGAATGCAAACCAGCAGAATTTCAAAGAGTACTAACAGTGCAGAAAATAAATCAAATATTCGAAAATTGCGGAATGGTAAACTACCTAGAAACAAAGAAACAAAAAGTAAAACTAAACAAATCACTACAGCTCATCAAAGTCGTTTCTTCAGGTCTTCAAGTGCGGCGTTCATATGGTAAAACTGTTCACATGTTAAATCAGTTAGGCCTATAATGTCCAATCTCATGCTTTTAACTTCATCCTTAACAACATTAATGTCAGCTTAATATACTTCAAGAGTTGTCAGAATTTTATTCAAGCTTTCAGCATATCCTACGTTGTTGATTTCAGGGGTCTCAATGTCTTCATCAATATGGTTGATGTCATGATAACCAGGAGGGGTCTCAGGGTCATTCTTTTCATCAGTCATCATATCATCCCTAACTTGGTAGGATTGTGGTGTCTCAGGTGTTGTTGGATGGTCAGGAGGGTTCAGTTCATAAAGCCAATTGTCACGATTGTGGACACTCACTTTTGCATGGTTCGGAAGGGTGAATAAGGCGACAGCTTCGTCCCTTATCAGGTATTCAAAAGGTGCAGGTCCTATATTTCCTATTAGGCGTCGGTCAAAACAGAAATCTATATTCATAGGACGAATGGAACCAAAGGGTGTGCACCTATTCAGCTGGTATCTAAGTCCAAGTGCATTAGCAATCATAGTGACAAGGCCTCCTATGATGATCGGCGCAGCAGGGTCCTCAAGAATGCGGCAAAAGGTTTTCATCATGAATGGCACAACATTGACAGGGCGGCCTTGAGTCACGCAGTACAGTAAAAATATCTCATCCTTAGACACCTCGGTTCGGTTTTCTTCCTTTCCAAATATGGTATGGGCTAGGATCTTATGGAAATAGCGAATAGCGGGATTATGTATTTCATTGTTATCCATGTTATTCGGCTCAGGGTGATAGTTTCCGGTTAAGGTTCCCCAAAAGAAATCCAGGTCAATATCCATCAGCTCTACCTGGGTTTCAGTGAAAGCAAAAGGTCCGCTAGGGAATCCTAGTAGGTCAGCTAATTCCTTATGGTTATAAGCGAATTCAATACCGAATAGTCTGAAACCGATAAATCCTTTTCGAGGTCCGAAACCGTGCTCAGGTATATGGACTAGAGAGCTCAAGAATTCAAAGGTAAGCTCGCGGTAGATGACAAATCTAGACTTAATGTGGGCTTTTTCCCATCCAAGTTGGTTATACAGGTAAAGGATACTATCAGAGATACCTAGGATGTTCATAGTTGGCTCATCATAGTACAGAGTCATACCAATGTTCCTCTGTGACAATTCCTCAAACTTCCTCATTTGGTTTCCTCCTCTAAAAGTGGTTTCCATGAAGTTCCTTGGTTGGTCAGCCATAGTTAGTGTTAAAGTGGGAGAAACAAATCAGGGGGAAAATAGGTAAGGTAGAAAAGACTTTAGAAAACCTGTAGCATGGAAATTTTATAAAGAATTTAGAAAACAAAAGTTAAAAAGAAAATAAGAAAATAAATAAGTAAATAAATGAATAAAACGAAACAAAAACAAATAAGTGGGTTGCCTCCCACTAAGCGCTGTTTTTATCGTCATAAGCCTGACGTAGTGCTTAGTACTAGATTAATCAGGAGAGTTAGTGGACAACTCTAAAAGTTTGAGATTATTCGCATAATCTTTGTTTTCAATATTATGGTATTGTTTTAATCGTTGTCCGTTTACTGTGAACGGTTCACTATTCCTGCCCTTAATTTCTATTGCTCCGCTTGGGAATACTTTAGTAATTTCAAAGGGGCCTGACCATCTAGATTTCAATTTCCCAGGAAAAAGCCTAAGTCTAGAGTTGAAAAGGAGCACAACGTCTCCCACACTGAATTTTTTCCTAGATAAACGCTTGTCGTGCCATCTTTTGGTTCTTTCTTTATATATCTTAGCATTCTCATAAGCGTCTAATCTTAATTCTTCCAATTCGTTTATATCAAGGAATCGTTTTTCTCCTGCGGCAGTGTAGTTTATATTCAGCGTTTTGATCGCCCAATATGCTTTGTGTTCTAGTTCTACCGGGAGGTGACAGGACTTTCCGTACACAAGTTTAAAGGGTGTAGTTCCTATAGGTGTCTTGTAGGCGGTCCTATAAGCCCATAAAGCTTCATTAAGCTTGGATGACCAATCTTTCCTAGATATGGCGACAGTCTTTTCTAGAATTTGCTTTATTTCTCTGTTCGAGACTTCAACCTGTCCACTAGTTTGTGGGTGATAAGGTGTTGCTACACGGTGTCTGACTCCATACTTAGATAGTAATTTGTCGAATATTTTCGAGATGAAATGAGAGCCACCGTCGCTAATGACAAGTCTAGGTACACCAAATCTTGGAAAGATTACGTTCTTGAAGAGCTTAATTACTACTCGTGTGTCATTCGTAGGAGAGGCTATAGCCTCGATCCATTTTGAAACATAATCAACAGCTACGAGTATGTAATTATTTCCGAAAGAAGATGGGAAGGGTCCCATGAAATCGATTCCCCAGACATCAAAGACTTCTACTTCTAATATTCCTCTTTGAGGCATTTCATCTCGTCTTGAAATGTTACCTGTGCGTTGACACCGATCACAGTTTATGACGGCGACGTGGACATCTTTCCACAGATTAGGCCAGAATAAACCGGCTTGTAAGATCTTGGCACAAGTTTTAGAAGTGCTTGCATGTCCGCCATATGGAGAGGAGTGGCAATGTGAAATGACATTTTCTATTTCTTCCTCGGGTATACATCTATGGAAGATTCCGTCTGGTCCTCTTTTAAATAGTAGGGGTTCATCCCAATAATAGTACTTGAGATCGTGGAAGAATTTCTTTTTCTGCTGATAGGTTAAGTCAGGTGGAAGCGCTCCAGCGGCTAAGTAGTTGACTATGTCAGCATACCATGGCAATCCTACGGTTGTATTGATCTCTTCGAAGGCTTCCTTGACTTTTGGTTTGTTGGGATCTAGTCGAGCTAGGTCGCGTTTTATTGTTGGTATCAGCTGTTCATAAGGGAAATCGTCGTTAATCGGCACCTGTTCGGGTTTAATACCTTCTATTCTAGATAAATGATCCGCTACGACGTTTTCAGTGCCTTTCTTATCTTTAATTTCGAGATCAAACTCTTGTAAGAGTAAGATCCATCTTAGGAGTCTTGGTTTGGCATCTTTCTTGGTCAATAAATATCTGATAGCAGCGTGGTCTGTGTAAATGATTATCTTCGCTCCTACTAAATAGGAACGGAATTTGTCAAGCGCAAAGACAATTGCTAACAGTTCTTTCTCAGTTGTGGCGTAGTTCATCTGAGCGGAATCTAAGGTTCTACTGGCGTAGTAAATCGCGTGGAGTTTCTTGTCCTTCCTTTGTCCTAGAACTGCGCCTACAGCATAGTCACTCGCATCGCACATAATTTCAAAAGGTAATCTCCAATCGGGTGGTTGCATGATTGGTGTGGTGATATGGGCTGATTTAAGAGTTTCAAAAGCTTTTAGACAATTTTCGTCAAATATGAACTCAGCGTCTTTCATTAATAACTCGGTAAGAGGTTTGGTGATTTTCGAGAAATCTTTAATGAAACGTCGGTAAAAACCGGCGTGGCCTAAAAAGCTTCGTACTTCTCGTACGGTCTTAGGAGGTTGAAGGTCCTTTATGACTTCTATTTTAGCTTTATCAACTTCAATTCCCTTGTTAGATATTACATGTCCTAGCACGATTCCTTCTCTGACCATGAAATGGCATTTTTCCCAGTTAAGCACGAGGTTTACTTTCACACATCTTTCTAGTACCTTTTCTAGGTTTGATAGACATCCTTCAAAACTTTGCCCGCATACAGAGAAGTCGTCCATGAACACTTCCATGATGTTATCTATGAAATCTGCGAAGATTGACATCATACATCTTTGAAAGGTTGCAGGAGCGTTACATAATCCAAAGGGCATTCGTCTATAAGCGAACGTTCCATAGGGACATGTGAATGTAGTCTTCTCTTGATCATCAGGGTGAATAGGGATTTGGAAAAATCCTGAGTAACCATCTAGATAGCAGAAGTACGAGTGTTTGGCTAATCGTTCTAACATTTGATCTATGAAAGGTAGTGGGAAATGATCTTTTCGAGTGGCCTTGTTCAGTTTTCGATAATCGATGCACACTCTATGTCCGGTCACTACTCTTTGTGATATCGATTCGCCTTTTGCGTTTTTCACAACAGTGATACCTCCTTTCTTCGGTACTACATGTACTGGACTAACCCATTGACTATCAGAGATTGGATATATTATTCCAGCGCCTAGCAGTTTCTTAACTTCATCTCTGACTACAGTGCTAAGGATTGGGTTAATTCTTCTTTGAGATTCTCTAGAGGTTTTGCAATCTTCTTCTAGCATAATACGATGCATACAGATTGAAGGACATATCCCTTTGAGATCAGATATGTTATATCCTAATGCAGTTGGGTATTTCTTTAAGACATCTAAAAGTTTCTTCGTTTCGAGTGTTCCTAAACTGGAATTGATTATAACTGGTCGCGTACATTCAGTGTCTAGGAATTCGTATCTTAGGTTCTTGGGTAAGGTTTTTAACTCTAATTGAGATTTCTTCTTGCATGGCATGGGGTCCGGTGTAAGTGCTAAACTTTCGCTTAGACTATCATCTTGATACGGTGCACGCCAATCGTCATCTTCGAAAATCGGAGGGATTTGAATTTTCATAATTTCAGAGTAAGTGGTTTGTTCTGCTTCCATTTCTCTTACGCACTCGTCTATCACGTCAATTAGATAACATGTATCATCCATGGCTGGTGCTTGTAAGAATTAAGTAAGGATGAATTCCACTTTTTCCTCTCCAACTTCAAATGTAAGTCTGCCCTTCTTAACGTCAATTATGGCTCCAGCTGTGGCTAGGAAAGGTCTTCCTAATATGATGGGTGTAACAGAGTCCTCAGTAATGTCCATGATTATGAAATCGGTCGGGATATAAAATTGACCTATCCTTACTGGAACGTTTTCGAGTATTCCTACAGGGTATTTGACTGATCGGTCAGCCAACTGAACCGACATTTTGGTAGGTCTAAGCTCTCCCATCTCCAGCTTCTTGCAAATAGATAAGGGCATGACGCTAATACTTGCTCCCAAGTCGCATAGAGCTTTGTCTATGACGAACTTTCCAATGTTACAAGGTATAGAGAAACTACCTGGATCTTTTAACTTAGGGGGCATATTGTTTTGAATAATAGCGCTACACTCAGCAGTAAGTGTAACTGTTCCATTGTCCTCTATCTTTTTCTTGTTAGATAGGATTTCCTTGAGAAATTTAGCATACGAGGGCATTTGAGTGATAGCTTCTGTAAACGGAATAGTAATATTAAACTGTTTCAGAAGTTCAACAAACTTTTTAAACTGGCCCATCGTTTTGGACTTGGTAAATCTTTAGGGGTACGGGATTGGTGGTTTATAAGGTGGTGGAGGCACATAAGGCTTCTCATTCTCCACGGCCTCTTGATTTTTGTCTTCCCTCCCTTCTGGTTCATTCTCCTTTTCAGTCGGTTTATCTTGTTTCTGGTACATAGCTGGGTTTTCAATCCTAGGATCAATAGGTCCGTCTAATTCTTTTCCACTTCTTAATATAACTGCATTTGCATGACCTTTTGGATTCGGTTGTGGCTGTCCTGGAAATGTGCCAGCTGGAGCAGCAGTAGATGCTTGTTGTTGAGCCACTTATGAAATTTGAGTTTCAAGCATTTTATTGTGGGTTGCTAAAGCGTCTACCTTGCTCGCTAATTGTTTAATCTATTCACTAGTGTGCACGTTTTGATTTAGGAATTCTTTGTTCGTTTGAGTTTGGGTAGCTATGAAATTTTCCATCATCAATTCAAGGTTGGATTTTCTAGGAACGTTTGGAGCGGCTACAGCGGGTTTTTGATATCCTGGTGGTACAGCAGGTGCTTGGTTAGGTGCATACAAGGCATTATTGTTCTTATAGGAAAAGTTCGGATGATTTTTCCAGCCTGGGTTATAGGTATTCGAGTACGGATTTCCTTGAGCATAATTCACCTGGTCTGTGGTCATTCCAGCTAAAATTTGACATTCCGGGCCAGTGTGTCCTGGATTTCCACATATTTCGCAATTTGGACTTACAGCAGCCACGGTGGCTGGGGGTGTTATGGTCAAGTTATCAATCTTTTGGGCAAGGGCATCTACCTTCGCGTGGACGTGATCTAGGCTGCTCACTTCATACATTCCGCCTTTCGTCTGGGGTTTCTCCACAGCAGTTCTCTCACCTCCCCATTGACAATGGTTTTGAGCCATATTTTCAATGAGGGTATAGGCTTCAGTGTATGGCTTGTCCATAAGTGCACCGCCCGCGGCAGCGTCTATTGTTAATCTGGTGTTGTATAGAAGCCTAATGTAGAAGGTGTGAATGGTTACCCAGTCTTCGAGACCGTGATGTGGACATAGTCTCATCATGTCTTTGTATCTCTCCCATGCTTCGTAGAGAGATTCTGAATCCTTCTGTCTAAATCCGTTGATTTGAGCCCTTAGCATAGCGGTTTTACTCGGTGGAAAATATCTGGCTAAGAAAACATTCTTTAACTCCTCCCACGTAGTAATAGAGTTGGACGACAAGGATTGCAACCAAGCCCAAGCTCTATCTCTTAGAGAGAAAGGAAAAAGACGTAGTCTTATCGCGTCTGCAGTCACACCATTTGCTTTCACTGTGTCGGCATACTGCACAAACTTGGTCAAGTGTTCATTAGGATCATCCGTTGGATTTCCAGAGAATTGGTGTTGTTGTACGGCTGACAGCAGTGAAGGTTTCAACTCGAAATTGTTTCGGTTGATAGCGGGAGCAGCAATGCTAGTATGAGGCTCCTGTTGAGACAGAGTAGCGTAATACTTCAGCGGTCTGTTCTGAGGTCCTTCGGCCATGTCTTGTTCGTTGACTGGTTCAGGAGGATAAGCAAGAAGATCGGGAATGTTATATCTGCGTTGATACTCTACTATTCTGCGTCTTAGATGCAGGAAACGTTCTAATTCGTCGATTGGTGGTTGCAAGATATCGCCTTGAGAGCGGGTACTTGGCATACAATCGACAAACAAAAGGGAAATATGGTGGGTGCCTTAGCCTATACGGCGCAACAATCGAATTGCACTATTGACTAAATCGAAGTCCCCGGCAACGGCGCCAAAAACTTGATCGTGGCTAAGTTTTTCTATAGATTCTGACTGCAAGTGCACAGTCCTATCGCGTAGTTTTTAAAGATATTGAACCCACAAGGACTTGATAATCAATCTAGTGCTATCTATAGTTACTGTGTTTAGCTAAGGCGGATAATGTCACGGTTTCAGTTTCTAAAGAATTAAAGCGGGAAACTAAATTAGATTAAGAAATATTAATAAAGCAGTCGGTATGTAATATAGTGAACCTATGCGGATTTAATTGAAACTAAGCATATGAAAATATTTCACTTAAGTTATTCTGTAGAAAGTATCAGTTTAAAAACCCTCAACTCACACTCTCGTGGTCTTGTATTAGATTATATCCCTAAAGCCCTATGTCTGCTCTCGCTAGCCCATAAGTGTTTAGAAATATTCTTTGAAAACTTAATAAAGTTTAATTGGTTTTAAAGCGCTCTCGCTGTATTTAAATCCAATGCCTAATCTTAGCTATCCGGTTAAAACCTCACACTCTCGTGGTCTCGATTTTATCCTATTTCACTTTTCTTACTCTCGTAATAAAAAGATTAATTTTAAGTATAAAAGATCTCAGCCAGAAAATTAAGTTAATTATTATTTTAGCTTAGAATAATTAAACCCGATCGGTTACTGTTATCACATACCGATCTATTAAATTAGCTAGACATTATAATTAAATCAAACAGAAAACAATTTATTATTAAAGACATTAAATCATGCATAATAATTGAATAGCAATTAATTAACATAAACAAAATGCGATTAATTATAACGTGATACAAATACCTAGAAAATAAATATTCCTTAGCTCCCTCTTCCACAAGTCGGCAAGATTGGAGCTTGGAATCGGAACGGAAAATACTAAATGCTGGGGCTGGAAATAAAATCTAACAATAATAATTACCTAAAGTTGGAAATTATTATAAAGGTTTGGAATAAAAGCAAAACAATGAAACAACAAGAAAATGAAATGCTGGAAATAAATTCTGGTGAAATTTTGGCAGAGCTCTCGCAAATCAGTCGCTTCCCCCTCTCCCCCTTTTCTCTTCGTATGTTGGCATATTTATAGAGGAGGAGCTTGTAACAGTTGATCTTTGTTCGTGGGCTTTTTGCTGAGAAAGTGCCGGATACTGGGATTGAGTCGTGTGAGAGAATTTAGGAGTTGTTGAAGACTCCTTCTTTTATGGCCACATCTATTCTGTTTCTTCATAATATGTATGTTGCGTGTTACGGTCGTGAGGATATGGTGACGATCACTAATATGCTTTCAGCGTGTTACGGTCGTAACACATTGCTTACGGTCGTTAGACATGAAATAGCGCGTTACGGTCGTGACTGTGGTGTGACGATCGTGAAACTCCCTTGAGCGCGTTACGGTCGTAAGGCATATGGTGACGACCGTCACTGTTACAAAATCTCAGATTTTGACAGTGTTTTCTTCTCATTTTCTGTCAATTTTTCTTCACTTCTTCTTTTTTACTATTTTGACTTGAGATGTATCGCACCTGCAAAAAGGCATAAAAACTCGGAATAATCGAGGATTAGTTGAGTCAATGCACGATAAAAATGTACTAAAAACCTAGTAATTATACGATACGATTTCTCTTCATCATACACTAGCCGTTTCACTCAGTGAACGCCATAGAGGATGTCATTTGAGCAGTACGTTTCACCCACACTCCAACGGTTATGAAATACGTTTTATTCAAAATGCACACTCGGCGGACGCGGAGAGGGGGTTGGCGGGCGCCGAACGTTATAACAGGGCAAGGGTCAGAAACGTTAGAAGCAGTTACACACGAAGGAAATTATTACTCAACCATTTCTCCATAATGCTGCGTGGTAGTTACAACTTCATGATTACTATAAAAAGCCTTGCATTTTCACTTTTGGATTATCCAATTCTGGTTTCCAACCTTAGGCATAAATTCCACTTTGTAAAGCAATAATCCGTCACATCGAGGGGTTATTGCACTATCGTTGTTAGTTAGATTGGAGCAATCATAGTTAGGAGTTTTATATTCGAAGTTATTTACATTCAAGTCAGATTTTCATTTCCCGCAATTTACTTTCTAGCTCTGTACCAGATTAAGTCTCCACTTTGGAGCAGGTTTCTTTTATAATTTGCAATTTATTATTATCCGCATTGCCTTTATATTTATTTACTTTATTGCACTGCTTTATATTCGTTTACTTTCTGTCTCTGTCATTACTTTATTACTTTAATCATTTGTGTGATTTGTCTTCTGGAACTGAACTTAAGCGTGACACTTGTGTTCATTCTCTAGAAATACACTCTCACACTTTGCACGTTTTTTATATCTTATTTTGCAAACCTATCGTTATGTTTCCAATGACCATTCCAGCATAGTCTTATTCTGATTTATTTCTATTTTTCGTTCTGTGGAAAACTTTTACTCTGATTTTTAGCCTTAGATAAACAATGTAACAATAGTAATCAATAGATTGACATTGGTCTCTGTGGGATCGATAAATCTTTTATATTACTCTGATGTAATCCATATACTTGCGGATAGCACGCATCAGACCGCTCAGGAAAACTTTTAGGATTCATCGTCAGCCAGAAAGGAATTGAGGTTGATCCTGACAAGGTCAAGGCCATTCAAGAAATGCCTTCTCTAAAGACTGAGAAACAAGTCAGAGGGTTCCTGGGACATTTGAATTACATTTACAGATTTATATTCCTCATGACCGCGACATGTGCACCAATCTTCAAATTACTCAAAAAGAATCAGGACTGTGTATGGACAGAAGACTGCTAAAAAGCCTTTGACAATATCAAAGAGTATCTGTTGAATCCATCGATTCTATCACCTCCAGTGGAGGGAAGACCACTGATCATCTACCTAACAGTCTTGGAAGACTCTATGGGTTGTGTACTTGGCCAACAAGACGAAACCAAAAGAAAAGAGTCTGTCATCTACTACTTAAGCAAGAAATTTACCGATTGTGAAACTCGGTACACTATGCTCGAGAAAACTTGCTGTGCTCTAGCTTGGGCAGCCAAACGTCTTCGCTAGTATATGATTTGTCACACTACTTGGTTAATTTCAGAAATGGATCCGATTAAGTATGTCTTTGAAAAGCCTGCTCTCACGGGAAGGATTGCCCGGTGGCAGACGTTGTTATCAGAATAAGACATAGAATACCATGCTTAGAAAGTCGTCAAAGGAAGTATTTTAGCCGATCATTTGGCTCATCAACCGATTGACGATCAAGAATTAGTCGGATTTGACTTCCCATACGAAGATGTCATGTATCTAAAAATGAAAGATTGCGATGAACCGCTACCCAGTGAAGGGCCAGAACCAGGTTCCCAATGGGGATTAATCTTTGACGGAGCTGTCAATAATTATGGAAACGGAATTGGGGCAATCATCGTAACACCTTAGGGTACCCACATTCCTTTCACTTCCAGACTAACATTCAAATGCACAAACAACGAGGCCGAATACGAAGCTTGTATCATGGGTCTCGAAGAAGCAATTGACTTAAGGATTAAGAACTTGGATGTGTATGGAGACTCAGCCCTGGTTATCAATCAGATCAAAGGAGATTGGAACACATACCAATCGGGACTGATTCCTTACAAAGATTACGCAAGAAGGTTGTTACCATTCTTGAACAGAATCGAATTTCATCACATCCCTCGTGAAGAGAATCACATGGCTGATGCATTAGCCACTCTCTCTCCCATGATTAGTGTAGGTCAATGGAACGACATACCTAAGATTGACATAATGCGCCTTGAAAGGCCCGCTTATATCTTCACAATTGAAGCAGTCATAGATGACAAACCGTGGTATCATGATATCAAATGCTTCCTTCAGAAACAAGAGTACCCACCTGGGGCATCAAGAAAAGACAGAAAAACCATCAGAAGACTGGCTGGCAGCTTCTTCCTCAGCGGTGATACACTCTATAAGAGAAACATTGACATGGTCTTGCTCCGATTTGTAGACAGACCAGAAGCAAACATGCTAATGAAAGAAATTCATGAAGGATCCTTTGGCACTCATGCCAACGGACACGCGATGGCGAGAAAAATTATGAGAGCAGGGTACTATTGGTTGACAATGGAATCTGATTGCTATAAGTACATGAGGAAGTGTCACAAGTGTCAGATATACGCAGACAAGATCCATGTACCGCCAACGCATCTCAAAGTTCTTTCTTCCCCATGGCCTTTTTCCATATGGGGAATCGACATGATTGGCATTATTGAACCAAAGGCTTCGAATGGACATCGATTCATCCTGGTAGCCATTGACTACTTCACCAAGTGGGTCAAAGCAGCATCATACTCCAATGTAACCCGACAAGTGGTAGTTTGCTTTATCAAAAACAATCTCATCTGCCATTATGGTGTTCCGAGCCAGATCATTACTGACAATGGATATAACTTGAACAATAAGATGATGAAAGAGTTGTGCGCTGAGTTCAAGATCGAACACCATAACTCATCTCCATACCGACCCAAGATGAATGGTGCGGCAGAAGCAGGTAACAAGAACATCAAGAAGATTGTTCAAAAGATGGTTATAACCTATAAAGATTGGCATGAAATGCTGCCCTTTGCTCTTCACGGTTATCGTACATCTGTCCGTACTTCAACAGGGGCAACCCCTTTCTCTCTAGTATATGGAATGGAAGTAGTACTCCCCATAGAAGTAGAGATCCCATCAATCAGGGTATTGATGGAAGCTAAGCTAACAGAGGATGAATGGTGTCAAAGTCGACACGATGAGCTGAATCTGATAGAAGAAAAGCGAATAACGGCTCTATGCCATGGTCAGTTATATCAGCAAATAATGAAGAAAGCGTTTGACAAAATGGTTCGACCTCGCGTCTTCAGAAAAGGAGACCTCGTGCTCAAGAAGATACAATCATTCCTCACTGATTCCCAGGGCAAATGGACTCCAAATTATGACGGCCCTTATGTGGTCAAGAAAGCCTTTTCAGGCGGCGCCTTAAGACTCGCAACCATGGATGGAGAGGAATTTGCCTACCCCACAAATGTTGACGTAGTCAAGAAATACTTCGCCTAAATAAAAAAAAACCTCTCGGTGGATTGAAAACCCGAAAGGGCGGTCCAGGAAAAAATTAGAGACATAATCAAAAAAATCATCCTGATGGATTGGAAATCTCAAAGTACAATCCAGGCAAAAGTTAGGGATTAACGGCAAGTAACTACGTTCGATGAGGTTAAATCCCCAGAAGTAATGCCATCCATCAGGAAAACTCCAGTCAAGGTCATCTTCGACAGAAGCTCAGGATATCCATAATTCATAGTTGGTAGAAGGATAGTGGTCGTTATGTTTCAATGTAGCCCCTTTTCCCTTGAATTACCATTTTCTAAAGTTTGTAAATACTCTATGCGGTCACGCGCTTGGCTGATTTCCGTCCTATCAATAAAATTTGAGCCCTAGTGCTTTTGTTTGCAATTCTCATTTGTTTTAGCTTTACAGAATAACATTTCTAACATGATCAATGATTCTTAAAATAAAACAAAAATGAATTTACTTGTCAAAATTTTTCTGCTTTTAAAATAAAGATGGAATTTTTTTTTTACTGATGAACATCGAAAAGAACGTCGATCGTTTCTCCGAAGGTGATTGAACCTCAAAGTGTAGAATCAAAGTAGTCCTTCTAAACCAGTACGCCTAAATGAAGGATCAACTGTTTCAGATGCGAATATCCCATCTGATATCCCCGACAGAGTTCGCACCTCTTAAGACCGATTGAACGATTCTTGCACCCCCAGAAGGGTCTACCTCTCCTAAGCAAGACAAGATCTGCTATCTTGAATCAGTGATACTTTTCATCCCCCGCAGTGGCTGAGTATCCCTTCGTGTTTATTCACTAGTCTGTATGTCGCGTCAGTTTTTTTAGCATAAACATACATACATCATGCATTATTGATTCATACTCATATTCATGTTGCATCACTATCACTCTGGTCAGTCTTACCCCCAAGTGGTAAAGTCCTCTTATCAATCGATTTGTCAGTTCTTTCCTCGTCAGGAACTATTTTGTCTGAGCAATTTCTCCCCAGTTTATTTCTGGATTGGAGCTGATCCTCGACCACTTTGATAACTTGAACCTCCGAAAGACAAGAAAACATTCAAAAAAACGTCACTCTTCACCATTGAAGATGTTATTTTCGCTTTCCCGGATTAAGGAAAATCCCCATAGAAAGCCTCTTAACCGAAGATTCTCGGCAATACAGCAGTCTCTCTCTGAAAATTTGATGTCAACAAGGTCATCAGCACCTCCAAATTGGATTACATCACATGGCATTTCTCCGAAAAGATCTCGAAGAAAAGTATGATGTAATATCCCCTAACAGAAAATAGTTTCTCAAAGAGAATAGTTTTTTTCCCAATAGAGTCAACAAATGGCATCTCCAACAGAGAAGTTTGCACACCTCTACAACTCAGACAAATGGGTCTCCCCAGTAAGTCTGACATCAAGTTTTCCAATCAAATGGCATCTCCCCAGTAAACTCGGCGAGAAGTTTGATGAAAACCGCTACACATAGCATCCCTTGTCAAGGAAGGAACTTGAAAAAAAACAAAACTAAGACCAGTTTCGTGGGTAAAAACCAGGATCGAGGGGAATTTTATTGACAAAAGAAACTTAGACCAGTTCCTTGGCTGAAGACCAGGATCGAGGGGAAGTTTATTGATAAAAGAAACTTAGACCAATTCCTTTGTTGAATACCAGGATCGAGGGGAAGTTTATTTCAAAAAGAAACTTAGACCAGTTCCGTGGCTGAAGACCAGGATCGAGGGGAAGTTTATTTCAGAAACTGAGACCAGTTTCTTAGCTGAAGCCCAGGATCGAGGGGAAGTTTATTTCAAAAAACAATGACCAGTTCCGTGGGTAAAAACCAGGATCGAGGGGAAGTTTCACCCTTTTCTGAGTATCATTACTTAGCAAAAGAAGATGGATGAGCGAATTGCCATTCATAATCACCGTCAAAATTTTGGGTATTCCGATATTTAATCATCTTGCACCCCAAATGCCCAAATACCTTCGCCATTCACACCTTCGGGTCCAAGAAAATTAAATAGGGGCATCTGTCATACCCCAAATTTTGACCACCAAGATTTCCCATCATTGTGCAAGTCATCATCACAATATGGAGGAACCATCATGCCTCATCAATCTCCTCAAAGATGGTTGAGCATCCACCACAATCAAGAATTAGGGTTTTGAGCCCTCTCAGAGCACTTAGACAAAGGATCAATCACGGAATGACATGATCCTCAACTTGTCTAACCTCTTAAACATACATAAAGGATCAAGAGGACTCCCACATCAAGAATCAAGCATAAAGTTGCAACATTCCAAGTGGATCGAGCCTCAAGATCGACAGTGTCACTAAATTAGGGTTTTGGTCTACCAAGGCCTCCAGATGGAAATTTTCCTCTGAGCATGAGCCAATGCTTCAAAGCATAACCCAAGATACTCCAAGGGACCACATGGACCCAATCATCAAGTCAATTTAGCCTCAGGGGATGCATTCATCCCTAAGTTGACTTTTGAGGCAAGGGATGAGCCAAGACCTCAAGACATGATTTGAGGGCCTCAAATACACCACATGGATCCATTTACAACAATGGATTGATCCAAGAAGCTTGATTCACAAGTCTCATTTTCATCTGGACCACAATTAGGATTTTGAAGGAAAAAGTCAACTGTACCTTTGACTTCTGACCAGGACATGCTCCCAAACCTTGGGACATGATTCAATACACCCTATATCACCTATTGAATCCATCCATTAGGTTTGATTTACGTCAAGGACTTGATTTCACAAAGGATCGCACAGTTTGGATTTCATCCGATAAAAAGTCAATTGTGCTCAAAATCAAGTTTGACTTTTTGGATTTTTTTCACAAATATGGTTCCCTTAAGTCAAAAATAATGTTAATGTATGGTATTGATCATCATTCATTAAGAAAAATCAAGAAAAGTGAGGTTTCTTACAAAAGGGGCAACCATGAGAAACCAAAATTTTTCTAAGTTATTGAACAAAAATGGTTTTGGTACCAACTTCCAAGGATCATAACTTGTGATCGAAGCAGCCATTTTGGGTGATCCAAAGCTGGATTTGTAGGTCTTTCTACACTCTACAAAAGCTTTAACTACCTCAGACTCCAATTCTTCATGGATTTTGACTTATGAATTGATCAAAATCATAAAAACATGAAAATGACACTTTTTCTAACACTTAGTGAAAATCTGCCTAAGTTACCAGCCTTGAACATCAATGTTCATGACGATTTTTCAATGGGATTCAAATAGTTTCAAAACAAGTTATTATCACACATGGATTGTATCATATGAGGGTTTTCTAAAGAGTACAAGAGCCTCCCATAACTCAACCTGAGCAGGGAGATATGATCCCCTCAAAATCACCATTTCCAACTGCCTTGTACAAGGCAGAATTTGGTATTTTGCTCGATTTGGAAAAATTAGACAACTCTAAGCCTTGTCATCCATTTGGACACATTTGAGAATAAAATCCAAGGGGAATGATCTGATCCCCAAGCCTCCAAAGTCCAAGAATCTACACATAGCCATAACAAACCTAAAATGGCTAAAAAGGTGCCAAGACTACAATTTTGTTTACAAGCATTCAATGGATGCACTAAGGTGGCATGGACTGACACATTCCTAACTGAATGAGTCAAGAATCAACACTGAATCAAAGGACCACAAGCCTGTGCCCTAACCTCAAGTCAATGGCTAGAGGAGACTTGAGATTCCTTTTGATCAACATTGGCCAAAGGCCTGCTGCAGCTGCTATTCAGTAATGATGCCAAAACAAACTTGACACACTATAAATAGAGCTTAATTGTGATCAGTTTGAGTACACCAAAGCACTAAAACTGATGTTTTCCTCAAAATCTCTCTCTTTAGGCCAAAATGCCTTCTTTTGCAGGTCATCTCTGAGTTTTTGAGTTAGAGAGCAATTCCACCACAACTCATGATCCAAACACATCTAATATGTCATATCTAAGTTGTCCAAACACTCACTTGTGATCTGAAACACCAAAATCAGAAAATCCATCTCCAAAACCTCAAAATTGGACTTTTCTGCATTTTTCAAGCCATGCCTTGATTCAGTCACTTTCAAAACCAAACAAAAACACCATTTGAGAGAGTTGATATTTTGGTCACTTTGCCACTTTTGCAAGAAAGAGCCTAATACTTCTTACCTGAGGATTCCAGCTGGTTTTGATCATCCTAAAACCTTCTAAGGGATCAATCAAGAGTGTTCAAAGCATTGGATCACTTCTGACACAAGGAACTTGGCAGATAGCACAAGGAGCTCCAAGAGGTAAGTGTATCATGACTTGAACTCTCTAAATTATGCATTGCTTTGAGGTCCATTGATCATGCAACTCTCATACATATCATACATGTTGTGTTTGAACCAAATTGTCATGCTATTATTGCTTGTGTAGTGAGATAGCATAAAACATGCAAATTTAGGCCTATTTTGAAATCACTATCGGATTTTAAAATGGAAACATTTTCTGAAAATTCCAAGGGCACCATTGGATTTCTAATAAAATTCTAGGTCAGATGCACCTAAATTTTGTCCCAATCCATGGAGAAATGAGGAAGCTATCGCCTTCATGCAAATCCACCAAAACTTGGTTTTTTGCCTTGGTCAGGCCTAAAAACCAAGTCACCCCATATATGCGCATGGGGTGGTTTTGATACACGGATGTATCACCACCCCAGTGGTAGCGCGCATATGTGTTTGGCTTGATGGTCGTGGGTTCAACACCCACCCAGACCATTTTTGCCATTTTCCATATTTTGCTATTTTTATGGTTTTTGTTAATTAATTCCAAAATTAATTTCTCTCTCAATTTTAATTATTTTTTATTGGTTCTTTTTGCAAAAAATAACAAAAATGTTAAAATATTTTATTCCACAAAAAAAATCAAATTTATGTTATTTATTTAATATAGTTGATATTTTTGTAAATAAATTCATTTTTAATTATTTTTAAAAATTTCAAAAAATGAATTTTCATCTTGAAAATCAAAACCAAATGAGTTTTAATTCATCTTGTGATTAAAACATCATTTTTCAAACCTAAACCAAAAATCACAAGTTGTTTATTCAAACTTATTTGGTGTTTTTATCATTTTTTTATTAATTTTCTTTGAAAAATTACTTTAAAAATGAAATTAGGTTTTTTTTTTGGATTTTTTATCTTTTTGAAAACTCTTTTGGCCCTTTTAATAGAGTGTAAGTCTCATCCCTTGTAAATAAATAAAATTGGGCCTCAGTCATTGTATAAGTCCCACTGTATTTTCAAAAATCTCGGCGCGATCGTCGCCCTTTTAAAACAAAGGTCACCTGGGCCTACCCGTGTTGTAAGTCCCATTTCTTTTTTTTTACACTTTTGGGCCTCTCCTTGAGTTGTAAGACCTAACCCTATTTGTAAATAAAACCTTTTTGGGCCTCAGTCATTGTATAAGCCCCAGTACAATTTACAAAACAACGGTACGATTACTGTCTTTCCATGGGCCTCTCCATAAGTATAAGCCCCAGCAATCTTTTCAAAAATAACTTTCCTTTTGATTTAGGTTCAAACTCATAGTTGTTATCAAAACTTTCTTTAATTTCTTGAACAACTAACCATACAGCTGTTACAATGGAAGCTTGCTCGCCTGTAAGTTTTTATCAGCTTTCTTTACAAGCTTTCATATATATATATATATATATATATTTGTCTGTATTGCTGGAAGCTTGCTCACCTGTAAGTCCTTCTTTCATATCCTTTTAAATACTTGTCATATATCAACTGTATTTATACCTGTATATTATCTGCTTAGAGTTTTCCCCGGCAATTAAGTCTAGCACAAGATAAAGCCAGTGGTCACTCTTTCAACAGTCAAAACTAGTTCTCCATAGGGATTCCAGATACAGTCTTGCCTTCTCTTGAGCTTAAACAATATGGAACAAAGAGAAAGGCGTTATTCCTGGTGAAACTTTTCTCAGACTATCACTATTAGAAACTGTCAAAGAAATTTACTTTCCCCAGATAGGATTAATTCCCGGTGAAACCTCTCTTGAATTTCTTCAAACCCTAGAACTGTTCATTACAAAAAAGATTATTCCCGGTGAAATCTTTCTTGAACTTTTCTTAAGTTTGGACCCACAGGCTTCCTAAAAGCATCCCCGCCTCCTCTTGGGCTTTGTACAAGGAACCTTCGGCTTCTTAGAAGTTCTCATGCCTTCTCTTGGGCTTAATATAAGGACCCTGAAGACCTCTTAAAGGCATAGGACATAACTTAGTCCTCCTTTGTTAGAGCAGTCTTTCCAAAGAGTCAAAACTTCGGACCGATTTTAGGGTTGATTCTCGTCCCTTAAAACACCAGCCTCCTCTTGAGCATCATACAAAGATAACTCTTCCATACCAGTAGACTTGGACTGTCTAATCTCCTCTTAGATCTCAAAGACATTCTCAAGTTCCCTACAAACACAGGAAAAAACCCTGATAATTTAATCAATCCTCAGTAGAGTTAAAACCTCTATAGGTTTTCAAAACTCAATCTTTGAACTCTCCCTTTAAATTTCCCCAGCCAGGGTCAGTTTATCATCAGTATAACACTATCCCAAATCAGAGCCTCAAGGCATCTGATACCTCAACTCTTCTGTAACCATCAGCAAGAGTTGATTCCCCACTTTGGATCTGCCTATGGATCTCAATAATCCTCAGCAGAAGTCAGCCTCCTCTTAGGCTTTGTATAATGATTTTCCTCAGTAGAATTAGCCACAAAAGCACCTTTTTTGTTGAGTCCATCTTAAAATACTCTCTTGATTGAGTTAACCCTCTTTTAGCCTCAATCTTGGGCTTTGTACAAGACAAACAAAGTACTCACTTGTTGAGTCAATCATCTTTCCACACTCTCTTGTTGAGTCAATGGTACAAAACATAAACACTCTCTTGTTGAGTTAATTACCTTAAGGCACTCTCTTGTTGAGTCGACCCCTTTTAGCCTCCTCTTAGGCTTTGTATAATGATTTCTCCAGCTTGTTCGGCCTCAATCTTGAGCTTTGTACAAGACACCATAAATATCCTCAACTGAGTCATTCTCTTTTAGCCTCAACCATGGGCTTTGTACAAGACATATATAAACTTTCTCCAGGAAAGTCAAAATCTTCATAAACTTCTCTTAAGCTCTGGATAAATATCTTCCTAGCGGAGTCAATTCCTCCCAGCCTTCTTTTAGGTTTTGGGAATTAATCTCCCTAAGCGTAGTCAATCCTCTTTCCAGCCTCAATCTTGGGCTTTGTACAAGACAAATCATACTCTCCATCAGAGTCAATCTTTTTTCAGCCTCAATCTTGGTCTTTGTACAAGATAGATAAAACCCCTCACCAGTAGAGTCAGTTTCCCCTTTTACCCTCAATCTTGGGCTTTGTACAAGACACATACAAACATTCCCCAGTGGAATCAAAAGAATCTCTTTTAGCCTCAATCTTGGGCTTTGTACAAGACAAACAAAATCTTTCCCCGGAAAAGTCAACTTTTAGCCTCCTCTTAGGCTTTGTATAATGATATCCCCGAAAGAGTCAACTCTCTTTTTTAGCCTCAATCTTGGGCTTTGTACAAGACAGATAAACACTCTCTTGTTGAGTTAGCCTTTTCTATCCTCCTCTTAGGCTTTGTATAAGGACTTCCCCAGTGAAGTCAATCAATCTCTTAGCTTCAACCTTAGGCTTTAATCAAGGCACATACAAAAACCAAAATCCCCTCAGGGAAAACAAACCTCTCTGTAAGATGACATTTCTCTGTATATCACATATCAAAACAGATAAATCAAACAAACCTTAATCCTAGATAGTTGTTGTAAGTGGCACACTTATTGATTCAAATATCCAAGTTGTCGTCCATCTCTTATCCTGGCAAACTTCCTCTTTCATCTAATTGTTGTAAGTGGCAAGCCTCTGGATTATTTACATCCAAGCCAATGTCCCTCTTTTAGCATAAAAGATTCCTAAGGAAAAATGGCATTGCTCAACACTGAGTTAAAGTTTTCTCCTTGAGGACCAATCCCTTATAAAGGAAATTATGGCAATGCTGGATTCATATATCCCAGTTAAAGTAATTCTCCTTTATAATCATCCACTAACAGTTGTGATAAACGAACGAGATGTCTCCCTTTAGAGATGACAAATTCTCTCTCAGTCGAACCTTTTAGCTTCAATCTTGGGCTTTGGACAAGACACAAATAACCTTTAGCTTCAATCTTGGGCTTTGAACAAGACACCAAAACATCTTTTTCCTCCCATAGAATAGGAGGAACTACGATTGCTCTGATTTCCCTGTTTCTTTAAACGGGAATGCGTAGGCATAAGGTTGCGAAATCTTAGCGAGCATACCAATAAAAAACCTTAGGTCCAGTACCTTCATACCAATCAAAAACTTTAGGTCCAGTACCTTCACACATTCATCAAAAACATCGAAAAACCCGAACATCAACAAAAATACTCTCTCTCACAGACATTACCACAAAGAAGAAACTTTCCCATTTACAGATAAACACCATCAAGTACAAAGCAGAACCTAAATGCTAATCAACTTGTGGATAACCACATATAGGATGGGTAATTGACAACTCCCCATTATATAACCTGACCCCGAACTCCCCGAATCTCTCTTAAGCGTTTGTTCAGTTAAACATTCGCGTGCAAGGTTAGTTTTAGATAGCTTCTCTTTCCCTTCCAGCTTCACGGGATAAATAAGAAATCAGAAAGTAGCACCCCTTCCCTACCGTTGCGGTGAGGAGGAACCCATGGCGATAAGGTGGTCGCGTCACCGACAAAAATCGCACGCTACAATGATGTTACTAAGAAGACTAATTTATTTTTTTCTTGAAAAGTAGTTCTTGGTGTTAGAGTCAGTAGAACGCGGTTGTGGACTATCAGACTCAGGGGGAGCTTTCGAACCTCGTACCCTGTTGTTGAGAAAATTAAATGCCCAACATTGCCCTTTAAATACTTGTGTTTGTCATTATAAAAAATGCGGAGATTGTTAGAATAAGAATTGTTCTTGACCTTTTCTCTTTTAGTTATGATGATAACGAAAGTATTAAAAGAATAATGGTTTATTTGATGTGTGTTTTATTTATGCAGGTTCTTGTTCTTGTACATAAATAATCAGAATCTGTTTTACTAAGACACACTTGGAGGTGCTTCATTGCTAGCTTCTAGAGGCAGAGTCTGAAGAACAATTGCTAGTGTGGTTTGACGCAAACTCTGAACTGAAGGCCTCAGCATTCAGACGAGTCTATACACTTGGTAATTGTATATCAGCATCTGGCACCATTCAGAGTTGGTGATAAAGCTGTGGACTATCCGTACTATTGAAAGCAAGTTGTATTGTCTTATCAGCCTGTCAGCTTGAGTCTACAAGATTGCAAGGCTCAAGAAAAGCTGGTACATTCTGTGGATGTCTGCTCCCAATGGCTCAATCAGTAAAAAACCTCTTGAAGACTCAAAGGTTAAATATGTTACACACTGGATTCAGAATCTACTGTGCATCCATCTTCAACATCTATTGTACTATGGAGTAAAGGCAAAGACACTTGTTCAAGACACTTTCTCAACGGCTAGTTTCTCAAAGGCTAAATATATGGCTGAAGATTCAATTTTTAATTTTAACAAGGATTCTTCTGTTGAAGGAGTGGCAAGATCAAGGAATTATCAACTCTAATGTAATATACAGATTTTCTGTTTTAGGTTGTAATTGTAAATGCCTTAAGATTTCTTATCATTAAATATATGAGAAATATTAAGTGCTTTAGGTCTTTGTTATGGTGATTTCCCGTACCTTTGATGCTTGCATCATGTACACCTTGTTCTCTATTCTGTTGAGCCTTCAGTAGTTTAGATTAAGTTTCTTGCTATGTGCTTGAGCAAAAAGTCTTGTCTCATTAGGATTCAAGCAACAAGTCTTGAGCCAAGATGCTTAAGCCACGTAAGTCTCATTGCTTAAGTGCTTGAGTTGTGAAAGTCTTATTCAGCTAGTCTGATTGACCAAGTTGGAAAGACTTCATCTGAGGGGCTATAGCAAGAAGTCTCGAGTGTAGCTTGAGCAAGGGAAGTCTTAGACATGTGCCCTAAGCACAGGGAAAGTCTCAACCAGATGACAGAAGAGCAGGCGGCTCAGTCAGATGGTGTGAGCAAAGGTTAAGTCTTAGACATTTGCTCTAAGCTAGGGAAGTCTTAGACAATAGGTATGAGCACTTGTAAAAGACTTATGCAGAAGCATAAGTGATTGTAATCATGAAGTGGTTATAATGAAAGGCTCTTGTAAGGCAAGGGGACTCGACTACTCTTAGTTAGAGGAGGAACAAATATAAATCTTGTGTGTTTTCTGCTGTTATTTTATTTACTTCTGTTGTATCTGCTGCCAAACGAATTAACTCAGAATCTGAACATCAGTTCTGATTTTGAAACCCTGATCAGAAGTTAAATTAAAAGAAAATGTGAAACACAATTCAACCCCCCCCCCCCCCTTCTTGTGTACTTTTCACACCTTCAATTGGTATCAAGGCACGATCTATGCTTAACGCTTAACAGTGGCGCGGATAATGATCAAATAAGAAAAGTATATTTCTTCTTCAAGAAGGAATCAAGTGCCACATGAGAAATATCATACGACTTTACCTACCATATTCAAATGGGTGACTCCATTAAATTTAAAAGATGGAAAAGCTAAACATATTTTTGACTCATTGGACTTGATAAACGGTTGCTAAAGGTATATAGAATATCCTTGAAAAAGGTATTACTATAGAAGTTGATGGTGTTAAAGATGATCATTTTGAAAATCTCTTTCACCAACTCAGAAGATGCATATTGAATATCTTCAAAGGTAGTTGCATTATGGTAGATGCACTATCTCACTTCTGAGTATATTAACATCATTAATATGTCTGATGCTTGGAATATCCTTGAAATCTCGTGCTTGGGTTTGTGGGGATCATATTTTGAAGCTTGAAGTAGTTACACTTCATCTAATCTTTTCAAGCAAATTCTGAGAAGATTGTTTCTTGACTTAAATCTGAAGTCACGTTTTTTTTTATGTTTATATCTTGAATCTACTGTGTTTTGATGGTTTGTCTTGCAGTCTTAAAATGAAAGAAATGAAGATTGGATGATGAAAAACTATTCAACAAACCACCTTCTCTTTTTGGCTTAATTTCTTTGGAATGACTAATGATGAGAAACTTAGGTTTCTTGTCAGAAGGACTCTTGTACTGGCTGAATGGATTGTGATATCTATTGATAGAAGAGTAACTTCAAAAGTTTATAAAATATTTGTATTTCAACTGATTTCTTAAATCTGAATGCAGGAAGAAACACTAATAAAACCTAATACCATATGTTCTTCAGTGTTTAATCTTTTGAAGTTAATATTAGTGCAAGATGCATATGAAAAGAAGCATCTGTGTTTTAAAATAAAAAATCAAGTATTGAAAAACAAGAGATGTTTTTAAAGCTATCTTGTTTCAAAATATTTGATTATATGGAGTTTGTTCTTTAAGGTGATATCTTAAGAAACTTCATTGCTTCTTGTTTGAGGACCATCATGGAAGTTGATTTAAAAGACACTTCTATGAGAAATATTCAACTTCTCTTTGAGTTGTGTCAGTTGTACTTAGATAATACTCTAATCTGCTTTTCAATTTCTGATAGCTAACACCATCTAGTTCTGAGCTTGTCAATGTTTTCAAAGTCAAAATATTTAATCCAAGATAATGAGATTATTGACATTGATTAGAACAAGATTTTGTTCCTATTATATCTCATTCTAGACTTATACTCTGAAGTGACATATGGTTAGCTATTAGATTGAGATGTAAGGCAGAGGAGAGTATGTTTGTACTTAAATATATGGTCTTATAGAAATATGAGTATCATAATGTATCTGCTACAGATATCAAGGAAAGAAGCAGAGGCATCTTCCATAAGGTTGTTTACAACATTTATTGGAAGAAGAGCCAATAGCCCAAATTCAAGTACTGATGGTACTAAATTTGGTGAGAGTAATGGAATCAATGGTTAGACAGTCGTTGAATCGGATCCACTCAAAACTGTATTCAGACTATATTGGTCAAGTCTGAATACTGAATCTAGTCTGGCAAAAAAAAAGTGGTAGGCTTGTTCTTTTCTGGTTTATCTTTTGATTCAATGAAACATTTGTATAGATATAAATACAAAGTTTTTGTTAGACTTGTAGAGAGGTTCTTTTGTAAAGAAGAACTTCATAAATATTTAAGAGGAAACTCGGTTGTGTTTGTCTATACTGAATGTCTTATTAAGCCAGATGATGATCACATTTATGAAAACAGTTTTCTCACTTCTGTGTTAATACTGTTGGCTGTTAGCTGTCTAAAAAAGACAATTAAATATTCATCTATCACTCATGACTCTTGTTTAAATAGACTAAAACCTCAGTTTTGAGGTGTGCAAGGTGTGCATGTTTTAAAAATAACTAATGTTAGGGTTTATCTTTTAAGTCTTTGCATGTTCACCACTATATCGCCTCCTTTCATATCCTAAGGTATAGAGTTGGGTATTATAGAGTTGTAAACCTTGTTCCAAGATGCTAAGTCTATAAGCTTGAGAACATATTATTTCTTGTATTCCACGCTAATGCCATAATCGGATTGGGGTTGAATCTTTGTCTACATCTCTATGTTTCAGTAACTTGGCATAAAAGTTTTGTCTTAGTTGAGTTGTAATATTCAACATTGTTTTATTGAGTTGTAAACACCAATCACAGATTATGCGATTGAGAAGAATGTGACCTGGTTCTCATATTTATGGGATGTCCTTAAATAGAAAGTCATTGAGATTAGGAAGAGGCTTTGAACAAAATAGAGTTTGTGGGTTCTTGTAAGACTAAGTGTACTAATTTGAAGTAGTGGATTTCCTTTCTTGGGTAGAGTCCCCCCCAGACGTAGGTGTGGTTTCACCGAATCGGGTTACTAATCTCTTGTGTTCTTTGTTTATTTTCTACTTCATCACCTTGTAAAATCTAATTTTTCATATATTGCTTGCATACTGGTTTTTTGTTTCTGCTTTACAATGTCCCAGACATCGTGTATGACATCTCACCCCAGAATTTGTAATCTGTCATAAACCAGCAGTTCAAGTTGTCCCAAGAATCTGGTCCAAACATTTGGCCCCTCTGAAACCTAATTTTCAAGATAGAAATTGAGGCATGCATACCCAGACGATGTTCTAGAGTAGAGGAGGAGGATTGATACTCTGACTATAGAGAATGTTGTCTGAACACTCTACTTAGAGCATACAATGCATTGTGAGTTTGATGAGACTTCACATTTTATGGTTATTTGCGATGGGATACCTTAGGGGATAGAAACTTACTTGAGAGGTGTTTACGTCAGTTTGGGTATGTCCATAACATCCAATGGCCATTCCTTATTGTTCCATCTAAGAGTATTGAAAGATGGTTTGGTGGTAACGTTATCAACTATGTTCGTTCCATTAGAGATCATGTAGTGGAGGTTCAGTTCCAAACACACTTTATTAATAGGTACACAGAGTGGTACGTTATTGTATCGCATCCTCGCATTATCCCACCTATTGAGCATGGATTTTATATTGGACCTTCTAATGCTTAGGGAGCTTATGATGACGTGCCACCGCCTCCATCTAGAATGGATGACCAACATCGTTTGCAGATGATATATATCATTATGGATAACCTTATTGGTTTGTTAAACCCAAATAATAAGGTTTATACTTTGACATAGCAGGCAGCATGGATCGCCCGTGGGGGGACGTATATAAACATTAATATTATTTTTGCATTATTTGTATATTATGTGTATTATTACTCGGACATTTGTACCTTAGAGTCTATTAGATAAATTTTTGTCACTTTCATTATTGCAAGATGAACATAACTTAACACATTACAATTAACATAACTTAACACAAATAATTACATAACTTAACAATAATAACCAACAAAGCCTATACATTTGTTGATGCGGCAAAGCGGAAAGCAAAAATTATTGAGTACCTGGTTTTGTCGTCTCCATAGGGATCGGTGTGAGGGAAATAACGCCATTCAACGGTCTCTACATTTCTAAGCTTGTTGTGAAAATTTTGGTTGAAAGATTCAAGGTACAATAGATAAAAGCGGAAAATATAAAGATGGAAAATAAAAGTTAAAAACTTAAAATAAACAAAGCCTTGTTGGGATTGGAATTTCATCAATCTATAACACATGCATTATTCGAACCAGTTAAACACAAATTAATCACCCGTCTAAACCCTCGTGTATCACCCACAACCGATGTTATGTCTAACACAAAGTCGAGAGAACAATCGTATTGTCTCATTGGTGATGTCTCACACAACTCACAACACAGGGCATTAAGAACTAATACTCACGCGAATGTTAAATCTAAATCTATGTCTAGGGTTTAGAACCTAACAGGTATTTGTCCTAGATCCAGACCTGAAGAGTATATGTCTATAGCGGTTCAAATCAATGTGTAAACAAGTAAACAAGGATAACATCCATATTAGATAAATGATTAATTCATATAAAACGCCGTGATAAGAATACGTACATACGATTATCCCATTTTACATGTATTCAACTAATTCATGTATGTATACATAGTTCTTCATCTCTAGTATTACGCATCTTCACAATACCGTTTATGTCTAAAGCGTTATTGTGAACTTTACCATATTAATCACTAGATGGTGTCTCATGTTAACCTTAAACACAATAAAAGCTTGATACTACTGAATATCAACTCACAAATCTATGTCTAGAGTTTGCTCATTGATAGATGAATATCTCAAACTCAATAATATGAAATCAAAGACAACATCAATATTGAATCAAGACTAGTTCATAAATACATAGATTAGAAAAAATACATAGGGTATTAATAGATAACATCTAAACCCAACAAGAGATCGAAGTACTTACTCAAAGATCAAGCTCTGATTTGCTTATATTTAGACTTCTCCCTCATAGGGTTTTGTGTTTCTCTCTCTAAAATATATTTGGAATAAAGAGAGATAAAGTTATATCTGTGAAAATATAAATTATTTTTCTAAAGAGCAAGAAAAGTACATAAATAGCATTACAAAATCTGTCTCGTTCACATTGCGAACTCCCTCTTTGCACTGTGAAGTCTACTTTTAGGCACATGACGTGCCTCTAAACAGTTAAACCGCCCCTGAGAAAATATCTATGCTCGCACTGCAATCGATTCTTCGCATTGCGAAATTCTTTGCCTTGACTTTGCACTGCGTTCAGCGAGGCGTTTCGCTACTGCCATCCAAAATTTCCTGTTCGCCTTGGCCTCGCTTTGAGCTTGCACTGCGAGCTCGCCTTCACTTCGCTATTTTCTCGCACAATTATATTGGTGGATTCTTAATCATTTCTTTGGCTTCCTTGTCCATTCATTTGTGTCTTGTTCTTTGATAATCAAGCCTAATTCCTACAAAATAACACACATATCAAGGAATCCAAAGGTAAAATTGATTATATTGAAGAATCACACAAGAACATGGAATAAATCAATTAAGACTTAAGAAATTAGTTGAAAAATGCCAAGAAAGATGGTTCAAATTAAGACATATTTGGCATTCAACAAACTCTCCCCAACTAGATTTTTGCTTGTCCTCAAGCAAAGTATGCCCCTCATGAAAACAAGAGGATTTGTTCAAGCATAAAATTCAACCAAGAAAGAATTTATGGTTCAAATTCAACACAAGAATGCGCACAAGCAATGTTCACTACTTCCTAGAATCAACAATGATAAAGAATTTAGTTCTTAAAAGAAATATCATGCAATGTTTCAAATAACAACTAAACTCTCATACTTGAATCTTTCTAACACTCCTCTTCATAAAAAGGATGAAGGAAATTGCGCATTTGTAACCGCGGGACAATTACACTCAACTGAAAAACAATGCTAACACAATTCAATTCATACATTCATCAATCAATCAAATCCGAAATTATGGAAGAAAAAGATCACTAAGGGATTTTAAGGTTGTAGCTTGGCCAGGTTCACAACAATGGGTCATTTCTAAAGGCTATTTAATCAAAGTTGCCAATCAAAAGAGACATTCACTATACAATTTATTTACACATCACAACTTCATTCGCCACTTCTTTATTGCTCACCCTTTCAAACTTCCTTTTGCACAATTATTTGCATTTTATATTTTTTTTCTTTCAAACAAGCATTCTTTTTTCTTTTCTTTTTCACATGCATATTCACAATTTTTCGTTGCTTGTTTGAAATTTTTCAAAAACTTAGCAACCTACCATTTTTCTTTCATTCTCCACAACTTGAATACAATCAAACCTCAAGTGAATGCTCCTTACTTTTTATGGCAAGGAAATCAATTTAGCATAATGTTCAAAGGTTTCAAGATTATTTTTAGAATCCCACAAAATTCAATGATGAACTAAACTTTCCAAATATGTACATAAGAAGTTCATCACTAAAATGGGATCTAATCTATTAGGCTTAAAGGGGTTAACGGATTCTCACTACTCACGGGTAAGTTACTTTTGGATATGGTTGTGCTCAATATAAATAAATGCATTGATCCTTTCTAATGCTTCCATAAAATCACAATAATCAAAAGATTAATCATGAATCAAAGGAATTAAAAAATGTTATCAGTTATCCAAGCATTTAGTAAACAATGGAGGTTTCTCACAATTTGTGGCTTTTGGACCTAAGTGACTTAAGCATTCAAATAAGTTGTAAAATGAAACAAGAATACACATTTTCACAAAATCCTTAATCATTCTAGCATTCTAGAAAGCGGTAACCATGTACCATGCATGCATTCATCACATTCAAAATCCTATCATCACCATCCAATCTTGGTAGAATCTTCATTGGATACTTTCTTTACAAAAGAGCAACCAATCTAGAAGTTCTCATCAACAAGTATATTTATAATATAAACAACTGTACAAAGCTCAAAAATATATAAACTATTGTGATTTGATCCAGATCTGAAGATTATATGTCTATAGAGGTTCAAATTAATGTGTATATAAGTAAACAAGGATAACATCCATATCAGATAAATGATTGATTCATATAAAACGACATGATCAGAATACATACATAGGATTAACCCTTTTTACATCTATTCAACTAATTTATGTATGTGAACATAGTTCTTCATTTCTATTATCACGCATCCTCACAATACCATTTATGTCTAAAGCATTATTGTGGGCTTTATTGTATTAATCACTAGATGATGTCTCATGCTAACAATCAACACAATAAAAGCTTGATACTAGTGAATATCAACTCACAAATCTATGTCTAGAGTTTGCTCATAGATAGATGAATGTCTCAAACCCAATAATATGAAATCAAAGACAACATAAATATTGAATCAAAACTAGTTCACAAATACACAGATTAGAAGAAATACATAAGGTATTAATATGTTACATCCAACCCCAACAAGAGATCGAAGTATTTACTCGAAGATCAAGCTATGAGTTGCTTATATTTGGACTTCTCCCTCTTAGGGTTTTGTGTTTCTCTCTCTAATATATATTTGGAATGAAGAGAGATAAAGTTCTATCTCTGAAAATCTAAGTTCTTTTTCTAAAAAGCAAGAAAAGTACATAAATAGCATTACAAAATCTGTCTCGTTCGCACTGCGAAGTCTACTTTTAGGCACATGAAGTGCCTCTGAATAGTTAAACCACCCCTGAGAAAATATCTAAGCTTGTAGTGCGAGCTATTCTTCGCATTGCGAACTTCTTCGCCTTGACTTCGCACTGCGTTCAGCGAAGCGTTTCGCTACTGCCATCCCATATTTCCCGTTCGCCTTGGCCTTTCTTTGAGCTCGCACTGCGAGCTCGCCTTCTTTTCTCTACTTGCTCACACTGCAAACTTGCTGGATTCTTAATCATTTCTTTGGCTTCCTTGTGCATTCGTTTGTGTCTTGTTATTTGATAATCAAGCCTAATTCCTAAACAATAACACACATATCAAGGAATCGAAAGGTAAAATCAATTATATTGGAGAATCACACAAGAACATGGCATAAATCAATTAAGACTTAAGAAATGAGTTGAAAAATGCCAAGAAATATGATTCAAATTAAGACATATTTGGCATTCAACAACATTGTAAGATGATTATGGACATTTCAACATCTTGATTATGTAGTCGACAAATCTAAAAATGGTTGCATCAAAATCAATTGGTTCTTTTGTTATCCTACAATGATATGTTCTCCACATAACCTTCAAATCTTCATAAGTTTTCAACTTAATATGGTTGTATTTCATCCTTCCATCAGTATCAATCCATGGTGCACGAAACTTAATCTTACTAACCTTTGTGTTCTTGGGGTCGGGCAACATATTACCCAATTTGAATCTCAGAAGAGCGAGACAGGTGCTCTAGGAGCCCAAAATCAACAGGAGGTTTCATTCTGTTGAACTACCCAACTTCCTTGAACAAATAGTGAGGCATTGTATGTTTGTTTAACAACACTTAATCCATATTTATACAACTTTGGTTTATTTTTGGACCATACAAAACGATCGGTGCAATCACTGTTGTACAAAATTGTCGACAAAATCTCAATCGTTAAAAATTACACTACCAAATTTTTTAAAAGCCCTTTTAAAAGTCCAATAAATGCATAAGCTTTTTACACTACCAGATTTTTCAACGTCTTGTAAAATATCTGGTAAACCATGTTTTTTTTTTAAATCGGTAAAATTTTCCACACACCATTTTTTTTAAATCGGTATAAATGCAAATCGCACTTTTCACTTACACTATCAAATTTTTGATTGATCAAGATATTTTTACTTAAACTATCGAATTGTTTGTTCTCCTTTTTAGATAAAAATTTAACAAAAATATTTTGAGTATTATGAAATATTTTAGGGGTGTCATATGTGTGAAAATTTGGATCAAAATTGTGTTTTCTGTCATTCTCATGAGGAGGATCTGGTGCACTCATTTTTCGATTGCGAACAGGTGAAAGCAATCTGGGAGATGTTAGGTGATTGGATAGGAATAAGCAGTTTTTTTGGTGGAGACATTGTCCAATTCTTTTTGGATTGGTGTGGAACTGGACATAGGGAGGAAGGTAAATTGAAGAATGGATATGTTTGGTTATTCATAATTTGGCTCATATGGAGGAATAGAAACAACATAATTTTCTCGGAAGGAGCTTTTATTTTTAACGACATTTGCTAGTCTATCAAACTTCTGGTTTGGAAATGGTCAATTTTTGGGAAAATTTCTTTCCCCAACTCTGATTTTTTTCCCTTTTGTATGTACCCTTTAGGGGATTAACTCATTGTTTTAGAGTTGGGGTTGAAATTTTCTTTTGGGGTATTTCCTTATTTAGGGACTGGTTTGATGCCTTTGTTGTTGGTGCTCTGTCTGTTTTGGTTTTGGTTTTGATTGTACAGGAACATCTTTATGTTCTTTTTCTTTGATATACAATGAATGGCTTTTAGAAAAAAATATTTAATTGTGGGATAATAGGTAAAAGTCTCTTTAAAAAAAAAACTATGAAAGAACTGACAAAGTAGCTATCCAAACATCATCCAAAGACTAAATTATTGCAAGAAATATATAAAAACATAAATATGTTTCATTGTGTGAGTTGTGTACATGAGATAGTCCCTCTAGTTATTTATCTCCCTATGATAAAGAGGTGAATTACATTAGAAATCATAAAAAAAACCAAGGATAATATCAAGGAGGGAACAAATTCTACCAAAGATGTAACAATTTAAAATTTTTCCATCTAATAGACAACACCAATATAAAATTAGAATTTAACTCACCTTCAACATTCCATTTTAAGAAGCCTTGAAACAAATGCCAACATATTCTAAAATATGAAAGACATACTAACCAAGAAAAAAAGGGATATTTATGAGGAAGCCAATCAAGCCATCCAAGGATAAACCTACTACAATGACATTATTCAGATGACTCTATTAAAGAAACAAATGATCCATGTCAAGTCACTTTGCCATTCACCATAGGAAGCTTAAACATTGTAAAAGCGCTCATGGAATTAGGCACGGATATCAACTTCATACCACTTTCACATATAAAAAGGTTGGTGACTTGGAATTGAAATAAACAAGAATGACATTGCATTTAGTTGATACATTCATCATGTTAAATATGTAATTATTTGTGTCGAAGTCGAAATAGTGTGTTTGTATTCGACGAGTGTTGAAAAGTGTTTTAGAAGGTGTCGAAATAGCATGCGTTAAACAGAGTATGTATTTGTTGTTTTTGACAGAAAGTCAAATACAGCTTGTCGAAATATGTAGTTTATTGAGATATTAGATATAATCCAAGTTGATTTATGTGACCTAAGCCCAAAGCTAATTAGGGTTTAGGGTTTGTTACTTAGTTTGTTATATTTGTTGCATAGTAGTCAAGTCACTTGGGTGTATATAAATAAATACTTTGTAATTCAATTTTATCATCATTCATTTAATAATATCAATCCTTATTTCCTTATTCTCTCTTTTCCTCTCCTCACTAAAGGTGCCTCGCGCACTAACCAATTGGTATCTTGAACTCCGGTTAGATTCTTGATCATGTTTTCAAGAATCACATGTCAGAGATCGTATTTCTGGGAACGTGGATTGTTGTTGATCAATCACTGTAAAGATGAATGGTAACGGAAATTCACCAAACTACCTTCTAACTTTTGACGGCAAGAATTGACTTCGATGGAGAAAACAGATGCAATCTCTCTTTGGCTTTCATGAAACCCTAGAAATGTTTACTAAAGGTGCTCATGTGCTTGGTGAAGATGCAAACGACGCACAGAGAACCGCTCACAAAGATGCCAAGAAGAAGGATTGTAAGGAAGTGTTTTACATCCAATCGGCGGTTGATGCAGCTAATTTTGACATAATCGCTCATGATGAATCGGTGAAGGAGGCATGGGATATTCTTGTCAAGTACTATGAAAGAGGAAAGAAAGCCAAGGTTGTCAAGTTGCAAACTTTGGGACAACAATATGAATTATTGTCAATGGGAGAAGATAAAAATATTGCAGGCTATGTGTCGAAGGTGCAGAAACTCGTCCATCTAATGAAGGGTTGTGGTGAAACCCTAACTGATAAGATGATAGTTGAGAAGTTAATGCGTACGTTGACCTCTCACTTTGTTCGGGTTATCGTAGCTATTCAAGAATTCAACAATCTTGAGCCCTCAAACTGGATGATTTGGTTAGTTCGTTGGAGGTGCATGAGATTAGGATTATCGAAAGGAAAGGAGTTCAAGACTCGATACAAGCACTACTGGCTCAGTCATGGAAGAATGATGGTGGTTCCAACATGTTCAAAGGCAAAGTCGACAAAACTCAGGGCTAGAAGTCTTGGTCGAATCCTCACAAGAATAAGGTCGATGATAGAGCTTCTGAATCTTTGAAAAGAGGAGAAGGAAATTCCTATAAAAAAGACAAAGAAAAAAAGTGTGTAGTGCTACAACTATGAAAAGTGGGGTCACTTGGCCAAACATTGTTTGTACAATAAAGACAACGGAGCGACAAACGGAAAGGAGGAAGGATTAAACCTTACACGCTAAGATCCAAATGATTATGATGGTATGGTGGTTATGGTTGCAGTTGTAGATGACCATGTCGAATCCAAGATCTGGTTCCTCTACTCGAGCTATTTAAGTCACATGACTGGTCGAAAATAGTGGTTAGCAGATTTTGACAAGTCAAAGAAGAGCAAGGTCAAACTTGCTGATAATAACTAATTGCAAATAGAAGGCACTAGCGACATAATGATTCAAAGGAGCAATGGAGGAAAAGCTATGATCAAATATGTACTATATGTACCTGGAATAAAGTGTAATCTGCTAAGTGTTGGACAACTAGTCGAAAAGGGTTCTCAGTGGTTATGAAAGATGGAGCCTTAGAACTTTCTACATCCAGAATAACTTGGTCTTGAAATCTCCTCTATCGAAGAATATAACATTTAAGACCATGATTAGTTTGACTGAGGTACAATGTCTAAAACAGTTATCGACCACAAGAATAGTTGGTTATGGTATCTGAAGTTTGGTCATCTAAACTTTAGGTCGCTCAATCAACTCACCACTCAAGATAAGGTAACAGGTATACCAAGTCTTGAGATACCTGGCAAACTTTGTGAAGGTTGTCTAGTCAGAAAGCAGTCCAGGAAGTATTTTGTTTTAACTATGCCAATGAGATCATTCTGCATACATGAAGTTTTACATTTATATGTATGATGTCCTTTTAAAGAGTATAACATTGGTGGCAATAGATATTTCATCTCATTTGTCGATGAGTACAGTCGAAAGCTTTGGATCTATGTGATAAACTAAAGGACGAAGAATTTGAAATCTTTAAGAGATTCAAGATACTTGTCAAAAACCAGGGTGAAAAGAAGATCAAAGTTCTGCAAACAGATGGAGGTGGCGAATACACATCCAAGATATCTGAAGCATTATGTGCAGAACATGGTATTGATCATGAGATAACTGCTCCTTATACTCCTCAACATAATGGAATAATAGAAAGAAGAAACAAGACCATATTGGACATAGAGACATGCATGCTAAAGCAGAAGAATTTGTCAAAGTCATTATAGGGTGAAGCTGTTTCGACTGCTGTTTATATTATGAATAGCTGTCCTACCAAGAAGCTAAAGAACAAGGTTCCTGAAGAAGTGTGGAGTGGAAAACGACCATCAGTGAGTCATCTGAAGGTGTTTGGCTCTATTTGCTACAAGCATGTTCCTGATGCAAGAAGAAGGAAGCTTGATGACAAGAATGAACCTATGATTGTGGCAGGATATCATAAGACTAGATCATACATGCTATTCAATCCAATGAACAATAAGATCGTGATGAGTCGAGACATTGTGATTGATGAAAATTCTGCCTGGGACTGTAATTTTTTGTAATGCAATTGATAAGCCATTGATGAGCAATGATTTCGACGAAGCAAGTAATGATGTCGAAGTCGAAGATATTGTCGATATTCCAGATGAAGCTGAAGTTGTCGCGGGCATGCCCCACACAGTCAAAGACGAAGAGGATATGGTTGGAACAAGCCAGAGATCTCAAAGTACTAGAGCTCGTCCAACAAGATTTCAAGACTATGAAGTGGTTGGTGATGATGAAATCACAGCAGATGGAGAACTAGTTCATTTTGCTTTACATGCAGGTGATGAACCAATCAACTATAGCGAAGCCTTCAAAGATAAACTATGGAAGTATTCTATGGTCAAAGAATTACAAGCAATCGAAAGAAACAAAACATGGGAGTTGGTCGAATTGCTATCACATACAAAAGCTATAGAAGTAAAAAGGGTGTTCAAGTTGAAGCACAATGCTGATGGGTCGATAGCAAGACATAAGGCGAGATTTTTAGCTCGAGGATTTCTCCAAAGAGATGGACTCGACTACTCTGAACTAGTTTCACCTGTTGCAAGATTGGAAACTATTCGACTAGCGGTAGCCTTGGCATGCAATCAAGGCTAACATTTCACTTAGGTGTGAAATCTGCATTTTTGAATCGACCTTTAGATGAAGAGGTGTATGCCACACAAACTCTTGGGTTTTTGATTCAGGAGGAAGCAATGAAAGTATACAAGTTGTACAAAGCGCTCTATGGTCTCAAGCTGACACCTAGAGCATGGAACAAGAAGATCGACTCATACTTGGTCAAATTGGGATTCGTCAAATGAAAATCTGAGTATGGTGTCTATGTTCAAGTTGTGGTACAAGATATAACAAACATCTGCTTATATGTCGATGACTTGTTAGTAACTAGAATTATCTTGGAGAACTTGTCAAAATTCAAAGAGTCGATGAAAAAGGAATTTGAAATGTCCGACCTGGGTAAGTTGTCATACTTACCAGACATGGAATTTCAAATGTCGAAGCAAGGTATGGTGCTACATCAAAAAAAGTATGTCAAAGAGATACTTAAGAGATTCATAATTGATGATTCGACTCATGCATCTTTGTCTATCGAACCAAATTTCAAGTTGGAGAACCATGGAGAGGAAGAAAAAGTCGATGCAACTTTGTTCAAATAAATTGTCAGATCTCTGAGATATGTGTGCAACAATCGACCTGATATATGTTTCTCAGTCAGATTAGTAAGCAGATATATGAGTGAACCAATGGTGTCACACATGAAAGCTGCAAGAAGAATTCTGAGATAGTTAAAAGGATCGACAAACTATGGAATTTTACTTCGATGAAACTCTGAAAGCGAAGAAGCTATGGTTACTTGTTATTCAGATGCTGATTGTAACGCCCCAGTTTTGTTAGTTTTATTTATTTGAGTCGTTTTGAGTATTTTATTATTATATTATTTTACTTCTTACTTTTATGTGAAAATATGTTATTTTTCATCGTGAATATATTTTATCGCGTTTTGGGAACATTTGCGAGATATTTGAGTGTAGGGGTATTTTGGGCATTTTGATTTATTTTGTTAAGATAGAATATAATAGAATAGAAAGAGAGAAAATAGTAAGGAAAGGAAGAAAAAGAGAAGAGAAGAAAAGAAGAGGAGAAGAGAAGAAAAGAGAGAATTTGGAAAACTTGGAATTCAATCAATCGACTTCCTAGAACACGATTAAATCGGGTAAGGGTGTGAAACTCGATTATACTATGTTTGTGTATGATTATGTATGTGTTTGCTTGGATGTTTTCTTGCTTTTCCATAGCTTTGAGTTCTAGGTTGGAAATGAGAATTTTGTTAGAAATAGATGTTTTCACGGTCGAAAATCGGTGTAAACGCAGTAGGATACTTGTTACCATGTTTGAGTTATGTTCTAATTGTTATATGTTGGTTTGGAAAGGTTTTGGTTGAGAAAATATTATTTTTGGATGAACTGGTGCGCTGCTGGATTTTGCTGAAATCGCAGGTTCGCACTGCGAATGGCCAACGAAGGGGTGGCGAGCGTTCGCGTGATGTTCGCACTGCGAACGTTGTAGTATTTTTCATTTTGCCACTATTCGCTGGAGGGTTCACACTGCGAATGGGGTAGCGAGCATTCGCTGGATGGTTCGCACTGCGAACGGTGGGAATTTTCTAGGCTATTTTTGCTTCTGCCTTGGTTCGCTGGGACATTCGCACTGCGAATGAAGTAGCGAAGGACTTGCTAGGAGCTTCGCACTGCGAATGTAGCAGTTTTCCCAATTTGTTTTCTTTGTAACTTTTGATCCGTAGGTCGGTTTGAGGCGTGGTTTGATGGGTTAGAAAGCTTGTAGCATGTACTTTTTTATGATGATGGTTTTGAGATTGTTGGCCGATTTAATTATGTCAGAAATTAGAAAATGTGTTGTTTTGTTGTCGACTTTTGTCGTTAAAGTGTGTGAACTTGGTGTGTAAGTGCAATATGCTATTGGTGTAGATATTGCATGACTTGTGTACTGTTGAGTGATGAAATTGCATGAAATACAAATTGTGATGATGGTTGGTGGCCTTACGGCAAGAAAATGCGATGTATGGTAATTGTTGATATATGCATGATTATGGATGTGTATATGTATGCATATTAAATGTCATGAGTCATTGTATGCCAAACATCATGATATGCATTGTTGTGACGTCCTGAGTGACGGATTGATTCCAGAGGGAATCTGCTATAACATCGTGCGCCTTAAAAATAAGAGGACCTAAAGCGATTTGATATATCGTGCGCCTTAAAAATAAGAGGACCTAAAGCGATGGTTATAGATGATCGTGTGCCCATGTGGGGTGTGAGCGATCTGATAGTGCGCCTTATACCGAGAGGACCTAAAACAATCCATAAACGTCGTGCGCCTTATACCAAGAGGACCTAAAGCGACGGGGAACATCGTAGGCCCGACGGGGTGTTACTTGAGTGATCCTCAGTAACGAGCGATGATTCCAGCAGAGTTCTTGGGTGAACTAGTGATGAGAAATATTGGAAGTCGGTACCCGCATGGCATGTGTATAGAGTCGTTATGTCGGTCTCTGTGCATTTGCATAAATCATGGATTAATTGTACATGGAATTGTGAATGTGATTGATGAGGTGGAATATGTGTAATTGTATTGATGATGAGTGTGTTGCGTACGATTGATGTGTAATGGTATTTGATACTTGAGAATTGTACTATGTTGTGTTGTATTTGATTGTGGTGCATTTGTGGTGAGAATGTTTTACCTGTGTATTTCTGTGTGAATATATAATTATATGCAACTGTATTATGATTGTTTTTCTCACCCTTCGGCTGTTTTATAATGCTCTATGAGGCATTGCAGATTAGAGTTGCTGGAGGTCTTTTTGTGAAGCATTGCGTCTTCATTCTTTTGTCGGTCGGCTCTGATATGTGACATCGGGTAGTTAGGGTGGCCGTTTGTGATTATTTTGTACTATGTATATGTATCTTTTGGATTGTACATGTATGACTTGATGTATGACAAACTTTCATGGTATATATATATATATATATATATATATATATATATATATATATATATATATATTGATATTCAGTTACGGATTTTCCGCTTATATTCTGTAATTGGATTGTGGGTGTATTACTACCTGAATTGTTGCATATCTTTATGAGCAGGTGTTGTATGTTTGTTTCAAATTGATGTGACCCCTCGGTCTATGCCGTGTATGTTTAATTATACTCTGATGAAATTTTGAATTTTATTTAGCGCTTTAATAGCTTGGGGGTATAGAATGGGGTGTTACATTAAGTGGTATCAGAGCCAGTCCGTGTCAGTCCATGCCAGTCCGTGCCAATCCGTGTCAGTTGGTGTCTGGGTGTGTTAGTCTTTGTCGGTGTTGGCGTTTGGAGTGAGCTGTTTGTTTAACCATAGTTGCTGTTATTGGAAATGAACAGAATATGGCTGGTAGGAATGATGCTGCTTTGGCTTCTGCAATGCAAGCTATGGCTCGTGCTGTGCAGGATGCACCTAATGCTGCGGGTAATGATGAGTTCAGGAAGGACAAACCACCTGTCTTCAAAGGGAGACATGATCCTGATGGTGCTCATATTTGTTTGAAAGAGATTGAAAGGATTTTTTGAGTTATGGGTTGTGCGGAGGACAGTAAGGTGAGACTGGGAACTCACATGTTACAGGAAGAAGCTGATGACTGGTGGGTTAGTACTCGTCAGGTGTTGGAAGCGGAGGATGAAGAAGTTACTTGGGAATTGTTTAGCCAGGAGTTTCTGAGGAAGTATTTTCCCGAAGATGTAAGAGGAAAGAAGAAAATTGAGTTCTTGGAACTGAAACAAGGTAGTATGTCTGTTGTTGATTATACTGCTAAATTTGTGGAGCTTGTGCAGTTTTATTGTCATTATGCTGAAACGACTGCAGAGGTTTCTAAGTGTGTGAAGTTTGAGAGCGGATTGCGTCCTGAGATTAAGCAAGCAATCAATTATCAGAGGATAAGAAGGTTTGCTGATTTGGTGGAATGTTGTAGGATTTATGAAGAGGATAGTAAGGCTCGTTCTACTCACTACAAGAGTGTGAGTGACAGAAAAGGGAAGCAACAGTTTCGCAGTGGTCCATATGTAACACCAGCTGATAAAGGTAAGCAAAGGGGTACTTTTGATCGAAGGTCAGGTGGAGGAGGTATGTCTAATTCTCTGAGATGTTTTAAGTGTGGTGAGTTAGGGCATCGTCAGTTTGAGTGTAGGAAAGATTTGAGGAAGTGTTCTAATTGTGGAGGTGTCAGACATGTCGTAGCTGATTGTAAGCGGGAGAATGTGGTGAAGTGTTTCAACTGTGGTGAACCTGGTCATATTAGTACAAAGTGTTAGAAACCGAAGCAGACTCCAACTAGTGGGAAGGTATTTTCATTGGCAGGGACTCAGACTTCAAGTGCAGATCGTCTGATCAGAGGTACTTGTTTTATTAATAGTACGCCTTTAGTTGCTATTATTGATATTGGAGCGACTCATTCATTTATTTCGTCTGAGTGCGCGAAGCGTTTGAATCTTGTGTTGTCTTTGATGGATGGTGAGATGGTTATTCATACTCCAGCAATTGGGTCAGTAACTACTTCTTTGGTTTGTTTAAGTGGTCCTTTGACCATTTATGGTAAAGACTTTGAAATGGATTTAGTGTGTTTGCCGTTGGAAGGGTTAGATGTGGTTCTGGGAATGAATTGGTTACAGTTCAATAGGGTTCATATTGATTGTTATCATAAGCTGGTAAGGTTTCCTTCTCTTGAGGAAGACGAAGACTCGAGTTTCTTATCTACCAAAGAGTTGAAGAGACTTTTGGCGGATGAAGCTCAGTTGTCTGGGTTGTTTACATCATTGACTGTGGAGAGTCAAGTTTCGCTTGATGTGTTTCCTGTTGTGTGTGATTTTCCGGAAGTGTTTCCTGAGGACATTTTGGACTTGCCGCCAGAGAGAGGTGGAGTTTTTGATAGATCTAGTTCCTGGTACTAGACCTGTTTCTATGGCACCTTATCGTATGTCGGCATCTGAGTTGGTAGAGTTGAAGAAGCAATTGAATGAGTTGTTGGAGAAGAGGTTTGTGAGGCCAAGTGTGTCGCCTTGGGGTGCTCCAGTTTTATTGGTGAAAAAGAAAGATGGAAGTATGCGATTGTGTATTGATTATCACCAGTTGAATAAGGTGACGATTAAGAATAAGTATCCTCTTCCGAGAATTGATGATCTGATGGATCAGTTGGTTGGTGCGATTGTGTTCAGTAAGATTGACTTGAGGTCAGGGTATCATCAGATTAGGGTGAAAGAGGAAGATATTCAGAAGACAGCTTTTAGGACACGTTACGGTCATTATGAATATTCGGTGATGCCGTTCGGGGTTTCTAATGCGCCAGGTGTGTTCATGGAGTACATGAATCGTATTTTCCACGAGCATTTAGATCGATTTGTTGTTGTGTTTATTGATGATATTTTGATTTATTCTAAGTCCCGGGAGGAGCACGCGGAGCATTTGCGTATTGTTTTGCAGGTTTTGAAGGAAAAGAAGCTTTTTGCCAAATTATCCAAGTGTGAATTCTGGTTGTCGGAGGTGAGTTTTCTTGGGCACGTGATTTCAGGTAATGGTATTTCTGTGGATCCATCTAAAGTAGAAGCAGTTCTACAATGGGAGGCTCCGAGATCTGTTACTGAAATTCGAAGCTTTTTGGGTTTGGCTGGATATTATCGTAGGCTTATTGAAGGTTTTTTTAAACTAACACTTCCTTTGACCCAGTTGACTTGTAAGGGGCAAGCGTTCGTTTGGGATATTCGGTGTGAAGAAAGTTTTAATGAGCTGAAGAGAAGATTGACGACAGCTCTGATTTTGATTTTACCGAATCCTAATGAACCGTTTGTGGTGTATTGTGATGCGTCTTTGATTGGTCTAGGTGGTGTTCTGATGCAAGACGGTAAGGTCGTGGCATATGCTTCGAGGCAGTTGAGAGTGCAAGAGAAGAATTACCCTACGCATGATTTGGAATTAGCGGCTGTGGTTTTTGTGTTGAAGATTTGGAGGCATTATCTTTTTGGTGCAAGGTTTGAAGTCTTTAGTGATCATAAAAGTTTGAAATATTTGTTTGATCAGAAGGAGTTAAATATGAGGCAGCGTAGATGGTTGGAACTTTTGAAGGACTACGACTTTGGCTTGAATTACCATCCTGGTAAAGCTAATGTGGTAGCCGATGCATTGAGCTGGAAATCGTTGCATATGTCCACTTTAATGGTTAAGGAGTGGGAACTTTTGGAATCGTTTAGAGATTTGAGTTTGGTATGTGAAGTGTCGTCGGATAGTGTGAGGCTGGGTATGTTGAAGGTTACTAATGATTTTCTGATGACGGTAAGCGAGAAGCAGAGGTTGGACGTGAAATTAGTGGATTTGATGTTGGTTGGCGGAAAAGATGCGAGTGGTGATTTTCAAGTGGATATTAATGGTGTTTTGAGGTTCCGAGGTCGAATTTGTATTCCTGATGAAGTGGAGTTGAAAAAGATGATTTTGGAGGAGGGACACCGGAGTAATTTGAGTATACATCCGGGAGCTAATAAGATGTACCAAGATTTGAAGAAGATTTTCTGGTGGTCTGGTTTGAAAAGAGATGTGGCTCAGTTTGTTTATGCTTGTTTGACGTGCCAGAAGTCGAAAGTAGAACATCTGAGGCCTAGTGGTTTGTTGCAACCGTTGGATATCCCAGAATGGAAATGGGATAGAATCTCCATGGATTTTGTGACAGGGTTGCCAAATACACAGCAAGGGCATAACGCTATATGGGTGGTTGTTGATAGGCTAACTAAATCGGCTCATTTTATCCCGATTGACATCAGTTTTTCTTTGGAGAGGTTGGCTGAGATTTACATCAGTGTGATTGTGAAGTTGCATGGGGTTCCATTGAGTATTGTTTCGGATCGAGATCCGAGGTTTACCTCGAGATTTTGGGAAAGTTTACAGAAGGCGTTGGGTTCTAAATTGAGATAGAGTTCGGCTTATCATCCGCAGACGGATGGTCAGACGGAGAGGACGATTCAGTCTTTGGAAGATTTGTTGAGAGCTTGTGTTCTTGAACAAGGTGGTGCGTGGGATAGTTATCTTGCGTTGATTGAATTTACGTATAATAACAGTTTCCATTCGAGTATTGGAATGGCACCGTTTGAAGCACTGTATGGACGAAGATGTCGAACACCGTTGTGTTGGCACGAATCAGGTGAGAGTTTGGTAGTTGGACCGGAGTTGGTGCAACGGACTACGGAGAAAGTGAAGCTTATTCGTGAGAAAATGAGGGCTTCTCAGAGTAGGAAAAAGAGTTATCATGATCTGAGACGGAAGGATCTTGAGTTTCAAGAGGGCGATCATGTATTTTTGAGAGTTACGCCGGTAACGGGTGTTGGTCGTGCATTGAAATCGAAGAAACTTACTTCTCGATTTATTGGTCCTTACCAGATATCCACGAGAGTGGGTGTTATGGCTTATAGGGTGGCGTTGCCGCCGAGTTTGTCGAATTTGCATGATGTGTTCCATGTTTCGCAGCTTCGGAAGTATGTTCCGGATCTGTCACATATGATTCCGATGGATGAGGTTGAGGTAAGGGAGAACCTTGCGGTCGAGGCATTACTAGTTAGGGTTTTGGATCGCGAGGTGAAGCGGTTGAGAGGCAAGGATATTGCACTTTTGAAAGTGGCGTGGGGAGGCGCTGCTGAGGGCAATTTGACTTGGGAGTTGGAGAGTCGGATGCGGGAGTCGTATCCAGAATTGTTCGTCTCAGGTAAGATTTTCGAGGACGAAAATTTCTAAGTGGGGGAGAGTTGTAACGCCCCAGTTTTGTCAGTTTTATTTATTTGAGTCATTTTGAGTATTTTATTATTATATTATTTTACTTCTGACTTTTATGTGAAAATATGTTATTTTTCATCGTGAATATATTTTATCGCGTTTTGGGAACATTTGCGAGATATTTGAGTGTTGGGGTATTTTGGACATTTTGATTTATTTTGTTAAGATAGAATATAATATAATAGAAAGAGAGAAAATAGTAAGGAAAGGAAGGAAAAGAGAAAAGAAGAAAAGAAGAGGAGAAGAAAAGAAAAGAGAGAATTTGGAAAACTTGGAAATCAATCAATCCACTTCCTAGAACACGATTAAATCGGGTAAGGGTGTGAAACTCGATTATACTATGTTTGTGTATGATTATGTATGTGTTTGCTTGGATGTTTTCTTGCTTTTCCATAGCTTTGAGTTCTAGGTTGGAAATGAGAATTTTGTTAGAAATCGATGTTTTCACGGTCGAAAATCGGTGTAAACGCAGTAGGATACTTGTTACCATGTTTGAGTTATGTTCTAATTGTTATATGTTGGTTTGGAAAGGTTTTGGTTGAGAAAATATTATTTTTGGATGAACTGGTGCGCTGCTGGATTTTGATGAAATCGCAGGTTCGCACTGCGAATGGCCAGCGAAGGGGTGGCGAACGTTCGCGTGATGTTCGCACTGCGAACGTTGTAGTATTTTTCATTTTGCCACTATTCGCTGGAGGGTTCGCACTGCGAATGGGGTAGCGAGCATTCGCTGGATGGTTCGCACTGCGAACGGTGGGAATTTTCTAGGCTATTTTTGCTTCTGCCTTGGTTCGCTGGGACATTCGCACTGCGAATGAAGTAGCGAAGGACTCGCTAGGAGCTTCGCACTGCGAATGTAGCAGTTTTTCCAATTTGTTTTCTTTGTAACTTTTGATCCATAGGTCGGTTTGAGGCGTGGTTTGATGCGTTAGAAAGCTTGTAGCATGTACTTTCTTATGATGATGGTTTTGAGATTGTTGGCTGATTAAATTATGTCAGAAATTAGAAAATGTGTTGTTTTGTTGTCGACTTTTACCGTTTAAGTGTGTGAACTTTGTGTGTAAGTGCAATATGTTGTTGGTGTAGATATTGTATGACTTGTGTACTGTTGAGTGATGAAATTGCATGAAATACATATTGTGATGATGGTTGGTGGCCTTACGGCAAGAAAATGTGATGTATGGTAATTGTTGATATATGCATGATTATGGATGTGTATATGTATGCATATTAAATGTCATGAGTCATTGTATGCCAAACATCATGATATGCATTGTTGTGACGTCCTGAGTGACAGATTGATTCCAGAGGGAATCTGCTATAACATCGTGCGCCTTAAAAATAAGAGGACCTAAAGCGATTTGATATATTGTGCGCCTTAAAAATAAGAGGACCTAAAGCGATGGTTATAGACGATCGTGTGCCCATGTGGGGTATGAGCGATCTGATTGTGCACCTTATACCGAGAGGACCTAAAGCAATCCATAAACGTCGTGCTCCTTATACCAAGAGGACCTAAAGCGACGGGGAACATCGTAGGCCCGACGGGGTGTTACTTGAGTGATCCTCAGTAACGAGCGATGATTCCAGCAGAGTTCCTGAGTGAACTAGTGATGAGAAATATTGGAAGTCGGTACCGCATGGCATGTGCATAGAGTTGGTATGTCGGTCTCTGTGCATTTGCATAAATCATGGATTAATTGTACATGGAATTGTGAATGTGATTGATGAGGTGGAATATGTGTAATTGTATTGATGATGAGTGTGTTGCGTACGATTGATGTGTAATGGTATTTGATACTTGAGAATTGTACTATGTTGTGTTGTATTTGATTGTGGTGCATTTGTGGTGAGAATGTTTTACCTGTGTATTTCTGTGTGAATATATAATTATATGCAACTGTATTATGATTGTTTTTCTCACCCTTCTGCTAGTTTATAATGCTCTATGAGGCATTGCAGATTAGAGTTGCTGGAGGTCTTTTTGTGAAGCATTGCATCTTCATTCTTTTGTCGGTCGACTCTGATATGTGACACCGGGTAGTTAGGGTGGCCGTTTGTGATTATTTTGTACTATGTATATGTATCTTTTGGATTGTACATGTATGACTTGATGTATGACAAACTTTCATGATATATATATATATATATATATATATATATATATATATATATATGTTGATATTCAGTTACGAATTTTCCGCTTATATTCTGTAATTGGATTGTGGGTGTATTACTACCTGAATTATTGCATATCTTTATGAGCAGGTGTTGTATGTTTGTTTCAAATTGATGTGACCCCTCGGTCTATGCCGTGTATGTTTAATTATACTCTGATGAAATTTTGAATTTTATTTAGCGCTTTAATAGCTTGGGGGTATAGAAGGGGGTGTTACACTGATTGGTGTGAAGATAAGGAAGATTGAAGAAACACTACTGGATATTTCTTTCAAGTATTAAGTGCCCCAATCTCGTGGTGCTCGAGAAAGAAACCTCTGGTGGCATTGTCATCGTGTGAGGCTGATTATATAGTAGGATCCTATGTTGCATGTCAAGAAATTTGGATCAGATATGTGCTTGAAGAAATGGAGGTCGATGTGAAGAAACCTCTGGTAGTGAAGATCGACAACAAGTCAGCCATAAATCTGGCCAAGAATCCAGTTTTGCATGGAAGAAGTAAGCACATCGAAACTAGATTTTACTTCTTAATGGAGAAGGTAAATAGAGGTGAACTTGAAGTAAGATATTGCTTAAGTGAAGCACAATTGGACGGCATTTTCACCAAAGGATTGAAGATCGACAAGTTCCTAACTTTGAGAAAGAAATTAAGAATAGTTCAGATCGACAATGATTAGTGTGTTTCGACAACTTGGATTATAGATGGGGTATGTTGAGATATAATATATAATCTAAGTTGAATTATGTGGCCCAAGCCCAAAGCTAATTAAGGTTTAGGGTTTGTTAGTTAGTTTGTTATATTTGTTGCTTAGTAGTCAAGCCACTTAGGTGTATATAAATAGACACTTTGTATTTCAATTTTATCATAATTCATTCAATAATATCAATCCTTATTTCCTTGTTCTCTTTTTTTCTCTCCTCACTAAAGGTGCCTCACGCACTAACATAGTCGAAGCATGTAGCTGTTAAAGGAGTCGACAGAGTCAAATAAGATTGACCTAGCTTAATTTTATTTGAGTTGGTTATTTTTTATTACTTGGAGTGCAAGTAATCTCATTTATAAATAAGGAGGATCTCTATTTCATTTGTATTAAGTGAGAATAAGTTGTTTGTAGTAGCATTGTGTAGCTTTCAGAAATCACAGTGATGATTAACTCACATTGTATCAAACACCTTCAGTACAATTTGCACAATAACACATACATTCTTCTTCTTCCTCTATAATTTCTATTTTCTCTCACTTTTTTAATTGTCTTGCTTTCTTCTTTAAATTCTTTGTGTAGTTTAGAATCATCTTGCAACCAATTAGTGGTTGTTTCACCTGAGTAAAAGGTGAAGAATAAGAGGCGTGATCAATCAGAATGATTGATCCTTGTTCATCAAGATTAATTCAGTTAAGTTCAAGATTGGAGTTTTCCCAACACATCAAACACTCAACTTGGATATTGAATAAGATGGTGAGGTTCCTCTCATTTTAGGAAGACAGTTCATGAAAACTACACCATTGATGATGGACATTGACAAAGAAAAGATAAAACTGAGAGTGCAGAATGAAAAAATTAGTTTTGAACTGTTTGAAGAAGGAAAGCATCCTATAGATACAAGAAATTATATATTCAACTGGATTCTACAAATGAAATTGAAAGATATTGATGATTTAAAAGGTAAAAAAGGATGTTAGTGAAAACCACCTCCATAAAAAACTAACAAGAGATGTTAAAGATTGTCATAAATACACTGCATTTTAAATACCATTAACATTAATCAATGAATTGTCACAAATAACAAAAATGTTGATAGTCAAAGTGTTATTTATCTTGGTAAGAATCCGACTTTTCATAATAGGTTCAAATACATTGATGTGAGATATCATTGGATACATGATGTTTTGGATGCTAAGTTATTGGAGTTAGCTAAAGTTCATACAGATGATAATGATTCTGATATGATAACTAAAGTATTTCCAAGAGAGAAATTTGAAGTTTGTTATGATATCTCCAGAATGACGATTTTCTCCACATAGTTGTGAGGTAAAACTAAAAAAATTTGACTTATAGAGACGACACAATTTTATAGGTAAAGGAAGAAAAACCATGGGTATAGGCCGAAAAAGCTATACCGTAAGACATTTTGTTCCGTTTACTTTGATAACCCAATAGTCATGAAAATTGTCTTCCCAATAGGCTATAGCTACGACAATTCGCAAGACACTGTGTTCTGTATACTTTGATTACCCTTTAGCCACAAAATTTTTACTTCCCAATAAGCTATAGCTACGACATTTCGAGACTGTTGGACAACATCTCAAACCTATACCCACGAATGTTGACACTTTAGCAAATTAGTGTACCCACGCATGTCCTTGGTATAACTTTGGCTATATTTTTTTGTAAATTTTTATTAATATTAAAATTACATTTTTTAAATTTAATAAAAAAATTTCAATATTTTTTGTACACACCATGCCCACTAGTACTACAATTATAAAAGAAAACCTCAATTATATTAAAAAAAAAATAATACGTCTTACAAACAAAGTACATTAAAACACCAAAACAAGATTTTTTTAAAATAATCATGTTTTTAAAAAAAAATCAAAATATTCATATTTTCAAAAAAAATAACAAAATAGCCATATTTTAAACAAAAACAAATCGCACGCAGTCATTTTTTGTACATAAGCGACATGCATGATGGCACATGCTTATAGTGACATTTAAAAAGCGTAGGTAAAAGTCTATTTACCATAGGTATAGGCCGTAATACTTATACCCGCGACACTTTTTTGTGCATATAATTTGTTGTACCTATGGTAAGGTGTCGAAGGTATAAGTATTTCAGGCTATATCTTTGATAAATAGACTTTTACCTACGCCTTTTGACTGTCACTATAAGCATGCGTCATCATGCATAACACCTATGTATAAAAAATGAATGCATGCGCCATATACTTTGACTACTTCGCTTGTGTGCAATTTTTTTTATTTAAAACATGGTTACGTTGGTATTTTATTCAAAATATGGTTATTTTGAAAGAAAAAAAACATAGTTATTTTAAAAAAAAAAAAATTCCTAAAACAATGTCATCTAAGTAACTCTCACAAAATTGAAACAACACCAAAAAATTTAGAGTAGAACAAAATTGGTACGATTTACAACCAAAGCCAACTAGGTAGTAGCAGCCACTCAAACTACTCAAATAAGATAACAAAGAACCCACAACACAACACATAACCAAAAATATGTCCAAAATAAAATCAGCTTCTAATCTTTTTCTCTTCGATTTTCGTTAGTGTATGGACTTGAAGAATCTATTTGGTATGGGGAACTAAAAGCATATTTCACCTATAGAAAATAAAAGAAAACAAATTACAAATTTAATTTAGTTGATGTTTTCATAATATTCCAATTACACATGTTCCTTTCAAGACATATCCTTTCAAGACATATGACTTTGTATCTCTTCAAACAATTGAGATGTTTCAGCCTCATTATCATGTTTGTTTATTTCTTCCTCAAACATTAAAAACAAATGAAATAAAAACAAGCAACAGCTTCTGATAAGGAGGAATCCACAACTATTAACTTAGATTTGTTAGGGTTACTACAAAGACAACACAAAACAATAAAATGAAAGAAATAACTTCAATTAATTTTTCTGCCCCTCCATTAACAAGAGAAGGTCTATAAATACAAGATCAAACCAACTAGGGTTAACTAATGGGCCTGGCCCAAAATACTTGAAAGAACTAAAAATGACTAATTAATTTAATTTATAGTCACCCATCCACTTGGGCTGACTTTTGGTCCTAATGGGCCTGCTATTACCACCTTCCGCCCCAAAAACATTCTTGTCCTCAAGAATGGGCTCAGACTTGTTTGTAGATGAGGAAACTGCGGGGGCCCAATTCGCTGGCCCAGAAGTGGTAAGACTAGGGTTTTGTGATAGGGGCGGTTTGGATTTTTGGGAGGGAGAGGAGATAAGATTGGAGTCCGCACGCGTGTCTTGGGAAGTGGGGAAAAGAGACGTGTGGGAAGTGGTTGGAAGCAAGTGGGAAGCAAGGTCACGTGGGTTAGGTATAGTTGTCAGACTAGGTAGGAAAGTGGGTGAGGGAATTAATGGTTGTGATGTAACATTGAGTGGCTCAAGGATATCGGACGGTGGGAGAAACAAAGGAATAGATCCGTTCAGATTCACCTTCATATCACTCTTAACTCTATCTTCACACTTCACATTCACTTCACTTCTCAGTTTTGGCTCTTCTCTCTCCGTATTGCTTTTGGTTCCTTCCATTCTCTCTGCTTTTTTTTTAGTTCTCTCTATTTGAACTTCATTTCCATCTTCCGTTTCATCCTCTTTCTCTTTGTTCGACCTAAACATTTCCTCTGTGTGGGTTTGTCCTCCGTTCGTTGGTTTAAAGTTCCGTGTTTCTTGAACGGAAGTGTTTGCATGTAAGGGATCAAACTTGTCTTGGGATGGAATCAAAGTTGTATCATCAAAACCCTTCAGATCATTTTGAATCAATGGTTGGTGCGAGAGGGACTCAGTCGATTTGAAGGCTCTAAGTTGAGATACGTGAAAAACAGGGTGGATTCGTGAGGATGGTGGCAAGTTGATTTTGTACACGACCTTTCCAATCTGTTGCAACACTTCGAAAGGCCCGTAAAAATGCTTAGACAGCTTCTGAGATGTCCGGCGTTGAACGGAGACTTGGCAGTACGGCTGAAGTTTGAACAACACGAGATCTCCTACCTCAAAGGTGCAGTCCTGTCATTTTTTGTTAGCTTGATGAACCATCTTTTTTCTGCTACGGTCCAGGTTCTGTTTTAACGTTTTAATGATTTCATTTCTGTTTTGTAGGGAAACATCCACTTCCGCGCTAGGAGACGAGCCATTGATGTATTGGGGAAAAGCTGGCGGAGGTCGGCCGTAGAGGGCTTCAAACAGAGTTATGCCAATCGAGCTGTGAAGGGTTGTGTTGTGCCAAAACTCTGCTAGATGTAGGTATTTAAACCATTGTTTAGGTTTTTCATTTGTAAAGCATTTGAGATAAGTTTCTAAGCAACGATTGATAACTTCAGTCTGACCATCTATTTCAGGGTGGTACGCCGTGCTATACTTCAGAATTGTTCCTTGAGCTCGAAATAATTCCTTCCAAAAAGTACTGAGGAATAGGGGGTCGCGGTCTGATACAATAGACTTTGGTGTACCATGGAGGCGACAAATCTCGACGGAGAAACGCAAGGCAAGATCCTTGGCGGAAAAATGGGTTAGGAAAGCAATGAAGTGACAGAACTTTGATAGTCTGTCGCAAATCACCCATATTACAGTGTGTCCGAACGAGACCGACAAATGGGTGATAAAGTCCATGCTTAAATCTTCCCAAACTTGGAGAGGAATGGGTAAGGGTTGCAGGAGTCCTTGTTTCTTTTTTGTTAAGTACTTGTTTTCCTGACACACGCAACATTTCTGAACAAATTTATTTGTATCTGTATAAATCCATGGCCATAGAAAAGAGGATGACAAGCGAGCCAAGGTAGGTCGGAAACCTGAGTGACCAGCAGCCGGTGTAGAATGGAATTCTATCAGTATTTGGAAACGCAAGTCATCAACAGGAGGTATGTATAACTTGTTTTGTAGTATAGGAGATCATCTTTTATTTGAAAAAAAGGTTGAGAGTCTGGATCTGACATAATTTTATTCATGAGGGCCCGGCCCTGTTCTTCTGTTTTGTAGAATTTCTAGAGTTGGGAGATGAGAAGAGGGACCGGCGAAGAGAGGGAGAAGAAAACTACGGCATCCTCATTCTGTATACGGCTCAAGGAATCTGCAACTTGGTTGGATTTTCCAGGTTTGTAAAATATATCAAAATGAAACCCTTGTAGTTTAGCTGCCCATTTCTGTTGCTCTGGGGTTTGGATTGTTTGGACCAACAAGTTTTTCAAACTTTTCTGATTAGTATAGATATGAAAATGCTTCCCTATCAAATACTGACACCATTTTTTTACAGATTCGGTGATGGCATACATCTCCCTAACGTATACCGGGGAAGCTTGGAGCCTATTACACAGTTTCTTGCTGAAAAAGGCCAAAGGGTGACCTTGCTGAGATAAAACTGCACCAATTGCCACGGCGGAAGCATCTGTCTCAAGCACAAAAACCTGGGAAAAATCTGGAAGGCGCAAAACTGGAGTTTCTGTCATTTTTGTTTTTAAAATTGTAAATGTTGTTTCAGCTGATGTACTTCAATGTAATTTAGTGGAACCCAATAAATCGGTGAGAGGAGCGGAGAGAGTGGCATAATGTCGAACAAATCGACGATAAAAGTCGGTGAGACCTAAAAAACCCCTGAGTGGCGTGAGAGAACGTGGCCTCGGCCATTCCACAATAGCCTGAATTTTTGCCGGATCTGGGGTTACACCATCACTTGAAATAATGTGACCTAAGTAATCAATAGAAGGGACAACAAAAACACACTTGGATAATTTGGCATAAAATTGGTTAGATACAAGTAATTCTAAAATTAACTTTAAATGACTTATATGATCAGATAAGCAAGAGCTGTAAATGAGAATATCATCAAAGAAAACAAGCACAAACCGACGTAGGTATGGTCTTAACAAATCATTCATAGCGGCTTGAAAAGAACTAGGAGCATTAGTAAGACCAAAAGGCATTACTAAAAACTCATAGTGTCCATCAAATATGCGGAAAGCAGTTTTGTGTGTGTCATTTGCGGAAACCCGGATTTGGTGGTAACCAGATCGTAGGTCAATCTTAGAGAAAATAGTTGCAGATCCCAACTCATCAAAGAGTTCATCAATTATTGGTATAGGGAAACGGTCACGAATAGTGACAGCATTTAGGGCTCTGTAGTCTAAGCAAAATCTCCATGAGCCGTCTTTTTTTTGCACTAAGAGCACCGGTGAGGAATATGGGCTATTACTGGGTTTAATAACTCCTTCATGAAGCATATCCTTAATTAGTTTTGTCATGGCTTCTTTTTGGGAGTGAGGGTAGCGGTATGGCTTGACGTTTATTGGATCTGTGTTAGGAATAATTGGGATATGATGGTCATGAAAACGGGGAGGGGGTAACCCATAGGGAAGTTGAAAGATAGCAGAATGAGTGTGTAAGATGGATTTGATTTGAGAAGGTAGTGAAGTGGGTAAGGATTCTAGAGGATTCTGTTTTGTATGAGGTAAGTTTGGTGGGATGTCATGTGAGGGTTGGTAAAGTAAAAGGTGAATGGAAGTTATGGAGTCTGTGTGTAAAAGGTGGCAGATTTGGTTGTAAGAGGATTGGGTAGGTAGGGCTTTGGTGTTGCCGGTAATGGTTATGGCATTATCTTTGTAGGTGAAGGATATTTTTGGGATTGAAAAGTCAGCAATGATTGGGCCAAGGGTTCTCAACCATTCCATACCTAGCATAACATCGGCTCCTTCGATGGGTAACAAATGGAAAGGTATATGAAAAAGGGTGTTTTGTAAAGTTATAGGGACTTGAGGACAAAGGCCTGAACAAGAAAGTTTGGAGCCGTTACCCACCATGAAGGAAAAATTAGGAATCGGTTTGGTCAAAATTTTAAGGTGTTGAGCAATGCGGGGTTGTAAGATATTATGGGTGCTGCCGGTGTGAATTAGAACTGAGACGTGAAGGCCATGTAATAAACCTGTGAATTTGAGTCTCTTGGGTGAGAAATGGCCAATAGCAGCTTGTGGGGAGAGCTGGAAGTATGTGTCATCAACTTGCTGTGAAGGGGAATTGGTTTCCAAACAATCGAGAGTTTCAGTCTCTATGACAGACTCCTCATCCTCGATCAACAAGAGGAATTTTCCAGATGTGCATCGGTGACCAGGAATAAACTTCTCATCACAATTGAAACACAAACCTTGGGCACAACGCTCTTAAAGTTGAGCGTTAGACAGTTTGCGAATTGGGAGTTTTGGGGTTTGGGATGAAACTGGATTTTTTTGGGTTGGGTTGGGTTGGGGTGCTGATGGTGTGGTTGTAATTGGTTTTTGAGTGGTGTTGGAAAAGGCTTTTTGGTATTTAGGCTTAGCATCCTTAATCTTAGATTCGATCAATTTTGCTAGTCCGATAGCTTGGGAAATAGAAGTTGGTTTGTGAATCGCAATTTCATTCTGAATTTCAGGAGCCAACCCTGAAATGAAACAATTTAGAATTGCTTCTTGGGACAGACCCACCACTTGAGTGCCTAACTTTTCAAAAGCAGCCTGATATTCCACTACAGAACCAACTTGTTTCAATTTAAATAATTCAGCTTGATGATTAGCATATGTAGAAGGCCCAAAGCGTAATTCTAGTGCCTTGGTAAAAGAGGGCCAATCAATTAGCAATTGACTCTGATACATCCATTTGTACTAACATAAACCTTCACCTTTCATATAAAATGACATCATCAAAAGTCTGTTTTCAGGTGGTAATTGATAAAAATCAAAAAATTGATCGGCTTGAAATAACCACTCCAAAGGATTTGAGCCATCGAACATGGGTAGTTCAAGTTTGGGGGTGCGGAAGGGTGGTAGGGGAGTGTGTGGTTGAACTTGTGAGTAGGGAATATGTTGGAACATTGAATATTATAATTTTGTGTAAATGGAATGCTGGTAGGTTGATTTAGGTATGGTGAAGAGAAAAATCTGGGTATATGGGTAGGGGTTGGTCTGAAAGGAGCAGTTGTTAGGTGTGGTTGGAACATGTTGTTAGAGAGAGAAGTGGAATGTAAAGGGGTATAGGACTGTTGGAAATTAGGAGAACGTAAGGGTGTGGTTGCAGTAGTAAAAATGGGGCTGGAATGGGTTGTAGAAATGGGAATGGAGTGGGAAAGATTAGTGGTACCTGAAGGGGATGCTGCTGCTGTCTGAGCAGTAGTTGTTGGTTGCACAGTGGCGGCTGCTGCTGCTGCCATAGTGCTAGCTGGTTGTTGTTCCTTTTGAAGAGTGAGTTTTGTCAACATACCCATGATGTTTCCATACCTAGAATCTGAGATTTGCTTCTCATTGTCCATACGGTTTTGAATGAGTTCCAGATCTGCAGTGGTTTTATCAAATCTCTCATCCATTTGCTGCTGAGTTTGAGTCATTGCATTATCAAGATGCACATGAGCTGTTTGAACCGCATTTTCAATGATATTTCTAGGGTTAGGTGATTTTGGGGGAGGGGCCATGAATACAAATGATGAAAGCACCAATTGATAAGGAGGAATCCACAACTATTAACTTAGATTTGTTAGGGTTACTACAAAGACAACACAAAACAATAAAATGAAAGAAATAACTTCAATTAATTTTTCTGCCCCTCCATGAACAAGAGAAGGTCTATACATACAAGATCAAACCAACTAGGGTTAACTAATGGGTCTGGCCCAAAATACATAAAAGAACTAAAAATGACTAATTAATTTAATTTATAGTCACCCATCCACTTGGGCTGACTTTTGGTCCTAATGAGCCTGCTATTAACTTCCCAATATACGAGTCAATTTCACCCAGCCATAACTTTGTTTATGCTAACAAATAAGCATAAATCCATCCTCTTTCTAAGGAGGAAGTTAAATACACAATCTATATGAAATGATCATTAGCCTTTGATTGCAAGTTACTTATGACAGGGATTGCTTAAAATGAAGGGGCTAAAATCACTTTGCACTATTATAATTATTTAGGCATCTGTTTCAAGCTCTATTCTTATGCCTAAATAATTAAATAATTAACATTTTTTAAGTAGCCCAGCGGTGATTATAATTATTTTCGGTATCTGTTTCAAGCTCCATTCTTATGGGGCATCTTTAAATTGAATTTTTATTATTATCTTTATTAAAAAAAAGGTTAAAATCGAACCCTCAACCAGATTGTCACCTATATCTATTGAATTCATAAATTAAGTTTTGGATACATAATCCCTATACCTACAGTAATGAATTTCTATAGGTATAAGTCACCTAAAAAATTCTAATACCAAAACATAACTACACTACAAGAGTCCGAGCTCGAACGGCTTCAATGTGGGTTCCTTGAAGAAATGTTGGGGCGTCATTCTGGCAGATTTCATTCGGTGCATTCAAGAGTTTCACAAAACAGTAAGATTACCAAAAGCTATGTCTTCCTCCTTTCTTGCTTTGATACCCAAATTGGATAACCCTCAATCTTTGGAAGATTATAGGCCTATTTGTTTAATAGGGTGTGTCTATAAAATTATATCAAGAATTCTTGCTTCAAGATTACGGGCTGTCATGGGCAAATTGATATCAAGTTCACAAACGGCGTTCATTCCGGGATGACAATTACTAGATGGAGTGTTTCTTTTAAACGAACTACTTGATTATACCAAAAGGAAGAAAATAAATTGTGTGATGTTCAAGGTGGATTTCTCAAAAGCGTATGATTATGCGGATTGGTCGTTTTTTAGACAAATGTTGAGTGCTTGGGATTTGGTTCAATTTGGATGAATGGTGGTGTGTTTACAAGGTACATGTCGGTTCTTGTTAACGGGAGTCCCACGGAAGATTTTCGAGTTCATCATGGATTACGACAAGGAGATCCATTGTTTCCTTTTCTCTTTGCCATTGTTGCAGAAGGTTTTGCATTTTTGGTAAAAAGGGCAATTGAGGTTGGAATGCTAAAAGGTTTCCAAATGGATAATATTGTACAACATTCTCTCGTCCAATATGCGGCTGATACAGATTTAATTAGAGCTAGGTTTTGAAATGGATAATCTTGAAGGGTTTTGAATTAGATTCGGGACTGAAAGTTAATATGTCAAAAAGTTGTCTATTTGGGGTAGGAGTGGGAGATTATTTCTTGAAGGCGGCGAAACAATTCTTAGCGTGTAAGATTGGTAGGATGTCATTCAAATTTCTGGGTTTAAAAGTCGGAGACAGCCATAGAAGGATTGCGTTTTGGAGGCCGGTAATTGAATGTTTTAAAAAGAGGTTGGCGCTTTGGAAAGGGAGACTTTTGTCTATAGGAGGGCGAGTTACTTTGATAAATTCGGTTTTGACAAATTTATTGATACATCACTTGTCGTTTTTTAAGGCTCCAAGGAAAGTGTTAAATGAATTGGTTTCGATACAGAGGAATTTTATGTGGAATGGCTCGGATGAAAGAAAGGTTTGACATGGGTGTCATACCCTAATTTTTAACCCTTGAGATTCTGTTTTCGTTTCGCATCGTCTGCATAACATATCACATTATTTCTAGGTCAATCATCCATGCATAGCTAACCAATTTACCAGACTTGTGTTTGTTTGTTTTTTCTTTGTGAATTTAGGGTTGCTGCAGAAGGTTCAAAGGTCATGGAAGTTGTGTGTGCGCCCATGGTGACTCTGGTCCCTTGCAAATCGTGTTGGATTCTTGTGAAGATAGAGGAATAATATGCTCTCATTCTTATGACCCCTTAGTCAATACAAGGTCTTTTATTCTCAAGGTTTCTCTAAGGAGGATCAGGGTTTTCTATCCGTTGACGTGGCACATGGTCATTTAAAAACTAGTCATGGTTGTATGGCAAACTGCGTTACAAATTGTATCGGGGGATTCTTCAAGGCGTGTTTTCTTGTACCAAGTTCATGTCAAGCAATGCTTTGTTCTTGAAGATTAGATCATGGTTCAAGTTCCTTTGATTCTTAAGAGAAAGTATGTGGATTTTCTTAGTGAGCCGTACACTTTGAAGTGGTAAAGCTTGGATAAAGATCTTGAATTAAGGAAACTCTCAAAGTGAAGTTCAAGATTCATTTTCTTTGACAAAAATTCAAGTTGATTCATGACATTCAAATCCAAATTCAAGGTACCATGTTTATTTCAAGTTCCATGCCAAAGTTACAAGTTCATGTGATTAAGACTCATGATTTCAAGATTCATTGTTAATTTTATTATAAAATCAAAGTATGAAGTTCTTATCAAGTTCTTACATTTATTCAAGCTTTAACCTCGAGGCCAAGTTCTTTTCATAATAAGATGCAAGGTGCGAAATTAAATACAATTCAAAGTGGTCAAGGTTGCTCTACAAGTCAAGCTCAATCCAAGATTTTGGCAAGTTGTTTGCAAGATCCACAAATCCAAGAATTTCATGTTAGAAAAATCTCAAGAGCAATAGCGAGTTATGGTTCTAATTGAATAGTGTAATTACATTACATTTTTTACAAAAAAAAGGATCATAAACAAAAGAGAAGATTTACACAAGTCAAGTTCAAATTGTGGAGCTTCTTCACTTGTGCCATATCAAGTGCCACGTACATGCACAAATTTACAGCCACAAAACTTGCTGAGCCAACCACGATACCGCAGTACTATGGCAGAAAAATTTACTTCAGTATGCATCACAAAGTAAAAGGTAAAGTGCAATGAGAGGCGCTTTCTCATGAGTTTACAAATTGTTGCAATGCCACAACAAAAAGTTGTTGCCAAGCTTATCAAAATTCCTGCCACGAAAAAACAACAAGGACAATAGGACATTAGTGACATATTATTAAAAGCTGGAAAAAGCAGGAAGAATGAGGAAATTGTTCATCAATTTTAGGAAGTCAGACACGGTACCAATTCCTTCCAAAACCGTACCAAATACAATAAAGCCAAAGGATTACATTCATAATCATGCCCAACATAGCAAGGAATCAAAAAGCATGTACAAACGGAAACTCATGATATCGTGTTTCAGCAATAATTTGAGAAAGGAAAAGAATCCCAGCCATGATTATTTTCTTTCCAAAACCGTAGTTGACAACAAATCAACACATTCAAATTGCAATATCATAATTCAATTTGAAATTGGTACAATTAATGTATCATGCCTATAAAAGGAGGCCACTCGCATACAGTATCGGGGACAACCATCGGAAATCAAAACCATTACACACTTTGAAGAACATACATCAGTACACTGAAAAACATTCTCTCACATACGTTGAAGAACCACAACTACACTCACCAACTACCCGGAAATCATCGATGAAGCGCTACAGTCGCCACGAATGGTGAATTGTCGTCCAACTTCACTCGACCGACCACCACGCAAGTCCGGATCAGACCGCCATCTCTAAACGTGAGCTGCTCTGCGCGCATCCCTGTCCAACACGCTCTATCTCTCCTCTGACAAGCCGCGTTTCCTCGCCGTCGAAGACGCGTCGGACGAACTCCGATAGGTAATTTCGTTCAATCTTTACCCTCATATCGCCTATGTAATGTTTGATTGTTGCTTTGTTATCGTCGAATCGCTCGGTTTTCTTTGAATTTGGTGCTCGTGTTGTCCGATTTGGGGTTTTGAATGCATCGTATAGACCTAAAAAGGTGACGGCGTGATGAAAGGATTCAAGCAAGGAAGAACGGAGAATGAAAGAGGTTCGCGTGCGAGAAAATGGTGACGCAAATGAAAAGTGTACGGCGCGAGAGATAGAGATGAAAAGCTGAGAGTGAATAACGAGAGGGTTGTTGATTTGTTGCTGATGATGTTTTCTTTTAGTTTACAAATACATTGTTATTGTTGTGGATGGGTCGGGTTGATCCACCTCGTTACACCCATCCGCCTTAAACCATGTTCCTTTGGGCTGTTTCATCTTGGCTCATCTTTTTTATTTTTATTTATTTTTATTTTAATAAATATTTGTTTTTATAATAGTGATAGAAAAAAAAAGGTTTAGTTATTTGATATTTTATTAAAATTAATTTTAGTTAATTTTATTAAACTCTTTTATTTAATACTAATTAATCTATCAAGGGATTAATTTTATTAAATATTAGACTTTAATTTGATTAATTATTTTAAATCAATTTTTCTTAATTCTAAAAAAATTTCAAAAAAAATATTTAGTTATCTTTTGATTAGTTAAAAAATGAAAATTTCTACTCTTATGTTGATCTTTTTTCCTCGCCTGTATATTCAAACTTTTTTTTCAAAATAAACTCTCGATCCACATCGAGCCTTTTTTTCCCTTGTAAGTCGGTTGCTTTTTAAGCATCGCCATCAACCTCTAGGTCTTTCCCTTAGCACATACCCTTAGCAAGCAATAAATAACATAAATAATAACAAGAGGTTCCCGCAGAGTACTACGGACGTTTAGGATGCTAATACCTTCCCTAGGCGTAACCAACCCCCGAACCTTAGATCTCTTATTAGGTTTTTCGATCTTTAATCCTTTCCTTTGGATAAAATAAAGACCGGTGGTGAACATTAAGATTTGTGATCCTAGTTAACTTAATAGCTGTGGTATCCGATTCTCACCGCGACAGAAATGGCGACTTCACTGGGGACTTTTCGAGGGTTTCCCCTAACTTGTTTATATCTATGTTATTTATTTGCTTATTTGCCTATATATCTTTGTATCTGTATATATACCTGTTTTGCTTGGTTTTTCTGTGTGCAGGGTACTATTTGTGTGGTGAGACAAAGTCCTACACCCGGACTAGAGTGAAATTAAGATAGGAAAACGGTGAGACTTCAATGATACTTTGAGGGAGTCGATTCCTGAAAAAGTAAATTGAGACTTCACCACTCAGTCTAGGCCCTCTCGAATAAAATATTTGTCCAACGAGTTCATTCGTGAAGACGATATGGTTTCGATCTAAAGGCCCTCGGGACTGGGGACCGTAGTTACCTTTAACCCAACTTGGCCTATTAGGATGTAGTGCGGGGACTATGCAGGAGTCTATTTCTGCAATAGTCGCTACGCGATACTACACTCAGACGAGATTCTCTTGAGGATATTATTGACTACCAAGTGATCTGGAAAATCGATAATATCCGAAAGATGGATTGTAGACTCTGGGAACTTTGTAGAACCCGTTCGGCAGGTATAAATAAACCTCTAGTACATACCTTGGGAAGGGTAGACCATGGCTCCATGCTCGTGATCTTCAAGCCTAGGCCTTTGTTTGCCTGTATATGTGTATACATGTGTTTATGCATCCATACATTCATAACCCTTTGGTTTCAAGGAACTCAATTGTTCTGTCATTCGCAAAATCAATAAAATCCTGGATTCTAAAATGAAACTTTTTTTCAGTCTTTCCAAAACGTTTGCAACCTACTGTTGAGTTCCTTGAAACCATTGCATTGCATTGCATATCATTGCATACATCCATTTGTCCAGCAGCTCATTTCCAGCTATCTTTATCTTCAATGTCACCTGTGAGTTATCAAGCTGATTCCTCCACACAGATATCGGACTGGAGCTAACTACAGATGCATAATGGCAGAGTAAGAAGCACACAATGTTGAGATGCGAATGGAGATCGACGACCTTAAGTCAAGCATGGCAAAGCTCACTGAGATGCTCCAAGTTTTGATTGCTAGAGGAGAACCACCTCAAAGGAATGTCATCCAAGAAATTTCAACTGCTGATCCTCAACCTATTCAGGTGCCACCTTCAACTTGGCCAGAGTTTGGTTTGCCACCCAACTACTCTCCACCTCTTGCATCTACTGCTATGATTGGTCAGACTTCAAGACCAGTGTTTCAAGCTCCTGTTTTCTCCGAGCCTAAACCTGTGGTTCATGCTGTTGCCCAGACTACTCGACCTCCATTTGAGAACCCCCTCTATGAGTACAATGCTGTCAGTGCTCAGGGTGAAGACCATGAAGATTTTGTTGAACCCGCGATTGTCCGTGAACAGTTTCAGACCATAGACAAGAGACTCAAAGCCGTAGAGGGTACTAATTTCTTCAACATTGATGCAGAAAACATGGGTTTGGTTTCTGACCTTGTTATGCCTGCTAAGTTCAAGGCTATCGATTTTGTGAAGTACAAAGGTGATTCTTGTCCAAGAGCTCATTTGGTCATGTATACCCGAAAGATGGCTGCTCATGCCAAGAATCAGAAGTTGCTTATCCACTGTTTTCAAGATAGTCTGAGTGGAGCTTCTCTCAAATGGTATATGAATCTTGAACAGAACAGCATTCACTGTTTCCAGGATCTTATTAATGCCTTCATGAAGCAATACAGGTATAACCTCGACATGGCTCCTGGCCACCGTCAACTGCAAAACATGTCTCAGAAGGATAAAGAGTCTTTCAAGGAATATGCTTAGCGTTGGAGAGAGTTGGCTTCCCAAGTTGAACCTCCTTTGGCAGAGAAAGAATTAACTGGACTGTTTATGGACACCTTGTCTCCATTCTACTGGGAGAAGATGATTGGTAGTGTTTCATCCAGCTTCACTGATTTGGTTACTATTGGTCAGAGACTCGAGGAAGGACTTAAGAATGGTAAAGTATCCAAAGCTGCTGAATCTTCTAATGGTGCTAAGAAATCCTATGGGAACTTCCAGAAAAAGAGAGAAGATCAGACCAATGCTGTTATGTTTGAAACCAGAAGGTCTCGTCCTCAACCCCAATATGTTGATCACTCTGCTGTTGCTGTTGTTACTCCCGTGGTTACTGCTCCACGACCAGCTCAAGCTCCTCAACATCCAGTTGTAGGACAGAATCAGTACCGTAATAGGAATAATTTTGATCCTATCCCAATGACATACACTGAACTTTATCCGGGACTGGTTCAGAAAGGTTTGATTACTACAAGGCCTTTGCCTCCTCCTCCAGATCCACTTCCACTTGGATTCAGATCTGATCTCCATTGTGCATTCCATGAGGGTGCCGCAGGCCACGACTTGGAACATTGCTTTGCATTGAAGGCTAGAGTACAAGAGCTGATTAGAATTGGTATTCTCTCCTTTCGTGACACCAATCCAAATGTCAAGAACAATCCTTTTCCAGAGCACGCTAAGTGAAGCTTCAGTTGACTTCAGCAGACCTTAGTGTTTCAGACAGGACAACTCCCTCTTGTTTCTGATTAGTCACTAGACCATGTTTCTTATCGTTTGCATTTTCCTTATTTGTATTGGTTGTTTGCTTTCAATTTATGTTTGTACTTTCATAATTAATAAAACGAGCATTGCAACTTTTGGATTCAATTTCATTTGCTTTTGTTATTTACATCTTTACGCTTTATCTTTCAAAAAAAAAACAAAAACAGAAAAAACAAAAACAAAAAAAACAAAAACAAAAACAAAAAATTATCTCTTTTCCACTTTCCTTCTGATTATGCTAAGATTGGAGGGAGGATGATGAATACAAAATACTCATAATTGTTGTCGGTATGCTTTCAAATCAAAACTTTGCTGAGGATGTAAGGCATTGTTTCAATTCCCAAACAGTGGAGAAATAAGGAAGATAACCCCTCGTCAACCCCTTTGAGCCTTGAAGTAGGAGTTTCTTTTCTTTACAAATAAAAACCCGCAATCTTAACCTGGGGCAGGGTAGTTCTCAGTTAACTGGATTGTGTATTCAAATACAAGAGTTTCATGCAAGACATCTTTCAACAAAAAGGTTGCATTCTCAATTTTTCCTTAGCACGCAACAGGCAAGTGTCGAAGATGTCTTTCAAGTCAAAAGTCGATGATGGTTCGCCGTAATCATTAAGCCAAGCAGTCACTTTCTTTAAAACAAAAATAAAAAAAAATCAAAAAAGGAAAAAGCCCGCTAAGTCGAAACCTGTGAAGGAGACTTAGGCAGACAAAAAAAACTGGGGCATCCCGCTGACTGTAAGATTCACGAGAAACAGTTCAGGCAAAAGTTAGGGATAATAAAAAGGAGAAATCTTTAAATCCTTACCATGAAATCCTCAATGTAAAAAAAAAACAACCAAGAGTTATAAGGAAGTAGTGACTGTCACCTCAAAAGTCCCTTAACTTCTGAACCATCATCACTATCATCAATGCAATCCCTAACCTATGGGAACCTGAGTGCAAAGTCTGAGTTAACTGAGTATAGGACTGGAGATCATCATGAAGATTGGGTGGGTACAAATAAACTTTGAGCCATTATCCTTTGTTTCTTAAACCGTGTACCAGGCCACGTTATAACCCTCAAAAAACCTAATTGAAGCAAGGTTATTTTGAAAGCATACTACAACGAGGTTGCGTAAACTGACTCCTAAAGGTCTTTGCGGATCATTTGTTTTGGCATCACGCCTTTTGCTTTACCTTTCACTTTTAAATGTCTTGAACCGCCGTGTTCTGACCAATGACTCATGGTGTTTTACCTCTTTCCAAGAATGATTTTGATTTCAAAAGTTGCATGAACTTTGCATTTACTATGTTTGTATGAACACTTTTATTTGCAATCTGGCTTCCGCTTAAGGAATTTTCAAGCATTTGAGAAACTTGGTCAGTGATTCAATCAGGGGCAAGTTCCTTCCATATCCTGATGAGAATCAGTTCAAGATTTGTTCAGTGCAAGTCCTTCTCATAATTGGTTTATACAGAAGACTTTTTCAAGACTCCTACTGGGGCAAGCATTCCAAGCGCACAATAATTTTCCAACATCAATCCAGCTGAAGCAATTATCAGTTCATCTACCACAGTCATCTAATCTGGGGCAGTTTACTTGAAGAATCCCCAAGCAGCTCTCCATCCTTCCTATAAGGATCATCAATTTGATGCAGTTTACCAGTGTGGCAGATGTGTGCTCAGTAGCAGCGTCTTTAGTCCCAAAGCAGAATGGTAGTGATCTCTGTGTTAAGGAATCGGTCTTCTAGTCATGTCTTCTCCCCAAAAGAGTCGAGCCTTGTCGTCGACGTCTGCACTGCATTTGCATTTGCATTTGATCATATATCATGACATGATTCATATACATATGCATAGCAAGAATGTCATCCTCATTTGCACTCATTTTCGTTCTCCATAGGTCGTGTTGTTATCCACGTCTTACCTTGTGGTCAAAGTCCAACTTACTTGGCACCTACCAAACATATATTGTTGTACCTATCTGATGTTATTCCGGATATGTACTTTGGTTCTAATGTTCTTCTAGAACTCCCTCTGTGTCTATCTGACGTTCTTCCAGATACGACTTTGTTTCTGATGTTTTTCCAGAACTTATCTGATGTTCTTCCAGATATTACCTTTGATTCTGATGCTTTTCCGGAATCTATTCGACGCTCTTCTGGATATGTATATTTGTTCTGATGTTCTCCCAGAACCGTCTTTGTGTCTATCTAACGTTCTTCCATATACGACTTTGCATCTGATGATTTTCCAGATGTGTCTCTATTTCTGATGTTCTTCCAGATTGAGTCTTTGTTATCTGAGGTTCTTCCAGATATATCGCCTTGTTTATTCTGATGCTTTTCCAGAATGACCTTGCTTTTACCATCTGATGTTTTTCTAGATGTGGTCGCTCCTGATGTTTTTCCAGAGCTCCTTTATGTCTATCTGATGCTCTTCCGGATATGACCTTGTTTGTCCGATGTTCCTCCGGATATGTGACTTTATTCTGATGCTTTTTCGGAATAACATTGCTTTTACCATCTGATGCTCTTCCGGATGTGTCCTTCTTTCTGATGTTCTTCCAGATCGAGCCTTTGTTCACTTTGTCTAAAGCCATTATTAGATACTGTGATTATACCTTTCATTCAAAGCCATTATTGGATGTCTGGTTTCTTTATCTTGTTCACTTTGTCTAAAGCCATTATTAGATGTTGTGATTGTACCTTTCATTCAAAGCCATTATTGGATGTCTGGTTTCTTTACCATCTGATGCTTTTCCGGATGTGTCCCTCTTTCTGATGTTCTTCCAGATCGAGTCTTTGTTCACAGTCATCTAAAGCCATTATTAGATATTGTGATTATACCTTTCATTCAAAACCATTATTGGATGTCTGATTTCTTTACCTTGTTCACTTTCATCTGAAGCCATTATCAGATATTGTGAGTGTACCTTTCGTTCAAAGCCATTATTGGACGACTGGTTCCTTTGTGTCCGATGCCTTCTCGGATTACATTATTTTGTCTCATTATCATCTGTTGCCTTCTTAGATATTGTGAGTTTACCTTTCATCCAAAGCCATTATTGGATGTTTGGTGATTTTTTTCATTCAATGCTATTCTTGGATGATGTTTTCCAGATACTTTGCTTTGTTTCAATTTGTTTCTAACTGTAACTCTTTTTCCCCTGTGGTACCCTTCCCCATAGGCTTCTCTGTCTTGCATTCATTTCATCTCATATCATATCATCTGCATTTGTGGCATCCTAGGGCCAAAAATTGTGCATGTTTATAATTAAGTCTCTCCTATCTCGTCGAGACGAAGATTTTAATCTCCATATCTCCGGATAGAAGAAACTTAAATAGGGCATCTGTCATACCCTAATTTTTGACCCTTGAGATTCTGTTTTCGTTTCGCATCGTCTGCATAACATATCACATTATTTCTAGGTCAATCATCCATGCATAGCTAACCAATTTACAAGACTTGTGTTTGTTTGTTTTTTCTTTGTGAATTTAGGGTTGCTGCAGAAGGTTCAAAGGTCATGGAAGTTGTGTGTGCGCCCATGGTGACTCTGGTCCCTTGCAAATCGTGTTGGATTCTTGTGAAGATAGAGGAAGAATATGCTCTCATTCTTATGACCCCTTAGTCAATACAGGGTCTTTTATTCTCAAGGTTTCTCAGAGGTTTCTCTAAGGAGGATCAGGGTTTTCTATCCGTTGACGTGGCATGTGGTCATTTAAAAACTAGTCATGGTTGTGTGGCAAACTGTGTTACAAATTATATCGGGGGATTCCTCAAGGCGTGTTTTCTTGTACCAAGTTCATGTCAAGCAATGCTTTGTTCTTGAAGATTAGATCATGGTTCAAGTTCTTTTGATTCTTAAGAGAAAGTATGTGGATTTTCTTAGTGAGCCGTACACTTTGAAGTGGTAAAGCTTGGATAAAGATCTTGAATTAAGGAAACTCTCAAAGTGAAGTTCAAGATTCATTTTCTTTGACAAAAATTCAAGTTGATTCATGACATTCAAATCCAAATTCAAGGTACCATGTTTATTTCAAGTTCCATGCCAAAGTTACAAGTTCATGTGATTAAGACTCATGATTTCAAGATTCATTGTTAATTTTATTATAAAATCAAAGTATGAAGTTCATATCAAGTTCTTACATTTATTCAAGCTTTAACCTCGAGGCCAAGTTCTTTTCATAATAAGATGCAAGGTGCGAAATTAAATACAATTCAAAGTGGTCAAGGTTGCTCTACAAGTCAAGCTCAATCCAAGATTTTCGTAAGTTGTTTGCAAGATCCACAAATCCAAGAATTTCATGTTAGAAAAATCTCAAGAGCAATAGCGAGTTATGGTTCAAATTGAATAGTGTAATTACATTACATTTTGTACAAAAAAAAGGATCATAAACGAAAGAGAAGATTTACACAAGTCAAGTTCAAAATTGTGGAGCTTCTTCACTTGTGCCATATCAAGAGCCACGTACATGCACAAATTTACAGCCACAAAACTTGCTGAGCCAACCACGATACCGCAGTACTATGGCAGAAAAATTTACTTCAGTATGCATCACAAAGTAAAAGGTAAAGTGCAATGAGAGGCGCTTTCTCATGAGTTTACAAATTGTTGCAATGCCACAACAAAAAGTTGTTGCCAAGCTTATCAAAATTCCTGCCACGAAAAAACAACAAGGACAATAGGACATTAGTGACATATTATTAAAAGCTGGAAAAAGCATGAAGAATGAGGAAATTGTTCATCAGCTTTAGGAACTCAGACACGGTACCAATTCCTTCCAAAACCGTACCAAATACAATAAAGCCAAAGGATTACATTCATAATCATGCCCAACATAGCAAGGAATCAAAAAGCATGTACAAACGGAAACTCATGATATCGTGTTTCAGCAATAATTTGAGAAAGGAAAAGAATCCCAGCCATGATTATTTTCTTTCCAAAACCGTAGTTGACAGCAAATCAACACATTCAAATTGCAATATCAGAATTCAATTTGAAATCGGTACAATTAATGTATCATGCCTATAAAAGGAGGCCACTCGCATACAGTATCGGGGACAACCATTGGAAATCAAAACCATTACACACTTTGAAGAACATACATCAGTACACTGAAAAACATTCTCTCACATATGTTGAAGAACCACAACTACATTAGAGCAGTATCAGGAAAAAAACAACATGCAGAAGAGGAGAAAAGATTCACGTACTCACCAACTACCCGGAAATCATCGATGAAGCGCTACACTCGACGCGAATGGTGAATTGCCGTCCAACTTCACTCGACCGACCACCACGCAAGTCCAAATCAGACCGCCATCTCTAAACGTGAGCTGCTCTGCGCGCATCCCTGTCCAACACGCTCTATCGCTCCTCTGATAAGCCGCGTTTCCTCGCCGTCGAAGACGCGTCGGACGAACTCCGATAGGTAATTTCGTTCAATCTTTACCCTCATATCGCCTATGTAATGTTTGATTGTTGCTTTGTTATCGTCGAATCGCTCGGTTTTCTTTGAATTTGGTGCTCGTGTTGTTCGATATGGGGTTTTGAATGCATCGTATAGACCTAAAAAGGTGACGGCGTGATGAAAGGATTCAAGCAAGGAAGAACGGAGAATGAAAGAGGTTCGCGTGCGAGAAAATGGTGACGCAAATGAAAAGTGTACGGCGCAAGAGATAGAGATGAAAAGCTGAGAGTGAATAACGAGAGGGTTGTTGATTTGTTGCTGATGATGTTTTCTTTTAGTTTACAAATACATTGTTGTTGTTGTGGATGGGTCGGGTTGATCCACCTCGTTACACCCATCCGCCTTAAACCATGTTCCTTTGGGCTGTTTCATCTTGGCTCATCTTTTTTATTTTTATTTATTTTTATTTTAATAAATATTTGTTTTTATAATAGTGATAGAAAAAAAAAGGTTTAGTTATTTGATATTTTATTAAAATTAATTTTAATTAATTTTATTAAACTCTTTTAGTTAATACTAATTAATCTATCAAGGGATTAATTTTATTAAATATTAGACTTTAATTTGATTAATTATTTTAAATCAATTTTTCTTAATTCTAAAAAAATTTCAAAAAAAATATTTAGTTATCTTTTGATTAGTTAAAAAATGAAAATTTCTACTCTTATGTTGATCTTTGTTCCTCGCTTGTATATTCAAACTTTTTTTTCAAAATAAACTCCCGATCCACATCGAGCCTTTTTTTCCCTTGTAAGTCGGTTGCTTTTTAAGCATCGCCATCAACCTCTAGGTCTTTCCCTTAGCACATACCCTTAGCAAGCAATAAATAACATAAATAATAACAAGAGGTTCCCGTAGAGTACTACGGACGTTTAGGATGCTAATACCTTCCCTAGGCGTAACCAACCCCCGAACCTTAGATCTCTTATTAGGTTTTTCGATCTTTAATCCTTTCCTTTGGATAAAATAAAGACCGGTGGTAAACATTAAGATTTGTGATCCTAGTTAACTTAATAGCTATGGTATCTGATTCTCACCGCGACAATGGGTAAGTTGGGAGGTTACATGTAAAAGTAAGGAGGAGGTAGGGCTTGGGTTGAAAAATCTTAAATTGTTCAACACGACATTGTTGGCTAAGTGGTTGTGGCGATTCCTTACGGAACGTGGGGCTATTTGGCATGGAATATTATGTGCAAAATATGGTGATATTGTGAGGAAAATTCTGGCTAGAAAAACTAATTTGAAGTTTCCGTGTGTCTCGTTATGGTGGAAAGACATTTTCAGAACCAACATGGAAGAAAAGAGTGCAAATTTCAATGATTTCGTTACAATTTAATTGGGGGATGGTTCTAAAATCCCATTTTGGCCCGCAAAATGGATGGGGAATATTATCTTTAAAGACCATTTTCCTGAACTTTTCTCTATTGCAGCAGATCAAGACAGTGCAGTTGGCGAGATGGGGTATTGGATAGATGATAATTGAACTTGGCAGGTCATGTTACTGCAGCAGGATCTTTCTGTTGTTTGTATGTCTGAGGCGTTGGAGCTTGATTGTTTGTTACATGATATCAGGCCAACCAAAAACATGGAGGATGTCATTCGGTGGACGTCGGGACTAAATTGCATATTTTCGGTTTCCTCATTTTATGATGTCTTATCGATAAGAGTGGGTGGAATCACTATGGAGAATTCAACTAAGGTGAGTTTGACTCTCATTTGGAGGTCGGATATTCCTTTCAAAACAAGAATTTTCGGTTGGAGATTACTTTTGGACATGTTACCAACGAGAAGTAATCTATTTCGTTGTGGAATCGTTTTTAATCCTCACGAGCTACCTTGTGTATTTTGTTTCGGCCAAATTGAGGAGGTTAGTCATGTTTTTCTATCTTGTTCCAAGAGTATGCTTGTTTGGTCAAAAATTTGTAAATGGTTGGAGATTGGGAGGAGTCATGAAACATCTATTTTCCTTCACTTGTTAGCATGGATAACAATCTTAAAAGGTAAATGTTCTAATACTATGGCTTGTAGAATTGGGTGGTGGTTTTTTGTTGCATTTGGTGGGATAGAAATCAAGTTGTATTCAATGATGGCGTTTATGATCAGGAGTCGATTGTCTTGAGGATTCTCTATTTTACTTGGTGGTGGATTTTGATTTTAAACAAAGGCAATTTAAATTGTAATTTTTATGATTGGTATAAACAGCCACTTCACTTCATGTAATTGTGGTTGTCGTCATTGTCGGTCATTCTTGTATTCGTGGGTTCGGATACCCCTAGTACCCGGTATTGTGAATCATTTGGCTTATCAAAAATAAATACACTACAATGTATTTCATTGTTCACCATTATAATAATAAAATAATATTTTAAAATATATATAAAAAATTCTTTTTTTTAGATTAAGGAGTACCGTGTGATTAGCCAACTTCATAACTTCATTATAAATATTTCACTTTTCAGTAATCAACTTTGTTTTACTACTAAAAATAATTTTTATATCTGAGGTCATAACTTCATTAACCAACTTTTTACATTTCATTAATCAACTTTGTTTTATTACTAAAAACTATTTTTAATATCTGAAAGTTTATTAACCAACTTCATCACTTCATTAACCAATTTATTATATTTCATTAACCAACTTTGGTTTACTATAAAAGATCATTGTTCATGTACTATACACAAACACTGTTCGCGGGTACTGTTCATGCATATGGGACTGTTTACATGACATTGCTCATGCACTGTTCACGTATTGTTCACATACTGTTCATGTAAGATTTCACTATTCATGACACTATTCACCATATTTGTGAATAGTGCATACGATGTAGGTGTAAATGTGGGTGTAGAAATAGCAATGTTGAAGTCTACTATATCCACAAATTTTTCAGCCGCCATTAGAAAGATGCATTGGTATATGACAAATTTTTTTGTAGTGGAGAGATTTATTGGGTTTGAGCTTCTTTCTTATGTGAAGAAAGACTTAAATATGATTAGTCCATTTGTCTCACTTATTTAAGTGGAGATGATCAATTTAAGGATGAGAGAGATAAAGAGAAAGTAAGAATTCAAATAAGAGAAAAGAGGAGAGAAACCTATTCTCATTTTCTACAATCAGTCTCACTAAATCGATGATCCCCAATTCGTTAACTATTAGATCGAGCTCAAATTTGGAGGGCATGTTCGTAACATCTGTATCAAACTTTTAACTGTTCATAATTTTAAAACAATGTCTAAACTAAGAGATATCTGCTTCGCACTGAAGCTGCATATATGTGTAATTTTTCAGTTTTTTCATTCTTATTTGTAAGTTAGTTTACTTTGTGACTTGTAGTTGTTAACACTAGTTTGTGAATCACTTTAAGACTCTCTTGTACCCTTAATTGATTATAGTGGATCTATTTATTTGGTTTGGACGATTCTTGGTTTTTACTCTGATATTGAGGAGTTTTCTACATTAAAATACCAGTGTTATTTTGTGTTTTTATTTGTTCGATTGTTATCTTATATTTGTTATTGATCTTCAAAAATTTTATAAATGTGAAGAATTTTATATCTATTACGTATTAATTGATTTGTTATTGTGTCTTAATTTTTCATAAAAATACATTTGTTTGCATAATGTCTAGGGTTTGAAAAACAAGCAAATTGCATAGTAATATGATGTGTATCAAAATATTTGTTCTAAAGTAATCCGATAGTTATGTTTAAATATAAGAAAGATTATAAACTAATTGTTGTGTCAAAGCATAAATTCATTTAAGTCATGAAATTTGCAATTAGTCAAAAGAATCGCAGTGGAGTATTTTACTATTTTGATAAACGACGGTTGAACATACTATGTTATTTCAATTGAATTTTTGTTTAATTATAAAACATGTTTGATGTCAGGGATATATTAAGATATTATATTGATATTTTTTGAGAAATGTATTTGACCAAAAAGAATTATTTTTATTTTGAAATGTGAAAATGACATCAATTTTAAAATGATTTTTTTATATAAAAATGACACTTATTATAAAAAAGAAGAAATATAATCTAATCATTTTTCTTTGGAAATGATGAAAATATTAATTGTTAGTTGAAATTTAAAGTTGGGAGGTGAAACTATGACGTTCTTATCACTCCAGTTTATATCTTTTTCCTTAAACCATCAAACCACATTATAATTTCAAAACTAAATTTTTTCCCCATATTGTAAACGGACTCCTATATTAGTGTTTGTTTGTCGTTTGATATGAATTTTTTTAAAATTTTTTTTTTGAAAATTGAATGAATTGGATGGGAGAATAAATTTATGGTAGGCAAAAACACTCATTGCATTGCATGAGTTTCATATTTATCGGGACAGTCAATCAATAGCTCATTGTTTTGTTCTTTTATATTCAATACAGCTCATAGTAAGAGATTTCAATGCAGTAAGAGATGTATTAGAGAGAAGAGGGGTCAACACATATATAAGAAGGAAGGAAATATAAGAATTCAATGAGTTTATCGCATCAACAGACTTTATAGATTTGCCACTACCTGATAGAAGATATACTTGGACTAGACTTGGAGAATCATCTATGAGCAGAATTGATAGGTTTTTAATTTCAGAGGCATGGAGCAGAGAGTGGCCAAGTAGTAGACAATGGTGTTTGGACAAAGAATTATTTGATCACCGTCTAATTATGTTATGTGAATCGAGGCAGAATTGGGGCCAAAACCTTTTCGTATGTTATCATGTTGGAAGGAAATTGTTGGATATCGTCAGTTTGTGAATGGAGTGAGATAAAAGTGGAGGGGTGGAGTATGTTTGTGTAGCGGAAAAATTTGAGATTAAGCTATTGATGTACTTAACTCGCAAAACAAGAGTCGTCACCGCACTTTTATTTTATTTAAAGGAAAGGGAAAAGAGCGAACAAATCCTAAAAAGTTCTAAAACAAGAACAAATAAACAGAGACAGAGTAAGGGGGTTGGTTACGCAAAGAGAATGTGTTAACACCCAAAACGTATATAGTACTCTATAGAAACCTCTTTGTAAATCTAGCGTTTAGCTTATAAAAAGTGTTGTTTGCAAAAGATGTTGGAGGTGAGAAGAGAAGTATTTTTTTAATAATTTTGTGTTTGACAAGACTTCTTGAGCCTCGTGTCTACGTACCCACAAAGGGCAATGGAGGCTCAAAACCTCGTAGTTCTTGGTAAAAATAACCCAAATGGTTTGTTATGATTCATTTTTAATGAGAAGACATCTTGTCATTTTAAGGTGAAAACTTCAACTAATCACCCACAAGTATGTGAAAATGGACCTTTGCATCACCATGAAAAGGGCTCCAACTTGGAAAAAAATAACAAGTATGCCACTAACTCTCAACGGTGGAAAATTGTCAACTTATTTCAAACAATACTATGGGGATATGAGGATCACATCTCAACTATAAATGACTAATGTCTAAACTTTATGAAAAAATTTAAAGCAAAAAGTACACAAAGGCATAAAATAATTTGAATGAATTAAGTGTTTTTTAAGTCTTTTGAAAATGGTCAAAGTATGCTTAAAATTGATTAACATTTATTAAGAAAATGAAGTTTGAAAATGCACTTGACAAAGTCAAGGTTTATTATGAAAGCGGTTCTAGTTTGAAAGAAGAAAGTTTTGAAATAGAGAGAAGATTTTGAAAATTGAAGAATAGAGAGGAGATGAAGAGACTATCCTAAAGCAATAAGATAAAAACTAATGAAGACAAGATCTAACCAAGATACATGCCTTTGACATAACAAGCCAAAACTCATATCCTTTGGACTCAAGCAACAAGATAAGCAAATAATGACCAAGCAAAGAGATAACCAAGCATCAGAGAACCAGACATTAGATGAAATCCAAAGATCCAAGCCAAGGTCTTCACAAGAGGTCTCTCAAAGTCAAGGTGCCAAAATAAGATCCATGGTCTCAAGATAATACTCCAAAGCATAGGTCAAGGATCCTAATTCTAAGTCCATCATCCATGAGCAAAGGATAGTCACCAAGTAGTCCAAGAAGCAAATTAAGAGTTTTAAGATGTTTAAGCCTTTATTAATGTCTTAAAAAAGAAAAAAAAAAGTCCAAATGGACAAAGAGAAAAAGACATAAACATAAACAAGATGAATAATATGATATGATTATATGAAGCATAAGAGTAAAAAGCATAAAATAAAGAAGCATAAAGTAAAGAAGCATAAACGTAAATGAGCATAGAAATAAAGAGTGTAAGGAGAACGTTAATATAATTAAAAGGTTAGTGTTAGCGTTAGTGATTACTCAACTAATCAACCCAACAATGTGTGAGAACTTTGTATCATCCTTTGAGAAGGGCTCCAACTTGGATAAAACCGACAAGTATGCCACTAACTCTCTTAGGTAGAAAAGAAACTACACATTATGGAGATAGGAGATTTACAACTAAACTAAACATGACTCATATCTAAAATTGGACCAATTATGATCACTTTTCGATTAGGGACAAATGTAGCGTTATATTAAGAAATCGTAGCACAACCTATAAGAAAGGTAATGCTATGGGAGGCTGTAAGTTCTGTGGTTTTTGGATTGGAAACATTTTGGTAAATCATGATGTCAGCAAGATGTTAAGCCAGATGTTCTGCTATGAGAGTCAGGCATCATGTTCAACATGATGTTGTGACATGTGTCAGGACATGTTATACCAGAAAGTTAGGGCATGAATGTCTTGGTATTTTAGTGTGAGTTTTGAGTGTGTTTTAATTCACATGTTTGCGTTTTCCAAGGAGGGATATTTTGAGAACTTCTATTTTGACAGATTGTGTTGGTTTTCGTAAAAAGGATCTTTGAACCTTTTTAGGAACTGAGAAGCAACTGGCAGACATATTTAGTAAGGATTTGGATGCAAATCAATTTGAGAAGTTAAGGGGAAAATTAGGAATTTAAACTATTAAGGAGTTATAGCAATTACATATATGGAGGAATGCAACAAATATTGCATCCTTCCTCTGTTCTCTGAGGCATGATAAGCCTAAGCAAGTTTCTACTATTAAGGGATGGAACAAAAGATCTCTGCAAAATAGAAGGGTTGGTTTGAAGAACACATGTTTGAAGACTATGACAAGGGAGTTCAGAGTCAACACTCCTAAAACATGTGGCAGCTTCAAGGAGTGTAGAAGGATCTCTGACAAGGGCAAGAGGTGGAAGATCACCTGAAGATAATCAAGAATGTGTGTTTCCACCAAGTTAGGGGTAATTCTATCTGAGTTTTGTTTGTTTCCAACTGCACTTTGTGCTTCCATTTCTGTGTTTCCATTAGAGTTGTTTGTTGCCATTGCTACTGTGTGCTTTCATTTATGTTTGTTTACATTTACTCTATTTTTTTTTGTCAATTTTTGCCTAAAAAAGGGGAGTAAAATGTTAGTGTGTTTGCTGCAATGATAACATGTTAGTGTGTTTGCTGCAATGATAAAGTGTTAATGTGTTTGCTGCAATGTCCTTTTCTGATGTTGGATCAGGTGTCATGACATCATGTCATGTTTGAGTATGTTGTGTGGTTGCTTGTTGTATGCAACTGTTGAGGGAGAGCATGGGTGTCTGTCATGATTTTGGTTTAAAGAAGGATCTTCTAGCTATATGTGTCTCTGAGATAGTTCAGAATGTCCTTTATGATAAGGAGTAATGGTGTGTCTTGTCTGGGAGAATCTATTTTTCTCTGCAGTGAGTTGTGGTCTTCAGGAGGAGTGAGCTTGTGTTTGGTGCTTCTGAAGTGTGATTCCATTGTATGAGCTTTGAGAGTTCATGTGTTTTTGTGATGTGTGAACTTGGATAGTTCATATTTGTTTCTTTTCTCATGATTTAGGTTTTCCCCTTAAGGGGGAGCATTGTCAATGTATGGCAGGGGGAGTTATGAACCTGTCTGTTCTGTAGCTGCTAAGTTGCAGTCTGTACAAATCTTACATGGTTTCATGTAGCTTGTGTTGTGTGGTTCTTGCTGTGTGTTGTTTTGATTCTGCCGTGTTTACTCCTGATTTGTTCTAAGGTTGTTTTATCCAAAATTTGCCAAAGGGGGAGATTGTAAGTTTTGTGGTTTTTGGATTGACAACATTTTGGTAAAATATGATGTCAGCAAGATGTTAAGCCAGATGTTCTGCTATGAGAGTCAGACATCATGTTCAGCATGATATTGTGACATGTGTCAGGACATGTTATACCAGAAAGTTAGGGCATGTCTGTTTTGGTATTTTAGGGTGAGTTTTGAGTGTGTTTCAATTCACACGTTTGCGTTTTCCAAGAAGGGATATTTTGGAAACTTCTGATTTGACACATTGTGTTGGTTTTCGTAAAAAGGATTTTTGAACCTTTTTAGGTGACTTTGTATTTTGTTCCTATTATTGTGCAGGAAATTATGTTAATAATTGAAAGCTGATTCATGGTGATTTGCATTTTATTTTTAAGCTCAAGCCCACGAGGTCTAAAGGCTATTCAAAAAAAGGAGCTAAACCTATTGCAACTTGGACATTATGGATTTGAAGAAATTAGGATTAGCCGTATCTTAGTAGTTCTTTAGGGTTTAGTGTGTTTTCTTTGTATGTCATTCTTGTATCATTTTTTATGCATTGAGTTGACTGATTGTTAATTGTTAATTGTTCATTCATAAGATTTTAAGCGAGAATGCGTTGTTCTTAGTTAAAGCTTTTAAGAAAAACTAAGTATTGTACTTGGAAGGGTTGGTACTTCTACTTTGGGTTGTTGTTGAATTGTCACTGGTTTGTGACTGATAGGAAGTGAGAGGGGGGTCTCATATCTAGAGGGTGTCTAGGAAGAAGTTGCACAAGGTAGTGATTAGGTGATAAGTTGTAAACGAGGGAGTTTATCTTTGAAGTAATATTGTCATAGAGAATTTCATTACTGTCTTGGTAGCCCCCAGATGTAGGTAACATTGCACCGAACTAGTTTAACAACTACTGGTGTTTTTATCTTTTTGTCAATTATTTTTCTGCATATTTCTGAGGGTTCTAACTGTCTTGATCCTAGTGTTGTGACATCTGTCTCGACATTTGGTGTCTGCGTGCCAAAATTTTAGAGGCCGGTTAATAAAAATTTATGTACCATACATGTTAGAGATGTGACATAAAGGTCACACTCCTAAGACATGTAGCACAAGTCAAAACAAGGTTGATCAAGACCTAAGTCAAGGAAAGATGGATCCACTACATAAATCAACCTCTCATAATACTTTGGACAAACTTATGCATCAATCCAAAGTACCTCAATTGATCTAATGATCAATCAAATGGTAGATTTTAATTGATAAAAGTTCATCAAGCACCACTCAAGATCTCATGAACAAGGTGGCTTACAACACCTTCTAATTGATTCAAGAAAGAGTGAAAAAGAAGAAGAAAAAGGTTAAGATGAAGAGGACAACCAAATTGAACCTCAAATCGATTAAATCATCATCAATATCAATCACCTTTCTTGGTGGATAAAATCAACACCCAAAGCCCATTGATATTAATGAGATTTTATTAAAAAATCAAGATTCAAGGCAACAACTAACAATCAAAATATAAGAATCAACAAGAAAATATAATCAAGTAATATATCAATTCACATGATTTTTTAAAAGAAAATTTAAACTAAAAATAAAAAAGATCAAAAATCAAAGAAATAAAACAAGTTCTAACAAAAATTAAATCAAGAGAAAAATACGTTTTCAAAATCAAGAATCATAAAAAAAATGAATTAGAAATTATTGAAAACAAAATTGAATTAACAAAAAATAAGAGAAACATTTTTCAACAAAAAGAAATGGAATGGAGGTTAGAAAAGAAAAGAAGGCGGTGAAGATAGAAGTTCAAGATTTACACGGCCTGCCCTAAACATAAGTGAAACTAAAATATAAAAAAATAAAATGAAATAAGAAAAATCATTTTTGAATCATCTTATTCCTTTAGTAAAGATTGTCGTGCAAAAATGTTCAAAGAGCCAACACTTTCTCCGCCACATCGGAGCTCAATCTGGCAGCGGCGGAGCTCGAAAATTATGCAAAATTACTACTACAAAATACACATTCGGTAACACTAATTCTACTACGGTTAGACTTCCACCGTGATGATATGTCTTAATTAACGCACGATAATTTTCTTTTATTTACTTATGAAAATTTTGATATGATATAATCACGGATGAAACATAAGACCGTGATTATATAATCACCCTCTCATGGGTTCGAATCTCAGCACCCTCAAATGTTTTATTTCTTTAACATTTAGTCACGCCTTTGTGTTTTTAACATTTCTTTAACATTTGATACCACCACGATTGAATAACTGAACTGTTATAACTTGTTTTAAATATTTTAAATTGTAATATACTGACGTGTCAAATGTTTTAATTTTTTAACATTTTGTCGTGCCTTTTTATTTTTATTTATATTTAATTTTTTAAAAAATGAGATACCATCGCGGTTTATGAGAAAAACCGTGGTGACATATTATTCACTTTGTTTTAAATATTTTAAATTGTAATACACTGACGCTTCTTTATGAAATTTAATTTATTAAGTATCATATCACCACAATTCACATTTTTGACTGTGGTGGTATCATTCATTCATTTGTATCAAGCTAACTAGCTTGTCTCTTCAGCAACCATTCTTTACTGAGAAACGATACACCATTTCAACCCTAATGTTTAGTGCTGAGAAACGATACACCATTTGAACCCTAACATTCATTGTTCATCATCATCGTTCATCATCATCGGTTCATTGCTCATCATCATTGTTTCATCGTTTTGCATTCGTTGTTCATTTTCAACCCGTAGTCATCGTCATCGTCATTGGTTCGTTTTTAACCCTAACACACCAACGCCAACACTAACATCATCTTCATCGTCAAGGAGGAGTACAACAACAACATTATCTGTATCAACCAAAATATTCACATTTAATTAGTCATCACGTTTACCGTACGTAAAACTTTTTTCCCGTGCACTACAGTAAACTTCAGTTTTCATTGTTGTTGATGTTGTTGTTGTTGTTGTTGTTATTTTTTTTGTTCTTGTTAAATGTGTGTCTTAATACTTGATTAATATGTTGTTGTTGTTGTTGATTGTGTATGTGATAATAGATCAAAAGTTTGTTGTTATTGTTGTTGAATGTGCATGTGATAATATTTGAAAGAGTTTGTTGTTGTTGTTATTGTTGTTGCATGTGTATATGATAATAGATGAAAGAGTTTGTTGTTGTTGTTGTTGTTGTTGTTGTTGTTGTTGTTGTTATTATTGTTGTTTGTTAAAATAGATGTCGATTTCATCGTATTCTTCATCTAGTGGCGAGGAAACTATGACAAGTGATACTCAAATCAAAAAGAAAAGATCACAAAGAGGTGCCACTATGCTTGCCAAAGTAACAAAGGTCCACAAATCTGGTATCAAATTGCTTATTGTGTTTGATTCGTATAATAGAGTAGTTGATGGTGAATACTCTTCTCTTTTTAAGAGTTATGTTGCGTTCCTTGGACGTAGCAAAGTTAGTATATTAGTAGATGATTGGAAACAAGCTCCATCTGAGGTCAAAGATAGCATATGGACAAATGTTAAGGTATTAGTTTTAATTTTCATTATTTCAATATGGCTTTCTATAATTTCCAATACATTCCTATTGATTTAAATGTAGTCGACCTTTGAGTTTATGGATGCTGATAAACACTTAAAAAAAGTGGTTAGCTCGTGCTGGTATGTGTTTGAGGGGATTTAAGTCACGCCTCACGCGTGACTTCAGTAGGAATCCTAAGATTGGTCTTGAGCGTCCATGGGTGAGGTATAGTTTTCTCTCAAAGAAGGTTTGGAAAAAGTTTGCACAGGGTCATCATTTTGAGAAATTCCGAGTAAGTACTAGTCTTATTTATCTTGATAATTTGATGCTAATGATTTATGGATACTAATCATATTTTCACTATGTTTATAACAGACTAAAAGTCAAGCAGGAATTCAAAATAAAGCGAAAAACATTTACCCTCATAGATTATCTCGTGGGGGTTATAGAAAACTGGAGAAAAAAATGATGGAGCAAAAAAAAACAAATGGGAGATGAGGACTCCATTAGTCGTGATCACAACCTATCACCACCGTCAAGGCATGAGAAGTGGAAGAGGGCTCGACTAAGACCAAATGGAGAGTAGACCTCAGATGCTTCAAGAGCAATTGCTGAGAAAATTGTAAGTATGATTTGTTGTTCGTATGTTATGTGTTATTTAAATGATGTGGTAAATACAATATTAATATTATCATGCATGTTGTGTAGGATGTGTTGGTTGAGGAGGCACGTGAAGGCTCATTTGTTCCAAAACCATGACATGATATACTAGTTGAGGCTATTGGAACAGATGAGCATGGTGGGCGCGTTCGTGGTGTTGGAGAAGGCGTCAGCCTTAGATTATTCTTTGGTCCAACCAAAAAAAGTGCCGACAATGCCTACTTACAAGAGCATAGAGAAAATCTGGCTCTTGTTGAGAAGGAGTTAGAAGAGCAGAGGAAGATGTTAGAAGCCGAGCGGGAAAGTCGGAAGAAAGACATAGAAAAGTTAGAAGAGTTATATGCGGTAAGTGTTTTATTTGAAATACTAGTGTTTTATATGAAATGTGTGATATATTGTGTTTAATCTAAAAAGTTAGAAAAGATAGAAATGTGTTTATTATGTATTGATATATTGTCGCAGAGAATAAGTGGATCCTTACCACAACGCATGGATGAAAATGATGATAATAATGTTGATGATCAAGTTCCCCAAACACATGGTGTACGTCATGCCAGCACCAAAGGAAGCAATTGTCACTACTACGAAAAACCCATTTAACAACGGTTGAGAATGACATATAATGACGCGGGCGAGGGCGTTGTTATGTAGATTGTCGTTGTATATATGATACTTACAACCACAACCTAGTAGGCGTTGTAATAAACTGGAAAGCGCGCTAACTATCACAACAGATTTTACAATACACCGTTGTAATAAAAATTATTGTCCTCGGTTCGATTCCCAGCAACGCAATTTTGATATTTATTTTTTCCTAGACAGCGCGCCAGATATTATAACGGTTATGAAATATAACCTTCATTAAAGTTTCTGCAAAATTAACAAATATGATCCTGCTTTTATAATTAATCCCATTTTTTTACCTGTATTATTGTTCTCCATATCACAACACAACAGAAAAATACAATTCACATTTTGTGATAAAGTTTTCATAATAATATTAATCGTATCATATTCATAATATCACATATACCACATTATAGTTTATTAGAACAAACAACCTACATAAATAAAATATCACATATACCATATTATAGTTTTCACACATTACATAACTTCACATAATTGTAACTTGGTGTATTGGTATCTTGTCTCTTGGTGTCTTGTCTCTTGGCTTGGTGTCTGGACTCAAAATACCTATAATTTCAAATAATTATACTTGTTAGTAAAAATACTTCTAAACTACAACATACAATTAATATATTATGAATAAATAATAAATTACGCACTTGTTAATTTTCCCATATGTCTTCTTCATGATCGAGTCGTATAGCATGCACGACATCTCCATCAACTTCATCATATGAGGTAGGAACTTGTGTTGTGTAAGAAGGTGTGGACGGAATATCAAGACTTTCATCACTAAGAGGAATGTATTTTCCTTGGAGAACGATTGACCATTTCCCTGATATGTCCGATGGATCGGCAACATAGAAAACTTGTTTTGCTTGAGAAGCCATGATGAATAGTTCTGTATTAAAAGATGCCTTGCCAAGGTCGACCTGGGTGAATCCTAAGTCATCAATGTCTACACCATTACTATTATTGGGAACCCACCTTCATTTAAATAAAGCCACTTTGAAAATAACATAATCAATCTCCCAAATCTCATCAATAACACCATAAAACGCAGTAGTTGCCAATACCGGATTCTTATCTTTCGAACCAGAGAAATACATCGATTCGGCTTCAACCATAACCCCACTATTTTGCATTGTACTACGATCATCTTTTGATTTTGTATAAAAGGTATAATGACCAATGTCGTATGCACTCCAGGTAATGACACATAATTTTGGCTCGTACGACAACCATTTAAGTATCTCGGATGCACTACGATCATTAGATACACTTTTATTAAACCAATCCATGAATCTATTATTATGCTCTATCAACAACAACTTGTCACTCATTCGGGGATATATTTTCTACAAAAGTCTTTTGTGAGTATCTATGAAAGGTTGAACCTCATCTATATTATTCAATATATAGAAATGTGATTGAATAACTACATCCCGAGCCATTGACCTAACATTTAGACCTTGAATACCTCTTCCGTCTGTGTCAGCATGACAAGACTTTGGAATTCCTATAGAATCTGCATCCGAAAAATAGTTTGTATAAAACTCAACAGCTTCTTCTGTGATGTACCTTTCAACAATCGAAGCTTCCGGTCGGTGATGATTCTTCGTATATCCTTTAAAGATTTTCATATATCGCTCTATTAGATACATCCACCTTAAATAAACTGGACCACAAATTCTGATTTCTCTTACGAGATGAACAAGTAAGTAAACCATAATGTCAAAAAATGATGGCGGAAAATACATCCCCAATTGACACAAGATTATGGCAGCCTCATCTTCTAATTCATCCAATTTTTTGAAATCAAGAACTTTATTACATATGGCATTGAAGAATAAACACAGTCTCGTTATAGTTACTCTCACATTTTTTGGAAGGATCCCACGGATAGCCACCGGTAGAAGTTGTTGCATCAATACATGACAATCATGAGATTTAAACCAATTAACTTGAGATCTTTCATTGATACAAGTTTCTTGATGTTTGATGAGCAACCTTGCAGAACTTTAATACCTTGCAAACACTCGCAGAACATCTTCTTTTCCTTTTTAGATAGAGTGTGACATGCTGGAAGTAGATAAGTTCTTTTTTCCTTTCTCTATTGGAGCCAACTGTTTTCGTATACCCATCTTCTCCATATCAAGACGGGAAGTCTTACTATCTTTAGTCTTGCCCGAAATGTTTAGAAGTGTGCCAATCAAACTATCACACACATTTTTCTCCACGTGCATCACATCAAGACAATGTCTAACATCAAGACTTGACCAATATGGAAGATCAAAGAAGATGAACCTCTTTTTCCATATATTTTTCGCAACTGCCCCTTTTTCTTTTCCTCTCTTCCCACCTTTTTATTTTTCTCTCTTCCCACCTTTTTCTTTTTCTCTCTTCTGAAAGACAACATTAATGTGTTCCTGCCGTTGATAAACTTCATCCTCGGTAAAAGGTTTAGGAGCCTCACCAAACTCTTGCTCTCCATTAAAAGCCTTTCGCAATCTACGATAAGGATGACCCGGTTTTAGAAATTTTCGATGCCCAAGGTAAACAGTATTTTTTCCAAACTCAAGTTGGTGATAACAAGTATCATCTTCACATATAGGACACGCTTTATGTCCTTTGACACTGTATCCAGCCAAGTTACCATAAGCCGGAAAGTCGTTAATTGTGCAAAATAACATTGGATGCATATTAAACTTTAACACCGCCGACAATCGTGTGAACTCTGTGCATCCCTTATATAAAGGGGTGTCTTTATCACTACATAAATTATCATAAATATGAGCATTCATAAAAGAAGATTCCCCAATATCACGGAACATATCCTCTAGTTGATCTTCCATATATTTATCTTCCTCTAATCTTTGACTTTGTGACGCCCGACTTTCCTTATTATCCACCTCACCATGCCACGTCCATATTATATAATTTTGACATATACCCTCACAACAAAGGTAATTGTGTATTTCTTTCTTTGTACCCTTTTTGATATTCGCGCAAACAACACATGGACAATAAAAGATACCATTATTGCCGGGAAGATGTTTATCAGCGTATTCAAGGAATTCACGAACTCCGTTCTCATAAACCTGACCTAATCTATTGGATTTCATCCAACTACGATCCATTACAACTTCTGAAATTTACACATGTATAATAATGTGAATGACACACCAAAATCTAATCAAAAAACTCAAGCATATGCATATACAATATGAATAAAGAAAAATTCAATGAAGATGTACTCTCATACTAAACGTAAAGTATATGAAACATCTCATTCTGACTTGAGCATATACAATATGAACAAAGATAAAAGGAATGAAGATATTGAAGAATACCGTACTTCGAAGCTGTAATCAAATGAACGTAAGGAATGAAGATGTTGAAGAGTACCATACGTCGAATCTGAAGAATCAAATGAACGAAGACTGTTAACATTTGAGCATAAACCAAGAAAAAAGGAATGAAGATGTTGAAGAGTACCTTACTTCAAAGCTGAAGAAGCAAATGAATGAAGACGGTTAATATTTGAGCATAAACCAAGAAAAAAGGAATGAAGATGTTGAAGAGTACCTTACTTCGAAGCTGAAGAAGCAAATGAATGAAGACAGTCAATATTTGAGCATAAACCAAGAAAAAAGGAATGAAGATGTTGAAGAGTACCTTACTTCGAAGCTGAAGAAGCAAATGAATGAAGACGGTCAATATTTGAGCTCCAAATGAATGGATATGAAGAGGGTAAAGGTTAGGGCGTCTCTGGCTCACTTGTTCGATTAGGGAGTCTTATGAAAGAAATACATAATAAGTTTTGTTTTAATTTATCAGTAAAGCTTTTAATCTCGGTTGGAGAAACAAACCGTAGTGGAATCTTAAGTGACACATGCTAAATATATCCTAAAAAATGGAAAAAATGTGTTGCAGGGAATCGAAGCTTGTTACATTTCATTTATTACTACGGTTGTTCATCTTAACCGTTGTAAAATCATTTACAATTTAATTTTTAAATAATGGATTTAAGTGACACGCGCTAAATGTACTCTAAAAAATGGAAAAAATGTAGTTGCAGGGAATCAAAGCTTGCTACATTTTATTTATTACTACGGTGGTTTAAGTCAATCGTCATTAAATGACAATTTATACCCCAGCTTTTGCCTGGGCATGAAATTTTTAACCTATTACAACGGCGTAAAAGGATGCGTTGTAAGCCTGGCGTTGTTGTTTTAGCGTTTTGTAGTAGTGTGTTCAGCCGCCCCCGCTAAAGAGGTTAATGAGTTATTAGATCCTTCCGTAAATGAAATTGCCACGTTATACATTTTGGTTGCGGAAAGTGATGACCAAATATCCTCTTTCTCTAGAGCATTGTTCATCTTTAGAGCTCTTCTATGTGTGTCCTAGTGACATACGAAATTTTCTCTATGGTAGTAATTGGCTGGACGTAGGGATATTGCAAGTTTAGTGCACATAATTATATATTTGAACATGCATGTCATTATAGTACATTATCATTTTTGTATTTCCGTACTTATTTTTTGAATTTTGTTTAACCATTTCGGTACATTCATCGTGTATGTATAGAGTTAAATAAATCCAATATTTATGGCATCTTGGATCCGTTTAGTATTCGATGGACAAATGATAAGCCAAAAGATATTGAGACCTATATTTCGAGACGGTTAGGTCAAGGGGGAAAAGAATGTTACTTCGCACCATTTCTCAATGCATAAGTAATTTTAAAATTGTGGTTTATCTTTTATAGTTAGTTTTGTTTTAGAAAATACTAATTATATATGCTCGTGTTTATTCAGTGATCAGTTCCAATTAATCATCATATCGCTTAAGACGAATACGATAACGACATTGTGTTCATTATATCAACCACTCGAACTTAAAATGAAGCAAATTATTAATGGGTAAGTTTTTGTTTATATGAAATTTTTAGTAATACATATTTTCTTTAACTTTGTAATTGGTTTAATTGGTTTAACCCGTAAAATATTTTCAATGTACAATGTTGTGCATCGACACAATATGTTGAACAATATTAGGAAAAAGCCAACATTTATCATGCCTAATGTAAGTGGCTATATTACTTGTGACATTCATTTATATATATATATATATATATATATATATATATATATATATATATATATATATATATATATATATATATATATATATATATATATATGTTACATGCATGTGTGTTTATAACATTCATGAAATTAATGTTTATTTTTGTAGACGAAGAAACAACCAAAGGGATTCGAGTGTGGTTATTATATAATGAAACACATGTTAAACATTGTCTTTGCCGGCATTGTTGTTAAATGAGATCAGGTATATATTATATATGTAATGAATTGTTTACAATGCACTTATGGGTCCTCAATAATGGGTTTAATCTGGTATATTTTACGCAAACTTTTAACAACGAAACACCATTCCCATACGAAGACTCTGTAGAGATTCGTAAACGTTGGACGTATATGTTCAATGTGCTTAAGGGTTCTCAAACTTGAGATTCATCTAATATATATATATATATATATATATATATATATATATATATATATATATATATATATATATATGTTAAATTGTAATTCCTAGTGTCTAAGTCGAAGTCGAAGTGATGAAGCAATGTGTCGAATGTTGAAGTTGTTTCGATAGATTCATTTAGATTGGATTCAGATTTGTCTTAATTAGATTAGATTTTATATGATTTAGATTAGATATTTTGGGCTTTAAAGTTTTTGGGCCTTTGTAAATCTAAATCTATAAAAAGGGAGTAACCCTTGCATTGTAAACAACAATTGTATTCACAGTTTGCAGATTAGCAAGTGAAAGTGCAATAGATTCAAAATCCCACAGTTCGTGGGTAACAATTTTCTCCAAATATTTCTCTTCTCTCTCATTCTCGTTTCTTGCTGTTAGTTTGTTCTTCTTCTTCTTTCTTTGTTCTTCATTGCCATTACGTGTGTTTGTGGGTTGGTGATCAATCTTGAGATCAAGATTGAACCGAAATCATCATAGGGTGTGGTGAATTTCCAACATCTGGTATCTAGAGCTCCGGTTGCGATTCAAGGAGGAAAATCGTGATGGCTATGAATCATTCAAATGGACACTTTCCGGAGACCCTGCCAATTCTCAAGAAAGATAATTATGAGAATTGGTGCAAGTAGATCAAGGTGGTTTTTTGTTATCAAGATCTGTGGGATCTTGTGAAGGAAGGAGTAACACCGCTTGGGGAGAACGTGACAGATCAAGAAAAGGCTGCACGCAAAGATTTGAAGAAGAAAGATTATAAAGCGCTGTTTATAATCCATCAATGTGTTGATCCAGATAACTTTGAAAAAGTTAGCGATGCAGAATCAGCAAAGGAAGCATGGGAGATTCTTGAAAAGTCATTTGGAGGTGCAGAGAAGGTGAAAGAGGTGAGGTTACAAACTCACAAGAGAACCTATGAGTTGCTTCAGATGGAAGACAACGAAAGTATTACAAATTTCTTCACCTGAGTTACAAAACTGGTGAATTAAATCAAAGTATGTGGAGAAACGCTGACGACGAAAGCAGTAGTCTCAAAGATTTTGAGATCGTTGGCTCCTAAGTTCGACCACGTGGTAGTAGCCATAGAAGAGTCGAAAGACTTGTGAGTATTGACGAAGGAAGAGCTTCAAGGGACGCTTGAGTCTCATGAACAAAGGATGGCTGAGAGAGCTGCAGGAAAGTCGAAGAGTGATATGGCTTTGCAGGCGCAGTCAGAAAAGGAAAGGAAAGGCAAAGGAAACGTGAATGGCAACAAAGATAGAGGAGGCAGTAATTCGACTCAGAAGAAACCTTGGAACCAAGGCAACCAAAGAGGTGGTGCTGCAGGTAGAGGAAGAGGTGGTGGTCGAAAGCCAGACAAAAGTCACATTCAATGTTTCAATTGTCAGAAGTATGGCCATTATGTTAGTAACTGTCCAGAAAAGAAGAAAAATCAAGAAACTGATGCAAATCTGGCGAAGCATGAAGAAGAAGAGACGTTGCTGATGGTCACAACGAAAGATGAAGAGAGATTCCAAGATCAGTGGTACTTGGACTCAGGATGCTCATCACAAATGACTGGGAGGAAATATTGGTTTGTCAACATGAAGCCCTCGTCGAAGAACACTGTGAAGTTTGCAAATGACAATACTCTAGCAGCTGAAGGTGTTGGTGATGTTCTGATTATGAGGAAGGATGGCAAAAGGTCAACAATTTCCAATGTGTTGTACATACCAGGCATGAAGAGTAATTTGCTCAGTATAGGGCAGCTTGTCGAAAAGAACTACAAGGTAGTTGTCGAAGACAAGATGATGAGAGTTCTCGACGTAGGTGGTAGGTTGATCTTGAAGGCTCCAATGTCTCAGAATAGGACCTTCAAGATTGAACTCAATGTGATGGAGCATAAGTGTCTAGCAACAGCAGCCAGCAGAGATGAGTGGTTATGGCACTTTCGACTAGGCCATCTCAACTTCAATGACATCAGGGAGCTGAAGAGAAGAAATATGGTTTCAGGATTACCAGAAATCGACATTCCAAGTAAAGTTTGTGAAGAGTGTGTTCAGTCGAAACAACACAAGAAGAGCTTCAGCAAGGATGCAGGAAAGAAGTCGAAGGCAATTCTTGAAGTCATATACTCTGATGTATATGGTCTAATCCAGGTGGATTCGATTGGTGGCAACAGATATTTTGTCACGTTTATAGATGACTTCAGTCGAAAGTTATGGACTTACCTTATCAAGAAGAAAAGTGATGTGTTTGAGGTATTTGTCAGATTCAAATCCATGGTCGAAAGACAGAGTGGTCGAAGGTTGAAAACTCTGAGAACTGATGGTGGTGGAGAATATGTGTCGAAAGAGTTTGATGCATTGTGTAGAAAAGAAGGGATTGTGCATGAGGTGGTGCCACCCTACACTCCACAGTAGAATGGGATTGCAGAACGCAAGAACAGAACCATCATGAACATGGTAAGAAGTATGTTGAATGGAAAGCATCTACCCAAAGAATTATGGGGAGAAGCAGTTTCGACAGCAACATATCTTTTGAACAGATGTCCGACGAAGAAGCTTGAAGGAGTCACACCAGAAGAATGTTGGTCTGGTGACAAGCCTAGTCTCAGTCACTTAAAGGTGTTTGGATATATAGCACATAGACATGTGCCAGATCAGTTGAGAAGGAAGCTTGATGACAAGTCGAATCAGATGATCTTGATAGGATATCATTCGACTGGAGGTTACAAGTTGTTCGACCCAGTGAATAAGCAGGTGGTGATCAGCAGGGATGTGATCATAGATGAGCTTAAAGAATGGGATTGGACTGAGAATGCCAAGAAGGATTCAGTGAGAATCTCTTGTGAAGAACCAGCCACTAAAGTCGAAAGAGAAGTTCGACAGGAACCAGTAGCAGATGAAGCAGGTTCAAGCAGACCTCGACGAACAAGACACATGCCTGGAAGGTTGTAAGAATGTGTAATTACATCAGATGACGTGGTCGATGAAGAGGGTGAGCTGGTACATTATGCTTTCTACGCAGATGTCGAACCAGTCAATGCAGCTGAGGCATTGAAAGATTCGAAGTGGGTGAAAGCAATGAATGAAGAGTTAGAGTCCATCGAAGTCAACAACACATGGTCACTTGTCGAATTTCCTCAAGGCAAGAAGGCAATTGATGTGAAGTGGGTTTACAAGGTAAAGGTGAATCCTAGAGGAGAAGTAACTCGACACAAGGCGAGACTTGTGGCGAAAGGATTTCTTCAGAAGGAAGGAATTGACTTCGATGAAGTGTTTGCACCTGTTGCTAGAATCGAAACAATCAGGGTGGTTGTTGGTCTAGCAAATATGAACAATTGACACATATGTCAGATGGACGTGAAGTGTGCATTCCTTAATGGTCCCCTAGACGAAGAAGTTTATGTCTCACAACCAGCTGGGTATGTGAAACAAGGTGAAGAAGGAAAAGTGTACAGGCTACATAAAGCCCTGTATGGACTTAAGCAAGCTCCAAGAGCTTGGAATAAGAAAATCGACAGCTTCTTAAGGGAAAAGGAATTTGTGAAGTGTACAACTGAGCATGGAGTATATGTAAGAAGAAGCAATGGCGAATTGCTTATACTATGTCTCTATGTCGATGATTTGTTGATAGCAGGAAGTTGCAAGAAGGAGATCGAAGATTTCAAACATAACCTAAGTGAGGAGTTTGAAATATCAGACTTGGGAAATCTCTCATATTTCCTTGGCATCGAATTCTACAAGACTAGTAGAGGTTTGATGATGCACCAACGAAGATATGTAGGCGAAATACTCAAGAGATTTGAGATGCAAGATTGCAACTCAACTTCGACTCCAGCTGAGACCAGACTGTAACTGTCGAAGGATCCAGACGAAGATGATGTCGACCCAACCCAATACAGAAGACTTATTGGGTCACTTAGATACCTTTGTCACACAAGGCCTGACTTAGTATACAGTGTTGGTATGGTAAGTAGATTCATGCAGAAGCCAAAGGTATCACACCTAACAATGACGAAGAGGATACTGAGGTATCTGAAAGGGACTCTCGACTATGGCATTTTATTTCCTGCAGCTGATGAAGGGAAATAATGCAAGTTAGTGGGATGCACAGACTCTAGCTGGTGTAGTGATGCTGAGGATAGAAAATCCACAGCTGGATATGTGTTTATGTTAGGTGGTGCACCAGTTGCTTGGAGTTCGAGAAAAGAGCCAGTAGTGGCATTGTCATCATGCGAGCAGAATACATAGCTGCTTCTTTTTGTGCATGTCAAGCAACTTGGATGGTGAACTTGGTCGAAGAGATTACAGGGAAGAATCATGGAGCAATTACCATGAAGATTGACAGCATGTCAGCTATCAACTTGGCGAAGAATCCAATAGCACACGGTCGAACAAGCACATCGAAATGAGGTTCCATTATCTTCGAGAGCAGGTAGCAGAAGGGAAGATAAAGTTGGAACACTGCAGAACTGAGAATCAGATTGCAGATATCATGACAAAGGAAGTGCAGGTCGAAGTGTTCAAGAAGCTAAGGACTATGATGAATGTAGACAGTTTAGACACAATGAATTAGGTGGTGTGTTAAATTGTAATTCCTAGTGTCTAAGTCGAAGTCGAAGTGATGAAGCAATGTGTCGAATTGTTGAAGTTGTTTCGACAGATTCATTTAGATTGGATTTAGATTTGTCTTAATTAGATTAGATTTTATATGATTTAGATTAGATATTTTGGGCTTTAAAGTTTTTGGGCCTTTGTAAATCTAAATCTATAAAAAAGGAGTAACCCTTGCATTGTAAACAACAATTGTATTCACAGTTTGCAGATTAGCAAGTGAAAGTGCAATAGATTCAAAATCCCACAGTTCGTGGGTAACAATTTTATCCAAATATTTCTCTTCTCTCTCATTCTCGTTTCTTGCTGTTAGTTTGTTCTTCTTCTTCTTTCTTTGTTCTTCATTGCCATTACGTGTGTTTGTGGGTTGGTGATCAATCTTGAGATCAAGATTGAAGCGAAATCATCATAGGGTGTGGTGAATTTCCAACAATATATATATATATATATATATATATATATATATATTTGTGTGTGTGTGTGTGTGTGTGTGTGTGTGTGTGTGTGTGTGATGTACTGATGTACATTTGAGTTTAAGTGTTGTAAATAAAATTTTTTATTTGATGAAATAAATAAGTATTTGAGTTTGAGTGTTTTAATATACATCTTCAATTGTTGTTTCTGTTCTGTTATAGTTTGATGTATATTTGAGTTTGAGTGTTGTAATAACATTTTTTATTTGATGAAATGAATAAGTATTTGAGATTGAATGTTTTAATATGCATCTTCAATTGTTGTTTATGTTCTGTTATAGTTTAAACAATACAGGTTATAAAATGGAAAATTTTCAAAATGCAGAAATGTATTTTAAAAAAAGTATATAACGACGGGTTTTAAGTATGAATGTGGTTGTATACTGGAGAATATAAAATATAACCACGGTTGTTATAGAAGACCATGGTTATATACTTAAAATACGCTGAGAATTGAACCTGAGACCTTTCATATATGACAACGGTTAAGTTATTAACCGTGATAATATATCGCGCGCAAATACAACCACACCCTACGTAACAACGACAAGTCACACATGATGTTATTCCTTTTCCAACCGTTTTTGTATATGTTTTCCGTAGTAATGAATGAATTGCAACGCAAAGCTCTACACAATGCAACAATCAATTACAAGAATCGCAACGAAAAATTTGGATCGAAAACGACGGAAAAGCTTCAAACCACATTCAAAGTCTCAGGTAAGAATCAATTGAGTTTCCTTCTTTTTCTTTTACTGATTCTGGCTGGTATTGATTTAAAATTGAGAGTGAATTTGAATGAAAAAAGTGAAGAAGAATAATAGTGAAATATGGTTTCGCAGTGAGAAATTGAGAAATTGAGAGAGAAATTTATGCAGAGCTTTGCTGGCTTAAAAGCTTGAGAATGAAATGAATGAAATGAGTCTTATTTATAGATGAGGATGAGTAAAAAATTTGAATGTCGTTTGTGTATTTTCGTTACGTTTCAATTGATGTTTACGCGTGACTTGTGTTGAATTTTTTTCATGTCGTTTTGAATTTTATTTTGAAGCTCATTTTGCCTTGCGTGACGTGGATTATGTTGGGATATTCTTCTTGTCGCTTTGATCATTTCAGCTTGCAGCTCATATTGTTGCACCGCGCCATACGTATTGTTTGTAGTTTATGAATGGCTCGGATTGTGAGCTTGGCTTGTGTTGGAATCAATTGAAGTTACAGTTTGGAGTATGCTTTGGGTAGGCTTGAACACGAGATGTGGATTGTCATGAGGGCTTATGGCTTGCTTGGTAATCTCACAAAGGGTTTCATGAATTAAAGATGAATGCTTATGAGTCATATCACCCACTACAAAATTATGAAAAGCCCCATAACTTTGGATCCAACAAGGAAATACATAAGGAAAGTGAGTTCACAAGGCTAGAATTGGTTCATCCCAAGGTCAATGTCCCATAGACATCTTAAAGTTAAGGGTTTGTGCTAATCTTTTAGAATTGGTTCATTTCGGAACTCTTCCTTTTGGTAGTAATTATTGTGCATTAATTGATGGATTGGTTGATTTGGAAGCTGCAGCCTGTATTTGTCTTGCACTTAAGGCGAATGTGCTTGGAATCAACTTAAACATACCCATCGACCTCTGTCTGATACTTAGTACATGTCAAAAATCCGTCCCACTTGAGTATAAATGTGTCAAGAAATTTAAAATAGTTTGTGTGTCGTTGTTGAATAAATGTGTCCAAGGATTTAAAATAAGTTATGTGTCTTGTTGAATAAGTATGTATTTGCAATATCATAATTTGTGATACAATACTTGTTAACACCACATTCTCTAACATTTGCATTATTATCTGTTGAAAGTCACGAGCTACATTCAGTTTAGAAATGTGTCCAACATGGGTTAATAAATCTCGTGCAAACTTCAACCAATATATAAAATGATTTGCAAAATGAGTAGATTGAGTGTGTTGCTAACATATTATTATTATTTTTAATTATTATTATTATTATTATTATTATTATTATTATTATTTTTATTATTATTATTATGTTTCATTAAATTAATATATCAAGCAAGTTTGTTTTTCCTAAATTAGTATTGTTGGTGTACAAGGTGAAAATAATGATGAAAAGAAGAGAATATATTATATTGAGAATGACGGCTACAAAGGATAAAAGATACAATGATTGGAATGACATATACACTACCCTATTTATAAGCTAAAACTAGGGCTACAAAAGCAACAATAAAATACTAAAATACCCTCTAACAAACTTGGTCACCAAGTTTGTGAATATTAATTAAAATATAAATTATTTTTAATACCATCCCTTAATTTATATTTCCTCAAAACTAACAACTCCAATTCCATCCCTTAAGCGAAGGAATTGATCCGTCTTGATAGCCTTCGTCAGAACATCTGCCAACTGCTTCTGGGTGCTACAGTGCAGAACTTCTAACACTCCATTCTGAACTTGACTTCTCAGATAGTGATACTTGATCTCAATATGCTTGCTTCTCCCATGCAACACTGGGTTTCTGGCAAGATTGATTGCAGACTTGTTATCAATCATCAACTTCACAGGTTTGTCAACTTTGATCTTTAGATCCTCTAGCAAGTTCAGAATCCACACAGCTTGGCAAGCAGTAACAGCACCTGCATTATATTCAGCTTCACAGGTTGATAGCGCAACAACAGATTGTTTCTTGGAACACCAAGAAATAGGGCCTCCTAGAAACTTAAACAAGTATCCAGAAGTACTTCTTCTATCAACTCTGTCTCCACACCAATCAGAATCTGAGTAACTCAGAAGTTCTGATTCAGTCTTTCTTCCAGAAGGGAATAACACTTCATACTTCAGAGTTCCCTTGATATACCTCAGAATCCTGACAGCAGCTTGGTAATGGGACCACTTGGGTTTACTCATGAACCTACTAACCATTCCAACTGCATAGCAAATATCAGGTCTGGTATTACACAAATACCTTAGAGAACCAACCAACTGTTTGAAGGTTGTAGCATCCACATCCTCACCATCAGAATCAGAATCTAGTTTCTGATTCTTATCTGCAGGTGTGATAGCAGCCTTACAATTCTGCAGCTTAAATCTCTTCAGAAGTTCTTGTTCATACTTCAGCTGATGCAAAATGATACCTTTCTCAGAATATCTGAACTCCATCCCTAGAAAGTATGTCATTTTTCCGAGATCAGTCATTTCAAACTCATTCATCAGCACCTTCTTGAACTTAGCTAATTCTTGTTCAGAACTTCCGGTCAGCAGTATGTCATCAACATACAAGCACACCAGAATCATATTTCCTTCAGAAATATGCTGAACATAAACACCGTATTCCATCTCACATTTCTGAAAACCCTGCTTCTTAAAAAATGAATCGATCTTCTGATTCCAAGCTCTAGGCGCTTGCTTCAATCCATACAAAGCTTTATGTAATCTGTACACCATCCCTTCCTGATTCTTTTTCACAAATCCAGGAGGTTGTGACACGTAAACTTATTCTTCTAATGGACCATTCAGAAATGCAGATTTCACATCTAAATGCATCAGAGGCCAATTCCTGTTAGCAGCTATTGCAATCACCAATCTGATTGTTTCATGTCTCGCTACAGGTGCAAACACTTCAGAATAATCCAGCCCAGGTTTCTGCAGAAATCCTCTTGCTACCAACCTTGCTTTGTATTTGCCAATTGATCCATCTGGCTTTAGCTTTTGCTTGAAAACCCATCTGACACTGATGGCTTTCTTGTCCTTTGGAAGTTCTGTCAGCTTCCAAGTCTTGTTTCTTTCTATGGCCTCAAGTTCTTCTTTCATGGCCTTTAGCCAGAACTTCTGCTTGAGAGCCTCTTCTGTACTCACAGGTTCAGAGTCTACTAACATGGCACACTGAATAATTTCTCCTTCAGAATCTACTTCAGTGTCTTGCAACATGTCAAACTCTTCAAATCTTCTTGGAATGTTTCTGAATCTCTGTGGCCTCTGACCTCGTTCAGAACTTTCTCCGGATGCTTGAACCTCAGAAGTTCTGTCCTCAGAAGTTTCTCCTTCAGAAGCTCTTGCTCCAGAAGGTTGACTTCCTCCAGAACCTTGACCATCTTCAGAATCTGGCATATTCCCAGAATCTGAATCACCACCAGAATCTGGATCATCATCAGAGTCTGGATCATCATCAGAATCTGGATCATCAGAATCACCTTCATCTTCTGAGTCTCCTTCAGAGTCAGAATCACCATCAGTTTCAGAAATTCTTATTTCTGACCTTTCTTCAGAAGTTCTCACATCAGAATCAGATTGAGACTTATCCCAATTCCAAACTTCTGATTCCTTCACAATAACGTCTCTGCTGAACTCAACTTTATTAGTTTCTGGACAATACAGCTTGTACGCACCTGTACTGTGGTACCCCACCAGTAACATTACTTTGCTTCTATCATCCAACTTCTGTCTTCTAGCTTCTGGAACATGTTTGTAACACACAGAACCAAAAACCTTCAGATGACTAACACTTTGCTTTTCTCCAGTCCACTTCTGAATAGGAACTATTTCCTTCAGCTTATTCGTTGGACATCTGTTGAGCACATATGCTGCGGTGACAACAACTTCTCCCCAGAAGTTCTGAGGAAGCTTCTTCTCCTTCAGCATGCTTCTCACCATAGCAAGCAAAGTACGATTTCTTCTTTCAGCAAGACCATTGTGTTGAGGAGTGTAAGGAGCAGTAACCTCATGCTCAATTCCATTCTCCTCACAGAACTTCTGAAACTCTTTGGAGTTATACTCACCCCCACCATCGGTTCTGAGAATCTTCAGAGTCTGACCACTCTGATTCTGAACCTTTATTCGGAACTTCTTGAATTCAGCAAACACCTCGTGTTTGAACTTAATAAGGGATACCCATATCATTCTCGTGAATTCATCAACAAATGATACGAAGTATTTATTTCCTCCGATCGATGCTACTGGAAATGGACCACACACATCAGAATGCACTACTCCCAAGGCATGTTTTGCTCTTGGAGCAACTTCTGACGCAAATGGCAATCTTGGTTGCTTTCCTTCCATGCACACTTTGCATGACTTCTCAGGCTTCTTAATTGTAGGAATTCCATGTACCAGCTTTTTCGAATTCAGATGTTCTAAGCTTCTGAAATTCAGATGTTCTAAGCTTTTGAAATTCAGATGACCAAATCTTTTGTGCCACAACTCACTTTCTTTCACAACACTTGTTGCACTAAGACATTCAGAGTCAGAAGTTCTGACATTCACCTTGAATGTTCTATTCCTTCCCTGTTTTGATTCCATAATCAACTTTTGATTACAGTCATACAGCTTCAGAAGATTGTCCTTCATGGTAACTGAAAAACCTTTCTCAATTAATTGTCCCACGCTCATCAGATTGCTTTTTATGCCAGGTACATACCACACTTTCTGAATCAATGTTGTTTTCCCATTATTCAGAACAACTCTGACATTTCCCATACCTTCAGCGTTAAGATATTTGTCATCAGCACATCTGATATTTGTCCTCTTCTCAGAATCAAAGTCAACCAGCCATTTCTTATTTCCAGTAAGATGATTTGAGCAGCCAGTGTCCATATACCACCAGTCTGTCAAATTCGTATCATCAGATTCAGAAGCCATCAGTAGCACAGATTCATCATCAGAACTTCTGGCTATATTTGCTTCTTCTGACTTCCTTTCTTTGTTTGACCAACAATCTTTAGCAAAGTGACCAAACTTCTTGCAACAGTAACATTGGATCTTCTTCTTGTCATACTTCTCTTTTCCCTTCTGAGCATTCTTTTGCCTATCAGAAGTTGAAGTTTCTGACTTATGACCACCATCAGATCTTCTCCTGGCTTCTGACCACGACTGTTTCTGATGCTTCTTATCAGAAACTGCTTTCAGAGCCTACTGCTCTACTTCCCTTTCAGAAGTTCTCTCAGTCAGACGCAACTCTTGCGCTTATAGACTGCTTTGCAGCTCTTCAATTCTCATGGTGCTCAGATCTTTAGAATGTTCTATTGCTACCACAATGTAATCAAACTGAGGAGTAAGGGATCTCAATACCTTCTCAATGATTACTTGTTCAGAAAGAGTTTCTCCACACGCCTTCATCTCATTAGTGATCAGAATCACTCTGGAGATGTACTCAAAAACTTTCTCATTGTTCTTCATGTTGAGATTCTCGTACTGCTTTCGTAGAGACTGAAGCTTCACCTTCTTCACTGATGCGTCACCACCGTAACATCTGACCAGTGTGTCCCACGCCGCCTTTGCCGTCGTTGAATCTGCAATCTTCTTAAACACATTCGCATCCACACACTGATGGATGTAGAACAATGCTTTCTGATATTTCTTCCTTGTATCCTTCTGCGCGTTCTTCTGTTCCTCCGTCGCATCTGCTACCGGAACGTAACCTTCGGTGACAAGATCTAGAACATCTTGAGCACCGAACAATACTCGCATCTGAATCATCCAACGATTCCAGTTTTTGCCATCAAATACTGGAAGTTTGGTGTTCATGCCGCCGTTGCCGTTCATCATCTTCAACCTTGTACAGTACACTCAGAACTTACCACACACAGTGTTTCCCAACCCCACAGAATCAGAAATTATGATTCTGATCAGAATTTTGTTCTAGATTCAACACAAATCAAGAACCAAAATTCAATCACAAAAAAAATCCTCACGTTTCACTCGTGTTTCCCGTGTTTTCCCGTTGATCCGAACCGGAGCTCTGATATCAATTGTTGGTGTACAAGGTGAAAATAATGATGAAAAGAAGAGAATATATTATATTGAGAATGACGGCTACAAAAGATAAAAGATACAATGATTGGAATGACATCTACACTACCCTATTTATAAGCTAAAACGAGGGCTACAAAAACAACAATAAAATACTAAAATACCCTCTAACAAACTTGGTCACCAAGTTTGTGAATATTAATTAAAATATAAATTATTTCTAATAAGTATATCTTATGTTTATGTGAAATATCATGAAATATTATGTTTGTTTGAAATATGTTTTCCAAGTTTTTGTTTTTTTCAATGAAATTATTTAAAATCAATCTTCTGCAAAAATCTAATGAAATTTTGACATCTTCATGTTACCAACAAGTTGTTTGTTAGCCTCAAATAATTTGAAAAAAGTTTCTACATAAATTTTTCTAGAGTTTTATAAGATAGAATCTGATTAGCGCGTATTTGACATCTTGTTAATTTCGTCTGAAAAGCGTGAGTGCCATGATATTAAACTACAAAATAAAATTCTTTAGAAATATAGAATTACTTGAGATGTGATGTCTTGTTAATTCTAGTTTTAGACGCATGTGTCGTGACAACTTATATATATATATATATATATATATATATATATATATATATATATATATATATATTAAAGTTTAAGATCAATTTTTAGGCAATCCAAGGCTGGTAACAAGAGTGCCTCTAAGTAATTGCAAAATGGAGCAAGGAGAGTGGAGAAAGGTGACCTACACAAGACGGAAGGATATTTCTGGACCAAGCAGGTGGGATTGTTTTCCAAAAGAAGGATCAAATGGGAGAAATGGAATCGACGAAACACAATCTTTCTACATTTCAGATTTTCCAAACTCTTTCAAAGCGGAGGATTTATTCAACCTTTTCGTGGAATATGGGAGAATCATGGAGGTGGTCATTCCTCCAAAAAGAAACTTGAATGGCAGACGCTTTGGTTTTGCGAGATTTTCGGAGGTGGAGGATATTAGATCTTTGGCGCTGCAACTCGACAACATCTTCATCGACAAAGTCAAGCTTCATGCAAACGTTCCTAGGTATTTTAGAATGGTGAAGAGCAAAGGAAATGGGAGACCGTCTGTTCATCAGGCCAAAGAACCTAATTTCAGGAAGCGTCCAGATGGCTTCAGTAGCAGAGCACAAGAACAAGGTGAAGGAAAAAGGTCCTTTGCGGAGGCGGTATCTGGAGGTAGAGAAGTTCAGCAAACTTTCCTTAAGTTTGAACCTCTGGATGAAGATTTAGCAAGACTGAACAAGGCGTACGTGGGAGTCGTTCTTCAGCCTGGAATGACTTACAACATAAGAACTAAATTCGAGATGGAAGGGTATTTTACTATAAAAGTCACACCTTTGGGGTCTAACTATTGCTTGCTGGAAGAATCGGAACCAGGCGAGATCCAAGACCTAATTAGAGAAGCAGAATTGTGGTGGAGACAATGGTTCTCAGATATCAAGGAATGGAACGAAACAGTGGTGGACAAAGAGAGGGTCACTTGGCTTAGATGTTATGGGATCCCTTGTCAAGCTTGGAACCTGTCTTTTTTCGAGATCCTTGCAAAAACTGTGGGTAGTTTCGTCTGTGCAGACGAGTGCACTCTTAAAGGTGAAAGTATGGACGTAGCTAGATTTATGGTTAGAACTTATTGTGCAATGGTCATCAATGAAACCTTCAAAGTTCATATCAAAGGGAAGGTGTTCAACATCAAAATATGCGAAGACTTCCATGGTCCTCTTCGTATTTCTCTTCAGAAGAACAATAACCCAGCGAATGATGGTTCAGTCTCATCAGAATCGGAATCAAGGTGGAGTTTAAACGAAGGAATATCAGTAGGTGGCGAAGAAAAGGATTATTTTGAGGAGGAGGAAGGTGTTGTTTCAGTTCCGGCAGATTCTTCGACGGAGGTTAGATTGGCGCGTGTGTTTGGGAGTTCTTCGACGTCTGAAAGATCGCAGGGTGGTTCAGAGCAGGGCGTAGCTGACTCTAGGTGTAGGTTTAAGGATGTTGAGGGGGATAATGTAGCAGCTTTTAGTCATCTCTCGCTTGACAAGTCATGTAAAGTTGGGACAGAAAAGGTAGTATCTGAGAACGAGGTTGATAGTCATAAGCTTAGTGAGGGCCCACAAGTCAAGGAAGTCTCTGTATCTAGTGAAAAGGTTATTTCGTTGGTCCCTCAGAGAAAAGTTAAACTTAAAAAGGTGACTGAAGTTATTGGGCCTTTAAGACGTAAGCCCATTGGTAAAAAAAGGCCTGGCAGGAAGGCGGATAGGGTATTAGCAAAACGGACCGAGTTAGCGGAGGACCCAATTGAACAATTTTCCTATCCTTCCTATTTTAATGTCCTAATCAAAATCCCTAATTCCTCTGTTAATTCTGAGAAGAGGGACGCCCCCTCTAAATCTAAATCTGATTCTGATATCTTTTCCGCCGGAGCTGTCCTTTGTTGTGACCAAATGTCCGATTCAGATTTGAGGTGCTGTAATCAGAAGTTCTGGAACAATATCGAATCGAAGGTGGGAGAGAGATTGAGGGGATCGATTAAGGAATTGGGGATTTCAACGGGAATAGAGGGTTCGAACCGGTCACGAGACATTCTCAAACATCTAGAAGAAATGGAGGAGGAAGATAGAAGAAGATTTGAGGGACGGAAGGATAAACCCATAATTTCTCAATGATAATTGGATCGCTAAATGTCAGAGGGAGCGGTTCGTTTTCAAAGAGACTAAGACTCAACCAAATCATTTCTAAAGGTAAGGCTGATATCTTTTTAATCCAAGAATCTAAATGTAGCAAAGTAGAGGAACCGTTGATTAGAAGTATTTTGAATTCTGGAGAGGTGGGCTGGTCTTTCAGTGAATCAACTGGCCAATCTGGGGGTCTAATTACCATCTGGAACGAGGATTCGATAAATGCTTTGGGATCATTCAAAGGGCCAGGTTTTCTTGGAATTAAGATTTTGTGGAATAATGAAGTTTACTACGTTATCAATGTTTACTCTGGGTGTGGTTTAGTGGATAAAAGGAAACTATGGAGAGATTTGAGTAATCTTAAGTCGACTCTTACAGATGGGTTATGGATTTTGGGGGGAAATTTTAACGCCACTACATCTGCTGAGGAGAGAAGGGGTTCTTCTAATTCAGGTAGAGGAACTGAGATGAGAGAGTTTAAGGAGTTTATTGAAGCTCATGGTTTGATAGATCTTCCAATCTCAGGGGGGAAATTTACTTGGTTCAGTGGAGACGGTAAAGCAATGAGCCGTATTGATCGTTTTTTATTTGAGGATGATATTGTTCAGAAATGGGGAATGGTGGATCAGTTTATTGGCAACAGAGATGTGTCGGATCACTGTCCGATATGGGTGAAGATTAAATCGGTTAATTGGGGTCATAAACCGTTTAAGTGCAATGACAGTTGGCTTGACCATCCAGAGTTTCTCAGTTTTGTGGAGATGAAATGGAAGTCTTTGAAGATCGAGGGCAGAAGCGAATATGTTCTGAAAGAAAAATTAAGGATTTTGAAGGAGAAACTTAAAGTTTGGAGGGAACAAGTTTTTGGTTGGGTTGATCTTTCGATTAAAAAGGATGTTGATGATTTAAACAGAGCAGACTGGCTCCTCTCTACAGCAGACAGGTTTGAGGTTGAAGAGATCGTAGCAGACAGAGCTGCTAAGTGCGCTTCTTTTTGGAATAAGCTTCACAAAAAGGACAATTTGTTGATTCAAAAATCTAGGAGTAATTGGATTAAGGCCCGGGACTCTAATTCTAAATACTTTCATATGGGAATTAGAGGTAGACAAAGAAAGAAATTCATCGGTAGAATTGAAACTACGCAGGGCCTGGTAGATTCAGTGGAGGAAGTAAAGGAAGAGGTCTTCAAGTTTTTCAAAGGAGCTTATTCTGAACCTGTGAAGATCAGACCGGTTCTTGAAGATTGTTCTTTCAATGGTCTCTCTGAACTGGATGCTAATTTACTTGAGGCTCCGTTTTCTGAAGAGGAAATAAAGGCCGCAGTTTGGAGTTGCGATGGTTTCAAAAGTCCGGGGCCCGACGGGTATAATCTCAATTTCATTAAAAAGTGTTGGAACATTTTGAAATCTGACATTGTTCTTTTTATTAATGATTTTCATGGAAGGGCTTTTCTCCCTAAAGCTTTTTCGTCTGCTTTTTTAACCCTTATTCCTAAAGTGGACAGTCCTCAGAATCTTGGAGATTACAGACCCATATGTTTAGTTGGTAGCATCTATAAGATATTGTCTAAACTTCTGGCTATTAGATTGAAATTTGTGATTGGTAAAGTGATCTCTCCGTGTCAATCAGCTTTCATTCCAGATAGAAATTTACTGGATGGGGTCGTGATTGCTAATGAGACGTTGGACATGGCTACAAGAGATAAGCTGGACTGTATATTCTTCAAGGTGGATTTCGCGAAAGCTTACGATTGCATAAGCTGGAACTTTCTTCGTTTTATGCTACAGAAGCTGGGTTTTGGGTAGAGGTGGTGTAAATGGATGGAAGCTTTAATCTTCAGAAGTCATTTCTCTGTGCTTGTGAACGGTAGCCCTACATCCGATTTCAAAGCAGAAAGGGGTCTCTGTCAAGGGGATCCTTTAGCTCCTTTTCTTTTCCTAATGGTTGCAGAGGGTCTTAAAGGTTTATTGTCGAAGGCGGTTGATATCGGTAGCTTTGAAGGATTCAGAATGAGTAACGAAGTGGTTGTCGACATGATTCAATATGCTGACGACACCCTTTTGATTGGAAAGGGAACCTGGCGTAACTTGTGGTGTATTAAATCAGTTTTAAGAGGATTTGAGTTGATTTCTGGATTGAAAGTGAATTTTTCCAAAAGCAGACTTATCGGTTTGAACGTCAGTGAACATTTTCTCACTGCAGCCTCATATTTCCTATCTTGCAAGATTGAATCTGCATCCTTTTCTTTCTTAGGAATCCCTATAGGATTCAATCCTAGGAGGATTAAAGGTTGGTATCCTATCTTAGACAAAATAAAAAAGAAGTTGAATTCTTGGAGAGCGAGATCTTTATCTCTGGCTGGGAGGGTGGTGCTCATCAACTCGGTTCTTTCCAGTCTTCCTTCTTTTTGGTTCTCGTTTTACAAAGCTCCGAAGGCGATTTTGAAGAAGGTTGACTCTATTAGGAGTAATTTCCTATGGGGAGGTGTTGAGGAGAAGAACAAAATTCATTGGTTAAACTGGGACATTTGCTGTTCTTCGAAGTCGAAAGGCGGTCTTGGTATTAGAAAAATGGAAGAATTCAATATAGCCCTATTGATTAAATGGAAGTGGAAGTTGGTGGCAGAAAAATCTGCTCTGTGGAAGAATGTCCTGATGGCTAGATATGGAGTTATTCAACATCACGTCTTAACCGAGAATTGGAAGCCTTCGGTTTCTTCCTCTCAATGGTGGAAAGATGTAATCAACAGCGGGAAGAGTCTTTCTAACGTTAGTTTCTGTTTTGCAGATAATGTCATTTTTCAAGTTGGAGATGGTTCTAACATTCCGTTTTGGTCTGCTAACTGGAGGAATGGGAAGATTATTGCTAAGGAATTTAGTGATCTTTACAACAACAGCAGGAAGAAGGAAGCTTTGGTGAATGAACTGTCTGTGGCCAGTGTTAATGGTTGGAATTGGAATGCAGTGGGTCTTTCAAATTCGTGTCAACTGGAAAACAACGCTAGAATTATGGAATTGAATAGTTTCATGGGAGATTTGCTTCAGGCCCAGGAAGGTTCGTCTGATGTGGTTTTATGGAATGGTGAGGTGGATAAGTCGTTTTCGGTTAAGGAGGTTTATAACATTCTGACGAACAATTTTTTAAGCTCTAATCTGCCTATTGCTGATCAGTCTCCTCATTTAGCTTTTGAAACTCTTTGGAATCTTGGTGCGGTGCCGAAGTTGACTCTTTTTGGTTGGAGATTGTTATGGGGCAGAATCGCGGTCAAATCTGAACTTATTAGGAGAGGGGTCGATTTGAATCCATCATGTGTTATTTGTGATCAGGTAAATGAAGACGTCGAACATCTTTGTTTTTCTTGTGATCCGATCGTGGCGGTTTGGGACAGAATTGGGGATTGGTGTGGTACCGACTCCACTTATGCGGGAAATAGAGTGGATTTCTTTTTGGATTGGTGTGGTATGGCTAACTTGTCTAAAGGGAACTCGAAATTGGGTGTTATTTGGCTCATCACCGTTTGGAGTATTTGGTTATGCAGAAATCGGATTATCTTCAAAAATGAAAACTTTAGTTTGGATAATCTGTGTTGGGACATCAAAATTAGGACCTGGATTTGGTTTAAGGGGGGTGATATTTGTAAATCCAACTCTGACTTTTTAGCTTTTTGTATGGATCCTCTAAGAGGGTAGCTTAGTTAGAGTTGGTTGGAAATTTCATTCTGTTGTTTTTCTGTAATCTTTGTTCTCGAACACTTTTCGTGTTCTCTTTTTAATTCCATTGGCTTGAAGAAAAAAAAAAAAGCTAGATGCATCTAAGCTAATTTTATTTTTTGAGAAAAAAATTACTATTTGAAAGTTTTAAGATCATTAATCTACACAAAACTAGAATTAGCAAGATGCATCTAAGCTAATTTTATATTTTGAGAAAAAAATTACTATTTGAAAGTTTTATGATCATTAATCTATCACAATCCTGACATCAAAAACTAAATTAATAAGATGTCAAATTTCAGATAATTCTGTAAGATATTATTCAAAATAGCTAGTGAGAACGTATTCTAAATTGTAAAAGTGGGTAAGTGTAATACCCTAATTTTTACTCCTAAGATCACACATATAATTTGCATCTCATATCACAAATAAGATCACAATCTTTGGTTCTCTTTGTTTTGTGCGATATTTGTCGGTGACGCGACCACCTTACCGCAATGTTATTGGGGTGCTACTTTCTGATTTCTTATTTATTCTATGAAGCTGGAAAGGAAATGGAAGATATCTAAAACTAACCTTGCACGCAAATGTTTTCTTTACCAAATGCTAAAAGATCCGGGATCGGGGTCGGGTTATACAAAGGGAAACTATTAACACCCAGTGTATATATGGTTATCCATAGGAACTTTTTATTGCATGTTTCTCTGTTAATTTGAAATGCTTTCTTATGTTTATCTGCTTTGGCTTGAGAAAGTTTCTCCTTTGGGAGTGCTTAGAGAATGTTTTTGTTGTTTTCGGGTTTTCGTTATTTTTGGGAAAGTATTGGACCTAAAGTTTTTTTGATTTGTGTGCTCGCTAAGATTTCGCAATCTTATGCCTACGTATTCCCGTAAAGAGATCTGGGAAATCAGAGCAATCTTAATTCCTCCTATTTCTATGGGAGGAAAGATGTTTGGTGTCTTGTTCAAAGCCCAAGATTAAAGCTAGCTGAGTATTTGTGTTTTGTTTAAAGCCCAAGATTGAAGCTAAATGGGTGACTGAGAGAGAATTTGTCATCTCTAATGGGAGAATATCTCACCTATTCATCGCAAAATGTTGAGAAATTGATTATAAGGGAAATTACTTTAACTAGGATATGTGAATCTAGCAATGCCATAATTTCCTTTATAAGGGGGGTGTCATAAATGAAGAAAGCTTTAACTCCGCATAGAGCAATGCCACTTTTTCCTTATGAATCTTTCATGCAAAGAGAGGGACATTGACTTGGATGTTAGGGATCCAGAGGCTTGCCATTTACAACAGTTATATGAAAGATGAATTTTTTCCAAGATAAAAGAAGGACCCCAGCTTGGATTTTGAATCAACAAGTGTGTCACTTACAGCAATTATCTGGAAAAAAGGTTTTGGTTGTCTGTTTTGATATGTGATGTATAGAGGAAATATCCTCTTGCAGAGAGAACTCATGGTCTCATCTGAGGGGATGTTGATTTTTGTGTGCCTTGATCAAAGCCCAAGGTTGAAGCTAAAAGAGATTGACTCTACTAAGGAAGTGTCGTGGTGAAAATTGGACACCATAGTTATTGGTTAACTAGGATCGCATTTTTAATGTCACCACCGGTCTTGGATTTTATCCAAAGGAAGGGAGGAAAAACCGAATTCCCACAATGCAATGCAAATGCACTAAGATTCTAAGTTCGGGGGTTGGTTATACCTAGGGAAGGTGTTAGCATCCTAGATATCTGTAGTACTCTACAGGAACCTCTTGATTCATTTTATGTTATTTGTTATCTGTCTTGCTAAGGGTTTAAGGGTAGGTAATTTACAATTTAATTCCTAAGTGTGCTCGACAAGATATCGCATCTTATGCCTACATATCCTGTCAGGAGGGAATCAGAGCACTTGTAGTTCTTCATTAAAGATACTAAATGTCTTAAAGGTTTAGGAAAAGAAGATGAGTCATCATCTTAAGAAAGACCACCACAGTTTTTTTTGAAAATGTGTGTATGTTGTGGGGCATGGGATTGTATGTCCCTTTCTTTGAGATGATTAACATCTAATTCTCTTGTATGGAGAATTTGGTAGGCTAAAGTTTGATTAAAGAAGTCAAAGTTTGAGGGGGACTAACCTAGAAAATCTATCCTAAGTTGTCTAATTGCCTTATCTTAAGGTGACGATTATGGATGCAAAGGATATGCACCATGCACAATAACATGGTTATTATGCATGGGATTTTCCTTTGGATATTAATGCGATTAAATTACGTTATTTAGGCAAGGGCGCTAGCAAGGTGATAAGTGCAAAATGTACCTATTTTTGTATATAAGTTTTGTTGCACTTATCATTAATTTGTGTTAAAATTGGTTGAATAAACACCGCTTTGTTCGTAAATACGTTTACTTTATGTTTTCGTGTGTATATTGCGTATCGTGTAAATATCATTGAGAGTAATTGATTTTCATTTATTTTTACATGTGTTCCAGCAATGGGATTTTTCCATATTCATAAAGAGCATTGAATAAGATTTCCAACGCTTCAAACCGTGCGTCAATCGGAGTTACGGTTCATGAGTTATGATCAAAACAAGTTGCTGGTGTACTGTCATGTTCGCAATGCGAACACCCATGGCGAGCACTCGCTGGCGCACTCGCACTGCGAACCCGGGGGCGAATGAATAGTGCCTGAATGCTTAAAAAACACAATTTTTGACGTTGGAAAGGCGGCGTATGTTCGCAGTGCGAATGGATGTTCGCAGTGCGAACCTGGGCAGCAACAAACTCCTATAAACTTTATTTTTCTGCATTTTTTAGGTTATGGTTTTGGGGATTCTTGCTCCAACTCCATCAAACTTCATTTTTTCAGTAGATTAGCTTAGAAAACAACATGGAAGCTTGCATGTGGATGATCCGAAGTGGATTTCTCATCGATCGGCTTCGACAATCCGTGAAGTGTTTGGTTCATTTCTTTTCTTCCTTGTGTTTTTCTTCTATGTTGGGTTTTGTATATGTATTGACTACGATCTCATGTATATTTGTCGCCCATGGCGTTGTATAAAACTTGCTTTACAAATCTTAATTGGTAATTATCTCTGATTTTTGCTTTATGCGCGGGGTTTGGGTTGCGTTAGACATAACCGTCGCAAACTTCGATTAGGGACGATTGTCAGTTAGTTTCTGGACTTTAGAGATAGATTTAGAGCTAACAATCCGTTTGGGTGTCGGAACTTCATGTTTCCGTGTTTCGAGGCTTCGCTCGCGAGAGTGACGAAGAGAGTGACACGGTTGCTTGCTCAACTTTGCGTTAGACATAACCTGTGTTGTGAGCGATGCTGGGTGATTTTGAGGAGTACTGTAGGTGGAGTATAACTGGTCGGTAAGTTTAAGTTTGTGAGGAGTCGATTATATGCATTGCCGGACGAGTTTTTATTGTTGAAGAATGAAGTTCTTTTTGTTTTAATGTTTACTTTTCTGTTTTCATGTTTTAAACCATTTTAAACCAAACTCATAAACGCGAGAGACTGTCGAACGACATTCTTTCCCTCGAACCGATCTCTGTGGACACGACATAAATCCCGGAGGGAATTCTTTCCGAAAATAAATATTTTTGCTTGCTTGCCGCTATTCCGCAATCAACAAAATGGCGCCGTTGCCGGGGATTAGTTTTGATATTGAATCGCATTGCGATAGTTTCTTTGTTTTTGAGTTTTGTATATATCGTATATATTGTCTGTTTCCATTATTTTTGGGTTGTTCCCATTGGAATATATGTGTGGAGCTTGTAATTTGTGTGTTAATGTGCAGGTATAGGCATGAATGAAGCAAAATTGTGAACACATGGAACCAATGCAAGTTTCCACTGAGTTTTTTTTTGCTGGAACAGGGTGTTCGCAGTGCGAACAATCTGGCGAAGGCCCAGCGAAGTTTCGCACTGCGAAGGACCAGCGAAGGCGCCAGCGAATGGAGGCAGAGAGTTCCAGTTTTGCAATTTCCGTGTGTTCGCACTGCGAACTCCTGGCGAGGGTCCAGCGAAGGCTCGCTGATTGGTTCGCAGTGCGAATGAAGCTTGCGAATGATTCGCAGTGCGAATGAAGGGTTCCATTGGTAGTGTGTTTGTGTATATTAATAGTTTTCGCGTTTGTCAATGAGCTTGTTTTGAGTAGCTTGAGGATGCTTTTGTGATTTTCCATGTTGGTTCGTTTCAACTTGCGAATGCGTGGTAATGATCTTGTTAAGTTTTGTACACGTCCGAGGTATGTATTTATCGCTTTCTATACTTTAGCATATTCATGATACTTAGGCATTTTACAAACTTTCATGCCATTCATTCTTTTGTATACTTGTTCTATTGTGAATCACTTTAGTTCCCAACCTTTTTGTGAGGTGGCCTTCCATTGTTCATATATGCGGAGTACCAACATTCTTGTTCTAACTGGATTTTATTATGTTGAATATGTTGTTTGTGTTGTTTATATGAATGCATGAAAAGGATCACGGCAATTGTTTCATTTTGAGCACAACCACCTTAGCCAAATAGTCAATTCACCTTGTAAGCGTGTGATCATTCGTAACCCCTTTGAGCCTTTGGTCATTATCCATGTTGTTTGAGTTTGATGCTTGTCTATGAGTGTCAAATTTACTTTTTGTGTGGATCTTGATTGTTGTTTTTACTTGAACCCTCAACTTTGTGTTGTTGTATGGATTTTTTTCCTTGCCTTAGAAAGTAGGGAGTATTCACATGATGGTGCGGTTGAATTCAAGTTGGGGAGAGGATGATTGTATACTCATTGGTTGGATTCTATGAGGATTGAAAAAGAAAAGAAAAAAGAGAAAAATTTGTGAAAGAGAAAAAGAAAGAAAAAAGGAAGAAAAAGAAAAATCCTTGAAAAAGGAAACAAAAAGAGTTTCAATAAGTGTGCTAAATAAGTGTTGTGTGTTGTGTAGCACTTGGGATTTTGGAAGAAGTTGGTTGAAATTTTGTGTGTGAATCTTTGTGAGTTTTCACTCCCTTAGGTTTAGGCAAGTTTTTGTTTCAATTACCTTTAGAAATTGCCCCTTGTTTGTTTACCCGACCACGTTACAACCTTGAAAGTCCTTGTGATTCTTGCCTTTGTGTTTTCAATGTGAATTGTTGGATGAATGCATAATTTAGTCTTTTGTTTGCAAGATTATTGTGTGAGTGAAAAGAACCTCATTTTGTGTTTTTCATCTACCGATGATTGTTTTTACTAGGTGTGATTCACTTTGGAACTTGTGTTGTTTTAGAATGTTCGACATGAATTTTTGTATTTTGCTTTTGTTTCTTGACTATGTTATCGTCGTAGTTTAGTGGTAAGTATTTACTTTTTGTGTGTACCGTTTTCATTTGAACCATTCATTTGTCCGTTTTTCAAAACTTGTTGATTCGCGATTCTTTGGTTATCACTCGGTTTCGTTGAGTTGTTTGATTCTTGTTTGTGGACAAACAATTAGGTAAGTTGGGGAGACTTTGATAAGTGCAAAATGTACCTATTTTTGTATATAAGTTTTGTTGCACTTATCATTACTTTGTGTTAAAATTGGTTGAATAAACACCGCTTTGTTCGTAAATACGTTTACTTTATGTTTTCGTGTGTATATTGCGTATCCTGTAAATATCATTGAGAGTAATTGATTTTCATTTATTTTTACAGGTGTTCCAGCAATGGGATTTTTCCATATTCATAAAGAGCATTGAATAAGCTTTCTAACGCTTCGAACCGTGCGTCAATCGGAGTTACGGTTCATGAGTTATGATCAAAACAAGTTGCTGGTGTACTGTCATGTTCGCAATGCGAACGCCCGTGGCGAGCACTCGCTGGCGCACTCGCACTGCGAACCCGGGGGCGAATGAATAGTGCCTGAATACTTAAAAAACACAATTTTTGACGTTGGAAAGGCGGCGTATGTTCGCAGTGCGAATGGATGTTCGCAGTGCGAATGGATGTTCGCAGTGCGAACCTGGGCAGCAACAAACTCCTATAAACTTCATTTTTCTGCATTTTTTAGGTTATGGTTTTAGGGATTCTTGCTCCAACTCCATCAAACTTCATTTTTTCAGTAGATTAGCTTAGAAAACAACATGGAAGCTTGCATATGGATGATCCGAAGTGGATTTCTCATCGATCGGCTCCGACAATCCGTGAAGTGTTTGGTTCATTTCTTTTCTTCTTTGTGTTTTTCTTCTATGTTGGGTTTTGTATATGTATTGACTACGATCTCATGTATATTTGTCGCCCATGGCGTTATATAAAACTTGCTTTACAAATCTTAATTGGTAATTGTCTCTGATTTTTGCTTTATGCGCGGGGTTTGGGTTGCGTTAGACATAACCCTCGCAAACTTCGATTAGGGACGATTGTCGGTTAGTTTCTGGACTCTAGAGATAGATTTAGAGCTAACAATCCGTTTGGGTGTCGGAACTTCATGTTTTCGTGTTTCGAGGCTTCGCTCGCGAGAGTGACGAAGAGAGTGACACGGTTGCTTGCTCAACTTTGTGTTAGACATAACCTGTGTTGTGAGCGATGCTGGGTGATTTTGAGGAGTACTGTAGGTGGAGTATAACTGGTCGGTAAGTTTAAGTTTGTGAGGAGTCGATTATATGCATTGCTGGACGAGTTTTTCTTGTTGAAGAATGAAGTTCTTTTTGTTTTAATGTTTACTTTTCTGTTTTCATGTTTTAAACCATTTTAAACCAAACTCATAAACGCGAGAGACTGTCGAACGACATTCTTTCCCTCGAACCGATCTCTGTGGACACGACATAAATCCCGGAGGGAATTCTTTCCGAAAATAAATATTTTTGCTTGCTTGCCGCTATTCTGCAATCAACACAAGGTGACGCTAGACTTGTGTCTTGTGACCAAAAGGTTGAATGCGATGCCCGGAGGCGATCGACTTACATGGGTAGAAAATGGGCTCGACGTTGGATCGGGAATTTTAATATCATTTTGAGAAGGTTTAGACAATAGCAAACGAGCGTACAAGTGGAAATAAGATATGATAAACAATAGATAAGGCACGATACAAGTTGACATAACATGAGGAGATAGAAGCAACATAAGCATGAGGATGACAATATGTTTCCTGATAGAGTATGGATAAGATGAACATGATTATAAGAACACATCAATATGCTTCAAATAGAATGATTAAAAATGATGTCAATATGCTTCAACCTTTAGGAAGACAAACGTATAGAATGATATTAAAGGTAATAATAAAGGGGAATGACATTCATGTAAAAGGTCGAAGATATGACAAGTCAATATGGATGGACTAATTCAAGGATTTAAACGAGTCATAGTGAAATGACATTTCAACCAAAATTGATAACTAATTGACAAGACAATTAAGGTTAACAATTATAACACATAAGGTGATTAAGATTGACTACACATGGATAATTAACCTTTAGAAATTAAACATTTGACCATACAAATTGACAATCAAAATTAAGACACAAACTTGATAATTCAAAATTAACAACCTAATTGAAAACGACATTCACAGTTAGAACTAATAATGCAATTCAAAATGCAATTGATAATTAAAACTAAAAGCTAATAAAGTAACTAACAATTAAAATATAAATCGATGATTAAAAAAAAAATTGACAACATAATTAAAAATAACAATACAAATAAGGATAATTGAAAAATTAGAGGTTAACAATTTAAATCAAAGGTTTAACAATTACCAACCAACATGCAAATTGACAATTTAAAAGGTAAAAGTTAATACAACAATTAACAACTAAAACATAGTAATTAACAAATAGAAACATCTCACATATAAATTAATTAAACAAATAAGAAACAAACCATAAAATTAAAATAAATATTGGAATTTGGAATGAAGAAAAATATTTTAGGCAAAATAAAGTAAGGTAAGTTGTTTTTGCATTTTAGCAAACTCTAAATAAATGAACATGGTTTTCAAGCAAAAAGGGAAAGAAATGTCACATGAGGGGCTTGAACCCACGTCCATGGGCTCAATAACACAAAACCTTGGCCAGTTGTGCTAGACGCGGGTATTGAATACAATGCGTAGGCGTGAATATATATATTTGAAGCAGCGGAAATTAGAAAAACAAAAGGACTGGGTGGGGATCGAACCCTAGTCCTTATAGGTACGGTGAAGAGAAACAGTAGCACACACATAAGTCCATCCGCTGGGGCGGGAATACGTCCGGTGATATATGTCACTTAGTAAATATATAACATTGCCTATGTGTGCATTTTCAAAATAACACAAATCAACCAACACAAACTACCCACGCTAGGTTGTTACAACATACCATTCACCAACACATTGTCAAACCAGATAAGACAGAAATATATGATTATCATCACAGAATTATGAATTACAAAAAAAAACCAACAAGATTTCCATCATGTTAATAAATAATCCACAAAATGATGGAACAGTTGAGTGTATGGAGCAATTGATTCAAACATATTCATGGTAATAAATATACGACCAACACGCGATATTCAAATGAAAACTCTACAAGGGTGTGACTTGAATACAATAAACATACATGGAAGCAAATAGCAACATGGTATTGATTTTAGTTCATGCACCAAAACAAACTCAGGATTTAATATGCTTAAAGACAGGCAGCAGTGAGGTTGTAGGTTTTAAACATGTGATTGACAAGGTTAGGAGTTCAGGATGCGAACAGACGACAGGTGGATTAAAGCATGATGCGTTAGTAGCAACAAATCTTTAAGACCATTGCATTACATGAAGTAAGAACAAGATCATGCAAACAAAAGTTCCATATGGCCATAGCAGCAAGCAAACAACATACAAATTAAAGATTCAAAACTTGGCAGCGACATATAGCACATTAGATTGAGTTCAATAGAATGACACAACTAACACACAAACATATGAATTGGAAACCATAATAGCAAAGCAAGGTTGAACTTCAGAAGAAATAGTGGTTAGTAGACAGGTTAAGAACAGTTCACAATGAAAGTAATAAGCTAGGTAAGTTGAAGGCAATTAGCATTTATGATATACCAAACTAAACTAAATTCATAGGTACCATAAATTACATGATTAGAATGCATTTAAATAAAAGCAAGCAAAAATAGGATGGACATGGCAGTACATTGCACGTGAAACTTTCACTCTTGTCTAAACAAACCAACTTTGACTTGACAGAAAAGGAAATCAAAGAAAATCAAGAGTCTAAACCTTAAGCTTTATCATGCACATGTATACTTCAACATCCCAATCTTTAGTACAAAAAATCATCTTGTCTTAACATTGAAATCATGCTAAAGTCCAAATTGCAGACGAATGCATGGATGGATCAAACCTTTAGGACATCCACATGTATATTACGGTTATATTAACAAAGTAATCATATCAAAAGCAATATGCTTAGCAGCTTACTAATTCCAAAGTACAATACTCAACCTAATAGCATATCAAGACAGAACATTGGTATTCAGCTTAAGCACACATTTGACACTATACTTATCAGGAAGGGTGTATTGAGAAAGCTTGCATTGCTGTCATAAAACAAAGATGTAAACAGATGTAAATAATAACTAAGTGTGAGTGCCACATATAAACATATACCACAGGCTGCATATTTATCATACTGATGCAAGTATAATCAGCAAACTTCAAACAGTTGGACGGTTAGGGACAGTAAAACCTCAAGTCAAAGCAAGGTGATCTTAGGGATAATTAAGCACGTGATTCCTTGATAGTAAACACATGGTACCAGGACAAATATCTCATGATTTTAGAATCTGACATCAACCAGGGTTACATGGATACAAACAGATCAATAATCAATATTCCTCCTAATCTTAACATTTGCAAGCACACACGTTATTGGAGACAACAAGTAAAACAAAATGGCAGTAGATAATACACCCCATGCTCAGTTTGAAACATTAACACCTCAATATACAACCTCTTAAACATACATATACCAGACCAAAACAGGGTATCATAAAGTTCAACAGATGATAAGGCATTTAAGGACTTTCATCTTAATAAGTGACAATGATTTTATGGATCAACTCAAGTTTAGTAGCTCGACATTCAGAGACTAAAACCATTCAACCTAGAATGCAACTCAGCTTATATAAAAGATCAGGCTAACATAGATCTTATCAACTTTAATCAAAAGTGAAGTGAGGAGGGTTTATCAGGCAAGAGTTCTCACATTCTCACTTCCAGACCATGAAGAGCAATAATATTGACGCAATTATACAAACACATAAGGGCAAGGTAGAAGCTCTTACCTCTAATCCGCAGCTTACGAAGTAGAATCTTTCTTTTTTCTTGTGCCAAAACGAAACTAAAGAGTTTTTCTTAGAATATTTGAATGGTTACCTCTTTTCTCTTTTTGAATCCCCCCCCTTGATGAAGTTGGAGGCTCCTTTTATAGGCAGTGAGTTGGTCAATCGCATTGAAAGTTCAGCAGACAAAATGAGTTTATCTTGGAGAGAGGGCAATCAATTGAAGCTACTACACGCATAACAATAGCCTGAATTTCATCTTGAGCCAAGTGAAACGTGCGTAGGCTGTTTTGGTGCTTCAATTTAGGTCTCGGTTGAAGTGAGAGCAGATAGCGTGCAGAAACGAACAATCTTCTGAGCCATTTGGATGAATCAAACCGTCGAAGCTCAACGGGCAAGTGATTTGGGGAATTCGAATTGGAATAATGGCGCGCTAAGGATTGATGATGGATTTGATGAATTGAATCACTAGTTTGAATTTCCCTCCTCTCCCTTGCAATCCGCGAACAAGAACGGGGAAGAAGGAACAATTTGGATTGTTTTGGTTTCTTGTACGCCACGTGTCATTTTTTCATTGGTTGGCAAATGAGGTTGAAAAGTCAAACAAAGTAATGCTTGCTTCTCATTGGTTCTTGGCAATGAAATTTAAATCCATATAGTTTGCAATATATTTTTGGTAACGATTTTTTTTATAATCAATATAAGGTTTTTTGTAACATGGGCCTTTTGGTGAGAATCGGGGCCATTGACTGCCAAGTATCACAGAAACCCTAATTTTGAGGTACAGTGGGACTGAGGCTGAAACTCCTCTTGTCAAGGACCAATGAAGCTCGGATTCTTGTTGAATGAAGTCCCTTGAATGTAAATGACCTCAAGTGGTAGGTGGACCACACAAATCTTGACTTGATAGGGCTAATTTTCTCAATGATTTCTTCAGAGCAAAATCCTAATTCCAAAGTTCTTGTACTGGAGATCTTTCGTTGATTTGACTTGCATCAAAACAACTTGGGGAGCTTCGTGGTGATATGTGAACCTAATTTGAACACAAAGAAACAGACTACAAGATATGGGTTAGCTCAGACAATGCATAGATGCTTGACCTAAGATGCACAAATGAAGATGACATCTTAGGGTAAAAAATTAGGGTGCGACAGGAAGGTTTTATCTGTATTGTACAAAGCCCAAGGTTGAGGCTGAAGGAAAATGACTCCACTGGGGAATGTTTTATCTGTCTTGTACAAAGCCCAAGATTGAGGCTGACTGGGGAAAATTCTTATATGAAGCCTAAGAGGAGGCTATCTCTTGGTGAGGATTTATGGAAATCCAGGAGCAGGTCCAAATTGTATTGGGGAATCTAAAGGTTTACTCTTGCTGAGAATCAGAGAAGAGTGTTAGTATCAGATGCCATGAGGCTCTGATTCTATTGGGAATTTTTTATGGTAAATTGACCCTGGTTGAGGATTTTTAAAGTACAAGTTTACACCTTGTTGGGGGTCAGAGGGGTTCAAAGGTGAGTTTGAAAACCTATGGATGTTTTAACTCTGTTGGAGACTTAGTGTATTGGTATAATGATCAGGGTTTTTCCTGTGCTTTTAGAAAACTTGAGGGTCTCTGTGTGAGATTCAAGAGGAGATGAGACTTTCCAAGTCTACTTGTATGAAGCCCAAGAGGAGGCTGAGACTTTCCAAGTCTCTCAAGAAGTGGTAGGCTCTGGTGTAGAGATGAGTCTTTGTATGATGCCCAAGAGGAGGCTTTTGTTTAAGGGATGAAGATCAACCCTAAAATGGTCTGATGTTTTGGAATTCTTGACTCTCCTGAGGATTGGACTAGTAGAGATGACTGATTTCTATCCTATGCCTTTAGGAGGCCTTTGGGTCCTTGCACTAAGCCTAAGAGGAGGTTGGGGAACTTCTAAGAAGCCTGTTGGTCCTTGTACTAAGCCCAAGAGGAGGCTGGGGATGCTTTTAGGAAGCCTGTGGGTCCAAGCCTAAGAAAAGTTCAAGAAAGGTTTCACCGGGAATAAGTCTTTTCTCTGTTGAACAGTTCTAAGGTTTGAAGAAATTCAAAAGAGGTTTCACCGGGAATTAATCCTCTCTTGGGAAATGAGTTTCTTGTATACATGTATATTTCTAAGTTTTGACAGTCTTGAAAAAAGTTTCACCGGAAATAATGCCTTTCTTTGTTCCATATTGTATAAGCCCAAGAGGAGGCAAGACTGTATAGGGAATTTCCTATGAGGGAACTAGTTTTGACTAAGTTGAAAGGTAACCTCTGGTTTGACCTAAACATAAACCTAACTGCAGGGGAAAACTCTAAGCAAGATGTGCACAAGTATATACAGACAATTATATTGACACATATATAAAAATATGCATTGAAAAGGATGTGGGGACTTACCTTCTGAGAAGAAGCCCAAGTATATTGTGATCTGTTGTATTGACTACAACTGTATGCTTGATTAGGGTTTTAACAAATTGAAGAAAGTTTTGAGGAAACTTGAATCTTGAAGTTGATTTAAAAAAAACAAGTTGTTTTTGAAAATAAAAGAAAGTTTTGGAGCTTATAAAATGACTAAGGCCCATATGACTTATTTGAAAACATTGACCGCACTGCGATACTGACAGACGTTGTGGGACTTATACTATAGCAGAGGTCCAAAATTGTTTTTGTACAAAGAGGGGTTGGGTCTTACACTCTATTAGAGGCCCAAAAGTGTTTGTGAAAAAAGAATAATGAGGCTTATACTCAAGGAGAGGCCCATATAATTTATTTAAAAAGGTGACGATCACGCCGCGATTTTGAAAACCGCAGAGGGACTTATACAATGACTGAGACCCAAAATTATTTATGTACAAGAAGGAATGAGTCTTACACTCTATTAGAGGCCTAAAAATTTATTTTTATACAAGAGATGGGGCTTACAGCTCAAGGAGATGCCCAAATGAAAAGCAACGATCGCACCGTTATTTGGAAAATCGTATCGGGACTTATACAATGACTGAGGCCCAAAAATGATATATTTACAAAGGGGATGAGTCTTACACTCTATTAGAGGCCCAAAAGTGTTTCAAAAGAAGTTTGAAAAAATCAAAATTAAGAAAAACCCTAATTTTAATTTTAAAAAATATAATTTTCAAAGGAAATTAAATAAAAAATGATATAAAATATCAAATAAATTCAAAAACAAGTTGTCAACTTTGAAAAATATTTTGAAAAATCATGTTTAATCACATGAAAGATTGGAATCCAATTGAATTTGAAAATTCAAGGTGGAAATTTCATTTAAAATGTTTGAAAACAAATAAAAATGAAATTAATTACAAAAATGAAATTAATTACAAAAATTCAATCTGTATTAAATAAATAATATAAATTTGATTTTTTTTGTAGAATAAAATATTTCAACATTTTTGTGAATTTTTTAAAAAATAACCAATCAAAAATGATAAAAATTGAGAGAGAAATTAATTTTTTAAATCAATTAATAAAACAACCAAAAATTGAAAAATTGAAAAAATAGCGCCAACGGTCATCTTCTTCCTCACGACCTCCCTCCGTGGCCGTTTTGCAAAACCTCACATATCTCTCTCAATATGTAATGGTTTTGACTTTTGTAAACACGAAAGTTGTGTATTTTTGAACAAGGATTCCAATGATATAAATTAATTGCATTTATATTAAGTGTGGAGTGGGAAATAAAAGATGAACTCAAGAACCCTAATTTCTGCAAGAACTCTATGAAATCCTATACACGATAGCTACAAAGCAATTGATCGAGGGGAAACACTCTACATAAGTGCCGAAACATGTTTGTCACTAGAAAACACATTTATGATGTATGGATCAAAGAGTTTGAGAGTTTCAGGCTTACCTCTGCAAGAGGAAGTCGAATCCTCAGTTGTAGGTGTTACAGATGTTGTGTGATGATCTGGACAGCTTCCTTGGATCTCAAGTAGTGTGTTTGAAAGCTTGGAATGGATTGAAATAGCCTAGTACTTGTTCTGGTACCCCAACTGCAAATAGGCCAAAAAGCTTGAGCAAATGGATGGTGACTTTGTCATTCAGGTGTTCCAGATATGTTTTGAGGTCATGGATCACTTGTATATGACATATGTGAGGTGTTAGGATGGTTGTTTCGTGTGGAATTGCTCTCTATTTGAAAATTAGATAATGACTTGAAAGAGAAGCAAATTCTGGTTGTTTTAGAGTGATTTGAAGAAAAGCATGTATTGCTATGCTTTAATGTACTTGAATTTATCAGAAAGTACCTTTATTTATAGTAGATCAACTTTGTTTTGGGAGCAATAGTGATTGGAGGCTGGATCACTCCAATATCCATTGAACTTTGTCATGTAGCCAAAGTCTCCTCTAGACATTGACTTGAGTCAATCTTGAAGGCTATGAGTCTTCTGTTGCAGGGATAAGGCTTGACTCCTTTAGTGACTAATGACTCAGTCCATGCCACCTCAATGCATCTCTAGAATGCCTTGAAACAAAATTGGAGTTTTTGGATTTGCAACATTGAATTTCACATGCCAAGGGATATGATTTTTGACTTGGTGGCTTTGTGATCAGATCCCCCTGTCATACCCCAAATTTTAACCACTAAGATTTCCCATCATTGTGCAAATCATCATCACAATATGGATGAACCATCATGCCTCATCAGTCTCCCCAAAGATGGGTGAGCATTCACTACAAACAATAATTAGGGTTTCAAGCCCTCTCTGAGCTTTAGACAATGGATCAATCAAGGAATGACATGATCTTCAACTTGTCTAACCTCTCAAACACCCACAAAGGACCAAGAGGACTCCTACATCAAGAACCAAGCACAAAGTTGCTACCTTTCAAGTGGATCCAGCCTCAAGATCTCCAGTGTCACCAAATTAGGGTTTTAGTCGACCAGGGCCTCCAGATGGAAATTTTCCTCTGGGCACGAGCCAATGCTTCAAAGCATAACCTAATATACTCCATGGGACCTCATGAACCCAATCATCAAGTCAATTTAGCCTCAGGGGATGCATTCATCAAAAATCAGGAATTAGGGTTTCTTGACGTAATTCACCCCTAAGTTGACTTTTGGGACAAAACATAAGCCAAGACCGCAAGGCATGATTTGAGGGCCCCTAACACACCACATTGATCCATTTGCAACAATGGATTGATCCAAGAAGCTTGGTTCACAAGTTTCAATTTCATCTGGACCACAATTAGGGTTTTGAGGAAAAAGTCAACAGTGCCTTTGACTTTTGACCAAGACATGCTCCCAAACCTTGGGACATGATTCAATACACCCTATAACACCTATGAAATCAATCCATCAAGTTTGATTTAGGTCAAGAACTTGATTTCATAGAGGATCGCACAGTTTGGAATTCATCTGATAAAAAGTCAATTGTGCCCAAAAGTCAAAGTTTGACTTTTTGATTTTTTGATCAATTATGGTTCCCTAACCCTAAAATGATGTTAATGTGTGATTTGAATCAACATTCATCAAGAAAAATCAAAGAAAGTGGGATAACTTGTAAAAGGGGTAACCATAAAAGACTTTGAAATTTTCTAAGTTACGGAACAAAGTGGCTAGGGTACCAACTTCCAAGGATCATAACTTGTGATCCAAGCAACCATTTTGGTTGATCCAAAGTTGGATTGGTAGCTCTCATGGCATACTTTAAAAGTGTCAACTACACCTCATTCCAATTCCTCATGGATTTTAAGTTATGGAATGATCAAAATGGCTGAAAACATGAAATGTTACTTTTTCCAACACTTAGTGAAATTTTCACTAAGTCAGAATCTGCCTTGTGTTTTTTCCAAATGTAGGGGGATTTTTCACTTAGATCTAAAAAGTATCAGGACAAATTATGATCACACATGTGTTGTATCATATGAGAGCTTTCCAAAATGGCCAAGAACTCTATCAAATTCCATTTGAGCTAAGAGTTATGACAGTGGCAATATGCCTTGCTGCAACTGTCATAACAAGGCAGATATGTGCATTTTGCTCGATTTGATCAAATTGTGCAAATGACAAACAATTTTATCCATCTAAACACCTCAAGGGGAGACCAAGGAAGGACAAACACTGATCCATAAGCCTCCCAAGTCTTTGGAACTAAAAGTAGCATGCCAAACCTAAAAATGCCTAAAGAGGGGACAAGACTCCAATTTTGTTTTGGAGCCTTCAATGGATGCACCAAGGTGGCATGAACCGAGCCATTTCCAACTGAATGAGTCAAGGATAAGCTCTGAACCAAAGAATCATAGGCCTGTGCTCTAACCTCTAGTAAATGGCTAGAGGAGACTTAAGATTCCAAAATGCTACAATTGGCCAAACCTCAGCTGCAGTTGTCATTCCATATTCCTTGTAAAACAAACTTGCTCTACTATAAATATAGCTCATTTGTGCTCAGTTTAAGTACACCAAAGCCATCAAATAGATGCTTTGCTCAGAACCTCCTTCTCACTTCCAAAATTGCCTTCTAAAGCAAGTCACTATCGGGTTTTGAGTTTGAGAGCAATTCCAACCAAACTAATCACACTCACACCTCATAAACATCATACCTGAGCTGATCAAACACTTAAACAACAACTATAACACTGATTTCTCACAATCACCAGCCAATTGCTCAAGGTTTTAACCAAGTTGCAGTTGAGATGCCATGAAGTGATCCAGCCATTTCCAATCAAGTCCAAGCATTCAAACACACTCCATATGGTGTAGGGAAGCTGGTTAGATCATCACAACCCATCTGTAACACCTCCAACTCAAAAATCACATTGCTCTTGCTGTCACGACCTTCAAGTAAGCCTAAACTTGGTCATCTCTTAATCTATGCATATTTCCTCGCACAATACTTTTGCCAAAAGTTCATAATCATGCATATAATGTTTCCCCTCAATTAATTGCTTTGTTTGAATCGTGTATCAAAATTCTCAGCCTTCCTGCAAATTTTAGGGTTCTTGAGGTTTTGTCTTGATTTCTTATTCCATGCTTAAAATAAATGAAATTAAAGACCATAGACATGATCGTGAGTTGAAAATGAGCAGATTGATATGTGGATTGTGTGATTTCATCTAGTATTCAGCGAGATTGATAAGAAAATGCAAATCTGGGCAAAACTCAGAACACGCGTGTGTTCTTGGTTGTTCATGGCGTCATTTTTGAATATTTGAATATTTGAATTTTGTGATTTTATTTAATTGATTCAAAAATTAATTTCTCTCTGAATTTTAATGATTTTGAGTTGATTCTTTTTTTAATAATTCACAAAAATGTTAAAATATTTTATTTTGCCAAAAATTCCCAAAAATGTTATTTATTTCATATATTTGATATTTTTGCAAAGAATTAATGTTTTATTTGTTTTTAACATTTGAAATATTTTTTCCTTCTTGATTTCCCAAATTTAATTGGTTTCCTATCATTTTGTGGATATAAACATGATTTTTGAAACATTGATCCTAGATAACCACTCATTTTTCACATGTTTTCATCAACTTTTATTAATTTTTAAACAAAACTAATTCCTTTTTAAACAAAATTAGGGTTTTGATTAATTCAACCCTCATTAATCACTTTAAAACCTTTTTCGGCCTCTACTTGAGTGTAAGACCCAATCCCTTTTTGAAACCAAAAAATTTTGGGCCTCAGTCATTGTATAAGACCCACTGTGTTTTCAAAAAAACCTCGGCGCGATCGCCAGTTCAAAATAAAGTTTGGGCCTCTCCTTAAGTTGTAAGCCTCATTCTTTTTCTTAAAACAAATCACTTGGGCCTCTAATAGAGTGTAAGACCCAATCCTTTTGTAAATAAAAACCTTTTTGGGCCTCAATTTATTGTATAAGTCCCGATACCGTCAAAAGGTTCGGCGCGATCGTCACCTTTTTAACAAAAACCCTTGGGCCTCTCTTTGAGTTGTAAGCCACATCATTTGTACAAAAAATCTTTGGGCCTCTAATAGAGTGTAAGACCCAATCCCTTTGTAAATAAAAGAATTTGTGGGCCTCATATATTGTGTAAGTCCCTCTGTGCGATTTTCAAAAACAACGGTGCAATCATCGTTAAAACTTGGGCCTCTCCTTGAACTGTAAGCCCCAACAATCTTTTCAAAGCACTTTCTCCTTTGATTTTGATTTTTAATACAATGTTGTTATCAAAACTTTCTTTGTTGAACAACTAACAAAATAGCATGGAAGCTCTATAACGGGTAAGTGTTTATCCGCTTTCATATGTATATAACTGTATTGTGGGGCTGCTTCACTGTAAGTCTTCTTTCACATCCTTTTATATACTTGTCAAATATCAACTGTGTAATACTAGTATAATTATTTAGAGTTTTCCCCGACAACTACGTCTAGAACTAGGTAAAGCCCTGTTGATCACTCTTAAATACAAACAAAACTAGATCCCCCGTAGGATTCCAGATACAGTCTTCCCTTCTCTTGGGGTTAAACAATATGGAACAAAGAGAAAGACATTATTCTCGATGAACCTTTTCTCAGACTGTCACCCTTAGAAATTGTCAAAGAAACTCTACTCCCAGAGGTGATCTATTCTCCGTGAATAACATCTCTTGAGTTTCTTCCAAAATCTCGAACTTTCCTGGAATTATCTACTCTCTGTGAATTGCATTTCTTGAACATCTCTTGGTTTGGGGACCCACAGGCTTCCTAAAAGCATCCTCGCCTCCTCTTGGGCATTGTACAAGGACCCTTCGGCTTCTTAGAAGTTCTCATGCCTTCTCTTGGGCTTAATACAAGGACCCTAATGGCCTCTTAAAGGAATAAGATAGAACTTAGTCATCCTTTGCTAGAGCAGTCTTTCCAGTGTCAAACCTCTGGCCACTTTAAGGTTGATCCTCATCCCTTAAAAGTCCTTACCCTCCTTTGGGCATCCAACAAAAGATAAAACTCTTCAACACCAGTAGACTTGGACAGTGTGAATCCCTTGAGTCTCAAAGACATTCTCAAGTTCCTTTCGAACATAGGAAAAAACATCGATCACTCTGGAAAAATATCCAGCAGAAACCCGACCTCTCTCATGAGGGCTCTCCCCCTTGGACCTGTCTCGGGATCTCAATAAAACCCCGGCAGAAGATAGCCTCCTCTTAGGCTTTGTATAATGATCCTTTCCTCAGGAAAGTCAGCCTCCTCTTGGGCTTTGTATAATGATTCTCCCCAATGGAGCTAACCTATTCACACTCTCTTGTTGAGTATAAAAGACTCTCTTGCTGTGTCAATCTCCTTTTAGCCTCTATCTCGGGCTTCATACGAGACACTAAATCACTCTCTTATTGAGTATTAAAGACTCTCTTGTTGAGTCAATCTCCTTTTAGCCCGTGTCTCTGGCTTCGTACGAGACACTAAATCACTCTCTTGTTGAGTATAAAAGACTCTCTTGTTGAGTCAAACCTTTTTAGCCTCCGTCTTAGGCTTCGTATAAGACAGATAAAAGTACTCTCTTATTGAGTCAAACCTTTTTAGCCTCTGTCTTAGGCTTCGTATAAGACAGATAAAAGTACTCTCTTGTTGAGTCAAGCCTTTTTAGCCTTCGTCTTAGGCTTCGTATAAGACAGATAAAAGTACTCTCTTGTTGAGTCAAGCCTTTTTAGCCTCCGTCTTATGCTTCGGACAAGACACATATAAAAACACTCTCTTGTTGAGTCAGTCACTCTTTAGCACTCTCTTGTTGAGTCAACCTTTATAGCCTCTATCTCGGGCTTCGTACGAGACAAATAAAAAGCACCCTCTTGTTGGGTCAATCGCCTCCTCTTAGGCTTTATATAGAGAAATCCCCGGTTGAGGCAATCAACCTTTAAGCATCAAACTTGTGCTTTGAACAAAAGACACAAGTATCAACAGTTCCTCTTTAGAGATGACAAGTTCTCTCTCAGTCGAACCTTTTAGATTCAATCTTGGGCTTTGAACAAGACACAAAAAAACCCTTCAGCTTCACATCTTGGGCTTTGAACAAAATACACAGACTCCTTTTAGCCTCTGTCTTGGGCTTCGAACGAGACGCCAAAACATCTTTTTTCCCTCTAGAATAGGAGGGAACTACGATCGCTCTGATTTCCCTGTTTCGTTAAACGGGAATACGTAGGCATAAGAATGAAAAATCTCAGCGAGCATACTAATCAAAAACTCAAAATCCAGTACCTCCGTCAATTACCCCAAAAGCATCAAATCTAAACACATTACCAAAAACCTCAAAAATAGTCCAGACACTGTGTTCTTAGGCAAAATAACCTGAAAGAGACCCCCCTTTTGATAACATCTGTAAACCAACAGTTTTGACTGTTTAACCTCAGTATGCAAGCAGGGTTAATTGGAGACATCTATTTCCCTTCCTTAATCAGCTTTACAGGATAAAAAATAAATCAAACTATAGTACCAAAGCGGTAGTGATTCGAAACCACAAAAATAGCGCTACAGAAGAATGGCGACCACAGTGGGAGATATTTGTCTCTTGCAGTTTTACGGTAGGAGACACTTCTTTCTCACATTCTTAGGTAGAAAGCCCTAAGTTCACAAAGTATCACAGAAATGGCGACTCTGCTGGGGAGTCATTGTCTGTATAGGATTATAGGATTAGAGGTCTAGGATATTAAGACAAATATATATACTGCTTTTCCTAATTGATATCTGTGTTTATTTGTCTGCTAATGGGAATGCGTGTGATGCCGCATATGGAAAGATTGAGTATACACCTAAGATAAGGGATGGCATTATACAGATAATCTTACGGGGAGTGAATCTTAGATAAGAGGTCTCGGTCGACCATCAAATCAGTGGAGATGCCCTTTGCGGATTCAATGCCTATACGACTTTGGTTGTTGAAAGCAGATTGTTTCATTGGGTTATCTGAGAAACTGAGGATTTTAGTAGACTGAAACCAGTAGTGCGTAAGCTATCGAGAATAGTTGTCATGCGATACTATCCTCATTTGAGATTACTCTAAAGATGAACCAGCTCACTTGGTGATCCGCTTGCTGCCGTCATCCGATGAGGGGTCAATGATTTTGAGAACAGGTACAAAAAATCACCAGTATAAACCTTTGGGGATGGGTAGAGCCTTGACTTCATGACACCGACCCTTTGACCCCATGTTTTTTCTATGTTTTTGTGTGCTGCATTCATAAATTCATTTAAAAAACATTAAAACAAAGAAAAATTTTCTCTTATAGTCTCTCTTTTTCAAATTAAACTAAGACAATGATTATAAATGTCAGATAAAGAGATTGCTAATGGATTTCGGTAGAAGAAAGACTCACAAGTATACCTTCAAAGTTCCAAAATTAGAGGATTTAAGAGGTTTGCCGAGGATGATCACCAACCCTGAGGCTTTCAGAGCTAAGTATGGAGGACTGCTGTCCCTATTAAGGGTCCATGTAATTGTGGGAATCCTATGCACGCTAATCCAGTTCTACGATATGGTTTATCACTGTTTCACATTCCTAGATTATCAGCTAGCACCAACACTGGAGGATTATTCTCACATGACTAATTTACACATCACTGATCAAGCTCCCTTTTCTGGACTGGAAGAAATTCCAAAAGATCAGACCATTGCAAGAGCAATTTATTTGGATGAGTCAGAAGTCAGGACTCACATGACCACTAAGGGTGGAATCCAACGTTTGCCAGCCCAGTTTTTGATAAAGAAAGCTATGTATTTTGCTAGTATAGGGAATGTGGCCGCTTTCGAGAGCATCTTTGTTTTACTCACTACGGGTTATTTTTGTTTCCCAACATCGATAACTTTGTAGATATCAATGCCATTAAGATATTTCTGATTGGAAATCCCGTACCAACCTTGCTCGCAGATGCGTATCATTCTGTACACTTAAGGAATTTATACAACGGAGGAATGATCACATGCTGTGTACCCCTGCTGTACAAATGGTTCATTTCCCATTTGCCAAAGTCTGCTACTTTTTGGGATCAAAATAATACTTTACGTTGGTTGCAGAGAATCATGTCTCTTACCAACTCTGTCATCGATTGGTACTATCGAGTCTATGACAGGATCAGAATCATTGACCGTTGTGGAAACTTCCCAAACGTACCCCTTATAGGAACTAAGGGAGGAATCAACTATCATCCAATTTTAGTTCGTCGTCAATTCGGATACCCGATGAGGCATGTCCCTCGGAATGCTCATCTGGAAGGTCTTTTCTTCAAGGAAGGAGAAAACGACAGGGCACTAAATACAGAAATAGTGCATGCTTGGAAACACGTTCATAGGAAAGGACGAGAGTCTCTAGGAAAACTTGACTGTGTCTCGGTGGAGCCTTATCTGCACTGGGTACAAACTAGAGCTCTCAAGCTGAGGATGCCTTACCCTCGTCAGGAAGTTATTCTGTTATGGGACTCTATCCTTTATTTTATGCCTGATATGGAAAAACTTCAGGTGACTCTCAACAAAGTTCAACAGGAGAAGAGGTCTTGGAGGAACAAGTACCGCATTCTCAATGTGGAGTGTAAGAAAATACAACAACTATTGAAAGATAAAAATGCTCTGATAGAGATTTTAGAGCAACATGCTGTAGAAAATCAGGATGACCAAAGAAATTTGCTCGCTCCTTTCACTTGGCAAAGGAATGACAACCCGACAACGGCTTAAGAGCCTCGGTCAAAGAAAAGGAAAGCACCGGAACCAGCCCCTGAGCCCTCCTCAGAGAGGACTCAGGATCCATTAGTTTAGACATTTCCTTTTACAACACTTTGTAATCTACTGTATTTCCATTTCCGCAATCTTTGAATTCAATAAGACGGGGTTTCCCCACTGTTTGATATTTGCAAACCTATTGTCAAAGTTTCTTTTGATTAAATAACAAAAAATTTAATTAATATAATCATTGCATATCATTCATCATTCGCCCATAACGCATTCTTCTTCCCTACGAATCTCACGTTAGTGTCTCGATTCTAGAGTCAAAGTGTCTCATTCGTACAATACTTGGGCCAATCGACAAAAGAAAATGGATGATCTCGAGGAAGAGAACAGAGAGTTGAGGGAAGAGATCGACACTCTAAAAGAAGATCTAAGAAAGCTTCATAACAACATGCAAGCTCTAGCAGAAGCTCAGATGCAACAACAACGGACTGTGATCTCAGAGATCACATCTACACCCATAGTGGAGAAGTATGATCCTAGGTATAAAATGCCAAAAGATCGTCCCTGGGGCATGCCACTCAACTATATCCCGGAAGGATATATTCCACCGATCATGGAAGATCCGGAAACTGCAGCAGGAGCCGCTGGGCCTGAAGGTTACAAACTTTGGGAAAGCGAAGATGCCAGGGGCATGACAGCAACTCTTGAAGGTTAAAAACTTCGGGAGGCACCAAGAGTCTCTGTCGTAATGACTGTACCACCACCCATGGTACACACTGTCCCGGAAGGACAAATTCCACAGATACCTTTTGGTGGAAATGAAAGTATGTTCGATAGAATGAATGAGTTCCAGGAACAGTTCCTAGAGATGCAGAAAGACCTGCAAGCCATTCGCAGCCAGGATCTATATTTGGAAAGGACGCCGCGGACCTTTGTTTGGTCCCCAATGTGAAAGTTCCGCACAAGTTCAAAGTGCCCGAATTTGAAAAGTACAAGGGTAACTCTTGCCCTCAAAGTCATTTAGTGATGTACGCTCGGAGGATGTCAACTCAGACAGAGAACCCCCAGCTACCGATCCATTACTTCCAGGATAGTTTAACCGGTGCCGCACTCAAATGGTACATGGGTCTAAACCGCACTAAGATCGTCACTTTCAGAGATCTTGGCGCTGCCTTCGTTTAACAATATAAGTATAACCTGGACATGGCACCGGACAGAGATCAACTCAGAGCCATGTCGTAGAAGGAAAAGGGAACCTTTAAGGAATATGCTCAGAGATGGCGTGAAATTGCCGCCCAGATTTGTCCACCTCTTGAGGAGAAAGAGATGACAAAGATCTTCTTGAAAACCTTGAGCTCGTTTTATTACGATAGAATGGTCGCCAGTGCGCCAAGTGACTTCACCGAGATGGTGGGCATAGGAGTTCGTCTTGAAGAAGTAGTGCGAGAAGGATGTTTAGTTAAAGACGCCGGATCATCAAATAGTACAAAAAGATACGGTAGTGCTCTCCCTAAGAAAAAAGAGCAGGATATTGGGAATATCTCTCTCAGAAAGCAAAGGCGACGTTACCAACCTGTAGCAGCTGTAACTCCTGCTATCAACCCTGCACCTATTCTGACGTATCAACCTCAGGTTGCGCAAAGCCAACCGAATCAACATCAATATCGGCAAAGGACACAACAGACTCTTCAGCAGGCTCGTCCTCAGTACAACAACAACCATACAACGCGACCGCCAGGGTTCGACCCTATACCCATGTTGTACGCATAATTGTTTCCGTTACTACTGGTCAAGGGGCATGTCCAAACCAGTTCTCCTCTTACAGTACCAGAAAATCTGCCTTTTTGGTTCAAAGCAGATCAAACTTGCCCTTACCATCAAGGAGGACCAGGGCATAACATAGAAAACTGTCTCAGTTTCAAATCCGACGTACAAAAGCTTGTTAGGAGCGGGGTCTTATCTTTCAAAGATATGAATCTGAATGTTCTCACGAACCCGTTGCCTCAACACGAGAAAGCTGCAGTCAATTTGATAGAGGGAGAGTCTAACAACAGCTATCAAATTCATGATGTACTCTTATTGAGGACCAATCTGGTCAAGATGCATCGCAGACAGAGCGGGTATGGCCATGTACCACCTCAAAATTATCACCAGTGTGATATCTGCCCTAAAGACAATCAAGGATGTTATGTGGTGCAATCAGCTCTACAGGAACAACTGGATCTCGTTTGGATCCAGGATCACAAAATTCGTGGGGTCAACATGACTTATACGAATTCCAACATCATTCAAAACCACGACATTCGTGCGATGAATGTCAACTTGGTGGCAATGCACTCAAGGCAAAGCCAACATCTTGATCTGCCACAACACGATTATGATTCCTGTCTGATTTGCTCAGTAAACAATCATGGGTGCTCTTTTATACAAGAGGCCCTCCAGCGTCAGATGGATCTTGGGTGGATCCAGGACTACCATGATAAAAATCCTTATCAGATCAACATGATTCAAATCTTCGGTATTCGCTTGATGAATACCAGCTTAGTGGAGTTACACGCTAAGCAAGTCCAGCTCGGTTTTCTGACTTCGCATAATTATAAGAACTGTAAAGTGTGTCGTGAGAGTGACCAGGGATGTGCTCTCGTTCAAAGAACTTTGCACCACTTGTTAAATCATTGGTGGATTCCGATTTATCTAGATGATGACATGCAACAAGTCAGTATGATCGATGGGAACCCTACTAGGCATCAGAGTCAGGATGTTCGATCTGTGGAAGCGGACCTAGTGAGGTTACACTGCATTCAAAGTGGACGTGGTCAGGTGCCACCACATAACTACGAGCGCTGTAGAGTTTGCTCGAAAAATAACCAAGGATACTACCTCGTGCGAGCAGCCCTTCAAAGTCAGTTGGACCGCAAAAAGATTCAACCATGTCAAGTTTCGGGGACCATCAACTTGATGCCCGATTACTTCACTGATCAAATCAAGGATGTTGTTGTAATCTCTGATCGCGAGAGGAGCAAAGATGTTTTTGCCATCATCCCTTTACTTGACGAATCGAAGGTTCTTAACCAGGAACTGATTGAAGTTACTTACGCCAGTCAGAGAAATCAGAAGGCTCCGGTAGTTATCTATTTTCCGGGACCAGTACCATACAAGTCTGATAAGGCGATCCCTTCCAAGTACGGTGCAACAACAATTGAGAATGGAAAGGAAGTTCCATTACCCTCCATCGTGGGTATTGCAGACATCAGTCGAGTAACATGGAGCGGTCGAATCTTCAACCGAGGAGTTGGAGAACCCAGCAAAGAAAAGGAACCTCAAACAGAAGTTCCCAATCCACCAGTCGGTCAATCCAGTGATCCCGACCTTTCAAAGAACGATGATGAGATGCTGAAGCTCATCCAAAGGAGTGAATACAACATTGTTGATCAACTGTTGCAAACTCCTTCAAAGATCTCTGTGTTATCTCTATTACTCAGTTCCGAGGCTCACAGGGAAGCTCTGCAGAAAGTCTTAGACCAAGCCTTTGTGGAACAGGATGTAACAATAAGACAGTTCGATAACATCGTTTCTAACATCACTTCCTGCAACAACTTGGGGTTTAGTGACGAGGAATTGCCAGAGGATGGCAAAAGTCACAACTTGGCGCTCAATATTACAGTCAACTGCCAGGATGATGCCTTAGCCAGCGTACTGGTAGATACCGGATCGACCATCAATGTTATACCGAAATCCACTTTAATGCGACTATCATTCAAAGGATCCCCAATGAGGGGCAGTTAGGTCATCGTCAAAGCATTTGACGGGTCTCGGAAAGCAGTTATCAGCGAAGTCGACCTTCCTATAACTATCGGTCCTCACACTTTCCAGGTCCCTTTCCAGGTCATGGACATCCGAGCATCATACAGCTGTTTATTAGGAAGACCTTGGATACACCAGGCTGGGGCAGTCACTTCGACGCTGCACCAGAAATTGAAGTTTGTCAAGAACGATCAACTAGTCACGGTCTATGGAGAACAAGCCTTGATCGTGAGTAACCTTTCATTATCCACTTGTGTAGAACCCGAGGAGGTTGTTGGAACTCAGTTCTAGGCACTCTTGGTGAGCAACGAGACTCAATCAGAAAAAGGTACATCGATTTCCTCATACGGAGATACTCTCGAAGTGATCAAGAATAACAATGCCAAGGGATGGGGACAACTTGTCATTCCTACTGATAACAAAATAAAGAAGGGTCTTGGTTTTTCTTCAAATTGTGCCCAGGCTGCTACTAACGATGAAAGTTTTCATCTCATTTAGGATTTCTTCCACAGTGGAGGTTTCCTTCACCTAAACGAGGGAGACTCCTCCAGTACGGATGAAGAGTGGAAGTCTTATCTTAACAAGGACGGTTATATGTCTCAGGAAGAAGTGCCTACGCCATTTTGCTATCCCACACAGAGTCCAAGATTTATACCAAGGTCAGATGTCAGAATGATATACGGAGATTGTGATCTGGAAGGATGCCGTGCTCCACCAAATTCATTAGAGGAGGACACTCTAATGAAAGACAACTTTGACCACGACTATTATGGCCCAATGGATGGCCTGCCTATCTGGCAGCCATACCCAGGAGACTTGGGGCAAGAAAATCAGTCGAACGATGCTTATCAATTGAGCATCATTAAAAAGAATACCTGCGTCCCCACCATGTCATGGGATCATTATTCAGGGCATTCAGAAAATATCCAGCACGATGACGAATTTTCAAAGCTTGCAGGACTAGAGTTCATCAATTATACTTTTCCCGAGGTCAACGTCATCGAAAAGGATGAATCCTCCAGTCCCACAGAAGTGTGGGACACCTTAGGACAACCGAGTGGCAGGTTCGACTACTTGGTCAAGTACACCACTCCTGAAAGCTCTCGTATCAGGCTCGAAGACATCAAGCTAACTGGATGGGAGAATTACCTAAGAGTACAAATACTATGCAAAATACAACAGAGGAATCCTCCTACGACAACTCTGCTTGGGAAACAGATTCCAACGATCCTGCTTCGCTAGGAATCAGTGTCATTTCTGAGGACAAAACCAAGAAAGAAGGTGCCAGACTTTGTGATTCACCGAGGAGTTCGCCGCCAATGGGTTACTGTCGAGATTCCGAAAGTCGTTCATAAGTCTAAGTAATTGTCGTCTTTATCTTAACCATTCACCCTGCCCAGGTGAAACGGATGTTTTAATAGGGCTCACTTTCTGTAAATATACCTCTTCGCTTCCTCCAAAGCGACAGAGTTTTGTTTTATAGGGCTGTAGTTTCAAGAATCGGCCAAATCATAAATAAAATAACGTCGTTCTGTAATTTCCGCATTTTTTGATCTTTTCTCTTTTCTCTTTTTCAGAAAATGGTAATCCTAAAAAACAATTGGATAATAAAAACAAGCAGTTTTCCAAAGAAAATACACTGCACACACTCTTGCATTTTCTCTATCTCTTCTAAAAACAATCATCACGTCATGCAGATTGCTTGTTTTAAACCCCGTTGAAACATACGATCCAATGCCTTCTCCCAACTTTGAATTCCCGATATTTGGGGCTGAAGAAGAAGTTGACGACGAAATTCCAGAGGAGATCTCCCGATTACTCAGACAAGAGGAAAGGTCCATTGAACCTCACGAAGAGCCGTTGGAAATGGTCAACTTAGGCTCAAGAGAAGAGAGAAAAGAAGTCAAGATTGGGGCACTGCTCAATCCGACTGTCAAAGAAAGTTTGATAAAGCTTCTCAAAGAATTCCTTGATGTATTTGCTTGGACCTATTAGGACATGCCAGGGTTGGATACCAGCATCGTGGAACATCATTTATCGTTGAGATCAGAATGTCTGCCAGTAAAGCAAAGGTTGAGAAGGACTCACCCAGACATGGCCATCAAAATCAAAGAGGAGGTACAGAAACAGATTGACGCGAGCTTCCTCGCCACGTCAGAGTATCCTCAATGGTTAGCCAACATAGTACCAGTTCCGAAAAGGATGGAAATGTCAGAATGTGTGTAGATTACAGGGATCTAAACAAGGCCAGTCCAAAGGACGACTTTCCCTTACCGCACATTGACATGCTGGTAGACAGTACAACAAAATTCAAAGTGTTCTCCTTTATGGATGGATTCTCGGGCTATAATCAGATAAAAATAGCGCCGAAAGACATGGAGAAAACTTCATTCATTACCCATGGGGTACTTTTTGTTTCAAGGTAATGTCGTTCGATTTAAAGAACGTCGGGGCAACCTATCAACGGGCCATGACTACTCTGTTTCATGACATGATACACAAGGAAATCCAAGTATATGTCGATGATATGATTGCCAAATCTAAAACAAAAGAGGAGCATGTGACCCACCTGTCAAAACTATTCGAGCAGTTGAGAAAGTACAAACTCGGCTTCAATCCCAACAAGTGCACCTTCGGTGTCCGTTCAGGGAAACCTTTAGGGTTCATCGTCAGCCAGAAAGGAATTGAGGTTGATCCTGACAAGGTCAAGGCCATTCAAGAAATGCCTTCTCCGAAAACTGAAAAACAAGTCAGAGGATTCCTGGGACGTTTGAACTACATTTCCAGATTTATATTCCTTTTGACCGCGACATGCGCGCCAATTTTCAAATTACTTAAAAAGAACCAGGACTGCGTTTGGACATAAGATTGCCAAACTGCCTTCGACAGTATCAAGGAATACCTGTTGAACCCACTAATTCTATCACCCCCAGTGGAAGGAAGACCACTGATCATCTACTTAATAGTCCTAGAGGACTCAATGGGTTGTGTACTTGGACAACAAGACGAAACCAGAAGGAAAGAGTCTGCCATTTACTATTTGAGCAAGAAATTCACCGACTGCGAGACTCGGTACACTATGTTTGAGAAAAGTTGTTGTGCTCTGGCTTGGGAAGCCAAACGTCTTTGCCAGTATATGATTCGTCACACTACTTGGTTAATCTCAGAAATGGATCCAATCAAGTACATCTTTGAAAAACCTGCTCTCATGGGAAGGATTGCCCGTAGGCAGATGTTGTTATCAGAATACGACATCAAGTACCACGCTCAGAAAGCCGTTAAAGGGAGTATTTTAGCCGATCATTTGACTCATCAACCGATTGACGATCAAGAATCAATTGGGTTTGACTTCCCGGACGAAGATGTCATGTATTTAAAAATGAAAGATTGTGATGAACCGCTACCCAATGAAGGGACAGAACTAGGGTCCCAATGGGGATTAATCTTTGACAGAGCTATCAATCATTATGGAAACGGAATTAGGGAAATCATCATAACGCCTCAGGGTACCTATATTCCTTTCACCGCCCGACTTACATTCAAGTGTACAAACAACAAGACCGAATACGAAGCTTGTATCATGGGTCTCGAAGAAGCAATCGACTTAAGGATTAAGAACTTGGATGTATATGGCGACTCAGCCCTGGTTATCAATAAGATCAAAGGAGATTGGAACACATACCAATCAACACTGATTCCTTACAGAGATTAAGCGAGAAGGTTTCTACCCTTTTTCAACAGAATCGAGTTTCATCATATCCCTCATGAAGAGAATCACATGGCTGATGCATTAGCCACTCTCTCTTCCATGATTAGCGTAGGTCAACGGAATGACATACCTAAGATTGACATAATGCGCCTTGAAAGGCCCGCTTGCATCTTCGCGTACGAAGCAGTCATAGACGACAAACCTTGGTATCACGATATCAAATGCTTCCTTCAGAAACAAGAGTACCCACATGGGGCATCTAGAAAGGACAGAAAAACCCTCAGAAGGCTGGCTGGCAGCTTCTTTCTGAGCGGTGATACACTATATAAGAGAAATTTTGACATGGTATTGCTCCGATGCGTAGACAGACCAGAAGCAAATAGGCTGATAAAAGAAATTCACGAAGGATCCTTTGGCACTCATGCCAATGGACACACAATAGTGAGAAAAATTCTAAGAGCAGGGTACTATTGGTTGACCATGAAATCCGACTACTACAAGTACATGAGGAGGTGTCACAAGTGTCAGATATACTCAGACAAATTCCATGTACCGCCAACGCATCTCAAAGTTCTCTCTTCCCCATGGCTTTTTTCCATATGGGGAATCGACATGATTGGCAAGATTGAACCCAAAGCTTCAAACGGACATTGGTTCATCCTGGTAGCCATTGACTACTTCACCAAGTGGGTCGAAGAAGAGTCATACGCTATTGTAACCCGACAAGTCATGGTCCGATTTATCAAAGACAATCTCATCTGCCGTTATGGTGTTCCATGCCAGATCATTACGGATAATGGATATAACCTAAAAAATAAGATGATGAAGGAGTTGTGTGCTAAATTCAAAATCAAATACCATAACTCATCTCCCTACCGACCTAAGATGAAGGAGCGGTAGAAGCGGCTAACAAGAACATCAAGAAGATCGTTCAAAAGATGGTTGTAACCTACAAAGACTGGCACGAGATGCTGCCTTTTTCTCTTCACGGTTATCGCACATATGTCCGCACTTCAACAAGAGCAACCCCTATCTCTTTAGTATATGGCATGGAGGCAGTGCTCCCCATAGAAGTAGAGATCCCATCAATCCAGGTATTGATGGAAGCTAAGCTAACAGAGGCTGAATGGTGTCAAAGTCGATAAGATGAATTAAATATGATCGAAGAAAAGCGAATAACGGCTCTATGCCACGGTCAGTTGTATCAACAAAGAATGAAGAAGGCGTTTGACAAAAAGGTTCGACCTCGCGTCTTCAGGAAAGGAGACCTCGTGCTAAAAAAGATACAATCATTTCTCACTGATTCTCGAGGCATGTGGACTCCGAATTATGACGACCCCTATGTGGTCAAAAAGCTTTCTCAGGCGGTGCCTTGAGACTTGCAACCATGGACGGAGAAGAATTTGCCTACCCCACGAATGTTGACGTAGTCAAGAAATACTTCGCCTAAAAAAAGAAAAAGGAAAACGTCTCGGTGGATTGAAAACCTGAAAGGGCGGTCCAAGCAAAAATTAGAGACATAATCAAAAATCATCCCGGTGGATTGGAAATCTCAAGGCACAATACAGGCAAAAATTAGGGATAATGGCAAGTAACTACGTCCAATAGGGGCAAATCCCTCAGTGGCAGTCACGCCGTCCATCAGAAAATTCCAGTTAAGGTCATCTTCGATGGAAGCTCAGGATGCCCATAATTCAAAGTTGGTAGAAGGATAGTGGTCGTTATGTTTCAATGTAGCCCTTTTCCCATAAATTACCATTTTCTAAACTTTGTAAATACTCTATGGAATCACACGTTTGGCTGATTTCCATCCTATCAATAAAATTTGAGCCCTTGCGCCTTTGTTTGCAATTCTTGTTTGTTTTAGCTTTACAGAATGACATTTTAACATGATCAACGATTCTTGAAACGAAACAAAAAATGAATTTACTTGTCAAAATTTTTTGCTTTTAAAATGAAGATGGCAATTTCTTTTGACTGTTGAACATCGAAAGAACATCGATTTCTTCTCCAGAAGTAATCGAGCTTCAAAGTGCAGAAGCAAAGTACTCCTTCTAAACCAATGCGCCTGAATGAGGGATCAGTTATGTCAGATGCGAATACCCCATCTGACATCCTCATCAGAGTTCTTACCTCCTAAGCCCGACCAACGGTGTTCCCTGCGGGAATTACTTTCTCCTAAGCAAGGCAGAATTGCTATCTTGAACCAGCGGTACTTCTTCGTCCCCAGCAGTGGCCGAGTATCCAGTCGTGTTCATCCATTAGTCTGTATGTCGTGTCAGTTTTGTCAGCATACACATACATACATCATGAATTATTGATTTACATTCATATTCATATTGCATCACTATCACTTTAGTCAGACTTGTCCCCTAGCGATAGAAGTCCTCTCAATCGAGTTGTCAGTTCTTTCCTCGTCAGGAAGCGAATCATCTAAGCAATCTCTCTCCAGTTTATTTTTGGGATGGAGATGGTCCTCGACCACTTTGATAACTTGAACCTCTGAAAGACCAGAGAACCTTTGATAAACGTCACTCTTCATCATGGAAGATGACATCTTCGCTTTCCCGGATTAAGGAAAATCCCCAGAGAAAGCCTCACAGCTAAAGGACTCTCAGCAGCACGTTGATTTTTCTCTCCAGTAGAGTCAATGTTAATGAAGTCATCAGCACCTCAAAATTGGGATACGTTGTATGGCATTTCTCCGAGAAGACCTCAAAGAAAAGTATGATATAATATCCCCAAGCCGGAAGCAGCCTCTCAAGAGACTCTTTTTCCCCAGTAGAGCCGACAAATGGCGTCTCTAAACAGAGAAGTTTGTTCACCTCTACAACTTAGGTGAATGGGTTCCCTAACAAGTTTGACATCAAAACTTTTTCCCATCAAATGGCATCTCCCCCGGAAAATTCAGCGAAAAGTTTGAGGAAAACCGCTACGAATAGCGTCCCTTGTCAAGAAAGTTTATTGACAAAAAAACTGAGACCAGTTCTTTGGTAGGAAACCAGGATCTAGGGGAAGTTTATTTCATAAACTAAGACCAGTTCCTCGGTAGGAAACCAGGATCGAGGGGAAGTTTATTTCAGAAACTGAGACCAGTTCCTTGGTAGGAAACCATGATCGAGGGGAGGTTTACAAAAGAAACTAAGACAAGTTCCTTGGAAGGAAACCAGGATCGAGGGGAAGTTTATATCAAAAATTGAGACCAGTTCCTTGGTAGGAAACCAGGATTGAGGGGAAGTTTATATCAGAAACTGAGACCAGTTCCTTGGTAGGAAACCAGGATCGAGGGGAAGTTTATTTCAAAAGATAACTAAGACCAGTTCCTTGGTAGGAAACCAGGATCGAGGGGAAGTTTACCTTTTCTAAGTATCATTGCTTCGCAAAAGAAGATGGATGACCAAACTGCCATTCATAACCACCATCAAAATTTCGAGTATTCAGATATTTAATCCTCTTGCACCCCGAATGCCCGAAAACCTTCACCATTCACACCTTCAGGTCCAAGAAGATTAAATAGGGGCATCTGTCATACCCCAAATTTTGACCACAAAGATTTCCCATCATTGTGCAAATCATCATCACAATATGGATGAACCATCATGCCTCATCAGTCTCCCCAAAGATGGGTGAGCATTCACTACAAATAATAATTAGGGTTTCAAGCCCTCTCTGAGATTTAGACAAAGGATCAATCAAGGAATGACATGATCTTCAACTTGTCTAACCTCTCAAACACCCACAAAGGATCAAGAGGACTCCCACATCAAGAACCAAGCACAAATTTGCTACCTTCCAAGTGGATCAAGCCTCAAGATCTCCAGTGTCACCAAATTAGGGTTTTGGTCGACCAGGGCCTCCAGATGGAAAATTTCCTCTGGGCACGAGCCAATCCTTCAAAACATAACCTAAGATACTCCATGGGACCTCATTAACCCAATCATCAAGTCAATTTAGCCTCAGGGGATGCATTCATAAAAAATCAGGAATTAGGGTTTCTTGACCAAATTCACCCCTAAGTTGACTTTTGGGACAAAACATGAGCCAAGACCTCAAGGCATGATTTAAGGGCCCCTAACACACCACATTGATCCATTTGCAACAATGGATTGATCCAAGAAGCATGGTTCACAAGTTTCAATTTCATCTGGACCATAATTAGGGTTTTGAGGAAAAATTGAACAGTGCCTTTGTTTTTTGACCAAGACATGCTCCCAAACCTTGGGACATGATTCAATACACCCTATAACACCTATGAAATCAATCCATCAAGTCTGATTTAGGTCAAGAACTTGATTTCATAGAGGATCGCACAGTTTGGAATTCATCTAATAAAAAGTCAACTGTGCCCAAAAGTCAAAGTTTGACTTTTTGATTTTTTGATCAATCATGGTTCCTTAACCCTAAAATGATGTTAATGTGCAATTTGAATCAACATTCATCAAGAAAAATCAAAGAAAGTGGGATAACTTGTAAAAGGGGTAACCATAAAAAACTTAGAAATTTTCTAAGTTATGGAACAAAGTGGCTAAGGTACCAACTTACAAGGATCATAACTTGTGATCCAAGCAACCATTTTGGCTGATCCAAAGATGTATTTGTAGCTCTCATGGCATAATTTAAAAGTTTCATCTACACCTCATTCCAATTCCTCATGGATTTTAAGTTATGGAATGATCAAAATGGTTGAAAACATGAAATGTCACTTTTTCCAACACTTAGTGAAATTTTCACTAAGTCAGAATCTGCCTTGTTTTTTTTCCAAATGTAGGGGTATTTTTCACTTAGATCTAGAAATTCCATTTGAGCTAAGAGTTATATCAGTGGCAATATGCCTTGCTGCAACTGTCATAACAAGGCAGATTTGTGTATTTTGCTCAATTTGATCAAATTGTGCAAATGACAAACAAGTTTATCCATCTGAACACCTCAAGGAGAGACCAAGGAGGGACAAACTATGATGCATAAGCCTCCCAAGTCTTTGGAACTAAAAGTAGCATCCCAAACCTAAAAATGCCTAAAGAGGGGACAACACTCCAATTTTGTTTTGGAGCCTTCAATGGATGCACCAAGGTGGCATGAACCGAGCCATTTCCAACTGAATGAGTCAAGGATAAGCTCTGAACCAAAGAACCATAGGCCTATGCTCTAACCTCTAGTAAATGGCTAGAGGAGACTTAAGATTCCAAAGTGCTACAATTGGCCAAACCTCTGTTGCAGTTGCCATTCCCTATTCCTTGCAAAACAAACTTGCTCTACTATAAATAGAGCTCATTTGTGCTCAGTTTAAGTACACCAGAGCCATCAAACTGCTGCTTTCCTCAAAATCTCCTTCTCACTTCCAAAATTGCCTTCTAAAGCAAGTCACTATCAGGTTTTGAGTTTGAGAGCAATTCTAACCAAACCAATCACACACACACCTCATAAACATCATACCTGAGTTGATCAAACACTTAAACAACAACTGTAACACTGATTTCTCAGAATCACCAGCCAATTGCTCAAGGTTTTAACCAAGTTGCAGTTGAGATGCCATGAAGTGATCCAACCATTTCCAATCAAGTCAAAGCATTCAAACACACTCCATATGGTGTAGGGAAGCTGTTCAGATCATCACAACCCAACTGTAACACCTCCAACTCAAAAATCACATTGCTCTTACTGTCACGACCTTCAAATAAGCCTAAACTTGGTCATCTCTTAATCTATGCATATTTCCTCGCACAATACTTTTGCCAAAAGTTCATAATCATACATAGAATATTTCCCCTCAATTAATTGCTTTGTTTGAATCGTGTATCAAAATTCTCCGCCTTCCTGCAAATTTTAGGGTTCTTGAGGTTTTGTCTTGATTTCTTATTCCATGCTTAAAATAAATGAAATTAAAGACCATAGACATGATCGTGAGTTGAAAATGAGCAGATTGATATGTGGATTGTGTGATTTCATTAAGTATTCAGTGAGATTGATGAGAAAATGTAAATCTGGGCAAAACTCAGAACACACGCGTGTTCTTGGTTGTTCATGGCGCCATTTTTGAATATTTGAATATTTGAATTTTGTATTTTATTTAATTGATTCAAAAATTAATTTCTCTTTGAATTTTAATGATTTTGAGTTGATTCTTTTTTTAATAATTCACAAAAATGTTAAAATATTTTATTTTGTCAAAAATTCCCAAAAATGTTATTTATTACATATATTTGATATTTTTGCAAAGAATTAATGTTTTATTTGTTTTTAACATTTGAAATATTTTTTCCTTCTTGATTTCCCAAATTTAATTGGTTTCCAATCATTTTGTGGATATAAACATGATTTTTAAAACATTGATCCTAGATCGCCACTCATTTTTCACATGTTTTCATCAATTTTTATTAATTTTTAAACAAAATTAATTCCTTTTGAATCAAAATTAGGGTTTTGATTAATTAAACCCTAATTAATCACTTTAAAACTCTTTGGGCTCTAATAGAGTGTAAGACCCAATCCCTTTTTGAAACCAAGAAATTTTGGGCCTCAGTCATTGTATAAGACCCACTGTGTTTTCAAAAATACCTCGACGCGATCGCCAGTTCAAAATAAAGCTTGGGCCTCTCCTTGAGTTGTAAGCCCCATTCTTTTTCTTAAAACAAATCACTTGGGCCTCTAATAGAGTGTAAGACCGAATCCTTTTCTAAATAAAAACCTTTTTGGGCCTCAGTGTATTGTATAAGTCCCGATACCGTCAAAAGGTTCGGCGCGGTCGTCGCCTTTTTAACAAAAACCCTTGGGCCTCTCCTTGAGTTGTAAGCCCCATCATTTGTACAAAAAATCTTTGGGCCTCTAATAGAGTGTAAGACCCAACCCCTTTGTAAATAAAACAATTTTTGGGCCTCACATATTGTGTAAGTCCCTCTGTGCGATTTTCAAAAACAACGGTGCAATCATCGTTAAAACTTGGGCCTCTCCTTGAGCTGTAAGCCCCAACAATCTTTTCAAAGCACTTTCTCCTTTGATTTTGATTTTGAATACAATGTTGTTATCAAAACTTTCTTTGTTGAACAACTAACAAAATAACATGGAAGCTCTACAACGGGTAAGTGTTTATCCGCTTTTATTTATCGCTTTCATATGTATATAACTGTATTGTGGGGCTGTTTCAGTGTAAGTCTTCTTTCACATCCTTTTATATACTTGTCAAATATCAACTGTGTAATACTAGTATAGTTATTTAGAGTTTTCCCCAGCAACTACGTCTAGAACTAGGTAAAGCCCTGTTGATCACTCTTAAATACAAACAAAACTAGATCCCCCGTAGGATTCCAGATACAGTCTTCCCTTCTCTTGGGGTTAAACAATATGGAACAAAGAGAAAGGCAGTATTCTCGGTGAACCTTTTCTCAGACTGTCACCCTTAGAAATTGTCAAAGAAACTCTACTCCCCATAGGTGATCTATTCTCCGTGAATATCATCTCTTGAGTTTCTTCCAAATTCTCGAACTTTCCTGAAATGATCTATTCTCTGTGAATTGCATTTCTTGAACTTCTCTTGGTTTGGGGACCCACAGGCTTCCTAAAAGCATCCCCGCCTCCTCTTGGGCGTTGTACAAGGACCCTTCGGCTTCCTAGAAGTTCTCATGCCTTCTCTTGGGCTTAATACAAGGACCCTAACAACCTCTTAAAGATATAAGACAAAACTTAGTCATCCTTTGCTAGAGCAGTCTTTCCAGTAGACTTGGACAGTCTGAATCCCTTGAGTCTCAAAGACATTCTCAAGTTCCTTTCGAACATAGGAAAAAACATCGATCACTCTGGAAAAATCTCCAGCAGAAACCCGACCTCCCTCATGAGGGCTCTCCCCCTTGGACCTGTCTCGGGATCTCAATAAAACCCCGACAGAAGATAGCCTCCTCTTAGGCTTTTTATAATGATCCTTTCTTTGGGAAAGTCAGCCTCCTCTTGGGCTTTGTACAATGATTCTCCCCAATGGAGCTAACCTTTTCAGACTCTCTTGTTGAGTATAAAAGACTCTCTTATTGAGTCAATCTCCTTTTAACCTCTATCCCGGGCTTCGTACGAGACACTAAATCACTCTCTTGTTGAGTATAAAAGACTCTCTTGTTGAGTCAATCTCCTTTTAGTCTCTATCTTGGGCTTCGTACGAGACACTAAATCACTCTCTTGTTGAGTATAAAAGACTCTCTTGTTGAGTCAAACCTTTTTAGATTCCGTCTTAGGCTTCGTATAAGACAGATAAAAGTACTCTCTTGTTGAGTCAAACCTTTTTAGCCTCCGTCTTAGGCTTCGTATAAGACAGATAAAAGTACTCCCTTGTTGAGTTAAGCCTTTTTAGCCTCCGTCTTAGGCTTCGTATAAGACAGATAAAAGTACTTTCTTGTTGAGTCGAGCCTTTTTAGCCTCCGTCTTGGGCTTCAGACAAGACATATATAAAAGCACTCTCTTGTTGAGTCAGTCACTCGTTAGCACTCTCTTGTTGAGTCAACCTTTATAGCCTCTATCTCGGGTTTCATACGAGACAAATAAAAGACACCCTCTTATTGGGTTAATTGCATCCTTTTAGGCTTTATATAGAGAAATCCCCGGTTGAGGCAATCAACCTTTTAGAATCAAACTTGTGCTTTGAACAAAAGACACAAGTATCAATAGTTCCTCTTTAGAGATGACAAGTTCTCTCTCAGTCAAACCTTTTAGCTTCAATCTTGGGCTTTGAACAAGACACAAAAAAAACCCTTCAGCTTCACATCTTGGGCTTTGAACAAGATACACATACTCCTTCTAGCCTCTGTCTTGGGCTTCGAACGAGACACCAAAACATCTTTTTTCCCCCTAGAATAGGAGGGAACTACAATCACTCTGATTTCCCTGTTTCGTTAAACGGGAATACATAGGCATAAGATTGAAAAATCTTAGCGAGCATACTAATAAAAAACTCAATATCCAGTACCTCTATCAATCAACCCAAAAGCATCAAATCTAAACACATTACCAAAAACCTCACAAATAGTCCTGACACTGTGTTCTTAGGCAAAATAAACTGAAGAGACCCCCCTTTTGATAGCATCTGTAAACCAACAGTTTTGACTATTTAACCTCAGTATGCAAGTAGGGTTAATTGGAGACATCTATTTCCCTTCCTTAATCAGCTTCACAGGATAAAAAATGAATCGAACTGTAGTACCAAAGCGGTAGTGATTCGAAACCACAAAAATCGCGCTACACCCTCATCATTCAAGTTGATTTTGGATAAAAATAAAATGATGCAAGTGTCTAAAATTGGCTCAAGAAATCGTGGGAACCAAGTTATGTTTTCATGCCTTTGTGTAAGGTGAAAATGCCATTTTTGGAGGCTTATAACTCCTTGCTTAAGTTGAACCATGTGAGGCTCTTGTACTTTTTGGAAAGCCCCAATAACATACTTTAACTTTGATGTCCAACTTTAGTCTTGAATCATCTTGGATCATAATGAAAAATGGCCACAAAGTTGGTGAAAATGCAAAACAAATTATGTCCAAAATTTCACTGTTGGAAAAATGTCCATTTTCATATTTTTGTGATTTTGATCAATCCATAACTAAAAATCCATAAGGATTTGGAATCTGTTGTAGTTTACAATCTTGAAGTATGTAATGAGAGCTTTCATTTGAGCTTTGGATGAAAGAAAATGGTTACTTGGATCACAAGTTATGGTCGTGTAAAGTTGGGTATAAATCATTTTTTTCATGACTTAGTGAAAATTCAAGTTTCTCAAGATTGCCCCTTTGGCAAGTAACCCTACTTTTCTTGATTTTTCTTGATAGATGATGATCCAAACCATAAGTTAAAATTGTTTTTGACTTAAGGATACCTTGTTTGTCAAGAAATTCAAAAAGTCAAACTTGGTTTTTGGCACAGTTGACTTTTTATCAGATGAACTACAAACTTTGTAATCCTCTATGGAATCAAGTCCTTGACCTAATTCAAACCTAATGGATGGATTCCATAGGTGTTATAGAGTGTCTTGAATCATGTCCCAAGGTTTGGGATCATGTCTTGGTCAAAAGTCAAAGGTACAGTTGACTTTTCATCAAAAAACCCTAATTGGTCCAGATGAATTTGAATCCTTGTATTGCTTATGAACTAATTTCTTTGAATTAATCCAAACTTGTAAATGGATCAATATGATGTATTGGAGGTCTTCAAAACATTTCTTGAGGTCTTGGCTCATGTATTGCTCCAAAAATTAACTTAGGGGTGAATTAGGTCAAGAAACCCTAATTCCTGATTTTTGATGAATGCATCCCCTAAGGCCACTTGGAAACTTGTAATTGGGTCCATGAGACCCATTTAAGCTTATTGGATCATGTTTTAAAGCATTGGCTTTTGCCCAGATGAAAATTTCTCTCTTGAGGCCTTGGTCGACCAAAACCCTAATTTAGTGACACTGATGATCTTGAGGCTTGATCCACTTGAAATGTTGCACTCTTATGCTTGATTCTTGATATGGGAGACCTCTTGATCCTTCATGGATGTTTGATAGGTTTGACAAGTTGAGGATCATGTCCATTCTTGATTGATCCTTTGTCTGAGTGCTCTGAGAGGGCCCAAAATCCTTACTTCTTGATTGAAGTGAATGCTCAACAATTTTTAAGAGGATTGATGAGGCATGAAGGTACATCCATATTGTGGTAATGATTTGCACAATGATGGGAAATCTTGTGGTCAAAATTTGGGGTATGACACTCTTGCCCTCCTATGTATGTTTGCTCTTGAGAGAGATCACCAAGCACCTTTGGTTTTCTTGTTTGCTTGATATTTGTTTATGTTTATGTTTACTAACACTTAATTAAAATCCAAAAATATGTTTGTTTTTCCTTTACTAACTTTTTTTTTCAGGAAGAAGATTTGAATCAAGAATATCAAATATCAGTTCCTCAGCTCGAATGAAATTCATCTAAACAAAGTCAAAGTTGATATGCTAACAATTCAAAATAATCTAATCAAGAGTTTCCAAGAATTGATTGACTATTATTCAAGAGACTCCAAGGTTCATGTGTTTATTTTCATGCCTTCTTTAACAAGCAAAAAGAATCAAGCCAGAGCCACAAAAGTGCAACAAAAAAGGAAAATTTTCACATTTTTGTTGTGTTAATCAATTAACACTATAGGGTTAACCGATTAACCACGCGCAGAATTGTGAAAATGAGCCAAATTAAAATTCTACAGCAATTTTGGCACCAATTTTCACTTGTTTCATCATGAGAATATTCTAATTCACTTCATTTTAGTTCCCTTACATGATCATAATTAATTCTCACCATACACCCTCATTAATTACCACTTGATCTTGATTTTGACTCCAAATTCAAATTCCAAGCCTAATTTTGGCTCCAAACCAAGCTCTAATCCACCAAAAATTTCAAGCCTAAATCCTATAAATAGAGGCTTCATTTCATTGATTCTACAAGCTTTTGATAGGCAAATTCACCTTGTCAAAATTCTTCCTCATTCCCATTTTTCTTCATCTACCCAATTTCACCAAAGTTCTTTCTTCCATTAAAAGTTAGTAAGCTTTTCATTGAAGCTTACTAATATTTGAGCTAAACCTTCATCCAAACACTTTTTCGTCATCAATTTCTGTAGATCAAGGCTTTGGAGTGTGGTTCTTGAAGTTGATTTGAAGTGGTAATTCACTTGTTTCACCATTGTTGTGCTTGATTCATCTTCTACAATATGATCTATTATTGATTCTTGTTGCTTGATCTTTGGATCTTGCAAATTTTTGTTGCATTAATGTTATTTGCTCTTGCTTGAATTTTTGTGCTAAATTGCATTCATGATCATGAGGTGTTTGAAGAAATGATTGACTCATGAATGCTGATTTTTTTCAAATTTTTTTGCTGTACTGTCAGGGTTAATGGATTAACCAAGTAGCAGAATTATGTTTTACCTCTGTTGTGAGACTGTTTTGGTTCCTTTCTTTTTTTCTTCCATTTCCTTTGGTTTTGCCTTAAATTGTAGTGTTTGTTGATCAAATTTCTCTTAAAATTCCATGGACTTTGGGTGTTAGATGAGGTTGGATAAACTTTCATTGATTCAAATCTATCTTTAAGTAGATCATTAGATTCATTTTAGGTGCTTTGAATTAGTGATAGGTTTAGTACCTTAATCCACCAAGAAGAGTGATGGAACTTAAAGATGGAATGATTCAAATATTATAGTTCAAGTTGGCTTCCCTTCCCCTCTTTTTCTTTTTCTTTTGATAAATGAAAATCTTCAATATCATTGGAACTTATTTTAAGTTCTTGATGAAGATGAGATCGTTACCTCTTTTCTTTTCGTGCAATATCGCTTCCGAAGAGTGGTATACATATCACTTCTCTAGCATGCATTAACACTAACATTGTTATTGACCGGCCTCAGATAGTTGTGGCTTCTATATAACTCCGATTACGATTGTTTAACATAGCGCTAAATTGGACCTGAAATCGAAAAAACCGTTGTGTTTTGTAAGTGAATTATCATTCTTTTACTCTTCCATGGCGTAGTTTGAAATAGTTTGGATTTCTCTTGTTACTAGTGGGGGTTAGTTGGCATACTCGTTGATTTTATCTGAGTTGGAGCCCTCCCCATGGTAATGTATGAAACAATGTTTTCATTCTCATGGATGACTAGTTGAGCATTTCCAAAAAAAACAACAAAAATTGTTTCTCTCATTTTGAATCACTATTGGTCTATATTTCTATATTAATTGTGCTATGTTTATGCTTCCTTCTTGCTCCCTATCTCTCTTTATTTTTTATGCTTTTTGTTACCATATCATATTATATTATTTATTTATGTTTCCGCCATTTTTCTTTTGTCCACTTGGACCACTTGTTTATGTTTATGCTCTTTTTCTTTTGTCCATTTGGACCCAAAAACATTAATAAAGACTTAAACCCCTAAAAAACTTGTTCTTTTAATTGTGGACTATGGCTACTATCCTTTGCATTGGACATGGAACTTTGGACTTGGAACTAGGATCTTAACCTATGCTTGGAAGTTTGTGATGTCAAACCTTGGATTTTGGGTAATTGGAGTTCTCTTTTGAAGACCTATCTTGATCAATGCCTAATCTAAATGAAAGAATTCTTATATTATGGAGTTTGCTTATGTGGTTAGACCGTTCTTATACTTATCTTTTATCTTTTTGTAATAGGATAGTCACTTCTTCTCCACCCCTTCTTTAATTTTCAAAACCTTCTCCTTTTTTCAAAATCCTCTTGTTTTTAAAATTAAACCTCTTTCACAATAAACTTTGACTTTTGTCAAGTGATTTTTAAAACTTTGCTTTCTGGAATAAATGTCAATCAATGTTAATCATACTTTGACTAATTTCAAAAGACATAAAAATACAAAAACTCTTTCAAACTTTTTGTGCCTTTGTGCACTTTTTCTTTTAAAACTTTTCAAAAAGTTTAGACATTAGTTATTTTCATAGTTGAAATGTAATTCTCCTATTCTCCATAGTATTTAAGATGTTGACATTTCCCACTTAGATGTTGAGTGATGGACTTATTGATTTTAATCCAAGAAAAATCCTCCATTTTAAGGTGATGCAAATGTTGTCTTATACTTGTGGACGACTAGTCGTAGTTATCTCCTTAAAATGACGACTTATATTTTCATTTAAAATGAACCAAAACAAACCCATTTTGTTATTTGTGTCATGAACTACGAGATTTTGATCTTATATTGCACTTTGTGGGTACGTAAGCATGCAACGATAAGTCTCTCCAAACACAAAAATCTTAAAAAAAATACTTATCTTCTCATCTCCCCAATCTCATTTCAAACAAACCTTTTTTCAAACCAAAAAGAGTAGATATTTCAAAAGGTTCCTTTAGAGTACTATAGACGTTTTGGGTGCTAACACCTTCCCATAGCATAACGAACCCCCTTTACCATGTCTCTGTTTATTTGTTCTTGTTTTAGAACTTGTTTAGGTTTTGTTTGCTTTTTTTCCTTTTCTTTTGGATAAAATAAAAGTGCGGTGGCAATTTTTTCATTTTTTGAGTTAAGTTAATCCATAGCTTATACTGACAAATTTCTCCACTACAAAAAAGTGGCAACTCTGGTGGGGAATCTGGTTCTTAGCGGGTTTGGCTTACTTTGATTTATTTACTCTTATTTGTTTGATTTGTTTGTTATTGATTATTCTATTTGGGTGCTTGGTGATTTCTATGTGGTGAGATAAGTCCTATACCCGGACTTGAGTGCACTTATGATAGGAGGGTGGTATAGTCTTGTTCGGCTTACGTGGAGTAGTCCTTACTAAGCTGACTTGAAATCTCCCGCTCAGTGAAGGCCCCTTTGGGATTACAGATGTCATACGAGTAGTCGTAGTTGGCATTACTTTTTCTAACCTGGGAGTCTGAGAAGCTGAGGACCTTAGAACCCTTTAACCCATCTTGGCCTTATTAGGACGTGGTGCTGTGGCTGTTCAGGTTTAGACTTGAATCATTTGTTACGTGATACCACACTCAAATGAGTTTCTCTTGAGAATATTGTTGGCTGACGAGTAGTCGTTTAAGCCGATAATATCGAAAAGATGAAGTTATGACTCTGGGAACTTTTTAGAACCTTGTTCTACAGGTTCTGATATAAACCTTACTACATTCCATTGTGGGAGGTTCTCACCCTTAACTCCATGCTCGTGCCGAACCTTTGAACCTGTGTGTCTTGTGTGATCTTGTTTGTGGTTGTTACATACATGCACTCATGCATTCATGGACATTTTGGTTTCAATCAGTTTTCAAGCATCTTAGAGATTTTCCTTTGCAAACATCGCAGATATTGTGATCATGGACATTTGGAGGAGAAATACTCAGAAGTACAGTTTCCAAGCTCCCAATCTTAGTAATTTGAAAAATCTAGCATCCTTGGTAGTTGATCGTGTAGAATTCAGATCTCGTCATGGAAGACTTCTATCTGTTCTTTCTACCAACATTGAAGATGGAATTCTGAACACCCTTGTGCAATTCTATGATCCTGTATACCGATGCTTTACTTTTTCTGATTATCAGCTCATGCCGACTTTGGAGGAGTATGCTTATCTGTTGGGTATACAAAATTCTGATAAGGTTCCTTATACTGGTTTGGAGGAAGTTCTTAAGCCCCAAGATATTGTCGCAGCCACCCATTTGACGAAATGTAATATAGATGTTAACCTTATGGTTAAGGGAGGCATCAAGGGTTTGACTTCTAAGTTCTTGAGGCTATATTTGCTTTGCTTATCTACGGACTAGTCTTATTCCCTAACGTTGACAACTTTGTGGATGTTAATGCTATTAGGATTTTCTTGATTGGGAACCCTATTCCCACATTACTTGGTGATACTTATTTCTCCGTCCATCATAGGACTTCTAAGGGGAATGGTACCATTGATTGTTTCCCACCTTTGTTGTACAAGTGGTTTATTTGGCACTTGCCACAATCATCTGCTTTAAAGGAGAACAAGAATTGTTTAAGGTGGTCTCAGAGGATACTGTCTCTTACTCATGATGACATTACTTGGTCTTCTTCTGTTTATGAGAATGCCCAGATTATTGATAGTTGTGGGGAATTCTCCAATGTACCTCTTCTTGGCACACAAGGTGGAATTAACTACAACCCGAGTTTAGCTCGCCGTCAGCTTGTTATATGTTGAAGGATAAGCCTAAAAATATTCTATTAGAGGGTTTGTTTTTCCAAGGAGGGAATGACTCTCTTGGCTTGAGATGAAGAGTTGCTCATGCTTGGAATAAGATTCATAGGATGGATACAGGACAACTTGGGAGTCAAGTTTGCATTGCCTTGGAACCTTATATGCTTTGGGTGAAGGAGAGAGCTAAGGAGCTCAAAATGCCTAATGCTTTTGAGAAACTCATGTCTACAATGGTCGCTGCACCACTCCATATTCCTTCTTATGATGTGAAGACTCTTCAAGATGCACTGGCCAAGATGAAGGAAGAAAAAGATCTTTGCAAATCCAAGTTTCGCACTTCAAACCATGAGAAGTTAAAGTTGCAAAAGCAGATGAAGGAGAAAGATGACTAGATTGATTTTCTTGAGCGACGTGTTGTGAAAATGCATGCAAATGATTTATTTTCCTCAACTACTTCATCATCACATCCTCCTACTTCCGGTGCTTGGAAGAGTACTGTGGATCAGCTCATGTTAGAAAAGACTACCATGAAGGACAACTATGAGAGAGAGATTAAGAGACTCCGAAGGAAGTATCAGCTTTGATTGTCATCAGATGCACTGTAGGATCCTTAGGATCCAGCTTTTTCTTATCGTATTTTAATCCTTTGTAACTTGTACTTCCAAGTGTAGCTCTTTCCAATATTCAATAAAATGAGATGTTTATCAGTATTTAAAAAAGTGTTATTTATTTACGATGTTTGCAATTGCTTTATATTTTAAAGATCCTTGAAATCTGAATGAAACATTTGCATTTTGCATTTGCATTCGCATCATTGTGCATTGTTTTTGCCTTTTCCATGTATCTTATGTTTCCCTTTGGTCTTCATTCAGCCAAGTTATCACACCAATATAATACTCGAGCCAATATGAGGAAAAAGATGGATCAATTGTAACAAGAGAGCCGTGAGCTTCGTGAGGAAGTAACAGCTCTGAAGGACAATTTGGAAAGACTCACTGCTATGATGGAAGCATTGGTGGCTGCTCAGGATCAATCACCCCCTCCTCCTCCTCCGTCTTCGACTCCTGTGCAAAGGACAATCATTTCTGAAATTGGCTCTACGCCCATCTCTGTGGCGCTTGTTAATGTTTCTCAACACTCCATGCCTCCTGGCTTCCCTTGGGGCATGCCTCATAACTTTATTCCTGAAGGTTATCAACCACCACCTCCTAAAGTTCCAGCTATTCCCATCATCCAGCCTGTGATGTTTGTACCACAGCTTGTGGTTCATACCGTTCATTTTGGTGAAGAACATATTTTCCACACTGCTCCGAACGAGAGTGGTAGTGCTTATGAGAAAATGGAAGAGATTCAAGATCAATTTTCTAAAATGTAGAAAGAAATCAAAGCTTTGAGGGGTAAAGAACTTTTTGGGAAGAATGCCCATGAGTTATGCCTGGTTCCAAATGTGAAGATCCCGCCTAAGTTCAAGGGCCCTGACTTTGAAAAGTATAAGGGTAATTCTTTTATGTTGAGCCATTTGACTATGTATGCTCGCAAGATGTCGACTCAGACTGATAATCATCATCTTCTCATTCACTACTTTCAAGACAGTTTGTTTGGCGCAGCCTTGAAATGGTACATGGGACTCGACAACACTCGAATTCGCACTTTTGAAGATTTGGGTGAGGCTTTTGTAAAGCAGTATAAGTATAATGTGGATATGGCTCCTGATCGTGACCATCTTCGAGCAATGGCTCAAAAAGATAAAGAGACACTCAAAGAATACGTGCAGAGGTGGCGCGAGCTTGCTGCTCAGATTAATCCTTCTTTGGAAGAAAAAGAGATGACCAAATTCTTCTTCAAAACTCTGAGTCCTTTTTATTATGAGCATATGATTGCTAGTGCCCCGAGTGACTTCATTGAGATGGTGAATATGGGGATGAGATTGGAAGAGGGTGTCCGTGAAGGACGTTTGTCAAAAGATGGTAATTCTACTGAAAGTTCCAAGAAATATGGTGGAGGATTTGCCAAGAAGAAAGAAGAAGAGACCAATGTTGTTTCGTGAGAGAAATATAAAAGACCTCGCAATAGAAACAGTCATCAGCAACATGTTGCATCTGTTACTCATGTTATTAATTCAAATCCTGTTGTTCAAGCAACTCCTACCCAATAACTCTCTCACCAACAGAACAATCAATGAGGCCGTTTTCAGAAGGATTTTGATCCCATTCTGATGACCCACTCAGAATTGCTTCCCGGTTTAATTCAGAAGAATCTTGTTCAGGCCCGTGCACCACCTGTTGCTCCAAAAGATTCACCGTGGTGGTATAAGCCTGAGGCTCATTGTGCTTTCCATCAGGGAGGATTTGGACATGATATTGAGAATTTTTATCCATTGAAGATGGAAGTACAAAGGTTGGTTAGAAGTGGTATTATGACTTCCGAAGACACCAATCCTAATGTGAAATCGAATGCGTTGCCTATTCATGGTAAGGCGTCTATCAATATGGTTTAAGGTTGTCCTGGTACATTCAAGATTTATGATATCCGTTGGATCCAAAGATCGCTTGTGGAAATGTATGCACTTTTTAGTGAATACCATGATATTGATCATGATTATACAGCTTGTTGCATCTGTTCTGTGAACCCGCGTGGTTGTGTGATAGTGAAAAGGGACATTCAAGAGATGATGGATCAGAATTTGATTGAGGTCACTGCAAAGAGAGATGAATATGAGAATGAGGTGAATGTTATTGTGCCATACTTTAATATTCCTGAACGAGTTGTTATCTCCTATGATAGTCAGAAGCCCGCTGTTACGCCTTTGGTTATTCGATTACCCAGTCTAGTACCATATGAATCTGACAAGGTTGTTCCGTATAAATACAATGCTACCATGGTAGAAGATGGTAAGGAAGTGCTCATCATTCTTTATTCTCTGTGGTAAGCGTCACTGACGTTAGTAGGGTGACCCGAAGCGGTTGTGTCGTTGCTTCTGAGCCTCCAAAGAGAGTGGAAAATGTTGATGTTGGGAAACAACCACAAAGTGAGAATGTTGTTGATATTTCCAATCAGTCAAGTGGTTTGAATAAGAAGACTTATAAAGATAAGGTGTTGAAATTGATCAAGAAGAGCGAGTACAGTGTGGTAGATCAACTCTTGAACACCTCGTCTAAGGTTTCGGTGTTGTCCCTATTGATGAATTCTGAAGCTCATATGGAACTTTGCAGAAAGTGTTGGAACAAGCGTATGTTGAGCATGATGTGACTGTTAATCAGTTTGATGACATTGTTGCTAACCTCACAACATGCAATAATTTATGTTTCTGTGATGAAGGGTTACCCGAGGAGGGGAGAAATCATAATCTGGCTTTACATATTTCTATGAACTGTCAAGAAGATGCACTTTCTAATGTGTTGGTTGATATAAGCTTGTTATCTTTAAGATGTAATTCTCCTATTCCTCATAGTATTTAAGATGTTGACATTTTCCACTTAGATGTTGAGTGATAGACTTGTTGATTTTAATTCAAGCAAAATCCTCCATCTTAAGGTGATGCAAATGGTGTCTTATACTTGTGGGCGACTAGTCGTAGTTTTCTTCTTAAAATGACGACTTATCTTTTCACTTAAAATGAACCAAAACAAACCCATTTTGTTATTTGTACCACAAACTACAAGGTTTTGATCCTATATTGCACTTTGTAGGTACGTAGGTATGAGGCGATAAGTCTCTCCAAACACAAAAATCTTAAAAAATACTTCTCTTCTCATCTCCCCAATCTCATTTCAAACAAACCTTTTTTCAAACCAAAAAGCATAGATATTTCAAAGGGTTCCTATAGAGTACTATAGACATTTTGGGTGCTAACACCTTCCCATAGCATAACCAACCCCCTTACCCTGTCTCTGTTTATTTGTTCTTGTTTTAGAACTTGTTTAAATTTTACTCGCTCTTTCTCCTTTCCTTTTGAATAAAATAAAGGTGTGGTGACGACTCTTGCATTTTTTGAGTTAGTTAATCCATAATTTACACTCACAAATTTTCCCGTTACAGTAAAATTAGGGCTAATAAAAAAAATTAAAATCATAAAATGATATATGTAGAATGTGAAAAATTGTGTTCGCGAAATTTTAGATACATATACTTAAAATATGTATGAAAGATAGTTAAACTCAAAATTTATTTGACACGGGAAAAAAATAATTATTATGTATCTAGTACGTATTTGTATCTTAAATACTAATATAAAGATAATTAATACTATTAAATAAAGTAGATCATAAATAAGTACGAGTATTCTAGCATATACAAATATAATTGATTTAAAAAAAATTAAAATATATTTCTAAAAATATATCATAAATAGGGCTGAAAATGAGTCGAGTCGAGTTGAACTCCCCTTAGCTCGGCTCGACTCGTTAATAATTGGTTTAACTCAAATATCGGTTCGAGTTCGATACAAACTTTTTTTTTAAGCTCAAACTCGACTCATTAAAAGTTCATGAACTATTCGGTTCATCTTGTTAGGTTCATCTCATTAGGTTCAACTCACTTGCTGCACGGACTTAAAAACCATTTTTTAAGTCTATTTTATTTTTATATATTTGACATTTTAAATTAATATTTAAAAAAAAGATAATATTGAGATAAATTAAAAGTTATGAGTATGAAATTTAACTTTGTTTCAAAAATCTACTAATTCAAAAACTACACAACTTTCAAGAGACACATTTGGAAAGTCTAATTCAAAAACCACTCAATTGAAGTCTAATATTATCTAAAAAATCCATAACTTTATCAAATATTTAGAAAACTTACAAATTTAATGAAATAGTATAAAAAAAATACTATAAATTGATAAATTTTCATCACAAAAGAATTACACCACTTACAACCTTCATTACACATGTTATTTTAGCCAATGTCAAATGTCTCCAACAAGAATGAATATAAATGCAATTGTCATCTTTATTTCCATAACTATTACATAAGGGACAATATAGTGTTAAAATTTTGAGTAAATCTTTAAACATACTCTTAAAGATAATATAATCATTCTCATATATAATCGAGTTGACTCATGAATCTAACGAGTCAAGCTATGTATAGTTCAAGTTCATCTCATTTAGTTAACGAACATAGTTTTTCGCTCATATTCAGCTCATTTGTTTCATGAACCTATTTCAACGATTTGATTGTCGAACCAAATTCCAAACTATTTTCGAGTTGGTTCGGTTCATTGCCAGCCCTAATCATAAATCAAATATTAAAAATAAGATAAATGTGAGAGAAAATAATTTATGATCTAGTTTTTTTAATTGAAATATTTAAAATAAATCAGATGCAAAAGTTTGTATGAACTTTGGAATCTTTATGTAAGTGATAAGTTTTGTGTTCACATCAAATCACCTGCGGTTTGTTTTTTTCTACCAAATTTCTAGCTGAATTCCTATTATTTGACATCTTATTATTTTAGTTTTTGATGACTAAATTGTGATAGATTGTTGTCTCATAAATTTTACCCCTTAGATGTCATAACATCTTACACTTACATGTAGGGATCGATCATCTGTGCATTATTAACTAATCACATATCTTGCTAGTTTGTTTCTTTGTGAGCCAGGTTTTGCACAGGAAAGAGAACAAAAGTTAATGAGCCAGGCTCTCACATGTTTCAAGGACTCCTAAGTAATTCTTTGGCTCCAAATGCAACCATCTTGGCTCACGTACATTCAAGAGATCCCACTCCACAAAAAATCAAGTGTGTTTGGTTCCTGTTACAAGTGCCTTGAACCACATGATTCACCGTGACTTAAACTCAGGGTTTTATCAGCATCCGTTAACCAGTGCCTTTGATTTTGATCAAGACATGTTTCCAAGCTTCGGAATACGATTTCACTTGGTACTAGACATCCTCAGAGGCCATCTATGGGCTTTGGAAAAGATTGAGAAAGCAAGGTCCTCAAAGATCATCCATTGGAATTCCTGAAGAAAGTAAGATTTTGACCGAAGAAATTGAGCCTCTGATTCTGACGATTTTGGACCAAAAAGAAGCATCCGAGCCATGTCTCGTTTTAATTTGATCGACCATTGACTGAGAACACGAGAATCAGCACTTGTAATTTTTATTATTATTTTCATTTCAGAGAAAAGAAATGAAAAAAAAAAAGAAAAAGCAAAGAAATGAAAGAAAGAAAAGAAAAAGAATGAAACAAAAAAAAAAAAAAAAAAAGAAAGAGAAGGTGGCGCCTGCCACCATTCTCTAAGTGTGGCACCTGCCACACTATATTGCCAAAGTGTGGCGCTTGCCACATTAATTTGTGGCACTTGCCATGAATTAATGTGGCGTCTGCCACTTTGTTTTTTTTTTTTGCTTTTTCACACTTCAGATTTTGGTTCCGATTAAATATTGATTTTCTTTTCAACAAAGCATTGCAAGTGGATTCAAAGCCATCATGATATGAGAAAGATCTTTTCAATAAAAGTGGGTTAACGTCTCTTCAGCATAACCTATGATCTGAACTTATCTCTGAAACAAAGACTTTCTCAACCAAACAACTTGCACCTGCACGAACTTTTAGAAAAATTGAATCCTCGGCCATACTGCAAGCTTCTCATTTCTCCTATAAATAGGGCACCACACTTCAGCAATTCTTCACACCAGCTTCACCAAAAAATAGTGAATGCTCTCATTTCTTTCTCCCCGTTATTCTATTAAAATATTTTTGCAACTGTTTTTCGGTTCGAAGTTTCCAATTTTCAACCTTGATGTGATATTTTGAAGGAGAAGTTCATTCGTTTCTTTTAAGAACGTATTGAAGAGGCAGTGGACCGTCTCCACTAGGTAAAGCTCCATCCTCAGTTTTTATTTTTTTATTACTGCATGTTGAAAATATCACGACCGATTGCTCATACCATGTTCATCCTTTTTTATTAAAGTCTGATTAAATGTTACGGTACAATGTGTGTTTTTATTTTCATGTTTATGAAAAATTTTTATTTCAAAAGAAGTGAAATGAAATAAAAGAAAAATATGAAGTAAAAAATGTTGTGGTGTTTTGTTTTTTAAATGTTGTTTTATAAAGAAAAAATAATAATACAAGATGAAAGTGTGGCACCTGCCACAACCCTTTTTCTCATCATGTGGCGCAAGCCACAAGGAGTGTGGCGCCCGCCACACCTCCCTCCCATGTTATGGCGCCTGCCACAATGTTGTGGCACCTGCCACACGTTGTGGCACTTTTAAGTGGTGACCGCCACTTCAACTTTTTCCTTTTTTATTATTATTTTATTTTATTTATTTCTATGGCCATATTGTTACATTTTATTTCTAAATAAAACAAAAACAAGAAAAACAAGAAGATATTTGTTATTTTGTTTCTAAAAATTTCAAAACAAAAACACGCTTTACCTTAAATTCGGTCTTTAGATTTTTTATGGAAAACCATTAACTGCCTCCTGAAAACTTTAAGTATTTGAGCGATATGTGTTATGTGAAATGTTTGATCGTGATCTATTTCTAAATTCTGAATAATATCATCTTATTAAAAATATCGTCTGTACGTTTTGGCCTCTATTTTCTTGTGCATAGCTTAGCATGTTTCTGATTTTAAACCTTGGTGAGGTTATCTTTGCCGTACTCGTACTGTCCATTTACTTTCAATCCCTCAACTCATGTTTACAAAATATTATACTTCCTATTCCAAAGGAAAGCCTCTCTATTGACTTCATTGTCATAGATAGCTCATTACCCATCGGCTTCCTAAGATCCATTTCCAATCCTCCTAAGGATCACCCTCATAATATTCTCTTTTCCCCTTGGCCTCATGAGAGCCATTTACATCACAACCTAGAACTAGGATAGAGCTCTTAAACTCTATGTGATTCTCATCATCATGAGTACTCACTTCCCTTTATAACATAGACTTAGAGAGTTCCTCGACTCTATACGAGTTTCATACTCGTTCCATTTGGAAATTTGGCCACAACCAATGGTTCCTCCAAAACCCTTAGTTAGGTGAACTACGATTGCTCTGATTCTTTAGTCAGATACGTAGGCACAAGATGCGACGTCTTGGCAAGCAAACTTAGTGTACTTACCCTTAGGTCTTTACCTTTACCCTTAACAGATTTCCTTAGCAAGCAAACATAGCATAACACAAACTTAAACAAGAGGTTCCTGTAGAGTACTACAAATATTAAGGGTACTAATACCTTCCCTTAATATAACCAACCCCCGAACCTTAGTTCTCCCCCCTTTTAGGTTTTCTCGATCTTGAACCTTTCCTTTGGATAAATCAAAGTCAGTGGTGAATTTCAAAGAAATGTGATGCAAGTTAATTAATAGCTTGTTATCCGATTGCTTGTGTGTTTATGCTTGTTTGCTATATTTGTACAAATCTGTATATATCTGTATACTTGCTTGGGTTCTTCTGTGTGCAGGGTGTTACTATTGAGTGGTGAGATAAGTCCTAACCCGGACTTGAGTGCACTTATTATAGGACGATGGTATATTCAAGGAGGCTTTGAGGGAGTCAATTCCTGAAAAAGTTAACTTGATACACCATCACTCATTCTAGGCCCTCTTGAGAGTTTAGTCATGTTGAACGAGTCCATTTGTGAAAACGTGCAACTCTCGACGTAGGTGCCATCGATACTGAGAACCGTAGTTATTTCCGAACCCCACTTAAGCCTTTTAGGATGTAGTGCAAGGACTATGAGGGAGTCTATTCCTGAATTGGTTGCTACGCGATACTACACTCAGACGAGATTCTCTTGAGAATTTTATTGACTACCAAGTCATTTTGGAAATCGATAAAATCTGAAAGATGGGTTGTCGACTATGGGAACTTCTTAGAACCCTGTTCTACAGATGAAAACCAATAGTACATACCAATTTGGGAGGGTAAACCATGGCTTCATGCTCTTAACCCAGACCTTTTGCTTATGTGCTTGTACATTTGTGAATGTGTGTATATGTGCTTGTCTTGCATCCATACATCATAAACATTCATTTCATATCAGTTTCATGGAACTCAGACTTCTCTTTTTGGAATATCAGAGGGATATCATGGACAATTCAAGAAGGAATACTGTGAAATACACTTTTAAGAGTCCTAAGTTGGATGGCCTAAGGAGGTTGGGAGATTTGCTAACCGACCCTGAAGGATTCAAAGACAGGTATGGGAAGTTGTGGATCTTGTTGAGAAAAAACATTGATGAAGGACTCCTCTCAACTCTGCTTCAGTTCTATGACCCAAAGTATCACTGCTTCACATTTCCTGATTATCAACTCTTGCCCACCCTGGAGGAATATTCTCAGATAATGGGTTTGTCTATCAAGAATGAGTCCCCGTTTCCTATCTTCGAGAGGAACCCTAAAGAGGAAAAAATAGCTAAGAAAACTCACTTGGAGTTGGTTGACGTCAAAGGCAACTTAACTTCCAAGGGAGGGATTTTTGAGTTAACTGCTAAGTTTTTGTTTGAAAAAACCCATTACTTTGCTAAGCACTCCAATAGGGATGCCTTTGAAGCTATTTTTGCCTTACTCATCTGTGGACTTTTCTTGTTCCCGAATATTGAAAACTTTGTGGATCTGAATGCAATTAAGATATTCTTGAAGCAAAATCCTGTACCTACTTTGCGTGCTGAAGCTTATCACTCAGTCCATACAAGAAATGCTCATGGTAAAGGGTAAATCACTTGCTGTGTCCTTGTGTTGTATAGATGGTTTATTTTGCATCTACCAAAGGCGGGCGTATTCTGGGATTTCAAGAAGGAATGGTGGTCTAAAAAGATTATGGCTCTTTCTCATGCAGACATTGACTGGTATAATCGTGTGCATGATGGAATTCTGATTACAGACAGTTGTGGAAACTTTGGCAACACGCCTTTTCGTGGCATCAAGGGTGGAATTAGCTATAACCTTGTGTTGTCCTGATGCCAATTAGGGTACCCTTTGAAGGATAAACCTCTTAGCATTCATCTGGAAAGCATTTACTTTGAAGAATATGACAAAAATGAAGAACAGAAGGAGCAGATCTTAAGTGCTTGGTGTAGCAGGCACAAAAGAGGAAGTAGTTCTTTGGGAAAACATAACTGTGTTTCTTTGGAGCCCTATCTCCAATGGGTCCGAAGAAGAGCCATTGAGTTGAAGATGCCCTACAACAGGCAGGAACCAATTGCCTTGAATAAAGAACCTGTTCTATACTTTATGTCAAGGGAAGAAGAGTTGGAGATTTCTTTAAAACAAACCCAGTAGTCAGAGGAAACCTGGAAACTCAAATATCAAGTGGTTATTGAAGAAAACCTAGAACTTCAGAAGCAGCTACAAACCAAGAATGAAGAACTGCTCTCGTGCAAGAAGAGAAAAGTCCATGAAGGTCCAAGTTCCTCTACTGCTCAGCCAACTGCATGGAAGTCAATCGTTGATAACCTCGTCGCAGAAAGAGACCAGATGGAGAAAGAGATCAGAAGGCTCAACATGAGGCTCTTAGGAGAATCTGCTTAGGACCTTTTCGCTTTTATTTAGCTTCATGTTTAGGACTGTTAGAAGTGTATCAACTTTTGTAATGCACCATTTTATCAATGAAAATGAGGTCTTTTGATATTCCACAAAAGTGTCTGAATTCCATGAAACTTTGCATTGCATTTACATTCTCTGCTAAACTATCAAGGTACTAACTTTAGTTTGCAGATTTTGTAAGACATGGACGCTGCAGGGAAAAGAGTCTGGCCTTGCTTCTTTGAGCTTCTAGAACTAGAGAAATTCTTTTGGTTGGGAGACATGGTTGAAGACCAATCAGCCTTCGCTAATAGATATGGGTGTCTCCTTCCACTGATGAGAATCCGGTAACTGAAGGGCCCCTTGAGGTTTTGGTCCAGCTATATCATCCTGCATATCGCTGCTTCATGTTCCCGGAGTTCCAACTGGTGCCAACTTTAGAATAGTTCTCCGCTATGATAGGGATTCCTATCAGGGGAGCTCCTATCTTTTGTGGGATTGAGGAAATGGCCTCCACCAAATACATCGCCAGAACAACGAAGATCAGATTGTCGGACATTCGGGCTAATCTGACTAACAAAGGAGGACGACGCGGACTACCCACCCAATTCTTGCTGGAAAAGGCTTTTTACTTCAGGAACAGAGGGAATACCTCACTGTTTGAATTAACTTTTGCTCTACTAGTCTATGGTTTGTTCTTGCTTCCAAATGCAAAGAGCTTTGTGGATGTTCAGGCCATCCAAATAATCACGATCAACAATCTAATTCCAACATTGTTAGCAGATGTCTACCATGCCGTTCAGACCAAGTATACAAGAGGTTGTGGGCAAATCGTCTGTTGTGTGGCCCTTTTCTACAAATGGTTTATTTCCTATTTGCCAAAGACACTGGCCTTTTGGGAAGTTGAAGACAGTAAGATATGGTCGAAGAAGCTGATGGAATTGAAGCACACTGATATCGAGTTATACAACTCAATTGATGAAGGAATCCTTATGATTCACAGCTGCGGGGACTTCCCCAATGTACCCCTCCTGGGTAGGAACGACTGCATTAACTATAATCTGGTACTCGCTCGTCACCAGCTAGGCTATCTCAAGGAGGGACCTCTTAGTTACGAGAACCTAGAGATGTTTTATCTCGAAGAAGAGGAAGGTTTCAAAACCAAAGTCAGAATTGAACGCGTCTGGAACCAAATCAACAGACAATTGTGGACTGCTGAATGCGTTGTCACTGAGACACACCTACAATGATCTCATGACATAGCTCGTGTGATGAGGAAGCCATTTCCATGCCACAAATCACCTCCAAAGGCCAAACAGAGGATGATGGACACTTTAATAGATTTATTTCTTGAGAAAGAGAGGATCAAGGAGCACATTGATGAACTGATGAAGAAAATCAATGGAGGAGAGGGGACATCAACTAATGGGTCCAATTTTTAGTTTCCTTGGTGTTGCTGCTATTTCCCTTTTGTTCTGATGTTATTTCCTTTTGTTGTTGTTGCTATTTCCCTTTGATGTGGCTGTAGTCCCACTTATGTACTCGGAGTATGAAGATGCACTGCTCCTAATGTAATGTTCGCCAGAGTTCTTAATGAAGAAATTTGTTTTGTTTAAGATTCCATTGACTACATTATTTACAAAATCTTTTTGGTTTCTTGATACTTTAGCTTGCATTTGTATCTGCATCTTCATTTGCATCATGTCATTACATGTGCATTTTCTTCTTTGTCCTTATCTTATGTCACCCTGTTCCCACCAGAATCGTCACACTGAATCCCAGACACAGCTACAACACTCGGGCCCAAGCTCGATTAAAGATGTCAGAAGCATACAGAGAAATGGATAGAGTCAACAACAAATTGAATGAGATACGAGGAGGGATGGGACAGATCCTCGAGGCTATCAACGTTATGAGAGCAAAAATGGACATACAGGCCACTGTGGTCTCTGAAATCATCACTACAACGGTGGAACCCCCTGTTATCCCGACCGTAAACCCTACCTTGGGCTTGCCCTTTGACTTTATCCGAGCCACAGTTCCATTGTCTACTCAGCAAATAGTCCCTCTGGTTAATGGGACTCTGCAGGCTATCCCCACCTTTACTCCAGCAGCGGTATAAGCACATGTACACCCGGTTTTCCAGAACCATCATCCTTATAATTACATTGACGTGTCAGAAGAAGGGGATGATCAGAACGAAAAATTGAAAGAGAGTGTCGAGACGATGCAGAGAAAGATAAAAGCGATGGAAGGGAAGTAATGCATTTAGTACTGATGTTAAGGATATGTGCTTGGTTTCAAACTTAGTGATTCCGTCCAAATGCAAACTGCCAAATTTTGAGTTATACTCAGGTACCACATGTCCCAGGTCTCATATGATCATGTACTATCGAAGAATGGCGGCACATGTACATAATGACAAATTAATGATCCACTGTTTTCAGGACAGTTTAAAAGGGGCTGCTGCTAAGTGGTATTTAAGTCTGGACCAGTCCTAGGTCCGTTGTTTTCAGGATATGACTGATGCTTTTGTTAAACATTACAAGTACAACATGGATTTAGCTCCTGACCGCAGGTAGTTGTTAAGTATGACCCAGAGCAATATTGAATCCTTCAAAGAATATGCACAACGATGGAGAGAGACAACATCTCAAGTTGAACCACCCTTGACTGAGAAAGAGTTGGCCGATTGGTTTGTAGATACGGTGAAGCCAGAGTTCTATGAGAGAATGATCAGCAGTGTCAGTGCTAACTTCGCTAATATTGTTGCAGTCGGCATAAAAGTAGAAGCAGGGTTAAAATGTGGAAAGGTAGTCAGTTCCTCAGGTTGCTCAACCGGCACCAACAGCAAGAAAGCTCCCAGCCACTTCCTAAAAAAGAAATAAGGAGAAATCAATGCCATCATGGCAGGAAAGAGAAATAACCCAAGGTGGAAACAACCAATGTACCCACAACAGTCGGTTCCAAACTTTACTCAACAACCGATTTACCCTATGCAGTATGCTCAGCAACCTTATATAGCAGCTGTAACGCCTACCTTTAATCATCAAGCAGCACCAGCCTATCAGCAGCCAGCCTATCAAGAATTGCCAAAAAACCATAATTATGAACAACAGAGACAACAAGCTCCACAGCAGAATGCTCCCCACAGAAGACAAGGGGGAATGACCATATTTCCGCCCATACCAATGTCTTACACTGAGCTCTATCCTTCGTTAGTGCAACAAGGACTGATTGTTACCAGACCTCTGGGTCCGCCTACAGAGAAATATTTTCCATTATTTAATCCTAATGTTAAGTGTGCGTTTCACCAAGGGAGAGTCGGTCATGACCTTAAAGGGTGCCTTGCATTGAAGCATGTAGTAAAGAATTTAATGGAAAAGAAGATCTTGTCTTTCACAGATAATCATCCGAACATGAAAAGTAATCCATTGCCTACACATGGAAATACCAATGCCATTGAAGATGAGAGTGATGAGGTGTTAGTATTGGATGCATCAAGGATCAAAACTCCTATCAAGACTTTTCATGCTAAGTTGTTTAAAGCTGGATTGGTAAAAAGCTGTCATGGTAGTTGTGAAGAATGTAATATCAGTATCAAAGGTTGCCCATTGGTCCAAAACGACATTCAGAATTTGATCAACGAAGGATTTCTGCAAGTATTCCGTAAAGAGAGGAAAGATGAAGTTGCAGTGATTGAGCCTGTGTTTAATCTGCCAAAATCAAGAGAGCAAGGGCCTGTGTTCAACATACCAAAGTCTGGTCCTCTGGTTCTTGTGTTTAACAAACCAATACAGATTTTCAACAATTCTGAGCCTGTTGTTGCTTCCACGGCTAACCACTCACAGCCAAGCAACATCCGACAACCTATCCCATTCTGGTTCAGAGGTTCGAAAGTCGTGCCGTGGATTTACGAGAATATTATGGGTAACAAAAGACGTGAAGAGGTGGTTCCAAGGAATGAGGTGGGAACCGTTGTTGAAGAGGTGGTTCCAAGGGATAAGGTGGGAACCCCTGTTGAAGAAGTGACAAACATAGTTGGAATAGGAAAAATGACCCGAAGTGGTAGGGTTTACACTCCTTTATTCAAAGAAACCGTACCCAAGGAGACAGTTATTCCCATACCCCCTAAGGACAAAGGAAAGAAGGTAATTACCAAGGAAGAAGAGGATGAGTTCCTAAGAATTATTAAAAGAAGTGATTACAAGGTGATAGATCAGCTCCATCAGACTCCGTCCAAGATCTCAATTTTGTCTCTACTAATGAATTCATCCGTCCATAGAGCAGCCTTACAGAAAATACTGGCTCAAGCACATGTAGCCCAAGACATTACTGTTGGACAATTTGACCACATCGTAGCTAACATCACGACCTGTAATACACTAAGTTTCAGTGACGATGAGTTGCCTCGAAGAGGCTGAAACCACAATCTCGCCTTACATGTGTCAGTAAAGTGTCAAGAGGATACTTTGGCCAGGGTTCTTGTAGATACCGGTTCATCTTTGAATGTTCTACCGAAGAGAACCCTTGAAAAGCTGTCTTACTGAGGAGATGTAATGAAACCCACTTCACTTGTTGTTAAAGCTTTCGATGGCTCAAGAAGATTAGTGATGGGAGAGGTTGAATTACCAATTTTGATTGGTCCTAATGTTTTCAATGTTGTCTTCAAAGTCTTGGACATCAACCTTGCTTACAGTTGTTTATTGGGTAGACCCTGGATCCACGAGGCCGGTGTTGTGACCTCAACTTTGCATCAAAAGATGAAATTCGTAGCTGAAGAAAAATTGCTTATTGTCCATAGTGAGGAAGACCTGATGGTTAGCAACCTGTCCTCTTTTCGATATATTGAAGCTGATGAAGACGCCTTGGGAACCTCTTTCCAAGCTCTTGAGATAGCAAATGCCATTATGCTTGATAATAAAGAGCCAGTGGCCTCCAACTGTCCATCTTTTACTTCTTACAAGCGCATCCAATCTTCCCTACAAGAAGGTGTTCCAGAAGGTTGGGGCAAGGTCATCGAGATTCAAGAGAGAGAGAAGTACCAAGGGTTGGGTTACAAACCAACTCTTGAGGAAAAAGCTGTTACAACAGGATGATTGAAGACTATTCAGGAAGTATTTGTCAGTGGAGGGCATCAAGTCCATGCCATCATTGAAGACTCTGAGGACGAAGACATCAGCCACTTGGTTATTCAGTGTGACATCGCATTGAGTAATTGGGAGGCTATTGAGCTCCCTGTCTTGTACCCTGTGCCAGAGTAATTTGCTTGCTTTTGTTGCTGTTTTCAATTCCGTAGCCTTACCCAAGGTTATCGAATTATTTTGTATGGGCCACTACTTTTAATTAATCAATGAAAGTGATGTTTTGTTAAGTTCTTTGTCTTTATTTTACTGTTTTTGCTTTTAAGGAAAAATGGCAATCTTTTAAAAAAAACTACAAAAACATTTTCTTCTTGCATTCAATTTTTGTGCATTTTAATAAAGTAAGTCCCTCCATCATGCAGAATAAATCCCAAACCCATTGTATTCAATGACCCTGCTCTCACTATTGACTTTGATTCACCTATTTATCAAGCTGAGGATGAGGAGGATTATGAGGTTCCTGATGATTTGGCAGAAATGTATGAGTATCAGTACACGGATCTTCAACCGCATGAGGAAAAAGTTGACACCATTAATCTTGGTACTGAAGAAAGGAAGAAAGAGGTTAAGGTTGGGGCAACACTTGGGGCAGAAATCAGAAGACGTTTAGTACTGCTGCTTGAAGAGTATATGAATGTGCTTGCATGGTCTTATCAAGATATGCCTGGGTTGGATACAGATATCGTAGTTCATAAGCTACCGCTCAAACCTGAATGTCCTCCAGTAAAACAGAAACTTCGAAGAAGTTGACCTGACATGGCTCTCAAAATCAGAGATGAGGTTAAAAGACAACTGGATGCAGGTTTCTTGGTGTCGCTCCCGGGATTTTCATCCTAGTACAAACGCGAAAGTGGCACCGAAACAGAGTCGCCAGCAATGTGTATTTATCCCATGAGAGGGAAAGGAAACACCGCATAAACCTGAAGGAAAGGAAAAGCATGGTCTTACGACCAAAAGAACTGGGTTCGGGAGTCGGTTACGCGCGAGGAAGGTATTAGCACCCCCACGCGTCCATCGTACCCGATGGGATCCATGCTTGCTTGTCTCGATCAAAGGGTGTAAGGAAAGGATACTGGAAAAGGAACTGGAGGAAAGAAAGGAGAAAGAAAAAGAGAAACAAATGTAGGGAAAATAAAAGAAGTGCTCGCATGGGCCCTACCCCACTGCCTACGTATCTCATCGGGAACATGAGAATCAGAGCGACGTAGTTCCCCTCACTAGGGATGGATTGTTTGTGTTTTTTAGTGGAATACGTCAACGTTCGCGTCCTAGCAGTTTAGGTGTTGCAGCTCGCTGTAGGGAGACTTAGGCATTACCTGTTTGCGGTAGAACGGAAATGACGCATCCTTAAGGAATGATTGACTGAGATGAGGAAAGAATTCCCGAAGGAAAGACGTTATTGTTTGTTTTTGTCTTTTAGAAAGAAGTGTTTTGTTATTTGTTTGCATATGATAGTGTATCCAAATCTTAGTCCTTGGAATGTGTACATTCTCACATTCCAAGATGGAATGGGTAAGAAAGCACACTAAGAGTGAAGAAGACCTCCACACTTAGCTCCAATTGTCAAGGTTCAAACACACTAGCATACTTGTGTTTATTAAGTGTTTTTGTTGATTAAGAAATGAAGAAGTGTTTTTTTATTATTTGCACCTTCAACAAGTATTGCATTTAAGTCCCTCATACAAGATCAAATGTTTAACACATTGACCCAAGATGGGCTATATGCCACACATTCTAAGATTACAAGAGAAGACCCCTTATAATCTTTTCTTTATATGAAAGGCCTAAATGCAATAAATTCCTACCTTTATTATATGTTTTGAATTTTCTTTGAGATGAGAAAAGAGACTCAAGAGAGGAGAAAAGGTAAAACCTATATGGACTAAGACTCAATCCTAATTGAAGATTAAAGGGAGTGATCCTAAAGGTTTGTGAGGTTTCAACCTAAAGTCTAAAGAAAGAAAGAATTAAACAATTCACTTCCAAAGTAGAAGATGAATTGTAATTCAAAAAGGGAAAGTAATGAGTTATTAAAAGAAAGCACATAAGTGCTTAACAAAACACAAAATGGAATTGTAAAAGAGAAAGGATAGAAGTTGAATGTGGATTCCTTATCCACACTCAAATGAAACTTACCAAAGCCCCTACATGGTTAGTAAACATGTATAAGAAGTATAAGAAGTAAAAGAACATGTAATGCATCATAAAACTCAAAAGAATTAAATGAGAAAACAAATCCTAGAACCACCACCAGAATGGGCATCATATGGAAACCAATGGTTATTATCATACAAGTGCAAGTGAATAAGCAACAATCATCACCCATTAGCATTTAAACATGTTACAAGAAGAAGGGGTAGATGAAAGATGGAAAGAAATGAAGAGGACATGCATAAATGGAACATGTAAATCAACAACCAGAATTGAAACTAAATGGAAAATGGTTTATAAACATCTCAAAAGTATTTATGAATCAACTTCAAGACATTCAAGAAGTAATATAAGAAGAATTGAAATGAAAGTTCAAAAAGAAAGGGCAAACAATACATGTTAATGATGCACAAAGTTCAAATTGAAATGAACATGTAAAGATGACCTATAATGTGTATCAAAGACCTATAATATCATATGAATGGCTCATAACATTTGCAAATGCTCATACAAATGTGCACAAAAGAATTCATGTAAACATGCACTAAAGTTGTAATGACATGCCATGGATTATACTTCCAATGTAATGCATCAAACAAAGACCAAATGGATTCATGAAAATTATGCCAGCATATTATTGGAATGCCTAGGTCAGAAATGCATCATACATCAAGATAGCATGTAAAAATTCAGAGCAAAATGACTTCAAACAAAGCAATTAGGTCAAATTGAAACATCATGCAAAGTGGTGCAAATATAGGCATCAAGACATGTGATAAAGTGACCTAAAAAATCAAACAAAAATCATCTAACATGCTTCAATGTATTAGTGAATCAATGCAAAAAGAATCATGTCAAAATAGTTGGTAATGAGCAAGAACAAAATTAAACAAATTCATGTATCATGCTTAGAATGCATCTAAATGGAAATTCAAAGAAAATTATGGACCAGGGGTAAAAAGGTCATAAAATCAGAAAATAAAATCATCAAAAATTTCCTAAATGTTTTAATGATGCTCATGAATTTTTGTGGAATTTTAGGATGCTATTTGATATTTTTAAAAATTAAAAAAGCAAACGTGTAGAAAAATAAAAAAAAGAAATGAAATGTAAATGTGAATGGGGGTGTGAACATAGCAAATGATCAGTTCAAAATCATTGGGCTTTAAAAAAGAGGAGGTGTGAATATCAATCAGGTTAGGTCCATTAAGCACGCAGAACATACTAACAAGCATGGAATCTCAGTCAACAAAATTGACTCACTCATGGCCATTGGATCAAGTCACAGTCAAACCATAGTCAAAGTAAACAACATCAACGCGCACATGTGAATGTCCACACTCCCTATCGTGTACCATGCCATACAAAGTTTAAGTGAGTTCAGAAAATTGGCATGTGACTTGCACGCTTTTTTTTATGTGTTGGCAGCATGGTAGCCATTGGATCACACTCATCCAACGGATCACATTCAAACTGGTCATAAAACTCTAACATGAAGCCATCGGCCGGAGAGGGACCTCCGGTCACCTTCTCCGGTCATTTACCACCGTCTGCAACTCACATTTCTCCAGAAATTCACAATCCACATACCAACTGAAAGCTAAACTTACGTACATCAAGAATTTAGCACTGAAATCACCAAACAATGCACAGACAGCAAGAAATGATCACAAACACTTTGCCCTAAGTTTAGATCTACACCTCTGAGAGGTCTATCAACTAGCCAGAAATGTTTCATTGCTTCTAATAAGCCATAATCAACATGAAACAAGCTTAAAAATCAATGAATCACACCAGAAGAGTTAAGAAATTCCAAACCTGAAACTTGAAGATTCTTTGTTCAAAAGAAAAACAGAGATGTTGCCTTGAGTTCTTGAGCTCCAATGTGGCCAAATAAAGGCTTAGATACAAGAGTGGATGATACTTCAGTGAAGGAGAGCTGAAATCCAAGATTCAAAACAGTTGCAATGTGATGAAAATGGGAGAGAGAATCAGAGAGATTCTGAGAAGAAGATGAGGGAGATGAAGTGGAGCTCGAAAATCAGTTGAAATGTGGAGGAATTGAGAGAGAATGGAAAGAGTTTCTCAATTGAATATCAGAAAAATGAAGCTCCGCCCTGAATTCGTGAAGGGAGGATTTGTTTTATATGTTGAGCTTAACCATGGTTAACTGGGTGAATCAACTGAGTCATGGTGGTTTAGGTGAGTCATCCCTAACTAACTGAGTCAAGTTAGTTAGGGAGAGCAATGATAAGGTGATGATAGTTCATGGTAAGCTATGGTAATGGTGACAAGAGAAATGGAATGGCAAGGCTGTGTAACACAAAACTTGTTCAGCAAGCTTGTCATTTCTACTTTCATGCATAGCACGTGCTATGGTGTGTATGCAATGTGTTTGGTTTAAAAAGGCAATGGATAGCTGGTATGAATAAAGCATGTGCAAGCTTGTACCAACAACATCAACAACATTGGTTTTTTTTCTGGTTTTTTATAACAGTTTGCAGACATGGGTGTTTAATGGTGATTTTCTCTTTGCATTGTGGATGATTTGATGAGTTCTTGGAGTTATTGGCAAGAGGGATTGTAGTAGAACTACTTTGGCATGAAAATTGAATGGAAATGATGCTTGGGAGAGGTTGAAAATGACTTAGAACAATAAGGTTTGGAAACTGGTTATGGGCGAGGAAATGAGGTTGGTTGGCAAGGTGTGCATGGCATGGATTTTCAGTTGTGTTGACCAATCTTTGAGCTATCATAACTCCTTGTCCTTTGATCAAATGAAAAAATCATGAACATCAATCTTGAAGATCTCACATAGGGGAACAACTTTGATGTTGCAAGATTTTTCATTTGAAGCCTTTAACCATGAGTAATTGATCCCTACATTTTGCCCACCAACTGTTTGAGAAAATGACTGCGCGCAGACCTGGCCAAACTTGGTCATGACATGGTTTTTGGCCTACTTTCCTCCAACTTTGATCAATCATATCTCCCTCATTTTTTATCCAATGGAAATGTTCTACCCATGGATTTGAAGCTTAAAACAAGATCTTTTGTTGTGGCCGAGTGGAATTTTCATTTGGTGCTTCAATTTTAAATGGCCTTGGTTCAAACTCTGATGCAAAATGGCCAAAACTTGCTATTTTTAGCAACCCTTCCTCTTCCAAAAATGGCAACTTTCCACATCTTGATTTTTTCATGATTCCTTTGGAGTTTCTTGACCAAATGTTGTACATTGGACATATGTAACATGAATTTCATGATTTTGGGCTCAAAAAGTCAAGAGTTGACTTTTTCTTCTGATTATTTGACTTTGCCCCAATTTCTCTGATTCTTGATCTTTCTTCCAATTGAACCACTTCTAAAACCAATTGAGATGCAATTTTCCACATACATACACTTAGGGACATATGGAATACCATGACATCAAGTTTTGTCCAAAAAATCAAAGATTCCCTGATTTAATGGGAAACCCTAGTTTTGGTGCCCACCTCCTAGGAGAAAAATGTGCAGTCTTCAATTTCAAATTCCTCAGAGTATGTTGTGTACCTTCTTAAAGGATGATGAGATATACCATTTGAGGATGATTTTGGATCAATGAGCTATCTCTTTTGAGGATTTTCCTTCAATTTTTGGACTTCTTGCATAGTGTAGGATGTAATGCTTCACTCTCCTATTGAATCTCACCTTCTTGAGGTTGTGGAAGATCAATTGGGATAGTATGAGACATGAGAGACCTCTTGGCTTGCCTAGAGCCAACTTGATTAACCTTTTGTGCTTTGAATGATCTCTTGATTGTCCACCTCCCACCTGATCACATGCCCTGATGGTAAGAAGGATGCCATGCTTCATTTTTCTATGTTGAATGCAATGTAATGTTAATGAGGTGGATATGATATGATAAATGATAATGCCATGCTATGATGCCAAAAGGGGAGAGCAAATTTGGGGTATTACACTTGGCAGTGTCAAAGTACCCTGAATGGGTAGCCAACATCGTGTCAGTAATGAAAAAGAGTGGTAAAGTGCGAATGTACGTAGATTATAGGGATCTCAACAAAGCCAGTCCTAAGGACGATTTCCCTCTACCGCATATCGACACTCTTGTGGATAATACAGCTCAATTTGTAGTTTTCTCCTTTATGGATGGTTTCTCAGGCTATAATCAGATCATAATGGATCCGACTGATATGGATAAAACTACATTCATCACTCCATGGGGAACCTATTGCTATAAAGTCATGCCTTTCGGTTTGAAAAATGCAGGGGCAACCTATCACAGGGCTATGGTGACCTTATTCCATGATATGATCCATAAAGAAATTGAAGTATATGTGGATGATATGATTGCTATATATTAGAGTGAAGAGGAACATTTGGACCATCTTCTGAAGTTATTCAAGAGACTCCGGAAATATCAGTTGAAACTGAATCCTGCTAAATGTACTTTCGGTGTCAGATTAGGAAAGCTACTTGGTTTTATTGTCAGCCAAAAAGGAATTGAGGTAGACCCTGATAAGGTACGAGCTATTCAAGAAATTCCAGCTCCACATACTGAGTCTCAAGTAAGAGGTTTTTTGGGCCGTCTGAACTACATCTCCAACATGACTCCCACTTGTGAGCCAATCTTCAAGTTGCTCTGCAAAGATCAGATCGTAGAGCGGAATCCTGATTGTCAGCAAGCCTTTGATAAACTCAAGAATTATCTACAAGCACCACCGATCTTGATTCCTCCCATTCCTGGAAGACCTCTTTTCATGTACATGACTGTGTTAGAAGGATCCATGGGTTGCGTCTTGGGCCAACATGATGAACCTGGTCGCAAAGCGCATGCCATCTATTACTTAAGCAAAAATTTCACCGAATGCGAAAGCCGTTATTCACTGCTTGAGAAAACTTGTTGTGCTTTAGCATGGGCCGCCAGACGTTTGAGGCAGTATTTGATATGTCACACTACTTTGTTGATCTCGAAAATGGATCCAATAAAGTATATCTTTCAGAAGCCTGCTTAAACATGAAGACTTGCCCGTTGGCACATGCTGTTGTCAGAATATGATATCCAATATGTCACTCAGAAGGCTACCAAGGGAAGTGTTTTATCAGAGTATCTTGCAGATCATCCTGTTGAAGAGTATGAGCCTCTCAAGTTTGATTTTCCCGATGAGGATATCATGGTGGTAAAAGATTGTGAAGAGCCAGGCCCTGATGAAGGTCCTGAACCCGGCTCTAGATTAAAGATGATGTTTGATGGATCTTCCAACTACAAAGGACATGGTGTGGGTGTGGTGTTAATAAACCCTGATGGCGGTTACACTCCTTTCACGGCAAGGTTAGACTTTGGATGCACAAACAATGTTGCTGAATATGAAGCTTGCATCTTGGGTTTAGAAGCTGCGATTGATCTCAGAATCAAGATCCTAGAAGTTTTTGGGGATTCTGCTTTGGTCATCTATCAAGTCAAGGGTGAATGGGAAACTAAGGATGAGAAAATGATCCTATACCGTGCTTATATTTTGGAAATGATAAAATACTTTGATGAGATTACCTTCCGTCATGTTCCTCGCTCGGAAAATCACATAGCTGACTCTCTAGCCATGTTAGCCTCAATGTGGAGAGTTAACTTTGTTAATGAAGCACCGCTCATCAGTATCGAGCGCAAGACTGAACCAGCTTACTGCCACTCAATTGAAGAAGAGATAGATGGGAAACCATGGTTTCACGACATCCTAAATTAGTTGAAGACTCAAGAGTATCCTGCTAATGCTTCCAGTCTTGATAAGAAGACTTTGCGAAGATTGTCATCCAGATTCTTTCTCAGCAACGATGTACTTTACAAAAGAAATCACGACATGGTCCTGCTAAGATGTGTTGATAAACGAGAAGCGGACCTGTTGGTTCACGACATTCATGAAGGAGCTTTTGGTACTCATGCTAGTGGGCATGCTATGGTTAAGAAGATCTTGAGAGCTAGTTATTATTGGTTGACTATGGAGGCTGATTGTATCCAGTACACCCGAAAGTGTCATAAGTGCCAGATCTATGCTGATAAGATGCATGTTCCTCCAACACTGCTGAATGCCCTATCATCCCTATGGCCTTTCTGGGCATCGACATGATTGGAGCTATTGAGCCAAAAGCCTCTAACAGTCATCGTTTCATTCTAGTGGCCATTGACTATTTCACCAAGTGGGTTGAGGTTGTTTCTTATGCCAATGTGACCAAGCAAGTGGTTTCCCGTTTCATCAAGAATAATATCGTCTGTCGTTATGGAATCCCTAACAGAATCATAACCGACAATGGGACAAATCTGAACAATAAGACAATGAAGGAGTTGTGTGATAATTTCAAGATTGAGCATCACAATTCTTCACCCTATCGTCCCAAGATGAATGGAGCCGTCGAAGCTGCTAACAAAAACATCAAAAAGATCATGCAGAAAACGGTCAAGACTTATAAGGACTGGCATGAAATGTTACCATTTTCCTTGCATGGATACAAAACTTCGGTTCGAACTTCGACAGGGGCAACTCCCTTTTCTCTGGTATATGGAATGGATGTTGTTCTTCCTAAGTGGAGATACTGTCTTTGAGAATTTTGATGGAAACCCAGCTAGATGAAGCAGAATGGGTCCAAGAGAGATATGACCAGCTGAACCTCATTGATGAGAAGCGACTGACTGCTATGTGTCACGGTTATCTGTATTAGGAAAAAATGAAGAGGGAATTTGACAAGAAGGTCCGTGTTCGAGAGTTCCGAGAAGGAGAACTTGTAATCAAGAAGATTCTGCCATCTCAAAGGGATGCACGAGGAAAATGGACGCCTAACTATGAGCGTCCATTTGTGGTGAAAACTGTGTTCTCAGGAGGCTCTTTATTCCTCACAACGATGGATGGTGAACAACTCACACACCCTGTGAATGCTGACTCAGTACGAAAATATTATGCCTAAAAAGCCCGCTAAGTCGAAAACCAGAAATGGCAACTTAGGCAAGAAAAGGGTATCCTGGTGGTTCGTAACCTATAAAGGAGATGTAGCGCGATTTTTGTGGTCTTGAATCACTATAGCTTGGGTACTACAATTCGATACATTTTTTATCCTGTTAAGCTGATTAAGGAAGGGAAATAGATGTCTCCAATTAACCCTGCTCGCATACTGAGGTTAAACAGTCAAAACTGTTGGTTTATAGATGCTATTAAGATGTGGGCCCCTCTTCGATTATTTTGTTAAGAATAGAATGTCTGGACTACTTGCGAGGTTTTTGGTAATGTGTTTAGATTTGATGCTTTTGGGTTGATTGATGGAGGTACTGGATTTTGGGTTTTTGATTAGTGTGCTCGCTAAGATTTTTCAATCTTATGCCTATGTATTCCTGTTTAACGGAACAAGGAAATCAGAGCGGTCGTAGTTCCTCCTATTCTAAGGGAGGAAAAAGTTTGTTTTGGTGTGTTGTTCAAAGCCCAAGACGTGAAGCTAAAAGTGATTTGTATCTTGTTCAAAGCCCAAGATGTGAAGCTAAAAGGGTTCTGGATGAGAGAGAATTGGTCATTTCTAAAGAGGAGTTGTTGATGTTTGTATGCTGTGAGCAAGACACAAACTTGATGCTAAAAGGTTGATTGACTCAACCGGGGATTCCTCTATACAAAGCCTAAGAGGAGGCTATTGACCCAACAAGAGGGTGTTTTTTATTTGTCTCGTACGAAGCCCGAGATAGAGGCTAAAAGGGTTGACTCAACAAGAGAGTGCCAACAAGTCAATGACTCAACAAGAGAGTGCTTTTACGTGTCTTGTATGAAGCTTAAGACGAAGGCTAAAAGGGGAATGACTCAACAAGAGAGTGATTTGTTGTCTCGTACGAAGCCCAAGATAGAGGCTAAAAGGGTTTGACTCAACAAGAGAGTATTTTATACTCAACGAGAGAGTGATTTAGTATCTCGTACGAAGCCCGAGATAGAGGCTAAAAGGAGATTGACTCAACAAGAGAGTTTTTTATACTCAACAAGAGAGTGATGTGGTATCTCGTACGAAGCCCGAGATGGAGGATAAAAGGAGATTGACTCAATAAGAGAGTCTTTTATACTTAACAAGAGAGTCTGAAAAGGTTAGATCCGTTGGGGAGGATCATTGTATAAAGCCCAAGAGGAGGCGGTGTCACTGCTGAGGATTAGATACATAGGTAGGCAAAAGGGTTGGGAACTCTCACAAGAGAGACCGGGTTTCAGAGTGATCAGTGTTTTTCCTATATTTTGAAAGGAACTTGAGAATGTCTTTGAGACTCAAGGGGGTTTAGACTGTCCAAGTCTAGAGTTTTATCTTTTGTACAATGCCCAAGAGGAGGCACGAACATTAAGGGATGAGTATCAACCCTAAAGTGGCCAGAGGTTTGACACCGGAAAGACTGTTCTAGCAAAGGATGACTAAGTTCTCTCCTTGTTCCATATTGTTTAACCCCAAGAGAAGGGAAGTCTGTATCTGGTAATCCTATGGGGGAACTAGTTTTGTTTGTATTTAAGAGTGACCAACAAGGCTTTACCTAGTGCTAGATGTAGTTGCCGGGGAAAACTCTAAAATAACTATACTAGTATTACACAGTGGACATGTGACAAGTATATAAAAGTATGTGAAAGAATACTTACAGTGAAACAACCCCACAATACAATTATATACATATGAATTAAAACTCATTTGGTTTTGATTTTCAAGATGAATATTCACTTTTAAAATGTTTAAAAACAATTAAAAATGAATTTATTCACAAAAATACCAATTATATTAAATAAATAATATAATTTTTTATTTATTTGTGGAATAAAATATTTCAACATTTTTTGATTTTTTTCAAAAACAACCAATAAAAAATAATTAAAACTGAGGGAGTTATTAATTTTTCAAATCATTAAAAATAATATGAAAAATAATAAAAAGTGGAAAAACCATTAAAAAGGGGTCTGGGGCCAGGGGGATTCGAACCCCAGACCTCTTGTGTGCAGTGTGCGCGCCTTACCACTGGGGTGGTGATACATCCGTGTATTAGAACATAACCACAAATATACAAGGCTTGCCTTGTTTTTTGGCCTGGCCCAAGGCAAGGCAATGCAAGATTTTGGTCAGAAACGTGAAGACCATAACTTTCTCATTTCTCCATGGATGGAGACAAAATTTATATGCATCTGGCCCAGAATTTCACAAGGAATCTAATGGTGTTGGTAGTTTTTTCAGAAAACAAATCCTCCTCAAAACCCGATAATGGTTTTAAAATAGGCCATATTTTGCATTTTCTGTGCTATCTATTGGTGCAGGCCTGAATTACATGATAAATTGGTGCAAACACAACACATATAACATGTATGAGATGTGAATGATTAGTGGACCTCAAAGCAAGGCATATTTTAAAGAGTTCAAATTGAGATGCTTACCTCCTTTGGAGCTTCTTGGGAAATCTGTCAAGTGCCTTGTTCCAAAAATGTTTTGATGCTTTGAATAATCTCAAATGATCCCTTAGAAGCTTTTAGGATGATTGGAACCAACTGGAAACCTTAGGAATGGAAACTGGCCCTTTCTTGCAAAAGGGGCAAAAGTGGCCAAAATAGAAACTCTCTCAAATGGTGTTCCAGATGTGTGAAACCATTTGGGATAGTTCAAGGATGATATTTGGAGTGTGTTTGAGGTTTTATCTGGTTTGGAAAGTGACTGAATCAAGACATGGCTTGAAAAATGTAAAAAGGCCATATTTTGAGGTTTTGAGAGGGGAATTTGTGATTTTGGTGTTACAGGCCACTTGTTAGAGTTTGGATAGCTTGGTTATGACATATTGGATGTGTTTGGATCATGAGCTATGATGGAATTTCTCTCTAACTCAAAAACTCAGAGTTACCTTGCTAAAGAAGGTATTTTTGCCTAGAGAAAGAGATTTTGAGGAAAGCAAGTGTTGTAGTGCTTTAGTGTATTCAAACTGAGCACAAGTGAGCTCTATTTATAGAAGAGCAAGTTTGTTTTGGCTGCAATAGTGAATGGCAACTGCAGCAGAGGTTTGGCCAATGTTGATCAATAAGAATCCAAGTCTCCTCTAGCCATTCACTAGAGGTTAGGGCACAGGCTGCTGGTCCCTTAGTTTAGAGATCATCCTTGACTCATTCAATTGGAAATGGTTCAGTTCATGCCACCTTGGTGCATCCATTGAATGCTCTAAAACAAAATTGGAGTCTTGTCCCTCTTTAGGAAATTTTAGGTTTGGCATGCTACTTTTAGTTCGAAAGACTTGGGAGGCTTATGGATCAGTGTTTGTCCCTCCTTCGTCCCTCCCTGAGGTGTTCAGATGGATAGAATTGTTTGTCATTTGCAAAAATTGCTCAAATCGAGCAAAATGCACAAATCTGCCTTGCCATGACAGTTTGCAGCAAGGCACATTGCTATTGTCATATCTCATGGCTCAAGTGAAATTTCATGGGGTTCTTGGCCATTTTGGAAAGCTCTCATATGATACAACATATGTGTGATCATAGTTTGTTTTGATACTTTTTGGATCCAAGTGAAAAATGCCCCTACATTTGAAAAAAAAAAGGCAGATTTGGACTTAGTGAAAATTTCACTAAGTGTTGGAAAAAAGTGACATTTTCACTTTTTGTGATTTTGGCCATTCCATAACTTGAAATCCATGGAGAATTGGAATGAGGTGCAGTTGACACTTTTAAAGTATGCCATGAGAGCTACAAATCCATCTTTGGATCAGCCAAAATGGTTGCTTGGATCTCAAGTTATGATCCTTGGAAGTTGGTACCCTAGCCACTTTATTCCATAACTTAGAAAATTTTCTAAGTTTTTATGGTTACCCCCTTTACAAGTTATCCCACTTTCTTTGGTTTTTCTTGATGAATGTTGATTCAAATCACACATTAACATCATTTTAGGGTTAAAGAACCATAATTGTGAAAAATCTCAAAAAGTCAAACTTTGACTTTTGTGCACAGTTGACTTTTTACCAGATGAATTCCAAACTGTGCGATCCTCTATGAAATCAAATCCTTGACCTAAATCAAACTTGATGGATTGATTTCATAGGTGTTATAGGTTGTATTGAGTCATGTCCTAGGGTTTGGGAGCATGTCCTGGTCAAAAGTCAAAGATACAGTTGACTTTTTCCGCGAAACCCTAACTATGGTTCTGATGAACTTGAAACTCGGGAATCAAGCTTCTTGGATCAATCCATTGTTGCAAATGGATCAATGTGGTGTATTAGAGATCCTAAAACCATTTCTTGAGGTATTGGCTCATGTTTTGTCCCAAAAGTCAACTTAGGGGTGAATTAGGTCAAGAAACCCTAATTCCTGATTTTTTGTGAATGCATCCCCTGAGGCTAAATTGAATTGATGATTGGGTCCATGAGGTCCCTTGGAGTATATTGGGTTATACTTTGAAGAATTGGCTCATGCCCAGAGGAAAATTTCCATCTAGAGGCCCTGGTCGACCAAAACCCTAATTTGGTGACCCTGGAGATCTTGAGTCTTGATCCACTTGGAAGGTAGCTGCCTTGTGCTTAATCCTTGATGCGAGAGTCCTCTTGATCCCTTATGGATGTTTGAGAGGTTAGACAAGTTGAAGATCATGGCATTCCTTGATTGATCTTTTGTCTAAAGCTCAAAGAGGGCTTGAAACCCTAATTCTGATTGTAGTGAATGCTCAACAATCCTTGAGGAGACTGATGAGGAATGATGATACATCCATATTGAGGTGATGGTTTGCACAATGATGGGAAATCTTAGTGGTCAAAATTTGGGGTATGATAGATGCCCCTATTTAATCCTCTTGGACCGAAGGTGTGAATGGCGAAGGTATTCAGGCATTCTGGGTGCAAGATGATTAAATATCGGAATACGCGAAATTTTGACGGTGATTATGAATGGCAGTTTGCCAGTCCATCTTCTTTTGCTAAGCAATGATGCTTAGAAAAGGGTGAAACTTCCCCTCGATCCTGGTCTTCAGCCAAGGAACTGGTCTCAGTTTTCTGAAATAAACTTCCCCTTGATCCTGGTTTCCTACCAAGGAACTGGTCTCAGTTTCTGATATAAACTTCCCCTCGATCCTGGTTTCCTACTAAGGAACTGGTCTCGGTTTCTTTTGTCAATAAACTTTATTGACAAGGGATGCTATGTGTAGCAGTTTTCCTCAAACTTCTCGCCAAATTTTCCTGGGGAGAGGCCATTTGACGGAAAAAGTTTTGATGTCTGACTTGCTGGGTAACCCATCCGTCTGAGTTGTAGAGGTGTACAAAATTCTCTGTTGGAGACGCCATTTGTCGACTCTACTGGGGAAAACGAGTCTCTTGAGAGACTGCTTTCTGCCTGGGGATATTACATCATACTTTTCTTCGAGATCTTCTCGGAGAAATGTCATACAATGTACCCCAATTTTGAGGTGCTGATGACCTTTTCGTCAGCGGATTTTTTCAGAAAACAACTGTTGTCTTGCCGAATCTCTGCTTAAGCGGCTTTCTCTGGGGATTTTCCTTAATCCAGGAAAGTGAAAATATCATCTTCAATGGCGAAGAGTGATGTTCATCGAAAGTTATCTGGTCTTTCAGAGGTTCAAGTTATCAAAGTGGTCAAGGGACCGATTTCATCCCAGAAATAAACTGGAGGAGAGATTGTTCAGACGCAACATTTCCTGACGAGGAAAGAACTGACAACTCGATTAAGAGGACTTCTATCACTAGGGGACAAGAACGACTAGAGTGATAGTGATGCAATATGAATGTAAATCAACAATGCATGATGTATGTATGTTTATGCTGACAAAACTGACACGACATATAAACTAATAGATGAACACGACTAGATACTCAGCCACAACGGGGACGAAGAAGCACTGCTGGTTCAAGATAGCAATTCTGCCATGCTTAGGAGAGATAGTCTCTATAGGGAACACATTGGTCGGGTTTAGGAGGTAAGAACTCTGTCGGGAGTATCAGATGGGAAAGTCTCATCTGATATAGCTGATCCTTCGTTCAGGCGTACTGGTTTAGAAGGAGTACTTTGATTCTGCACTTTGAGGCTCGAACACCTTTGGAGACGCAATCGATGTTCTTTCGATGTTCAACAGTCAAAAGAAATTGCCATCTTTATTTTAAAAGAAGAAAAAGTTTGACAAGTAAATTCATTTTTGTTTTATTTCAAGAATCGTTAATCATGTTAAAATGTCATTCTGTAAAGCTAAAACAAATAAGAATTGCAAACAAAAGCACAAGGGCTTAAATTTTATTGATAGGATGGAAATCAGCCAAACGCGTGATTCCATAGAGTATTTACAAAGTTTAGAAAATGGTAATTTAAGGGAAAAGGGCTACATTGAAACATGATGACCGCTATCCTTCTACCAACTTTGAATTTGGGGCATCCTGAGCTTCCGTCGAAGATGACCTTGACCGAAGTTTTCTGATGGATGGCATGACTGCTACTGGGGAATTTTCCCCAGTCGGACGTAGTTACTTGCCATTATCCCTAACTTTTTCCTGGATTGTACTTTGAGATTTCCAATCCACTGGGATGATTTTTGATTATGTCTCTAATTTTTTTCTGGATCGCCCTTTAGGGTTTTCAATCCACCGAGACGTTTTTTTTTAGTTTAGGAGAAGTTTTTCTTGACAACGTCAACATTCATGGGGTAGGAAAATTCTTCTCCATCCATGGTTGCAAGTCTCAAGGCACCGCCTGAGAAAGCTTTCTTGACCACATAGGGGCCGTCATAATTCGGAGTCCATTTGCCCTGGGAATCAGTGAGAAATGATTGTATCTTTTTTAGCACAAGGTCTCCTTTTCTGAAGATGCGAGGTCGAACCTTTTTTGTCAAACGCCTTCTTCATCCTTTGCTGATACAACTGACCGTGGCATAGTGTCGTTATTCGCTTCTCTTCTATCAGATTTAGTTCATCGTGTCGACTTTGACACCATTCAGCTTCTGTTAGCTTGGCTTCCATCAACACCCGGATTGATGGGATCTCTACTTCTATGGGGAGAACTGCTTCCATGCCATATACTAGAGAGAAAGGGGTTACCCCTGTTGAAGTGCTGACAGATGTGCGATAACCGTGAAGAGCAAAGGGTAGCATCTCATGCTAGTCTTTGTAGGTTACAACCATCTTCTGAATAATCCTCTTGATGTTCTTATTAGCAGCTTCTACTGCGCCATTCATCTTAGGCCGGTAGGGAGATGAGTTATGGTGTTCGATCTTGAACTCAGCACACAACTCTTTCATCATCTTATTGTTCAAGTTAGATCCATTATCCATAATGATCTGGCTCGGCACACCATAACGACAGATGAGATTATTTTTGATAAATCAGACCATCACTTGTCGGGTTACATTGGCGTATGATGCTTCTTCGACCCACTTGGTGAAGTAGTCAATGGCCACCAGGATGAACCGATGTCCGTTCGAATCCTTGGGTTCAATCATGCCAATCGTGTCGATTCCCCGTATGGAAAAAGGCCATGGGGGAAGAGAGAACTTTGAGATGCGTTGGTGGTACATGGATTTTGTCGGAGTATATTTGACACTTGTGACACCTCCTCATGTACTTGTAGCAGTTGGATTCCATTGCCAACCAATAGTACCCTGCTCTCATAATTTTTCTCGCCATTGTGTGTCCGTTGGCATGAGTGCCAAAGGATCCTTCGTGAATTTCTTTTATCAGTATGTCTGCCTCTGGTCTGTCTACGCATCGGAGCAAGACCATGTCAAAATTTCTCTTATACAGTGTATCGCAGCTTAGGAAGAAACTACCTGCTAGCCTTCTGAGGGTTTTCCTGTCTTTCCTTAGTTCCCCAGGTGGGTACTCTTGTTTTTGAAGGAAGCATTTGATATCGTGATACCAAGGTTTATCGTCTATGACTGCTTCAATTATGAAGATGTAAGCGGGTTGTTCAAGGCACATTATGTCGGTCTTAGGTAGGTCGTTCCATTGACCTACACTAATCATGGAAGAAAGAGTGGCTAAGGCATCAGCCATGTGTTTCTCATCACGAGGGATGTGATGAAACTCGATTTTGTTGAAGAAGGGTAACAACCTTCTTGTATAATATTTGTAAGGAATCAGTCCTGATTGGTATGTGTTCCAATCTCCTTTGATCTGATTGATAACCAGGGCTGAGTCGCCATATACATTCAAGGTCTTGATCCTTAAGTCGATAGCTTCCTCGAGACCCATAATACAAGCTTCGTATTCGGCCTCGTTGTTTGTACACTTGAATGTAAGTCTGGAAGTGAAAGGAATGTGGGTACCATGAGGTGTTATGATGATTACCCCAATTCCATTTCCATAATGATTGACAACTCCGTCCAAGATTAGTCCCCATTGGGAACCTGGTTCTGGCCCTTCACTTGGTAGCGGTTCATCGCAATCTTTCACTTTCAAGTACATGACGTCTTCGTCTGGGAAGTCAAACCCGATTGATTCCTGATTGTCAATCGGTTGATGAGCCAAATGATTGGCTAAAATACTCCCTTTGACGGCTTTCTGAGCATGGTACTCTATGTCATATTCCGATAATAACATCTGCCAACGGGCAATCCTTCCCGTGAGAGCAGGTTTTTCAAAGACATACTTGATTGGATCCATTTCGGAGATTAACCAAGTAGTGTGACGAATCATGTACTGGCGAAGACTATTGGCTGCCGAAGCCAGAGCACAACAATTTTTTTCAAGCATAGTGTACCGAGTCTCACAGTCGGTGAATTTCTTGCTCAGATAGTAAATGGCAGACTCTTTCCTTTTGGTTTCGTCTTGTTGGCCAAGTACACAGCCCGTGGAGTCTTCCAAGACTGTTAAGTAAATGATTGGTGGTCTTTCTCTGACTTGTTTTTCAGTTTTCGGAGAAGGCATTTCTTGAATGTCCTTGACCTTGTCAGGATCAACCTCAATTCCTTTCTGGCTGACGATGAACCCTAAAAGTTTCCCTGAACGGACAACGAAAGTGCACTTGTTAGGATTCAAGAAGAGTTTGTACTTTCTCAACCGCTCGAATAGCTTTGACAGGTGGGTCACATGCTCCTCTTCTGTCTTAGATTTGGCAATCATATCATCGACATATACCTCAATTTCCTTATGTATCATGTCATGAAAAAGAGTAGTCATGGCCCTTTGATAGGTTGCCCCGACGTTCTTCAAACCGAACGACATTACCTTGTAACAAAAAGTACCCCATGGGGTGATGAATAAAGTTTTCTCCATGTCTTTCGGCGCCATTTTTATCTGATTATAGCCCGAGAATCCATCCATGAAGGAGAAAACTTTGAATTTTGATGTACTGTCTACCAACATGTCAATGTGTGGTAAGGGAAAATCATCCTTTGGACTAGCCTTATTCAGATCCCTGTAGTCTACACACATTGTAACTTTTCCGTCCTTTTTGGGAACTGGTACGATGTTGGCTAACCATTGAGGATATTCTGATGTGGCGAGGAAACCCGCGTCAATTTGTTTCTGTACTTCCTCTTTGATTTTGATGGCCATGTCCGGGTGAGTCCGTCTCAACCTTTGTTTTACTGGCGGACATTCTGACCTCAACAGTAGATGATGTTCCACGATCCTGGGATCCAACCGTGGCATGTCCTGGAAGGACCAAGCGAATACATCGGGAAATTCTTTGAGAAGCTTTATCAAATCTTCTATGACAGTCGGACTGAGCAGTGCCTCAATCCTGATTTCTTTTCTCTCTTCTCCTGAACCTAAGTTGACTGTTTCCAACGGCTCTTTGTGAGGTTCAATGGACCGTTCCTCTTGTCTGAGTAATTGGGAGATCTCTTCTGGAATTTCGTCGTCAACTTCTTCTTTAGCCCCAAATACCGGGAATTCAAAATTGGGAGAAAGCATTGGATCGTATGTTTCAATGGGGTTTAAAACAAGCAATCTGCATGACATGATGATTGTTTTTTAGAAGAGATAGAGAAAATGCAAGAGTGTGTGCAAGTGTATTTTTTGAAAAATGCTTGTTTTTATTATTGAGTTGTTTTTTTAGGATTACCATTTTCTGAGAAAAAATGAAAAAGAAAACAGCAATAAATGCAGAAATTACAGAACAACGTTATTTTATTTATTATTTTGTCGATTCTTGAAACTACAGCCCTATAAAACAAAACTCAGTCGCTTCGGGCAAAGCGAAGAGGTACATTTATAGAAAGTGAGCCCTATCAAAACATCTGTTTCACCTGGGTAGGGTGAAAGGTTAAGATAAAGACGACAATTACTTAGACTTATGAACGACTGTCGGGACATCAACAGCAACCCACTGGCGGCGAATTCCTCGGTGAATCACAAAGTCTGGCACCTTCCTTAATTTGTCTTTAGAAATAACGATGATTTCTAGTGGAGCAGGATCGTTGGAATCTGTTTCCCAAGCAGAGTTGTCGTAGACGAACTCTTCTATTGCGTCTTGCATAGTATTTGTACTCTCAGGTAAATTTCCCCATCCAGTTGGCCGAATATCTTCGAGCCTGATACGAGAGCTTTCAGGAGCAGTATATTTGACCAAGTAGTTGAACTTCCCACTTGGTTGTCCTAAGGTGTCCCACACTTCTGTGGAACTGGAGGAGTCATCCCTCTCAATGACGTTGACCTCGGGAAAAGCATAGTTGATGAATTCTAGTCCTGCAAGCTTTGCAAATTCATCGTCGTGATGGATATTCTCTGAATGCCCTGAGTGATGATCCTATGACATGGTGGGGACGCATGTATTCTTTTCGATAATGCCCAGTTGATAAGCGTCGTTTGGCTGACTCTTTTGCCCCAAGTCTCCTGGATACGGCTGCCTGATAGGCAGGCCATCCATTGGGCCATAATAGTTATGGTCAAAGTTGTCTTTCATTAGAGTGTCCTCCTCTAATGAGTTTGGTGGAGCACGACATCCTTCAGGATCACAATCTCCGTATATTATTCTGACATCTGACCTAGGTATAAATCTTGGACTCTATGCGGGATTGCAAAATGGCGTATGCACCTCTTCCTGAGACATATAACCGCCCTCTTTAAGATAGGATTTCCACTATTCCTCCGCATCGGAGGAGTCTCCCTTGTTGATGGTGTGCACTTCCTGATGCACTAGGTGAAGGAACCCTCCACTATGGAAGAAGTCCTGAATGGGATGAGAACTTTCATTGTTAGCGGCAGTCTGGGTACAGGTTGAGGAAAAACCAACACCCTTCTTTGTTTTATTATCAGTAGGAATGACAAGTTGTCCCCACCCTTTCGTATTATTACTCTTGATCACTTCGAGAGCATCTCTGTATGAGGAAATTGATGTTCCTTTCTCTAATTGATTCTCATTGCTCACCGACAGTGCTTGGAATTGAATCCCAACAACCTCCTATGGTTCTACACAAGTAGACGATGATAAGTTACTCATGAGAAAGGCTTGTTCTCCACAGATCGTGACGAGTTAATCGTTCTTGACGAACTTTAGTTTCTAGTGCAGTGTCGAAGTGACTGCCCCAGCCTGGTGTATCCAAGGTCTTCCTAATAAACAGCTGTACGCTGCCCGGACGTCCATGACCTGGAAAGTGATTAGGAAAGTGTGAGGACCGATAGTTATGGGAAGGTCGACTTCACCGAAAACTGCTTTCTGAGACCCGTCAAATGCTTTGACGATGACCACACTGCCCCTCATCGGGGTTCCTTTGAATGATAGTCACATTAAAGTGGACTTCGGCATAATGTTGATGGCCGATCCGGTATCTACCAGCACGCTGGCTAAGGCATCGTCCTGGCAGTTGACTGTAATATTGAGGGGCAAGTTGTGACTTTTTCCTTCCTCTGGCAATTCCTCGTTACTAAATCCTAAGTTGTTGCAGGAAGTGATGTTAGAAACGATGCTATCGAACTGTCTTATTGTTACATCCTGTTCCACAAAGGCTTGCTCTAAGACTTTCTGCAGAGCTTCCCTGTGAGCCTCATAACTGAGTAATAGAGATAACACAGAAATTTTTGAAGGAGTTTGCAACAGTTGATTAACAATGTTGTATTCACTCTTTTGGATGAGCTTCAGCATCTCATCATTGTTCTTTGAAAGGTCGGGATCATTGGATTGACCGACCGATTGATTGGGAACTTCCGTTTAAGGTTCCTTTTCTTTGCTAGGTTCTCCAACTCCTCGGTTGAAGATTCGACCACTCCGTGTTACTCGACTGATGTCTACAATATTCACGACGGAGGGTAATGGAACTTATTTTTCATTCTCAATTATTGTTGCATCATATTTGTAAGGGATCGCCTTATCAGACTTGTATGGTACTCGTCCCGATAGATAGATAACTACAGGAGCCTTCTGATTTTTCTGACTATCGTAGGTAACTTCAATCAGTTCCTGGCTAAGAACCTTCGATTCATCAAGTAGAGGGATGATGGAGCAAACATCTTTGGTCCTCTCGCAATCAGAGATTACAACAACATCCTTGATTTGATCAACGAAGTAGTCGGGCATCAAGTTGATGGACCCTGAAACTGGACATGGTTGAATCTCTTTGCGGTCTAACTGACCTTGAAGTGCTGCTCGCACAAGGTAGCATCTTTCGTTATTATCCGAGCAAACTCTACATCCCTCGTAGTTATGGGGTGGCACCTGGCCACGTCCGCTTTGAATGCAGTGTAACCTTACCACATCGAATTTTACTGACCGAACATCCTGACTCCGATGCCTAGTAGGGTTCCCGTCGATCATACTGACTTGTTGTGTGTCTTCATCTAGATAGATCGGAAGCCACCAATGGTTTAACAAGTGTTGCAAGGTTCTTTGAACGAGAGCACATCCCTGGTCACTCTCACGACATCCTTTACAGTTATGATAATTATGCGAAGTCAGAAAACCGAGCTGAACTTGCTTAGCATGTAACTCTACCAAGCTGTTATTCATCAAGCGAATGTCGAAGATCTGAATCATGTTGATCTAATAAGGATTTTTATCATGGTAGTCCTGGATCCACCCAAGGACCATCTGACGCTGGAGGGCCTCTTGTATAAAAGAGCGTCCCTAATTGTTTACCGAGCAAATTAGGCAGGAATCAAAATCATGTCGCGACAGATTATGATACTGGCTTTGCCTTGAGTGCATTGCCACTAAGTTGACATTCATCGCACAGATGTCGTGACTTTGAATGATGTTGGAATTGGTATAAGTCATGTTGACCCCCCAAATTCGATGCTCTTGGATCCATCCGAGATCCAACTGTTCCTGTAGAGCTGATTGCAGCACAGAACATCCTTGATTGTTTTTAGAGCAGATATCACATTGGTGATAATTGTGAGGTGGTATATGGCCATACCCGCTCTGTCTGTGATGCATCTTGACCAGATTGGTCCTCAATAAGAGTACATCATGAATTTGATAGCTGTTGTTAGACTCTCCCTCTATCAAATTTACTGCAGCTTTCTCGTGTTGAGGCAACAGGTTCGTGAGAACAGTTGGATTTGTATCTTTGAAGGATAAGACCCCATTCCTGACAAGCTTTTGTACGTCGGATTTGAAATTGAGACAGTTTTCTATGTTATGCCCTGGTCCTCCTTGATGGTAAGGGCAAGTCTGATCCGTTTTGAACTAAAAAGGCAGATTTTTTGATACTGTAAGAGGAGACCTGGTTTGGAATGCCCCTTGACTAGTAAGAGTGGAAATAGTTCTGCGTACAACATTGGTATAGGGTCGAACCCTGGTGGTCGCGTTATATGGTTGTTACTGTACTGAGGACGAGCCTGCTGAAGAGGCTGTTGTGTCCTTTACTGATATTGTTGTTGACTCGGTTAGCTTTGTGCAACCTGAGGTTGATACGTTGGAACATGCGCAGAGTTGATAGCAGGAGTTACAACTGCTACTGGTTGGTAATGTCGCTTTTGCTTTCCGAGAGAGATATTCCCAATATCCGGCTTTTTTTTCTTAGGGAGAGCACTACCGTATCTTTTTGTACTACTTGATGATCCAGCGTCTTTAACTAAACGTCCTTCTCGGACGACTTCCTCAAGACGAACTCCCATGCCCACCAACTCGGTGAAGTCACTGGGCGCACTGGCGACCATTCGATCGTAATAAAACGGGCTTAAGGTTTTCAAGAAGATCTTTGTCATCTCTTTTCCTCAAGAGGTGGACAAATCTGGGCGGCAATTTCACGCAATCTCTGAGCATATTCCTTAAAGGTTTCCTTATCCTTCTGCGACATGGCTCTGAGTTGATCTTTGTTTGGTGCCATGTCCAGATTATACTTATATTGTTGAACGAAGGCAGCGCCAAGATCTCTGAAAGTGACGATCTTAGTGCGGTTTAATCCCATGTACCATTTGAGTGCGGCACCGGTTAAACTATCCTGGAAGTAATGGATCAGTAGCTGGTGATTCTCTGTCTGAGTTGACATCCTCCGAGCGTACATCACTAAATGACTTTGAGGGCAAGAGTTACCCTTGTATTTCTAAAATTCGGGCACTTTGAACTTGTGCAGAACTTTCACATTGGGGACCAAACAAAGGTCTGCGGCGTCCTTTCCAAATAGATTCTACCCCGCGAATGGCTTGCAGTTCTCTCTGCATCTCTAGGAACTGTTCCTGGAACTCATTCATTCTGTCGAACATACTTTCGTTTCCACCAGACGGTATCTGTTGAATCTATCCTTCCAGGACAGTGTGTACCATGGGTAGTGGTATAGTCATTACGACAGAGACTCTTGGTGCCTCCCGAAGTTTATAACCTTCAGGAGTTGCTGTCATGCCCCTGGCATCTTTGCTTTCCCGAAGTTTGTAACCTTCAGGCCCTGCGGCTCCTGCTGCAGTTTCCAGATCTTCCAAGATCGGCGAAATATATCCTTCCGGGATATAGTTGAGCGGCATGCCCCAGGGATGATCTTTCGGCATTTTATACCTGGGATCATACTTTTCCACTATGGGTGTCGATGTGATCTTCGAGATCACAGTTCGTTGCTGCTGTATCTGGGCTGCTGCCAGAGATTGCATGTCACTATGAAGCCTTCTCAGATATTCTTTCAGAGTGTCGATCTCTTCTCTCAACCCTCTGTTCTCTTCCTCGAGATCATCCATTTTCTTTTGTCGATTGGCCCGAGTATTGTACGAATGAGACACTTTGACTCTAGAATCGAGACACAAACGTAAGATTCGTAGGGAAGAAGAATATGTTTATGCGAGAATGATGAATGATATGCAATGATTATATTAATTAATCAAAAGAAACTTCGACAATAGGATTGCAAATATCAAACATTGGGGAAACCCCGTTTTATTGAATTCAAAGATTACGGAAATGGAAATACAGTAGATTACAAAGTGCTATAAAATGAAATGTCTAAACTAATGGATCTCGAGTCCTCTCTGAGGAGAACTCAGGTGATGGTTCCGGTGCTTTCCTTTTCTTTGACCGGGTCTCTTGAGCCGTTGTCGGGTTGTCATTCCTTTGCCAAGTGAAAGGAGCGAGCAAATTTCTTTGGTCATCCTGATTTTCTACAGCATGTTGCTCTAAAATCTCAATCAGAGCATCTTTATCTTTCAATAGCTGCAGTATTTTCTTACACTCCACATTGAGAATGTTGTACTTGTTCCTCCAAGACCTCCTCTCCTGTTGAACTTTGTTGAGAGTCACCTGAAGTTTTTCCATATCAGACATAAAATAAAGGACAGGGTCCCTTAATGGAAGAACTTCCTGACGAGGTAAGGCATCCTCAGCTTGAGAGCTCTGGTTTGTAACCAGTGGAGATAAGGCTCCAACGAGACACAATCTGGTTTTCCCATAGACTCTCGTCCTTTCCTATGAACATGTTTTCAAGCATGCACTATTTTTGTTATTAGTGCCCTGTCATTTTCTCCTTCCTTGAAGAAAAGACCTTCCAAATGAGCATTTCGCGGGACATGCCTCATCGGGTATCCGAATTGACGACGAACGAGAATTGGATAATAGTTGATTCCTCCCTTAGTTCCTATAAGGGGTATGTTTGGGAAGTTTCCACAACAGTCAATGATTCTGATCCCATCATAGATTCAATTGTACCAATCGATGTCAGAGTTGGTAAGAGACATGATTTTCTGCGACCAACGTAAAGTATTCTTTTGATCCCAAAATGTAGCAGACTTTGGTAAATGGGAAATGCACCATTTGTACAGTAGGGGTACACAGCATGTGATTATTCCTCCGCTGTATAAATTCCTTAAGTGTACAGAATGATACGCATCTGTGAGTAAGGTAGGTACAGGGTTACCAATCAGACATATCTTAATGGAATTGATATCTACGAAGTTATCGATGTTAGGAAACAAAAATAACCCGTAGGTGAGCAAAACAAAGATGCTCTCGAAAGCGGCCAAATTCCCTATACTAGAAAAGTACAGGGCTTTCTTTATCAAGAACTGGGCGGGAAAACCTTGGATTCCACCCTTAGTGGTCATGTGAGTCCTGACTTCTGACTCGTCCAAATAAATTGCTCTTGCAATGGTCTGATCTTTTGGAATTTCTTCCAGTCCAGAAAAGGGAGCTTGATCAGTGATATGTAAATCAGTCAGGTGAGAATACTCCTCTAGTGTTGGTGCAAACTGATAATTCGGGAATGTGAAACAGTGATAAACCGGATCATAGAACTGAATGAGCGTAGCAAGTAATCCCTCAATTACATGGATCCTTAACAGAGACATCAGTCCTCCATACTTAGCTCTGAAAGCCTCAGGGTTGGTGATCATCCTCGCCAAACCTCTTAAATCCTCTAACTTTGGAACCTTGAAGGTATACTTATGAGTCTTTCTTCTACCGAAATCCATAACGCGATCTCTTTCTCTGATATTTGCAAACATTGTCTTAGTTTAATTTGAAAAAGAGAGACTAGAAGAGAAGTTTTTTTTGTTTTTTAATGTTTTTTAAATGAATGTATGAATTTAGCACACAAAAACATAGAAAAAACATGGGGTCAAAGGGTCGGTGTCATGAAGTCAAGGATCTACCCCCTCCCCCCCAAAGGTTTATACTGGTGATTTTTTGTACATGTCCGCAAAATCATTGATCCCTCTTGGGATAACAATAGCAAGCGGATCGCCAGCGAGCTGATGTATCCTAGAGTGATCTCAAATGAGGGTAGTATCGCGTGACAACTATTTCCGATAGCTTCCGTACTACAAAATGGTTTCAGTCTACTAAAAACCTCAGCTTCTCAGATAACCCAGTCGACCACACTACTTTCAACAACCGAAGTCGTATAGGCAATGTATCTGCAAAAGGAGTCTCCACTGAGTTTGATGGTCGACCGAGGACTCTTAGCTGGGATTCACTCCCCGTAAGATTACCCATTTTGCCATCACCTATCTTAGGTGTATACTCAATCTTTCCACATGCGGCATCACACGCATTCCCATTAGCAGAAAAATAAACACAAATATCAATTAGCAAAAGCAGTATATATATTTGTCTAAATATCCTAGACCTCTAGTCCTATAATCCTATATAGACAATGACTCACCAGCAGAGTCGCCATTTCTGTGATACTTTGAGAACTTAGGGCATTCTACCCAAGAAGGTGAGGAAGAAATGTCTCCCACCGTAGGACTGCAAGAGGTAAATAACTCCCACTATGGTCGCCATTCTTCTGTGGCGTTTTCCAAACTTAAGGTTTCTACCGAAGATTGTAAGAAAGAGAAATGGGCCCCACGGTGGGCACCATTTTTTCTGTAGCGCGATTTTTGTGGTCTTGAATCACTATCGCTTGGGTACTATAGTTTGATTCATTTTTTATCTTGTTAAGCTGATTAAGGAATGGAAATAGATGTCTCCAATTAACCCTGCTCGCATACTGAGGTTAAACAGTCAAAACTGTTGGTTTACAGATGCTATTAAGATGTGGGCTCCTCTTCGATTATTTTGTTAAGAATAGAATGTCTGGACTACTTGCGAGGTTTTTAGTAATGTGTTTAGATTTGATGCTTTTGGGTTGATTGATGGAGGTACTGGATTTTGGGTTTTTGATTAGTGGGCTCGCTAAGATTTTTCAATCTCATGCCTACGTATTCCTGTTTAACGAAACAAGGAAATCAGAGCGATCGTAGTTCCTCCTATTCTAAGGGAGGAAAAAGTTTGTTTTGGTGTCTTGTTCAAAGCCCAAGACGTGAAGCTAAAGGTGATTTGTATCTTGTTCAAAGCCCAAGATGTGAAGCTAAAAGGGTTCTGGATGAGAGAGAATTTGTCATCTCTAAAGAGGAGTTGTTGATGTTTGTATGCAGTGAACAAGGCACAAACTTGATGCTAAAAGGTTGATTGACTCAACCGAGGATTCCTCTATACAAAGCCTAAGAGGAGGCTATTGACCCAACAAGAGAGTGTTTTTTATTTGTCTGGTACGAAGCCCGAGATAGAGGCTAAAAGGGTTGACTCAACAAGAGAGTGCTAACTAGTGAATGACTCAACAAGAGAGTGCTTCTATGTGTCTTGTATGAAGCCCAAGACAGAGGCTAAAAGGGGAATGGCTCAACAAGAGAATCTGTAATACTCAACAAGAGAGTGATTTGTTGTCTCGTATGAAGCCCGAGATAGAGGCTAAAAGGGTTTGACTCAACAAGGGAGTCTTTTATACTCAACGAGAGAGTGATTTAGTATCTCGTACGAAGCCCGAGATGGAGGCTAAAAAGAGATTGACTCAACAAGAGAGTTTTTTTATACTCAACAAGAGAGTGATGCGGTATCTCGTACGAAGCCCGAGATGGAGGCTAAAAGGAGATTGACTCAACAAGAGAGTCTTTTATACTCAACAAAAGAGTCTGAAAAGGTTAACTCCGTTGGGGAGGATAATTGTATAAAGCCCAAGAGGAGGCGGTGTCACTGCTGAGGATTAGATCCATAGGCAGTCAAAAGGGTGGGGAACTCTCACAAGAGAGACCAGGTTTCAGAGTGATCAGTGTTTTTCCTATATTTTGAAAGGAACTTGTGAATGTCTTTGAGACTTAAGGGGGTTTAAACTGTCCAAGTCTAGAGTTTTATCTTTTGTACAATGCCCAAGAGGAGGCACGGGCATTAAGGGATGAGTATCAACCCTAAAGTGGCCAGAGGTTTGACACCGGAAAGACTGTTCTAGCAAAGTATGACTAAGTTCTGTCTTATACCTTTAAGAGGTCGTCAGGGTCCTTGTATTAAGCCCAAGAGAAGGCATGAGAACTTTTAAGAAGCCGAAGGATCCTTGTACAACGCCCAAGAGGAGGTGGGGATGCTTTTAGGAAGCCTGTGGGTCCCCAAACCAAGAGAAGTTCAAGAAATGCAATTCACCGAGAAGAGATCATTCCCGGAAAGTTCGAGAATTTGGAAGAAACTCAAGAGATGCTATTCACGGAGAATAGATCAACTCTGGGGAGTAGAGTTTCTTTGAAAATTTCTAAGAATGACAGTCTGAGAAAGGGTTCACCGAGAATGCTGCCTTTCTCTTTGTTTCATATTGTTTAACCCCAAGAGAAGGGAAGACTGTATCTGGTAATCCTATGGGGGATCTAGTTTTGTTTGTATTTAAGAGTGACCAACAAGGCTTTACCTAGTGCTAGACGTAGTTGCCGGGGGAAACTCTAAAATAACTATACTAGTATTACACAGTGGATATGTGACAAGTATATAAAATGATGTGAAAGAAGACTTACAGTGAAACAGCCTCACAATACAGTTATATGCATATGAAAGCAATAAATGAAAGCGGATAAACACTTACCCGTTGTAGAGCTTCCATGCTGTTTGGTTAGTTGTTCAACAAAGAAAGCTTTGATAACAATATTGTATTTAAAATCAAAGGAGAAAGTACTTTGAAAAGATTGTTGGGGCTTACAGCTCAAGGAGAGGCCCCTGGTTATTTGTCTGAAGATGGCGATCGCGCCGAGGGTTTTGAAAGCACAGTGGGTCTTATACAATGTATGAGGCCCAAATATTTTGGTTTCAAAAACGGGTTGGGTCTTACACTCTATTAGAGGCCCAAAGAAATTTTTGTACAAGTGATGGGACTTACAGCTCAAGGAGAGGCCCATTTAAAAACAATGATCACGCTGTTATTTTGAAAACTGTATTGGGACTTATACAAATGACTGAGGCCTAAATTTATTTATGTACAAAAGGGTTGGATCTTAAACTCTATTAGAGGCCCAAAGAAATTTAAAGAAAAGAAATGGGGGCTTATAACACGAGGGTAGGCCCAAATGATTTGATTTTTGAAATGGCGATCGCGCCGAGATTTTCTTTTAACGCATAAGGACTTATACAATATCTGAGGCCCAAAATTGTTTTTGGTTAAAAGGGGATTGAGTCTTACACTCTATTAGAGGCCCAAAGTGTTTTAAAATGATTGATGAGGGTGAAAATCAAGGAAACCCTAAATTTTGTTTTCCTTTAAAAGTAAATATTCAAAGAAAATCAATAAAATGATAAAAATACCAAATGAGTTTGAATAAAACACTTGTGATTTTTGTTTAAGGTTTGAAAAACGAGGTTTTAATCACAAGATGAATTAAAACTCATTTGGTTTTGATTTTCAAGATGAATATTCACTTTTAAAATGTTTAAAAACAATTAAAAATGAATTTATTCACAAAAATATCAATTATATTAAATAAATAATATAAATTTTATTTTTTGTGGAATAAAATATTTCAACATTTTTGTGATTTTTTGCAAAAAGCACCAATAAAAAATAATTAAAATTGAGGGAGTTATTAATTTTTCAAATCAGTAAAAATAATATGAAAAATAATAAAAAGTGGAAAACCCATTAAAAAGGGGTCTGGGCGAGGGGGATTCAAACCCCATACCTCTTGTGTGCAGTGTGTGGGCCTTACCACTAGGGTGGTGATATATACGTGTATTGGAACACAACCACAAATATACAAGGCTTGCCTTGTTTTTTGGCCTGGCCCAAGGCAAGGCAAGGCTAGATTTTGGTCAGAAACGTGAAGGCCATAACTTTCTCATTTCTCCATGGATGGTGACAAAATTTATATGCATCTAGCCTAGAATTTCCCAAGGAATCCAATGGTGGTGGTAGTTTTTTCAGAAAACAAATCCTCCTCAAAACCCGATAGTGGTTTTGAAATAGGCCATATTTTGCATTTTCTGTGCTATCTCTTGGTGCAGGCATGAATTACATGACAAATTGGTGCAAACATAACACATATAACATGTATGAGATGTGCATGATTAGTGGACCTAAAAGCTAGGCATATTTTAAAGAGTTCTAGTTGAGATGCTTACCTCCTTTGGAGCTTTTTGGGCAATTTGTCAAGTGCCTTGTTCCAAAAATGTTTTGATGCTTTGAACAATCTCAAATGATCCCTTAGAAGCTTTTAGGATGATTGGAACCAGCTGGAAACCTTAGGAATGGAAACTGGCCCTTTCTTGCAAAAGGGACAAAAGTGGCCAAAATAACAACTCTCTCAAATGGTGTTCCAGATGTGTGAAACCATTTGGGACAGTTCAAGGATGATATTTGGAGTGTGTTTGAGGTTTTATCTGGTTTGGAAAGTGACTGAATCAATACATGGCTTGAAAAATGTAAAAAGGCCCTATTTTGAGGTTTTGAGATGGGACTTTGTGATTTTGGTGTTACAGGTCACTTGTGAGAGTTTGGACAGCTTAGATATGACATATTGGATGTGTTTGGATCATGAGCTGTAATGGAATTGCTCTCTAACTCAAAAACTCAGAGTTACATTGCTAAAGAAGCTATTTTTGCCTAGAGAAAGAGATTTTGAGGAAAGCAAGTGTTGTAGGGTGTACTCAAACTGAGCACAAATGAGCTCTATTTATAGTAGAGCAAGTTTGTTTTGGCTGCAATAGTGAATGGCAACTGCATCAGAGGTTTGGCCAATGTTGATCAATAAGAATCCAAGTCTCCTCTAGCCATTGACTAGAGGTTAGGGCACAGGCTGCTGGTCCCCTAGTTCAGAGATCATCCTTGACTCATTCAGTCGAAAATGGTTAAGTTCATACCACCTTGGTACATCCATTGAATGCTCCAAAACAAAATTAGAGTCTTGTCCCTCTTTAGGTAATTTTAGGTTTGGCATGCTACTTTTAGTTCCAAAGACTTGGGAGGCTTATGGATCAGTGTTTGTCCCTCCTTGGTCCCTCCCTGAGGTGTTCAGATGGATAGAATTGTTTGTCATTTGCAAAAATTGCTCAAATCGAGCAAAATGCACAAATCTGCCTTGCCATGACAGTTTGCAGCAAGGCACATTGCCATTGTCATATCTCATGGCTCAAGTGGAATTTCATGGGGTTCTTGGCCATTTAGGAAAGCTCTCATATGATACAACATATGTGTGATCATAGTTTGTTTTGATACTTTTTGGATCCAAGTGAAAAATTCCCCTACATTTGGAAAAAAAAACAAGGCAGATTTGGACTTAGTGAAAATTTCACTAAGTGTTGGAAAAAAGTGACATTTTCACTTTTTGTGATTTTGGCCATTCCATAACTTGAAATCCATAGAGAATTGGAATGAGGTGAAGTTGACACTTTTAAAGTATGCTGTGAGAGCTACAAATCCATATTTGGATCAGCCAAAATGGTTGCTTGGATCCCAAGTTATGATCCTTGGAAGTTGGTACCCTAGCCACTTTATTCCATAACTTAGAAAAATTTCTAAGTTTTTATGGTTACCCCTTTTACAAGTTATCCCACTTTCTTTAGTTTTTCTTGATGAATGTTGATTCAAATCACACATTAACATCATTTTAGGGTTAAGGAACCATAATTGTGAAAAATCTCAAAAAGTCAAACTTTGACTTTTGTGCACAGTTGACTTTTTACCAGATGAATTCCAAATTGTGCGATCCTCTATGAAATCAAGTCCTTGACCTAAATCAAACTTGATGGATTGATTTCAAAGGTGTTATAGGGTGTATTGAGTCATGTCCTAGGTTTTGGGAGCATGTCCTGGTCAAAAGTCAAAGATACAGTTGACTTTTTCCGCGAAACCCTAATTATGGTTCTGATGAACTTGAAACTTGGGAATCAAGCTTCTTGGATCAATCCATTGTTGCAAATGGATCAATGTGGTGTATTAGAGATCCTCAAATCATGTCTTGAGGTATTGGCTCATGTTTTGTCCCAAAAGTTAACTTAGGGGTGAATTAGGTCAAGAAACCCTAATTCCTGATTTTTTGTGAATGCATCCCCTGAGGCTAAATTGACTTGATGATTGGGTCCATGAGGTCCCTTGGAGTATTTTGGGTTTCTTTGAAGCATTGGCTCATGCCCAGAGGAAAATTTCCATCTGGAGGCCCTGGTCGACCAAAACCCTAATTTGGTGACCCTGGAGATCTTGAGGCTTGATCTACTTGGAAGGTAGCAACCTTGTGCTTAATCCTTGATGCGGAAGTCGTCTTGATCCCTTATGGATGTTTGAGAGGTTAGACAAGTTGAAGATCATGTCATTCCTTGATTGATCCTTTTTCTAAAGCTCAGAGAGGGCTTGAAACCCTAATTCTGATTATAGTGAATGCTCAACAATCCTTGAGGAGACTGATGAGGCATGATGATAAATACATATTGTGGTGATGATTTGCACAATGATGGAAAATCTTAGTGGTCAAAATTTGGGGTATGACAGGAGACTCAGACAAAAGTTAGGGATCAAATAAAAAGAAAATAGCTCGCTAGGTTGAAATCTTGAAAGGGCGGCCTAGGCAAAAAAGAGCGTCCCGGTGGATTGAAAACCCGAAAGGGCGGTCCGGGAAAAAGTTAGGGACAAAGGCGTTTCACTGTGTCAGATAGGGTTGTATCCTACATCCAGAGATTCATGAAGAAATTCAAAGTTTAATTCGCCCTCATCAGCAACGAAGATTTTTAGGACTCTTAGTCATTAGGGATGGTAGTGGTCATTGAATATGATGTAACCTTTTCCCAAATTGCCATTTTTCAATTGTAATGTTCCATGGAACTTCGGTATTCGCAAGTTACCATTCTAATGAAATAAGGTTTTGAGTCATTCTTTGTTTGATATTTATCATTGCTCTCTTATTTTTTTGTTATGCAAAAATTCACTTATTCATTAATAACGGTTTTGAAAGCGGAAAATGTTTTGAAAAAATCTTTTAAGGAAACACAATGAAAATATAATTTTTGCTTTGGCACTAGGGACGATTCAATGAAATCAATTGCTTCCCTAAAAAACTCTGGTTGTGACGAAAAAACTGATAAACTCTCTGGCATAAGCTCGTCATGAAAGAGAGATTATCGATACTTCCCTGAATCAGACATTTCAATAATGACTGATTACCGACACAAAGGACTTCTCCACCAGTACCTCCTCAGATGATTGTTAAATGCGGAAAATTTTACTTCTCCAGTGAAGTAAAGACATTCCCGGATTGACTCCAAAATGCTATTTTCTTTTCAGATTCAGTGTGACTCCTTGCAGCAGATGTGCCATCTGTCCACTCCTTGTTCTCAGCCTATCATTAGAGTTATCTCTTGCAAATCTTTGAGCATTCGCATCATACCATATCATCCTGCATCTTTGCATCTGGGTTTGTTTTTACTTTTGGGTCTTTACCTCCCTTGACTTCAATTTTGTGGATTTTTTGGATCTTTATCTGTGACCAGCTTGCGTCCGGTCTTCACCTGCGTGCGCCACATTTTGTTCATTATTCATTTCCCTAGGAAGTCTTATCTTCATCATGCAACCCGACAATGGCCATTCGATATCTAAACCAGGTCAAATGTGAACCTAAACCTCAGGTCAGATATGAACCCGTTGTTTGAAACCAGGTCAAATGTGAACCTAAACCTCAGGTCAAATGTGAACCCGTTGTTTTAAACCTCAGGTCAAATATGAACCTAAACCTCAGGTCAAATGTGAACCCGTTGTTTGAAACCCAGGTCAAATGTGAACCTAAACCTCAGGTCAGATATGAACCCGTTGTTTAAAACCCAGGTCAAATGTGAACCTAAACCTCAGGTCAAATGTGAACCCGTTGTTTGAAACCCAGGTCAAATATGAACCTAAACCTCAGGTCAAATGTGAACCCGTTGTTTGAAACCCAGGTCAAATGTGAACCTAAACCTCATGCCAAATGTGAATCCGTTATTTGAAACTAGGTCAAATGTGAACCTAAACTCCGGTCAGATATGAACCTGTTGTTTAAACCCAGGTCAAATGTGAACCTAAACATCAGGTTAGATATGAACCCGTTGTTTGAAACCAGGTCAGATATGAACCTAAACCTCAGGTCAAATGTGAACCCAAAGTTTGAAAACCAGGTCAAATGTGAACCTAAACTCCGGTCAAATGTGAACCCAAAGTTTGAAAACCAGGTCAAATGTGAACCTAAACTCCGGTCAAATGTGAACTCGAAGTCTAAAACCAGGTCAAATATGAACCAAAACACCTGGTCAAATATGAACCTAAACTCTGGTCAAATATGAACCAAAACACCTGGTCAAATATGAACCTAAACTCTGGGCAAATATGAACCAAAACACCAGGTCAAATGTGAACCTAAACTCTGGTCAGATATGAACCAAAATCTCAGGTCAGATATGAACCTAAAAGTCAACTCAAATTGGTATCCACTCCAGCTCATACTGGTCTTTAAAAATCCAGCTCATACCGGTACCCAAAATCCAAACTCATATTGTTATCTTAACCAACTCATTTTGATACCTGAGTCCAATCATTAATGGCTCGTTAATATTTTCCCCGATTAAAGCCTTGTGATCTTCATCATATGGCACACGCAAAGCTCGTGTTGGTCTTGGCCTTTTCTGGCTTTTCTTAAAGATCCCGTTTGAACTCTTCAGTATAAGAAAATCCCAGAAAACCTTTTGTTGATGTCTATCCTCTTATTTCAAGCCGATCCCCAGTTGAGATCATGCCTTCTTTCTGGTTTCATGCCCGGTAAGAATGTGTCTTTTTTCCCCAGTGTCGTCCGATCACATATGAACCTGTCGTTCATCTCCCGGGATCTTTCCCCAGTGGAGAACACCTCTCTGGCTCCTTCCCCAATGAGGATCTGTAGGGTTTTCCCCTTTATTTTTCCATCCCTAGTGTTGCCTTAGAGTCTCCCCCAGTGAGTCTCTTTTTTTGTTCAGCTTGTATCCCCGTTGAGTCTTCCTCATGGATATTAATCTTCATCCTTCCCCAGTAAGCTCATCTGTGGTGGATTAACCTTTATCTTTGGTGTCTTGTTTGTCTGCATCTTTGCACTATCATGACATTATAATCATCATACTAGAAGTTCATGGCATGTCAGCATATGCATGTTTGTTTTTTTCCTTAGCATCTGCATTCCATCTAAGAGTAAAAATTTTCGGTTTGCTATATTTAAATACCTTTCACCTGGATGTCCCGAGGATCTTCTTTCCTTGTGCCATCCGGTAAAGCTATTTAAATAGGGGCAACTATTGTACCCCAAAATTTACCCCTTAGATGTCATAACATCTTGCACTTACATGTAGGGATCAATCATCTGTGCATTATTAACTAATCACATATCTTGCTAGTTTGTTTCTTTGTGAGCCAGGTTTTGCACAGGAAAGAGAACAAAAGTTAATGAGCCAGACTCTCACATGTTTCAAGGACTCCTAAGTCATTCTTTGGCTCCAAATGCAACCATCTTGGCTCACGTACTTTCAAGAGATCCCACTCAAAAAAAAAATCAAGTATGTTTGGTTCCTATTACAAGTGCCTTGAACCACAGGATTCACCGTGACTCAAAATCAGGATTTTATCAGCATCCGTCAACCAGTGCTTTTGATTTTGATCAAGACCTGTTTCCAAGCTTCGGAATACGATTTCACCTAGTACTAGACATCCTCAGAGGCCATCTATGGGCTTTGGAAAAGATTGAGAAAGCAAGGTCCTTAAAGATCATCCATTGGAATTCCTGAAGAAATTAAGATTTTGACCGAAGAAATTGAGCCTCTGATTCTGACGATTTTGGACCAAAAAGAAGTATCCGAGCCATGTCACATTTTAATTTGATCGACCATTGACTAAGAACACGAGGAATCAGCACTTGTAATTTTTATTATTATTTTCATTTGTGAGAAAAGAAATGAAAAAAAAGAAAAAGAAAAGAAATGAAAGAAAGAAAAGAAAAAGAATGAAACAAAAAAAAAGAAAGAAAAGGTGGCGCCTGCCACCATTCTCTAAGTGTGGCACCTGCCACACTGTATTGCCAAAGTGTGGCGCCCACCACCAAGGATGTGTGGCGCCTGCCACATTAATTTGTGGCACTTTCCATGAATTAATGTGGCATCTGCCACCTTGTTTTTTTTTTTGCTTTTTCACACTTCAGATTTTGGTTCCGATTAAATATTGATTTTCTTTTCAACAAAGCATTGCAAGTGGATTCAAAGCCATCAAGATATGAGAAAGATCTTTTCAATAAAAGTGGGTTAACGTCTCTTCAGCATAACCTATGTTCTGAACCTATCTCTGAAACAAAGACTTTATCAACCAAACAACTTGCACTTGCACGATCTTTTGGAAAAATTGAATCCTCGGCCATACTGCAAGCTTCTCATTTCTCCTATAATTAGGGCACCACACTTTAGCAATTCTTCACACTAGCTTCATCGAAAAATAGTGAATGCTCTCATTTCTTTCTCCCCGTTATTCTGTTAAAATATTTTTGCAAGTGTTTTTCGGTTCGAAGATTCCACTTTTCAACCTTGTTGTGATATTTTGAAGGAGAAGTTCATTCGTTTCTTTTAAGAACGTATTGAAGAGGCACTGGACCGTCTCCACTAGGTAACACTCCATCCTCAGTTTTTATTTTTTTATTACTGCATGTTGAAAATATCATGACCGATTGCTCATTCCATGTTCATCCTTTTTTATTAAAGTCTGATTAAATGTTACGGTACTATGTGTGTTTTTATTTTCATGTTTATGAAAAGTTTTTATTTCAAAATAAGTGAAATGAAATGAAAGAAAAATATGAAGTAAAAAATATGGTGGTGTTTTGTTTTTTAAATGTTGTTTTAAAAAGAAAAAAATATAATACAAGATGAAAGTGTGGCACCTGCCAGACTAGGGTGTGGCGCCTGCCACAACCCTTTTTCTCATCATGTGGCACAAGCCACAAGGAGTGTGGAGCCTGCCACACCTCCCTCCCATGTTATGGCGCCTGCCACACATTGTGGCACTTTTAAGTGGTGACCGCCACTTCAACTTTTTCCTTTTTTATTATTATTTTATTTTATTTATTTCAATGGCCATCTTGTTACATTTTATTTCTAAAAAAAACAAAAACAAGAAAACAAGAAGATATTTGTTATTTTGTTTCTAAAAATTTCAAAACAAGAACACGCTTTACCTTAAATTCGGTCTTTAGATTTTTTATGGAAAACCATTAATTGCCTCCTGAAAACTTTAAGTTTTTGAGTGATATGTGGTATGTGAAATGTTTGACCATGATCTGTTTCTGAATTCTGAATAATATCATCTTATTAAAAATGTCGTCTGTACGTTTTGGCCTCTGTTGTCTTATGCATAGCTTAGCATGTTTCTGATTTTAAACCTTCGTGATGTTATCTTTGCTGTACTCGTACTGTCCATTTACTTTCAATTCCTCAACTCATGTTTACAAAATATTATACTTCCTATTCCAAAGGAAAGTATCTCTATTGACTTCATTGTCATAGATAGCTCATTACCCCTCGACTTCCTAAGAGCCATTTCCTATCCTCCTAAGGATCACCCTCATAGTATTCTCTTTTCCCCTTGGCCTCATGAGAGCTATTTACATCACAACCTAGAACTAGGATAGAGTTCTTAAACTCTATGTGATTCTCATCCTAGTTCTAATTAATATATCATTCGTAGAGTTTAATTTCTTTTTTGATAAATGTCATTCAGGAGTATTTTCTTCCTGGGTCTAAATGTAAATGATGAGCCTCCAATCACCTGCACAGAGCAAGAGATTGGATCCATACCATAACGATCAGGTACTACCCCCAAAGACCCAACTTTTCCCATTCTAAAATTCCCTTCTTTTTCACCGCTTGTGGATTCCACCCTTTGACAATCAATCCTTAGTGGGACCCCCTCCTCTGGCACACCACTTTCCAAGAATTTTGGACTTGGCAATTGCTTTTCGTCAACATTGATTATATTGTCCTTTTCACCACTTTAACTAATTAGCTCTTCCCCTATATTCTTCTGCAATGCTAGGCCCATAACATTCGCCTCCACTATTCCACCTCTATCCTGCTTACCATGCCTTTCCAAAGTATATTTTTCTGACATTACATCCTTAAGACTATAACCTACATAATGATCCCTTTGTTTTTTCAAATTGTTTTTGTATGAACTTCCACCATCTTTGTCCTCCACCATATCTTCAGAACCTCCTCCATCACAGTCAGCAGAAAACTCATCAGATTCACCATACCTCTCGTTTCCTCGATCGTTGAGAATCCTCAAAGGTACATGAGAATCTTCAACAAGTTTGATTCTGAAAATGTTGTCATTCACCTCAATTTTGAAAACTTCATAGAAACTCATAGCAAATTTTGTTCTTACTAGAAACCTAGCCACATCTAACTTGATTTGCTTTTCCGTTTCCTTGTCTGATCTCACATATTCCCCAATCCTACCTGCAATGAATTTGAAGAATTTATAGTCCCATACATGGAAAGGCAAACCGTAGCAATGTACCCAAGTGAGTCTCTCAATATCCACATCCATTGGAAACCATTGATGAATGTCAGAGAACCACCGAGATACCTAACCCTTTGCTTCCTTGGCCATATTCTTAATCTCCCCTTCAACCTCTTCATCTAATAATCACAAGTTTGCTCCTAAAGGTGTGGATTTAATATGAAAATAACCTTCAATGTGCAATGCCTCCTGCATATTATAAGTTGGTCCCGGGTTTTCCACCACACCCACATATGCCTTCTCGAATCTAAACAAGTCCATCTTCTCCACATTATACATTAGATACACAAATGTTGGTCTATCTCCAAGCAACAGTTGGCGCTTCAAGTGATTCGCTCCTTCCTTACCTATATTTTTTCCATTCACCGCATGTGCATATGAAGGTTTTGCATTGATAGGACCACTAGGATTCCTCCCTAGTATGAAAGGTCTCCTTCCACGAACCACGTTAGCATCAATCTCCTGAACCCCAACATCCCACTGCATCCCGTTCTCCTGTCTTTGAAAGAGCGGAACATTCGCAAAAATCTTTTTACCATTAACCATAATGTTGTCCGGTTTAATGTCAGCCAATTTTTTAAAGTGAACAAAACCGTAACGCTTTCCATGCTTATCCCTCTTTGGTGGGATAAAAACTTCCACCACCAAACCATATTCTTTGAAAACGTCAAACATTTGTTTCCCTTCATAATGTTCAGGAAACTCAGTGAAGAAAAAGATTGAGAGATTCCCCCTCTCGAGTTTTACATATTTCTCTCCTTGAGCAGTCCAAATCAATCTTCAAGCCACCACCGACCGCATTGTTTTACTTTTTTTAACTTTCACCCACGCACCTTGCTTGCTCACCATGGAGGACAAAACTCCCCGGTGATCCCTAATCCTAGGATTAGGAGTTTTAATCACCCAGGAGCTACCGTCTCCAATAATTTGTTGTATAGTAGTTGTAGTGTGGTGTTGTTGTTGTTTTGGTCTCTTACCGAGTCTAGTCCGTCCTTAAATGTATTTTTTTTTTAATTACTATGTATGAATAATTTTCTTTTGAGTCAAAAAATGAGAATTATTTCACTTGTATAACTTATGCACATTTTTTAGATATTTAATTGTAACAAAAATTAAAGTGTTATTTTGGCATATCTGTTCTTAAAAGACTTGTCTTGCTACGAAAGTAGAATCACGGATATACCGTTTACACACTGAATAGGTAAAAACAATATTTGACCTTGAAATTCAAATATTTAAATTAGAGATAGCGAATGCATCTCTAAATTAGTCGAGAAACATTTTATTTTCAGCTTGTAAAAGAATTTTAAACTTAAAAGTTACACTACAAAAGCATGTATTTTGCGAATTAAACGTCCAATGACGCGCTAACGATAGTGGACGTTTCCATTAGTTTTGTATTTTCTACAGAAAAAAAATAATTATTTCAAGTTATTTTACTATTTTATTGCTAATTGCTTTAGGTTTTTATTGTAATTAAATGTTTGTTTTACAATGATTGATTGAAAATTTATATTTTATTTTATTATTTTATTATTAATTTTACTAATTTTTTTTGTATAATGAGATACTATATTAACCAAACAATTAAGTACAAACCGATCCAAAGAGGATCCATGCAAAAACATCAAAGCCTGCTAGTTAGTAGTGCCACTATTAACATGTCTCTTTAACACCCTATGAGCAGCACATCTAGTAACAATAGTATCCAAAATTACATCTTTCCAATTGCTACAAGTAGTGGTATTACTAAAACATATGTTGTTACGATTTCTCCACACTTCATAGACCGTTTCCGCCAAAGCCATCTTTAGGACTTTCCTTCTCCAGCCTTTCTTCTTTACATCCTGCATAATCCAAGATTGTTCCTCTTGCCAAGGTTTAGCTTTCGTATTATAACCTACCCACTTTAGAACATCCTCTTAAACTCTTCCTGTAATTTTTCATTCAAACAGAAGATGTTCTAGAGATTTCCTGTGATCACAGAATGCACATTTTTCATCTATTATGATACCAAATCTACACAATCTGTCCTTTGTGGAAAGTCTGCCTAGGAAAGTTGGCCAAAGTAAGAATTTCGACCTTGGTCTGGCATAATTTTCAATCACTAAGTGACTCCATGGTTCTCTATCTCTTTCACCCCTCAACTCCTTGTACATTATGACAGTTTTATACTTAGTTCCCTGCTCTACAGCCCTCCAATATCTTGTATCTTCTACTTTCTCTCTTGTTTTCATGATTCTTTTCAGAATCCAAGAGGCTTGGTTGGGAATTTGAGGATCAATCAAATTTTGATTCTTCATATAATATATATTTATCCACTTAATCCACAGTTTGTCAGCTTTCTGCTGAATATTCTAAAACAGTTTTGCCATGGTTGCTTGGTTCCATTCAACCAAGGAGATGATATTTAGACCACCAACCTTCTTTGGGTTACACACAATATCCCAAACAACAAGGCTTTCTTTGACTTGTTTTCTTTCCCAATCCACAGAAAATCCTGCAAATTTGCTCAATCTGATGCAACACTTTTTTGGGCAGAGGAAAAACTTGAAGCCAGTAGTTTGATATAGAGAACATCACACTTCTAATAAGCTGACATCTACCTGCATAACTAAGTAACCTTGTTGACCAGTGCGTAACTCTCTCTAGCATTTTATCAATCAAAGGCCTACACAGGTGGGCAGTTGGTTTTTTACTGTCAAGTGGTACCCCAAGGTACTTAAAAGGAAGCTTACCTACATTGAAGCGCAACAGTCTACGACCATATCATATACGTTTTCCATCATCAAAATGGGGGAGTATATGAATGCTGAGTATTTGTAACTATAAATTCAACTGTGTTTTTTGAATGATGTCAAACAAGGAATAAGTGAGGTAGTTTATTGTATTGCTCTTGTATATTGGACGATGTTAACCTAAATTTATATGTTCATTTGTCCCTTTAGCCTTAGGATGCATAAAAAGAGTTTTTGAACAAGTTTGATAGGTATTAGGCAAGTCATACACATCAAAATTCATGTTTGTGTGTCAAAACAACAACATAGGCCGACCAATACATGATCAGGCCGACCTATGGAAGCTTCAGCTTCAGTATAGGCTGGCACATCCATGTTTTAGACAGACTCCTACACTTCAAGAACAAAGCCAATACATTCTGCCCACAGGATGCATTTCAGGCCACCTCACAGGCCGGCCTGAACACCTTCATAGGCCGACCTATGACCTTCATAGGCCAACCTATGCTAGTTAAAACTTGAAAATTTATTTTTGCATCTTATTTTTCTTGCATCCTTTTTCCCATTTTCCTCATATACCTATATATACTCATACATGCATCTTCTTCTAGGAAAGGTTTCCTAGTGAATAAAACCTAAATGAAACCAGATTGCAAAGTTTCCCATTGTTAGATGTCAATTTTGCTTTAAGTTTCTCATTTATAATTGGCATTTTTAAACTCTTTTGTGTTGATTTGTTGGAATTTCTACTTGGAAGTTTGCCATTCTTCAATTGTGTGAAAATACCTTTGGTACCTTTGATTTGTGTGCTATTGTGCAGAAAGTAGGCACTAAATCATCAAGTGTGAGACACAAGGAAAGTGAGTAAAGTTGCCAAAGGAAGAGAAGAATTTCAGTAAGATCACTAGGCGAACTTGCTAGCGAACGTTCGATGTGCGAACAACTGGCGAAGAACCAGCGAAGGCTCCCAGATTAGAGGCAGTAGTAAAAGGCCTGTAAGTTCGCTGGGCAAACAAGCCAGTGAAGGTTCGCTATGGCAAAGCGTCAGCGAAGAGCTAGCAAAGCATCCCTGACTTGAAGCAGTAACTAAAGGGTTGTAAGTTCGTTGGGCGAACTTGTAGGCGAAGTAGTTCGCTAGGCGCATAATCATTCACACTGCGAACTTTAGAGTTGTTTCAGAGGCGGTTTAACTGTGCAGAGGAACATCAGATGCCTAATTTGATGTTCGCTAGGCGAATAATCTGTTCGCAGTGCGAACATGACATATCCTGAATGTACTATATAAGCCCTTTTGATCATTTTTTGGGATCATAACCTACTTTTACACACCACAACCTGATTTTCTGAGATTTCTTCATCCAAGAGTGATATTTTACATAGAGATGCTGGATTCGCATCCGAGTTCGATTATTCGACGTGGATGCTCTTTCATCTCCTCCCGAAACTTGTGAAGCAAGCTACCATTGTGATGGGTAGCTAAACACTTTTGTGTCAAGATTAGAGGTAGATAATCTTACTTGTATGTATTTCTTTTGATCTTTTGTATGTGAACAAGGTTGATGATCAATATATGATGAATTTGTTTGCTTTTAATGTTGTATTTATGGTTTGAACCACTCTACACATAGATTTTCCAAATCTTGATCTAATGTCTTCATCTATTAACAACCAAACTCTAGACATAGATTTGGGAGTTAATATTTTCTTTGTATTGGTCCTAATGTTTATTGTTTCGATTGTTGGTTTGAGACATCATCTAACGATTTAAATAATAATATCCACGAAGTTTCTTTAGACATAAACGGATTCGTGAGGATACACAATTGTATTGATTGAAACTAAGTTCACATGCTTGATTAATCAGATACTTATGAAAAGGATTAACAAAATCTAATCTTGACATGCTTTTCTCAAAACTAAACATTTTTGCCCTAATTTACTCTTTGCAACAAATTTATGTTACAAAACAAGAAATCTTTTGAAAACTCTTTACTTAGAACGATAAACTATTGAACGGCGAGCATCTATATATCTTGCGTACAATCCCTATGGATACGATAAAACACCCACGTAAAATACTTTTCAACACCCATCATCTTCATCTCTTCTTCTATGCATACACCTAATTGAACTACACATAATCATTTTTCGATTGGGTGACCATCTAGATTAGGGTTGATAACGTCCAATTAGGTTTGGTATAAACAAGAATATTGGGTTCGGGCTTTGTGTGTTTCAAATAAGAAAACCAAGGTGGGGTTTTCCTTCAAGATCAGGTTTATTTGAAGGTTTTGGACGAGATCACGTCAACATAGATTTGATCGAGTGAAAGCCTTGGGACAAGATGGTTTCCTTGCAAGGGAGTAGCGCTAGACGGTGAATTGTGTTCGGTAATCTCGGGTTTCAACAAGTTGCGTGCTCGGGATAATCGGAGGATTGTAGTCGCATTGTTGGTCACTTGATCAAGCTTTGATCAAGGGTTGGAGTTGGAAGAATCAACATAAAAGTATAGGGTTTTCGTGGTTTGCATTCTTCATATCTTGTATAAACATTTTTGCAAAGAAAAAGTTAATAGCACTATCTCAATTCGATTTTGAATTGAGAGCAGACATACCCATAGCGAGCCCGATTGGGGAACTGCCTAACCAAAATTTGGTCTCTCTCTCTCTCTCTCTCCATTCATTTATTTTATTGTTGATTACGCAATTTATCGATTTCGTCGTTGTTTAATCAATTCGATTGAAAATTGTTTTCCACTATCTTTTAAAGATGTTATTGTTGATATAATCACAATCACTTTGATTGTGATAGGTTTTAACATCAACAAAACAAACTATATTTCCAACTGTTATCGATCGCACATCAAGTGTTCGATAAATTGTTTGTGTGTATTTTGTTTGCGTTTTATTTCATTGGATATACGAGTTACGATTAGCATTGCATTTAATTGATTTGTAGCTTGATCATTGTAGAACATTTACGTTCGTTATCACTCTATTTAGTTTACGCTACGCATATTGCTTTTCGATAGTAGGTTCGGTTAGACGTTTCGATCCGGGTTGTTTTTCCGCTGGACCTTATTTTGAAAACAGATATTTGCCAAAAAATTTTAGTTGTAAAATTTCTGATCTATTCAACCCTCTAGATCGAAACCTATATCTAATATAATAAAAATTAATTTGCTAATAAAAATTAACTTAATTAATCCTACAAAACAATATTAAACAACTAAAAAAATTAAAATCCTAAGTGGCCAAATAGACCGTGACCTAATCATATAAGTCTGAATATTTAAATAATCTACAAACTTAAAAAACAAAAATTACTTGATTAGTTAATAATAATATTAACAAAATAATACATCCTAAAAACAATTAATAGTTTTTTGTACTTAAATGCTTAAACAAATGACCAAATGACCTCACTTTTTATTTAAAAGTATTTTTTTACATAATACTGATAATTATCTTTATTTATGAGTATTTTCTTAATAGGTTGCAACCTATATATCTTATCCTAAATAATAATTAATAAAACTATATATTAAACTAACAAATTAAATCGTGTCCTTAAAAGTCCTAAAATAGCAACTAAACCCTAGTATAAAATGGTGACCTTTGACTTTTTAGGTTATTGGGATTGATTAAATGATTTGTATGGGACCTTAGTGATAAATGCAAATTGTACCTATTTTTGTATATAAGTTTTGTTGCACTTATCCTTACTTTGTGTCAAAATTGGTTGAATAAACCCCACTTTGTGCGTAAATACGTTTACTTTACGTTTTCGGTGTATAGTGCGTTACCGTGTAAATATCATTGAGTTTAATCGATTTTCATTTATTTTTGTAGGTGTTCCAGCAATGGGATTTTTCCATATTCATAAAGAGCATTGAATAAGCTTTCCAACGCTTCAAACCGTTCGTCAATCGGAGTTACGGTTCAAGAGTTATGATCAAAACAAATTCTGGTTTTTTGTCATGTTCGCGGGGTTGTCGCTCCCGGGATTTTCATCCAAGTACAAACGCGAAAGTGGCACCGAAACAGAGTCGCCAGCAATGTGTATTTATCCCATGAGAGAGAAAGGAAACACTGCATAAACCTGAGAGAAGGAAAGAGCATGGTCTTGCGACCAAGAGAACTGGGTTCGGGAGTCGGTTACGCGAGAGGAAGGTATTAGCACCCCCACGCGTCCATCGTACCCGATGGGATCCACGCTTTCTTGCTTCAATCAAAGGGTGTAAGAAAAGATACTGGAAAAATGAATGGAAAGGAAGGAGATAGAAAGAGAAACAAATGTAGGGAAAATAAAAGAAGTGCTCGCATGGGCCCTACCCCACTGCCTACGTATCTCATCGGGAGCATGAGAATCAGAGCGACGTAGTTCCCCTCACTAGGGATGAATTGTTTGTGTTTTTTAGAGAACGGCTTACGTTCTAGCTCAGGTGTTGCAGGCTCGCTGGTCCGAGTGCGTTACCATCTTGCAAGAGAACGAGTAGAAGCACGTTCGTACGCTGAGAGTGAGTGAGGTGAGAAAAGAATTCCCGAAGGAAAGACGTTATTGTTTGTTTTTGTCTTTTAGAAGTTTTTCCCATTTATTTGCATATGATAGTGTATCTGAATCTTAGTTATTGGAATGTGTACATTCTCGCATTCCAAGATGGAATGGGTAAGAAAGCACACTAAGGGTGAAGAAGACCCTCACACTTAGTTCCAATTATCAAGGTTTAAACACACTAGCATACTTGTATTTATTAAGTGTTTTTGTTGATAATGAAATGAAGAAGTGTTTTTCTTTATTTGTACCTTCAACAAGTATTGCACTTAAGTCCCTCATACCAGATCAAATGTTTAACACATTGACCCAAGATGGGCCATATGCTACACATTCTAAGATTATAAGAGAAGACCCCTTATAATCTTTTCTTTATATGAAAGGCCTAAATGCAATAAATGCCTACCTTTATTACATATTTTGAGTTTCCTTTAAGAGATGAGAAGAGAGACTCAAGAGAGGAGAAAAGGTAAAACCTATGTGGACTAAGACTCAATCCTAATTGAAGATTAAAGGGAGTGATCCTAAAGGTTTGTGAGGTTTCAACCTAAAGTCTAAAGAAAGAAAGAATTAAACAATTCACTTCTAAAGTAGAAGATGAATTGTAATTCAAAAAGGGAAAGTGATGAGTTATTAAAAGTAAGCACATAAGTGCTTAACAAAACACAAAATGGAATTGTAAAAGAGATGAAAGGAAAGAAGTTTGAATGTGGATTCCTTATCCACACTCAATTGCAACTTACCAAAGCCCCTACATGGTTAGTAAACATGTGTACAAGTATAGGAAGCAAGGAAACACTTAATGCACCATAAAACTCAAAAGAATTAGATGAGAAATCAAATCCTAGAACCACAACCAGAATGTACATCATATGGAAAACAAATGATTATTATCATGCAAGTCCAAGTGGATAGGCAACAAACATCATCCATGGCATTAGAACATGCCACTATAAGAAAAGGGAGAATGAAAAGATGAAAGGAAAAAGAAGAAATGTGCATAAATGGAACATGTAATCCATGGATCAGAATTGAAATGAAATGAAACATGATTCACAAACATCTCATAAGTATTCATGAAGCACATCAAGACATTTAAGAAGTGATAGAAGAAGTAGAATTGAAATGGAAGTTCAAAAGAAAACACAAGTACAAACACCACATGTTAAAGGTGCACAAGGTTTAAATGAAAGTCAACATGCAAGGATGACATATAATATGTACCAATGACCTATAATGTCAAGTGAATGGTTCACTAAGTATGCAAATGATCATGCCATTATGTACAAAAGAATTCATGTAAACATGCACCAATATTGAGATGATATGACATGTTATTATGCTTCAAAGGTAATGCATTAAACAAAAATTAGATGGCCTCATGAAAATTATGAAAACATGGTATTGAAGTTCACAAATCAGAGATGAATCCCATATCAAAGTAGCATGCAAGAAACCAAGGCAATATGATGTCAAACAATGCACTTAGGTCAAATAGACATATCATACAAAGTAGTACAAAAATGAACACCAAACATGCCATAAACTAACCTAAAAATATCAAATAAAAATCACTTAACATACCTCAAGATGATAATGACTCAATGCAAAAAGAAGAGCATCAAAACAATTTTTAATGATCAAGAACAAAATTAAACAAGATCATGTACCACATTAAGAATGTACACCAAAGAAATTCAAAGAAAATTATGGAGCAGGGGTAAAAATGTCATAAAATCAGAAAATAAAATCACCAAAAATTTTATAAATGTTTTAAGAAGGCTCATGAATTTTTGTGGAATTTTATGATGCTATTTAGTATTTTTAAAAATTAAAAAGAAAACGTGTAGAAAAATGGAAAAATAAAATGCCATGCAAAAAGGAATGGGGGTACATGCCTAGTAATTACTCAGTTCAAAAATGGTTTGGGCTTAAGGCATGGGGGTGTGGATATCAATCTGACTAGGTCCACTAAGCTCGCATAACACAATAACTACCATGCTCCTCAGTCAACACAAGTCAAAGCAATTACAACCATCAGATTAGGTCAAGTCAACACAAAGGTCAAAGTAAACAAAATCAATGATCACGCGTGGAGGAACACAACAACTAACATGCACTGCACCATAAAACGTTTAAATGAGAATCAGAAAAAAAACACGTGAGGAGCACATTCTTTTTAATGCGTTGTCATGTTTTGGAGCATTGGATCATGAACATCAAACGGTCCACATTAATTCTGACCAGAAACCCTAACATAACGATCACCGGCCGGAGAGGGACCTCCGGTCACCTTCTCCGGTCAATCACCACCGTCTGCAACCCTCATATCTCACCAAGATGCACAAATCATATACCAAATTAAAGCTGAGCTCATGCACATCATGGATCTACCACTATTTTCCACATAATACACGTGCACATGGAGAACAGAGAAGAGTAAAACATGCCCTAGGTTTTGCAACTAAGCCTTTAGAAGGCCTATCAACTAGCCGGAGTTTGGAATGCTTCTATTAAGCTCATATCAACATTAAAACAACAAAATAAACAAGTAAATCGTGAGAAAAGAGTTTGTGAGATTTGGAACCTGATCTTGCAGTTCTTGTATAGTTTGAGAAAACCAGAGGAAATACTTGTTCTGCAACCTTGGAGCTTCACGAACTTAGCAAAATAAATGCTATACAACCAATGGTCTTGAGAGCAGAGAGGTTCAATGTTGAGCAATGCTTGCAAAATCTTGAGGACTGTGAAGAAAGGGCTTCAATTCAATGCCATTGATGATGATGAAGATGAAGTAGATGAAGGAAAGATGGTGAAGCTCGTGTGAAATCAGAGGGAAAGTAGAGAGAATGTGAGGGAGAGTTTGAAGTGTTTTGAAGTGAAAAATGAGAGAAAATGAAACTCAATGAAAATGTAAAGTGAGATTTTGTTTTATAGTGTGGGTTAACTATGGTTTAATGAGTGAGTCAAGTGAGTCACAGTTGAGTTAAGTGAGTCATCCCTAACTAACTGAGTCAAGTTAGTTAGGGAGAGCAAAGCTATGGTGATGATAACCCATGATAAACTATGGTGGAGGTGAAGAAAAGTGAAATGGCACGACTTGTGTAGGTGAAACTTGCTCAGCAAGTTGTTCTTTCTATTTTTATGTAATGCACGTGCTCATGTGCATGGACATGTGATGAATGTTTGGTTAAATGAAGAAAGAGTTGGAGAGTGAGCAATGCACGGGCAAACTGAGACCACAACAACAACATTCATTTTTCTGGTTTTTTGTGACAGTTTGGAAATAATGCAAACATGGATGTTTAATGGTGATTTTCTCTTGGCATTGTGGATGATCTAATGAGTTCTTGGAGACGTTGGAAAGAGGGGATGTAATAGGACAACTTTGATATGAAAATTGAATTGAAATGGGGTTTGGAGTAAGTTGCAAAATGACTTATAACACATAAGCTTGAGACTGGTATGAGGGCGTGGCAAAGGTTGGTTGACAAGGTAACATGGCACCTAAGTTCTCAGCATGATCATAGCACATTGGACTCAACATAACTTCTTGACCTTTGATCAAATGAAAAAAACATGAACACCAATCTTAAAGATCTCACATAGAGGAACAACTTTCATGTTGAAAGATTTTTCATTTGAGGCCTCTAACCATGAGTAATTGATCTAAACATTTGGCCCACCATGTGTTTGTGAAAATGACACGCGCGTGACCTGAAAATTGACCAAGCTGACTTGCATTTTGCCCTAGTTTTCCCCAACTTTAATCATCCATATCTCACTCAATTTTTATCCAATGGAGATGTTCTACACATGGATTTGAAGCTTGAAACAAGATCTTTTGTTGTGGCCGAGTGGAATTTTCATTTGGTGTTTCAATTTTAAATGGCCTTGGCTCAAACTCTGATGCAAAATGGCCAAAACTTGCTATTTTTAGTAACCCTTCTTCATCCAAAAATGGCAACTTTCCACATCTTGATTTTTTCATGATTCCTTTGGAGTTTCTTGACCAAATTTTGTACATTGGACATATGTAACATGAATTTCATGATTTTGGGCTCAAAAAGTCAAAAGTTGACTTTTTCCTCTGATTATTTGACCTGGCCCCAATTTTCCTGATTTCTGATCTTTCTTCCAATTGAAACACTTCCAAAACCAATTGAGAGGCAATTTTCCATACACATACACTTAAGAACATGTAGAATACCATGACATCAAGTTTTGTCCAAAAAATCAAAGATTCCTGATTTAATGGGAAACCCTAGTTTTGGTGCCCACCTCCTAGGAGAAAAATGTGCAGTCTTCAATTTCAAATTCCTCAGCGTATGTTGTGTACCTTCTTAAAGGATGATGATATATGCCATTTGAGGATGATTTTGGATCAATGAGCTATCTCTTTTGAGGGTTTTCCTTCAGTTTTTGAACCTCTTGCATAGTGAAAGATGTAATGCTTCAATCTCCCATTGTATCTCTCATCCTTGAGGTTGTGGATGATCAATTGAGATGGTATGAGACATGAAAGCCCTCTTGGCTTGCCTTGAGGACACTTAATTGACCTTTTTGTGCTTTGAATGATCTCTTGATTGTCCACCTCCCACCTGATCACATGCCCTGATGGTAAGAAGGATGTTATGCTTCATTTTTCTATGTTAAATGCAATGTAATGTTAATGAGGTGGATATGATATGATAAATGATAATGCCATGCTAATGAGATGGATATGATATGATAAATGATAATGCCATGCTATGATGACAAAGAGGGAGAGCAAATTTTGGGGTATTACAGCTGCCCCTATTCAAGCGCTGTAGACCTGAATGCCTGAAAGCGATTGCTTTCGGACTTTCAAGGTATATAGCGATTGAATACCAAATATAACCAAAAATTTGCTCTGGATGATGAGGAAGAAACTTCCACGACATTGCTAGCTTGAATCTTCAATGAAACATTGTCGGAGAAAACTGTCTTTTGAACGACACCAGACGACTACTGGCTTGCCACACTGCTGGTGGACTTTAACAATGTCTTTTATGCAATTCCAGACGACTACTGGCCTGCCACACTGCTGGTGGACTTTAGAAATGTCTTTTTGAACGACGCCAGACGACTACTGGCTTGCCATACTACTGGTGGACTTTAATAATGTCTTTTATGCAATTCCAGACGACTACTGGCCTGCCACGCTACTGGTGGACTTTGCAGCTTCGTACCACCCGAAGATGGACTTTTTCCAATCCACTGTTGGACTTTTGCCACCCGAAGACGGACTTTTGCCAATCCACTGTTGGACTTTTAGAATATGCCACCCTTAGATGGACCTTTCGCCAATCCACTGTTGGACTTTTAGCTGCTTTGCCACCCGAAGATGGACTTTTGCCAATCCACTGTTGGACTTTTAGAATATGCCACCCTTAGATGGACCTTTCGCCAATCCACTGTTGGACTTTTGCCACCCGAAGACGGACTTTTGCCAATCCACTGTTGGACTTTTGCCACCCGAAGACGGACTTTTGCCAATCCACTGTTGGACTTTTAGCTGCTTTGCCACCCGAAGATGGACTTTTGCCAATCCACTGTTGGACTTTTAGAATATGCCACCCTTAGATGGACCTTTCGCCAATCCACTGTTGGACTTTTGCCACCCGAAGACGGACTTTTGCCAATCCACTGTTGGACTTTTGCAATATTCCAATACCGGATTGCACTCTGCATCCGTGTCATACATCTCTGCCGACTTTGCTGAGGAACAATGATCAACGACTTGACTTTAGAGGTTCCTGAGAGGATAATATCTCTGCTGGAGAATAAATGAACAATCCGTCTGCTTCAAATTGTCAAGTTTGCCAAAAATAAATTGAACCTGAAGAATAATAAATCTGCCAGTAATCACTTCATCTGCTGGGGGCATGAATTCTGGTCACAGCGACTCCGCTGGGGATAAGAATTTCTTTGCATGGCGTCCTGCTAAGGAAGAAAAGTCGTAAAAACTCTGCTTGAGGATCTATCCAATCCAAGACCCTTTGTAGGGGTTATCAACCTTCTGACCCGGCTGGGGAAAGACTGTACCATCCTTGTTGAGGAATAGATTCTGCCGATCCTATAAACCTCTGCGAGGAGGACAACAACTCAGCTGGGGAGTATTGCTGACAAGATTCGATGCTGACCTCTGTGGGGGATCATTACCAGAGACACAATCTTGCTGGGGATCATGGCTACTCTGCCAGGGATATGCAAATCCTGATTAGAACATTCCACTGCAACTTGCTAGGAAAGAGTCCTTAGAGATCTGTTGGGGAAACCCAAAGCAAATCTACAGTAGTCTGCTGAAGAATATGACTGTCGAGCTTAGGATAAGCACCGCAATGCACCATGTTAGGCGAGCTTCCCTTTAGACAATTCCGTTAGGGATGACGAGTTTATAACAAACTCTGCTGGAGGAAACTGCTTTAAAACGTCTCGTGTTGGGGAATGCCTTTTTGAGAGGATTTTACAGAAGACTAACTGTCCTCAAACTCTACTGGGGATGATCAACACTTCATGCTGGGGAAACAAACATGCCCCATGCTTGGACAAACCAACAATTCGTCCCCGAAGAGGATGTCATAAGAGTATTTTACAGAAGATTTAGCCTCTTCAAACTCCTGCGACTTCGCTGGGGATAATGACCATCAGTTTCAGTATCGGCGAGACCACTCTCTTGGGGGAACTTGTGACCGTTATCGGCACAGAAAAGCTTGTAGCTGTTGGAAGTACTGTATGAGAGAATCGACTTAATAAGATACGACAGTACCCAGTTGAACTTAATTCACTGATATCGAACCGTTACGAACGACCGTCGATGAGCGCCGACCTCCTTACCTGTAATTGCCCCAGTCTTTTGCGTGGGGTAATTGATTACTGGTCTTGTGCTTAAAATCATCTGCACCTGCTACCTGCAACAAAAGAACATGCACACATGCCCCGAATATTGCGTGGCTAGAATCCACCATCCGGGAGTATTCAACATTCAAAGTAATTTCAAATGTTTTTTCCGCGCATGTTATTGCAAGGCCGCCATGTTTTCAAATGCAATATTTTATCAAAAATTAGGACGTTTTTGCAAACAAAGCAAAACAACAAAAAAATAAGCTTTTTATTGAAATTCAATTTATTGACTGAGAGCCCAGAATAGGCAATTACATCAGGAAGCAATCCCTGGAAAGAGGTGATCGCTGAAAATTGAGAAAAGAAACTATCCTAATGGCAATGTGAAAACGGACTTCCACTGAGTTTCCATTCTGTTATGACCAGTATGTCTTCAAAACTCCCCGACCTTGCCTTCTGAGGACTGATCAGACCGATTCCTATCTTTCAGAACGTCAGTTGTTCAAACGGTAATGGGTACAGATAACTCAGACCGTAGTCATTCGCTTAAATCCCTCTTTTGTGTGGACCGCCCTTTCAGGTTTTCGATCCACCAGGATACCCTTTTTTGCCTAAGTTGCCCTTTCGGGTTTTCAACTTACCGGGTGTACAAGTCTTTTTTCAATTATATCCCTAATTTTTGCCCGAACCTTATTCTGTTTTTTGGTTCGCCGGGATGCCCTTTTTTGCCTGGATTTTTTTATTTTTATTATCCAGCGGGTCTATTCATGCGAAGTATTTTTTGACTACGTCCGAGTTGACAGGGGATGAAAAGTCTTCGCCATCCATGGTTGTAAGCAATAAAGCTCCGCCCGAAAAGACCTTTTTAACCACGAATGGACCTTCATAGTTAGGAGTCCATTTGCCCCTGTGATCTGTATTGGGAGGAAGGATCCTTTTGAGTACCACATCTCCGACTTTGTAAACCCGAGGACGCACCTTTTGGTCAAATGCCTGCTTCATTCTGCGCTGATATAGTTGCCCATGGCATACAGCCGCCAATCGCTTTTCCTCAATAAGGCTCAACTGATCAAATCTGGCTCGTACCCATTCAGCCTCATCTAGCTTAACATCCATCATGACTCTGAGGGACGGAATCTCCACTTCAACCGGTAGTACTGCCTCCATACCATATACAAGTGAGAATGGGGTTGCCCCAGTGGACGTGCGTACCGACGTTCGATACCCATGCAAAGCAAATGGTAACATCTCATGCCAATCTTTGTACGTGACAACCATCTTCTGCACAATCTTCTTGATATTTTTGTTGGCCGCTTCGACCGCGCCATTCATCTTTGGGCAGTACGGAGAAGAATTGTGATGTTCGATTTTGAAGTCCCGGCATAACTCAGCCATCATCTTATTATTCAAATTAGAACCATTATCAGTAATGATTCTTTCGGGAACTCCATATCGGCAAATGATATCCCGTTTTAAGAAACGAGCGACCACTTGTTTTGTAACATTGGCATAGGATGCGGCTTCAACCCATTTGGTGAAGTAATCAATTGCCACCAAGATGAAACGATGACCATTAGAAGCTGTAGGCTCAATCTTTTCGATCATATCAATGCCCCACATGGCAAACGGCCAGGGCGACGCCATGATACTCAACGGATTTGGAGGCACATGCACTTTATCTGCATAGATCTGGCATTTATGGCATTTGCGGGCATATTTGCAACAATCTGACTCCATAGTCAACCAATAATATCCCGATCTTAACAACTTTTTAGCCATTGCATGTCCTCCGGCATGGGTACCGAAAGAGCCTTCGTGCACTTCAATCATCAACAAGTCTGCTTCATGTCCATCCACACATCTAAGCAGGACCGTGTCAAAATTTCTTTTATACAGCACGCCATCTTTGTTCAAGAAGAAACTACCAGCTAACCTTCTCAACGTCTTCCTGTCTTTGGACGATGCCCCGGGCGGGTACTCTTGACTTTTCAAGAAACACTTAATGTCATGAAACCATGGCTTGTCATCAGACGCTGCATCGACCGCAAACACAAATGCTGGTCTGTCAAGGCGGGATACCTCAATCTTAGGTACATGGTTCCATCCTTGCACTTTGATCATGGAAGACAAAGTGGCCAAGGCATCAGCGAACCTATTCTCATCTCGAGGAATATGGTACAGTTTCACTGTTGTGAAAAATGTCAGCAATCTCCTTGTATAATCTCTATACGGCACTAGATTTGCTTGGTGCGTGTACCAACTCCCTTTCACTTGATTGATTACCAAAGCTGAATCACCGAATATATCAAGGGTTTTAATCCGTAGATTAACCGCCTCCTCGATCCCCATTATACACGCTTCGTACTCTGCTTCATTGTTGGTGCATCCGAAAGTTATTCGTGCAGTGAAAGGCATATGAACACCTTCCGGCGTGATAAGAACTGCTCCAACTCCGCACCCATTCATATTGACAGCCCCATCAAACATCAGACTCCATTTGGATTCAGGGTCTGGCCCCTCCTCCGGAAGTGGTTCCTCGCAGTCTTTAGCTTTGAGAAACATGATGTCCTCATCAGGGAAGTCAAATTTCATGGGTTGGTAATCATCAATCGGCTGTTGCGCAAGATAATCGGACAAGATACTTCCTTTGATGGCCTTTTGTGAAGTGTACTGAATGTCATACTCTGTCAAGACCATTTGCCACCGTGCAACTCTGCCTGTCAATGCTGGTTTCTCGAAAATGTACTTGATAGGATCCATTTTTGAAATCAACAAGGTTGTGTGCCTAACCATATATTGCCTCAATCGCTTAGCGGCCCATGCAAGCGCACAACATGTCTTTTCAAGCATGGAGTACCGGGACTCACAATCATTGAACTTTTTGCTCAGGTAGTAGATAGCATACTCCTTCCTACCTGTCTCGTCATGTTGCCCGAGAACACAACCCATGGAACCTTCAAGCACTGTCAGATACATTATCAGCGGTCTCCCTTTAACTGGAGGCATTAGAATCGGAGGTTCCTGCAAATATTCCTTTATCTTATCGAATCCAATTGGCAATCGTCATTCCACCTGACCGTTTGATCCTTTCTTAGCAGTTTAAATATTGGTTCACACGTGGCTGTTAGGTGAGATATGAACCTTGCAATGTAGTTCAATCTACCCAAGAAACCACGAACCTCTTTTTCTGTTCTCGGCTCAGGCATTTCTTGTACTGCTTTCACCTTGGCAGGATCAACCTCGATTCCTCTTTCGCTCACAATGAAACCCAGTAACTTTCCAGAACGCACCCCAAACGTGCACTTGTTTGGATTTAATCTCAGACGGAACTTTCTCAACCTTTCAAACAGCCTTTTCAGGTTAATCAGATGTTCCTCTTCTGTTCTCGACTTGGCAATCATATCATCTACATAACATTCGATCTCCTTATGAATCAAGTCATGAAACAATGTCACCATCGCCCGCTGGTACGTTGCCCCTGCGTTTTTCAACCCAAAAGGCATTACTTTATAACAATATGTACCCCACGGAGTAATGAACGTGGTCTTCTCCATATCTTCAGGTGCCATCTTGATCTGGTTGTACCCGGAGAACCCGTCCATAAAGGAGAACACTGAAAACTGAGCTGTATTATCGACCAGCACATCAATATGAGGTAGTGGAAAATCATCTTTTGGGCTAGCCTTATTAAGATCTCGATAATCCACACACATTCTCACTTTTCCATCTTTCTTCGGTACTGGCACGATGTTGGCTACCCACGGAGGATATTTTGTCACAGCAAGAAACCCAGCATCCCACTGCTTCTGGACTTCCTCCTTAATCTTTAAAGCCATGTCGGGGTGAGTTCGACGAAGTTTCTGCTTGACTGGCAGACATTCTTCTCTTAATGGCAGCCTGTGCACGACAATATCCGTATCCAACCCCGGCATGTCTTGATACGACCAGGCGAAGATGTCAACATACTCGCGCAACATTTCCGTCAAAGTTTGCTTCACATCTGCTTGCAAGCTGGCACCAATCCTGATCTCTTTCTTGGCGTCCTTGGTACCAATATTGATGATTTCTACAGTCTCCTGATGAGGCTGGATGACCCTTTCCTCTTGTTTCAACAATCTGGCCAGTTCTTCAGAGAGTTCACAATCTTTCTCATCCCCTTCTTCGGCTTGATAAATCGGATTGTCAAAGTCATACATAGCCATATCAAAATCGTTATCAGTGGTATCCGGAGGATCAAGTCTGCATGAACGGGTTCATACCTTATTTTAGAATTTATTTTTAAGCAAAACAAAAGAAAATGAAACATTGCCATTTTATTTTTTGTGCAAAAATAAAAACTGAAAGACAGAGAACAAAATTTGATTGCAAAACGTCCTTTATTAATGATTAAACATTGCAAATGCAACCATGGTGGCCCTACAAATGAATCTATACGCCTTGGGCAGAGCGCAAGATTTTGACATGCATTATGGTTAGAAAAAAACAAAGAAAAATTACTCTGTCTGAAGAGTAACCCGGATGACTTCTTCAACGGACCAGTTTTGCACTTGTTGTCCCGGAGCATGAGGGCGTACCCAGTTGTCCAGGTCACAATTACTGTCAACACTATCCTCTGTGGCTGCACAAGACTGGTCCGTGTAGATAATTCCCCCACTATTGAAAGTAATGGGTCCCCTGCTCCCCGCATCTGAAGTTGTAGAGGGATGATAACCAATACCAAATTTGTCTTCCTTCATTGGGGTCTCTATCAACTTGCCCCAACCTTGGGCGTTGCCTGCCCTGACGACTTCGACAGCTTGTTTGTAAGATGAAATGGAGGTACCGGCCCCAATTGGTACAGAAGAAGACTCAGGTGCATCGTCAATATTGACTGCTTCAAATGATTGGCACAACATCTCATGAATTTCCCCATCCATTTCAATGTACTTGAACGTGGACAAGTGACTCACAAAGATGTCTTCTTCCCCACACACCATCACAACCTGCCCTTCAAACTCATACTTTAGCTTTTGATGTAGAGTAGAAGTAACAGCCCCGGCTCCGTGAATCCAAGGGCGCCCCAATAGGCAGCTATATGCAGGTTGTATGTCCATTACATGGAACGTGGATTTGAATACCTGTGGTCCAATTTGTACGGGCAATTCCACCTCACCAAACACAGATCGTCTAGTTCCATTGAATGCTCTGACCACCAATTCACTAGGCCTTAAGATCAAACCATCAACTTCCAGCTTCATTAATGCCTTCTTGGGCAAGACATTGAGTGATGAACCAGTGTCTACCAGTACATGAGATAACACTGCGCCCTTACACTCCATCGTGATATGCAAAGCCTTATTATGGTTTCTTCCTTCAACAGTCAAATCTCTACTTGTAAAGCCCAAGCCATGGCTAACATTAACATTGGAGATTACGCCCTCGAGCTGATTAACAGTAATTTCTTGTGGCACGTATGCACTCTTCAACACTTTCAGCAATGCCTACCGATGCGCATCAGAGCACATCAATAGTGACAAGATTGAAATCTTTGAAGGGGTCTGATTCAGTTGGTCCACAATCTTATAATCGCTTTTCTTGATTATCTTCATAAATTCTTCCATTTCCTTATCAAAAGTAATCTTTGTCTCTGCTTCAGGTGTAGGCGCATTTTCAACCACCTGTTTACCTTTAGCCTTTGCTGCGGCTTCTGCCTCTTTATCACTTCTCAAGGTTTGGGGAGCGAACAACCTTCCACTCCTTGTAAAGCCCCCTACACCCCCTACGTTATCAATATTTGGGCTGACTGACGACTCAACTTCCTGCTTTTTACCTTCGTAATATACATCTGCCCCATAGTGCCATGGGATAGCCTTCGTAGACGTGAACGAAATTGGTCCTGGCACCGTGATAGTGACAGGACTGGGCCTTTCTGGCGCAACACTTGCCACGGGAACTGCATTGACCGGCATTTGAATCTCAGCGGGAGTGTAATAGATGGTCACGGTTGATATCTCATCAGTGTCTTTCACGACTCTGTCTAACTGTAGACATCCTTCATCGATCAGATTCTGTAAACCCACCTTCAACTTATTACAGCCATTCTCCTGATTCACACACTCGGAACAATCTTGATTACAGCCCGGGAACGCCTGTCCCTTCAATAAACGATCTTTTACAACCAACAAAGAAGTTTTCACTTGATGGATATCTGTCACCAAATTCAATCTCCTCCCATCTTCAATAGCGTACACATTTGCTGCACTATGATCAGGCATGGGATGCTGAGTAATATTAGGAGCGGGAGAGAAATTGATGGCTTTAGCATCAATCAAATCTTGTACTTTATGATGGAAAGCCCAACATTTTTCAATGGAGTGCCCCTGAGCACCTGAGTGGAACTCACAACGAGCATTAGCATCGAAGTTAGGTGGCAGGTTTCCAGCAACCAGAGCTTTCATAGTACGGAGTTCTACCAACTTTAGCTCGAGTAGTCGGGGCAACAGCGCGGCATAAGTCATAGGGAGAGGATCCATCTTACGATCCCTCTGCCTAGACCTTTGCTGGAAAAAAGGTTGTTGCTGTTGAACTTGTTGTTGGGGTTGTTGTTTCTGAACAGACGGTGTGGGGATTGTTACAGCATCTACCTGATAATAAGCTTGAGAATGCCCTCTGCCTCGTCCTCTAAACACAGCATTCGTATCACCTTCTCTTCTTTTCTGGTTACTAGCAAACGGTTTCTTCGTCCCCGAAGAGCCAGCCCCACTCACATCCTGGATCTTTCCAAGCTTTAACAGACTTTCTATTCTTTCTCCCGCAATCACAATATCAGCAAATCCAGTTGACGGACAAGCAGCTAATCTATCAAGATAGGCCCCTTGCAAGGTGCCCATAAACATATCCGCCATTTCTCTGTCTGACAAGGGAGGTTGAACCTGGGCAGCCATTTCCCTCCACCTCTATGCATATTCTTTGAAACTCTCCTTGGCATTTTGTGACAACCCCTGCAATTGAGTGCGGTTGGGCGCCATGTCAATATTGTACTGGTATTGCTTCAAGAACGCTTCTGCCAGATCTTTCCAACTCTTCACAGCAGCTCTATTCAACTTCATATACCAGGTCAAGGACGCCCCAGCCAGACTGTCCTGAAAATAGTGCATCCATAGCTTCTCGTCATCCGTATGGGCTGAAATCTTCCCAAAGTAAGCTTGAAGATGCGTTTGGGGACACGCGTTGCCGTGATACTTATCAAAAGTAGGAGGTTTGAATTTAGGGGGAATTCTGACTCCTGAGACCAACCCCAAGCTGGTAACATCAATACCCATAGAGTTCTTGCATTCTATGGCCCTGATCTTTTCTGCTAACTCATCATACCTTCGATCACCTTGATTACCCACATCAGCATCCAACAGAGTAAATTGGTCTTCCAGGGTATCTTCAAGAGTAACACCAGCATGCCTACCATTTCCATTACCCCGATTGTTACCACCAGGAGGAGGGTTGCCACCGGGAGGAGGGATGCCATGTCCCTGTGAATTGTCATGCTGATCACCTTCGGGCCCATTGTCTGGACGCTTGACCAGAAGCCTCAATCTCTCCTGATTTTGCGCCATGCCAGTCATGAGGGTCATAAACTGGTCCATACGCGCCCTCATTTCGGCCAAATCACTTTGCACTTGATCCATGATTCTTACTTGATTTCTTCGCGTCGAATATCGGTGAATATGATTCTCAGCTATACTGCCTGAAACCAAATAAAGGTTAGAGACCCTGCAACGAGTACCTGAAAAGCAAGTAACATAAATGCAGAATGATATGCAATGCCATGCAATGTTATGTTTATCATTTCCAAAGTGCTTTACACCTTGATTCCAATCCAAACCACGTAAATCTGAAGACCAGAAATCGTGATATAAAGAGACATGTAGTGGTCATGTGCTTGTGTGCAACTATCTGATAAGGAATAATTCTGAATAAAACTGCTCATACTCATTCAACGAAGTATTCAAGTACATTTAAGAAAGGTTCAACCGCAAATGCAATACAAGGAAAAATGGATCCATCAACAAGCCTGATGGTAACCATTAATAACAAAATATAAGGAAAAGAACATCAATCTGACAATTCCACATCCTTCAGCCTGTCACTTGAGTATTTGATCTCCTCAAAAAGTATACGGGTACGCTGGTGATTCGGCTTTTCAATCATTTCTTTGATCAAGACATCCCTTTTCTCAAGAGCTTCAGTTAAAGAACCCATATGCAGCATAAGAGCTTCGTCATCATGCACTCCTTTGTGTCTCTTTACGCCAGCTTGCGTCTTGAGTATCTCTCTTTCTATCATGGCTTCTTCAAGCTCTTTCTTGGTATTCTTCAGCTGGCTTCTAGCTTCTTCTAACTGTTCTTGACTTTTACCGAGACTTTCCCGATACTTTCTCCTCTGCTCATGTGCCTTTTTAAGCTCCTCGTCTTTAGTCTTCGACTGATCCTTTAACTTGGCATTTTCAATTCTGACTTCATCCCAAGCTTGACGAAGTTGAACTAATGAATCCTTGCTTCGGGCTAAAGCCTGTTTTGTAATCTTGTGAGCCTGACTAGTGTCATCTGCTCCCAAAGTAAGTTTTCGAAAGTACCGAGCTCTGTCATCAAAATCTTCCTCTTTGTCAGCCAAGGTTTTTTCCGCTTTCAATGCTCTCTTTTCTAACTCTTTGTTGTCAGCTAGAGCTTTCTGAAGACATCTGCTCATTCCAGAATTCTCTATCTGCAGCTCTCTGACCATTTTCTTCCACTTCTCACATTCTTCAATAGCAACCATGGTGGGTTGTTCTGGCTGTACTGAACATAAGAGAGGTCCCCTTGAAAAGGGTAAAAGCAATTCCTTTACTTTCGTCTCAATCCACCTGTCATATTCAGGATAAGATCTACAATCTCCTTTCCCAAAAACGGCTTTTCCAAATTTATGCTTATCTTTCCAAGCATTTACTACTTCTACCACCTTCGCATCTTTAGTTCCTGTAAAGAATAAAGATTCTTCCACATCTTGCTCTGTAGGAGGATCCCTGGAAGCATACCCAAACTGTCGGATGGCCAAAACTGGATTATAATTGATCCCTCCTTTCCTGCCAATCAAAGGCACATTTGGAAAATTTCCGCATCTTGTGACAAGCTCTATTCTCAATAACCGGTGGTCAAACCATACAATGTTATCAGCAGTTAAACCCATCAATCGTTTAGACCATTTTGCCACATCTTTGGTTTCCACAAAGGCACCTGTCTGAGGCAAATGTTTGAAAAACCAATGACTCAGCAGTGGAGTACAACAACTAACAGATCCTCCCCTCCTTTTCTCATTCTTGTAATGCACGGAATGATAAAAATCTCCTAACAAAGTAGGGACTGGATTTTTAAGGACGAAAACTCTCGTTGCTTGCATATCCACAAAGTCTTGCTGATTGGGAAAGAAAACTAGGCCATATATGCAGAGAGCCAGAATGGAATTGTAAACCGTCCAATTTTTAGCACTTGCAGCCTCTTGGGCTTGTCCAGACAGAAATTCTAAATGAAATCCGCTAACTCCATTTTTACTGCTCACACCACTCTTTACCACTGCCTGATCCATTTGTAACGCAGCAGCAATTTCTTTTACGCTGGGAGAACTACCAGAGAAGAATGGTATTGCCGGCGTGATCGGAATTCCCAAAATAAATGAGAATTCTTCCAGTGTTGGCATCAAAATGTAATCTGAAAAAAGAAAGCATCTCAACGAAGGCTCGTAGAACTGCAGCAGAGTGTGCAAAGCATCATGTTCATACTTGGTGATTGTACGGACCATCCCAACCAAATTCCCGTAGCTCTTCTGAAACCTATCAAGAATACCCGGACCAGCCATATCTATAACTTTGAGCAATGAATCCAAAACAGGATCTGGAAACTTGTAAGACACATTATTCTTTCTCTCGGCAACGATCTCTGTTGAACCCATGGATTGGAATCAGAAATGTATTATGATCCTGAAAATGACAAACATAACTGTTATGATATGATAATGCAATGCAAAAGGGCATGTGATCAGGTAATCAAGTGTCTGTGTCTGTATTGAACTGTGTGCACTGTGTCTCTGTACTGAATCTGGCAATATCTGAGATGAACACTTAAATCACTGTCATAGGATACAATGTCTGAAATCATCATAGAATCACAAGTAAGGTAGGTAGGAGGCTGGGTTTCCTGCAAACCTGTAAACATCCCGCCCATACTCACATGTGGTTCTTAGAAAATAAGGCTTGTCAGCTTCGGAGGTTTGAGAAGCAATAGCACATTCAGCCCGTAGGATACAATGCTATGCCAATCAAAGAGGTCGTCCACTGACTCCCCTTAGAAAATAAAAGTCATCCTATGCAAGTTCCCAAGTGGGCCCTCGGGTGCGAATGGGTTTGCCACAGAATGTGGTCTGCCACTATCACCACTAAAGAGGGATGTTTCCACTAAGGTCCTCATGATCGGTCACTAGAGTCGACACCTCTCTAGATCTACATCCTGGAATACGCAAGATGCGCATGCCACGACGTGTCCCAAGATAGCCTCGTCTAGCTGTGAATTTCGTGAACACCCAACGCACTCCAAACGGCACGTAGGTCCCACTACTCTCCACTCTAATTCTAAGTGTATCCTCAAGCCTGTGTAATGGGCTTATCTCTCAGAAATCCCATCCCGCCAAACAGACAAAATAGTGCAACACAATATAATATATCATATGTAATGCTAAAATGCAGTGAATACAGTAAAGTAAATAAACCGCAAAATAAAGCACAACAGTAAACACCCAATGAAATAAAAGCAAACAAGCGCTAGGATTGACTCGCTTAGGATGGACCAGCAATAGGTCAACCTGTCCCCAGCAGAGTCGCCAGCTGTCGCTCCCGGGATTTTCATCCAAGTACAAACGCGAAAGTGGCACCGAAACAGAGTCGCCAGCAATGTGTATTTATCCCATGAGAGGGAAAGGAAACACCGCATAAACCTGAGAGAAGGAAAGAGCATGGTCTTGCGACCAAGAGAACTGGGTTCGGGAGTCGGTTACGCGAGAGGAAGGTATTAGCACCCCCACGCGTCCATCGTACCCGATGGGATCCACGCTTGCTTGCTTCAATCAAAGGGTGTAAGAAAAGATACTGGAAAAATGAATGGAAAGGAAGGAGATAGAAAGAGAAACAAATGTAGGGAAAATAAAAGAAGTGCTCGCATGGGCCCTACCCCACTGCCTACGTATCTCATCGGGAGCATGAGAATCAGAGCGACGTAGTTCCCCTCACTAGGGATGAATTGTTTGTGTTTTTTAGAGAACGGCTTACGTTCTAGCTCAGGTGTTGCAGGCTCGCTGGTCCGAGTGCGTTACCATCTTGCAAGAGAACGAGTAGAAGCACATTCGTACGCTGAGAGTGAGTGAGGTGAGAAAAGAATTCCCGAAGGAAAGACGTTATTGTTTGTTTTTGTCTTTTAGAAGTTTTTCCCATTTATTTGCATATGATAGTGTATCTGAATCTTAGTTATTGGAATGTGTACATTCTCGCATTCCAAGATGGAATGGGTAAGAAAGCACACTAAGGGTGAAGAAGACCCTCACACTTAGTTCCAATTATCAAGGTTTAAACACACTAGCATACTTGTATTTATTAAGTGTTTTTGTTGATAATGAAATGAAGAAGTGTTTTTCTTTATTTGTACCTTCAACAAGTATTGCACTTAAGTCCCTCATACCAGATCAAATGTTTAACACATTGACCCAAGATGGGCCATATGCTACACATTCTAAGATTATAAGAGAAGACCCCTTATAATCTTTTCTTTATATGAAAGGCCTAAATGCAATAAATGCCTACCTTTATTACATATTTTGAGTTTCCTTTAAGAGATGAGAAGAGAGACTCAAGAGAGGAGAAAAGGTAAAACCTATGTGGACTAAGACTCAATCCTAATTGAAGATTAAAGGGAGTGATCCTAAAGGTTTGTGAGGTTTCAACCTAAAGTCTAAAGAAAGAAAGAATTAAACAATTCACTTCTAAAGTAGAAGATGAATTGTAATTCAAAAAGGGAAAGTGATGAGTTATTAAAAGTAAGCACATAAGTGCTTAACAAAACACAAAATGGAATTGTAAAAGAGATGAAAGGAAAGAAGTTTGAATGTGGATTCCTTATCCACACTCAATTGCATCTTACCAAAGCCCCTACATGGTTAGTAAACATGTGTACAAGTATAGGAAGCAAGGAAACACTTAATGCACCATAAAACTCAAAAGAATTAGATGAGAAATCAAATCCTAGAACCACAACCAGAATGTACATCATATGGAAAACAAATGATTATTATCATGCAAGTCCAAGTGGATAGGCAACAAACATCATCCATGGCATTAGAACATGCCACTATAAGAAAAGGGAGAATGAAAAGATGAAAGGAAAAAGAAGAAATGTGCATAAATGGAACATGTAATCCATGGATCACAATTGAAATGAAATGAAACATGATTCACAAATATCTCATAAGTATTCATGAAGCACATCAAGACATTTAAGAAGTGATAGAAGAAGTAGAATTGAAATGGAAGTTCAAAAGAAAACACAAGTACAAACACCACATGTTAAAGGTGCACAAGGTTTAAATGAAAGTCAACATGCAAGGATGACATATAATATGTACCAATGACCTATAATGTCAAGTGAATGGTTCACCAAGTATGCAAATGATCATGCCATTATGTACAAAAGAATTCATGTAAACATGCACCAATATTGAGATGATATGACATGTTATTATGCTTCAAAGGTAATGCATTAAACAAAAATTAGATGGCCTCATGAAAATTATGAAAACATGGTATTGAAGTTCACAAATCAGAGATGAATCCCATATCAAAGTAGCATGCAAGAAATCAAGGCAATATGATGTCAAACAATGCACTTAGGTCAAATAGACATATCATACAAAGTAGTACAAAAATGAACACCAAACATGCCATAAACTAACCTAAAAAAATCAAATAAAAATCACTTAACATACCTCAAGATGATAATGACTCAATTCAAAAAGAAGAGCATCAAAACAATTTTTAATGATCAAGAACAAAATTAAACAAGATCATGTACCACATTAAGAATGTACACCAAAGAAATTCAAAGAAAATTATGGAGCAGGGGTAAAAAGGTCATAAAATCAGAAAATAAAATCACCAAAAATTTTATAAATGTTTTAAGAAGGCTCATGAATTTTTGTGGAATTTTATGATGCTATTTAGTATTTTTAAAAATTAAAAAGAAAACGTGTAGAAAAATGGAAAAATAAAATGCCATGCAAAAAGGAATGGGGGTACATGCCTAGTAATTACTCAGTTCAAAAATGGTTTGGGCTTAAGGCATGGGGGTGTGGATATCAATCTGACTAGGTCCACTAAGCTCGCATAACACAATAACTACCATGCTCCTCAGTCAACACAAGTCAAAGCAATTACAACCATCAGATTAGGTCAAGTCAACACAAAGGTCAAAGTAAACAAAATCAATGATCACGCGTGGAGGAACACAACAACTAACATGCACTGCACCATAAAACGTTTAAATGAGAATCAGAAAAAAAACACGTGAGGAGCACATTCTTTTTAATGCGTTGTCATGTTTTGGAGCATTGGATCATGAACATCAAACGGTCCACATTAATTCTGACCAGAAACCCTAACATAACGATCACCGGCCGGAGAGGGACCTCCGGTCACCTTCTCCGGTCAATCACCACCGTCTGCAACCCTCATATCTCACCAAGATGCACAAATCATATACCAAATTAAAGCTGAGCTCATGCACATCATGGATCTACCACTATTTTCCACATAATACACGTGCACATGGAGAACAGAGAAGAGTAAAACATGCCCTAGGTTTTGCAACTAAGCCTTTAGAAGGCCTATCAACTAGCCGGAGTTTGGAATGCTTCTATTAAGCTCATATCAACATTAAAACAACAAAATAAACAAGTAAATCGTGAGAAAAGAGTTTGTGAGATTTGGAACCTGATCTTGCAGTTCTTGTATAGTTTGAGAAAACCAGAGGAAATACTTGTTCTGCAACCTTGGAGCTTCACGAACTTAGCAAAATAAATGCTATACAACCAATGGTCTTGAGAGCAGAGAGGTTCAATGTTGAACAATGCTTGCAAAATCTTGAGGACTGTGTAGAAAGGGCTTCAATTCAATGCCATTGATGATGATGAAGATGAAGTAGATGAAGGAAAGATGGTGAAGCTCGTGTGAAATCAGAGGGAAAGTAGAGAGAATGTGAGGGAGAGTTTGAAGTGTTTTGAAGTGAAAAATGAGAGAAAATGAAACTCAATGAAAATGTGAAGTGAGATTTTGTTTTATAGTGTGGGTTAACTATGGTTTAATGAGTGAGTCAAGTGAGTCACAGTTGAGTTAAGTGAGTCATCCCTAACTAACTGAGTCAAGTTAGTTAGGGAGAGCAAAGCTATGGTGATGATAACCCATGATAAACTATGGTGGAGGTGAAGAAAAGTGAAATGGCACGGCTTGTGTAGGTGAAACTTGCTCAGCAAGTTGTTCTTTCTATTTTTATGTAATGCACGTGCTCATGTGCATGGACATGTGATGAATGTTTGGTTAAATGAAGAAAGAGTTGGAGAGTGAGCAATGCACGGGCAAACTGAGACCACAACAACAACATTCATTTTTCTGGTTTTTTGTGACAGTTTGGAAATAATGCAAACATGGATGTTTAATGGTGATTTTCTCTTGGCATTGTGGATGATCTAATGAGTTCTTGGAGACGTTGGAAAGAGGGGATGTAATAGGACAACTTTGATATGAAAATTGAATTGAAATGGGGTTTGGAGTAAGTTGCAAAATGACTTATAACACATAAGCTTGAGACTGGTATGAGGGCGTGGCAAAGGTTGGTTGACAAGGTAACATGGCACCTAAGTTCTCAGCATGATCATAGCACATTGGACTCAACATAACTTCTTGACCTTTGATCAAATGAAAAAAACATGAACACCAATCTTAAAGATCTCACATAGAGGAACAACTTTCATGTTGAAAGATTTTTCATTTGAGGCCTCTAACCATGAGTAATTTATCTAAACATTTGGCCTACAATGTGTTTGTGAAAATGACACGCGCGTGACCTGAAAATTGACCAAGCTGACTTGCATTTTGCCCTAGTTTTCCCCAACTTTAATCATCCATATCTCACTCAATTTTTATCCAATGGAGATGTTCTACACATGGATTTGAAGCTTGAAACAAGATCTTTTGTTGTGGCTGAGTGGAATTTTCATTTGGTGTTTCAATTTTAAATGGCCTTGGCTCAAACTCTGATGCAAAATGGCCAAAACTTGCTATTTTTAGTAACCCTTCTTCATCCAAAAATGGCAACTTTCCACATCTTGATTTTTTCATGATTCCTTTGGAGTTTCTTGACCAAATTTTGTACATTGGACATATGTAACATGAATTTCATGATTTTGGGCTCAAAAAGTCAAAAGTTGACTTTTTCCTCTGATTATTTGACCTGGCCCCAATTTTCCTGATTTCTGATCTTTCTTCCAATTGAAACACTTCCAAAACCAATTGAGAGGCAATTTTCCATACACATACACTTAAGAACATGTAGAATACCATGACATCAAGTTTTGTCCAAAAAATCAAAGATTCCCTGATTTAATGGGAAACCCTAGTTTTGGTGCCCACCTCCTAGGAGAAAAATGTGCAGTCTTCAATTTCAAATTCCTCAGCGTATGTTGTGTACCTTCTTAAAGGATGATGATATATGCCATTTGAGGATAATTTTGGATCAATGAGCTATCTCTTTTGAGGGTTTTCCTTCAGTTTTTGAACCTCTTGCATAGTGAAAGATGTAATGCTTCAATCTCCCATTGTATCTCTCATCCTTGAGGTTGTGGATGATCAATTGAGATAGTATGAGACATGAAAGCCCTCTTGGCTTGCCTTGAGGACACTTAATTGACCTTTTTGTGCTTTGAATGATCTCTTGATTGTCCACCTCCCACCTGATCACATGCCCTGATGGTAAGAAGGATGCTATGCTTCATTTTTCTATGTTAAATGCAATGTAATGTTAATGAGGTGGATATGATATGATAAATGATAATGCCATGCTAATGAGATGGATATGATATGATAAATGATAATGCCATGCTATGATGACAAAGAGGGAGAGCAAATTTTGAGGTATTACATGGGTGAACCCCACTTTGTATATGAATTACTCATGAGTTTGACATGGATGTTATAGTAATATCGATTTTGTCTGAACTCTAGAGATAGATTTAGACTTAACACTTGCGTGAGTATCAGTTCTTACTTCTCTGTGTTGTTGAGTTGCGTGAGACATCACCAATGAGACAATACCGTTGTTCTCTCGGCGTTGCGTTAGACATAACCTCTGTTGTGAGTGATACGTGAGGATATTAGACGAATGAGTGATTTGTGTATGAAATGGTCGGAAGAATGCATGTGTTATTGAGTGATCTCTATTGAGTTTCTTTCCTCCGAAGAATGTGTTATTGTTATTTACTTGCTTTTTGTTCCTTTAATTTTTCGCATTTGCTTTTGGTTCGCTTTAAACCAGAACATTTGATTCATGAGCTTAGAAATATAGAAACTGGTGAATGGCATTCTTTCCCTCGCACTGATCCCTGTGGAGAACGACAAAACTGGGTTACTTATATATTTTTGCTTGCTGCTTTTCTAGCTTCAACAAATTGTTTGATAAGTGCAAATTGTACCTATTTTTGTATATAAGTTTTGTTGCACTTATCCTTACTTTGTGTTAAAATTGGTTGAATAAACCCCACTTTGTGTGTAAATACGTTTACTTTACGTTTTCGGTGTATAGTGCGTTACCGTGTAAATATCATTGAGTTTAATCGATTTTCATTTATTTTTGTAGGTGTTCCAGCAATGGGATTTTTCCATATTCATAAAGAGAATTGAATAAGCTTTCCAACGCTTCAAACCGTGCGTCAATCGGAGTTACGGTTCAAGAGTTATGATCAAAACAAATTCTGGTTTTCTGTCATGTTCGTTGGGCGAACCCCCGTAGCGAGTACTCGCTAGCGAGTTCGCTAGGCGAACCGGGGCGAACAAAATGTTTCAGAATCGTGAAAAAACTCAACTTTAAGGCGGTTTAAGTTCGCCTAGCGAACGGGGGCTCGCTAGGCGAACCTGGGAACACAAATTTACCTATTTTAGCCATTTTTCATCATTTTTTATGTTATGTTTTTGGGGGATCTTTCTCCCAACTTCATCAAACATGTTTTAGGAGTAGATTAGCTTAGAAACAACATTGGATGATGCGTCTTGATGATTCGGAGTCGAATTTGCTTCGATCGACTTTGACACGCCGTGAGAAGTTTGTTTTTCTCCTTTCTTCTCTTTATGTTCTCTTTTGTTGATGTTTGGTATGTAAATCTCTTGATACCTATTATATTTCATCTAATCTATGTTTATGAATATGTTTTGATTCTCTATTGATTGTTTGTCTTTGATTGATTATTTGTGGGTCGTGACAAAACCTATATCGAATCGTTAATCTTAGATTTTTATCTGTCAATGAGCAAGCTTTTGACAGGGGTTTGTGAATTGATATTCATTGTATCTTTTGTTGTATTGTGTTGATTAAGTAGCATGGGTAGCACGAGTAGGATCGATACGGTATTACGAGGATGCGTGACAATAGCGATGAAGAACGGCGTTCGTATACAGTTGGTAAATTAGTTGAATGCAGGGTTAATCATATGTTTGTATTCTGATCAGGGCTTTGTATATGAATTACTCATGAGTTTGACATGGATGTTATAGTAATATCGGTTTTGTCTGAACTCTAGAGATAGATTTAGACTTAACACTTACGTGAGTATCAGTTCTTACTTCTCTGTGTTGTTGAGTTGCGTGAGACATCACCAATGAGACAATACCGTTGTTCTCTCGGCGTTGCGTTAGACATAACCTCTGTTGTGAGTGATACGTGAGGATATTAGGCGAATGAGTGATTTGTGTATGAAATGGTCGGAAGAATGCATGTGTTATTGAGTGATCTCTATTGAGTTTCTTTCCTCCGAAGAATGTGTTATTGTTATTTACTTGCTTTTTGTTTCTTTAATTTTTCGCATTTGCGTTTGGTTCGCTTTAAACCAGAACTTTTGATTCATGAGCTTAGAAATATAGAAACCGTTGAATGGCATTCTTTTCCTCGCACTGATCCCTGTGGAGAACGACAAAACTGGGTTACTTATATATTTTTGCTTGCTGCTTTTCTAGCTTCAACAAATTGGCGCCGTTGTCGGGGATCTGGTGTTTAGATATTGAGTTGCATCGCATAGTTTCTATATTTTTAAGCTTCGTACATAATTGTCTATATTGTATATTTACATGTATAAACACTTGGTTTGCTTTTGTACGTACTTGTTAATAGTTGTTTTCCATAAGTGATTGTATATATGTGTTTTCCATCATATTTATGTGTGCGTATATATTTTTGTTTTTGGTTTATGTTTGCTCAAGTGTTGCAGGTTTTATTGGGTCACTACCAGTGAACGAAACAACATGGAAGAGCTTGTACGTAAATAAGGTGTCGAGCTTACGACGTGAAACAAGCGCTTGTTGGGAGGCAACCCAACGATTTGAGTTTGTACAGTTTTATATATAGTAGTATTGTAGTATTGTGTGAGATTGGATGGATTGAATGAGAGAAAAAACATGAAAAACTTAGCAAGCCTGTACGCGCTTAGCGCGCAGAGGGCGCTTAGCGCACCTTGCTTTTTGTGGAAAAACTCTCTTATTCTCTTATCCACTTTCACCCATTTTGTTAGTATATGTTTATGAGTTTTAGAAATTTTTGTGTTTGTTCTCAAGTTTTGTTTTTGATTAGCTTGAGGATGCATTGTGTGATTTTTCAATTTTGATTGTTTCAACAAGAAAATGTTATGGTAGTGTGAAAAGTTTAAAGAAAGTTGCATTGCGTTGGTTGGTGTTTATTGCTTTTCTAGAACATAACATGTTTATGAACCTTAGGATTTGTACAAATTACATGTCTTTCATTCTCTTGCAATTTTTGTTCATTTATGAATCACTTTAGTTCATAGCCCCATGTGAGGAAACCTCCATTGTTTACTAAATGCTTGGATGACTGATAAACTTTATTTAATTCGTTTGATTCATGCTTTATCTTCTGATTATTGTGATTTTGTGGAAGCATTAGAAATGATCAAGGCATTTGTTTATATTGAGCACAACCGTATCCAAAAGTATCTTACCCGTGAGTAGTGAGAATTTGTTAGCCCCTTTGAGACTAAAACAGTTTAGATCTCATTTTTAGTGATGAACTTGGTTTATGTACATAATTTACAAGTTTGGTTCATCATTGAATTTAGTGAGTTTCTAAAATTTCTTCTTGAACCTTTGAAATTGTATACTTTGATTTCCTTGCCGTAAAAAGAAAGGAGCATTCACTTGAGGTTTGGTTGAATTCAAGTTGGGGAGAATGAAAAAGAAGATTGATAAGTTGCTTGAAACTTTTGAAAAAGTTCAAACAAGCATGAAAAGAAAAAGTGTAAATATGAATGTGAAAAACAAAAGAAAAATAATGCTTGTTTGAATGAGAAAAATAGAGTGAAATAATTGTGCATAAAGGTAGTTTGAGAAGGTTTGTGGTAAAGGAATGAGAATGGTGAATGAAGTTGTAATGTGTAAATATCATTTATCGGCAATTTCGATTCAATGGCCGGTAGAAATGTCCCTTTATTGTGAACCCGACCAAGCTACAACCCTTAAAGCCCTTAGTGATCTTTTTGCTTCCATATTTTCATTTTTGATTGTTAGATGTTGTATGAATTGAATTGTTATTTGCATTGTTTGTCAGATGAGTGAAATTTCCCCGCGGTTGCAAACGCGCATTAATTTCTTCATTCTTATTTGAAGTGGAGTGTTAGGTGTGATTCATTCTTGAACATGTATTGCTTTTGGATGTTGACATTTGTTTTGTGCTTAGACTTTGTTTCATATTCGTGGTGTCGTTGTAGTTTAGTGGTAAGCATTGCTTTGCATGTACTTTTGATATTTGTACCATACGTTTATTCTCCGTTTGTAAAAACTTGTTGAGCATGATTTCTTGATAATTGCTTTTGTTTCTTTGAGTTGACTGACTTTTGTTTGAGGACAAACAAAATAATAAGTTGGGGAGAGTTTGATAAGTGCAAATTGTACCTATTTTTGTATATAAGTTTTGTTGCACTTATCCTTACTTTGTGTTAAAATTGGTTGAATAAACCCCACTTTGTGTGTAAATACGTTTACTTTACGTTTTCGGTGTATAGTGCGTTACCGTATAAATATCATTGAGTTTAATCGATTTTCATTTATTTTTGTAGGTGTTCCAGCAATGGGATTTTTCCATATTCATAAAGAGCATTGAATAAGCTTTCCAATTCTTCAAACCGTGCGTCAATCAGAGTTACGGTTCAAGAGTTATGATCAAAACAAATTCTGGTTTTCTGTCATGTTCGCTGGGCGAACCCCCGTAGCGAGTACTCGCTAGGAGAACCGGGGCGAACAAAAAGTTCCAGCATCGTGAAAAAACTCAACTTTAAGGCGGTTTACGTTCGCCTAGCGAACGGGGGCTCGCTAGGCTAACCTGGGAACACAAATTTACCTATTTTAGCCATTTTTCATCATTTTTTATGTTATGTTTTTGGGGGAACTTTCTCCCAACTTCATCAAACATGTTTTAGGAGTAGATTAGCTTAGAAACAACATTGGATGATGCGTCTTGATGATTTGGAGTCGAATTTGCTTCGATCGACTTTGACACGCCGTGAGAAGTTTGTTTTTCTCCTTTCTTCTCTTTGTGTTCTCTTTTGTTGATGTTTGGTATGTAAATCTCTTGATACCTATTGTATTTCATCTAATCTATGTTTATGAATATGTTTTGATTCTCTATTGATTGTTTGTCTTTGATTGATTATTTGTGGGTCGTGACAAAACCTATATCGAATCGTTAATCTTAGATTTTCATCTGTCAATGAGCAAGCTTTTGACAGGGGTTTGTGAATTGATATTCATTGTATCTTTTGTTGAATTGTGTTGATTAAGTAGCATGGGTAGCATGAGTAGGATCGATACGGTATTGCGAGGATGCGTGGCAATAACGATGAAGAATGGCGTTCGTATACAGTTGGTAAATTAGTTGAATGCAGGGTTAATCATATGTTTGTATTCTGATCAGGGATGAATTTGACATGGATGTTATAGTAATATCGGTTTTGTCTGAACTCTAGAGATAGATTTAGACTTAGCACTTGCGTGAGTATCAGTTCTTACTTCTCTGTGTTGTTGAGTTGCGTGAGACATCACCAATGAGACAATACCGTTGTTCTCTCGGCGTTGCGTTAGACATAACCTCTGTTGTGAGTGATACGTGAGGATATTAGACGAATGAGTGATTTGTGTATGAAATGGTCGGAAGAATGCATGTGTTATTGAGTGATCTCTATTGAGTTTCTTTCCTCCGAAGAATGTGTTATTGTTATTTTCTTGCTTTTTGTTTCTTTAATTTTTCGCATTTGCTTTTGGTTCGCTTTAAACCAGAACTTTTGATTCACGAGCTTAGAAATATAGAAACCGTTGAATGGCATTCTTTCCCTCGCACTGATCCCTGTGGAGAACGACAAAACTGGGTTACTTATATATTTTTGCTTGCTGCTTTTCTAGCTTCAACAAATTGGCGCCGTTGCCGGGGATCTGGTGTTTAGTTATTGAGTTGCATCACATAGTTTCTATATTTTTAAGCTTCGTACATAATTGTCTATATTGTATATTTACATGTATAAACACTTGTTTTTCTTTTGTACGTACTTGTTAATAGTTGTTTTCCATAAGTGATTGTATATATGTGTTTTCCATCATATTTATGTGTGTGTATATATATATTTTTTTGGTTTACGTTTGCTCAAGTGTTGCAGGTTTAATTGGGTCGCTACCAATGAACGAAACAACATGGAAGAGCTTGTACGTAAATAAGGTGTCGAGCTTACAACGTGAAACAAGCGCTTGTTGGGAGGCAACCCAACGATTTGAGTTTGTACAGTTTTATAATTAGTAGTATTGTAGTATTGTGTGAGATTGGATGGATTGAATGAGAGAAAAAACTTGAAAAACTTAGCAAGCCTGTGCGCGCTTAGCGCGCCTTGCTTTTTGTTGAAAAACTCTCTTATTCTCTTATCCACTTTCACCCATTTTGTTAGTATATGTTTATGAGTTTTAGAAATTTGTGTGTTTGTTCTCAAGTTTTGTTTTTGATTAGCTTGAGGATGCATTGTGTGATTTTTCAATTTTGATTGTTTCAACATGAAAATGTTATGGTAGTGTGAAAAGTTTAAAGAAAGTTGCATTGCGTTGGTTGGTGTTTATTGCTTTTCTAGAACATAACATGTTTATGAACCTTAGGATTTGTACAAATTACATGTCTTTCATTCTCTTGCAATTTTTGTTCATTTATGAATCACTTTAGTTCATAGCCCCATGTGAGGAAACCTCCATTGTTTACTAAATGCTTGGATGACTGATAAACTTTGTTTAATTCGTTTGATTCATGCTTTATCTTCTGATTATTGTGATTTTGTGGAAGCATTAGAAATGATCAAGGCATTTGTTTATATTGAGCACAACCGTATCCAAAAGTATCTTACCCGTGAGTAGTGAGAATTTGTTAGCCCCTTTGAGACTAAAACAGTTTAGATCTCATTTTTAGTGATGAACTTGGTTTATGTACATAATTTGCAAGTTTGGTTCATCATTGAATTTAGTGAGTTTCTAAAATTTCTTCTTGAACCTTTGAAATTGTATACTTTGATTTCCTTGCCGTAAAAAGAAAGGAGCATTCACTTGAGGTTTGGTTGAATTCAAGTTGGGGAGAATGAAAAAGAAGATTGGTAAGTTGCTTGAAACTTTTGAAAAAGTTCAAACAAGCATGAAAAGAAAAAGTTTAAATATGAATGTGAAAAACAAAAGAAAAAGAATGCTTGTTTGAATGAGAAAAATAGAGTGAAATAATTGTGCATAAAGGTAGTTTGAGAAGGTTTGTGGTAAAGGAATGAGAATGGTGAATGAAGTTGTAATGTGTAAATATCATTTATCGGCAATTTCGATTCAATGGCCGGTAGAAATGTCCCTTTATTGTGAACCCGACCAAGCTACAACCCTTAAAGCCCTTAGTGATCTTTTTGCTTCCATATTTTCATTTTTGATTGTTAGATGTTGTATGAATTGAATTGTTATTTGCATTGTTTGTCAGATGAGTGAAATTTCCCCGCGGTTGCAAACGCGCATTAATTTCTTCATTCTTATTTGAAGTGGAGTGTTAGGTGTGATTCATTCTTGAACATGTATTGCTTTTGGATGTTGACATTTGTTTTGTGCTTAGACTTTGTTTCATATTCGTGGTGTCGTTGTAGTTTAGTGATAAGCATTGCTTTGCATGTACTTTTGATATTTGTACCATATGTTTATTCTCCGTTTGTAAAAACTTGTTGAGCATGATTTCTTGATAATTGCTTTTGTTTCTTTGAGTTGACTGACTTTTGTTTGAGGACAAACAAAATAATAAGTTGGGGAGAGTTTGATAAGTACAAATTGTACCTATTTTTGTATATAATTTTTGTTGCACTTATCCTTACTTTGTGTTAAAATTGGTTGTATAAACCCCACTTTGTGTGTAAATACGTTTACTTTACATTTTCGGTGTATAGTGCGTTACCGTGTAAATATCATTGAGTTTAATCGATTTTCATTTATTTTTATAGGTGTTCTAGCAATGGGATTTTTCCATATTCATAAAGAGCATTGAATAAGCTTTCCAACGCTTCAAACCGTGCGTCAATCGGAGTTACGGTTCAAGAGTTATGATCAAAACAAATTCTGGTTTTCTGTCATGTTCGCTGGGCGAACCCCCGTAGCGAGTACTCGCTAGCGAGTTCGCTAGGCGAACCGGGGCTAACAAAAAGTTCTAGAATCGTGAAAAAACTCAACTTTAAGGCGGTTTACGTTCGCCTAGCGAACAGGGGCTCGCTAGGCGAACCTGGGAACACAAATTTACCTATTTTAGCCATTTTTCATCATTTTTTATGTTATGTTTTTTGGGGAACTTTCTCCCAACTTCATCAAACATGTTTTAGGAGTAGATTAGCTCAGAAACAACATTGGATGATGCGTCTTGATGATTCGGAGTCGAATTTGCTTCGATCGACTTTGACACGCCGTGAGAAGTTTGTTTTTCTCCTTTCTTCTCTTTATGTTCTCTTTTGTTGATGTTTGGTATGTAAATCTCTTGATACCTATTGTATTTCATCTAATCTATGTTTATGAATATGTTTTGATTCTCTATTGATTGTTTGTCTTTGATTGATTATTTGTGGGTCGTGACAAAACCTATATCGAATCGTTAATCTTAGATTTTCATCTGTCACTGAGCAAGCTTTTGACAGGGGTTTGTAAATTGATATTCATTGTATCTTTTGTTGTATTGTGTTGATTAAGTAGCATGGGTTGCATGAGTAGGATCGATACGGTATTGCGAGGATGCGTGGAAATAGCGATGAAGAACGGCGTTCGTATACAGTTGGTAAATTAGTTGAATGCATGGTTAACCATATGTTTGTATTTTGATCAGGACTTTGTATATGAATTACTCATGAGTTTGACATGGATGTTATAGTAATATCGGTTTTGTCTGAACTCTAGAGATAGATTTAGACTTAACACTTGCGTGAGTATCAGTTCTTACTTCTCTGTGTTGTTGAGTTGCGTGAGACATCACCAATGAGACAATACTGTTGTTCTCTCGGCTTTGCGTTAGACATAACCTCTGTTGTGAGTGATACGTGAGGATATTAGACGAATGAGTGATTTGTGTATGAAATGGTTGGAAGAATGCATGTGTTATTGAGTGTTCTCTATTGAGTTTCTTTCCTCCGAAGAATGTGTTATTGTTATTTACTTGCTTTTTGTTCCTTTAATTTTTCGCATTTGCTTTTGGTTCGCTTTAAACCAGAACTTTTGATTCATGAGCTTAGAAATATAGAACCCGTTGAATGGCATTCTTTCCCTCGCACTGATCCCTGTGGAGAACGACAAAACTGGGTTACTTATATATTTTTGCTTGCTTCTTTTCTAGCTTCAACAAATTGTTTGATAAGTGCAAATTGTACCTATTTTTGTATATAAGTTTTGTTGCACTTATACTTACTTTGTGTTAAAATTGGTTGAATAAACCCCACTTTGTGTGTAAATACGTTTACTTTACGTTTTCGATGTATAGTGCGTTACCGTGTAAATATCATTGAGTTTAATCGATTTTCATTTATTTTTGTAGGTGTTCCAGCAATGGGATTTTTCCATATTCATAAGGAGCATTGAATAAGCTTTCCAATGCTTCAAACCGTGCGTCAATCGGAGTTACGGTTCAAGAGTTATGATCAAAACAAATTCTGGTTTTCTGTCATGTTCGCTGGGCGAACCCCCGTAGCGAGTACTCGCTAGCGAGTTCGCTAGGCGAACCGGGGCGAACAAAAAGTTCCAGAATCGTGAAAAAACTCAACTTTCAGGTGGTTTACGTTCGCCTAGCGAACGGGGGCTCGCTAGGCGAACCTAGGAATACAAATTTACCTATTTTAGCCATTTTTCATCATTTTTTATGTTATGTTTTTGGGGGAACTTTCTCCCAACTTCATCAAACATGTTTTAGGAGTAGATTAGCTCAGAAACAACATTGGATGATGCGTCTTGATGATTCGGAGTCGAATTTGCTTTGATCAACTTTGACACGCCGTGAGAAGTTTGTTTTTCTCCTTTCTTCTCTTTGTGTTCTCTTTTGTAGATGTTTGGTATGTAAATCTCTTGATACCTGTTGTATTTCATCTAATCTATGTTTATGAATATGTTTTGATTCTCTATTGATTGTTTGCCTTTGATTGATTATTTGTGGGTCGTGACAAAACCTATATCGAATCGTTAATCTTAGATTTTCATCTGTCACTGAGCAAGCTTTTGACAGGGGTTTATGAATTGATATTCATTGTATCTTTTGTTGTATTGTGTTGATTAAGTAGCATGGGTAGCATGAGTAGGATCGATACGGTATTGCGAGGATGCGTGGCAATAGCGATGAAGGACGGCGTTCGTATACAGTTGGTAAATTAGTTGAATGCATGGTTAACCATATGTTTGTATTTTGATCAGGACTTTGTATATGAATTACTCATGAGTTTGACATGGATGTTATAGTAATATCGGTTTTGTCTAAACTCTAGAGATATATTTAGACTTAACACTTGCGTGAGTATCAGTTCTTACTTCTCTGTGTTGTTGAGTTGCGTGAGACATCACCAATGAGACAATACCATTATTCTCTCGGCTTTGCGTTAGACATAACCTCCTTTGTGAGTGATACGTGAGGATATTAGACGAATGAGTGATTTGTGTATGAAATGGTCGGAAGAATGCATGTGTTATTGAGTGTTCTCTATTGAGTTTCTTTCCTCCGAAGAATGTGTTATTGTTATTTACTTGCTTTTTGTTCCTTTAATTTTTCGCATTTGCTTTTGGTTCGCTTTAAACCAGAACTTTTGATTCATGAGCTTAGAAATATAGAAATCGTTGAATGGCATTCTTTCCCTCGCACTGATCCCTGTGGAGAACGACAAAACTTGCTTACTTATATATTTTTGCTTGCTGCTTTTCTAGCTTCAACAAATTGTTTGATAAGTGCAAATTGTACCTATTTTTGTATATAAGTTTTGTTGCACTTATCCTTACTTTGTGTTAAAAATGGTTGAATAAACCCCACTTTGTGTGTAAATATGTTTACTTTACGTTTTCGGTGTATAGTGCGTTACCGTGTAAATATCATTGAGTTTAATCGATTTTCATTTATTTTTGTAGGTGTTCCAGCAATGGGATTTTTCCATATTCATAAAGAGCATAGAATAAGCTTTCCAACGCTTCAAACCGTGCGTCAATCGGAGTTACGGTTCAAGAGTTATGATCAAAACAAATTCTGGTTTTCTGTTATGTTCGTTGGGCGAACCCCCGTAGCGAGTACTCGCTAGGCGAACCGGGGCGAACAAAAAGTTCCAGAATCATGAAAAAACTCAACATTAAGGCGGTTTACGTTCGCCTAGCGAACGGGGGCTCGCTAGGCGAACCTGGGAACACAAATTTATCTATTTTAGCCATTTTTCATCATTTTTTATGTTATGTTTTTGGGGGAACTTTCTCCCAACTTCATCAAACATGTTTTAGGAGTAGATTAGCTTAGAAACAACATTGGATGATGCGTCTTGATGATTCGGAGTCGAATTTGCTTCGATCGACTTTGACACACCGTGAGATGTTTGTTTTTCTCCTTTCTTCTCTTTGTGTTCTCTTTTGTTGATGTTTGGTATGTAAATCTCTTGATACCTATTGTATTTCATCTAATCTATGTTTATGAATATGTTTTGATTCTCTATTGATTGTTTGTCTTTGATTGATTATTTATGGGTCGTGACAAAACCTATATCGAATCGTTAATCTTAGATTTTCATCTGTCAATGAGCAAGCTTTTGACAGGGGTTTGTAAATTGATATTCGTTGTATCTTTTGTTGTATTGTGTTGATTAAGTAGCATGGGTAGCATGAGTAGGATCGATACGGTATTGCGAGGATGCGTGACAATAGCGATGAAGAACGGCGTTCGTATACAGTTGGTAAATTAGTTGAATGCAGGGTTAACTATATATTTGTATTCTGATCAGGGCTTTGTATATGAATTACTCATGAGTTTGACATGGATGTTATAGTAATATCGGTTTTGTCTGAACTCTAGAGATAGATTTAGACTTAACACTTGCGTGAGTATCAGTTCTTACTTCTCTGTGTTGTTGAGTTGCGTGAGACATCACCAATGAGACAATACCGTTGTTCTCTCGGCTTTGTGTTAGACATAACCTCTATTGTGAGTGATACGTGAGGATATTAGACGAATGAGTGATTTGTGTATGAAATGGTCGGAAGAATGCATGTGTTATTGAGTGATCTCTATTGAGTTTCTTTCCTCCGAAGAATGTGTTATTGTTATTTACTTGCTTTTTGTTCCTTTAATTTTTCGCATTTGCTTTTGGTTCGCTTTAAACCAGAACTTTTGATTCATAAGCTTAGAAATATAGAAACCGTTGAATGGCATTCTTTCCCTCGCACTGATCCCTGTGGAGAACGACAAAACTGGGTTACTTATATATTTTTGCTTGCTTCTTTTCTAGCTTCAACAAATTGTTTGAGAAGTGCAAATTGTACCTATTTTTGTATATAAGTTTTGTTGCACTTATCCATACTTTGTGTTAAAATTTGTTGAATAAACCCCACTTTGTGTGTAAATACGTTTACTTTATGTTTTCAGTGTATAGTGCGTTACCGTGTAAATATCATTGAGTTTAATCGATTTTCATTTATTTTTGTAGGTGTTCCAGCAATGGGATTTTTCCATATTCATAAAGAGCATTGAATAAGCTTTCTAACTCTTCAAACCGTGCTTCAATCGGAGTTACGGTTCAAGAGTTATGATCAAAACAAATTCTGGTTTTCTGTCATGTTCGCTGGGCGAACCCCCGTAGCGAGTACTCGGTAGCGAGTTCGCTAGGCGAACCGGGGCGAACAAAAAGTTCCAGAATCGTGAAAAAACTCAACATTAAGGCGGTTTACATTCGCCTAGCCAACGGGGGCTCGCTAGGCGAACCTGGGAACACAAATTTACCTATTTTAGCCATTTTTCATCATTTTTTATGTTATGTTTTTGGGGGAACTTTCTCCCAACTTCATCAAACATGTTTTAGGAGTAGATTAGCTTAGAAACAACATTGGATGATGCGTCTTGATGATTCGGATTCGAATTTACTTCGATCGACTTTGACACGCCGTGAGAATTTTGTTTTTCTCCTTTCTTCTCTTTGTGTTCTCTTTTGTTGATGTTTGGTATGTAAATCTCTTGATACCTATTGTATTTCATCTAATCTATGTTTATGAATATGTTTTGATTCTCTATTGATTGTTTGTCTTTGATTGATTATTTGTGGGTCGTGACAAAACTTATATCGAATCGTTAATCTTAGATTTTCATCTGTCAATGAGCAAGCTTTTGATAGGGGTTTGTGAATTGATATTCATTGTATCTTTTGTTGTATTGTGTTGATTAAGTAGCATGGGTAGCATGAGTAGGATCGATACGGTATTGCGAGGATGCGTGACAATAGCGATGAAGAACGACGTTCGTATACAATTGGTAAATTAGTTGAATGCAGGGTTAACTATATATTTGTATTCTGATCAGGGCTTTGTATATGAATTACTCATGAGTTTGACATGGATGTTATAGTAATATCGGTTTTGTCTGAACTCTAGAGATAGATTTAGACTTAACACTTGCGTGAGTATCAGTTCTTACTTCGCTGTGTTGCTGAGTTGCGTGAGACATCACCAATGAGACAATACCGTTGTTCTCTCGGCTTTGCATTAGACATAACCTCTGTTGTGAGTGATACGTGAGGATATTAGACGAATGAGTGATTTGTGTATGAAATGGTCGGAAGAATGCATGTGTTATTGAGTGATCTCTATTGAGTTTCTTTCCTCCGAAGAATGTGTTATTGTTATTTACTTGCTTTTTGTTCCTTTAATTTTTCGCATTTGCTTTTGGTTCGCTTTAAACCAGAACTTTTGATTCATGAGCTTAGAAATATAGAAACCGTTGAATGGCATTCTTTCCCTCGCACTGATCCCTGTGGAGAACGACAAAACTGGGTTACTTATATATTTTTGCTTGCTGCTTTTCTAGCTTCAACAAATTGTTTGATAAGTGAAAATTGTACCTATTTTTGTATATAAGTTTTGTTGCACTTATCCATACTTTGTGTTAAAATTGGTTGAATAAACCCCACTTTGTGTGTAAATACGTTTACTTTACGTTTTCGGTGTATAGTGCGTTACCGTGTAAATATCATTGAGTTTAATCGATTTTCATTTATTTTTGTAGGTGTTCTAGCAATGGGATTTTTCCATATTCATAAAGAGCATTGAATAAGCTTTCCAACTCTTCAAACCGTGCTTCAATCGGAGTTACGGTTCAAGAGTTATGATCAAAACAAATTCTGGTTTTCTGTCATGTTCGCTGGGCGAACCCCCGTAGCGAGTACTCGCTAGCGAGTTCGCTAGGCGAACTGGGGCTAACAAAAAGTTCCAGAATCGTGAAAAAACTCAACATTAAGGCGGTTTACGTTCGCCTAGCCAACGGGGGCTCGCTAGGCGAACCTGGGAACACAAATTTACCTATTTTAGCCATTTTTCATCATTTTTTATGTTATGTTTTTGGGGGAACTTTCTCCCAACTTCATCAAACATGTTTTAGGAGTAGATTAGCTTAGAAACAACATTGGATGATGCGTCTTGATGATTCGGATTCGAATTTGCTTCGATCGACTTTGACACGCCATGAGAAGTTTGTTTTTCTCCTTTCTTCTCTTTGTGTTCTCTTTTGTTGATGTTTGGTATGTAAATCTCTTGATACCTATTGTATTTCATCTAATCTATGTTTATGAATATGTTTTGATTCTCTATTGATTGTTTGTCTTTGATTGATTATTTGTGGGTCGTGACAAAACTTATATCGAATCGTTAATCTTAGATTTTCATCTGTCAATGAGCAAGCTTTTGACAGGGGTTTGTGAATTGATATTCATTGTATCTTTTGTTGTATTGTGTTGATTAAGTAGCATGGGTAGCATGAGTAGGATAGATACGGTATTGCGAGGATGCGTGACAATAGCGATGAAGAACGGCGTTCGTATACAGTTGGTAAATTAGTTGAATGCAGGGTTAACCATATGTTTGTATTCTGATCAGGGCTTTGTATATGAATTACTGATGAGTTTGACATGGATGTTATAGTAATATCGGTTTTGTCTGAACTCTAGAGATAGATTTAGACTTAACACTTGCGTGAGTATCAGTTCTTACTTCTCTGTGTTGTTGGGTTGCGTGAGACGTCACCAATGAGACAATACCGTTGTTTTCTCGGTGTTGCGTTAGACATAACCTCTGTTGTGAGTGATACGTGAGGATATTAGACGAATGAGTGATTTGTGTATGAAATGGTCGGAAGAATGCATGTGTTATTGAGTGATCTCTATTGAGTTTCTTTCCTCCGAAGAATGTGTTATTGTTATTACTTGCTTTTTGTTCCTTTAATTTTTCGCACTTGCTTTTGGTTCGCTTTAAACCAGAACTTTTGATTCATGAGCTTAGAAATATAGAAACCGTTGAATGACATTCTTTCCCTCGCACTGATCCCTGTGGAGAACGACAAAACTGGGTTACTTATATATTTTTGCTTGCTGCTTTTCTATCTTCAACAAATTGTTTGATAAGTGCAAATTGTACCTATTTTTGTATATAAGTTTTGTTGCATTTATCCTTACTTTGTGTTAAAGTTGGTTGAATAAACCCCACTTTGTGTGTAAATACGTTTACTTTACGTTTTCGGTGTATAGTGCGTTACCGTGTAAATATCATTGAGTTTAATCGATTTTCATTTATTTTTGTAGGTGTTCCAGCAATGGCATTTTTCCATATTCATAAAGAGCATTGAATAAGCTTTCCAACGCTTCAAACCGTGCGTCAATCGGAGTTACGGTTCAAGAGTTATGATCAAAACAAATTCTGGTTTTCTGTTATGTTCGCTGGGCGAACCCCCGTAGCGAGTACTCGCTAGGCGAACCGGGGCGAACAAAAAGTTCCAGAATCATGAAAAAACTCAACATTAAGGCGGTTTACGTTCGCCTAGCGAACGGGGGCTCGCTAGGCGAACCTGGGAACACAAATTTACCTATTTTAGCCATTTTTCATCATTTTTTATGTTATGTTTTTGGGGGAACTTTCTCCCAACTTCATCAAACATGTTTTAGGAGTAGATTAGCTTAGAAACAACATTGGATGATGCGTCTTGATGATTCGGAGTCGAATTTGCTTCGATCGACTTTGACACACCGTGAGATGTTTGTTTTTCTCCTTTCTTCTCTTTGTGTTCTCTTTTGTTGATGTTTGGTATGTAAATCTCTTGATACCTATTGTATTTCATCTAATCTATGTTTATGAATATGTTTTGATTCTCTATTGATTGTTTGTCTTTGATTGATTATTTATGGGTCGTGACAAAACCTATATCGAATCGTTAATCTTAGATTTTCATCTATCAATGAGCAAGCTTTTGACAGGGGTTTGTGAATTGATATTCATTGTATCTTTTGCTGTATTGTGTTGATTAAGTAGCATGGGTAGCATGAGTAGGATCGATACGGTATTGCGAGGATGCGTGACAATAGCGATGAAGAACAGCGTTCGTATACAGTTGGTAAATTAGTTGAATGCAGGGTTAACCATATGTTTTTATTCTGATCAGGGCTTTGTATATGAATTACTCATGAGTTTGACATGGATGTTAAAGTAATATGGGTTTTGTCTGAACTCTAGAGATAGATTTAGACTTAACACTTGCTTGAGTATCAGTTCTTACTTCTCTGTGTTGTTGAGTTGCGTGAGACATCACCAATGAGATAATACCGTTGTTCTCTCGGCTTTGCGTTAGACATAACCTCTGTTGTGAGTGATACGTGAGGATATTAGACGAATGAGTGATTTGTGTATGAAATGGTCGGAAGAATGCATGTGTTATTGAGTGATCTCTATTGAGTTTCTTTCCTCCGAAGAATGTGTTATTGTTATTTACTTGCTTTTTGTTCCTTTAATATTTCGCATTTGCTTTTGGTTCGTTTTAAACCAGAAATTTTGATTCATGAGCTTAGAAATATAGAAACCGTTGAATGACATTCTTTCCCTCGCACTGATCCCTGTGGAGAACGACAAAACTGGGTTACTTATATATTTTTGCTTGCTGCTTTTCTAGCTTCAACAAATTGTTTGATAAGTGCAAATTGTACCTATTTTTGTATATAAGTTTTGTTGCATTTATCCTTACTTTGTGTTAAAGTTGGTTGAATAAACCCCACTTTGTGTGTAAATACGTTTACTTTACGTTTTCGGTGTATAGTGCGTTACCGTGTAAATATCATTGAGTTTAATCGATTTTCATTTATTTTTGTAGGTGTTCCAGCAATGGCATTTTTCCATATTCATAAAGAGCATTGAATAAGCTTTCCAACGCTTCAAACCGTGCGTCAATCGGAGTTACGGTTCAAGAGTTATGATCAAAACAAATTCTGGTTTTCTGTTATGTTCGCTGGGCGAACCCCCGTAGCGAGTACTCGCTAGGCGAACCGGGGCGAACAAAAAGTTCCAGAATCATGAAAAAACTCAACATTAAGGCGGTTTACGTTCGCCTAACGAACGGGGGCTCGCTAGGCGAACTTGGGAACACAAATTTACCTATTTTAGCCATTTTTCATCATTTTTTATGTTATGTTTTTGGGGGAACTTTCTCCCAACTTCATCAAACATGTTTTAGGAGTAGATTAGCTTAGAAACAACATTGGATGATGCGTCTTGATGATTCGGAGTCGAATTTGCTTCGATCGACTTTGACACACCGTGAGATGTTTGTTTTTCTCCTTTCTTCTCTTTGTTTTCTCTTTTGTTGATGTTTGGTATGTAAATCTCTTGATACCTATTGTATTTCATCTAATCTATGTTTATGAATATGTTTTGATTCTCTATTAATTGTTTGTCTTTGATTGATTATTTATGGGTCGTGACAAAACCTATATCGAATCGTTAATCTTAGATTTTCATCTGTCAATGAGCAAGCTTTTGACAGGGGTTTGTGAATTGATATTCATTGTATCTTTTGCTGTATTGTGTTGATTAAGTAGCATGGGTAGCATGAGTAGGATCGATACGGTATTGCGAGGATGCGTGACAATAGCGATGAAGAACAGCGTTCATATACAGTTGGTAAATTAGTTGAATGCAGGGTTAACCATATGTTTTTATTCTGATCAGGGCTTTGTATATGAATTACTCATGAGTTTGACATGGATGTTAAAGTAATATGGGTTTTGTCTGAACTCTAGAGATAGATTTAGACTTAACACTTGCGTGAGTATCAGTTCTTACTTCTCTGTGTTGTTGAGTTGCGTGAGACATCACCAATGAGATAATACCGTTGTTCTCTCGGCTTTGCGTTAGACATAACCTCTGTTGTGAGTGATACGTGAGGATATTAGACGAATGAGTGATTTGTGTATGAAATGGTCGGAAGAATGCATGTGTTATTGAGTGATCTCTATTGAGTTTCTTTCCTCCGAAGAATGTGATATTGTTATTTACTTGCTTTTTGTTCCTTTAATTTTTCGCATTTGCTTTTGGTTCGTTTTAAACCAGAACTTTTGATTCATGAGCTTAGAAATATAGAAACCGTTGAATGGCATTCTTTCCCTCGCACTGATCCCTGTGGAGAACGACAAAACTGGGTTACTTATATATTTTTACTTGCTGCTTTTCTAGCTTCAACAAATTGTTTGATAAGTGCAAATTGTACCTATTTTTGTATATAAGTTTTGTTGCACTTATACTTACTTTGTGTTAAAATTGGTTGAATAAACCCCACTTTGTGTGTAAATACGTTTACTTTACGTTTTCGGTGTATAGTGCGTTACCGTGTAAATATCATTGAGTTTAATCGATTTTTATTTATTTTTGTAGGTGTTCCAGCAATGGGATTTTTCCATATTCATAAAGAGCATTGAATAAGCTTTCCATTGCTTCAAACTGTGCGTCAATCGGAGTTACGGTTCAAGAGTTATGATCAAAACAAATTCTGGTTTTCTGTCATGTTCGCTGGGCGAACCCCCGTAGCGAGTACTCGCTAGCTAGTTCGCTAGGCGAACCGGGGCGAACAAAAAGTTCCAGAATCGTGAAAAAACTCAACATTAAGGCGGTTTACGTTCGCCTAGCCAACGGGGGCTCGCTAGGTGAACCTGGGAACACAAATTTACCTATTTTAGCCATTTTTCATCATTTTTTATGTTATGTTTTTGGGGGAACTTTCTCCCAACTTCATCAAACATGTTTTAGGAGTAGATTAGCTTAGAAACAACATTGGATGATGCGTCTTGATGATTCGGATTTGAATTTGCTTCGATCGACTTTGACACGCCGTGAGAAGTTTGTTTTTCTCCTTTCTTCTCTTTGTGTTCTCTTTTGTTGATGTTTGGTATGTAAATCTCTTGATACCTATTGTATTTCATCTAATCTATGTTTATGAATATGTTTTGATTCTCTATTGATTGTTTGTCTTTGATTGATTATTTGTGGGTCGTGACAAAACTTATATCGAATCGTTAATCTTAGATTTTCATCTGTCAATGAGCAAGCTTTTGACAGGGGTTTGTGAATTGATATTCATTGTATCTTTTGTTGTATTGTGTTGATTAAGTAGCATGGGTAGCATGAGTAGGATCGATACGGTATTGCGAGGATGCGTGACAAAAGCGATGAAGAACGGCATTCGTATACAGTTGGTAAATTAGTTGAATGCAGGGTTAACTATATATTTGTATTCTGATCAGGGCTTTGTATATGAATTACTCATGAGTTTGACATGGATGTTATAGTAATATCGGTTTTGTCTGAACTCTAGAGATAGATTTAGACTTAACACTTGCGTGAGTTTCAGTTCTTACTTCTCTGTGTTGTTGAGTTGCGTGAGACATCACCAATGAGACAATACCGTTGTTCTCTCGGCTTTGCGTTAGACATAACCTCTGTTGTGAGTGATACGTGAGGATATTAGACGAATGAGTGATTTGTGTATGAAATGGTCGGAAGAATGCATGTGTTATTGAGTGATCTCTATTGAGTTTCTTTCCTCCGAAGAATGTGTTATTGTTATTTACTTGCTTTTTGTTCCTTTAATTTTTCGCATTTGCTTTTGGTTCGCTTTAAACCAGAACTTTTGATTCATGAGCTTAGAAATATAGAAACCGTTGAATGGCATTCTTTCCCTCGCACTGATCCCTGTGGAGAACGACAAAACTGGGTTACTTATATATTTTTGCTTGCTTCTTTTCTAGCTTCAACAAATTGTTTGATAAGTGCAAATTGTACCTATTTTTGTATATAAGTTTTGTTGCACTTATACTTACTTTGTGTTAAAATTGGTTGAATAAACCCCACTTTGTGTGTAAATACGTTTACTTTACGTTTTCGGTGTATAGTGCGTTACCGTGTAAATATCATTGAGTTTAATCAATTTTTATTTATTTTTGTAGGTGTTCCAGCAATGGGATTTTTCCATATTCATAAAGAGCATTGAATAAGCTTTCCAATGCTTCAAACCGTGCGTCAATCGGAGTTACGGTTCAAGAGTTATGATCAAAACAAATTCTGGTTTTCTGTCATGTTCGCTGGGCGAACCCCCGTAGCGAGTACTCGCTAGCTAGTTCGCTAGGCGAACCGGGGCGAACAAAAAGTTCCAGAATCGTGAAAAAACTCAACATTAAGGCGGTTTACGTTCGCCTAGCCAACGGGGGCTCGCTAGGCGAACCTGGGAACACAAATTTACCTATTTTAGCCATTTTTCATCATTTTTTATGTTATGTTTTTGGGGGAACTTTCTCCCAACTTCATCAAACATGTTTTAGGAGTAGATTAGCTTAGAAACAACATTGGATGATGCGTCTTGATGATTCGGATTTGAATTTGCTTCGATCGACTTTGACACGCCGTGAGAAGTTTGTTTTTCTCCTTTCTTCTCTTTGTGTTCTCTTTTGTTGATGTTCGGTATGTAAATCTCTTGATACCTAGTGTATTTCATCTAATCTATGTTTATGAATATGTTTTGATTCTCTATTGATTGTTTGTCTTTGATTGATTATTTGTGGGTCGTGACAAAACTTATATCGAATCGTTAATCTTAGATTTTCATCTGTCAATGAGCAAGCTTTTGACAGGGGTTTGTGAATTGATATTCATTGTATCTTTTGTTGTATTGTGTTGATTAAGTAGCATGGGTAGCATGAGTAGGATCGATACGGTATTGCGAGGATGCGTGGCAATAGCGATGAAGGACGGCGTTCGTATACAGTTGGTAAATTAGTTGAATGCAGGGTTAACTATATATTTGTATTCTGATCAGGGCTTTGTATATGAATTACTCATGAGTTTGCCATGGATGTTATAGTAATATCGGTTTTGTCTGAACTCTAGAGATAGATTTAGACTTAACACTTGCGTGAGTATCAGTTCTTACTTCTCTGTGTTGTTGAGTTGCGTGAGACATCACCAATGCGACAATACCGTTGTTCTCTCGGCTTTGCGTTAGACATAACCTCTGTTGTGAGTGATACGTGAGGATATTAGACGAATGAGTGATTTGTGTATGAAATGGTCGGAAGAATGCATGTGTTATTGAGTGATCTCTATTGAGTTTCTTTCCTCCGAAGAATGTGTTATTGTTATTTACTTGCTTTTTGTTCCTTTAATTTTTCGCATTTGCTTTTGGTTCGCTTTAAACCAGAACTTTTGATTCATGAGCTTAGAAATATAGAAACTGTTGAATGGCATTCTTTCCCTCGCACTGATCCCTGTGGAGAACGACAAAACTGGGTTACTTATATATTTTTGCTTGCTTCTTTTCTAGCTTCAACAAATTGTTTGATAAGTGCAAATTGTACCTATTTTTGTATATAAGTTTTGTTGCACTTATCCATACTTTGTGTTAAAATTGGTTGAATAAACCCCACTTTGTGTGTAAATACGTTTACTTTATGTTTTCAGTGTATAGTGCGTTACCGTGTAAATATCATTGAGTTTAATCGATTTTCATTTATTTTTGTAGGTGTTCCAGCAATGGGATTTTTCCATATTTATAAAGAGCATTGAATAAGCTTTCTAACTCTTCAAACCGTGCTTCAATCGGAGTTACGGTTCAAGAGTTATGATCAAAACAAATTCTTGTTTTCTGTCATGTTCGCTGGGCGAACCCCCGTAGTGAGTACTCGCTAGCGAGTTCGCTAGGCGAACCGGGGCGAACAAAAAGTTCCAGAATCGTGAAAAAACTCAACATTAAGGCGGTTTACGTTCGCCTAGCCAACGGGGGCTCGCTAGGCGAACCTGGGAACACAAATTTACCTATTTTAGCCATTTTTCATCATTTTTTATGTTATGTTTTTGGGGGAACTTTCTCCCAACTTCATCAAACATGTTTTAGGAGTAGATTAGCTTAGAAACAACATTGGATGATGCGTCTTGATGATTCGGATTCGAATTTACTTCGATCGACTTTGACACGCCGTGAGAAGTTTGTTTTTCTCCTTTCTTCTCTTTGTGTTCTCTTTTGTTGATGTTTGGTATGTAAATCTCTTGATACCTATTGTATTTCATCTAATCTATGTTTATGAATATGTTTTGATTCTCTATTGATTGTTTGTCTTTGATTGATTATTTGTGGGTCGTGACAAAACTTATATCGAATCGTTAATCTTAGATTTTCATCTGTCAATGAGCAAGCTTTTGACAGGGGTTTGTGAATTGATATTCATTGTATATTTTGTTGTATTGTGTGGATTAAGTAGCATGGGTAGCATGAGTAGGATCGATACGGTATTGCGAGGATGCGTGACAATAGCGATGAAGAACGACGTTCGTATACAATTGGTAAATTAGTTGAATGCAGGGTTAACTATATATTTGTATTCTGATCAGGGCTTTGTATATGAATTACTCATGAGTTTGACATGGATGTTATAGTAATATCGGTTTTGTCTGAACTCTAGAGATAGATTTAGACTTAACACTTGCGTGAGTATCAGTTCTTACTTCTCTGTGTTGTTGAGTTGCGTGAGACATCACCAATGAGACAATACCGTTGTTCTCTCGGCGTTGCGTTAGACATAACCTCTGTTGTGAGTGATACGTGAGGATATTAGACGACTGAGTGATTTGTGTATGAAATGGTCGGAAGAATGCATGTGTTATTGCGTGATCTCTATTGAGTTTATTTCCTCCGAAGAATGTGTTATTGTTATTTACTTGCTTTTTGTTCCTTAAATTTTTCGCATTTGCTTTTGGTTCGCTTTAAACCAGAACTTTTGATTCATGAGCTTAGAAATATAGAAACCGTTGAATGGCATTCTTTCCCTCGTACTGATCCCTGTGGAGAACGACAAAACTGGGTTACTTATATATTTTTGCTTGCTGCTTTTCTAGCTTCAACAAATTGTTTGATAAGTGCAAATTGTACCTATTTTTGTATATAAGTTTTGTTGCACTTATCCATACTTTGTGTTAAAATTGGTTGAATAAACCCCACTTTGTGTGTAAATACGTTTACTTTACGTTTTCGGTGTATAGTGCGTTACCGTGTAAATATCATTGAGTTTAATCGATTTTCATTTATTTTTGTAGGTGTTCCAGCAATGGGATTTTTCCATATTCATAAAGAGCATTGAATAAGCTTTCCAACTCTTCAAACCGTGCTTCAATCGGAGTTACGGTTCAAGAGTTATGATCAAAACAAATTCTGGTTTTCTGTCATGTTCGCTGGGCGAACCCCCGTAGTGAGTACTCGCTAGCGAGTTCGCTAGGCGAACTGGGGCGAACAAAAAGTTCCAGAATCGTGAAAAAACTCAACATTAAGGCGGTTTACGTTCGCCTAGCCAACGGGGGCTCGCTAGGCGAACCTGTGAACACAAATTTACCTATTTTAGCCATTTTTCATCATTTTTTATGTTATGTTTTTGGGGGAACTTTCTCCCAACTTCATCAAACATGTTTTAAGAGTAGATTAGCTTAGAAACAACATTGGATGATGCGTCTTGATGATTCGGATTCGAATTTGCTTCGATCGACTTTGACACGCCGTGAGAAGTTTGTTTTTCTCCTTTCTTCTCTTTGTGTTCTCTTTTGTTGATGTTTGGTATGTAAATCTCTTGATACCTATTGTATTTCATCTAATCTATGTTTATGAATATGTTTTGATTCTCTATTGATTGTTTGTCTTTGATTGATTATTTGTGGGTCGTGACAAAACTTATATCGAATCGTTAATCTTAGATTTTCATCGGTCAATGAGCAAGCTTTTGACAGGGGTTTGTGAATTGATATTCATTGTATCTTTTGTTGTATTGTGTTGATTAAGTAGCATGGGTAGCATGAGTAGGATCGATACGGTATTGCGAGGATGCGTGACAATAGCGATGAAGAACGGCGTTCGTATACAGTTGGTAAATTAGTTGAATGCAGGGTTAACCATATGTTTGTATTCTGATCAGGGCTTTGTATATGAATTACTGATGAGTTTGATATGGATGTTATAGTAATATCGGTTTTGTCTGAACTCTAGAGATAGATTTAGACTTAACACTTGCGTGAGTATCAGTTCTTACTTCTCTGTGTTGTTGAGTTGCGTGAGACGTCACCAATGAGACAATACCGTTGTTCTCTCGGCGTTGCGTTAGACATAACCTCTGTTGTGAGTGATACGTGAGGATATTAGACGAATGAGTGATTTGTGTATGAAATGGTCGGAAGAATGCATGTGTTATTGAGTGATCTCTATTGAGTTTCTTTCCTCCGAAGAATGTGTTATTGTTATTTACTTGCTTTTTGTTCCTTTAATTTTTCGCATTTGCTTTTGGTTCGCTTTAAACCAGAACTTTTGATTCATGAGCTTAGAAATATAGAAACCGTTGAATGGCATTCTTTCCCTCGCACTGATCCCTGTGGAGAACGACAAAACTGGGTTACTTATATATTTTTGCTTGCTGCTTTTCTAGCTTCAACAAATTGTTTGATAAGTACAAATTGTACCTATTTTTGTATATAAGTTTTGTTGCATTTATCCTTACTTTGTGTTAAAGTTGGTTGAATAAACCCCACTTTGTGTGTAAATACGTTTACTTTACGTTTTCGGTGTATAGTGCGTTACCGTGTAAATATCATTGAGTTTAATCGATTTTCATTTATTTTTGTAGGTGTTCCAGCAATGGGATTTTTCCATATTCATAAAGAGCATTGAATAAGCTTTCCAACTCTTCAAACCGTGCTTCAATCGGAGTTACGGTTCAAGAGTTATGATCAAAACAAATTCTGGTTTTCTATCATGTTCGCTGGGCGAACCCCCGTAGCGAGTACTCGCTAGCGAGTTCACTAGGCGAACTGGGGCTAACAAAAAGTTCCAGAATCGTGAAAAAACTCAACATTAAGGCGGTTTACGTTCGCCTAGCCAACGGGGGCTCGCTAGGCGAACCTGGGAACACAAATTTACCTATTTTAGCCATTTTTCATCATTTTTTATGTTATGTTTTTGGGGGAACTTTCTCCCAACTTCATCAAACATGTTTTAGGAGTAGATTAGCTTAGAAACAACATTGGATGATGCGTCTTGATGATTCGGATTCGAATTTGCTTCGATCGACATTGACACGCCATGAGAAGTTTGTTTTTCTCCTTTCTTCTCTTTGTGTTATCTTTTGTTGATGTTTGGTATGTAAATCTCTTGATACCTATTGTATTTCATCTAATCTATGTTTATGAATATGTTTTGATTCTCTATTGATTGTTTGTCTTTGATTGATTATTTGTGGGTCGTGACAAAACTTATATCGAATCGTTAATCTTAGATTTTCATCTGTCAATGAGCAAGCTTTTGACAGGGGTTTGTGAATTGATATTCATTGTATCTTTTGTTGTATTGTGTTGATTAAGTAGCATGGGTAGCATGAGTAGGATAGATACGGTATTGCGAGGATGCGTGACAATAGCGATGAAGAACGGCGTTCGTATACAGTTGGTAAATTAGTTGAATGCAGGGTTAACCATATGTTTGTATTCTGATCAGGGCTTTGTATATGAATTACTGATGAGTTTGACATGGATGTTATAGTAATATCGGTTTTGTCTGAACTCTAGAGATAGATTTAGACTTAACACTTGCGTGAGTATCAGTTCTTACTTCTCTGTGTTGTTGAGTTGCGTGAGACGTCACCAATGAGACAATACCGTTGTTTTCTCGGCGTTGCGTTAGACATAACCTCTGTTGTGAGTGATACGTGAGGATATTAGACGAATGAGTGATTTGTGTATGAAATGGTCGGAAGAATGCATGTGTTATTGAGTGATCTCTATTGAGTTTCTTTCCTCCGAAGAATGTGTTATTGTTATTTACTTGCTTTTTGTTCCTTTAATTTTTCGCACTTGCTTTTGGTTCGCTTTAAACCAGAACTTTTGATTCATGAGCTTAGAAATATAGAAACCGTTGAATGACATTCTTTCCCTCGCACTGATCCCTGTGGAGAACGACAAAACTGGGTTACTTATATATTTTTGCTTGCTGCTTTTCTAGCTTCAACAAATTGTTTGATAAGTGCAAATTGTACCTATTTTTGTATATAAGTTTTGTTGCATTTATCCTTACTTTGTGTTAAAGTTGGTTTAATAAACCCCACTTTGTGTGTAAATACGTTTACTTTACGTTTTCGGTGTATAGTGCGTTACCGTGTAAATATCATCGAGTTTAATCGATTTTCATTTATTTTTGTAGGTGTTCCAGCAATGGCATTTTTCCATATTCATAAAGAGCATTGAATAAGCTTTCCAACGCTTCAAACCGTGCTTCAATCGGAGTTACGGTTCAAGAGTTATGATCAAAACAAATTCTAGTTTTTTGTCATGTTCGCTGGGCGAACCCCCGTAGCGAGTACTCGCTAGCGAGTTCGCTAGGCGAACCGGGGCGAACAAAAAGTTCCAGAATCGTGAAAAAACTCAACTTTAAGGTGGTTTACGTTCGCCTAGGGAACGGGGGCTCGCTAGGCGAACCTGGGAACACAAATTTACCTATTTTAGCCATTTTTCATCATTTTTTATGTTATGTTTTTGGGGGAACTTTCTCCCAACTTCATCAAACATGTTTTAGGAGTAGATTAGCTCAGAAACAACATTGGATGATGCGTCTTGATGATTCGGAGTCGAATTTGCTTCGATCGACTTTGACACGCAGTGAGAAGTTTGTTTTTCTCCTTTTTTCTCTTTGTGTTCTCTTTTGTTGATGTTTGGTATGTAAATCTCTTGATACCTATTGTATTTCATCTAATCTATGTTTATGAATATGTTTTGATTCTCTATTGATTGTTTGTCTTTGATTGATTATTTGTGGGTCGTGACAAAACCTATATCGGATCGTTAATCTTAGATTTTCATCTGTCAATGAGCAAGCTTTTGACAGGGGTTTGTGAATTGATATTCATTGTATCTTTTGTTGTATTGTGTTGATTAAGTAGCATGGGTAGCATGAGTAGGATCGATACGGTATTGCGAGGATGCGTGACAATAGCGATGAAGAACGGCGTTCGTATACAGTTAGTAAATTAGTTGAATGCAGGGTTAATTATATGTTTGTATTCTGATAAGGGCTTTGTATATGAATTACTCATGAGTTTGACATGGATGTTATAGTAATATCGGTTTTGTCTGTACTCTAGAGATTGATTTAGACTTAACACTTGCGTGAGTATCAGTTCTTACTTCTCTGTGTTGTTGAGTTGCGTGAGACATCACCAATGAGACAATACCGTTGTTCTCTCGGCGTTGCGTTAGACATAACCTCTGTTGTGAGTGATACGTGAGGATATTAGACGACTGAGTGATTTGTGTATGAAATGGTCGGAAGAATGCATGTGTTATTGCGTGATCTCTATTGAGTTTATTTCCTCCGAAGAATGTGTTATTGTTATTTACTTGCTTTTTGTTCCTTAAATTTTTCGCATTTGCTTTTGGTTCGCTTTAAACCAGAACTTTTGATTCATGAGCTTAGAAATATAGAAACCGTTGAATGGCATTCTTTCCCTCGTACTGATCCCTGTGGAGAACGACAAAACTGGGTTACTTATATATTTTTGCTTGCTGCTTTTCTAGCTTCAACAAATTGTTTGATAAGTGCAAATTGTACCTATTTTTGTATATAAGTTTTGTTGCACTTATCCATACTTTGTGTTAAAATTGGTTGAATAAACCCCACTTTGTGTGTAAATACGTTTACTTTACGTTTTCGGTGTATAGTGCGTTACCGTGTAAATATCATTGAGTTTAATCGATTTTCATTTATTTTTGTAGGTGTTCCAGCAATGGGATTTTTCCATATTCATAAAGAGCATTGAATAAGCTTTCCAACTCTTCAAACCGTGCTTCAATCGGAGTTACGGTTCAAGAGTTATGATCAAAACAAATTCTGGTTTTCTGTCATGTTCGCTGGGCGAACCCCCGTAGTGAGTACTCGCTAGCGAGTTCGCTAGGCGAACTGGGGCGAACAAAAAGTTCCAGAATCGTGAAAAAACTCAACATTAAGGCGGTTTACGTTCGCCTAGCCAACGGGGGCTCGCTAGGCGAACCTGTGAACACAAATTTACCTATTTTAGCCATTTTTCATCATTTTTTATGTTATGTTTTTGGGGGAACTTTCTCCCAACTTCATCAAACATGTTTTAAGAGTAGATTAGCTTAGAAACAACATTGGATGATGCGTCTTGATGATTCGGATTCGAATTTGCTTCGATCGACTTTGACACGCCGTGAGAAGTTTGTTTTTCTCCTTTCTTCTCTTTGTGTTCTCTTTTGTTGATGTTTGGTATGTAAATCTCTTGATACCAATTGTATTTCATCTAATCTATGTTTATGAATATGTTTTGATTCTCTATTGATTGTTTGTCTTTGATTGATTATTTGTGGGTCGTGACAAAACTTATATCGAATCGTTAATCTTAGATTTTCATCGGTCAATGAGCAAGCTTTTGACAGGGGTTTGTGAATTGATATTCATTGTATCTTTTGTTGTATTGTGTTGATTAAGTAGCATGGGTAGCATGAGTAGGATCGATACGGTATTGCGAGGATGCGTGACAATAGCGATGAAGAACGGCGTTCGTATACAGTTGGTAAATTAGTTGAATGCAGGGTTAACCATATGTTTGTATTCTGATCAGGGCTTTGTATATGAATTACTGATGAGTTTGACATGGATGTTATAGTAATATCGGTTTTGTCTGAACTCTAGAGATAGATTTAGACTTAACACTTGCGTGAGTATCAGTTCTTACTTCTCTGTGTTGTTGAGTTGCGTGAGACGTCACCAATGAGACAATACCGTTGTTCTCTCGGCGTTGCGTTAGACATAACCTCTGTTGTGAGTGATACGTGAGGATATTAGACGAATGAGTGATTTGTGTATGAAATGGTCGGAAGAATGCATGTGTTATTGAGTGATCTCTATTGAGTTTCTTTCCTCCGAAGAATGTGTTATTGTTATTTACTTTCTTTTTGTTCCTTTAATTTTTCGCATTTGCTTTTGGTTCGCTTTAAACCAGAACTTTTGATTCATGAGCTTAGAAATATAGAAACCGTTGAATGGCATTCTTTCCCTCGCACTGATCCCTGTGGAGAACGACAAAACTGGGTTACTTATATATTTTTGCTTGCTGCTTTTCTAGCTTCAACAAATTGTTTGATAAGTACAAATTGTACCTATTTTTGTATATAAGTTTTGTTGCATTTATCCTTACTTTGTGTTAAAGTTGGTTGAATAAACCCCACTTTGTGTGTAAATACGTTTACTTTACGTTTTCGGTGTATAGTGCGTTACCGTGTAAATATCATTGAGTTTAATCGATTTTCATCTATTTTTGTAGGTGTTCCAATAATGGAATTTTTCCATATTCATAAAGAGCATTGAATAAGCTTTCCAACGCTTCAAACCGTGCTTCAATCGGAGTTACGGTTCAAGAGTTATGATCAAAACAAATTCTAGTTTTCTGTCATGTTCGCTGGGCGAACCCCCGTAGCGAGCACTCGCTAGCGAGTTCGCTAGGCGAACCGGGGCGAACAAAAAGTTCCAGAATCGTGAAAAAACTCAACTTTAAGGCGGTTTACGTTCGCCTAGCGAACGGGGGCTCGCTAGGCGAACCTGGGAACACAAATTTACCTATTTTAGCCATTTTTCATCATTTTTTATGTTATGTTTTTGGGGGAACTTTCTCCCAACTTCATCAAACATGTTTTAGGAGTAGATTAGCTTAGAAACAACATTGGATGATCGTCTTGATGATTCGGAGTCGAATTTGCTTCGATCGACTTTGACACGCCGCGAGAAGTTTGTTTTTTTTCTTTCTTCTCTTTGTGTTCTCTTTTGTTGATGTTTGGTATGTAAATCTCTTGATACCTATTGTATTTCATCTAATCTATGTTTATGAATATGTTTTGATTCTCTATTGATTGTTTATCTTTGATTGATTATTTGTGGGTCGTGGCAAAAGCTATATCGAATCGTTAATCTTAGATTTTCATCTGTCAATGAGCAAGCTTTTGACAGGGGTTTGTAAATTGATATTCATTGTATCTTTTGTTGTATTGTGTTGATTAAGTAGCATGGGTAGCATGAGTAGGATCGATACGGTATTGCGAGGATGCGTGACAATAGCGATGAAGAACGGCGTTCGTATACAGTTGGTAAATTAGTTGAATGCAGGGTTAACCATATGTTTGTATTCTGATCAGGGCTTTGTATATGAATTACTGATGAGTTTGACATGGATGTTATTGTAATATCGGTTTTGTCTGAACTCTAGAGATAGATTTAGACTTAACACTTGCGTGAGTATCAGTTCTTACTTCTCTGTGTTGTTGAGTTGCGTGAGACGTCACCAATGAGACAATACCGTTGTTCTCTCGGCGTTGCGTTAGACATAACCTCTGTTGTGAGTGATACGTGAGGATATTAGACGAATGAGTGATTTGTGTATGAAATGGTCGGAAGAATGCATGTGTTATTGAGTGATCTCTATTGAGTTTCTTTCCTCCGAAGAATGTGTTATTGTTATTTACTTGCTTTTTGTTCCTTTAATTTTTCGCATTTGCTTTTGGTTCGCTTTAAACCAGAACTTTTGATTCATGAGCTTAGAAATATAGAAACCGTTGAATGACATTCTTTCCCTCGCACTGATCCCTGTGGAGAACGACAAAACTGGGTTACTTATATATTTTTGCTTGCTGCTTTTCTAGCTTCAACAAATTGTTTGATAAGTACAAATTGTACCTATTTTTGTATATAAGTTTTGTTGCATTTATCCTTACTTTGTGTTAAAGTTGGTTGAATAAACCCCACTTTGTGTGTAAATACGTTTACTTTACGTTTTCGGTGTATAGTGCGTTACCGTGTAAATATCATTGAGTTTAATCGATTTTCATCTATTTTTGTAGGTGTTCCAATAATGGAATTTTTCCATATTCATAAAGAGCATTGAATAAGCTTTCCAACGCTTCAAACCGTGCTTCAATCGGAGTTACGGTTCAAGAGTTATGATCAAAACAAATTCTAGTTTTCTGTCATGTTCGCTGGGCGAACCCCCGTAGCGAGCACTCGCTAGCGAGTTCGCTAGGCGAACCGGGGCGAACAAAAAGTTCCAGAATCGTGAAAAAACTCAACTTTAAGGCGGTTTACGTTCGCCTAGCGAACGGGGGCTCGCTAGGCGAACCTGGGAACACAAATTTACCTATTTTAGCCATTTTTCATCATTTTTTATGTTATGTTTTTGGGGGAACTTTCTCCCAACTTCATCAAACATGTTTTAGGAGTAGATTAGCTTAGAAACAACATTGGATGATCGTCTTGAAGATTCGGAGTCGAATTTGCTTCGATCGACTTTGACACGCCGTGAGAAGTTTGTTTTTTTTCTTTCTTCTCTTTGTGTTCTCTTTTGTTGATGTTTGGTATGTAAATCTCTTGATACCTATTGTATTTCATCTAATCTATGTTTATGAATATGTTTTGATTCTCTATTGATTGTTTGTCTTTGATTGATTATTTGTGGGTCGTGACAAAAGCTATATCGAATCGTTAATCTTAGATTTTCATCTGTCAATGAGCAAGCTTTTGACAGGGGTTTGTAAATTGATATTCGTTGTATCTTTTGTTGTATTGTGTTGATTAAGTAGCATGGGTAGCATGAGTAGGATCGATACGGTATTGCGAGGATGCGTGACAATAGCGATGAAGAACGGCATTCGTATACAGTTGGTAAATTAGTTGAATGCAGGGTTAACCATATGTTTGTATTCTGATCAGGGCTTTGTATATGAATTACTGATGAGTTTGACATGGATGTTATAGTAATATCGGTTTTGTCTGAACTCTAGAGATAGATTTAGACTTAACACTTGCGTGAGTATCAGTTCTTACTTCTCTGTGTTGTTGAGTTGCGTGAGACGTCACCAATGAGACAATACCGTTGTTCTCTCGGCGTTGCGTTAGACATAACCTCTGTTGTGAGTGATACGTGAGGATATTAGACGAATGAGTGATTTGTGTATGAAATGGTCGGAAGAATGCATGTGTTATTGAGTGATCTCTATTGAGTTTCTTTCCTCCGAAGAATGTGTTATTGTTATTTACTTGCTTTTTGTTCCTTTAATTTTTTGCATTTGCTTTTGGTTCGCTTTAAACCAGAACTTTTGATTCATGAGCTTAGAAATATAGAAACCGTTGAATGACATTCTTTCCCTCGCACTGATCCCTGTGGAGAACGACAAAACTGGGTTACTTATATATTTTTGCTTGCTGCTTTTCTAGCTTCAACAAATTGTTTGATAAGTACAAATTGTACCTATTTTTGTATATAAGTTTTGTTGCATTTATCCTTACTTTGTGTTAAAGTTGGTTGAATAAACCCCACTTTGTGTGTAAATACGTTTACTTTACGTTTTCGGTGTATAGTGCGTTACCGTGTAAATATCATTGAGTTTAATCGATTTTCATCTATTTTTGTAGGTGTTCCAGCAATAGAATTTTTCCATATTCATAAAGAGCATTGAATAAGCTTTCCAACGCTTCAAACCGTGCTTCAATCGGAGTTACGGTTCAAGAGTTATGATCAAAACAAATTCTAGTTTTCTGTCATGTTCGCTGGGCGAACCCCCGTAGCGAGCACTCGCTAGCGAGTTCGCTAGGCGAACCGGGGCGAACAAAAAGTTCCAGAATCGTGAAAAAACTCAACTTTAAGGCGGTTTACGTTCGCCTAGCGAACGGGGGCTCGCTAGGCGAACCTGGGAACACAAATTTACCTATTTTAGCCATTTTTCATCATTTTTTATGTTATGTTTTTGGGGGAACTTTCTCCCAACTTCATCAAACATGTTTTAGGAGTAGATTAGCTTAGAAACAACATTGGATGATCGTCTTGATGATTCGGAGTCGAATTTGCTTCGATCGACTTTGACACGCCGTGAGAAGTTTGTTTTTTTTCTTTCTTCTCTTTGTGTTCTCTTTTGTTGATGTTTGGTATGTAAATCTCTTGATACCTATTGTATTTCATCTAATCTATGTTTATGAATATGTTTTGATTCTCTATTGATTGTTTGTCTTTGATTGATTATTTGTGGGTCGTGACAAAAGCTATATCGAATCGTTAATCTTAGATTTTCATCTGTCAATGAGCAAGCTTTTGACAGGGGTTTGTAAATTGATATTCGTTGTATCTTTTGTTGTATTGTGTTGATTAAGTAGCATGGGTAGCATGAGTAGGATCGATACGGTATTGCGAGGATGCGTGACAATAGCGATGAAGAACGGCGTTCGTATACAGTTGGTAAATTAGTTGAATGCAGGGTTAACCATATGTTTGTATTCTGATCAGGGCTTTGTATATGAATTACTGATGAGTTTGACATGGATGTTATAGTAATATCGGTTTTGTCTGAACTCTAGAGATAGATTTAGACTTAACACTTGCGTGAGTATCAGTTCTTACTTCTCTGTGTTGTTGAGTTGCGTGAGACGTCACCAATGAGACAATACCGTTGTTCTCTCGGCGTTGCGTTAGACATAACCTCTGTTGTGAGTGATACGTGAGGATATTAGACGAATGAGTGATTTGTGTATGAAATGGTCGAAAGAATGCATGTGTTATTGAGTGATCTCTATTGAGTTTCTTTCCTCCGAAGAATGTGTTATTGTTATTTACTTGCTTTTTGTTCCTTTAATTTTTCGCATTTGCTTTTGGTTCGCTTTAAACCAGAACTTTTGATTCATGAGCTTAGAAATATAGAAACCGTTGAATGACATTCTTTCCCTCGCACTGATCCCTGTGGAGAACGACAAAACTGGGTTACTTATATATTTTTGCTTGCTGCTTTTCTAGCTTCAACAAATTGTTTGATAAGTACAAATTGTACCTATTTTTGTATATAAGTTTTGTTGCATTTATCCTTACTTTGTGTTAAAGTTGGTTGAATAAACCCCACTTTGTGTGTAAATACGTTTACTTTACGTTTTCGGTGTATAGTGCGTTACCGTGTAAATATCATTGAGTTTAATCGATTTTCATCTATTTTTGTAGGTGTTCCAGCAATAGAATTTTTCCATATTCATAAAGAGCATTGAATAAGCTTTCCAACGCTTCAAACCGTGCTTCAATCGGAGTTACGGTTCAAGAGTTATGATCAAAACAAATTCTAGTTTTCTGTCATGTTCGCTGGGCGAACCCCCGTAGCGAGCACTCGCTATTGAGTTCGCTAGGCGAACCGGGGCGAACAAAAAGTTCCAGAATCGTGAAAAAACTCAACTTTAAGGCGGTTTACGTTCGCCTAGCGAACGGGGGCTCGCTAGGCGAACCTGGGAACACAAATTTACCTATTTTAGCCATTTTTCATCATTTTTTATGTTATGTTTTTGGGGGAACTTTCTCCCAACTTCATCAAACATGTTTTAGGAGTAGATTAGCTTAGAAACAACATTGGATGATCGTCTTGATGATTCGGAGTCGAATTTGCTTCGATCGACTTTGACACGCCGTGAGAAGTTTGTTTTTCTCCTTTCTTCTCTTTGTGTTCTCTTTTGTTGATGTTTGGTATGTAAATCTCTTGATACCTATTGTATTTCATCTAATCTATGTTTATGAATATGTTTTGATTCTCTATTGATTGTTTGTCTTTGATTGATTATTTGTGGGTCGTGACAAAAGCTATATCGAATCGTTAATCTTAGATTTTCATCTGTCAATGAGCAAGCTTTTGACAGGGGTTTGTAAATTGATATTCGTTGTATCTTTTGTTGTATTGTGTTGATTAAGTAGCATGGGTAGCATGAGTAGGATCGATACGGTATTGCGAGGATGCGTGACAATAGCGATGAAGAACGGCGTTCGTATACAGTTGGTAAATTAGTTGAATGCAGGGTTAACCATATGTTTGTATTCTGATCAGGGCTTTGTATATGAATTACTGATGAGTTTGACATGGATGTTATAGTAATATCGGTTTTGTCTGAACTCTAGAGATAGATTTAGACTTAACACTTGCGTGAGTATCAGTTCTTACTTCTCTGTGTTGTTGAGTTGCGTGAGACGTCACCAATGAGACAATACCGTTGTTCTCTCGGCGTTGCGTTAGACATAACCTCTGTTGTGAGTGATACGTGAGGATATTAGACGAATGAGTGATTTGTGTATGAAATGGTCGAAAGAATGCATGTGTTATTGAGTGATCTCTATTGAGTTTCTTTCCTCCGAAGAATGTGTTATTGTTATTTACTTGCTTTTTGTTCCTTTAATTTTTCGCATTTGCTTTTGGTTCGCTTTAAACCAGAACTTTTGATTCATGAGCTTAGAAATATAGAAACCGTTGAATGACATTCTTTCCCTCGCACTGATCCCTGTGGAGAACGACAAAACTGGGTTACTTATATATTTTTGCTTGCTGCTTTTCTAGCTTCAACAAATTGTTTTATAAGTACAAATTGTACCTATTTTTGTATATAAGTTTTGTTGCATTTATCCTTACTTTGTGTTAAAGTTGGTTGAATAAACCCCACTTTGTGTGTAAATACGTTTACTTTACGTTTTCGGTGTATAGTGCGTTACCGTGTAAATATCATTGAGTTTAATCGATTTTCATCTATTTTTGTAGGTGTTCCAGCAATAGAATTTTTCCATATTCATAAAGAGCATTGAATAAGCTTTCCAACGCTTCAAACCGTGCTTCAATCGGAGTTACGGTTCAAGAGTTATGATCAAAACAAATTCTAGTTTTCTGTCATGTTCGCTGGGCGAACCCCCGTAGCGAGCACTCGCTAGCGAGTTCGCTAGGCGAACCGGGGCGAACAAAAAGTTCCAGAATCGTGAAAAAACTCAACTTTAAGGCGGTTTACGTTCGCCTAGCGAACGGGGGCTCGCTAGGCGAACCTGGGAACACAAATTTACCTATTTTAGCCATTTTTCATCATTTTTTATGTTATGTTTTTGGGGGAACTTTCTCCCAACTTCATCAAACATGTTTTAGGAGTAGATTAGCTTAGAAACAACATTGGATGATCGTCTTGATGATTCGGAGTCGAATTTGCTTCGATCGACTTTGACACGCCGTGAGAAGTTTGTTTTTTTTCTTTCTTCTCTTTGTGTTCTCTTTTGTTGATGTTTGGTATGTAAATCTCTTGATACCTATTGTATTTCATCTAATCTATGTTTATGAATATGTTTTGATTCTCTATTGATTGTTTGTCTTTGATTGATTATTTGTGGGTCGTGACAAAAGCTATATCGAATCGTTAATCTTAGATTTTCATCTGTCAATGAGCAAGCTTTTGACAGGGGTTTGTAAATTGATATTCGTTGTATCTTTTGTTGTATTGTGTTGATTAAGTAGCATGGGTAGCATGAGTAGGATCGATACGGTATTGCGAGGATGCGTGACAATAGCGATGAAGAACGGCGTTCGTATACAGTTGGTAAATTAGTTGAATGCAGGGTTAACCATATGTTTGTATTCTGATCAGGGCTTTGTATATGAATTACTGATGAGTTTGACATGGATGTTATAGTAATATCGGTTTTGTCTGAACTCTAGAGATAGATTTAGACTTAACACTTGCGTGAGTATCAGTTCTTACTTCTCTGTGTTGTTGAGTTGCGTGAGACGTCACCAATGAGACAATACCGTTGTTCTCTCGGCGTTGCGTTAGACATAACCTCTGTTGTGAGTGATACGTGAGGATATTAGACGAATGAGTGATTTGTGTATGAAATGGTCGGAAGAATGCATGTGTTATTGAGTGATCTCTATTGAGTTTCTTTCCTCCGAAGAATGTGTTATTGTTATTTACTTGCTTTTTGTTCCTTTAATTTTTCGCATTTGCTTTTGGTTCGCTTTAAACCAGAACTTTTGATTCATGAGCTTAGAAATATAGAAACCGTTGAATGACATTCTTTCCCTCGCACTGATCCCTGTGGAGAACGACAAAACTGGGTTACTTATATATTTTTGCTTGCTGCTTTTCTAGCTTCAACAAATTGTTTGATAAGTACAAATTGTACCTATTTTTGTATATAAGTTTTGTTGCATTTATCCTTACTTTGTGTTAAAGTTGGTTGAATAAACCCCACTTTGTGTGTAAATACGTTTACTTTACGTTTTCGGTGTATAGTGCGTTACCGTGTAAATATCATTGAGTTTAATCGATTTTCATCTATTTTTGTAGGTGTTCCAGCAATAGAATTTTTCCATATTCATAAAGAGCATTGAATAAGCTTTCCAACGCTTCAAACCGTGCTTCAATCGGAGTTACGGTTCAAGAGTTATGATCAAAACAAATTCTAGTTTTCTGTCATGTTCGCTGGGCGAACCCCCGTAGCGAGCACTCGCTAGCGAGTTCGCTAGGCGAACCGGGGCGAACAAAAAGTTCCAGAATCGTGAAAAAACTCAACTTTAAGGCGGTTTACGTTCGCCTAGCGAACGGGGGCTCGCTAGGCGAACCTGGGAACACAAATTTACCTATTTTAGCCATTTTTCATCATTTTTTATGTTATGTTTTTGGGGGAACTTTCTCCCAACTTCATCAAACATGTTTTAGGAGTAGATTAGCTTAGAAACAACATTGGATGATCGTCTTGATGATTCGGAGTCGAATTTGCTTCGATCGACTTTGACACGCCGTGAGAAGTTTGTTTTTTTTCTTTCTTCTCTTTGTGTTTTCTTTTGTTGATGTTTGGTATGTAAATCTCTTGATACCTATTGTATTTCATCTAATCTATGTTTATGAATATGTTTTGATTCTCTATTGATTGTTTGTCTTTGATTGATTATTTGTGGGTCGTGACAAAAGCTATATCGAATCGTTAATCTTAGATTTTCATCTGTCAATGAGCAAGCTTTTGACAGGGGTTTGTAAATTGATATTCGTTGTATCTTTTGTTGTATTGTGTTGATTAAGTAGCATGGGTAGCATGAGTAGGATCGATACGGTATTGCGAGGATGCGTGACAATAGCGATGAAGAACGGCGTTCGTATACAGTTGGTAAATTAGTTGAATGCAGGGTTAACCATATGTTTGTATTCTGATCAGGGCTTTGTACATGAATTACTGATGAGTTTGACATGGATGTTATAGTAATATCGGTTTTGTCTGAACTCTAGAGATAGATTTAGACTTAACACTTGCGTGAGTATCAGTTCTTACTTCTCTGTGTTGTTGAGTTGCGTGAGACGTCACCAATGAGACAATATCGTTGTTCTCTCGGCGTTGCGTTAGACATAACCTCTGTTGTGAGTGATACGTGAGGATATTAGACGAATGAGTGATTTGTGTATGAAATGGTCGGAAGAATGCATGTGTTATTGAGTGATCTCTATTGAGTTTCTTTCATCCGAAGAATGTGTTATTGTTATTTACTTGCTTTTTGTTCCTTTAATTTTTCGCATTTGCTTTTGGTTCGCTTTAAACCAGAACTTTTGATTCATGAGCTTAGAAATATAGAAACCGTTGAATGACATTCTTTCCCTCGCACTGATCCCTGTGGAGAACGACAAAACTGGGTTACTTATATATTTTTGCTTGCTGCTTTTCTAGCTTCAACAAATTGTTTGATAAGTACAAATTGTACCTATTTTTGTATATAAGTTTTGTTGCATTTATCCTTACTTTGTGTTAAAGTTGGTTGAATAAACCCCACTTTGTGTGTAAATACGTTTACTTTACGTTTTCGGTGTATAGTGCGTTACCGTGTAAATATCATTGAGTTTAATCGATTTTCATCTATTTTTGTAGGTGTTCCAGCAATAGAATTTTTCCATATTCATAAAGAGCATTGAATAAGCTTTCCAACGCTTCAAACCGTGCTTCAATCGGAGTTACGGTTCAAGAGTTATGATCAAAACAAATTCTAGTTTTCTGTCATGTTCGCTGGGCGAACCCCCGTAGCGAGCACTCGCTAGCGAGTTCGCTAGGCGAACCGGGGCGAACAAAAAGTTCTAGAATCGTGAAAAAACTCAACTTTAAGGCGGTTTACGTTCGCCTAGCGAACGGGGGCTCGCTAGGCGAACCTGGGAACACAAATTTACCTATTTTAGCCATTTTTCATCATTTTTTATGTTATGTTTTTGGGGGAACTTTCTCCCAACTTCATCAAACATGTTTTAGGAGTAGATTAGCTTAGAAACAACATTGGATGATCGTCTTGATGATTCGGAGTCGAATTTGCTTCGATCGACTTTGACACGCCGTGAGAAGTTTGTTTTTTTTCTTTCTTCTCTTTGTGTTCTCATTTGTTGATGTTTGGTATGTAAATCTCTTGATACCTATTGTATTTCATCTAATCTATGTTTATGAATATGTTTTGATTCTCTATTGATTGTTTGTCTTTGATTGATTATTTGTGGGTCGTGACAAAAGCTATATCGAATCGTTAATCTTAGATTTTCATCTGTCAATGAGCAAGCTTTTGACAGGGGTTTGTAAATTGATATTCGTTGTATCTTTTGTTGTATTGTGTTGATTAAGTAGCATGGGTAGCATGAGTAGGATCGATACGGTATTGCGAGGATGCGTGACAATAGCGATGAAGAACGGCGTTCGTATACAGTTGGTAAATTAGTTGAATGCAGGGTTAACCATATGTTTGTATTCTGATCAGGGCTTTGTATATGAATTACTGATGAGTTTGACATGGATGTTATAGTAATATCGGTTTTGTCTGAACTCTAGAGATAGATTTAGACTTAACACTTGCGTGAGTATCAGTTCTTACTTCTCTGTGTTGTTGAGTTGCGTGAGACGTCACCAATGAGACAATATCGTTGTTCTCTCGGCGTTGCGTTAGACATAACCTCTGTTGTGAGTGATACGTGAGGATATTAGACGAATGAGTGATTTGTGTATGAAATGGTCGGAAGAATGCATGTGTTATTGAGTGATCTCTATTGAGTTTCTTTCCTCCGAAGAATGTGTTATTGTTATTTACTTGCTTTTTGTTCCTTTAATTTTTCGTATTTGCTTTTGGTTCGCTTTAAACCAGAACTTTTGATTTATGAGCTTAGAAATATAGAAACCGTTGAATGACATTCTTTCCCTCGCACTGATCCCTGTGGAGAACGACAAAACTGGGTTACTTATATATTTTTGCTTGCTGCTTTTCTAGCTTCAACAAATTGTTTGATAAGTACAAATTGTACCTATTTTTGTATATAAGTTTTGTTGCATTTATCCTTACTTTGTGTTAAAGTTGGTTGAATAAACCCCACTTTGTGTGTAAATACGTTTACTTTACGTTTTCGGTGTATAGTGCGTTACCGTGTAAATATCATTGAGTTTAATCGATTTTCATCTATTTTTGTAGGTGTTCCAGCAATAGAATTTTTCCATATTCATAAAGAGCATTGAATAAGCTTTCCAACGCTTCAAACCGTGCTTCAATCGGAGTTACGGTTCAAGAGTTATGATCAAAACAAATTCTAGTTTTCTGTCATGTTCGCTGGGCGAACCCCCGTAGCGAGCACTCGCTAGCGAGTTCGCTAGGCGAACCGGGGCGAACAAAAAGTTCCAGAATCGTGAAAAAACTCAACTTTAAGGCGGTTTACGTTCGCCTAGCGAACGGGGGCTCGCTAGGCGAACCTGGGAACACAAATTTACCTATTTTAGCCATTTTTCATCATTTTTTATGTTATGTTTTTGGGGGAACTTTCTCCCAACTTCATCAAACATGTTTTAGGAGTAGATTAGCTTAGAAACAACATTGGATGATCGTCTTGATGATTCGGAGTCGAATTTGCTTCGATCGACTTTGACACGCCGTGAGAAGTTTGTTTTTTTTCTTTCTTCTCTTTGTGTTCTCTTTTGTTGATGTTTGGTATGTAAATCACTTGATACCTATTGTATTTCATCTAATCTATGTTTATGAATATGTTTTGATTCTCTATTGATTGTTTATCTTTGATTGATTATTTGTGGGTCGTGACAAAAGCTATATCGAATCGTTAATCTTAGATTTTCATCTGTCAATGAGCAAGCCTTTGACAGGGGTTTGTAAATTGATATTCATTGTATCTTTTGTTGTATTGTGTTGATTAAGTAGCATGGGTAGCATGAGTAGGATCGATACGGTATTGCGAGGATGCGTGACAATAGCGATGAAGAACGGCGTTCGTATACAGTTGGTAAATTAGTTGAATGCAGGGTTAACCATATGTTTGTATTCTGATCAGGGCTTTGTATATGAATTACTGATGAGTTTGACATGGATGTTATAGTAATATCAGTTTTGTCTGAACTCTAGAGATAGATTTAGACTTAACACTTGCGTGAGTATCAGTTCTTACTTCTCTGTGTTGTTGAGTTGCGTGAGACGTCACCAATGAGACAATACCGTTGTTCTCTCGGCGTTGCGTTAGACATAACCTCTGTTGTGAGTGATACGTGAGGATATTAGACGAATGAGTGATTTGTGTATGAAATGGTCGGAAGAATGCATGTGTTATTGAGTGATCTCTATTGAGTTTCTTTCCTCCGAAGAATGTGTTATTGTTATTTACTTGCTTTTTGTTCCTTTAATTTTTCGCATTTGCTTTTGGTTCGCTTTAAACCAGAACTTTTGATTCATGAGCTTAGAAATATAGAAACCGTTGAATGACATTCTTTCCCTCGCACTGATCCCTGTGGAGAACGACAAAACTGGGTTACTTATATATTTTTGCTTGCTGCTTTTCTAGCTTCAACAAATTGTTTGATAAGTACAAATTGTACCTATTTTTGTATATAAGTTTTGTTGCATTTATCCTTACTTTGTGTTAAAGTTGGTTGAATAAACCCCACTTTGTGTGTAAATACGTTTACTTTACGTTTTCGGTGTATAGTGCGTTACCGTGTAAATATCATTGAGTTTAATCGATTTTCATCTATTTTTGTAGGTGTTCCAATAATGGAATTTTTCCATATTCATAAAGAGCATTGAATAAGCTTTCCAACGCTTCAAACCGTGCTTCAATCGGAGTTACGGTTCAAGAGTTATGATCAAAACAAATTCTAGTTTTCTGTCATGTTCGCTGGGCGAACCCCCGTAGCGAGCACTCGCTAGCGAGTTCGCTAGGCGAACCGGGGCGAACAAAAAGTTCCAGAATCGTGAAAAAACTCAACTTTAAGGCGGTTTACGTTCGCCTAGCGAACGGGGGCTCGCTAGGCGAACCTGGGAACACAAATTTACCTATTTTAGCCATTTTTCATCATTTTTTATGTTATGTTTTTGGGGGAACTTTCTCCCAACTTCATCAAACATGTTTTAGGAGTAGATTAGCTTAGAAACAACATTGGATGATCGTCTTGATGATTCGGAGTCGAATTTGCTTCGATCGACTTTGACACGCCGTGAGAAGTTTGTTTTTTTTCTTTCTTCTCTTTGTGTTCTCTTTTGTTGATGTTTGGTATGTAAATCTCTTGATACCTATTGTATTTCATCTAATCTATGTTTATGAATATGTTTTGATTCTCTATTGATTGTTTGTCTTTGATTGATTATTTGTGGGTCGTGACAAAAGCTATATCGAATCGTTAATCTTAGATTTTCATCTGTCAATGAGCAAGCTTTTGACAGGGGTTTGTAAATTGATATTCGTTGTATCTTTTGTTGTATTGTGTTGATTAAGTAGCATGGGTAGCATGAGTAGGATCGATACGGTATTGCGAGGATGCGTGACAATAGCGATGAAGAACGGCGTTCGTATACAGTTGGTAAATTAGTTGAATGCAGGGTTAACCATATGTTTGTATTCTGATCAGGGCTTTGTATATGAATTACTGATGAGTTTGACATGGATGTTATAGTAATATCGGTTTTGTCTGAACTCTAGAGATAGATTTAGACTTAACACTTGCGTGAGTATCAGTTCTTACTTCTCTGTGTTGTTGAGTTGCGTGAGACGTCACCAATGAGACAATACCGTTGTTCTCTCGGCGTTGCGTTAGACATAACCTCTGTTGTGAGTGATACGTGAGGATATTATACGAATGAGTGATTTGTGTATGAAATGGTCGGAAGAATGCATGTGTTATTGAGTGATCTCTATTGAGTTTCTTTCCTCCGAAGAATGTGTTATTGTTATTTACTTGCTTTTTGTTCCTTTAATTTTTCGCATTTGCTTTTGGTTCGCTTTAAACCAGAACTTTTGATTCATGAGCTTAGAAATATAGAAACCGTTGAATGACATTCTTTCCCTCGCACTGATCCCTGTGGAGAATGACAAAACTGGGTTACTTATATATTTTTGCTTGCTGCTTTTCTAGCTTCAACAAATTGTTTGATAAGTACAAATTGTACCTATTTTTGTATATAAGTTTTGTTGCATTTATCCTTACTTTGTGTTAAAGTTGGTTGAATAAACCCCACTTTGTGTGTAAATACGTTTACTTTACGTTTTCGGTGTATAGTTCGTTACCGTGTAAATATCATTGAGTTTAATCGATTTTCATCTATTTTTGTCGGTGATCCAGCAATGGAATTTTTCCATATTCATAAAGAGCATTGAATAAGCTTTCCAACGCTTCAAACCGTGCTTCAATCGGAGTTACGGTTCAAGAGTTATGATCAAAACAAATTCTAGTTTTCTGTCATGTTCGCTGGGCGAACCCCCGTAGCGAGCACTCGCTAGCGAGTTCGCTAGGCGAACCGGGGCGAACAAAAAGTTCCAGAATCGTGAAAAAACTCAACTTTAAGGCGGTTTACGTTCGCCTAGCGAACGGGGGCTCGCTAGGCGAACCTGGGAACACAAATTTACCTATTTTAGCCATTTTTCATCATTTTTTATGTTATGTTTTTGGGGGGAACTTTCTCCCAACTTCATCAAACATGTTTTAGGAGTAGATTAGCTTAGAAACAACATTGGATGATCGTCTTGATGATTCGGAGTCGAATTTGCTTCGATCGACTTTGACACGCCGTGAGAAGTTTGTTTTTTTTCTTTCTTCTCTTTGTGTTCTCTTTTGTTGATGTTTGGTATGTAAATCTCTTGATACCTATTGTATTTCATCTAATCTATGTTTATGAATATGTTTTGATTCTCTATTGATTGTTTGTCTTTGATTGATTATTTGTGGGTCGTGACAAAAGCTATATCGAATCGTTAATCTTAGAATTTCATCTGTCAATGAGCAAGCTTTTGACAGGGGTTTGTAAATTGATATTCGTTGTATCTTTTGTTGTATTGTGTTGATTAAGTAGCATGGGTAGCATGAGTAGGATCGATACGGTATTACGAGGATGCGTGACAATAGCGATGAAGAACGGCGTTCGTATACAGTTGGTAAATTAGTTGAATGCAGGGTTAACCATATGTTTGTATTCTGATCAGGGCTTTGTATATGAATTACTGATGAGTTTGACATGGATGTTATAGTAATATCGGTTTTGTCTGAACTCTAGAGATAGATTTAGACTTAACACTTGCGTGAGTATCAGTTCTTACTTCTCTGTGTTGTTGAGTTGCGTGAGACGTCACCAATGAGACAATACCGTTGTTCTCTCGGCGTTGCGTTAGACATAACCTCTGTTGTGAGTGATACGTGAGGATATTAGACGAATGAGTGATTTGTGTATGAAATGGTCGGAAGAATGCATGTGTTATTGAGTGATCTCTATTGAGTTTCTTTCCTCCGAAGAATGTGTTATTGTTATTTACTTGCTTTTTGTTCCTTGAATTTTTCGCATTTGCTTTTGGTTCGCTTTAAACCAGAACTTTTGATTCATGAGCTTAGAAATATAGAAACCGTTGAATGGCATTCTTTCCCTCGCACTGATCCCTGTGGAGAACGACAAAACTGGGTTACTTATATATTTTTGCTTGCTGCTTTTCTAGCTTCAACAAATTGTTTGATAAGTGCAAATTGTACCTATTTTTGTATATAAGTTTTGTTGCATTTATCCTTACTTTGTGTTAAAGTTGGTTGAATAAACCCCACTTTGTGTGTAAATACGTTTACTTTACGTTTTCGGTGTATAGTGCGTTACCGTGTAAATATCATTGAGTTTAATCGATTTTCATCTATTTTTGTAGGTGTTCCAGCAATGGAATTTTTCCATATTCATAAAGAGCATTGAATAAGCTTTCCAACGCTTCAAACCGTGCTTTAATCGGAGTTACGGTTCAAGAGTTATGATCAAAACAAATTCTAGTTTTCTGTCATGTTCGTTGGGCGAACCCCCGTAGCGAGCACTCGCTAGCGAGTTCGCTAGGCGAACCGGGGCGAACAAAAAGTTCCAGAATCGTGAAAAAACTCAACTTTAAGGCGGTTTACGTTCGCCTAGCGAACGGGGGCTCGCTAGGCGAACCTGGGAACACAAATTTACCTATTTTAGCCATTTTTCATCATTTTTTATGTTATGTTTTTGGGGGAACTTTCTCCCAACTTCATCAAACATGTTTTAGGAGTAGATTAGCTTAGAAACAACATTGAATGATCGTCTTGATGATTCGGAGTCGAATTTGCTTCGATCGACTTTGACACGCCGTGAGAAGTTTGTTTTTTTTCTTTCTTCTCTTTGTGTTCTCTTTTGTTGATGTTTGGTATGTAAATCTCTTGATACCTATTGTATTTCATCTAATCTATGTTTATGAATATGTTTTGATTCTCTATTGATTGTTTGTCTTTGATTGATTATTTATGGGTCGTGACAAAAGCTATATCGAATCGTTAATCTTAGATTTTCATCTGTCAATGAGCAAGCTTTTGACAGGGGTTTGTAAATTGATATTCGTTGTATCTTTTGTTGTATTGTGTTGATTAAGTAGCATGGGTAGCATGAGTAGGATCGATACGGTATTGCGAGGATGCGTGACAATAGCGATGAAGAACGGCGTTCGTATACAGTTGGTAAATTAGTTGAATGCAGGGTTAACCATATGTTTGTATTCTGATCAGGGCTTTGTATATGAATTACTGATGAGTTTGACATGGATGTTATAGTAATATCGGTTTTGTCTGAACTCTAGAGATAGATTTAGACTTAACACTTGCGTGAGTATCAGTTCTTACTTCTCTGTGTTGTTGAGTTGCGTGAGACGTCACCAATGAGACAATACCGTTGTTCTCTCGGCGTTGCGTTAGACATAACCTCTGTTGTGAGTGATACGTGAGGATATTAGACGAATGAGTGATTTGTGTATGAAATGGTCGGAAGAATGCATGTGTTATTGAGTGATCTCTATTGAGTTTCTTTCCTCCGAAGAATGTGTTATTGTTATTTACTTGCTTTTTGTTCCTTTAATTTTTCGCATTTGCTTTTGGTTCGCTTTAAACCAGAACTTTTGATTCATGAGCTTAGAAATATAGAAACCGTTGAATGGCATTCTTTCCCTCGCACTGATCCCTGTGGAGAACGACAAAACTGGGTTACTTATATATTTTTGCTTGCTGCTTTTCTAGCTTCAACAAATTGTTTGATAAGTGCAAATTGTACCTATTTTTGTATATAAGTTTTGTTGCATTTATCCTTACTTTGTGTTAAAGTTGGTTGAATAAACCCCACTTTGTGTGTAAATACGTTTACTTTACGTTTTCGGTGTATAGTGCGTTACCGTGTAAATATCATTGAGTTTAATCGATTTTCATCTATTTTTGTAGGTGTTCCAGCAATGGAATTTTTCCATATTCATAAAGAGCATTGAATAAGCTTTCCAACGCTTCAAACCGTGCTTCAATCGGAGTTACAGTTCAAGAGTTATGATCAAAACAAATTCTAGTTTTCTGTCATGTTCGCTGGGCGAACCCCCGTAGCGAGCACTCGCTAGCGAGTTCGCTAGGCGAACCGGGGCGAACAAAAAGTTATAGAATCGTGAAAAAACTCAACTTTAAGGCGGTTTACGTTCGCCTAGCGAACGGGGGCTCGCTAGGCGAACCTGGGAACACAAATTTACCTATTTTAGCCATTTTTCATCATTTTTTATGTTATGTTTTTGGGGGAACTTTCTCCCAACTTCATCAAACATGTTTTAGGAGTAGATTAGCTTAGAAACAACATTGGATGATCGTCTTGATGATTCGGAGTCGAATTTGCTTCGATCGACTTTGACACGCCGTGAGAAGTTTGTTTTTTTTCTTTCTTCTCTTTGTGTTCTCTTTTGTTGATGTTTGGTATGTAAATCTCTTGATACATATTGTATTTCATCTAATCTATGTTTATGAATATGTTTTGATTCTCTATTGATTGTTTGTCTTTGATTGATTATTTGTGGGTCGTGACAAAAGCTATATCGAATCGTTAATCTTAGATTTTCATCTGTCAATGAGCAAGCTTTTGACAGGGGTTTGAAAATTGATATTCGTTGTATCTTTTGTTGTATTGTGTTGATTAAGTAGCATGGGTAGCATGAGTAGGATCGATACGGTATTGCGAGGATGCGTGACAATAGCGATGAAGAACGGCGTTCGTATACAGTTGGTAAATTAGTTGAATGCAGGGTTAACCATATGTTTGTATTCTGATCAGGGCTTTGTATATGAATTACTGATGAGTTTGACATGGATGTTATAGTAATATCGGTTTTGTCTGAACTCTAGAGATAGATTTAGACTTAACACTTGCGTGAGTATCAGTTCTTACTTCTCTGTGTTGTTGAGTTGCGTGAGACGTCACCAATGAGACAATACCGTTGTTCTCTCGGCGTTGCGTTAGACATAACCTCTGTTGTGAGTGATACGTGAGGATATTAGACGAATGAGTGATTTGTGTATGAAATGGTCGGAAGAATGCATGTGTTATTGAGTGATCTCTATTGAGTTTCTTTCCTCCGAAGAATGTGTTATTGTTATTTACTTGCTTTTTGTTCCTTTAATTTTTCGCATTTGCTTTTGGTTCGCTTTAAACCAGAACTTTTGATTCATGAGCTTAGAAATATAGAAACCGTTGAATGGCATTCTTTCCCTCGCACTGATCCCTGTGGAGAACGACAAAACTGGGTTACTTATATATTTTTGCTTGCTGCTTTTCTAGCTTCAACAAATTGTTTGATAAGTGCAAATTGTACCTATTTTTGTATATAAGTTTTGTTGCATTTATCCTTACTTTGTGTTAAAGTTGGTTGAATAAACCCCACTTTGTGTGTAAATACGTTTACTTTACGTTTTTGGTGTATAGTGCGTTACCGTGTAAATATCATTGAGTTTAATCGATTTTCATCTATTTTTGTAGGTGTTCCAGCAATGGAATTTTTCCATATTCATAAAGAGCATTGAATAAGCTTTCCAACGCTTCAAACCGTGCTTCAATCGGAGTTACGGTTCAAGAGTTATGATCAAAACAAATTCTAGTTTTCTGTCATGTTCGCTGGGCGAACCCCCGTAGCGAGCACTCGCTAGCGAGTTCGCTAGGCGAACCGGAGCGAACAAAAAGTTCCAGAATCGTGAAAAAACTCAACTTTAAGGCGGTTTACGTTCGCCTAGCGAACGGGGGCTCGCTAGGCGAACCTGGGAACACAAATTTACCTATTTTAGCCATTTTTCATCATTTTTTATGTTATGTTTTTGGGGGAACTTTCTCCCAACTTCATCAAACATGTTTTAGGAGTAGATTAGCTTAGAAACAACATTGGATGATCGTCTTGATGATTCGGAGTCGAATTTGCTTCGATCGACTTTGACACGCCGTGAGAAGTTTGTTTTTTTTCTTTCTTCTCTTTGTGTTCTCTTTTGTTGATGTTTGGTATGTAAATCTCTTGATACCTATTGTATTTCATCTAATCTATGTTTATGAATATGTTTTGATTCTCTATTGATTGTTTGTCTTTGATTGATTATTTGTGGGTCGTGACAAAAGCTATATCGAATCGTTAATCTTAGATTTTCATCTGTCAATGAGCAAGCTTTTGACAGGGGTTTGTAAATTGATATTCGTTGTATCTTTTGTTGTATTGTGTTGATTAAGTAGCATGGGTAGCATGAGTAGGATCGATACGGTATTGCGAGGATGCGTGACAATAGCGATGAAGAACGGCGTTCGTATACAGTTGGTAAATTAGTTGAATGCAGGGTTAACCATATGTTTGTATTCTGATCAGGGCTTTGTATATGAATTACTGATGAGTTTGACATGGATGTTATAGTAATATCGGTTTTGTCTGAACTCTAGAGATAGATTTAGACTTAACACTTGCGTGAGTATCAGTTCTTACTTCTCTGTGTTGTTGAGTTGCGTGAGACGTCACCAATGAGACAATACCGTTGTTCTCTCGGCGTTGCGTTAGACATAACCTCTGTTGTGAGTGATACGTGAGGATATTAGACGAATGAGTGATTTGTGTATGAAATGGTCGGAAGAATGCATGTGTTATTGAGTGATCTCTATTGAGTTTCTTTTCTCCGAAGAATGTGTTATTGTTATTTACTTGCTTTTTGTTCCTTTAATTTTTCGCATTTGCTTTTGGTTCGCTTTAAACCAGAACTTTTGATTCATGAGCTTAGAAATATAGAAACCGTTGAATGGCATTCTTTCCCTCGCACTGATCCCTGTGGAGAATGACAAAACTGGGTTACTTATATATTTTTGCTTGCTGCTTTTCTAGCTTCAACAAATTGTTTGATAAGTGAAAATTGTACCTATTTTTGTATATAAGTTTTGTTGCACTTATCCATACTTTGTGTTAAAATTGGTTGAATAAACCCCACTTTGTGTGTAAATACGTTTACTTTACGTTTTCGGTGTATAGTGCGTTACCGTGTAAATATCATTGAGTTTAATCGATTTTCATTTATTTTTGTAGGTGTTCCAGCAATGGGATTTTTCCATATTCATAAAGAGCATTGAATAAGCTTTCGAACGCTTCAAACCGTGCTTCAATCGGAGTTACGGTTCAGGAGTTATGATCAAAACAAATTCTAGTTTTCTGTCATGTTCGCTGGGCGAACCCCCGTAGCGAGCACTCGCTAGCGAGTTCGCTAGGCGAACCGGGGCGAACAAAAAGTTCCAGAATCGTGAAAAAACTCAACTTTAAGGCGGTTTACGTTCGCCTAGCGAACGGGGGCTCGCTAGGCGAACCTGGGAACACAAATTTACCTATTTTAGCCATTTTTCATCATTTTTTATGTTATGTTTTTGAGGGAACTTTCTCCCAACTTCATCAAACATGTTTTAGGAGTAGATTAGCTTAGAAACAACATTGGATGATCGTCTTGATGATTCGGAGTCGAATTTGCTTCGATCGACTTTGACACGCCGTGAGAAGTTTGTTTTTTTTCTTTCTTCTCTTTGTGTTCTCTTTTGTTGATGTTTGGTATGTAAATCTCTTGATACCTATTGTATTTCATCTAATCTATGTTTATGAATATGTTTTGATTCTCTATTGATTGTTTGTCTTTGATTGATTATTTGTGGGTCGTGACAAAAGCTATATCGAATCGTTAATCTTAGATTTTCATCTGTCAATGAGCAAGCTTTTGACAGGGGTTTGTAAATTGATATTCGTTGTATCTTTTGTTGTATTGTGTTGATTAAGTAGCATGGATAGCATGAGTAGGATCGATACGGTATTGCGAGGATGCGTGACAATAGCGATGAAGAACGGCGTTCGTATACAGTTGGTAAATTAGTTGAATGCAGGGTTAACCATATGTTTGTATTCTGATCAGGGCTTTGTATATGAATTACTGATGAGTTTGACATGGATGTTATAGTAATATCGGTTTTGTCTGAACTCTAGAGATAGATTTAGACTTAACACTTGCGTGAGTATCAGTTCTTACTTCTCTGTGTTGTTGAGTTGCGTGAGACGTCACCAATGAGACAATACCGTTGTTCTCTCGGCATTGCGTTAGACATAACCTCTGTTGTGAGTGATACGTGAGGATATTAGACGAATGAGTGATTTGTGTATGAAATGGTCGGAAGAATGCATGTGTTATTGAGTGATCTCTATTGAGTTTCTTTTCTCCGAAGAATGTGTTATTGTTATTTACTTGCTTTTTGTTCCTTTAATTTTTCGCATTTGCTTTTGGTTCGCTTTAAACCAGAACTTTTGATTCATGAGCTTAGAAATATAGAAACCGTTGAATGGCATTCTTTCCCTCGCACTGATCCCTGTGGAGAACGACAAAACTGGGTTACTTATATATTTTTGCTTGCTGCTTTTCTAGCTTCAACAAATTGTTTGATAAGTGAAAATTGTACCTATTTTTGTATATAAGTTTTGTTGCACTTATCCATACTTTGTGTTAAAATTGGTTGAATAAACCCCACTTTGTGTGTAAATACGTTTACTTTACGTTTTCGGTGTATAGTGCGTTACCGTGTAAATATCATTGAGTTTAATCGATTTTCATTTATTTTTGTAGGTGTTCCAGCAATGGGATTTTTCCATATTCATAAAGAGCATTGAATAAGCTTTCGAACGCTTCAAACCGTGCTTCAATCGGAGTTACGGTTCAGGAGTTATGATCAAAACAAATTCTAGTTTTCTGTCATGTTCGCTGGGCGAACCCCCGTAGCGAGCACTCGCTTGCGAGTTCGCTAGGCGAACCGGGGCGAACAAAAAGTTCCAGAATCGTGAAAAAACTCAACTTTAAGGCGGTTTACGTTCGCCTAGCGAACGGGGGCTCGCTAGGCGAACCTGGGAACACAAATTTACCTATTTTAGCCATTTTTCATCATTTTTTATGTTATGTTTTTGGGGGAACTTTCTCCCAACTTCATCAAACATGTTTTAGGAGTAGATTAGCTTAGAAACAACATTGGATGATCGTCTTGATGATTCGGAGTCGAATTTGCTTCGATCGACTTTGACACGCCGTGAGAAGTTTGTTTTTTGTTTTTCTTCTTTGTGTTCTCTTTTGTTGATGTTTGGTATGTAAATCTCTTGATACCTATTGTATTTCATCTAATCTATGTTTATGAATATGTTTTGATTCTCTATTGATTGTTTGTCTTTGATTGATTATTTGTGGGTCGTGACAAAAGCTATATCGAATCGTTAATCTTAGATTTTCATCTGTCAATGAGCAAGCTTTTGACAGGGGTTTGTAAATTGATATTAGTTGTATCTTTTGTTGTATTGTGTTGATTAAGTAGCATGGGTAGCATGAGTAGGATCGATACGGTATTGCGAGGATGCGTGACAATAGCGATGAAGAACGGCGTTCGTATACAGTTGGTAAATTAGTTGAATGCAGGGTTAACCATATGTTTGTATTCTGATCAGGGCTTTGTATATGAATTACTGATGAGTTTGACATGGATGTTATAGTAATATCGGTTTTGTCTGAACTCTAGAGATAGATTTAGACTTAACACTTGCGTGAGTATCAGTTCTTACTTCTTTGTGTTGTTGAGTTGCGTGAGACGTCACCAATGAGACAATACCGTTGTTCTCTCGGCGTTGCGTTAGACATAACCTCTGTTGTGAGTGATACGTGAGGATATTAGACGAATGAGTGATTTGTGTATGAAATGGTCGGAAGAATGCATGTGTTATTGAGTGATCTCTATTGAGTTTCTTTCCTCCGAAGAATGTGTTATTGTTATTTACTTGCTTTTTGTTCCTTTAATTTTTCGCATTTGCTTTTGGTTCACTTTAAACCAGAACTTTTGATTCATGAGCTTAGAAATATAGAAACCGTTGAATGACATTCTTTCCCTCGCACTGATCCCTGTGGAGAACGACAAAACTGGGTTACTTATATATTTTTGCTTGCTGCTTTTCTAGCTTCAACAAATTGTTTGATAAGTGCAAATTGTACCTATTTTTGTATATAAGTTTTGTTGCATTTATCCTTACTTTGTGTTAAAGTTGGTTGAATAAACCCCACTTTGTGTGTAAATACGTTTACTTTACGTTTTCGGTGTATAGTGCGTTACCGTGTAAATATCATTGAGTTTAATCGATTTTCATCTATTTTTGTAGGTGTTCCAGCAATGGAATTTTTCCATATTCATAAAGAGCATTGAATAAGCTTTCCAACGCTTCAAACCGTGCTTCAATCGGAGTTACGGTTCAAGAGTTATGATCAAAACAAATTCTAGTTTTCTGTCATGTTCGCTGGGCGAACCCCCGTAGCGAGCACTCGCTAGCGAGTTCGCTAGGCGAACCGGGGCGAACAAAAAGTTCCAGAATCGTGAAAAAACTCAACTTTAAGGCGGTTTACGTTCGCCTAGCGAACGGGGGCTCGCTAGGCGAACCTGGGAACACAAATTTACCTATTTTAGCCATTTTTCATCATTTTTTATGTTATGTTTTTGGGGGAACTTTCTCCCAACTTCATCAAACATGTTTTAGGAGTAGATTAGCTTAGAAACAACATTGGATGATCGTCTTGATGATTCGGAGTCGAATTTGCTTCGATCGACTTTGACACGCCGTGAGAAGTTTGTTTTTTTTCTTTCTTCTCTTTGTGTTCTCTTTTGTTGATGTTTGGTATGTAAATCTCTTGATACCTATTGTATTTCATCTAATCTATGTTTATGAATATGTTTTGATTCTCTATTGATTGTTTGTCTTTGATTGATTATTTGTGGGTCGTGACAAAAGCTATATCGAATCGTTAATCTTAGATTTTCATCTGTCAATGAGCAAGCTTTTGACAGGGGTTTGTAAATTGATATTCGTTGTATCTTTTGTTGTATTGTGTTGATTAAGTAGCATGGGTAGCATGAGTAGGATCGATACGGTATTGCGAGGATGCGTGACAATAGCGATGAAGAACGGCGTTCGTATACAGTTGGTAAATTAGTTGAATGCAGGGTTAACCATATGTTTGTATTCTGATCAGGGCTTTGTATATGAATTACTGATGAGTTTGACATGGATGTTATAGTAATATCGGTTTTGTCTGAACTCTAGAGATAGATTTAGACTTAACACTTGCGTGAGTATCAGTTCTTACATCTCTGTGTTGTTGAGTTGCGTGAGACGTCACCAATGAGGCAATACCGTTGTTCTCTCGGCGTTGCGTTAGACATAACCTCTGTTGTGAGTGATACGTGAGGATATTAGACGAATGAGTGATTTGTGTATGAAATGGTCGGAAGAATGCATGTGTTATTGAGTGATCTCTATTGAGTTTCTTTCCTCCGAAGAATGTGTTATTGTTATTTACTTGCTTTTTGTTCCTTTAATTTTTCGCATTTGCTTTTGGTTCGCTTTAAACCAGAACTTTTGATTCATGAGCTTAGAAATATAGAAACCGTTGAATGGCATTCTTTCCCTCGCACTGATCCCTGTGGAGAACGACAAAACTGGGTTACTTATATATTTTTGCTTGCTGCTTTTCTAGCTTCAACAAATTGTTTGATAAGTGAAAATTGTACCTATTTTTGTATATAAGTTTTGTTGCACTTATCCATACTTTGTGTTAAAATTGGTTGAATAAACCCCACTTTGTGTGTAAATACGTTTACTTTACGTTTTCGGTGTATAGTGCGTTACCGTGTAAATATCATTGAGTTTAATCGATTTTCATTTATTTTTGTAGGTGTTCCAGCAATGGGATTTTTCCATATTCATAAAGAGCATTGAATAAGCTTTCGAACGCTTCAAACCGTGCTTCAATCGGAGTTACGGTTCAGGAGTTATGATCAAAACAAATTCTAGTTTTCTGTCATGTTCGCTGGGCGAACCCCCGTAGCGAGCACTCGCTAGGCGAACCGGGGCGAACAAAAAGTTCCAGAATCGAGAAAAAACTCAACTTTAAGGCGGTTTACGTTCGCCTAGCCAACGGGGGCTCGCTAGGCGAACCTGGGAACACAAATTTACCTATTTTAGCCATTTTTCATCATTTTTTATGTTATGTTTTTGGGGGAACTTTCTCCCAACTTCATCAAACATGTTTTAGGAGTAGATTAGCTTAGAAACAACATTGGATGATCGTCTTGATGATTCGGAGTCGAATTTGCTTCGATCGACTTTGACACGCCGTGAGAAGTTTGTTTTTTTTCTTTCTTCTCTTTGTGTTCTCTTTTGTTGATGTTTGGTATGTAAATCTCTTGATACCTATTGTATTTCATCTAATCTATGTTTATGAATATGTTTTGATTCTCTATTGATTGTTTGTCTTTGATTGATTATTTGTGGGTCGTGACAAAAGCTATATCGAATCGTTAATCTTAGATTTTCATCTGTCAATGAGCAAGCTTTTGACAGGGGTTTGTAAATTGATATTCGTTGTATCTTTTGTTGTATTGTGTTGATTAAGTAGCATGGGTAGCATGAGTAGGTTCGATACGGTATTGCGAGGATGCGTGACAATAGCGATGAAGAACGGCGTTCGTATACAGTTGGGAAATTAGTTGAATGCAGGGTTAACCATATGTTTGTATTATGATCAGGGCTTTGTATATGAATTACTGATGAGTTTGACATGGATGTTATAGTAATATCGGTTTTGTCTGAACTCTAGAGATAGATTTAGACTTAACACTTGCGTGAGTATCAGTTCTTACTTCTCTGTGTTGTTGAGTTGCGTGAGACGTCACCAATGAGACAATACCGTTGTTCTCTCGGCGTTGCGTTAGACATAACCTCTGTTGTGAGTGATACGTGAGGATATTAGACGAATGAGTGATTTGTGTATGAAATGGTCGGAAGAATGCATGTGTTATTGAGTGATCTCTATTGAGTTTCTTTCCTCCGAAGAATGTGTTATTGTTATTTGCTTGCTTTTTGTTCCTTTAATTTTTCGCATTTGCTTTTGGTTCGCTTTAAACCAGAACTTTTGATTCATGAGCTTAGAAATATAGAAACCGTTGAATGACATTCTTTCCCTCGCACTGATCCCTGTGGAGAACGACAAAACTGGGTTACTTATATATTTTTGCTTGCTGCTTTTCTAGCTTCAACAAATTGTTTGATAAGTGCAAATTGTACCTATTTTTGTATATAAGTTTTGTTGCATTTATCCTTACTTTGTGTTAAAGTTGGTTGAATAAACCCCACTTTGTGTGTAAATACGTTTACTTTACGTTTTCGGTGTATAGTGCGTTACCGTGTAAATATCATTGAGTTTAATCGATTTTCATTTATTTTTGTATGTGTTCCAGCAATGGGATTTTTCCATATTCATAAAGAGCATTGAATAAGCTTTCGAACGCTTCAAACCGTGCTTCAATCGGAGTTACGGTTCAAGAGTTATGATCAAAACAAATTCTAGTTTTCTGTCATGTTCGCTGGGCGAACCCCCGTAGCGAGCACTCGCTTGCGAGTTCGCTAGGCGAACCGGGGCGAACAAAAAGTTCCAGAATCGTGAAAAAACTCAACTTTAAGGCGGTTTACGTTCGCCTAGCGAACGGGGGCTCGCTAGGCGAACCTGGGAACACAAATTTACCTATTTTAGCCATTTTTCATCATTTTTTATGTTATGTTTTTGGGGGAACTTTCTCCCAACTTCATCAAACATGTTTTAGGAGTAGATTAACTTAGAAACAACATTGGATGATCGTCTTGATGATTCGGAGTCGAATTTGCTTCGATCGACTTTGACACGCCGTGAGAAGTTTGTTTTTTTTCTTTCTTCTCTTTGTGTTCTCTTTTGTTGATGTTTGGTATGTAAATCTCTTGATACCTATTGTATTTCATCTAATCTATGTTTATGAATATGTTATGATTCTCTATTGATTGTTTGTCTTTGATTGATTATTTGTGGGTCGTGACAAAAGCTATATCGAATCGTTAATCTTAGATTTTCATCTGTCAATGAGCAAGCTTTTGACAGGGGTTCGTAAATTGATATTCATTGTATCTTTTGTTGTATTGTGTTGATTAAGTAGCATGGGTAGCATGAGTAGGATCGATACGGTATTGCGAGGATGCGTGACAATAGCGATGAAGAACGGCGTTCGTATACAGTTGGTAAATTAGTTGAATGCAGGGTTAACCATATGTTTGTATTCTGATCAGGGCTTTGTATATGAATTACTGATGAGTTTGACATGGATGTTATAGTAATATCGGTTTTGTCTGAACTCTAGAGATAGATTTAGACTTAACACTTGCGTGAGTATCAGTTCTTACTTCTCTGTGTTGTTGAGTTGCGTGAGACATCACCAATGAGACAATACCGTTGTTATCTCGGCGTTACGTTAGACATAACCTCTGTTGTGAGTGATACGTGAGGATATTAGACGAATGAGTGATTTGTGTATGAAATGGTCGGAAGAATGCATGTGTTATTGCGTGATCTCTATTGAGTTTATTTCCTCCGAAGAATGTGTTATTGTTATTTACTTGCTTTTTGTTCCTTTAATTTTTCGCATTTGCTTTTGGTTCGCTTTAAACCAGAACTTTTGATTCATGAGCTTAGAAATATAGAAACCGTTGAATGGCATTCTTTCCCTCGCACTGATCCCTGTGGAGAACGACAAAACTGGGTTACTTATATGTTTTTGCTTGCTGCTTTTCTAGCTTCAACAAATTGTTTGATAAGTGCAAATTGTACCTATTTTTGTATATAAGGTTTGTTGCACTTATCCTTACTTTGTGTTAAAATTGGTTGAATAAACCCCACTTTGTGTGTAAATACGTTTACTTTACGTTTTCGTTGTATAGTGCGTTACCGTGTAAATATCATTGAGTTTAATCGATTTTCATTTATTTTTGTAGGTGTTCCAGCAAAGGGATTTTTCCATATTCATAAAGAGCATTGAATAAGCTTTCCAACGCTTCAAACCGTGCGTCAATCGGAGTTACGGTTCAAGAGTTATGATCAAAACAAATTCTAGTTTTCTGTCATGTTCGCTGGGCGAACCCCCGTAGCGAGTACTCGCTAGCGAGTTCGCTAGGCGAACCGGGGCGAACAAAAAGTTCCAGAATCGTGAAAAAACTCAACTTTAAGGCGGTTTACGTTCGCCTAGCGAACGGGGGCTCGCTAGGCGAACCTGGGAACACAAATTTACTTATTTTAGCCATTTTTCATCATTTTTTATGTTATGTTTTTGGGGGAACTTTCTCCCAACTTCATCAAACATGTTTTAGGAATAGATTAGCTTAGAAACAACATTGGATGATGCGTCTTGATGATTCGGAGTCGAATTTGCTTCGATCGACTTTGACACGCCGTGAGAAGTTTGTTTTTTTTCTTTCTTCTCTTTGTGTTCTCTTTTGTTGATGTTTGGTATGTAAATCTCTTGATACCTATTGTATTTCATCTAATCTATGTTTATGAATAAGTTTTGAGTCTTTATTGATTGTTTGTCTTTGATTGATTATTTGTGGGTCGTGACAAAAGCTATATCGAATCGTTAATCTTAGATTTTCATCTGTCAATGAGCAAGCTTTTGACAGGGGTTTGTGAATTGATATTCATTGTATCTTTTGTTGTATTGTGTTGATTAAGTAGCATGGGTAGCATGAGTAGGATCGATACGGTATTGCGAGGATGCGTGACAATAGCGATGAAGAACAGCGTTCGTATACAGTTGGTAAATTAGTTGAATGCAGGGTTAATCATATGTTTGTATTCTGATAAGGGCTTTGTATATGAATTACTCATGAGTTTGACATGGATGTTATAATAATATCGGTTTTGTCTGAACTCTAGAGATAGATTTAGACTTAACACTTGCGTGAGTATCAGTTCTTACTTCTCTGTGTTGTTGAGTTGCGTGAGACATCACCAATGAGACAATACCGTTGTTCTCTCGGCGTTGCGTTAGACATTACCTCTGTTGTGAGTGATACGTGAGGATATTAGACGAATGAGTGATTTGTGTATGAAATGGTCAGAAGAATGCATGTGTTATTGAGTGATCTCTATTGAGTTTCTTTCCTCCGAAGAATGTGTTATTGTTATTTACTTGCTTTTTGTTCCTTTAATTTTTCGCATTTGCTTTTGGTTCGCTTTAAACCAGAACTTTTGATTCATGAGCTTAGAAATATAGAAACCGTTGAATGACATTCTTTCCCTCGCACTGATCCCTGTGGAGAACGACAAAACTGGGTTACTTATATATTTTTGCTTGCTGCTTTTCTAGCTTCAACAAATTGTTTGATAAGTGCAAATTGTACCTATTTTTGTATATAAGTTTTGTTGCATTTATCCTTACTTTGTGTTAAAGTTGGTTGAATAAACCCCACTTTGTGTGTAAATACGTTTACTTTACGTTTTCGGTGTATAGTGCGTTACCGTGTAAATATCATTGAGTTTAATCGATTTTCATTTATTTTTGTATGTGTTCCAGCAATGGGATTTTTCCATATTCATAAAGAGCATTGAATAAGCTTTCGAACGCTTCAAACCGTGCTTCAATCGGAGTTACGGTTCAAGAGTTATGATCAAAACAAATTCTAGTTTTCTGTCATGTTCGCTGGGCGAACCCCCGTAGCGAGCACTCGCTTGCGAGTTCGCTAGGCGAACCGGGGCGAACAAAAAGTTCCAGAATCGTGAAAAAACTCAACTTTAAGGCGGTGTACGTTCGCCTAGCGAACGGGGGCTCGCTAGGCGAACCTGGGAACACAAATTTACCTATTTTAGCCATTTTTCATCATTTTTTATGTTATGTTTTTGGGGGAACTTTCTCCCAACTTCATCAAACATGTTTTAGGAGTAGATTAGCTTAGAAACAACATTGGATGATCGTCTTGATGATTCGGAGTCTAATTTGCTTCGATCGACTTTGACACGCCGTGAGAAGTTTGTTTTTTTTCTTTCTTCTCTTTGTGTTCTCTTTTGTTGATGTTTGGTATGTAAATCTCTTGATACCTATTGTATTTCATCTAATCTATGTTTATGAATATGTTTTGATTCTCTATTGATTGTTTGTCTTTGATTGATTATTTGTGGGTCGTGACAAAAGCTATATCGAATCGTTAATCTTAGATTTTCATCTGTCAATGAGCAAGCTTTTGACAGGGGTTCGTAAATTGATATTCATTGTATCTTTTGTTGTATTGTGTTGATTAAGTAGCATGGGTAGCATGAGTAGGATCGATACGGTATTGCGAGGATGCGTGACAATAGCGATGAAGAACGGCGTTCGTATACAGTTGGTAAATTAGTTGAATGCAGGGTTAACCATATGTTTGTATTCTGATCAGGGCTTTGTATATGAATTACTGATGAGTTTGACATGGATGTTATAGTAATATCGGTTTTGTCTGAACTCTAGAGATAGATTTAGACTTAACACTTGCGTGAGTATCAGTTCTTACTTCTCTGTGTTGTTGAGTTGCGTGAGACATCACCAATGAGACAATACCGTTGTTATCTCGGCGTTGCGTTAGACATAACCTCTGTTGTGAGTGATACGTGAGGATATTAGACGAATGAGTGATTTGTGTATGAAATGGTCGGAAGAATGCATGTGTTATTGCGTGATCTCTATTGAGTTTATTTCCTCCGAAGAATGTGTTATTGTTATTTACTTGCTTTTTGTTCCTTTAATTTTTCGCATTTGCTTTTGGTTCGCTTTAAACCAGAACTTTTGATTCATGAGCTTAGAAATATAGAAACCGTTGAATGGCATTCTTTCCCTCGCACTGATCCCTGTGGAGAACGACAAAACTGGGTTACTTATATGTTTTTGCTTACTGCTTTTCTAGCTTCAACAAATTGTTTGATAAGTGCAAATTGTACCTATTTTTGTATATAAGGTTTGTTGCACTTATCCTTACTTTGTGTTAAAATTGGTTGAATAAACCCCACTTTGTGTGTAAATACGTTTACTTTACGTTTTCGTTGTATAGTGCGTTACCGTGTAAATATCATTGAGTTTAATCGATTTTCATTTATTTTTGTAGGTGTTCCAGCAAAGGGATTTTTCCATATTCATAAAGAGCATTGAATAAGCTTTCCAACGCTTCAAACCGTGCGTCAATCGGAGTTACGGTTCAAGAGTTATGATCAAAACAAATTCTGGTTTTCTGTCATGTTCGCTGGGCGAACCCCCGTAGCGAGTACTCGCTAGCGAGTTCGCTAGGCGAACCGGGGCGAACAAAAAGTTCCAGAATCGTGAAAAAACTCAACTTTAAGGCGGTTTACGTTCGCCTAGCGAACGGGGGCTCGCTAGGCGAACCTGGGAACACAAATTTACTTATTTTAGCCATTTTTCATCATTTTTTATGTTATGTTTTTGGGGGAACTTTCTCCCAACTTCATCAAACATGTTTTAGGAGTAGATTAGCTTAGAAACAACATTGGATGATGCGTCTTGATGATTCGGAGTCGAATTTGCTTCGATCGACTTTGACACGCCGTGAGAAGTTTGTTTTTTTTCTTTCTTCTCTTTGTGTTCTCTTTTGTTGATGTTTGGTATGTAAATCTCTTGATACCTATTGTATTTCATCTAATCTATGTTTATGAATATGTTTTGATTCTTTATTGATTGTTTGTCTTTGATTGATTATTTGTGGGTCGTGACAAAAGCTATATCGAATCGTTAATCTTAGATTTTCATATGTCAATGAGCAAGCTTTTGACAGGGGTTTGTGAATTGATATTCATTGTATCTTTTGTTGTATTGTGTTGATTAAGTAGCATGGGTAGCATGAGTAGGATCGATACGGTATTGCGAGGATGCGTGACAATAGCGATGAAGAACAGCGTTCGTATACAGTTGGTAAATTAGTTGAATGCAGGGTTAATCATATGTTTGTATTCTGATAAGGGCTTTGTATATGAATTACTCATGAGTTTGACATGGATGTTATAATAATATCGGTTTTGTCTGAACTCTAGAGATAGATTTAGACTTAACACTTGCGTGAGTATCAGTTCTTACTTCTCTGTGTTGTTGAGTTGCGTGAGACATCACCAATGAGACAATACCGTTGTTCTCTCGGCGTTGCGTTAGACATAACCTCTGTTGTGAGTGATACGTGAGGATATTAGACGAATGAGTGATTTGTGTATGAAATGGTCAGAAGAATGCATGTGTTATTGAGTGATCTCTATTGAGTTTCTTTCCTCCGAAGAATGTGTTATTGTTATTTACTTGCTTTTTGTTCCTTTAATTTTTCGCATTTGCTTTTGGTTCGCTTTAAACCAGAACTTTTGATTCATGAGCTTAGAAATATAGAAACCGTTGAATGACATTCTTTCCCTCGCACTGATCCCTGTGGAGAACGACAAAACTGGGTTACTTATATATTTTTGCTTGCTGCTTTTCTAGCTTCAACAAATTGTTTGATAAGTGCAAATTGTACCTATTTTTGTATATAAGTTTTGTTGCATTTATCCTTACTTTGTGTTAAAGTTGGTTGAATAAACCCCACTTTGTGTGTAAATACGTTTACTTTACGTTTTCGGTGTATAGTGCGTTACCGTGTAAATATCATTGAGTTTAATCGATTTTCATTTATTTTTGTAGGTGTTCCAGCAATGGGATTTTTCCATATTCATAAAGAGCATTGAATAAGCTTTCCAACGCTTCAAACCGTGCTTCAATCGGAGTTACGGTTCAAGAGTTATGATCAAAACAAATTCTAGTTTTCTGTAATGTTCGCTGGGCGAACCCCCGTAGCGAGTTCGCTAGGCGAACCGGGGCGAACAAAAAGTTCCAGAATCGTGAAAAAACTCAACTTTAAGGTGGTTTACGTTCGCCTAGCGAACGGGGGGCTCGCTAGGCGAACCTGGGAATACAAATTTACCTATTTTAGCCATTTTTCATCATTTTTTATGTTATGTTTTTGGGGGAACTTTCTCCCAACTTCATCAAACATGTTTTAGGAGTAGATTAGCTCAGAAACAACATTGGATGATGCGTCTTGATGATTCGGAGTCGAATTTGCTTCGATCGACTTTGACACGCCGTGAGAAGTTTGTTTTTCTCCTTTTTTCTCTTTGTGTTCTCTTTTGTTGATGTTTGGTATGTAAATCTCTTGATACCTATTGTATTTCATCTAATATATGTTTATGAATATGTTTTGATTCTCTATTGATTGTTTGTCTTTGATTGATTATTTGTGGGTCGTGACAAAACCTATATCGGATCGTTAATCTTAGATTTTCATCTGTCAATGAGCAAGCTTTTGACAGGGGTTTGTGAATTGATATTCATTGTATCTTTTGTTGTATTGTGTTGATTAAGTAGCATGGGTAGCATGAGTAGGATCGATACGGTATTGCGAGGATGCGTGACAATAGCGATGAAGAACGGCGTTCGTATACAGTTGGTAAATTAGTTGAATGCAGGGTTAATCATATGTTTGTATTCTGATAAGGGCTTTGTATATGAATTACTCATGAGTTTGACATGGATGTTATAGTAATATCGGTTTTGTCTGAACTCTAGAGATAGATTTAGACTTAACACTTGCGTGAGTATCAGTTCTTACTTCTCTGTGTTGTTGAGTTGCGTGAGACATCACCAATGAGACAATACCGTTGTTCTCTCGGCGTTGCGTTAGACATAACCTCTGTTGTGAGTGATACGTGAGGATATTAGACGAATGAGTGATTTGTGTATGAAATGGTCGGAAGAATGCATGTGTTATTGCGTGATCTCTATTGAGTTTATTTCCTCCGAAGAATGTGTTATTGTTATTTACTTGCTTTTTGTTCCTTTAATTTTTCGCATTTGCTTTTGGTTCGCTTTAAACCAGAACTTTTGATTCATGAGCTTAGAAATATAGAAACCGTTGAATGGCATTCTTTCCCTCGCACTGATCCCTGTGGAGAACGACAAAACTGGGTTACTTATATGTTTTTGCTTACTGCTTTTGTAGCTTCAACAAATTGTTTGATAAGTGCAAATTGTACCTATTTTTGTATATAAGGTTTGTTGCACTTATCCTTACTTTGTGTTAAAATTGGTTGAATAAACCCCACTTTGTGTGTAAATACGTTTACTTTACGTTTTCGGTGTATAGTGCGTTACCGTGTAAATATCATTGAGTTTAATCGATTTTCATTTATTTTTGTAGGTGTTCCAGCAAAGGGATTTTTCCATATTCATAAAGAGCATTGAATAAGCTTTCCAACGCTTCAAACCGTGCGTCAATCGGAGTTACGGTTCAAGAGTTATGATCAAAACAAATTCTGGTTTTCTGTCATGTTCGCTGGGCGAACCCCCGTAGCGAGTACTCGCTAGGCGAACCGGGGCGAACAAAAAGTTCCAGAATTGTGAAAAAACTCAACTTTAAGGCGGTTTACGTTCGCCTAGCGAACGGGGGCTCGCTAGGCGAACCTGGGAACACAAATTTACTTATTTTAGCCATTTTTCATCATTTTTTATGTTATGTTTTTGGGGGAACTTTCTCCCAACTTCATCAAACATGTTTTAGGAGTAGATTAGCTTAGAAACAACATTGGATGATGGGTCTTGATGATTCGGAGTCGAATTTGCTTCGATCGACTTTGACACGCCGTGAGAAGTTTGTTTTTTTTCTTTCTTCTCTTTGTGTTCTCTTTTGTTGATGTTTGGTATGTAAATCTCTTGATACCTATTGTATTTCATCTAATCTATGTTTATGAATATGTTTTGATTCTTTATTGATTGTTTGTCTTTGATTGATTATTTGTGGGTCGTGACAAAAGCTATATCGAATCGTTAATCTTAGATTTTCATCTGTCAATGAGCAAGCTTTTGACAGGGGTTTGTGAATTGATATTCATTGTATCTTTTGTTGTATTGTGTTGATTAAGTAGCATGGGTAGCATGAGTAGGATCGATAAGGTATTGCGAGGATGCGTGACAATAGCGATGAAGAACAACGTTCGTATACAGTTGGTAAATTAGTTGAATGCAGGGTTAATCATATGTTTGTATTCTGATAAGGGCTTTGTATATGAATTACTCATGAGTTTGACATGGATGTTATAATAATATCGGTTTTGTCTGAACTCTAGAGATAGATTTAGACTTAACACTTGCGTGAGTATCAGTTCTTACTTCTCTGTGTTGTTGAGTTGCGTGAGACATCACCAATGAGACAATACCGTTGTTCTCTCGGCGTTGCGTTAGACATAACCTCTGTTGTGAGTGATACGTGAGGATATTAGACGAATGAGTGATTTGTGTATGAAATGGTCAGAAGAATGCATGTGTTATTGAGTGATCTCTATTGAGTTTCTTTCCTCCGAAGAATGTGTTATTGTTATTTACTTGCTTTTTGTTCCTTTAATTTTTCGCATTTGCTTTTGGTTCGCTTTAAACCAGAACTTTTGATTCATGAGCTTAGAAATATAGAAACCGTTGAATGGCATTCTTTCCCTCGCACTGATCCCTGTGGAGAACGACAAAACTGGGTTACTTATATATTTTTGCTTGCTGCTTGTCTAGCTTCAACAAATTGTTTGATAAGTGCAAATTGTACCTATTTTTGTATATAAGTTTTGTTGCACTTATCCTTACTTTGTGTTAAAATTGGTTGAATAAACCCCACTTTGTGTGTAAATACGTTTACTTTACGTTTTCGGTGTATAGTGCGTTACCGTGTAAATATCATTGAGTTTAATCGATTTTCATTCATTTTTGTAGGTGTTCCAGCAATGGGATTTTTCCATATTCATAAATAGCATTGAATAAGCTTTCCAACGCTTCAAACCGTGCGTCAATCGGAGTTACGGTTCAAGAGTTATGATCAAAACAAATTCTGGTTTTCTGTCGTGTTCGCTGGGCGAACCCCCGTAGCGAGTACTCGCTAGGAGTTTGCTAGGCGAACCGAGGCAAACAAAAAGTTCCAGAATCGTGAAAAAACTCAACTTTAAGGCGGTTTACGTTCGCCTAGCGAACGGGGGCTCGCTAGGCGAACCTGGGAACACAAATTTACCTATTTTAGCCATTTTTCATCATTTTTTATGTTATGTTTTTGGGGGAACTTTCTCACAACTTCATCAAACATGTTTTAGGAGTAGATTAGCTCAGAAACAACATTGGATGACGCGTCTTGATGATTCGGAGTCGAATTTGCTTCGATCGACTTTGACACGCCGTGAGAAGTTTGTTTTTCTCCTTTCTTCTCTTTGTGTTCTCTTTTGTTGATGTTTGGTATGTAAATCTCTTGATACCTATTGTATTTCATCTAATCTATGTTTATGAATATGTTTTGATTCTCTATTGATTGTTTGTCTTTGATTGATTATTTGTGGGTCGTGACAAAACCTATATCGAATCGTTAATCTTAGATTTTCATCTGTCAATGAGCAAGCTTTTGACAGGGGTTTGTGAATTGATATTCATTGTATCTTTTGTTGTATTGTGTTGATTAAGTAGCATGGGTAGCATGAGTAGGATCGATACGGTATTGCGAGGATGCGTGACAATCGCGATGAAGAACGGCGTTCGTATACAGTTGGTAAATTAGTTGAATGCAGGGTTAATCATATGTTTGTATTCTGATAAGGGCTTTGTATATGAATTACTCATGAGTTTGACATGGATGGTATAGTAATATCAGTTTTGTCTGAACTCTAGAGATAGATTTAGACTTAACACTTGCGTGAGTATCAGTTCTTACTTCTCTGTGTTGTTGAGTTGCGTGAGACATCACCAATGAGACAATACCGTTGTTCTCTCGGCGTTGCGTTAGACATAACCTCTGTTGTGAGTGATACGTGAGGATATTAGACGAATGAGTGATTTGTGTATGAAATGGTCGGAAGAATGCATGTGTTATTGCGTGATCTCTATTGAGTTTATTTCCTCCGAAGAATGTGTTATTGTTATTTACTTGCTTTTTGTTCCTTTAATTTTTCGCATTTGCTTTTGGTTCGCTTTAAACCAGAACTTTTGATTCATGAGCTTAGAAATATAGAAACCGTTGAATGACATTCTTTCCCTCGCACTGATCCCTGTGGAGAATGACAAAACTGGGTTACTTATATATTTTTGCTTGCTGCTTTTCTAGCTTCAACAAATTGGCGCCGTTGCCGGGGATCTGGTGTTTAGATATTGAGTTGCATGGCATAGTTTCTATATTTTTAAGCTTCGTACATAATTGTCTATATTATATATTTACATGTATAAACACTTGTTTTGCTTTTGTACGTACTTTTTAATAGTTGTTTTCCATAAGTGATTGTATATATGTGTTTTCCATCATATTTATGTGTGCGTATATATTTTTGTTTTTGGTTTACGTTTGCTCAAGTGTTGCAGGTTTTATTGGGTCGCTACCAGTGAACGAAACAACATGGAAGAGCTTGTACGTAAATAAGGTTTCGAGCTTACGACGTGAAACAAGCGCTTGTTGGGAGGCAACCCAACGATTTGAGTTTGTACAGTTTTATATTTAGTAGTATTGTAGTATTGTGTGAGATTGGATGGATTGAATGAGAGAAAAAACTTGAAAAACTTAGCAAGCCTGTGCGCGCTTAGCGCGCAGAGGGCGCTTAACGCACCTTGATTTTTGTGGAAAAACTCTCTTATTCTCTTATCCACTTTCACCCATTTTGTTAGTATATGTTTATGAGTTTTAGAAATTTTTGTGTTTGTTCTCAAATTTTGTTTTTGATTAGCTTGAGGATGCATTGTGTGATTTTTCAATTTTGATTGTTTCAACAAGAAAATGTTATGGTAGTGTGAAAAGTTTAAAGAAAGTTGCATTGCGTTGGTTGGTGTTTATTGCTTTTCTAGAACATAACATGTTTATGAACCTTAGGATTTGTACAAATTACATGTCTTTCATTCTCTTGCAATTTTTGTTCATTTATGAATCACTTTAGTTCATAGCCCCATGTGAGGAAACCTCCATTGTTTACTAAATGCTTGGATGACTGATAAACTTTGTTTAATTCATTTGATTCATGCTTTATCTTCTGATTATTGTGATTTTGTGGAAGAATTAGAAATGATGAAGGCATTTGTTTATATTGAGCACAACCGTATCCAAAAGTATCTTACCCGTGAGTAGTGAGAATTTGTTAGCCCCTTTGAGACTAAAACAGTTTAGATCTCATTTTTAGTGATGAACTTGGTTTATGTACATAATTTGTAAGTTTGGTTCATCATTGAATTTAGTGAGTTTCTAAAATTTCTTCTTGAACCTTTGAAATTGTATACTTTGATTTCCTTGCCGTAAAAAGAAAGGAGCATTCACTTGAGGTTTGGTTGAATTCAAGTTGGGGAGAATGAAAAAGAAGCTTGGTAAGTTGCTTGAAATTTTTGAAAAAGTTCAAACAAGCATGAAAAGAAAAAGTGTAAATATGAATGTGAAAAACAAAAGAAAAAGAATGCTTGTTTGAATGAGAAAAATAGAGTGAAATAATTGTGCATAAAGGTAGTTTGAGAAGGTTTGTGGTAAAGGAATGAGAATGGTGAATGAAGTTGTAATGTGTAAATATCATTTATCGGCAATTTCGATTCAATGGCCTGTAGAAATGTCCCTTTATTATGAACCCGACCAAGCTACAACCCTTAAAGCCCTTAGTGATCTTTTTGCTTCCATATTTTCATTTTTGATTGTTAGATGTTGTATGAATTGAATTGTTATTTGCATTGTTTGTCAGATGAGTGAAATTTCCCCGCGGTTGCAAACGCGCATTAATTTCTTCATTCTTATTTGAAGTGGAGTGTTAGGTGTGATTCATTCTTGAACATGTATTGCTTTTGGATGTTGACATTTGTTTTGTGCTTAGCCTTTGTTTCATATTCGTGGTGTCGTTGTAGTTTAGTGGTAAGCATTGCTTTGCATGTACTTTTGATATTTGTACCATACGTTTATTCTCCGTTTGTAAAAACTTGTTGAGCAAGATTTCTTGATAATTGCTTTGGTTTCTTTGAGTTGACTGACTTTTGTTTGAGGACAAACAAAATAATAAGTTGGGGAGAGTTTGATAAGAGCAAATTGTACCTATTTTTGTATATAAGTTTTGTTGCACTTATCCTTACTTTGTGTTAAAAATGGTTGAATAAACTCCACTTTGTGTGTAAATACGTTTACTTTACGTTTTCGGTGTATAGTGTGTTACCGTATAAATATCAGAGTTTAATCGATTTTAATTTATTTTTGTAGGTGTTCCAGCAATGGGATTTTTCCATATTCATAAATAGCATTGAATAAGCTTTCAAACGCTTCAAACCGTGCGTCAATCGGAGTTACGGTTCAAGAGTTATGATCAAAACAAATTCTGGTTTTCTGTCATGTTCGCTGGGCGAACCCCCGCAGCGAGTACTCGCTAGCGAGTTCGCTAGGCGAACCGGGTGTAATACCCCAAATTTTGACCACTTAGATTTCCCATCATTGTGAAAATCATCATCACAGTATGGATGAACCATCATGCTTCATCAGTCTCCCCAAAGATGGGTGAGCATCCAATACAATCAAAATTAGGGTTTCAAGCCCTCTCATAGTTCTCAGACAAAGGATCAATCAAGAAATGACATGATCTTCAACTTGTCTAATATCTTAAATATCCACAATGGATAAAAAAGGACTCCCACTTCAAGGATTAAGCACAAGGCTGCTCCCTTCTAGGTGGATCAAGTCTCAAGATCGACAGTGTCACCAAATTAGGGTTTTGGTCGACCAGGGCCTCCAGATGGAAATTTTCATCTGGGCACAAGGCAATGATCCAAAACATGACCTAATATACTTCATGGAACCTCATGAACCCATGCATCAAGTCAATTTTGCCTCAGGGGATGCATTCATCAAAAATCAGGAATTAGGGTTTCTTGACCTAATTCACCCCTAAGTTGACTTTTGGGACAAACCATGAGCCAAGACCTCAAGACATGATTTTAGGGTCTCTAATATACCATATTGATCCATTTGGAACAATGGATTGATCCAAGAAGCTTGAGCAACAAGTCTCAATTTCATCTGCACCACAATTAGGGTTTTAAGAGAAAAGTCAACTGTAACTTTGACTTTTGACCAAGACATGCTCCCAAACCCTAATACATGATTGAATATACCCTATGACACCCATGGAACATGTCCATCAAGTTTTATTTAGGTCAAGGACATGATTTCCTGAAGAATTGCACAGTTTGGAATTCATCTGATAAAAAGTCAACTGTGCACAAAAGTCAACTTTGACTTTTTGAGATTTTTCACCAAAATGGATTTTTAACCCTAAAATGATGTTAATGTATGATTTGAATCATCATTCATCAAGAAAAATCAAGAAAAGTGAGATAACTTGTAAAAGGGGTAACCATAAAACTTAGAAATTTTTCTAAGTTAAAAATAAAGTGGCAAAGGTACCAACTTTGGAGGACCATAACTCCTAAACCACAAGGCCATTTTTTCTCATCCAAAGATGGATTTGTAGCCCTAATTATCACCTACAAAAACTTCAACTACAAGTCATTCCAATTCATTAAGGATTTTGAGTTATGGAGTGATCAAAGTGGCTGAAAAGTGAAAATGTCACTTTTTCCAACACTTAGTGAAATTTTCACTAAGTCAGATTCTGCCTCACTTTTTGCCAAATGTAGGGGGATTTTTCACTTGGAATCAAAAGAGGTCAAAACCAAACTTGTTCAAACAGTTGTTGTATCATGTAAGGGCTTTCCAAAATGGCCAAGAACATTGCCAAATTCAACTTACATCATGAGATACAACATTGGCAAGTTGCCTTGCTGAAATCTGTCAAAGCAAGGCAGAATTTGCATTTTGGCTCGATTTGCCAAAATCAGCCAAATTCAATTGCTCCTATCCACTTGGACACCTCAGAGGATTGAATCTAAAGGGGACAATCACTGAGCCAAGCCTCCAAGGTCCAAGGAACAAGAAATAGCATGTTGAACCTAGACTGGCCAAAATAGGGACAAGACTTCAAATTTGGAATGAGGCATTCAATGGAACCATCAAGGTGGCATGGACTGAGCCATTCTCATCTGAAATCAGTCAAGACTTATCCAAGACCAAGGGGACCAAAGCTCTGTGCCCTAACCTCTAGTCAATGGCTAGAGGAGACTTGGATTTTCATTTGCCAACATTGGCCAAACCTACTTACCAGCTTCCATGCACTATTCCTTACAAAACAAACTTGCTCTACTATAAATAGAGCTCAATTATGGTCAGTTTGAGTACACCAAAGCCATCTAACAGATGCTTTCCTCAAAATCTCTTTCTCTTGGCAAAAATGCCTTTCTTAGCAAGGTAGCTATCAGGTTTTGAGTTTGAGAGCAATTCCAATCAAACCAATCACTCACACACCTTACATACATCACATATGAGCTGATCAAACACTTAGATTACTTCTGAAACATCAATTTCACAAAATCACCAGCTGGTTGCTCAAGGTTTTAACCAAAGTGCAGCTGAGGTACCACAAAATGATCCAGCCAATTTCAATCAAGTCCAACCATCCAAACACAATCCATAGGGTGTAGGGAAGCTGTTCAGACCATCACCACTCATCTGTAACACCTCCAAATCAAAAATCACTTTGAACTTGCTGTCACGGCTTGGAGGTAAGCACATGCTTGGTCATCTCTCAATCTATGCATATTTCCTCGCACAATAATTTGGCCATATGTTCATAATCATACATGGAATGTTTTCCCTCAATTAATTGCATTGTTTGAATCGTGTATCAAAAATCCTAGCCTTCATGCAGAAATTAGGGTTCTTGAGGTCTCTTCGTGATTTCTTGTTGTATGTTTAATTTAAATGAAATTAAAGTACATAGACATGATCGTGAGGTTGAGACGAGCATAATGATATGTGGATTACATGATATGAATACGTATTCATGGAGATTGGATAGAAAATGCAAATCTGAGAAACCAAGAACACGCGCGTGTTCTTCAGCTTGTTCTTGGCGCCATTTTTAGAAATTCAAATATTTGAATTTTGTGATTTTGTTTAATTGATTCAAAAATTAATTTCTCTCTGAGTTTTAATGATTTTGAGTTGATTCTTTTTTTAATAATTCACAAAAATGTTAAAATATTTTATTTTCACAAAAAATCCCAAAAATATTATTTATTTCATATAATTGATATTTTTGTAAAGAATTAATATTTTGATTGTTTTTGGCATTTTAAATATTTTTTCTACATTGATTTTGCAACTTTTAATGCTTTCTAATTATTTTGTAGGTTAATACTTAATTTTTGAAGCATTAATCCAAGATCACAATTTGTTTTCCATGTGTTAAACAATTTTTGATCATTTTAGTTGAATTTTTATTCAATTAAATACATTTTTGAAAACAAATTAGGGTTTTGGATTAATTCAACCCTCATAAATCATTTTCAAAAACATTTTGGGCCTCTTGAGAGAGTGTAAGACCCATCCCCCGTTGTACAAAAACTTTTTGGGCCTCACTCATTGTATAAGTCCCTCTGTACAAGTAAACGGCGCGATCGTCGTCCGTTTAAAAATAAATATCATCTGGGCCTCTCCTTGAGCTATAAGACCCATTCAAAACACTTTGGGCCTCTATTAGAGTGTAAGACCCAATCCCCCTTTTAACCAAAACATTTTGGGCCTCACTTATTGTATAAGTCCCTCTGCGTTAAAAGAAAACCTCGGCGCGATCGCCATTTTTAAACGAAAAATCATTAGGGCCTACCCTCGTGTTATAAGCCCCACTCTCTTTTCTTTAAACCTTTTTGGGCCTCTTGAGAGAGTGTAAGACCCACCCCTTTGTACAGAAAACCTTTTTGGGCGTCAGTCACTTGTATAAGTCCCTCTGTACAAAGTTAGACAGTGTGCTCACTGATAAAACCCTGGGCCTCTCCTTGAGCTGTAAGACCCAAACCTTTCTTTTTCAAAGCACTTTCTCCTTTGATTTTGAATATACTGTTGTTTTCAATCTTTCTTTGTTGAACAACTAACCAAACAACATAGAAGCACTACAACCGAGTAAGTGGTTATCGCTTTCATTTACTGCTTTCATATTATAAACTGTATTGTGGGGCTGCTCACTGTAAGTCTCCTTTCATAAACTCATATCTACTGTGTAATAATAGTATAGATATTTCGAGTTTCCCCGGCTACTACGTCTAGAACTAGGTGACGCCGTTTCACTTATTCGTAGAAATAGACGCCTAGATCCCCAATAGGAGCACCAGATACAGTCTTCTCTTCGGCTGTCCTCCTTAGGAATCGTCAAGAAGGTCTACTCCCCAAGATGAATGTATTCTCCGTGAATGGCATCTTTGAGTTTCTTCCAAATTCTCGAACTTTCCTGACTTGATCTATTCCTTGTGGATAACTTGCCTTGACTGTCTCGGGGTTTGGGTACCCACTACGGTCATAATCTTGGACCTTAACTAAGGAACCCTCTTTTAAAGCTAAAAGTCGCTGGATAGTAAACCTCGCACGTTTACCAGTGGTTTTTATCTTTAAAAGAGTTATCTCTCCTAATGGAAAGGAGATGATAGACCCACGGGCTTCTTAAAAGGATCGGCCTCCTCTTGGGCATTATTCAAGGACACTACGGCTTCTTAGAAGTATTCACAGCCTCCTCTTAGGCTTCGTATAATGATCTCTTCCTCCGGGAATGATAGCCTCCTCTTGGGCTTAGTACAAGGACCCGTCGGCTTCTTAAAAGTTTCCAGCCTCCTCTTGGGCTTCGTACAAATTGTCCCGACGACCTCCTAGAGGTATAGGAACAGAACTTAGTTATCTCCATAGAACAGTCCTTTCATAGAGTCTACTACTGTTTCTCAAAGCATAGTACAAAAGAAAAAAACTCTAGGCTTGGACAGTCTAACTTCCTTGAGTCTCAAAAGACATTCTCAAGTGACCCTTTCGTTAAATAGGAAGGAAACCCGCAGACTCGGACAATCTCAATACCCTTTGGATTTCCCGTTTCCTCAAAGAAAAGGAAATATCACTGATCCTCAAATCAAATCCCTGAGTACAGTGTTGCTCATATAAGAACTGATTTTCTCTTTTAAAATCAGTATACTGGACCTGTCACTCACAGTACCCTAGCCTCTATCTCGGGCTTTGTACGAGACACATAAGAGACTCCCTCGTTGAGTCAATCACCTTTTCGCCTCCATCTCGGGCTTCGTACGAGATACAAAAAGACTCTCTTGTTGAGTCAAACTTTTAGCCTCTAGCTCGGGCTTCGTACGAGACACAAAGACTCTATCGTCGGGTCAAAAACTTTTAGCCTCTCTCTCGGGCTTTGTACGAGACACAAATTAACCTTCTCTTAGGCTTTGTATAAGAAAACCACTGGTTGATTCAATCAACCTTTTAGCATCAAAGCTGTGCCTCGTTCATAGTACACAAACATCAACAACTCCTTTCCTTTCATCTAATCGCTGTAAGCGGCAAGCCTCTGGATCATCTATATCCATGCCACTGTCCCTCTTTTAGCATGAGAAATTCCTAAGGAAAGATGGCATTGCTCTACACTGAGTTAAAGTCTTCTCCTTCAGGTTAAAACCCTTTCTTCGGAAATTATGGCATTGCTCGGATCCGCGTATCCCAGTTAAAGTAATTCTCCTTCTCCCCTCTTTAGAGATGACAAATTCTCTCTAAAGTCGAGGTATTTCAGCTTCACGTCTTGGGCTTTGAACAAGACACAAATACACCTTTTAGCTTCACATCTTGGGCTTTGAACAAGATACAAACCACCTTTCGCTTCACGTCTTGGGCTTTGAACAAGACACCAAAAACCAATTTCCTCCCATAGAATAGGAGGAACTACGAACGCTCTGATTTCCCTGTTTCGGTAAACGGGAATACGTAGGCATAAGATCGAAAGAAAAGATCTTAGCGAGCGCAGTCAACAAAAAACCCAAATCCCATATCTCCATCAATCAAAAGCAGTAATTCAAAAGCATCAGTCCCAACATCCTAACCCTTGTTCCCTGCCAGAAACATTAAGCCCTAGAAAGAAAGAAACCTGTATTGGCGAAATACGAATAACCAGTACAAAGGCCCCCCCACATTGATAGCATCTGTAACCTAACAGACCGCTGTTTAAACTCAGTATGCAAAGCAGGGTTAATTGGAGACATCTATTTCCCTTCCTTATTCAGCTCACAATAGGATAAAAAATGAATCGACCTGTAGTCAAAGCTCAAACCGCAGAGAGCGACCAGCGCTTAAGAACCGCGTCCAAAATCGCTCGCTACAGAAAAGTGGCGCCCACCGTGGGGCCGATCTTTCTTTCTTTCTGTTTTCCTTGTAAAATGGCGACTCTGCTGGGGAGTCATTGCCAAGATCTTTTTGCCTTAGGGCATCATCCCCGTTTGCTACGGAAAATGGGAACTCTACCGAAGAGAAATATTGACCTATGCTGGTCCATCTCTTAGGCAGAGAACCACAGATTGGGGCTTCCGCCGGGGAACCCGTTTTCTGTCAGGAACTTAGGATTCAGAGCTTTAAAGGTCTAGGATGTTTAGGACATATATATATATACTACTTTTCCTAAATGCTATACGTGTTTATTTTTCTGCTAATGGGAATGCGGGTGATGCCGTACGTGGAAAGATTGAGTATACACCTAGAAAAGCCAACCCTTTCGTAGTGCGGAAACTATCGGAAATAGTTGTTACGCGATACTACCCTCATTTGAGGCTGGTGATCTATTCTCGGTGAATGGCTCTTACTCTAAGATTGGACACAACTCGCTAGCGATCCGCTTGTTGTCTGCCTTCCTGGGAGGAGCTGATGATAATGAGTACAGGTACAAAAATCACCCTAGTATAAACCTTTGGGGATGGGTAGAGCCTTGACTTCATGACAACGACCCTCTGACCCCATGTTTTTTCTATGTTTTTGTGTGCTGCATTCATGCATTCATTTAATAAAACATTAAAACATTCAAAAAACTTTCTCTCCTAGTCTCTCTGTTTTTCAAATTAAACTAAGACTGTGATTGCAAATATCAGAGAAAAAGATTGCATTAATGGATTTCGGTAGAAGGATAACTCGCCAGTATACCTTCAAGGTTCCAAAGTTAGGAGATTTGAGAAGGTTAGCAAGGATGATCGTTAACCCAGAGGCTTTCAGAGCCAAGCACGGTGGTTTGTTACCACTGTTAAGAGTCCATGTGATTAAGGGGATCATGGATGCGCTCATTCAGTTCTACGATCCGGTTTATCACTGTTTCACATTCTCGGATTACCAGCTATCACCAACGCTGGAGGAGTATTCTCATCTGACTGATTTACATATCACTGATCGAGCTCCGTTTTCTGGACTGGAAGAAATTCTAAAGAATCAGACTATTGCAATAGCAATTCATTTGGACGAGTCTGAGGTCAAGACTCACCTAACCACTAAGGGTGGCATCCAGGGTTTGCCAGCCCAGTTCTTGACAAAGAAAGCTCTGTACTTCGCTAGTATAGGGAACGTGACTGCTTTTGAAAGCATCTTTGTCTTGCTCACCTACGGGTTATTTTTGTTTCCCAACATCAATAACTTCGTCGATATCAACGCTATTAAGGTTTTTCTCATTGGAAACCCTGTGCCGACTTTGCTCGCAGATGCGTATCATTCTGTACACTTGGGAAATTTGTACAGCAGAGGGGAGATCACATGCTGTGTACCTTTGCTCTACAAATGGTTTATCTCTCACTTGCCCAAGTCTGCTGCTTTTTGGGATTGCAAGAGTGTCTTACGTTGGTCGCAGAAGATCATGTCTCTCACCAATTCCGATATAGATTGGTGTAATAGGATTTATGAGGGAATCAGAATCATTGACCGTTGTGGAAACTTCCCCAGCGTACCCCTCATAGGAACTAAAGGAGGAATCAATTATCATCCGATAGTGGTTCTTCGTCAATTTGGATACCCGATGAGACACATCCCACTGGGTGTTCATCTGGAAGGTCTTTTCTTCAAAGAAGGAGAAAATGACAGAGCACTAAAGACGTAAATAGTGCAAGCTTGGAAACAGGTTCATAAGAAAGGACGAGAGTCTCTGGGAAAACCAGACTGTGTCTCGGTGGAGCCTTATCTCCACTGGGTACAAACTAGAGCTCTCAAGCTAAAGATGCCTTATCCTCGTTACGGAATTCTTCCGCCGAGGGAATCTGTCATGTACTTCATAAAGGAAACTGAAAAGCTTCGGGTTACTCTCAACAAGGTTCAAAAGGAAAGAAGGTCTTGGAAGAACAAGTACCGCACCCTCGACGTAGAGTGTATCCAAATACAGCAACTACTAAAAGAGAAAGATGCTCTGATTGAAATTTTGGAGCAGCATGCTGTAGAGAATCAAGATGACCAAAGGAATTTGCTCACTCCTTTCACTTGGCAAAGGAATGACAACCCGACAACGGCCCAAGCGCCCCGGTCAAAGAAAAGGAAGATACCAGAATCAGCACCCAGTTTCTCCTCAGAGAGGATTCGGGACCCATTAGTTTAGGTTTCTGTTTCTGCACTTTGTAATCTACTGTATTTCCATTTCTGTAATCCTTTGAATTTCAATAAAAAGGGGTTTCCCCACTGTTTGATATTTGCAATCTAATTGTTGAAGTTTATTTTGATTAAACCAAAAAACAACAATTAATATAATCATTGCATTCATCATTCTCACATCGCGTATTCTTCTTCCCTATGAATCTCACGTTTGTGTCTCGATTCTAGAGTCAAACTGTCTCATTCGTATAATACTCGGGCCAATCGTCAGAAAAAGATGGATGATCTTGAGGAAGAAAACAGAGAGTTGAAAGAAGAGATCGACGCTCTGAGAGAGGATATGAGAAAGCTTCGTAACGACATGCAAGCCATGGCAGAAGCTCAGCTACAAAGAACTGTGATCTCAGAGATCACCTCAACGCCCATCATAGAAAAGTATGATCCTAGGTATCAGATGCCGAAAGATCGTCCTTGGGGCATGCCTGTTAACTATATCCCGGAAGGATATGTTCCGCCGATCACTGAAGATCAGGGAATCGCAACAGAAGTCGCTGGGCCTGAAGGTTACAAACTTTGGGAAAGCGAAGATGCCAGGGGCATACTGAAGACTCCTGAAGGTTACAAACTTCGGGAGGCGCCAAGACTCACTGCCGTAGTCACGGTACCACCCCCTGTGGTGCACACTGTCCCGGAAGGACAGATTCCATAGACACCTTTTGGTAAGAAGGAAACTATGTTTGACAGAATGAATGAATTCCAGGGGCAGTTCTTGGAAATGCAGAAAGAGCTGCAAGCCATTCGCGGTCAGGATCTATTTGGAAAGGACGCCGCAGACCTCTGCTTGGTCCCAAATGTGAAAGTCCCGCACAAGTTCCAATTGCCTGACTTTGAAAAATACAAGGGTAACTCTTGCCCTCAGAGCCATCTGGTGATGTACGCTCGACGGATGTCAGCTCGGACGGAGAATCAGGACCTGCTGATTCACTACTTCCAGGATAGTTTAACCGGTGCCGCACTCAAATGGTACATGGGTTTAAACCGTACTATGATCAGTACATTCAGAGATCTTGGTACTGCCTTCGTCCAACAATACAAGTACAATTTGGACATGGCACCCGACAGAGATCAACTCAGATCAATGTCGCAAAAGGAAAAGGAAATCTTTAAGGAGTATGCTCAAAGGTGGCGTGAAACTGCCGCTCAAATTTGTCCACCTCTTGAGGAAAAAGAGATGACAAAAATCTTCTTAAAGACCTTAAGCTCATTTTACTATGACTGAATGATTGCCAGTGCACCCAGTGATTTCACCGAAATGGTCGGCATGGGTGTACGTCTTGAGGAAGCCGTCCGAGAAGGACGTTTGGTAAAAGACACTGGATCAACGAGCGGTACTAAAAAATACGGTAGTGCTCTCCCTAAGGAAAAAGAGCAAGGTATTGGGAATATCTGTCTCGGAAAGAAAAGGCGACGTTATCAGCCAGTAGCAGCTGTTACTTCTGCTATCGGCCCTGCGCCTGTTCCTATGTATCAACCTCAGGTCGCGCAGAGCCAACCTGACCAACAAAGGACACAACAGCCTCTTCAGCAGGCTCGTCCTCCATATAACAACAACCGTACAACACGGCCACCAGGATTTGATCCTATACCCGTAACGTACGCAGAGCTGTTTCCGTTACTGCTGGCTAAGGGGCACATTCAGACTAAGTCTCCCCTTTCAGTTCCGGAAAATCCGCCTTTTTGGTTTAAAGCGGATCAAACATGCCCTTATCATCAAGGAGGTTCAGGGCATAACATTGAGACTTGTCTCAATTTCAAATCTGACGTGCAAAAGCTTGTTAGGAGCGGGCTCTTATCTTTCAAAGATACGAATCCTAATGTTCTTACGAACCCGCTGCCTCAACACGAGAGAGCTGCAGTTAATCTGATTGAGAAAGAGACTACCAATGTCTATCAAATTCACGATGTACTCTTATTGGGGACCAATCTGGTCAAGATGCATTGTAGACAGAGTGGATATGGCCATGTGCCACCTCATAATTATCACCAGTGTGATATCTGCTCTAAAGACAACCAGGGGTGTTCTGTAGTGCAAGCAGCTCTACAGGAACAAATGGATCTTGGATGGATCCAAGAGCACCGAGTTCGTGGAGTTAACATGGTTTACACGAATTCCAACGTCATTCAAAACCACGACATCCGTGCGATGAATGTCAACTTGGTGGCGATGCACTCAAGGCAAAGCCAGTATCATAATCTACCGCGGCACGATTACAGTTCCTGTCTGATTTGCTCGGTAAACAAACAGGGATGCTATTTCATACAAGAGGCCCTCCAGCGTCAGATGGATCTTGGATGGATCCAAGACTACCATGATAGGAACTCCTATCAAATCAACATGGTTCAGATCTTCGACATCCGCGTAATGGATACCAACCTGGTAGAGTTACATGCTGAGCAGGTCCGACTTGCATTCTTAATATCATATGACTATCAAAATTGTAAAGCGGGTTGCGAAAACGATCGAGGTTGTACCCTTGTCCAGGAGGCACTTCAGCACTTGTTAAATCACTGGTGGATGCCAATCTATATGGACGACGATACTCAGCAGATTAGTATCAATCACGGGAATCCTACTCGTCGTCAAAGTCAGGATGTCCGATCAATGGAAGGTAACCTAGTGAGGTTACATTGTATTCAAAGTGGGCGTGGCCAGGTGCCACCACACAACTATGACAGTTGTAGCGTCTGTTCGGAAAGTAACCAAGGGTGTTACCTTGTGAGAGCAGCTCTTCAGGGTCAGATCGATCATGGAGAAATTCGTCCATATCCGGGTTCTGGACCCATCATTTGGTCGCCGAACTACCTTGCCGAGCAAGTTGAGGATGTTGTCACGATCTCTGGTCATCACAGGACCAGGGATGTTTTTTCCATCATCCCTCTACTTGACAAATCTAGAGTTCCCAACCGGGAACGGATCAAGGTTACTTATGATGGTCAGAAAAATCAGAAGGTTCCCATAGTCATCTATCTACCGAGGCCACTACCGTATGAATCAGCTAAGGCAATCCCTTACAAATACGGTGCAACATTAATCGAGAATGGAAAGGAAATTCCATTACCCTCCGTCGTGAATATTGCAGACATCAGTCGTGTAACACGGAGCGGTCGAATCTTCAACCGAGGGGTTGGAGAATCCAACAAAGAAAAGGAACTTCAGGCGGAAATTCCTGATCCACCCGTCAGTCAATCTGGTAATCCCGACTTTTCAAAAGACAAAGATGAGATGCTAAAGCTCATCCAAAGGAGTGAATATAACATTGTTGATCAACTGTTACAGACTCCTTCAAAGATCTCATTATTATCGGTGTTACTCAGTTCAGAAGCACATAGAGAGGCTCTACAGAAAGTCTTGGAGCAAGCCTTTGTGGAACAGGATGTAACAATCAGACAATTTGATAGCATTGTCTCTAACATCACTTCCTGCAATAATTTGGGATTTAGTGATGAGGAATTACCTGAAGAGGGTCGTCGTCATAACATGGCGCTCAACATTACAGTTAACTGCCAGGGCGATGCTTTAGCCAACGTACTGGTAGACACAGGGTCAGCCCTGAATGTTATGCCGAAGTCCACTTTGACGCAATTATCATTTGAGGGCCCTCCGATGAGGGTCAGCGAGGTCGTCGTCAAAGCATTCGACGGATCCAGAAAAACAGTTATCGGCGAAGTTGATCTTCCCATAACTATTGGTCCTCACACTTTCCAAATCACTTTCCAGGTCATGGACATCCGGGCAACATACAGTTGTTTATTAGGAAGACCTTGGATACATCACGCTGGAGCGGTTACTTCAACCCTCCACCAAAAGCTAAAGTTCGTCAAGAACGATCAACTTGTCATAGTTTGTGGGGAACAAGCCTTGCTTGTGAGTAACCTATCATCATCTGCTTGTGTAGAACCCGAGGAGGTTATTGGAACTCAGTTCTAAGCACTATCAGTGAGCAAGAACGATCAATCCGAAGAAGGAACTTCAATTTCTTCATACAAAGATGCTATCAAAGCGGTAGAGAGTACCGATACGACAGGATGGGGACGGCTTGTCATCCCTATTGACAATAAAACAAAGAAGGGTCTTGGTTTTTCTGCAACCTGTACCCAGACAGTTGCCAACGATGAAAGTTTTCATCCCCTTCAAAACTTCTTCCGCAGTGGAGGTTTTCTTCACCCAGTGTCTCAGACAGTTCATGCTATCAATGAGGAAGATTCCTCTGACACGGATGAAGAATGGAAGTCCTACCTTAACAAGGACGGCTATATGTCTCGGGAAGAGGTGCCTATGCCTTTTTGCTTTCCAACAGAAAGTCTGAGATTTATACCAAGATCAGATGTCGAACTGATATACGGAGGTTGTGATCCAGAAGGATGTCGTGCTCCTCCAAACTCATTAGAGGAAGACACTCTAATGAAAGACAACTTTGACTCTACCTACTATGGCCCGATGGATGGTCTGCCAATGTGGCAACCTTACCCAGGAGACTTGGGGCCAGAAAGTCAGCCGAGTAATGAAACTCAGCTGAGCATCATTGAACAGAATACCTGTGTCCCCACCATGTCATGGGATCAACACTCAGGTCATTCAGAAGCTAATCAACATGAAGATGAATTCGCAACGTTTGCATGACTAGAATTCATCAACTATGCTTTTCCCGAGGTCAACGTCATCGAGAGGGACGACATCTCCAGTTCCAAAGAAGTTTGGGACACTCTGGGACAACCAAGTGGAAAATACAACTTTATGGTCAAGTACACTGCTCCCGAAAGCTCTCGTATCAGGCTCGAAGATATCCAGTCAACTGGATGGGGAGATACAGCTGAGAGCACCAATGCTATGCAAAATGCAACAGAGGAATCCTCCTACGACAATTCTGCTTGGGAAACAGATTCCAATGATCCTGCTCCACCAGAAATCAGCGTCATTTCTAAAGACAAATCAAGGAAGGTGCCAGACTTTGTGATTCACCGAGGAGTTCGCCGCCAATGGGTTACCGTCGAGGTTCCGAAGGTCGTTCGTCAGTCAAAGTAATTGCCATTTTTAACCTTTCACCCTACCCAGGTGAAACAGATGTTTTGATAGGGCTCGCTTTCTGTAAATTTCCCTCTTCGCTTTGCCCAAAGCGACAGAGTTTTGTTTTATAGGGCTGTAGTTTCAAGATTCGACTTGTTCATTAATAAAATAACGTCGTTCTGTAATTCCCGCATTATTTGTTGTTTTCTCTTTTTGCTTTTTCGGAAAATGGTAATCCTAAAAAACATTCAATAATAAAAACAAGCAGTAAAATAAATACACTGCACACACTTACATTTTCTCTATCTCTTCTAAACATGAATCATCACGTCATGCAGATTGCTTGTTTTAAACCCCGTTGAAACATACGATCCGATGCCTTCTTCCAACTTTGAGTTCCCGGTATTCGAGGCTGAAGAAGAAAATGACAACGAAATTCCAGAAGAGATCTCCCGACTACTCAGATAAGAGGAAAGGTCCATTGAACCTCACAAAGAGCCATTAGAAACGGTAAACTTGGGTTCAGAAAAAGAGAGAAAAGAAATCAGGATCGGAGCACTGCTCAGTCCAACTGTCAAAGAAAGTTTGATAAAGCTTCTCAAAGAATTCCCCGATGCATTCGCTTGGTCCTATCAGGATATGCTGGGGTTGGATACCAGCATCGTGGAACATCACTTACCGCTAAGATCAGAATGTCCGCCAGTAAAGCAAAGGTTGAGACGGACTCACCCGGACATGGCCATCAAAATCAAAGAGGAGGTACAGAAACAGATTGACGCGGGTTTCCTTGCTACATCTGAATATCCTCAATGGTTAGCCAACATCGTACCCGTTCCCAAAAAGGATGGAAAGGTCAGAATGTGTGTTGATTACAGAGATCTAAACAAGGCAAGTCCAAAGGATGACTTTCCTTTACCATACATTGACATGCTGGTTGATAGCACAGCAAAGTTCAAAGTATTCTCCTTCATGGATGGATTCTCGGGCTATAATCAGATCAAAATGGCACCGAAAGACATGGAGAAAACTTCGTTCATTACCCCATGGGGTACCTTTTGTTACAAGGTAATGCCGTTCGGTTTGAAGAATGCCGGGGCAACCTATCAAAGGGCCATGACTACTCTGTTTCATGACATGATACACAAAGAAATCGAGGTATATGTCGATGATTTGATTGCAAAATCAAGAACAGAGGATGAGCACGTTGAACATCTGTCAAAATTGTTCGAACGTCTAAGAAAATTCAAGCTCCGCTTGAATCCTAACAAGTGCACCTTCGGTGTCCGTTCGGGGAAATTACTAGGGTTCATCATCAGCCAGAAAGGAATTGGAGTTGATCCTGACAAGGTCAAGGCCATTCAAGAAATGCCTTCTCCGAAAACTGAAAAACAAGTCAGAGGATTCCTGGGACGTTTGAACTACATCTCCAGATTCATATTCCTTATGACCGCGACATGCGCGCCGATTTCAAATTACTCAAAAAGAACCAGGATTGCATTTGGTCAGAAGATTGCCAAACCGCCTTCGACAGTATCAAGGAATATCTATTGAATCCTCCGATTCTATCACCTCCAGTGGAAGGGAGACCACTGATCATTTACCTCACAGTTCTAGAGGACTCAATGGGATGTGTACATGGCCAACAAGACGAAACTAAAAGGAAAGAGTCTGCCATTTACTATCTAAGCAAGAAATTCACCGACTGCGAGACTTGGTACACAATGCTTGAGAAAACTTGTTGCGCTTTGGCTTGGGCAGCCAAACGTCTTCGCCAGTACATGATTCTTCATACTACTTGGTTGGTCTCCGAAATGGATCCAATCAAGTACGTTTTCGAAAAACCTGCTCTCACGGGAAGGATTGCCCGTTGGCAGATGTTACTATCAGAATATGACATAGAGTACCATGCTCAGAAAGCCGTTAAAGGAAGTATTTTAGCCGATCATTTGGCTCATCAACCGATTGACGATCAAGAATCAATCGGGTTTGACTTCCCAGACGAAGATGTCATGTATCTAAAAATGAAAGATTGCGATGAACCGCTACCCAGTGAAGGGCCAGAACCAGGTTCCCAGTGGGGACTTATTTTTGACGGAGCAGTCAATCATTATGGAAATGGAATTGGGGCAATCATTGTTACCCCTCAGGGTTCCCACATTCCGTTCACTGCCAGACTTACGTTCAAATGTACGAACAACGAGGCCAAATACGAAGCATGTATCATGGGTCTCGAAGAAGCGATTGATTTAAGGATCAAAAACTTGGACGTATACGGCGATTCAGCCCTGGTTATTAACCAGATAAAAGGAGATTGGAACACATACCAATCAGGATTGATTCCTTACAAAGACTATGCAAGGAGGTTGTTACCCTTCTTTAACAGAGTCGACTTTCATCACATCCCTCGTGATGAGAATCACATGGCTGATGCATTAGCCACTCTCTCTTCCATGATTAGTGTAGGTCGGTGGAATGACATACCTAAGATTGACATCATGCGCCTTGAACGGCCCGCTTACATCTTCGCGATTGAAGCAGTCATAGACGACAGACCTTGGTATCACGATATCAAATGCTTCCTTCAGAAACTAGAGTACCCATCTGGGGTACTCAGAAAAGACAGGAAAACCCTCAGAAGATTGGCTGGAAACTTCTTCCTGAGCGGTGACACTCTTTATAAGAGAAATTTTGACATGGTCTTGCTCCGATGTGTCGACAGACCAGAAGCAGACATGCTCATGAAAGAAATTCATCAAGGATCCTTTGGCACTCATGCCAACGATCACACAATGGCGAGAAAAATTCTCAGGGCCGGGTATTATTGGTTGACCATGGAATCCGACTGCTACAAGTACATGAGAAGGTGTCACAAGTGTCAGATATACTCCGACAAAATTCATGTACCGCCATCACATCTCAAAGTTCTTTCTTCCCCGTGGCCATTTTCCATATGGGGAATCGACATGATTGGTATGATTGAGCCCAAGGCTTCAAACGGACATCGGTTCATCCTGGTAGCCATTGATTATTTCACCAAGTGGGTCGAAGCAGCGTCATTCGCCAATGTAACCCGACAAGTGGTGGTCCGATTTACCAAAAACAATATCATCTGCCGTTATGGTGTTCCAAGCGAGATCATTACTGATAATGGATCTAACTTGAACAATAAGATGATGAAAGAGTTGTGTGCAGAGTTCAAGATCGAACACCATAACTCATCTCCCTACCGACCAAAGATGAACGGAGCGGTAGAAACGGCTAACAAGAACATCAAGAAGATCGTTCGAAAAATGGTTGTAACCTATAAAGATTGGCACGAAATGCTACCCTTTGCTCTTCACGGTTATCGAACATCTATCCGCACTTCAACAGGGGCAACCCCTTTCTCCCTAGTATATGACATGGAAGCAGTGCTCCCCATAGAAGTAGAGGTCCCATTAATCCGGGTATTGATGGAAGCTCAGCTCACCGAAGCTAAGTGGTGTCAAAGTCGACACGACGAACTGAACCTGATCGAAGAAAAGAGAATCACGGCACTATGCCACGGTCAGTTATATCAATAGAGAATGAAGAGGGCGTTCGACAAAAAGGTCTGACCTCGTATTTTCAGGAAAGGAGACCTTGTGCTCAAGAAGATACAATCATTTCTCACTGACTCTCGGGGCAAATGGACCCCAAATTATGATGGCCCCTATGTGGTCACGAAAGCTTTCTCGGGCGGCGCCTTGAGACTTGCAACCATGGACGGAGAGGAATTTGCCTACCCCACGAATGTTGATGTAGTCAAGAAATACTTCGCCTAAAAAAAAACGTCTTGGTGGATTGAAAACCCGAAAGGGCGGTCCATGCAAAAGTTAGAGACATGAAAAAAAATCATCCCGATGGATTGGAAATCTCATAGTACAATCCAGGCAAAAATTAGGGATAATGGCAAGTAACTATGTTCAACAGAGGCAAGTCCCTCAGCAGCAGTTACATCATCATCTATCAGAGGAAGTCTCCAGTCAAAGGTCATCTTCGACGGAAGCTCAGGATGTCCCGAACTCAAAGTTGGTAGAAGGATAGTGGTCGTTATGTTTCAACGTAGCCCTTTTCCCTGTAAATTACCATTTTCTAACTTTGTATATACTCTTTGGAATCACTCGTTTGGCTGATCTCCATCTTATCAATAAAATTTGAGCCCTTGTGCTTTTGTTTGTAATTCTTTACTTGTTTTAGCTTTACAGAACGACGTTGTTTAAACTTAATCAGCGATTCTTGAAATAAAACAAAAATGAATTTACTTGTTAAACTTTTTCTGCTTTTAAATTAAAGATGGCATTTCTTTTGACTGTTGAACATCAGAAGAACATCGATCGCTTCTCCCGAAGTAAGCGGACTTCAAAGTGCAGAATCAAAGTACTCCTTCTAAGCCAGTATGCCTGAATGAAGGGATCAACTGTGTCAGAGACCTTGTTTCGTCTGACACGCCTCGGCCGAGTTCTCATCTCCTAAGCCCGATCAACATAGCTCCCAACGGGACTATCTCTCCTAAGCAAGGTGGAATTGCTATTTTGAATCAACGATACTTCTTCGCCCCGCGATGGCCGAGTATCCAATTGTGTTCATCCATTAGTCTGTATGTCGGGTCTGTTTTGTCAACATATACATACATACATCATGCATTTTTTATTTGCATTCACATTTCATATTGCATCACTATCACTCTAGTCGGTCTTGTCCCCTAGTGGTAGAAGTCCTCTCAATCGAGTTGTCAGTTCTTGCCTCGTCAGGAAATACTGTGTCTGAACAACCTCGCTTCCATGTTTAATTCTGGAAAGAAGTTGGTCCTTGACCACTTTGATAACTTGAACCTCTGAAAAGCCAGAGAAAACTTTCAATGAACATCACTCTTCGCCATTGAAGATGATATCCTTGCTTTCCCGGATTAAGGAAAATCCACAGAGAAAGCCTCGTGATCAGAGATTCGGCAGCACGCCAGTTTTGCTCCGAAAAACCACTGATGAGAAGGTCATTGGCACCTCAAAATTGGATCCCATCATATGGCATTTCTCCGGGAAGATCCCGAGAAAAGTATGATGTAACCCCAAACGAAAACAGTCTCTCAAGAGACTCTCTTTCCCCAGTAGAATCGACAAATGGCGTCTCCAAAACAGAGGAGTTTGTGTACCTCTACAACTCAGACGAATGGGTTCCCCAGCAAGTCTGACAACAAAACATTTTCTACTAAAAGTCAAGTGTCGAAGTTGAAACTTTCAGTGTGTCGAAACAGTTTGTTTCACACAGATTTGATATGATTTAGATTATATTTGATTTAGTTCAAATAGATATTTGGAGCCTTTAGAGTTTTGGGCCTTTGTAAATCTAAATCTATAAATAGGGAGTATCCCTTGTATTTTGTAATATGCAGTAGCAGAACAAGTAGTGAAGAATCACAGTGCTTGTACTCACAGTTGCAAGTTTGCAAGTGTATAAAAATCTGAAATCCCACAGTTTGTGGGTAACAATTTTTTCTCCAAATATTTCTCTTCTCTCGTTTCTTTTCTTGCTGATTGTTCGTTCTGAATCTTTACATTTTCATTACGTAAGTTGTGGGTTTGTTATCAATCTTGAGATCAAGATTGTAAAGGAATTACCATAGGTTGTGGTTGAATTCCAACATCTGGTATCTAGAGCTCCGGTTGCGATTAAAGGAGGAAAATCGTGATGGCTATGAATCATTCAAACAGGCACTTTCCGGTGACCCTACCAATTCTCAAGAAAGATAACTATGAGAATTGGTGCAAGTAGATCAAGGTGGTTTTCTGTTATCAAGATCTTTGGGATCTTGTGAAGGAAGGAGTAACACCGCATGGGGAGAACGCGACAGATCAAGAAAATGCCACACACAAAGAATTGAAGAAGAAATATTATAAAGCGCTCTTTATAATCCATCAGTGTGTTGATCCAGATAACTTTGAAAAAGTTAGTGATGCAGAGTCAGCGAAGGAAGCATGGGAGATTCTGAACAGTCGTTTGGAGGCGCAAAGAAGGTGAAAAAGGTGAGGTTACAAACTCACAAGAGAACCTATGAGTTGCTTCAGATGGAAGACAACAAAACTATTACAGATTTCTTCACCAGAGTTACAAAGTTGGTGAATTAAATTAAGGTATGTGGAGAGGTGTTGACATCAAGATCAGTTGTTGCAAAGATCTTGAGGTCATTGGCTCCAAAATTCGACCACGTGATAGTAGCCATAGAATAGTCGAAAGACTTGTCAGTATTGACAAAGGAAGAGCATCAAGGGACGCTTGAGTCTCATGAACAAAGGATGGCTGAAAGAACTGCAGCAAAGTCGAAGAGTAATATGGCTTTGCAGGAGCAGTCAAAAAAGGAAAGGAAAGGCAAAGGAAATGTGAATGACAACAAAGGTAAAGGAGGCTACAATTCGACTCAGAAGAAACCTTGGAACCAAGGCAACCAAAGAGGTGGTGTTGCAGGTAGAGGAAGAGGTGGTGGTCGAAAGCCAGACAAAAGTCACATTCAATGTTTCAATTGTCAGAAGTATGGTCACTATGTTAGTGATTGTCCAGAAAAGAAGAAAAATCAAGAATCTGATGCAAAGCTAGCGAAACAAGAAGAAGAAGAGACGTTGCTGATGGTCGCAACAAAAGATGAAGATAGATTCCAAGATCAGTGGTACTTGGACTCAGGATGCTCATCACACATGACTGGAAGGAAAGATTGGTTTGTCAATATGAAGCCCTCGTCGAAGAACACAGTGGAGTTTGCAAATGACAACACTCTAGCAGCTGAAGGTGTTGGTGATGTTCTGATTATGAGGAAAGATGGAAAAAGGTCAACAGTTTCCAATATGTTGTACATACCAGGCATGAAGAGTAATTTGCTCAGTATAGGGCAGCTTGTCGAAAAGAACTACAAGGTAGTTGTCGAAGACAAGATGATGAGAGTTCTCGACGCAGGTGGTAGGTTGATCTTGAAGGCTTCAATGTCTCAGAATAGGACCTTCAAGATTGAACTCAAGGTGATGGAGCACAAGTGTCTAGCAACGGCAGCCAACAGAGATGCATGGTTATGGCCTTTTCGACTAGACCATCTCAACTTCAATGACATCAGAGAGCTGAAGAGAAGAAATATGGTTTCAAGATTACCAGAAATCGACATTCCAAGTGAAGTCTGTGAGGAGTGTGTTCAATCGAAACAACACAAGAATAGCTTCAGCAATGATGCAGGAACAAAGTCGAAGGCAATTCTGGAAGTCATATACTCTGATGTATATGGTCCAATCCAGGTGGATTCGATTGGTGGCAACATATATTTTGTCACGTTTATAGATGATTTCAGTCGAAAGTTGTGGACTTACCTCATTAAGAAGAAAAGTGATGTGATTGAGGTATTTTCCAGATTCAAATCCATGGTCGAAAGACAGAGTGGCCGAAAGCTGAAAATTCTGAGGACAGATGATGGTGGAGAGTATGTGTCGAAAGAGTTCGATGCTTTATGTGAAAAAGAAGGGATTATGCATGAGGTGGTGCCACCCTATACACCACAGTAAAATGGAGTTGCAGAACGAAAGAACAGAACCATCATGAATATGGTGAGAAGTATGTTGAATGGAAAACATCTACCCAAAGAATTATGGGGAGAAACGGTTTTGACAGTAACATATATTTTGAACAGATGTCCGATGAAGAAGCTTGAAGGAATCACACTAGAAGAATGTTGGTCTGGTGTCAAGCCTAGCCTCTGTCACTTGAAGGTGTTTAGATCTATAGCACATAGACATGTGCCAGATTAGTTGAGAAGAAAGCTTGATGATAAGTTGAATTAGATGATCTTGATAGGATATCATTCGACTGGAGTTTACAAGCTGTTCGACCCAATGAATAAGCAGGTAGTGATCAACAGAGACGTAATCATAGATGAGCTTAAAGAATGGGATTGGATAGAGAATACCAAGAAGGATTCAGTGAGAATCTCTTGTGAAGAACTAGCCACTGAAGTCAAAAGATAAGTTCGACAGGAACCAGTTGCAGATGAAGCAGGTTTAAGCAGACCTCGACGAACAAGACACATGCCTGCAAGGTTGCAAGAATGTGTAGTTACATCAGATGATGTGGTCGATGAAGAGGGTGAGCTGACACATTATGATTTCTACGCAGATGTCGAACCAGTCAATGCAGCTGAGGAATTGAAAGATTCAAAGTGGGTGAAAGCAATGAATGAAGAGTTAGAGTCCATCGAAGTCAACAACACCTGGTCACTTGTCGATTTCCTTAAGGTAAGAAGGCAATTGATGTGAAGTGGGTTTACAAGGTGAAGGTGAATCCTAGAGGAGAAGTAACTCGACACAAGGCAAGACTTGTGGCGAAAGGATTTCTTCAGAAGGAAGGAATCGACTTCGATGAAGTGTTTGCACCTGTTGCTAGGATCGAAACAATTAGGTTGGTTGTTGGTCTAGCAAATATGAACAATTGGCACACATGTCAGATGGACGTGAAATGTGCATTCCTTAATGGTCCCTTAGATGAAGAAGTTTATGTCGCACAACCAGCTGAGTATGTGAAACGAGGCGAAGAAGGAAAGGTGTACAGGCTGCATAAAGCCCTGTATGGACTTAAGCAAGCTCCAAGAGCTTGGAATAAGAAAATCGACATCTTTTTAAGGGAGAAGAAATTTGTGAAGTGTACGACTGAGCATGGAGTGTATGTAAGGAGAAGCAATAATGAATTGCTCATACTATGCCTCTATGTCGATGATTTGTTGATAACAGGGAGCTGGAAGAAGGAGATCGAAGATTTCAAACATGACCTGAGTGAGGAGTTTGAAATGTCAGACTTGGGAAATCTCTCATATTTCCTTTGCATCGAATTCTACAAGACTAGTGGAGGTTTGATGATGCACCAAAGAAGATATGCAGGTGAAATACTCAAGAGATTTGAGATGGAAGATTGCAACCCAACTTCGACTCCAGTTGAGACCAGACTGCAACTGTCGAATGATTCAGATGAAGATGATGTCGACCCAACCCAATACAGAAGACTTATTGGGTCACTTAGATACCTTTGTCACACAAGGCCTGACTTAGCATACAGTGTGGATATGGTAAGTAAATTCATGCAGAAGCCAAAGGTATCACACCTAACAGCGACTAAGAGGATACTAAGGTATCTGAAAGGGACTCTCGACTACAGCATTTTGTTTCCTGCAGCTGATGAAGGGAAAGAATGCAAGTTAGTGGGATACACCGACTCTAGTTGGTGTAGTGATGCTGAGGATAGAAAATCCACAGCTGGATATGTGTTTATGTTAGGTGGTGCACCAGTTGCTTGAAGTTCGAGAAAGGAGCCAGTAGTGGCATTGTCATCATGTGAAGCAGAATATATAGCTGCTTCTCTTTGTGCATGTCAAGCAACTTGGATGGTGAACTTGGTCGAAGAGATTACAGGGAAGAGTCATGGAGCAATTACCATGAAGATAGATAGCATGTCAGCTATCAACTTGGCGAAAAATCCAATGGCTCGCGGTCGAAGCAAGCACATCGAAATGAGGTTCCACTATCTTCGAGAGCAGGTAGCAGAAGGGAAGATGAATATGGAACACTGCAGAACTGAGAATCAGATTGCAGATATCATGACGAAGGGAGTGCAGATCGAAGCCTTCAGAAGACTAAGAGCCATGATGAATGTAGATAGCTTAGACACGATGAATTAGGTGGTGTGTTAAATTGTAATTCCTAGTGTCTAAGTGTGTTGATGTCGAAGTAGAAGTCAAGTGTCGAAGTCGAAACTTTCAGTGTGTCGAAACAGTTTGTTTCACACAGATTTGTTTTGATAAGATTTGATATGATTTAGATTAGATTTGATTTAGTTCAAATAGATATTTTGGGCCTTTAGAGTTTTGGGCCTTTGTAAATCTAAATCTATAAATAGGGAGTATCCCTTGTATTTTGTAATATGCAGTAGCAGAACAAGTAGTGAAGAATCACAGTGCATGTACTCATAGTGGCAAGTTTGCAAGTGAATAAAAATCTGAAATCCCACAGTTCGTGGGTAACAATTTTTTCTCCAAATATTTCTCTTCTCTCGTTTCTTTTCTTGCTGATTGTTCGTTTTGAATCTTTTCATTTTCATTACGTAAGTTGTGGGTTTGTTATCAATCTTGAGATCAAGATTGTAGAGGAATTATCATAGGTTGTGGTTGAATTCCAACAAAATCATCTTAAAAAATTAATGAATTTGTAGGGTGATCTTTCACCTCCATAATATATTTCCATACAACCAATTCAATACAACCAGACTTCTAATTAAACCCTTTCCATACAACCAATTCACTTTCACTTACAATCCAGAGCCTCGAAATAGTAAAGTTTTTAGCACTTAACAAAAAAATATCTTAAATAAAAATTTAAAGATTAAATAAAATAGAATAAAATGAATTTCATTATTTTCCATTCCACTTCCACCACCATTTATAAATCCAAACAATAAAATCTAATTATTCACTATTTTATTTCATTAACTACCACAAATTTATACAAAACCTAGTTCATAATTTCAAAATTTCTCCACAAGTTTCATACCTTATAAGATAAAATGGTGGGTCAAGAGAGATAATAACAAATGGAAAAAGCAGCATAATCAACCAAAACATTACAACTATCATTTCACAAGCATACAAAAGTACCAACTGGAAACGTTATCACATTATTCACTCACTTCCACTCAATTAGATTTCTTATGTAAGCCTTTGAATTTATTTTATCTTTAAAGAAGGTTCACTCATTCAACCTCTCAATCAAATCACATTGCAACATTTTTTTTGCAAACCCAATCATGGCTTCTAACAACAAATTATCAGCCAGCATTTTAGTACTTTCTCTCCTTGCCTCCACAACATTCACTGAGACTAATGGTTCGTGTCCTCCATCGCCAAAGCCAGCGCCACCGCCTTCATCCCAAGGTCATTGCCCCAAAGACACCTTAAAGCTAGGGGTTTGTGCTGATATTCTAGGGTTGGTTAATGTTGTTGTTGGAGATCCTCCTTCAGGCAGTAAATGTTGTGCGTTACTCAAAGGTTTGGTCGATTTGGAGGCCGCAGCGTGTCTTTGCACCGCAATTAAGGCGAATGTGGTTGGAATAAACTTGAATGTACCTATCACGTTCACTTGGATACTTAGTGCATGTCAAAAAAATGTTCCTCCTGGTTACCAATGTGTCTAAGGATTCAAATCATGTTTTGTCTTGTTGTTGGTTTTATGTTTTGGAGTAATAGTTGTTTCATTTAGAGATTGTTAATGCTACATACAAACACTTTCTCAATAACGTTTGTTTTATTATTGGTTGAAATTCATGAGGATATTTACAATTTACCGTAGAAACATGACTCGTGTGAATTTGTAAAACTCTCACCAATTTCAACCAATAATAAGAAGAAACGGAAAGAAAGTGTAAGAGTATGTTGTTAATCTTTTTCTTTTTATTATTATCATGTTATGGTGTAATTTGTTCAAATATCTATTTGTGTGGATTTTTTTTCCTGTTTCGTTAAATTATATTAATTAGGCAAGCTATGGTTGCCTAAATTAGTATCCTTGTATGTATTGTTTATTGTGTTTCGTTAAATTATTAATTAAGGCAGCATTGGTTACATAAATTAGTTTTTTTCTTCTAAATTTTCATTACATATGTAATTATTAATACCAGCTAATTAATATTTTTTTAAGGGTTTATAAGTAACTTCATAGTATTTACATATGAATGGATGAGAATGGTCAACAAGCTCTGTTTGGATGATAAAATCTATATTGGTATATTGATAAAGGGTCGATATGGGGTGATGTGGAGGTAAGGGATATCACATCTCGCCCAGAGCAGTTTTTTTGTCGCTAATTTCCTAGATCGAGTGCCCTTGTATTAGATACGCGCCCATCATGGGGGATAAGTCGTCTGAGGTGGGAATGTGGGGAAATGATGTGTCCCTGTTCCATAATGGTACAGAAGGAGTCATTTGACCACGTTCTCCAAAGTTACCGTGGGTTAACAGTGAACTCCTACATCCTCTCACTGACGCTTCTATTTCCAAGGAAATCAGAATCGAAGCCGAATATCGTTATAAATACCTCAACGCTTAAAGTTGAGAAGGACAATCTCATTCTCACATAGAAAATAAATATAAAGAGCTTATCATATCCTACATGAACTAACTTTCAACACTACAACACACCTTAAAACATATGATAGCCACGTTTGTCACGTTTTGTACTTAGAACAAGTGGAGTCCGATAAAACTGACATGGGCTATACTCATCATTACTCATCATCGCTTACACAGTCTTCTCACGAATATGTTTAAGAAAAACCCTTAGATTGATTCATCACCATTGTCGAAGGTTTCGCCAGAGGGTGTACCCCAAAATATGACAGTGTCAAGAATTATCGCATTTCGAGTTTTAGACATTGGTACTGATATTTGACATATCATCTAACAGACATATGTACATAGAATTACATTGGTTACACCAAATGTACATACATATACAACATGTCTAAACATAAGAATCCTACAAACACGCATTGGAAATGCAAGATAAACATGAGAGTCTCCTTGCATCCATCAAGTCATAATGTACTTTCCTTTTTCCAAAACTTAATTAGCTGAAAAGATAAACAACAAAACGGGATGAGATAATATTATCTTAGTGCTACTAAAACCACAATTCCACTCAAGGCTAGGGTCATCTAGGACTACAAGTTCAAACACTCACACATCATAAAATAGAACAAAAGGGGATCGAGGCATGATCGACGTCATATGATATTGGTGCATAACAAAATGCATATCACAATTGATCATTTTTCATATGATTATTTTATTTGTTATAGACTAATTTTTCCTGAAGTTGCAATAATTTGTTACCAGATATTAGGAACATGTCTGATATCTGAATATAGCAATATGATGCTTTCAATAACAGAAAAATATGTATAAAATATATTGTCAAGGGTTATAAAAAGATTTGGTGCATCAAAGTGGAAAAAGTAACCAAGTTGTCACTGTTAAATGCAAATTTTGACTTAAATTGAACCATCTTTCATGCCACTTTTCAACCCAATTCTCATGTTTTCATAGATTTAATTCATGTTCTTGTGTGATTTTTCATTTATATTGCAAATGCCTTTGGATTCTTTGATGTGTGTGTTAATAGGCATAAAACATCAATGAGTAAGACACAAAAGATTGGACAAGGATTGCCAAAGGAAATGAAGAATTTTAGTAAGTTCGTTGGGCGAACTTGCTAGCGAACGTTCGTTGGGCGAACAACTGGCGAAGAACCAGCGAATGCTCCCAGACTTTAGGCATTAGAAAAAGGTCTGTAAGTTCGCTGGGCGAACAAGCCAGAGAAGGTTCGCTGTGGCAATGCGTCAGCGAAGACCTGACAAAGGACATCATGGATGAGGCAGTAGCTAAAGGGACCTAAGTTCGTTGTGCGAACTTGTAGGCGAATAGTTCTCTAGGCAAATAATCATTCGCATTGCGAACTTCTGAAATATCTCAGAGGCTGTTTAACTATGCAGAGGCACATCAGGTGCCTATTTTGCTGTTTGCTAGGCGAATGAAAAGTTCGCAGTGCGAACATGACTGATTTTAAGTGATGTATTTAAGCATTTTTCATCCTTTTTTAGAAATAACTTTTAATTTTGGGGATTAGAACTTTATCTCTTTTCAATGCCCAATATATTCTAGTGAGAAAAACTCAAACCCTAAGAGGGAGAAGGTAAGATCTTTGATCTCTTGATGGGGTTTGGATGTAATATTTTGATACCTTATGTATTTCATTTAATTTATGTGTGTAAACTAGTTTTGATTCTCTATTGTTGATTGTCTTTGATTGTGTATTTGTGGGTCTTGACAAAACCTTTTTCAAATCTTTGGTCTTAGATTTTCATCTATCAATGAGCAAACTTTTGACATGGTTTTGTGAGTTGAGATTCATTTACATCATATTTATTTTATTGTGTTGATTAAGTAGCATGAGTAGCATGAGTAGGATCAATTCAGTAAAGACCGCGATAATGCTTGACAAACGGTATTGTGAGGATGCGTGATTATAGTGATGAAGAACGGTGTTTACATACATTTGGCAAATTAGTTGAATACATGTACAAAAGGTTAAGCGTATGTAAGTATTCTAATCATTGCATTTTATGTGAAGCAATCATTTATCTGATGTGAGTGTCATCTTTGTTTACTTGTTTATCTTTTATTTGAACCGTTATAGACATATGCTCTTCAGATCTGGATCTAGGATGATTACCTATTAGGTTCTAAACTCTAGACATAGATTTAGGCTTAACATTTGCGTGAGTATCAGTTCTTAATGCTCTGTGTTGTTAAGTTGCGTGAGACATCACCAATGACAATAGGGTTGTTCTCTCGATGTTGCGTTAGACATAACCTCTGTTGTGGGTGATACTTGAGGATATTAGACGAATGATTGATTTGTGTTTACTTGATTAGAAGAATGCATGTATTATCAATTGATGAGATCCAATCCCAACAAGGCTCTGTTTATAATCCAGTCTTTACTTTATATTTTCTGCATTTATTTTTGGTGCCTTAAATCTTTCAACCAAAACTTTTGCACCACAAGCTTAGAAATATAGAGATTGTTGAACGCCATTCTTTCCCTCGCATCGATCCCTGTGGAGACGATATAAATCCCTAAGGGAATTCCTTCAAAAATAAATTTTTACTTCTTACCGCTTTACTGTAGTTTGAACAAAATGGCGCCGTTGTCGGGGATTGGAGTTTGTAAATTGAATCGCATTGCGATAGTTTCTATATTTTTGAGCTTTGTATATTTGTTTATATTGTATATACACTATGCCAAAAAAGACCTTTAGCAGCGGTTTTTTTGGCCTTTAGCGCTGCCAAAGGTGGCGCTGCTGTAGGTAAAGGCAGTGCTTTTTTTCCTTTGAAAATCGTTTACTTAGGTCCCCCTTAGGACCCCCTTTAGCAGCGCTTTTAAAAGCGATTTCGTAGGACCCCTTTTAGCAGTGTTTTTTCAAAGAAAAGCGCTTTCGTAGGACCCTCTTTACAGCGCTTTTCAAAGCGCTTTCGTAGGACCCCCGTTAGGCAGCGCTTTTTCAAGGTAAAGTGATTTCATTGGGCCTCCTTTAGCCGCGATTTTAAAAGCGTTGTCATATTTATACGTTAGGAACCCCCCTTTAGATATCGCTTTTTTTAAAAAAGCGTTGTCTTTTATAAAAATGCTTTTTAAAAGCATTTTTTTTAAAAATCGAATATTTTGGAGCGTTTTATTTGCTAAAGCGTTGTCTACTGTGTATTTTTTCCATAAGTTCTCTTTTTTTAACACAAACTTGTATAATAAACCTGTATAATTCAACACAAGTCTTTATTTCAACACATGGCCTTGTATACCATTATAATTCAACACATAGGCCTTGTATACCATTATAATTAAACACATAAACCGTAATAACCATTATATATATTTCAACACAAACCTCATACACCAAAATAACTATTATATATATAACTCAATATAAATCTCATACATCCAAGTAGACATCCAAAATTCTAATAACAACTTCCAAAACTAATTACACCAAACATCCTAAAGATGCACCAATTCTAAACCTTATACAACATTTCCATCACCTATACATCAACTTCCAAAACTATTCAACAATTTCCAAAACTATACAACACCTTCCATAAACCTAACACAAAAAAAAAAACAATAATATACCTCATATAATTCTCATTTTAACCATGTATTGACACCATTCCTCCTTTATTTCTTCCAATTTGTCTTCCGTGTAGGTGGCACACTTGAATTTATCAAAGTACTACATAATATAACATAATATGTATGATTTAGTTAAAAGTAATTAATTAGATGAAATATCCGATAATAAGTCTTAGAATAAATCATAACTTATAAATCCATACCATGATTGGAATCTCTATTTGTTCCAAATGAATAATTTCTTTCATGAATCTCAATACAAAATAACTACAATCTATACCATTAAGCTGTCGAGGACACTACACATAGAAAAAAAGTATGCATATGTATCAGGATATATAGTTTAACTTGTGTTATCAAGTAGCATCACTATTATAATAACAAATGTGAAAATATACCTGTACTCTTATCCATATAATGTTGTTTGCTTTTCTCTTTGGTACTCGAGCTTGTCTTTGTGATCAGAATATTTGTATGGCTCTATCATAATGTAAACGAATATTTAGAACAACCTCACATAAATAAATAAATACACACGCGAATATTTAGAACAATCGCATCACTTACGTATCAATCATCTTCTTCATCTCCGGGTATTTTGTTTGATCACCATCTAGCGAATCCAGATAATAAAGTATTTCTTTTATCGGATTAATCGCAAGCAACAACCAGTGTCCACTGTAAAATAAAACAAAAGTTTAGATGGAAATGTTATACACAACGTAAAAAAGCAAAAGATTATAATAAAGGAAGTTAGAATGAAAATCTAACCCATGGCCAGTATTATATGGTAAAAGATACAACTTCTCTGTATCTTTGTTGGGCATAAATGCATCTACTAAGTGATCTTTGACAACATTTGTAGTTCGATCGATTAGATTTGCGTTGACACAGCTGGGAGACTAGAAAGAGAATTTATCTGTCAATTGACGCGGGAGCATCAATTTTTCATACAAGTACCTGGAATAAAATCATAATCAACATTCGAATATTCATTGAAATGAGTAAATAAATTGATCAATTAATTAAATAAAATTGATGGATTACCTGATGTATGAATTCATAACACCGATGCCTAATTCAGCATGCTGAAAAATCTTATCCAAGTCTTCTTTAGCAATTGTTTCTGAATAGGCAAACCCAAAAATACCTTCTTCCATAGGTACTTCACGGATACCACCTTCCATCAAATCTGATGTGCCTACAAATGTTTCAAGGCACAATCAAAATCGAGGAATATAAGCTTTTTTTGGCTTGGCTAATTCTGGCTTCTTATTCTTGCTCCCTTGTTGCACCTCTTGTGTAGGAATCTGAAAATCATATAAGTCATAAAGTACAAAATCACGAAGCATTTGAATTCGGATCATAGAATTAACATTTTCAATGCATATATATCAATGTACCTCTTTTTTTGATGCAACTGACTTAGTTTGCCGCACAATCCCTTTATCTTTTGATTTGGATTTTGTAGGAGTCTAACAATACCATGTAAATAAAATGTACGTAAAAGTAAGCATAACATAACTTATATGCAAGTAAAAAATTTGAAAACTAAAAGGTTAATAATGGTTTTCAACATACCGAGTCATCTATGACAATGAGGTTTGACGGCCATGCAACATATGACCCTATTGTGTCCCCCCACCAATGTTGCATCTGAAACGTCGTCAGATATAGGTAGTAACGTATCTCGCTCTAAAGAAATATCAATCGAAACTTTCAAAAATCCAGCAGGAAGCGGTCTATGGTGAAGTACGTCTCCCGAAGTGTTATGCATTTTTCCCTTGCCAACCATGCGATATGTCGGTGCCGATAAATATAGTTGACAAGGTGAAATGCCCTAAACCAAAAAAAAATAATATGAAATTGTTATTGTGCATATATGTCAATATAAAAAATTATGCTAATTTAATAAATATAATTACCTCCAGAATTTTTTATTAAAAATTGATACTATCTTTGTCACTAGTATCTTTAAATTCTGAACCGCGCCTTTCCGACATATATCTTTCTTTATCCTTTTGCAGTTCACGAACTTGAGCTCTCAATTCTTCCAACATTTCCATCACCTCTTTATTGCTAGGATTTTTGGTCTTTGGACGCTTATACAAGGCAGATGGAATGACTCCAAATCCTTTACCCTTCACGCGACCAGAATACACAGGAACATTTAATACTCTACTGATCAGTATGCTCCTGCAATCCTGGTCTTCCGTGAGAGTCAAGGACTGAAATAGAGTCTCCTGAAATTCAATATTAGAGTTAAACATAAATATTTTAGATAAACAAGAACTTTTTATTTAATTAAACAAATAATGTTATACTTACACATAGTTCAAAAACTTGTTGAACACCTTCAGTAACAACTCCATCCTTTCCCACACGGGCAGCCTTCCACAAAACATGCTCCAGAAGAGATGTTTCTTCACTTTTCTCCTCTTCAAGCTACATATTAAGTCATGTATTAAGATTAATAATAACACAAAAATATCATAGCAATTATATATACTTACTATTTTTTGTTCCAAGCGTGCATATCCCAAACACCCTTTCTTGTGTGGATACACGGGTTTTGAGGCTCTTTGACGATTTACGTTACTCACAACCTGCATAAAAAATTTTCAGTCATATCAGAACATATGTAATAACTACATGAATATAATACAATGTTCATGATAAATTAAATTAAGATTACGTGGAATTCTTGAGTTCTTCGTTTGGCGACAAGAGTGTCCCATTCTTCGGGTGCAATCAAGTCCGCATACTTCTTCAGACATTCCGCTTCAACAAAGTTTCCTTGGTCATCCTTAAGAAACTTGTTGGTTAAAAATGCTCGAAACCCTCTAAGTCTTTTTCCGGCTAATTGAAGACAATATTTTTGCCGGTCGTCACCAATGTTAAAAGATCTCTACAAAGAAATATACATAAAGTGTGTTAGTATAATTAATTTAAAGATATAATCGTCAAAAATAACAAATAACATCACATATAGTACTTGTATCTCACTCCATAATTTTATCTTTGGCGGGTTTTAACTGTGGATTTCTCCAATTGTCACAGGTAATAGGAACTTGTGAACGGACAAGTGCACCAATGTAACTTATCAACATTGAGCCGTTAGGCTTAATTAGTTAACCCGTTTCATTCCAATGAACGTCGTATTTTATTCCCTTGTCTCTAGCATGAATTATTCCTTTCATAATTGTTATTCCTCTTGAAATATCTCCTTCCGCATCATGAATTGATTCTTTTGCATCATTCTTGGAAGTATCGTGTGAGTTCTCCTCATTAGTGGCCATTTGACCTGTAATAAAGAAAAACACATATAAATCCATAATCCATATTCCATAATCCATTCTCAAATATGAAATGACAAATACATAACATGACAAACATATAAATCCATAATACACAATCCATAATCCATAATCAGTTGAACATAAATACACGATTCATTCTCAAATATGAAATGACAAATACATAACATGACAAACATATAACAAATACATAATCCATAAATATGAAATGACAAATACATAACATGACAAACACATAACAAACATATAAATCCATAATCCATAATCCATAATCATTCTCAAATATGAAAAATACATGACAGAATATATAATTTTACTATTACCTCTTTATTAACATCTCTTTCTTTATCGGGTAGGAAGATGATCTACTTGTCTCTTAACAACACGGATGGATGAATTGATCCAAATTCCCTCATTATGATCATTTCTAATATATGATTCATTCGCTTCAACATTCTCATCTTGATCACTTATAATATACGACTCATTATCAATATCAATATCACCTTGATCTCCAATGTTATCATCAATTACTTTGTTAGATAAAAGCACTATAGACCATTTCGTACTTGCCGGACAGTGACATAGAACACTTGTCTAGCTAGAGAGGCTAGAATAAAAGGCTCATCTTTGTACCCCACCCTATTAAGATCCACTTGCAAAAATCTTTACTGATCCATTCGTATGCCACTATTATTTTCAACCCACTTGCAACCAAAGATAGGAATCTGAAACTTCTCATAATCAAAAACCCAGATGCGCTCGATAACCCCAAAATATGACATATTTGCATATTTGGGGTTTAAGTCCTTCACACTTGAAATGTGCATTGATTCAGCAACCAAGGTGACACCACTATTTTGCATTGTACTTTTATCATCTTGTTCTTTGGTATAAAATGTTTATCCATTAATTGTGTATGCGCTATAAGACAACACATGCAAACTTTGACCATATGCTAAACATCTCAACCTTTCTGTTATTGAAGCGGGATCTACATAAAACTTTGAATAAATATGATCCTTAAAACATGGTATGAAACTTTGATTGTGCTCTCGTACTATCCAATTTTCATTTCTATTCGGATTTAAACCTCGGAGAAAATCCTTGTGCATTTTAACATACGGCTCAACCTCATTATCATTGTGCAGAACATACAAATGCACTTTCTCCCGTTCATCCATTGATACGGTCACAATTTTATTTCCAATTAAATTTTTTCCTTCTTTTTTTTCAACAATGTGAGATTTGGGGAGTCCAATGGATTGAACATTGGTCAAATATTCAGTAGAAAACTCAATCGCTTCTTCAACAATGGATTGTTCAACAATTCAACCCTCTGGTCGACTTCGATTTTTCACATACCCTTTTAATATTTTCATATATCGTTCAACAGGGTACATCCATCTCATATAAGCTGGTCCACACAGTTGTGTCTCTTTCACAAGATGAACAACTAGATGTACCATTATGTCAAAAAATGAGGGAGGAAAAAACATTTCAAGCTCACACAATGTAATAACTATTTCTTTTTGCAATGCTGGTAATATCGCAGGATCGATACCTTACTACAAATTGACCTGAAGAAAAAACACAATTTAGTTATTGTGCTTCTTACTTTTTCTGGCAAAATAGAATGTATAGCTATTGGTAGAAAATGTTCCATTATAACATGGCAATCATGTGTCTTCAAACTCTTTAACTTAAGGTCTTTCATAGACACAAGTCTTCTAATATCTGAAGAGTATCCTTCTGGAACTTTAACATCACTCAGAAACTTACACAATATCTTTTTATCCTTTCTAGATAGAGTATAAACAGCAGGTGGTAGATATGTTCATTTTCCTTTCTTCATGGGTCCTAATTCAATTCTTATTCCCATCGCTACCAAGTCCTTTCTTGCTTTAAGGTCATCCTTCGAATTTCCTTGTATATTGAATAAAGTACCAATAACACTTTCAAATACATTTTTTTTCAATATGCATAACATCAAGAAAATGTCTTACATACAACGACTTCCAATATGGCAATTCAAAAAAAATTGACCTCTTCTTCAACCCACGTTTGCCAAGCGTATGTGCAAAAGGCTTTCCAAACTGAGTAGTCACATCTTTCACCTTTTCAAAAATTTGGTCACCTATCAATGTAGGTGGAGCTACCTTGTTCTGGATTTCCATTGAATGCTTTTCTCCATCCAAGGTAGTGATGATTAGAATTAAAAAATTTACGATGACCGAGAAAGACATTCTTCTAACAAAATTCCAAACTCGTCCAATCTGTGTTTTCTTCACAAATAGGACACGCACATTGACCTTTAATGCTATACCATGATAGATTTTCGTGTACTGGAAAATCATTAATTGTGCCAAACAACAACGCCCTCAAATTGAAACTTTCTTTCCTTTATCCATTATAAACCTCCACACCGTTCTCCCACAAAATCTTTAAGTCTTCGATTAAAGGTGTCAAGTATATGTCTATGTCATTCCCTGGTTGTTTAGGCCTCAAGATTAACATAGATAACATCATGTACTTATGCTTCATACATAGCCATGGAGGTAAGTTATAAATCATAATAATCATAGGCCATGTGGTATGTGAGATACTTTGAAGACCATGTGGGTTCATTCCGTCAGTAGATAATGCCAAGCGAAGGTTTCTTGCTTCCTCTCCAAAATCAGGATAATCATTATCAATTTTCATCCACTGTGGTGAATCTGCCGGGTGCCGAAACTTTCCATCTATAATTCTTTCATCTGCATGCCAAGTCAAGTGTTTTGCATCGGTTTCACTATGAAACATGCGTCTAAATCTCGAAATTATAGGAAAATACCATAAGACTTTTGCCGGAGACATTTTTTTCTTATATCGAGGGACACCACATTTAGGGCACTCATTTAACAATGCATATTCATTCCGAAACAAAATGCAAACATTTGGACAAGCATTTTTTTGGTATCATAGGATCGATTGTGTATATTCCCTACCTATTCTAGGTTAAATCCATCCTATTTATAACAATAAACAAGACTGGATTTGGGCTTCAGAATCGCAGCAATTCAGCTCCACAAAATCTGCACCTTATTCTTCTCTAGAATAGTTTCTTCAATCCTAAGTTTCCTAAAGTGTCTCCACACTTAGAAACAACATCTTGTCATACCCCAAATTTTGAACACCAAGATTTCCCATCATTGTGCAAATCATCACCACAATATGGATGTACCTTCATGCCTCATCAATCTCCTCAAGGAATGTTGAGCATTCACTACAATCAAGAATTAGGGTTTTGAGCCCTCTCAGAGCACTTAGACAACACATAAATCAAGAATTAACATGATATTCAACTTGTCTAACCTCTCAAACACCCATGAAGGATCAATAGGTCTCCCATATCAAGAATCAATCACAAGGTTGCAACATTCCAAGTGGATCAAGCCTCAAGATCGCCAGTGTCACCAAATTAGGGTTTTGGTCGACCAAGGCCTCCAGATGAAAATTTTCCTCTGGAAATGAGCCAATATTTCAAAACATGATCCCAAATGCTCAAAGGAACCTTATGAGTCCCATCATCAAGTCAAAATGGCCTCAGAGGAAGCATTCATCAAAAATCAGGAATTAGGGTTCCTTGACCTAATTCTTCCTTAAGTTGACTTTTAAGGCCAGACATGAACTAAGACCTCAAGACATGATTTGAGGGCCTCAAATACACCACATTGATCCATTTACAACAATGGATTGATCCAAGAAGCTTGATTCACAAGTTTCAAATTCATGTGGACCACAATTAGGGTTTTGAAGAAAAAGTCAACTATACCTTTGACTTTGGACTAAGCCATGTTCCCAAACCTTGGGACATGATTCAAGACACCCTAAAACACCTATGGAATCCATCCATTAGGTTTGAATTAGGAGAAGAACTTGATTGCATAGAAGATCACACAATTTAGAATTCATCTGACAAAAAGTCAGCTGTGCCCAAAATCAAGTTTGACTTTTTATAATTTTTCACAAATATGGCTCCCCTAAGTAAAAAACAATGTTAAAGCATGGTTTTGATCATCATCCATCAAGAAAAACTAAGGAAAATAGGGTTACTTGCAAAAGGGGCAACCTTAAGAAACTTAAATTTTTCTAAGTTATGGAACAAAATGGATTTGGTACCAACTTTACAAGGTCATAACTCTTAAACCCCAAGGCCTATTTCTTCCATCCAAAGCTCAAATGAAAATTCACATGACATTCTTCAAAAGTGTCAATTACAAAAGATTCCAAATCCTCATGGATTTTGAGTTATGGATGGATCAAAATCACAAAAACATGAAAATGACCACTTTTTCCAACACTTAGTGAAATTTTGGACATAATCTGTCTTGGATTTTCACAAACTTTGAGGCCATTTTTCACCTTGATCCAAGTTGATTCAAGACCATTGTTGGACATAAAAGTTAAAGTATGTCATGAGAGCTTTCCAAAAATTCCAAGATCATCTCTAAATTCAATTTGAGCAAGGAGTTACAATCCTTGGAACATGACACCCAAAGCTGATTTCTTCACAAGACAGATTATAGGTCATTTGCTCGAATTGGCTAATTTGTGCAATTACAAGTCTTGTAATCCTAGAAACATTAAGGATCAAATCAATGCAAAAGATCTCTGAGCCATAAGCCTCCCAAGACAAAAGATAATCATGATTGCATGTGATATCTAATGATGCAAAAGTCAAAAACCTAAAGTTGTCATGGAGCATTCAATGGATGCATCAAGGTGACATGGACTGAGGCAAATCCAATTGAATGAGTCAAGCCTTATCCCTGCAATAGAAGACCATAGGCCTGCAAGATTGACCCAAGTCAATGGCTAGAGGAGACTTGAGATTCCTTTTGAAAACAAATGGACAATGGACTGTACCAACCACCATTCACTGTTTCCGCCAAAACAAACTTGACACACTATAAATATAGCTCATTTCTGGTCAATTTGAGTACACCAAAGCACTATAACACATGCTTTCCTCAAAATCACTCTCAAAAAACCAGATTTTGCTTCTCATTCAAGTAACATTCGAATTTTCCATTTGAGAGCAATTCTATCAAAACCAATCATGCCAGCACCTCACATACATCAAATATGAGTGATCCATGACCTTAAAACTCATCTAGAACACCTGAATCACAAAGTCACCCACCATTTGCTCAAGCTTTTTGGCCTGATTGCAATTGAGGTGCCACAACAAGTTCTAACCTGATTCAATCCATTCCAATCCTTCAAACACATTACTTGAGGTCCATTGAAGCTGTCCAGATCATTACCCAATATCTGTAACACCTCCAACATAGAATTTGATCACCAGCTTCAGGAGGTAAGCCTGACACTCTCAAACTCTATGATTCATGCATCATAAATGTATTTTCAAGTTACAAACATGTTTCTGCACATATATAGAGTGTTTCCCCTCAATCAATTACTATGTATGAATCGTGTATAGGATTTCATGGTGTTCTTGCACAAATTAGGATTCTTGAGTTCAACTTCTGATTTGTCACTCCACACTTAATATAAATGCAATTAATTCATATGGTTGTAATCCTTGTTCAAAAACGAGCAAGTTTCATCGTTTACAAAAGTCATTTTCATTGAGTAATCAGAGAGATATGAGAGGTTATGCAAATCAGCAAGAATAGAGCTCGTGTGAACCACATAAGGTGTTCTTGGCGCCTTTTTCAAATTTTTGAATATTTGAATATTTTTATATTTTTATTAATTGATTCAAAAATTAATTTCTCTCTGAATTTTAATGTTTTTGAATTAATTCTTATTTTCAAAATTCACAAAAATGTTAAAATATTTTATTCTACAAAAATTTCACAAAAGTATTATTTAATTTATATATTTAATATTTTTGTAAAGAATTTATTTTTATTTAATTTAATCATTTAAAAATATTTCTTTCCCTTGATTTTTCAAATTCAAGTGATTTTCAAATCATTCTATGGATAAAAGATAATTTTTCAAACATTAATCCAAGATGACAACTTGTTTTTCATACATGTTTGATAATTTTGATCATTTTAATAAACTTTTATTCAAATTAAAATGCATTTTGAAATCAAATTAGGGTTTTAATTGTTTTCACCCTCACAAACATTTTTCAAAGCACTTTTGGACCTCTTGATAGAGTGTAAGTCCCATCCCTTTGTAAATAAACCATTTTGGGCCTTAGTCATTGTATAAGTCCCAATACGATTTTAAAAATCTTGGCACGATCACCGTTTTCAAACAATTTTCATCTGGGCCTCCCCTTGTGTTGTTTGCCCCATTTTTCTCCTTTTTAAACACTTTTTGGACCTCTAATAGAGTGTAAGACCCAGCCCCCTTTGTACATAAATAATATGGGCCTTAGTCATTGTAAAAGTCTCTACGCGATTTTCCAAAATAAACAGTGCGATCACTGTTTTTCATCTAGGCCCCTCCTTGAGCTATAAGTCCCATTTCTTGTATAAAAATAAACTCTTGGGCCTCTAATAAAGTGTAAGACCCATCCTTTTTGTAAATACAATAATTTGGTCCTCATTCATTATATAAACCCATCTGTGGTTTTTAAAACTACGACGCGATCGTCGCCTTTTCAAAAGAGATCATCTGGGCCTCTCCTTGAGTATAAGCCCCAAACTTATTTTTAAAACAACTTTCTTTTTTACTCAAATTCAAATTCAAAGTATCATCAAAACTTTCTTCAATTTCTTGAATGAATAACCATACAATTGTAGTTACTATGCTTGGGCTTGCAAACCTGTAAGTTCCACTATCTTTTCAATATATGCTTGTTTATATATTTCATCTGTATATGCTTGTATATTTTTGCTTAGAGTTTTCCCCCAGCAATTAGGTCTAGATTTAGGTCAAACCAGTGGTTACTCTTTTAACACAGTCAAAACTAGTTCCCCATAGGAAATTCCAGATACAGTCTTGCCTCCTCTTGGGCTTATACAATATGGAATAGAGAAAGGCATTCCCGGTGAAACTTTTCTCAAGACTGTCCTAACTTAGAAATATATGTGTACAAGAAATTCAATTCCCCAAAGAGGACTAATTCCCGGTGAAACCTCTTTTGAATTTCTTCAAACCCTAGAACTGTTCTGCAGAGAAATGACTTATTCTCGGTGAAACCTTTCTTGAACTTTTCTTAGGTTTGGACCCAGAGGCTTCCAAAAAGCATCCCCAGCCTCCTATTGGGCTTAGTACAAGGACCCACAGGCTTCTTAGAAGTTCTCAGCCTCCTCTTGGGCTTAGTTCAAGGACCCGAAGACCTCTTACAGGTATACGACAGAACTTAGTCATCTCTACTAGTTCAATCCTCCGGAGAGTTAGAATTCCAAAACATCAAATCATTCTAGGGTTGTTTCTCATCCCTTAAAACCAACAGCCTCTTGAGCTTCATACAAGTAAGACTTGGAATGTCTCATCTCCTCTGGGATTTCACAGATACCCTCATGTTTCCTAAAAACACAGGAAAAACCCTGTTCATTTCATCAACACACTAATCTCCAGCAGAGTTATAACCTCCATAGGTTTTCAAACTCAATCTTTAAGCTTTCATTTTAAGAAATTCACCAGCTAGGGTCAAATTATCACCAACAAATCCTCAGTAAAATTAGAGCCTCATGGTCTCTGATATTTCAACTCTTCAAATCCACAGAAAGAGTAAAACCTTTGGATTCCCAGCCACATACAATTTGGACTTGCTCTTGGATTTCAAAAATCCTCAGCACAAGCCAACCTCCTCTTAGGCTTCATATAAGAATTTCCCCACCAGCCTCCTCTTAGGCTTTCTATAATGATTTTCCTCAGTAGAGTTAGCCTCAATCTTGGGCTTTGTACAAGGCAGATAAAAACCTCTCCAGCAGAGTCAATCTTTTAGCCTCAATCTTGGGCTTTGTACAAGACAGATAAAAACCTCTCCAGCAGAGTCAATCTTTTAGCCTTAATATTGGGCTTTATACAAGATAGATAAAATCTTCCCAGTGGAGTCAATCTCTTTTTAGCCTCAATCTTGGGCTTTATACAAGACAGATATAAAACTCCCCGAATAGAGTCAACCTTTTAGCTTCAACCTTTGGCTTTGATCAAGGCACCCAAAAATCAACATTCCCTCAGAGGATATCAAGACTTCTCTCTGTAGGAAGACATTTCTCTGTATATCACATATCAAAATAGACAACCAAAATCTTTTTTCCCAGATAATTGCTGTAAGTGGCACACTTGTTGATTCAAAATCCAAGCTGGAGTCCTTCTCTTTATCCTGGATAAAATTCATCTCTCGTATAATTGTTGTAAGTGGCAAGCCTCTGGATTATTTACATCCATGCCAATGCCCCTATTTTAGCATGAAAGATTCATTAGGAAAAATGACTTTGCTCAATACTGAGTTAAAGTTTCCTCCTTCATGACATCACCCTTATAAAGGAAATTATGGTATTGCTGGATTCACATATCCCAGTTAAAGTAATTTTCCTTATAATACATTTCCCAAAATTTGTGATGAATAGGTGAGATACCTCCCTTTAGAGATGACAAATTCTCTCTCAGTCAAACCTTTAGCTTCAATCTTGGGCTTTGAACAAGACACAAATAACCTCTAGCTTCAATCTTGGGCTTTGAACAAGACACCAAACATTTTCCTCCCATAGAAATAGGAGAAACTATAATTGCTCTGATTTCTCAGTTTTCTTTAACGGGAATACATAGGCATAAGATTGTGAAATCTTAGCGAGCACACAAATCAAAAACTGTAGGTCCAGTACCTTCCAAAAAACAACGAAAAACCCGAAAACAACAAAAACACTCTCTCAAACACTCCCAAAGGAGAAACTTTCCCAACCCATGACAGATAAACACCAGAAAGTATTTAAACCAATAGAAAAACATGCCATAAAAGGTCTATGGATAACCATATATACATTAGGTGATTGGCAACTTCCCTTTGTATAACCTGACCCCGACCCCCCAATCTCTTAGCATTTGTTAAAGAAAACATTTGCGTGAAAGGTTAGTTTTAGATAGCTTCCCTTTCCTTTCTAGCTTCATAGGAAAAATAAGAAATCAGAAAGTAGCACCCAATTCCAACCATCGCGGTAAGGTGGTCGCGTCACCGACAAAAATCGCACTCTACACATCTTCCATTTAGAATCAGAATCTCTGATTCCTCAATCTTGTACGCCACCTAGGAAAAATAAACATTTCCAAAAAACTGGAAATCAGAAAACCAAATAACAGTTATCACAAACTGTAATAGACAAAGATGTTGAATCAACATAATAAGACATCTTGTCTAACATCTTAATCTTCATCCAGTTCAACATGTTTGGACATCTTGTCCAAAATATTTCTGTTAAGTTAGATTTACCAAAATTGATGCCAACCTCAAAGGCTTGGACTCATCAATCTCCCCTTTTAGCAGATTTTGGCTAAAACTAACTACAAGTAACCTGCAGACAGAAAACCTTATTCAGAGGCAAGAAACAGATCATTAGAACAGCAGCGGAAAAATCATCAAACATCTTGTTGTCTCCCCCTCAACCAGTTCCTTCTTCTCCAAGTAGCAAAAGAAAACTGCCCCTCAATGGTTAGTAGCAGCAACAGTCACCAGTGGTTAGTAAAGTTTGTATTACTCCCCCTTTTTAGCCATAATATGAAAAAGGCAGAAAGACTAACTAAATAACCAAGCAAAAAGCAAAAAGTATTTAAAGTACACACCAAGCACAAAATAAATTATCTTGGGCATTAAGCCCTTACAAAACCAAAATAAAGTAAAACTTGAGAGAAGTCTTGAAAGCCCTCTCGAACTTGATAGGAATACATATCCAGTTACTTGAATAGCATTCCCAAACCCTGTGGAAAGTTTGAGATAACATTACGATAAGTGGTGGCATATCCGGGAAACGGTTATAGGGAGTGAATCCCGACCAAGCCAACTTGGCAGTCCACCGAATCAGTCGAGGTACCTGTGTGGAAATATTGATATTGAATGACCGATCGTCGTGAAAGCATCATTTATCCTAGTGCGGTACCCATGACCCTGAGGATTTAGAAGACATTTAACCATATGGCCATTTTGTCATACCCCAAATTTTGACCACTAAGATTTCCCATCATTGTGCAAATCATCATCACAATATGGAGGTATTTCCAGGCCTCATCAGTCTCTCCAAAGATGGGCGAGCATTCACTACAAACAAGAATTAGAGTTTCAAGCCCTCTCTGAGCACTTAAACAAAGGATCAATCAAGAAATGACATGATCTTCAACTTGTCTAACATCTCAAACACCTATAAAGGATCAAGAGGACTCCCTCATCAAGTATTGAGCACAAGGTTGCAACCTTCCCAGTGGATCAAGCCTCAAGATCGCCAGTGTCACCAAATTAGGGTTTTGGTCAACCAAGGCCTCCAGCGGAAATTTTCCTCTGGGCATGAGCCAATACTTCAAAGCACAACCCAAGGTACTCCAAGGGACTTCATGAACCCAATCATCAAGTCAATTTAACCTCAGAGGATGCAGTTACCAAAAATCAGGAATTAGGGTTTCTTGACCTAATTCACCCCTAAGTTGACTTTTGGGACAAAACATGAGCCAAGACCTCAAGACATGATTTCAGGGTCTCTAACACACTATGTTGATCCATTTTCAACAATGGATTGATCCAAGAAGCTTGATGCACAAGTTTCAATTTTATTTGGACCACAATTAGGGTTTTAAGGGAAAAGTCAACTGTACCTTTGACTTGTGACCAAGACATGCTCCCAAACCTTGGGACATGATTCAATACACACTATATCACCTATGGAATCCATCCCTTAAGTTTGATTTAGGTCAAGGACTTGATTTCATAGAGGATCGCACAGTTTAAAATTCATCTACTGAAAAAGTCAACTGTACAAAAAGTCAAAGTTTGACTTTTTGATTTTTTGGTCAACCAAGGTTCCTTAACCCTAATACAATGTTAATTTGTGATTGGAATCATCATTCATAAAGAAAAACCATGAATAGTGAGTTAACTTGTAAAAGGGGTAACCATAAAAAACTTAGAATTTTTCTAAGTTATGGAACAAAGTGGTTAGGGTACCAACTTCCAAGGATCTTAAATTGAGATCCAAGCAATCATTTTGGATGATCCAAAGATAGATTTCTAGCTCTCATGGCATACTTTAAAAGTGTCAACTACACCTCATCCCAATTCCTCATGAATTTTTAGTTATGGAGTGATCAAAATGGCTGAAAACATGAAATGTCAATTTTTCCAACACTTAGTGAAATTTTCACTAAGTCATAATCTGTCTTGCTTTTTTCCAAATGTAGGGGCATTTTTCACTTGGATCCAAAAAGTGTTAAGATAAACTATGATCACACATGTGTTGTGTCATATGAGAGATTTCCAAAATGTCCAAAAACTCCATCAAACTCCACCTGAGCTAGGAGTTATGACAACTGCAACATGCCTTGCTGCAAACTGTCTTGGCAAGGCAGCTTTGTGCATAAGGGCTCGATTTGTCCAAATTATGCAACAACAAGCATGGTTATCCATCTGCACACCTCAAGGGGGAACAACCAAGGGACAAACACTGATTCATAAGCCTCCCAAGTCCAAGATTCCACAAGTAGCATGCCAAACCTAAAAAGCCTAAAAGAGGCCAAGACTCCAATTTTGTTTTGGAACATTTAATGGATGCTTAGAGGTGGCATGTATCAGAGTAAATATGAACACTTCAGTCAAGCCTTATCCTTGAATCAAAGAACCATAGGCCTGTGCTCTAATCTCAAGTCAATGGCTAGAGGAGACTTGAGATTCCATTTGATCACAATTGGCCAAAGGCCTGCTGCAGTTGTCATTCCCTATTCCTTGCAAAAAAAAACTTGACACACTATAAATAGACCTCCTTTCTGATTAGTTTGAGTACACCAAAGGCCTATAACACTTGCCTTTCTCAAAATCACACTCTCACTTCCAAAAATGCCATCTAATGCAAGTTACTATCGTGTTTTGAATTAGAATGTGTTTCCAACCAAACCAATCACACACACACACACACACCTCATAAACATCATATGTGAGCTGATCAAACACTAAAATCACAACTAGAACATCAATTTCACAAAATCACCATCCAACTGCTCAAGTTCTTGACAGAGTTACAGTTGAGGTACCATCTCAAGTTCCAGCTTGTTTCAAACCATTCCAAGCATTCAGACACATCACTAGGCACCTAGGGAAGCTGTTCAGATCATTAGAACCAACTTGTAACACCTCCAACTCAAAACACGATCACCAGCTGCAAGAGGTAAGCCTCAACTTGGTCATCTCATGATTCATGCATATTTCCTCGCACAATAATTTTGCCATATGTTCATAATCATGTATAGAGTATTTACCCTTAATTAATTGCTTTGTATGAATCGTGTATGGAATTTCTGAACCTTCATGCAGAAATTAGGGTTCTTAAGGTTTCGCTTTGATTTCTTATTCCATGCGTAAAATAAATTAAATTAAAGACCATGGACATGATCGTGAGTTGAAAACAAGCAGATTGATATGTGGATTGTGTGATTTCATCAACTATTCAGTGAAATTGATGAGAAAATGCAAATCTGGGCAAAACTCAGAACACGCGCGTGTTCTTGGGTGTTCTTGGCGCCCTTTTTCAAATATTCAAATATTTGAATTTTGTGATTTTGTTTAATTGATTCAAAAATTAATTTCTCTTTGAATTTTAATGATTTTGAGTTGATTTTTTTTATTAATTAAAAAAAATGTTAAAATATTTTATTTTAAAAAAATTTCCCAAAAATATTATTTATTTCATATATTTGATATTTTTGCAAAGAATTAATTTTTATTTGTTTTTCAACATTTTAAAAATGTTCTTTCTCTTGATTTTTCAAACTTGAATGGTTTTTAATCATTTTGTGGATAAAAACATGATTTTAGAAACATTGATCCAAAATCATAACTCATTTCTCACATGTTTTCAATGATTTTATTAATTTTTAATCAAAATTAATTTCATTTTTAAACCAAAATTAGGGTTTTGATTGATTTCACCCTAACAAATCTTTTTCAAACACTCATGGGCCTCTAATAGAGTGTAAGTCTCATCCCTTTGTAAATAAACTATTTTTGGGCCTCACTCACTTGTATAAGTTCCACTGTATTTTCAAAGCCCCGACGCATTCGTCGCCTTTTTAACAATAAACCTTGGGCCTCTCCTTGAGTTGTAAGCCCCACCACTTGTACAAAAACTAAATCTTTGGGCCTCTAATAGAGTGTAAGACCCAATCCCTTTTTAACCAAAACCATGTTGGGCCTCAGCAGGAGTTGGTTCCCCACTTGGACCTGCCTCGGGATCTCAATAATTCCCAGCAGAAAGACAGCCTCCTCTTAGGCTTTGTATAATGATCCTTTCCTCAGCATAGCCAGCCTCCTCTCGGGCTTCGTACAATGATTCTCCCCAATGGGGCTAACCTTTTCAGACTCTCTTGTTGAGTCAATCACCTTTTCAGACTCTCTTGTTGAGTCAATCAAGCTTCTAAGACTCTCTTGTTGAGTCAATCACTTTTTCAGACTCTCTTGTTGAGTCAATCACCCTTTCATACTCTCTTGTTGAGTCAAACCCTTTTAGCCTCAATCTTGGGCTTTGTACAAGACATAAATCTCCTTCTCTCATGCTTGGGACCAATATATTTCCCAAGCAGAGTCAAACTCTTTTTCAGCCTCAATATTGGGCTTTGTACAAGACAGATAATACTCTCCAGCAGAGTTAAATCATTTTAGCCTCTGTCTCAGGCTTTGTACAAGACACATAAAAACATCCTCACCAGAGTTAGTTAAATTTCCCATTTCAACCTCAATCTTGGGCTTTGTACAAGACACATACAAACCCTCCCCAGCGGAGTAAAAATCCTTCAAGCCTCAATCTTAGGCTTTATACAAGACAGATAGAACATTTTCCCTGGAAAAGTCAAACTTTCAGCCTCCTCTTAGTCTTTGTATAATGATATCCCCAAAGAGTCAATCTCTTTTTTGCCTCAATCTCGGGCTTTGTACGAGACAAATAAAAACACTCTCTTGTTGAGCCGATCTTATACAGCCTCCTCTTAGGCTTTGTATAAGGACTTCCCTAGTGAAGTCAAGTCAACCTTTTAGCTTCAACCTTGGGCTTTGATCAAGGCACACAAAATCAATAATCCCTCTTTAGAGATGAAAAATTCTCTCTTAATCAAACCTTTTAGCTTCAATCTCGGGCTTTGAATAAGACACCAAAATATCTCTTTCCTCCCTTAGAATAGGAGGAACTACGATTGCTCTGATTTCCCTGTTTCGTTTAAACGGGAATACGTAGGCCTAAGATTGCGAAATCTTAGCGAGCATACCAATCAAAAAACTCTAGGTCCAGTACCTTCACACATCAAATCAAAACTTAGGTCTAGTACCTTACCAAAAACATCGGGCAGAACCCGAACATCAACATCAACTCACTCACTCTCTCATATTTTCCAAGAAACTTTCCCAACCCATTAACGGATAAACACCATCAAGTACAAAGCGAAACCTAAAGCTAATATCCTATGGATAACCACATATATGATGGGTAATTGACAACTCCCCATTGTATAACATGACCCCGGATCCCCAATCTCTTTAAGCATTTGTTCAGTTAAACATTCGCGTGCAAGGTTAGTTTTAGATACCTTCCCTTTCTCTTCTAGCTTCATGGGATAAATAAGAAATCAGAAAGTAGCACCCCTTTCTCCACGAGGAGGAAAATCCCAATTTAGCGATAAGGTGGTCGCGTCACCGACAAAAATCGCTCGCTACATGAAAATGGTGACTCTGCTGGGGAGTCATTGTCTGTTTAGGACTAGGATTATTATAGCTCTTAAGAGGTCTAGGATGTTAGTTTTAGGATAAATATATATATATATATATATATATATATATATATATATATATCGCTTTTCCTAATTGATATCCGTGTTTATTTTTCTGCTAATGGGACTGCGGGTGATGCCGCATCTGGAAAGTTTGAGTGACACCTAAGATAAGTGATGGCAATAGATGGGTAATCTTACAGGGAGTGACTCCCAAATAAGAGACCCTGATCGACCATCGAATCAGTCGAGAGACCCTTTGCGGATTCAATGCCTATAGGACTTCGGTTGTTGAAAGCAGATTGTTCGATTGTGGTTGTCCATGAAACTGAGGATTTTAGTAGACTAAGACCATTTTGTAGTGCGGAAGCTATCGAAAATAGTTGTCATGCGATACTACCCTCATTTGAGATTACTCTAAGATACTGCAGTTCAATCGGGTGAACCAGCCTGATGTTGCTATCCCAAGAGGGGTCAATGATTTTGAGGACAGGTACAAAAAATTACCAGTACAACCTTTAGGAATGGGTAGAGCCAAGACTTCATGACACTGAACATTTGACCCCATATTTTTCTATGTTTTTGTGTGCTGCATTCATGCATTCATTTCATTAAAAAACATTAAAACAAAGAAAATTTCTCTTTTAGTCTCTCTTTTTCAAATTAAACTAAGACAATGATTGCAAATGTCAGAGAGAGAAAGATTGTGTTATGGATTTCGGTAGAAGGAAGACTCGCAAGTACACCTCCAAGGATCCAAAATTAGAGGATTTGAGAGGGTTGGCAAGGATGATCACCAACCCTGATGCTTTCAGAGCTAAGTACGGAGGACTGTTGTCTCTGTTAAGGGTCCATGAAATTGAAGGAATCCTGTCCAAACTCATCCAGTTCTATCATCCGATCTATCACTGTTTCACATTCCCGGATTATCAACTAGCACCAACAGTGGAGGAGTACTCTCACCTAACTGATTTACCTATCACTGACCAAGCTCCCTTTTCTGGACTGGAAGAAATTCCAAAGGATCAAACCATCGCAAGAGCAATCTATTTGGATGAGTCAGAAGTCAAGACTCACATGACCACTAAGGGTGGAATCCAAGGTTTGCCAGCCCAGTTTTTGATAAAGAAAGCTCTGTACTTTGCTGGTATAGGGAATGTGATTGCTTTCGAGAGCATCTTTATTTTGCTCACATACGGGTTATTTCTGTTTCCCAACATTGGTAGCTTCGTTGATATCAATGTGTTGCTCTCGAGGATTTGCATCCATGGTACAAACGCGAAAGTGGCGCAGAAAACAGAGTCGCCAGCAATGTGTATTTATCCCAAGAGAGGGAAAGGAAACATTGCGTAAACCTGAGGGGAAGGGAAAAAGCATGGTCTCACGACCAAGAGAAACGGGTAAGGGAGTCGGTTACGCAAGGGGAAGGTGTTAGCACCCCACACGTCCATTGTACTCGATGGGATCCACGCTTGTTGTCTCGATCAAAGGGTGTCGTCATCTGGAGCGCCGCTGCTACTGGAAACGAGAAGTAACGGGAACGGAAAGGAATGAAGAAACGAAGAAGAAAAGAAAAAGAAGTGACTCGATAGGACGTCGCTCGTCCTATTCCTGCGTATTCCCTCGTGCAATGGGAAAGTCAGAGTCAATGTAGTTCGGACACGAACTAAGGGGGGAGGTTGCTCGCCAAGACATCGCCGTCTTATGCCTACGTATCCTCAATCGGACGAGAAAGAAGAAATCAGAGCAGTCGTAGTTCGGCCTAACGAGGTCGGTTAGTGTTTTTTATGAGCGACGTTAGATTCGCGTCCGACAGTTAGGGTCAATGTCTGTTTGAAACGATACGGAAGTAACATGCCCTTTTCTGAAAATGATTTGAACTTAACAATCCCGAAGGATGAAAAAGGCTTGAGTTTGTTTTTTTGTGTTTTAGACAGAAGTGGATTGAAGTTAGTTCGTAACTTACATTGCACTAGAGTCTACCCTGCGGGAACGAGTGAATCGCATGGTCGCCCCCAAATGGGACGTATGCTAAACACTCTAGAAGAGGAGGGGAGACCCCTCGTTCTTCATTTCCTACACTTAAGGCTCGAGCGCAATATTCGTCATATTTATTAAGTGTTTTAGAAGTGTTAAGAGATGAGAAGAGAAGACTCAATGGAAAAAAGAAAACACTAAGGGGAATTCTATCCTAATGTTATCATGCAAAGGTGGCCCTATGGTTGAAGTTGAAAGGGAAACGTCTACCTAAGTTAGCATGAAAAGGGAAGCCTAACGCTAATCCTACTCCAAGCTTAATCAAAAATTAAGTTGGACTAGGTAGCTCTAAGGAAGTGAATCCAAGACTTAAACAAGTCTTGAGACTCATGGGAAGGAAAGAGTGAAAGAGAAGAAGAGGAAAAGGCGAGTAAAAAAAACAAGCAACAGCTACAACAGCGCCTCTACACCTGCACAGCGGTTAAAAACCAGCAAACACACCAAACAGCAATCAACATCCCATGTTCAGCACACAAAACAGGTGTAAAAGGTCAAACAGCAACACATACAACAACACATATGCACTAAAATAGCAGTGGAAAACGGGACAGCACACCATGCATTTGAAAACAAAAAACTCATGCAAGCAATGACTGCAAATAGACACACAAAGCACGACAAACCAAACATAAAGGTTGCAAGCATCAAGAATGAATAACATGATCATGCTAACAATTCAAGAACAATTACTCAATAAAGTTGCACAAATCAAACATCGATCAAAACATCATGCATAAGCAACCACGGAAGCAAACAACAATCATGCATCAAATGTCCAGCAAGTTGAGCATTAACCAAGAATTAACACGATTCAAATGTGTGTGCATCGTGTTTGCCACATCAATTAGTCAACAACGCAAACATAAACATTTATCGATGAAAATCAAGACTCGCGTGTCGGAAAAATGTGTTCATGCAATAGTGTGAGGTGCAACAGCTCAAGAATGATCCACAAATCACCATCATATCAATCCATAAAGTTTAGACATGAAAAGGATCTCAAACAACCAAGAAAATGCAAGAAAATCAAGTTCTGCTTCAGTGGTAACCGGTTACAGCATAACTGCTAACGGGTTACACAGTTAAAAATTGCACAAATTACGCAGAAAATACACAGCGTAACCGGTTACAGCATAACTGCTAACCGGTTACTCTGGGACAGTGGTGAAAAAATTCAGTTTCAAAAGCACTTTTCAGTAGCAAATCACTTATGTAATCATGTTCAATGATCATGTAATCAACAATGCATGAAAATCAAGTTCAGAAACAGTATTCAAACATCATTTAGATCCAATAATCATCAACATCCACAATTAAATTCACACAAATGAATCAAAACACACCAAAAATCATGGATCTACATTATGAAAGTTGCAATTAAGCTAAAATGAGTATGGATCTGAAATTAACCAACCTACAAAGGTGAGATTTGCTTTGGTGAGTGTTGTAAACAGAATTTGACGAATCCAAGTAGAGAAATCCAAGATCCATAAGCTCCTTGCACTCAAAAGTTGAAAATCCAAGCAATAAACAATAAAAACTCCAAAATCACTTTCAATAATCACTTCTGAAAAATCAGAACTAGATCCAAACGAAAATCCAAGTTGAAAAGCAGAAATGTAGTGATGATGAGAGGCTTTAGCTTAAGAATTAACAAGTTCCAATGAAGAACTTATTAATCTTTGAAAGAGAACTTTGAGTATGGTTGAAAATGGAGGTTGAGAGTGAAAAAGTGAGAGAGTATTGAAAGCAAAATTCTGAAAAATGAGAGTGAAAAATGATATAGGGTGGAGAGGTTTGGAATGAATTGATTTAAATAAAAGCTAGGTTAGGAATTCAAATGTAGTTTAGAGTGAGGTTTAGTGGGTGGAAATTGGGGTGAAAAGTGGATTAGGAAATGAAATGAGGAATTAGAGTGGAAAATGTTGGAAGGAATTTGAATTTTGGGTGGAAAATGATGAAAATATCAATTCTAGATCCTTCCCCCACGTGCACATGCTAAGCACATGATCACAAATGATGCAAACAGAATTTTTCAAATTTTTCCTAGAGTAACCGGTTACAGCACATCTGCTAACCGGTTACTCAGTTCAAAAACTGAAGAAGTGCGTAGAAAAACCAAAGGGTAACCGGTTAACAGATACGCTGTAACCGGTTACTCAGTGCCAATTTTGAATTTTGGGGCCTTTTGGAGGGAAACTTGGAAAAGTGACTTCTGATAGCTGTTTCGAACCCGTTAAACCTCTGAAACTCAAAACTTGATATTACTACTGAGTAACACCTGAAAAGAACACAAATTCTTGCTAACACCTCAGAATATCCTGCTGAATTAATAATGCCTGATACCGGATCGCTTGATCAGAAAATGACTGTTGAAGCTTCTGATTATCAAAACGCTTAATGAGCAAAATAAAAGCTCCAAAAGACCTTGAAAACCATCTGCTTGACCCTGAATACTGCTGAAAATAATGCCGGAGCTGATAACGCCATGAGCTGCTAGAAAATACCTTGATGCCATGTGTAATACCCCAAAATTTGCCCTCTCATTCTTTCATATCATTTAACATACTTTCATGTCATTGCATTGCATTTCATTCAAGCATAGAAAAGTAAAGCATTCATCTTTGCATGTTGCATAGGGCATGTGATCAGGGGTTTTCAGAGTATTGATCATCCAAAGCAAGAAAGCAAGAGCCAAGGGTCTTCAAACAAGCCTCAAGGGTCTTACATCATATATTATCTCATTTTGATCCCACAAGTCATTGGAAGAAGAGAACTTATCATGAAGATTGGACAGTGCATCATCTCCTATCAAAAATAGTCCAAATTAGGGTTTGGGATTCAAGAAGTCTCCTGGTGAAATTTTGGTCCAAACTTGATCTCATTGTTTTCTACATGATGTCAAGTATCTAAGAATTGAAGATTTCTCATTGGTTCATTTCAGAAGAGGTTCAATTGGTCAGTTGCTTGAGAATCAAGAAATTGGGGAAAGTCAACTATGCAGTGGAAAAAGTCAACTCCTGACTTTTTGGGTCAAATTCATGAAATTCAAGTTACATATGTTCAATGGACAAGATTTGATCAAGAAATGATGGAAGAATTATCAAAAATCAAGAATTGTGCAAAGTTTCCATTTTCAGAAACTTAGGGTTTCCAAAAATGGCAAGTTTGGACCATTTTGCACTACACTTCAAGGCATTCTTTTTCCATGATAAAAGCTTCAAACTTTAGGGCCAAGTTGAGCCAGTTAAAGATCACATCTTAAGCTTCAAATCCATATAAAGAACTCTTCCATTGGATCAAAATTGAGGGAGTTATGATCAATCAAAGTTTGGTAAAATCAAGGCAAAAACCAAGTCATGGCAAAGCAAGTTCAGGCCCCCAGGCCATAATTTCATCAAACACTTGGTGTGCCAAATGTCAAGCCATTTTTCTCCAACAAGGAAGCTTCAAATGAAAAATTGTTGAACATCAAAGTTGTTTATCTCCATGTCCTCTTCAACTTTGATGTTGGACATTTTTTCATTTGAACAAGTTATGAAAGAGTTATAGTGGTCCAAACATGGAAGCTTCAAATTGAAATTCACAAGCCCATAGCCATGCATGCCATGCAAGCTGACACGCCCATGGTGCAGTCCCACATCCTTGTGTTCTAAGTCACTTTCCACTTTAGAGGCATTGTTTCACTTGGATTCAAACACCAAACATGTTCTACCATGTACCATCTTTTATTTGCCACCAAAATTATACATTTTCATCCATTAATGTGAGAGAATCTCCTCCTCAAACATCCATGCTTTCATTCATGGGTGGCTGCCAATTGGAATTTCATGACATTATTGTTGGTGTTTAGTTCATTCACACGCATGCTCTCTCACCATCCTCTTTACTTCTTTTGGATAAACACACTCCCTTACACTATGTACATGCCATGCTATCATACATGCAAGAGGAAATACCAAACTTGTTGTGCAAGCTTGCTGCTATACACATCAACATCATCACTATCATTCATTTTGATCACATAACCTCATCACCATTTCATTTCATGATCACCACCATAAGTAACATGAGCTCGCCATCACTCTAACCTTCACTCACCAACTCGTCCATAACTAACTTAGCTCAGTTAGTTAACTCAAACTCAGTTAACTAACTCAGTTAACTTGAGTTCCAACCATCAACCACATGAGTTAACATCCTAACCCCAACTATATAAGTTGAACTCAACACAATTGGAAAGGAGCTTCATCATTTTTCAGATTTCACAAACTCTTCATCTCAAACTCTCTCTCATTGCACGAATTCATCAATCTTCATCATCAAGTAACATTGAATCGGTGAGGCATTGAATTCTGGAATCATCTTAAATTTTAGATCCAGTTCCTCTCCATTCTCAAGCATCTACGAGCATTTATTTTGCTCAAACAAATTCAAAAGTTCAAGTTCTCACCTCTGGTTATCTGAAGATCCAAGAATCTCCACGTTTCAGGTTCCTATTTCTCCAACTCTTTTGCATCTAAGTCACTGATTATAGCTTTTTTTTATGTTGATAATAGCTTACTAGAAGCAATGTGACATTTCCGGCTAGTTGATAGACCTCTTAGAGGTGTAGATCATTTTTTAGGGAAATCTGTTCTTGTTCGTTTCTCTCTGATCATGTATTGTTTGTGAATTTGGACTGTGGATTCTTGTTCTACGTGAATTCCTCTTCATTTTGGTATATGGTTTGTTGATTTCTAGAATTACGTAAGAGTTGCAGTGGCTGGAGGTGGCCGGAGAAGATGACCGGAGGTCCTTCTCCGGCCGATGAGGGGTTCAATTAGGGTTTTAGGCCAGATTAAAACATGACCGTCTGATTTGCTTGATCTAACGCCTATTATTTTTCCAGCACATTAATGAACGTGTGGCATCTCACGTTCCATCTTATTTGGAGCAGTTTGTTCGCATGTGTGTGCGTGTGTAATAATTGTGGTGTGCCTTGCATGTGAGACGTTGGATGGACATACCTTCATGATTGATATATTTTGACTAAATTTAATGGCTCAGATTGAGTCAATTCTTTGACTGCGCGTGCACCATATCACACACACACACTCGTTTATTGGACTGGGTTTCTAATTGATGTTCAAACCCCCACGTTTTGAGCCCATTCACTTTTAAACTGAAAGTTTACTTTCGCTGCACCCCCACTTATATTTTCATTCTATTTTAATTTCTTTTTTACTATTTCCATTTTTTTTCTTATAAAAAATACCAAAATGCATTAAAAAATTCTATAAAAATTCATAAACCATTTTTACACATTAAAATATATTCCATATTTTTTATTTCTGATTTTCTTTTATTTTGACATTATTTTCATAATTTCCTTTTAATTTCTTTTTAAAGTGCATTCTTCTTGATGCTTGGTTCGTTTTTATTTTAATTGAACTAGTTTTTTTCTGAATTTTTGCATGGATTTTTCTATGATCATATCACACATCTTGAGGTACTTAATCCATATTTTTGTTGATTTTTAAAGTCGTTTTATCATGTATTGTGGTGAGCATTTTTGTGCATTCTTTTGCTTTGATTCCATGTGGTTTTGAGGACTTGTTCGAATTGGTTTATCATTGAGTTTTGCCATGAAAATTTGACATGTGATTAGCTTCTGACTCATACACTTTGTGACCTAATTCCATAATATTTCTAAGTTCATTTCTATTTTTTCCTTGATGATTGTTTACATGTGCATTTATGAACTTCATTGTATGCGTATGGTATGGTTTTGTGTCATATTGCCTATGATCTCTTGAGTTGATTGATGTTATCTTTTGACACATGCTTACTTGAATATTATAGGTCATGTATGTCAAACTATAGGTCTTCCATATTTCATTTTGACATGTTTTGCCATTGATGTTCATCTTGCATTCATACTTAATTGTGCACATATCACTTGTTCTTCTTCAATATGGTTTGTGTGTATCTCATGTTGGTATGCCATTCTCATTCATTCTTGTATGTATCTCTACTGTATATAAACCATTTCATCTATTTTTATTGACTCATAATGTCCTATCATATGCATTACAATTACATGAACATTTGAAGCATGTTTAATTTTTGTATGAGCTTCAACTTGTGCTCTCTCTTTCTTAATCACTAATGTGACTTGTGTATGAACCAAACTTGTTCATTTATGCATTCTCATGTCATATTATAACATGTATGATACTGATCCATGTTCATTTACATTCATAATTGCATCTCCCTCTCCTTTGTGACTTGTTTTAGCATTGTGAAGTCTTGTGTGATATTGTTCTACTTCTTCCCACTCCTTCTTCTTGAGTTTTATTCTCATGTTATGGATGGTAATTCATGGTTACTTAATGGAATTTATGAATTGGTTTCCTACTATTTGTGGTGTTTCATATTGCATCATTGCATGTTTTACATCTCTTAAATGTTCATGATGCATCTTTAGTGCATATCATTGCATTCTTTTGATGTTTGGTTGATTGTTTAGACATAGATTGATATAGTAAGTCTTTGTAACCATTGGTATATGTAAATAGGCTTTGCTACTACCCTAGGCCAGTACCACCCTTTAGTTCTCTTTTCTTTTTAGGTTTAACCCTTGAGAAGTTTCCTAGAGTTTCCTTTAGAACACTAGGATTTATTTGCTTACATCTTTCAATTGTGCTTTCTTATTTCATTTGTTGAACTAACCATTTTGTGTGGGCGATAATGGTAAGTTGAGTGTGTGGATATGCTTCCACACACACCTTCTTCCCTCATCTTTTTAATGTTTTCTCTTTTGTGTTTGTGCAAAGCATCTTATGCTTTCTTTGTTCAATCTCTTTCATCACATTTGAGTACTTAACTTAGCTTCAATCTTTGAAGTAAGTTAGAACTCATTCTTCTTATCTTCTCTTTTAGAAGTAGGTTTCCAAACCACACTTAACCATTAGGAACATCCTTGTATGATAACTTTAGGATTTAAGTCTTAGTCTCCCTCATTAGATTTTTCCTTTCTTAACCTTTGAGTCTCTCCTTTCCTCATCTCAAAACAAAAAAAAAAACAAAAACACCTAATAAAGGATTAACGCATATTGCCTGTGAGCCTTGCACGTGGGAAATGGAAGGAGGAGGGTTTCCCTCCACCTTTCTAGAGTGTTTAGCATACGTCCTGTTAGGACGACCATGCGACGCATTCGATCCTGCATCATAGACTTGAATGCAATACGTGTTACTAACATAAAAATAATCAAAATACTTCTTTCTAAAAGGAAAAAACAAACAAAAAAATTCTCTTCTCATCTCTTCACTCCTTTCTAAAAGGATTCGTCATGTTCGTTCTACCGCAAACAGGTAACGCCTAAGTCACCATACAGCGAGCTGCAACACCTAACTGCTGGGACGCGCACTCTGACGTTTCCACTAAAAAACACAAACAAAGCAACCCTTGTTGAGCCGAACTACGTTTGCTCTGATTCTTCTTTCTCGTCTGATCGAAGATACGTAGGCACGAGATGCGATATCTCGACGAGCAACCTTTCCCCGTAGTCCGTCGAACTACGTTGACTCTGACTTTCCCATTGCACTGAGGGAATACGTAGGCCTAGGACAACGATAATGTCCTATCGAGTCACTTCTTTTTCTTTTCTTCTTCGTTTCTTCGTTCTTTTCCGTTCCAGTTGCTTTTCCTTTCCAGTAGCAGTGGAGCTCCAGACGACGACACCCTTTGATCGAGACCAGCAAGCATGGATCCCATCGGGTACGATGGACGCGTGGGGATGCTATTACCTTCCCTTCGCGTAACCGACCCCGAACCCAGTTCTCTTGGTCGCAAGACCATGCTTTTTCCTTCCCTCAGGTTTATGCAGTGTTTCCTTTCCCTCTCTTGGGATAAATACACATTGCTGGCGACTCTGTTTCGGTGCCACTTTTGCGTTTGTACTTGGATGAAAATCCCGGGAGCGACAGCTGGCGACTCTGCTGGGGACATGTCAGGTTGACCTCTTGCTGGTCCATCCCCTTTTGCGAGTCAATCCTAGCGCTTGTTTATTTTCTTTCATTGGGTGTTTACTTGGATGCTGTATGTTGCTGTATTTACTGTTTTACTGTATTGCTATTTATCGTATTACTGCTTTACTGTATTTTACTGTATTTATTGCATTCACTGGATTACATATCATTATTATGCTGGACTGTGCTGCTATTTTCTGTTTGGTGGGCAGGGTGTTCTGAGAGATAAGCCCACTACCCAGGCTCGAGTGCACACATAGGTATTAGAGTGGATAGTCATGACGCTTGCGTGGTGGTGACCACGTATTGTTGTTCATGAGACCCACAACCAGACGAGGTTCTATCAGGAGCTATCTACTACTGTATGTTTATACAGGCCAGTAGTTATTCTCTTGAGGAACCGTCGACTCTGGTGACCATTCCCGAGGACTCAGTTGAAGCACTCCTCCCGAGTTGTGATAATGGAAGACCAGAAATGGCAAATCCATTACACATTCTCGATCCGAGGACCCAATGCTGGGAACTCGCTATAGGATGTCCTTCTAGAAAGTGAATCAGTGGAGGCACTCCTCGATTGGCGATAGTACTGTACCCCGAGGGATGAATGTACTATTGTTTCTCGACCTCAGTGCCAGAAGCTGAGGACCTTTTGTTTTGGAGAATCAGTTGAGGCCTCCTCGATTGATGATGATGCCAAACCAGAAATGGTGAACGTATCATCATTTCTCGACCTGAGAGCCCGGGATACTGAGGATCTTAGTACCCACACGTGAGAAGGGCGGGTTGTTTACAGGTAAGCATAACCTCCCACATACCCTGTTTTTTGGCATTATCACACAAAAGGAGAATTCATCCTATTGTATTCAGATGGTTCCTATCTATGGTTCTATATTGTTCTTAGAGCTACACTGACACCATTCACAGTCCAGCACAGACACTTGGCACCTTGATACCATGCCCTTTGCATTGCATTTACATATCCTAACATACATGTTTATTCATTTCCAGGTGCATATTTTACCCTCGATTCCAGTCCTCAAGTTCTCACAAGGATGAATACTAAAGAGAAGAAGAATATCATCAGTTACAAGTTCCCCACGCCTACTCTAGGCCCTATTACTATCCTAAAAGGAATGGCAAGCCCTGAAGTGCTGAAAGCTTTCGAAGATAAATATGGGTGGATTTTATCTTTTGTCTGCAATGTCAGTGATTACGAATACAGGGGTCTCCATACTTTGATGCAGTTCTATGATCCTCCTCTGAGGTGTTTCGTATTTCCATACTATTTGTTGGTACCTACTTTAGAGGAGTATTCCAACATGCTATGGATTGCTATCAAGGAGGAGCGTCCTTTCTTTGGGTCTACAGGTGATCTGGATTATGGAAGAGTAGCTGGTACTCTTTATTTGAGCAAGTCAAAGTTAGAGGCCAATATCGTTAACAAAGGAAAGCTTCGTGGTTACAAGCTGGGGTATTTGATAAAGAAGGCTCAGGAGGCAGCTAAGGGCGAGAAATGGGTTATTTTTAATGCATTTCTAGCTCTTTGTGTCTGTGGTATTGTGTTGTTCCCCAACGAGCCCGACTTTGTTGATACGGACGCCATTAGGATATTCATGATGAAAAATCCGGGTACCAACACTGTTGGGAGATCTTCACTACGCCTTATATAATAGAAACAAAAAGAAAATAGGAGGGGTAGTTCGTTGTTGTGCACCTTTGTTCTATAAGTGGTTTACAAGCCGCTTACCACAATCAGGGGCTTTTGTGGATTCTAAAGGTTCTCTAGAGTGGAGTCAGCGCTTAATGGGGCTAGTTGCCAAAGACATCATATGGATAGATCATGGGCTAATCGGTAAGAATATTATCCATAGTTGTAGAGAGTTCCCTAATGTTCCACTAATAGGAAGAAATGGGGGAATCAACTACAATCCTTCGTTGGCCATTAGGCAATTTGGGTACGCTCTAACGGGTCCGCCCATTAAGAGGGATGTAGAAGAGTCACTGTATTTCCATGCATCAGATGGTTTGGAAACGGCACAAAAAGTCTTTGAAAGCTGGGTTAGCGTGCTGAAGAAAGGGAAAGTGGCTTTAGGCAAATCCAACAATCGGGCTTATCCAGCATATGAAGAGTGGGTGAAGAAAAGAGTTGAAGATTTTTACTTGCCTTTTGATAGGGCACCCCTGTTGTATCCTAAGGATGAGAAAGAAAAAGATACTGCTACTATGGAAGACATTGACAAATTGCAAGCCTCGGTGAAAAAGCTTCAAGGAGAGAATTCTGAGCTGAGCAACCGGCCTCAAGAAGCGCTACATGCTAACAAAAGATTGGAACAGAAAGCCCAAGACGCCGAACAAATCTTAGCAGCAAGAGAAAGGGATTTTGCCGAAAGAGCTCAACATTTCCAGAAGATTAGTAAGGGTGCCGATGCTGCCACTCAAGCTCATAAAAAGACCAAACAGGTCTTAGCCCATACTAAAGACACGTTAGCCAAGTTTCAGCAGGCTTGGGATGAGGTTAGGATTGAAAACGCAGAGTTGCAGGAACAACTAAAGATCAAGGATGACGAGCTCAGAAAGGCACACGAGCAACGGAGGAAGTATCGGGAGAACCTTGGCAAAAGTCAAGAGCAATTGGAAAGCGCTAGAGAGGAGCTAAAGACTTCCAAGAAGGAGCTTGAAGAGGCTATGGCAGATATGGGGAAACTCAAAATGCAAGTTGGCGTGAAATGGCATAAAGGAGTCTGTGATGATGAAGCTATCCTGATGCATATGGATTCGCTGACTAAAGCTCTAGCTAAAAGAGATGTTTTGATTAAGGAGTTAATCAAATGACCAAATCACCAGCGTACTCGCATACTCTTCGAGGAAGTCAAATATTCGAGTGAAAAGTTGAAGGACTTGGAGTTGTCAGGTTAACCGTTTTTCTCTCTTTCTCTTAATGTAGTTTTGTTAATGGATATCATCAGGCTTGTTGATGAATCCACTATTTTGATGTATGATGTTTGAACTCATTGTTGAACGCTGTGCGTATGTTTGATTTCTTTTGTAATTGAAACAAGCAGTTTATTCAGAAATATTCCGTTGGCAATTATCTGTACACAAGCACATAATCACGACACGTATCGTCATATCGCGATCTTCAGCTTTCAGTGGTTAAGACTGGAATCAGGGTATACGGCACCTCGGAAATGATAAACATGGCATTTGCATTGCATTGCATATCATTTTTTGCATGACAGGTATTCGTTGCAGGGTCTCTAACCTTTATTTGGTTTCAGGCACTATAGCTGACAACCACGTCCATCGGTACGCAACTTGCAGAAACCAAGCTAAGATCATGGATCAGATGCAAACAGAATTAGCTGAGCTGAGGGATAGGATGGACCAGTTCATGACCTTAATGACTGGTATGACTCAAAATCAGGAAAGACTCTAGGTAGTCGTCGAGCGGCCACAGGTAGAGGTACAGAATGGCAATGGTAATCAGGCCGGCGTTAATGCAGGCGGTGACCCTCCTAGAAATACTGGGGTTCATCAGGTTGCAGAAGATAACCAAGAGGATCAGGTCACTCTGTTGGATGCTGAAGATGAGAACACTCGCCGGTTTGACGAGCTCGCGGAAAAAATTAGGTCCATTGAATCCCAAAACACTCTTGGTTTTGATGTTTCTGACTTGGGATTGGTACCTGGAGTAAGAATTCGACACAAGTTCAAGCCACCAACATTTGACAAGTACAATGGCACTACTTGTCCTAAAACTCATCTCCAATCTTATGTGGGGAGGATAGCCGCTCATACTGATGATGAGAAATTGTGGATGTACTATTTCCAAGACAGCCTTACTAGGGCATCTCAAGAATGGTATATGAAGTTAAGCAGGACTTCTGTGAGGAACTGGAAGGAGTTGGCTCATGCTTTCGTCAAGCAGTATCAATACAATATGGATATGGCTCAAAACCGTACTCAGCTGCAGAGTATGGCTCAGAATACGAAGGAGAGTTTTAAGGAGTATGCTCAAAGATGGCGACAATTGGCTGCCATGGATCAACCTCCACTGCAGGATCGAGAGATGGCCGACATGTTTATGGGTACTCTTCAGGGAACTTATCTTGATAGGTTGGCCGCCTCCCCTTCAACTGGGTTTGCAGACATTGTAATCGCTGGGGAGAGGATTGAAAGTTTGTTGAAGCTCGGAAAAATACAAGATGCAAGTGGTGCTAGTTCTTCAGGGGTGAGGAAGCCATTTGCTGGAGCTACCAGAAAGAGAGATGGTGAAGCCAGTGTTGTTTATAAGAATAGAGGAAGAGGAAGAGGCTACCAAGATTCCTATAATCAGGTTGCTGCTGTGACCATTCCTAGTCCGCAAGTTCAATCGCAGCCACAACAGTAAAATGTTCAGTCACAGAATAATCAACAGCCACAGAGATCATATCAGCAGAGACGAGCTGACAGGCGTATGGACCCTCTGCCTTTGACTTACGCAGCTTTGCTACCCCAATTATTGAAGCTTAATCTGGTGGAACTTTGTATGATGGGCCCGACTCCTACAGTATTACCAAAGGGTTACGATGTTAATGCCCGATGTGAGTATCATTCTGGGGCTCCAGGTCATAATATTGAACAATGTCGTACATTTCAGCATAAAGTACAGGATTTGATCGATGCCAAGGCAATTAATTTCTCGCCTCTACCAAATGTGATTTAGAATCCTATGCTGGATCATAATATGCCAAAGGTCAATGCCATTGAAGATGGGAAGGTTTTGAATTTGGTAACTGATGTGAACAGGGTGAGGACTCCGCTGAGTAGTGTGAAGGCTCGTTTGTTAAAGGGACAAGTGTTCCCTGGCTGTGAAGAAGATTGTGTTGATTGTAAGAATCGGAGTAATGGTTGCGATAAACTGAAAGCCGGTATTCAAAATTTGATTGACGAAGGATGTCTACAGTTTGATCAGGGGGACAAAAAGGGCGATGTTGTGTCAACTATTACCATTTATTTTACGCCAGCTGAAATTCAGGTGCCATCACCTGCAACCATTATTGTGCCTGATATGGTGAGTCCTGTTACTATTACGGTACCAAGACCAATTCCTTATACTAGTGAGCGGGCTATTCCATGGCACTACGGGGCAGATGTTTACTACCAAGGAGAAAATCAAGAAGTGGAAGCTCCATCTGGGGGTAGCTCCAGTATTGACAATGTTGGAGGTCTTGGTGGCTTCACCAGAAGTGGAAGCTTGTTCGCTCCACAGACTTTGAGAACTAAGGCTGAAGCTGAGGCAGCAGCCAAAGCCAAGGGTAAACAGGTGGTTACAAAAGAGGTTATTGTGCCTGAATCTGTGCAGAAAGGTACTTTTGAGAAAGAGGTTGAAGAGTTCATGAGACTTATCAAAAAGAGTGATTATAATGTGGTTGATCAGTTGAATCAAACGCCGTCAAAAATTTCTATCTTGTCGTTGCTTATGTGTTCTGCAGCTCATCGAGAGGCACTTCTGAAGGTTTTGAATAGGGCATATGTACCTCAAGAGATTACTGTGAATTAATTGGAGTCGGTTGTTTCTAATGTCAATGCTAGCCATGGGTTAGGTTTTACAGACTTTGATTTGACTACTGAGGGTCGTAATCACAACAGGGCATTACACATCACACTGGAGTGTAAAGGGGCAGTATTATCTCATGTGTTGGTAGACACAGGGTCTTTCTTGAATGTGTTACCAAAGAAGGCCTTAATGAAGTTAGAAGCTGACGGAATTATTCTAAGACCAAGTGATTTGGTAGTAAGGGCTTTCGATGGTTCGAAACGTTCTGTATTCGGAGAGGTGGAGCTCCCAGTAAAGATCGGTCCTCAAGTGTTCAAGTGCATGTTCTACGTGATGGACATTCAACTCGTATATAGCTTCTTGTTAGGAAGATCGTGGATTCATGCCGCTGGGGCAGTAACATATACGTTGCATCAAAAATTGAAATATCTGGTTGATGGTCAAGTGGTGACTGTATGTGGAGAGGAAGACATCTTCGTAAGTCAGCTGTCCACCTTTAAGTACGTCGAAATGGATGGAGAGATCCATGAGATGTTGAGTCAAGCATTTGAGGCAGTCAATATTGGTGATTCGTCTTCACAGGCGGTATCTTCTCAGGGTGAAGAACAGGTGGGTACTTCTATTGCTTCTTACAAACAGGCAGTGGAAGTAGTCAAAGCCGGTAATGCTCAAGGCTGGGGCAAATTGATTGAAGTCTCTGCAAAGGAAGATAAGTTCGGTATAGGCTATAATTCGTATCAAGCTGCGGCAGCAGAGCGCAAGGGGCCAATTACTTTCTATAGCAGGGGAATCATTAATCCAAATCAGATGTGCGTTGCAAGTGAAGATGGCGTCGACAGTGATTGTGACCTCGACAATTGGGATCGCCCGTGTGTACCGGGTCAAGAGCTGTGCAATTGGTCTGTTGAAGAAATTGTTCAAGTTACTCTCCAGACAGAGTAATTTTCTTTGTTTTTCTTTGTTGCATGCTAAAATCTCGCGCTCTGCCCATGGCGTGTAGATCCATTTGTAGGGCCTCATAATTGCATTTGTAAGGTTTTTTACCATTAATAAAGGACGTTTTGCATTCAAATTTTGTGTTCCTTGTATGTCGTTTTTATTTTTGCAGAAAAAACAATAAAATGGAAATGTTTTAGTTTTATTGTTTCTTTTTTCAAAAAGTCTCATTCTAAAATAAAGCATGACCCCAATCATGCAGACTTAATCACCCGGATTTCATTGATAACAATTCTGCTATGGCCAAGTATGACTTTGATAATCCAATCTATCAAGCCGAAGAGGGGGATGAAGAAGACTGTGAAGTTCCCAAGGAATTGGCCAGATTGTTGAAGCAGGAGGAGAAGGTCATTCAACCTCACCAAGAGACAATGGAGGTTATCAACATTGGTTTCGAGGACGCCAAGAAAGAGATTAAGATTGGAGCCAACTTGCAGGCCGAGGTGAAGAAAGAGCTGATCAGTATGCTGCGGAAATATGTTGACATCTTTTCCTGGTCGTATCAAGATATGCCGGGGTTAGATACAGACATTTTTGTGCACAGGTTACCGTTGAAAGAGGGATGTCCTCCTGTCAAACAAAAGCTCCGGAGAACTAAACCAGAAATTGCTCTCAAAATCAAGGAGAAGGTACAAAAACAGTTAGATGCGGGATTCCTGGCCGTTACCAATTATCCACCGGGGGTTGTAAATATCGTTCCTGTGCCGAAGAAGGATGGTAAGGTTAGAATATGCATTGATTACCGGGATCTAAATAGAGCAAGCCCGAAAGATGACTTTCCTTTACCTCATATTGATGTATTGGTTGACAACACCGCTCAGTTCTCGGTATTCTCTTTCATGGATGGCTTCTCCGAATACAACCAGATCAAGATGGCACCGGAAGACATGGAAAAGATAACGTTCATTACCCCTTGGGGTAACTTCTGTTACAAGGTGATGCCTTTTGGGTTGAAGAACGCCGGGGCAACGTATCAGCGAGCTATGGTAACACTCTTCCATGACTTGATTCATAAGGAGATTGAGTGTTATGTGGATGATATGATTGCCAAGTCTCGAACAGAAGAAGAGCATCTGGTCAACTTGAAGAAGTTGTTTGAGAGGTTGAGAAAGTTTCGACTAAAGTTGAATCCGAGCAAGTGCACTTTCGGAGTGCGGTCCGGTAAATTGCTGGGTTTCATCGTAAGCGAAAAAGGAATTGAGGTAGATCCCGCCAAAATAAAAGCGATACAAGAAATGCCTGTACCAAGAACGAAAAAAGAAATATGTGGTTTCCTGGGTAGATTGAACTACATTGCACGGTTCATATCTCACCTCACAGCCACTTGTGACCCAATATTTAAGCTGTTAAGAAAAGAACAAGTGTTCAGGTGGAATGACGATTGCCAAAGGGCTTTCGAGAAAATAAAAGAATATTTGCAGGAACCTCCAATTCTCATGCCTCCAGTTCCAGGGAGACCATTGATCATGTATTTGACTGTGCTTGAAGGATCCATGGGTTGTGGTCTCGGTCAACACGGCGAGACGGGTAAGAAGGAGGACACCATCTATTATTTGAGCAAAAAATTCAATGATTGCGAATCACGATACTCAATGCTTGAAAGGACATGTTGTGCGCTTGCATGGGCTGCTAAGCGATTGAGGCAATATATGCTCACTCATACAACCTTTTTAATTTCCAAGATGGATCCTGTCAAGTACATATTTGAGAAACCAGCATTGACCGGACGGGTTGCACGTTGGCAGATGGTGCTAACTGAATATGATATCCAGTATAATTCTCAGAAAGCCATCAAAGGAAGTATCCTGTCTGACTATCTTGCGCATCAGCCTATTGATGATTACCAACCCATGAAGTTTGATTTCCCTGATGAGGACATCATGTTTCTCAAAGTCAAAGACTGCGAGGAACCACTCCCGGAGGAGGGGCCAGACCCTGAATCCAAATGGAGTTTGATGTTTGATGGGGCCGTCAACATGAATGGGTGCGGAGTTGGAGCAGTCCTTATCACGCCAGAAGGTGTTCATATGCCTTTCACTGCCAGAGTAACTTTCAGATGCATCAACAATGAAGCAGAATATGAAGCTTGTGTAATGGGGTTTGAGGGGGAGATTAATTTGCGAATTAAGACCCTCGATATCTTCGGTGATTCAGCTTTGGTGATCAATCAAATTAATGGAGATTGGCACACTCATCAACCAAACTTGGTTCCTTACAGAGACTATGCGAGGAGGATATTGACTTTCTTTACGATAGTGAAGTTGTACCATATTCCTCGAGACGAGAATAAGTTTTCTGATGCCTTGGCCACATTGTCCTCTATGATCAACGTGCAGAGGTGGAATCATGTACCCAAGATTGAGGTGTCTCGTCTTAACAGGCCTGCACATGTATTTGCTGTTGACGCAGTGTCTGATGACAAGCCGTGGTTTCATGATATCAAATGCTTCTTGAAGAGTCAAGAATACCCGCCTGGGGCATCTACTAATGATAAAAAGACTCTGAGGAGGTTGGCTGGTAGTTTCTTCCTGAATGAAGATGTACTGTACAAACAAAACTTCAACATGGTTTTGCTTAGATGCGTGGATAGACACGAAGCAAACATGTTGATGCAAGAAGTGCACGAAGGCTCTTTCGGTACCCATGTCGGAGGACATGCAATGGCAAAGAAACTGTTGAGGTCGGGGTATTATTGGTTAACTATAGATGCAGACTGTTGTTCATACGCCCGCTAATGCCATAAATGTCAAATTTATGAGGATAAAGTGCATGTACCTCCGAATCCGTTGAATGTCATGCCTTCTCCTTGGCCCTTTGCAATGTGGGGCATTGACATGATTGGAAAGATCGAGCCAACTGCTTCCAACGGCCATCGCTTCATTTTGGTCGCTATTGATTACTTTACCAAGTGGGTGGAAGTAGCGTCTTATGCTAATGTCACCAAGCAGGTGGTAGCCAGATTTTTGAAGAGAGATATCATCTATCGCTATGGAGTGCTCGAAAGAATCATTACTGATAATGGTGCTAATCTCAACAACAAAATGATGGCATAATTATGTCGGGACTTCAAAATTAAGCATCACAATTCTTCGCCGTATCGTCCAAAGATGAATGGCGCTGTTGAAGCGGCCAACAAGAATATTAAGAAGATTGTGCAAAAGATGGTGGTGACGTACAAAGATTGTCATGAGATGTTACCGTTTGCTTTGCATGGGTACCGAACATCAGTAAGGACATCCACTGGGGCAACACCGTTCTCACTTGTGTATGGTATGAAGGCAGTCATACCAATTGAAGTTGAGATTCCCTCGCTGAGAGTTATGATGGATGTCAAACTGGACGAGGCAGAATGCGTTCACACCCGATTCAATGAGCTGAGCTTAGTTGACGAAAAGAGACTAGCAGCCATTTGCCATGGTCAATTATACCAGAGAAGAATGAAGCGAGCATTTGATCAGAAAGTGCGACCTCGGGAGTATCGAGTTGGTGAATTGGTACTTAAAAGGATCCATCCTTCAAACATAGATCACAGGGGAAAATGGACACCGAACTATGAAGGTCCATTCGTGGTTAAAAAGGTTTTCTTTGGCAGAGCCTTAATGCTTACAACCATGGATGGTGAATATTTTCCATCCCCTGTCAACTCAGACGCAGTAAAAAAATACTTCGCATAAAGATACCCCCTGGACAAAAAAAAAAGAAAAAAAAAGTCCAGGTAAAAAAGGGCATCCCGACGAACCATAAAAACAGAATAAAAAGGTTCGGACAAAAATTAGGGATATAAAATAAAAATAATTTTACACCCGGTGAGTTGAAAATCTGCAAGGACAACTCAGGCAAGAAAGGGTATCCCGGTGGATTGAAAACCTGAAAAGGGTGGTCCACGCAAAAGAGGGATTAAGCGAAGATTGCGATCTGAGTCATCTGTACTACCTCATCGTTTCACTCAAACTGGCAATCTCCAAAGGATAAGAATCAGTCCAATCATCCTCTTCAGAAGGCGAAGATAATCGGAAAGTCTTGAAGACATACTGGTCATAGCAGAATTGAAACTCAGTGAAATGCTGTTTCACATTGCCATTAAGATAGTTTCTTTTCTCAATTTTTAGCGATCACCTCTTTCCAGGGATTGCTTCCTGATGTACTTGCCTATTCTGGGCCTTTCAATCAATAAAGTTGATTATTCAGTCAAAAAGTTTCTTATTTGTTTTCATTTTACTGTTTTGTTTGCAAAAACCTCCGAATTTTTGATAAAAAAACATTGCATTGTTGAAAACATTAAGGCTTTACAATAACATGCACAGGGAAAACATTTAAAATTGCTTTGAATGTTGATTTACTCCGAACGGTGGATTCAAACCATGCAATCCCCTGGACATATGTGTGCATTTCTTTTGTTGCAGGTTTACATTCAAAAGCCTAACATGGAGTCATGTTCAGCGCCAAGCATTGTTGGGTGCTCCCCCCAATAAGTGATGGTTCGGAGTTGGATTTTCTCAGTTGCCGAAGTCATATCCGGCACAGGGCGTATGTGCATATCCTTTGCTTGCAGGTAGCAGCCTCATGCTAGGCTCAAAAAACAAGATTGAAGCCTTTCTGAGATCATGGCTCGTTTCTTCCAAACAAGTAATCACTTATCCCCATGCAGAATGTCGGGGCAATCCTGTTTAGGAAAGGGTTCACATGTCATCCTTTTATCACAACGTTTACTGATTGAGTCCATCATTCGGTCGACAGTCGTTCGCGACGATTCGATATCAGTGAATTAATTTTAACTGGGTATCATTGTATCTTTAAGTCGATTCTCTCATTCAGTACTTCCAATAACTACAAGCTTTTCTGTGTCGATAACGGTTGGAAATTCCCTAGTAGAGATGATTCATAGATCTTGCAATTAACGGTCAAGATTCAGTGAGTGTCCAGGAGTTGGAAGATGCCAAATCTTCTGTAAAATCCTCTTGGGATGATTTCTTCCGATCAGCCTTGTAATCTGGGGCAAAAACGAGTTTGTGACCCTACAAAGCATGGGGCAGCGTGAAATACCTCTGACGGGATGTGTTCCATATCTATTATTCCCAGTAGATTGACATCTCAATTATTGCATTCTAGCTCAAATCTCAGTATTTGTCTAAGAGTTTGAAGATGGTTGGTCTTCTGTAAAATCCTCTTAAGAGACATCCCCCATCACGAGACGCTTTGAAGCGATTCTCCCCAATAGAGTTTGTTGTAAACTCATTATCCCTAGTGGAGTCGTCAATTGGAAAGTTCGCCTAACATGGGGCATTGTGGCTCTTATCCTAAGCTCGACAGCTTTGTTCCTCAATAGATTACGGTGGATGTGTTTTGTGTTTTCCCAGCAGATCTCTAGGGACTCTTTCTCAGCATGTCGCAACGGAATGTCTTCCGACCAGGATTTGCGTATCCCCGACAGGGTAGTTCCGGTCCTAGAAAGATTGTATCTCCGGCAGTTGTATCCCTACAGAGTTCATCATCGAATATTGTCAGCAATACTCCTCAGCTGAGTTGTTCTTTCTCCCCGCAGAGGTTTAGCAGATCAACAAAATCTCTTCCTCAGCAGAGTGTGAGTATATTCTTTCCCCAGCCGAGTCAGAAGGCTGATGATCCCCGCAAAGGATCTCAGATTTGATAGATCCCCAGGAAGAGTTTTAATGACTTTTTTTACTCAGGAGAACGTCATTAAAAAATTCTCATCCCCAGCAGAGTTGCTATGACCAGAATTCATCCCCAGACAGATGAGATAATTCCAGGCGGAGTCACCACTTCCCCGTATCTTAAAGTCCAATTTACTTTTGGCAAGCGTGACAATTCGAGCGGACAGATTGTTCATTCATTCTCCAACAGAGATATCATCCTTTCAGGGGTCTCTGAGGTCACATCATTGACCATTGTTCCTCAGCAGAGTCAGCAGAGATGTCTGATATGTATGAAGAGCGTAATCTAGTGTTGAATTTTTGTTAAAGCCCACCGGCAGCGTGGCAAGCCAGTAGTCGTCTGGCGTCGTCCCAAAAGACATTCTTAAAGCCCACTGGCAGCGTCGCAAGCCAGTAGTCGTCTGGCGTCGTTTAAAAGACATTCTTAAAGCCCACCAGCAGTGTGGCAAGCCAGTAGTCCTCTGGCGTCGTCCCAAAAGACATTCTCAAAGCCCACCGGCAGCGTGGCAAGCCACTAGTCATCTGGCGTCGTCCCAAAAGACATTGTTAAAGCCCACCGGCAGCGTGGCAAGCCAGTAGTCGTCTGGCGTCGTTTAAAAGACATTCTTAAGGCCCACCAGCAGCGTGGCAAGCCAGTAGTCATCTGGCGTCGTCCCAAAAGACATTCTTAAAGCCCATCGGCAGCGTGGCAAGCCAGTAGTCGTCTAGCGTCGTTCAAAAGACATCTCTCCAATAGTATGATTATCATCATAGTTCTATTCAAGCAGAGTTCATTTGGTTGGGTTCATATCCCTTTTCTTCTTCTCCACAGAGTGCAAATTTTCTGGTTATTTTCGGTATTCAATCCCTCCATACCTAGAAAGTCTGAAAGCAATCGCTGTCATCCATTCAGGTCTACAGTGATTGAATAGGGGCAGCTGTAATACCCCAAAATTTCCCTCTCATTCTTTCATATCATTTAACATACTTTCATGTCATTGCATTGCATTTCATTCAAGCATAGAAAAATAAAGCATTCATCTTTGCATGTTGCATAGGGCATGTGATCAGGGGTTTTCAGAGTATTGATCATCCAAAGCAAGAAAGTAAGAGCCAAGGGTCTTCAAACAAGCCTCAAGGGTCTTACATCATATATTATCTCATTTTTATCCCACAAGTCATTGGAAGAAGAGAACTTATCAAGAAGATTGGACAGTGCATCATCTCCTATCAAAAACAGTCCAAATTAGGGTTTGGGATTCAAGCAGTCTCCTGGTGAAATTTTGGTCCAAACTTGATCTCAATGTTTTCTACATGATGTCAAGTATCTAAGAATGGAAGATTGCTCATTGGTTCATTTCAGAAGAGGTTCAATTGGTCAGTTGCTTGAGAATCAAGAAATTGGGGAAAAAGTCAACTGTGCAGTGGAAAAAGTCAACTCCTGACTTTTTGGGACAAATTCATGAAATTCAAGTTACATATGTTCAATGGACAATATTTGATCAAGAAATGATGGAGGAATCATCAAAAATCAAGAATTGTGCAAAGTTTCCATTTTTAGAAACTTAGGGTTTCCAAAAATGGCAAGTTTGGACAATTTTGCACTACTCTTCAAGGCATTCTTTCTCCATGATAAAAGCTTCAAACACTTTAGAGGCATTGTTTCACTTGGATTCAAACACCAAACATGTTCTACCATGTACCATCTTTTATTTGCCAACAAAATTATACACTTTCATCCATTAATGTGAGATAATTTCCTCCTCAAACATCCATGCTTTCATTTATCGGTGGCTGCCAATTGGAATGTCATGCCATTGTTGTTGGTGTTTAGTTCATTCACACACATGCTCTCTCACCATCCTCTTTACTTCTTTTGGACAAACACACTCCCTTACACTATGTACATGCCATGCTATCATACATACAAGAGGAAATACCAAACTTGTTGTGCAAGCTTGCTGCTACACACATCAACATCATCACTACCATTCATTCTGATCACATAACCTCATCACCATTTCATTTCATGATCACCACGATAAGTAACATGAGCTCTCCATCACTCTAACCTTCACTCACCAACTCGTCCATAACTAACTTAGCTCAGTTAGTTAACTCAAACGCAGTTAACTAACTCAGTTAACTTGAGTTCCAACCATCAACCACATGAGTTAACATCCTAACCCCAACTATATAAGCTAAACTCAACACAATTGGAAACGAGCTTCATCATTTTTCAGATTTCACAAACTCTTCATCTCAAACTCTCTCTGGACTCTCTCTCTCTCTCTCTCTCATTGCACGAATTCATCAATCTTCTTCATCAATCTTCATCATCAAGTAACATTGAAGTGGTGAGGAATTGAATTGTGGAATCATCGTCAATTTCAGATCCAGTTCCTCTTTATTCTCAAGCATCTACGAGCATTTATTTTGCTCAAACAAGTTCAAAAGTTTAAGTTCTCACCTCTGGTTTTTTGAAGATCCAAGAATCTCCACGTTTCAGGTTCCTATTTCTCCAACTCTTTTGCATCTAAGTCACTGATTATAGCTTTTTTTATGTTGATAATAGCTTACTAGAAGCAATGTGACATTTCCGGCTAGTTGATAGACCTCTTAGAGGTGTAGATCATTTTTTAGGGCAAACTGTTCTTGTTCGTTTCTCTCTGATCATGTATTATTTATGAATTTGGACTGTGGATTCTTGTTCTACGTGACTTCCTCTTCATTTTGGTATATGGTTTATTGATTTCTGGAATTACGTAAGAGTTGCAGTGGCCGGAGGTGGCCGGAGAAGATGACCGGAGGTCCTTCTCCGGCCGATGAGGGGTTCAATTAGGGTTTTAGGCCAGATTAAAACATGACCGTCTGATTTGCTTGATCCAACACCTATTATTTTGCCTGCACATTAATGAACGTGTGGCATCTCACGTGCCATCTTATTTGGAGCAGTTTGTTCGCATGTGTGTGCGTGCGTAATAATTGTGGTGTGCCTTGCATGTGAGACGTTGGATGGACATACCTTCATGATTGATATATTTTGACTACATCTAATGGCTTAGATTGAGTCAATTCTTTGACTGCGCGTGCACCATATCACACACACATGCGTTTATTGGACTGGGTTTCTAATTGATGTTCACACCCCCCACGTTTTGAGCCCATTCACTTTTAAACTGAAAGTTTACTTTCGCTGCACCCCCACTTATATTTTCATTCTATTTTAATTTCTTTTTTACTATTTCCATTTTTTTCTTATAAAAAATACCAAAATGCATTAAAAAAATTCTATAAAAATTCATAAATCATTTTTACACATTAAAATAATTTTCCCTATTTTTTATTTCTGATTTTCTTTTATTTTGACATTATTTTCATAATTTCCTTTAAATTTCTTTTTAAAGTGCATTCTTCTTGATGCCTGGTTCATTTTTATTTTAATTGAACTAGATCTTTTCTGAATTTTTGCATGGATTTTTGTATGATCATATTACACATCTTGAGGCACTTAATCCATATTTTTGTTGATTTTTAAAGTCATTTTGTCATGTATTGTGGTGAGCATTTTTGTGCATTCTTTTGCTTTGATTCCATGTGGTTTTGAGGACTTGGTTGAATTGGTTTATCATTGAGTTTTGCCATGAACATTTGACATGTGATTAGCTTCTGACTCATACAATTTGTGACCTAATTCCATAATATTTCTAAGTTCATTTCTACTTTTTCCTTGATGATTGTTTACATGTGCATTTATGAACTTCATTGTATGCATATGCTATGGTTTTGTGTCATATTGCCTATGGTCTCTTGAGTTGATTGATGTTATCTTTTGACACATACTTACTTGAATATTATAGGTCATGTATGTCAAACTATAGGTCTTCCATATTTCATTTTGACATGTTTTGCCATTGATGTTCATCTTGCATTCATACTTAATTATGCACACATCACTTGTTCTTCTTCAATATGGTTTGTGTGTATCTCATGTTGGTATGCCATTCTCATTCATTCTTGTATGTCTCTCTACTGTATATAAACCATTTCATCTATTTTTGTTGACTCATAATGTCCTATCATATGCATTACAATTACATGAACATTGGAAGCATGTTTCATTTTTGTATGAGCTTCAACTTGTGCTCTCTCTTTCTTAATCTCTAATGTGACTTGTGTATGAACCAAACTTGTTCATTTGTGCATTCTCATGTCATCTTATAACATGTATGCTACTGATCCATGTTTATTTACATTCATAGTTGCACTCCCTCTCCTTTGTGACTTGTTTTAGCATTGTGAAGTCTTGTGTGATATTGTTCTACTTCTTCCCACTCCTTCTTCTTGAGTTTTATTCTCATGTTATGGATGGTAATTCATGGTTACTTAATGGAATTTATGAAGTGGTTTCCTACTGTTTGTGGTGTTTCATATTGCATCATTGCATGTTTTACATCTCTTAAATGTTCACGATGCATCTTTAGTGCATATCATTGCATTCTTTTGATGTTTGGTTAATTGTTTAGACATAGATTGATATAGTAAGTCTTTGTAACCATTGGTGTATGTAAATAGGCTTTGCTACTGCCCCAGGCCAGTACCACCCTTTAGTTCTCTTTTCTTTTTAGGTTTAACCCTTGAGAAGTTTCCTAGAGTTTCCTTTAGAACACTAGGATTTATTTGCTTACATCTTTCAATTGTTCTTTCTTATTTCATTGTTGAACTAACCATTTTGTGTGGGGGCTAATGGTAAGTTGAGTGTGTGGATATGCTTCCACACACACCTTCTTCCCTCATATTTTTAATGTTTTCTCTTTTGTGTTTGTGCAAAGCATCTTATGCTTTCTTTGTTCAATCTCTTTCATCCCATTTGAGTACTTAACTTAGCTTCAATCTTTGAAGTAAGTTAGAACTCATTCTTCTTCTCTTCTCTTTTAGAGGTTGGTTTCCAAACCACACTTAACCATTAGGAACATCCATGTATGATAACTTTAGGGTTTAAGTCTTAGTCTCCCTCATTAGATTTTTCCTTTCTTAACCTTTGAGTCTCTCCTTTCCTCATCTCAAAACAAAAAAAAGTAAAAACACCTAATAAAGGATTAACGCATATTGCCTGTGAGCCTTGCACGTGGGAAATGGAAGGAGGAGGGTTTCCCTCCACCTTTCTAGAGTGTTTAGCATACGTCCTGTTAGGACGACTATGCGACGCATTCGATCCTGCATCATGTAATACCCCAAAATTTTCCCTCTCATCTCTTCATATCATTTAGCATGAGCTTTCATTTCATTGAATTGCATTCAAGCATAGAAAAATAAAACATCAAGCATATAGCATTGCATCTTGCATAAGGGCATGTGATCAGTTGTTTCTCAGAGGTGTGGATCATTCAAGCAAGGGAACCAGAGCCAAGAGTCTTCCAACAAGCCTTAAGGATGTCTTACATCATGTATCATCTCCATTTGATCTCACAAGTCATTGAAAGAAGGGAATCCATCAAGAAGATTGGACAATGCATAATTTCGTACACAAGGTAGTCCAAAGTTGGGATATGACCCTCAAATGGGAAAAGCTCTTTGAGTTTTTATCATATCCAAAGGGCATATCTCATCTTTGTTTGAGAGGATACACATCATATTCAGAGGGATTTGGATTTGGAGGATGTGCTATTTCCTCCTAACCAGAGGGTGCCAAAATTAGGGTTTGACCTAAAAAGCATTTTATCTCTGATTTTTGGGCAAGATTTTATCTCATGGTATTCCTTATGTTCTTAAGTGTATATGGATGGAAAATTGCTCATCAATTGGTTTCAGAGGAGTTTCAATTGGTCAGTTGCTTGATAATCAAGAAATTGGGGAAAAAGTCAACTGTGCAGTGAAAAAAGTCAACTCTTGACTTTCTAAGGTCAAATTCATGAAATTCATGTTACATATGTACAATGGACAAAATTTGATCAAGAAATGGTGGAGGAATAATGAAAAATCAAGAAATCACAAAACTGCCAAAAATAGAAACTTTAGGGTTGCCAAAAATAGTAAGTTTGGACCATTTTGCACCCTACTTTGAGGCTCTCTTTCTCCAAGATAAAATCTTCAAACCTCAGGCCCAAGTTGAGGCAATTAAATTTCATGTTCTAAGCTTCAAATCCATATAAAGAACTCCTCCATTGGATAAAAATTGAGTGAGTTATGGTTGATCAAAGTTTGAGAAAAGTAGGTCCAAAATCAAGTCATGACCAAGCGTGACCAAGCCCACCGGCCCTAATTTTGACAAACACTTGGTGTGCCAAATGTCAAGCTGAATTTCTCCAAGATATAGGCTCCAAATGAAAAACTCTTCTACATCAAAGTTGTTCCTTGCCATGCCCTCTTCAATGTTGATGTTGGACAAATTTTGATTTGATCAAGTTATGATGAAGATATATTGGTTCCAAGTTGGTATGACCATGCTGAAAATCCATGCGCCGTGTTGCCTTGCCATGCCACAACATGCCTCGCCCTTCCACCAGTTTCAAACATGGATGTTCTAAGCTATTTTCCAACCTCTTACACACCTCAATTCAACCCAATTCTCACACCAATATTGTTCTATGATCCATCATCTTTTCAATGCCACATAAACCTCATGATTTCATGCACTAGAGTGAGAGAATGTCCTTCACAAAGTTCCATGTTTCAAGCTGCTGAGATTAGAAGGAATTGAGTTGTTGTTGTTGTCATGTCCCAGTCTACACGCATACACACCTTATATTCCTTTCCACTTTTAGCCAAACATTTTTCTTACACAATTCATATCATGCCTTCTCATACATCAAATGAGAAAAGAATAAAACCTTACATGGCAAGTTTCTCTGCTGCAGCTCACCACCAGCCGTGCCATCATCACCATTCTTTTCACCCCACCTCACCCCATGTACCATGAACATTTCCACACCATAACCAAGCTCACTAACCGCCCCTAACTAACTTGACTCAGTTAGTTAGGGTGAACTCAGTTAACTCAATAAACTCACCTTAATCACCTCTGGTTCACATTTAACTCAAACTATAAATCAAAGTTTCACTTCATTTTTCATTTTCAACTCTCATTTCTCACACTCCCTCTAAAACACTTCAAGTCTTCTCTCAAAGATTTCTCTCTGAGTTTTCCATTCTTTCTCTGATTTCACACGAAGTTCTCTATCACTTTTCATCTCCATCATCATCATTATTCCATTGTGGATCAAGAACAAGAGTAGACAGATTCAAATCATCAAGTTCAGCTTCCATACGGTTGAATTTTCAGTTGTATTCTCTTCAAGATTTCAAGCCCCAAAGCCTTTATTTGGCCAGTTGAAAGGTAGAGGAAGAAGCGTATTCTCTGGTATTCTTGTAAGATCCAAAGTTTCATCATATTTCAGGTTCCATTTCTCAACCTTTTTCTACTACATTTAGCTTGTTTAATGTTGTTTAGAGCTTACTAGAAGCCATGCGTGAGTCCTGGCTAGTTGATAGGCTCTTTAGGAGCTTAGGTGTGATTTTAGGGCAAATTGTTTTGGCTCGGTTTGTGTTGTATGCGCATGATCTATGAAAAATAAGTGTGTATTCTTGATCTCCATTACTTCCTCTTCATTTTGGTGTGAGAATTGTGCATTTCTGTGAGCATGTAAGGTTGCAGGTGGTGGTTGCTCGCCGGAGAAGATGACCGGAGGTCCTTCTCCGGCCAGTGAGTTGTAATTCTAGGGTTTTGTAAGTTTGAATCCTGGCCGTTTGATTTGTGCATCGTGTGGCTGATATGTTGCCAGCACATTAAAATTCTTTCGTAAACTGAGTGTTTGAGTACATGTGATCCATGGTTATTACTGTGTGCTTTTAGTATGATTCGTTCATCATTTGTGATTGATTATATCTAACTGATCCAATGGTTGATGTGTTGCCAACAAATTAATGAAGTCATGTGCCATGCACGTGCAATTTATTTTAATCTGAATGTCTTGGTGTGTGCATGTGCATGATTGTTGTGGTGTGTGTGATATGTGGTGCGTTAGATCAGATTATTTGATTCATTGCATGGCTAGGATTGCATCCTTATGGTAACTGCACATATACATCAGCACACATAATCACGCGTGTTGGACTGAATTCATATTTGTTATTTGCACCCCCACTCTGAGCCCATTGTAAATTTTGGACTTGAAAATTACTATGGATACACCCCTTCTCATTTTCTTTTATTCTTTTAATTTCTTTTTCACATCTGTTTGGATTTTGATTTTTAAAAATAGAAAATGACTTCTAAAAATCATAATAAAATTCATGAAGCATCCTCATAGTTTTATAAAAAATTTTCAAATTTTATTTTTTATTTTTTTTATTATTTTTTTGCCTCAGGATTAATTGTTGTTTAATTTCTTTTTGAAGTGGTGCATTTGTGCACACTTGATCTTGTTGAGTTTGTTTCTCATCATTGGTACATAGTTTGATCCTCATTCTTTTTGCATATGTTAAAGGAAACCTTGAAGTATATAAAAACATTTTTGTCATATTTTTAAAATCATCTTTGCATCATTTTTGAGTCATTTCTTTGTGCATGATCATGTGAAATCTTATTGACTTTGCCATGCCTATTTGATTGAGTGTAGTTGTGATTCTTTGCATGATTTTTTAGTATGATATTTGCCTCTGGTTGAGGTCTCTTAAGACCTAATTTGATGATTGTTGAATCATATTTGGAATTTGTTTGATGACCCTTGTTGGAGGTCCATTTTTGTGAAATTCTTTGATCATGTTTTATTTACTTGCTTGAGAAGGCACTTGTGCCATTGTATGATATCATTTTGCTTGACTTCTTGAGCCATGTTTAGATCATTATAGGTCTGGTGAGTGAAATTATAGGTCCTTAGTTTGAAGTTGATGTCTTTTTATGTACATGTTCTATACTTGTTTCACATGTCTTTTTTTATTTATCTTCTCATTCTTTTGCATCTATGATTCTACTTGACTTGTAATTGGTTTGCTTATGCCATGTTACATTATCCATTTACATTTCATATGAAGTATGCCTCTGACTTTGAAGTGTTACATTCATTCCATATTCCATTTATGTCTTACTTTGCATACTTGTACATGTTTCATTCAAATGCATGTTTCTTTTGCTTCTAGCTTCTAAATGACTTGCAATTGCTTGAATGTGTTTGGTTTGAGCATTTTATTTTCATCCTAATATGACCTATCACTTCTGACTTTGGTACTTGAGTTTCATCTTAAATTTTTGTAGGTTTGATTTATGCCATGAATGTTTTCTTTCCATATTAATTCGTGATTCATATCTTCTCACTTCTTCTCTTAATCACTCTTAGGGCTTGGATGCTTGATTGTATGCCTCATATGACGTTTATATATCATGTTTAGGCACATGTTTAGGTCATCCACATTCTGAATTTGATATTATTTGAAGCATAATTGCATGATCACTTTACATGTTCAGTCATTCTTTCTTTATTTCTTCCATGATGCACTTCATTGATGATTAGTGTTTTGTGTGTGCATAATTCATTTGTGTTTGGTATCTTAATCTTAGAGATCATTCTTATGGTGTAGATTCTGACTTTGGTTAGTTTGTATCTCTTAAGATCTTGGTTCCTTAGTCCTTAATTGATTTGATCATTACTTGTTGCTTCTCCCATTAATTCCTACTTGTAAATAATTTTGTGAGCTAGCATTTTCATGTAGGTACTAAAGGTAAGTAAGTGTGTGGGCTTAGTTCCACATACATTTCCTCCTCTTTTATTCTCTTATTTCATCTAATCATTCAAATGTGTGTTTGATAAGCATTTACATGCTTTCCTTGAATAACTGTTCTTTCATCCCTCTTTATGATCAACTTAACTTCCTTTTTGGAAGTAAGTTATTTCTTTTGCTCTTCTTCTTCTTTCTTTTAGAAGTAGGTTTCTTAAACCTCACTAAACCTTAGGATCACCATGTATGATAACATTAGGATTGAGTCTTAGTCTCCTTCATTAGATTCTCACCTTTGATCCGCATTTGAGTCTCTTCTTCTCATCTTAAAACAAAAAGTAAAAAATACTTAATAAAGGCATAACACCTATTGTATTTAGGCCTTTCATGTGGGAACAAGGAAATGTGGGGTCTTCTCTCATTTTCTTGGAATGTTTAGCATGCGTCCCGTCTTGGGTCGATATGCGAGGCATTCGATCCTATATGAAGGACTTAAATACAATACGAGTTACAAAACACACATAATCAAAAAACACTTCTTGCTTAAAAGACAAAAAACGAACAATAACGTCTTCCCTTCGGGAATTATTTTCTCATCTCATTCATTCTCAACGTACGAACGTGCTCCTTCTCGTTCTCTTGCAAGATGGTAACGCACTCGGACCAGCGAGCCTGCAACACCTGAGCTAAAACGTTTGTCGTTCCCTAAAAAAACACAAACAATCCATCCCTAGTGAGGGGAACTACGTCGCTCTGATTCTCATGCGCCCGATGAGATACGTAGGCAGTGGGGTAGGGCCCATTCGAGCACTTCTTTTATTTTCCCTACATTTGTTTCTCTTTCTCTCCTTTCCTTTTCCAGTTCTCCAGTTAGCAGTTCCTTTTCCAGTATCCTTTCCTTACACCCTTTGATTGAAGCAGCAAGCGTGGATCCCATCGGGTACGATGGATGTGAGGGGGTGCTAATACATTCCTCTCGCGTAACCGACTCCCAGACCCAGTTTCTCTTGGTCACGAGACCATGCTCTTTCCTTTCCCTCAGGTTTATGCAGTGTTTCCTTTCCCTCTCTTGGGATAAATACACATTGCTGGCGACTCTGTTTCGGTGCCACTTTTGCGTTTGTACCTGGATGAAAATCCCAAGAGCGACAGCTGGCGACTCTGCTGGGGACTCTGCAACAACTCTCTGGTTCCCTAAGCGAGTCAATCCTAGCGCTTGTCTGTTTTTCTTTCATTGGGTGTTTACTTTTTTCTGTATTTACTGTTGTACTGTATTGCTATTTACTATTACTGCTTTACTGTATATTACTGTATTTACCGCATTTTATCATTTTCATTTCATATGCTATACTGGACTGTGCAGTACTGGTTTTTCTGTTTGGCGGGATGCGTATTCTGAGAGATAAGCCCATTACACAGGCTTGAGTACACACATAGGACTAGAGTGGACGGTAGTGTGGCCTATGTAGCATCTTGTTATGTATGGTTTATACGAAATCCATAACCAGACGAGGTTTTCTTGGGAGATGTTCTGATTTGCGCTTCTTGTGCATTTCAGGGTGTTGACCTAGGAAGCTATCGACTCTGGTGACCATTCCCGAGGACTCAGTTGCGGCACTCCTCCCGAGATGTGACAGTGGCAGACCACATTATGTGGCAAACCCATTGCACATTCTCGATCCGAGGACCCAATGCTGGGAATTCGCCATAGGATGACCTTTTTGGGGAATCAGTGGACGACCTCTTTGTTTGGCGATAGCATTGTATCCCACGGGCTGAATGTGCTATTGCTTCTCAAATCGAGAATCTGAAACTGAGGAACCGCTGTTTTAGTACCTACATGTGAATATGGGCGGGTGTTTACAGGTTTGCAGGTAACCATGCTTCCTACATACCTTGATGCTCTGATATATTCATAGACAGATGATGTAACTTGTGACAGTCAGTGGGTTTCTATCTGCAGTATTATTCTCAGCCTTGTACAGACACTGTGCACACAGTCCAGCACCGACACAGAGCACTGATACCATGCCTTTTGCATTGCATTATCATAACATAACATTCATGTTTGTCATTTCCAGGTGCTTATTTTACCTCTGATTCCAGTCAATGGGTTCGACGGAGACATATACTAAAAGAAAGAACAATGTTGCTTACAAGTTTCCAGAGCCAACCTTGGATCTACTTCACAAAATGATAGCCATGGCTGATCCGGGTGTCCTTATCACTTTCCAGAAGAAATATGGGAGATTGGAGAAAATGGTCCGTAACATTACAAAGTATGAGCATGATGCCCTCCACACTCAACTGTAGTTTTACGAGCCGCCGCTAAGATGTTTTGTCCTTCCTGGGTATATCTTGATGCCTACATTGGAGGAGCTTTCATTCATCTTGGGTGTTTCAGTCAAATCAAATGTGCCCTTCTTTTCTGGAGCTCATCCTAGTATAGAGGAAATTGCAACGGCTCTACAGGTGGAACAGTCAGTGCTGAAGGGAAATGTTGCTAGTAAGAGTGGAGTCAAAGGTTTTCATTTAGAATTTCTTGTAGATCAAGCTCAAGAATTTGCCAATGCCAAGAAGTGGACAGTCTATAACTCCATTCTGGCTCTGTGTATCTACGGCATTGCCGTATTTCCTAATCAACCTCAGTTTGTGGATATGCACTCTGTGAGGGTTTTTATCCGGAAGAATCCCTTTCCCACTTTGTTAGGTGATTTCTACCACTCAGTGCATTTAAAAAACGAGAAAAGAAGAGGAGGTCCTGTCAACTGCTGTACTCCACTTTTGTCTGATTGGTTTCTGAAACATTTGCCTCAATCTGGTGCGTTTGTGGATACTAAGGGTTCTTTAAAGTGGTCTAAACGGATAATGGGGTTGACTGCTGATAACATTGTTTGGTTTGACCGTCAGTTGCAAGGAGTAGATATCATTACCAGCTGCGGAAACTTCCCGAATGTGCCTCTAATAGGAAGGAAAGGGGGAATTAACTACAACCCAATCCTGGCTATCAGACAATTTGGGTATGCCTTAAGGAATCCTCCTGAAGACCAACACATAGAAGAGTCTTTGTTCTTCAATGGGGATGAAGACAAAGAGGTGTTAAGAAAGGCTGTGCATGCTTAGGGACACCTACACAAGACTGGAAAGACTGTCTTTGGAAAAGGTGATTGCAGAGCTTATCCACAGTATATGGAATGGATTCAAAGAAAGGTTGAAGAAGTTCTTTTGCCCTTTTCAAGAGAGTCACCTCTGTATCCAGCAATTTCGGAACAGCCTACCACAGTTCCCATGGAAGAGTTTAACAAACTGCAAGCTACGATGAATGAACTTCGGGTGGAAAATTCTGATTTGAGTAGTCTTCTGCAGAATGCTCTACATGCCAATAGAGAGCTGGAGCAGAGAGCTCAAGAAGCGGAATGAATCTTAGCAGCAAAAGAAATGGACTTTTCCAAAAGAGCCCAACACTTCCAAAAGATTAGTAAAGGTGCTGATGCTGCTACTTAAGCTCACAAGAAGACCAAACAGGCCTTAGCGCAGAACAAAGAGAAGTTAGCCAAGTTTCAGCAAGCCTGGGATGAAGTCAGGCTCGAGAACGCAGAGCTACAGGAACATTTAAAGGCTAAAGATGATGAGCTTCTTAGAGCACATTGTCATACCCCAAATTTTGACCACTAAGATTTCCCATCATTGTGCAAATCATCATCACAATATGGATGAACCATCCTGCCTCATCAAATGCCTCAAGGGTTGTTGAGCATTCACTACAATCAAAATTAGGGTTTTAAGCCCTCTCAGAGCCTTAGACAAAGGATCAATCAAGGATTGACATGATCTTCAACTTGCCTAATCTCTAAAATATCCACAATGGATCAAAAGGACTCCCACTTCAAAGATTAAGCACAATTATGGCCAAACCTACTCAGCAGTTGCCATTCACTATTCCTTGCAAAACAAACTTGCTCTACTATAAATAGAGCTTAATTGTGATCAGTTGAGTACACCAAAGCAATCAAACAAATGCTTTCCTCAAAATCTCTTCTTTCACTCCAATTTTGCCTTCTAAGGCAAGTCACTATCGGGTTTTGAGTTTGAGAGTTTTTCCAATCAAACCAATCACACACACACCTCATATACATCACATATGAGCTGATCAAACACTTAAACAACAACTGGAACACTGATTTCTCAGAATCACCAGTCAATTGCTCAAGGTTTTAACCAAGTTGCAGTTGAGATGCCATGAAGTGATCCAGCCATTCTCAGTCAAGTCCAAGCATTCAAACACACTCCATAGGGTGTAGGGAAGCTGTTCAGATCATCACAACTCATCTGTAACACCTCCAACTCAGAAATCAATTTTCTCTTGCTGTCACGACCTAGAGGTAAGCCTAAACTTGGTCATCTCTAAATCTATGCATATTTCCTCTCACAATACTTTTGCAAAGTGTTCATAATCATGCATAGAATGTTTCCCCTCAAATAATTGCTTTGTTTGAATCGTGTATTAAAAATCCCAGCCTTCATGCAGAAATTAGGGTTCTTAAGGATTTATCGTGATTTCTTGTTTTATGCTTAACTTAAATGAAATTAATTGTCATAAACATGATCATGAGGTTGATACGAGCATATTGATATGTGGATTGCATGATATAATCAAGTATTCAGTGAGATTGGATAGAAAATGCAAATCAGCCAAACCCAGAACACGCGCGTGTTCTTCAGCTGTTCTTGGCGCCATTTCTTTCAAATTCAAATATTTGAATTTTGTGATTTTATTTAATTGGTTCAAAAATTAATTTCTCTATGAGTTTTAATGATTTTGAGTTGATTCTTTTTTTAATAATTCACAAAAATGTTAAAATATTTTATTTTCCCAAAAAATCCCAAAAATATTATTTATTTCATATAATTGATATTTTTGCAAAGAATTAATGTTTTAATTATTTTTAACATTTAAAATATTTTTTCCACCTTGATTTTGCAACTTTTAATGCCTTCTAATTATTTTGTAGGTCAATACTTAATTTTTGAAGCATTAATCCAAGATCACAATTTGTTTTCCATATGTTAAACAATTTTGATCATTTTAATTGAATTTTTAATCAATTAAAACACATTTTGAAAACAAATTAGGGTTTTGGATTAATTCAACCCTCATAAATCATTTTCAAAACACTTTGGGCCTCCAATAGAGTGTAAGACCCAATCCTTTTTTGACCAAATCACTTTTGGGCCTCAGTGCGTTGTATAAGTCCCGATACCGTCAAAAACAAATGGTGCGATCGCCGCCTTTTGAAAAATAACCTTTTGGGCCTCTCCTTGAGCTATAAGACCCATTCAAACTTTTTGGGCCTCTAATAGAGTGTAAGACCCAATCCCCTTTTAACCAAAACCATTTTGGGCCTCACTTATTGTATAAGTCCCTCTGCGTTAAAAGAAAACCTCGGCGCGATCGCCATTTTAAACGGAAAAATCATTTGAGCCTACCCTCGTGTTATAAGCCCCACTCTTTTTCTTTAAAAACTTTTTGGGCCTCTTGAGAGAGTGTAAGACCCATCCCTTTGTACAGAAAACCTTTTTGGGCCACAGTCACTTGTATAATTCCCTTTGTACAAATTCAACAGTGCAATCACTGATAAAACCCTGGGCCTCTCCTTGAGCTGTAAGCCCCAACCTCTTTTCAAAGCACTTTCTCCTTTGATTTTGAAATATATTGTTGTTTTTCAATCTTTCTTTGTTGAACAACTAACCAAACAGCATGGAAGCTCTACAACCCAGTAAGTGTTTATGCGCTTTCATTTACCGCTTTCATATACATATAACTGTATTGTGGGGCTGTTTTGCTATAAGTCTTCTTTCATAAACTCATATCAACTGTGTAATAATAGTATAGATATTTAGAGTTTCCCAGGCAACTACGTCTAGAACTAGGAAAAGCCGTCGCGTTTACTATTAGAAATAGTCAAAACTAGATCCCTATGGAATTACCAGACACAGTCTTCCCTCCTCTTGGGGTTAAACAATATGGAGATATGAAAGGCAGCATTCTCGGTGAACCCTTTCATAGACTGTCACTCTTAGAAGTTGTCAAAGAAACTCTACTCCCCAGAGATGATCTCTTCTCCGTGAATTGCATCTCTTGAGTTTCTTCCAAATTCTCGAACTTTCCTGACTTGATCTATTCTTTGTGAATAGCCTGTCTTGAATTTCTCGGGGTTTGGGGACCCACAGGCTTCTTAAAAGCACTTGTCAAGAAACTCTATTCCCCAGATATGATATTTTCTCCGTGAATGGTATCTCTTGAGTTTCTTCCAAATTCTCGAACTTTCCTGGCTTGATCTATTCCTCATGAATGGCCTGTCTTGAATTTCTCGGGGTTTGGGGACCCATCGGCTTCTTAAAAGCATCGGCCTCCTCTTGGGCATCATACAAGGACCCACAGGCTTCCTAAAAAGCAACCCGCCCCTTCTTGGGCTTAGTACAAGGACCCATCGGCTTCTTAGAAGTATCCACAGCCTCCTCTTAGGCTTCGTATAATGATCTCTTCCTCCAGGAATGATAGCCTCCTCTTGGGCTTAATACAAGGATCCGTCGGCTTCTTAAAAGTTTCCAGCCTCCTCTTGGGCTTCGTACAAATTGTCCCGACGACCTCCTAGAGGTATAGGAACAGAAATCAGCCATCTTCATAGAACAGTCCTTTCAAAGAGTCTACTACTGTTTCTCAAAGCATAGTACAAAAGATAAAACTCTAGATACGGACAGTCTAATATCCTTGAGTCTCAAAGACATTCTCAAGTGACCCCTTCGTTAAATAGGAAGAAAACCCGTAGACTCGGACAGTCTCAATACCCTTTGGATTTCCCGTTTCCTCAAAGACAAGGAAATATCCCTGATCCTCGAATCAAATCCTTGAATACAACATTGCTCATATAAGAACTGATTTTCTCTTTTAAAATCAGTATATTGGACCTGTCACTCAACTGAAACAGTCATACTAGCCTCCTCTTGGGCTTTGTACAAATGATTCTCCCCAGAGGAGTCAAGCAACGTTTAGCCTCTCTCTCGGGCTTTGTACGAGACACATAAGAGTCTCCCTCGTTGAGTCAATCACCCTTCCGCCTCCATCTCGGGCTTTATACGAGATACAAAAAGGTTCTTATTGAGCCAAACAAATTCCAGCCTCCATCTCGGGCTTTGTACGAGATACAAAAACACTCTCTTGTTGAGTATAAAAGATCCTCTTGAAGGATCAACCCCTTTTAGACTCTCTCTCGGGCTTTGTACGAGACACAAAAACACCCTCTTGTTGGGCCCATAGCCTCCTCTTAGGCTTTGTATAAGAAAACCACTGGTTGATCCAATCAACCTTTTAGCATCAAAATATGTGCCTCGTTCACAGTACACAAACATCAACAACTCCTTCCCCTTCATCTAATTACTGTAAGCAAGAAGCCTCTGGATCATCTATATCCATGCCACTGTCCCTCTTTTAGCATGAGAAATTCCTAAGGAAATATGACATTGCTCTAAACTGAGTTAAAGTCTTCTCCTTCAGGTTGAAAATCCCCTATAAAGGAAATTATGGCATTGTTGGATTCGCTTATCCCAGTTAAAGTAATTCTTCTTTATAATTAGTCACCCAACAATTGTGACAAACAGACCCCTTTAGAGATGACAAATTCTCTCTTAAGTCAACACCCTTTTTGCTTCATATCTTGGGCTTTGAACAAGATACAAATAGACCTTTCAGCTTCACATCTTGGGCTTTGAACAAGATATAAACCACCTTTCGCTTCACGTCTTGGGCTTTGAACAAGACACCAAAATACCATTTCCTCCCATAGAATAGGAGGAACTACGAACGCTCTGATTTCCCTGTTTCGGTAAACGGGAATACGTAGGCATAAGATTGAAAGAAAAATCTTAGCGAGCAGACTAAACAAAAACCCAAAATCCCATACTCTCACATATCTATCAAGAAGCATCCGTCCTAACATCTTAACCCCCCCACCAATTAACCGAACACCACTTTTAAAAAAATACACCCAATAGAGACCCCGAATCTTTGTAGCATCTGTAAACCAACAGTTTTGACTGTTTAACCTCAGTTTACAAGCAGGGTTAATTTGAGACATTTATTTCCCTTCCTTCATAAGTTTTAATAGGATAAAAAATGAATCGAGCTGTAGACACCAAAGAGCGATAGCGCTTCGCAACCGCGTCCAAAATCGCTCGTTACACACATGAACAACGGCGAAAGCATAGGGAAGACTTTGCAAAGAGCTAAGAACAGCTAAAGATTATTGTTGATGAATTGAAGAGATCCAAGAAAAAGATTGAAGATGCCATGGTGGAGATGGGAAGACTCAAGATACAAGCTGGGGTGAAAAGAATCAAGGAAACGAGTACTGATGAAGCTCTCCTGATGCACGCAGATTCATTAACTGAAGCCCTGAATAGGAGAGACATTTTGATCAAGGAGTTGATTGAAAAGTCGGGTCATCAGCGCACTAGGATACTTTTTGAAGAAATTAAGTATTCTAGCGAGAAATTGAAAAATTTGGAGTTAGATGTCTGATTTTACTTTCCCCTCTTTTAATGTATTTTCGTTGATGTATTGTTGACTACCATCAGGCTTGTTGATGGAGTCATTTCTTTGATGTATTTCCCATTTACGAACTCATTGTAAAATGTTCCAGCACTTATTAGCTTTCTGTTTAATTAATGGATTATTCAAAGGGGTTTCTTCGGCATCACGTCATTCACCAGCACATTGTCACAGCACAGTTCTTCGCAATATGCTTCTCTCAATATTACGTGACTATCGTTGAGATTCTTGTGATTAAGACTGGAATCAGGGTGTAAAATGCCCTGACAGTGATAAACATGGCATTGGCATGGCATTTGCATTGCATATCATTTTGCATGTGTTGTTTGCTTTGTAGGTACTTGTTGCAGGAGATCTCTAACCTTTATTTGATTTCAGGCATTATAGCTGAGAATCACGTTCACCGATACTCAACTCAAAGAAATCAAGCAAGGATTATGGATCAAATGCAGAATAATTTGGATGAAATGAGGGCACGCATGGACCAGTTCATGACTCTCATGGGAATGCATGTGATGCCGCATGTGGAAAGATTGAGTATACACTTAAGATAAGTGATGGCGACAAGGTCGACCATCAACCTCAGTGGAGGCATCCTAACGTAACCATTCTCTCACCTAGACAATGGGTCGATTGCGATGCCTGAGAAACTGAGGAGCCAAACCCTTTTGTAGTGTGGAAACTATCGAAAATAGTTGTTACGCGATACTACCCTCATTTGAGGCTGGTGATCTATTCTCGGTGAATGGCACTTACTCTATGATTGCTCTACAACTCGCTGGCGATCCGCTTGTTGTTCTGCTTTCCTGGGAGAAGCTGATTATTTTGAGTACAGGTACAAAAATCACCCTAGTACAAACCTTTGGGGATGGGTAGAGCCTTGACTTCATGACAACGACCCTTTGACCCCATGTTTTTTCTATGTTTTTGTGTGCTGCATTCCTGCATTCATTTAAAAAACATTAAAACAAAAAAAATTTTCTCTTCTAGTCTCTCTATTTTTTCAAATTAAACTAAGACTGTGATTGCAAATATCAGAGAAAAAGATTGCGCTGATGGATTACGGTAGAAGGAGAACTCATAAGTACACCTTCAAGGTTCCAAAACTAGAGGATTTGAGAGGTTTGGCGAGGATGATCACAAACCAAGAGGCCTTCAGAGCCAAGTACGGAGGTTTTCTATCTCTGCTAAGAGTCCATGTGATTGAGGGTATCATGGACACGCTCGTTCAGTTCTACGATCCAGTTTATCACTGTTTCACATTCCCGGATTACCAGCTCGCACCAACGCTAGAGGAGTATTCTCATCTGATTGATTTACGTATCACTGATCGATCTCCATTTTCTGGACTGGAAGAAATTCCAAAGAATCAGACCATTGCAAGAGCAATTCATTTGGACGAGTCTGAGGTCAGGACTCACATGACTACTAAGGCTGACATACAAGGTTTGCCAGCCCAGTTTCTGACGAAGAAAGCTCTGTACTTTGCTAGTATAGGGAACGAGACTGCTTTTGAAAGCATCTTTGTTTTACTCACCTACGGATTATTTTTATTGCCCAACATTAATAACTTCGTCGATATCAACTCCATTAAGGTTTTTCTCATTGGAAACCCTGTGCCAACTTTGCTCGTAGATGCGTATCATTCTGTACACTTAGGGAATTTATACAGCGGAGGGGAGATCACATGCTGCATACCTCTGCTTTATAAATGGTTAATCTCTCATTTGCCTAAGTCTGCTGCTTTTTGGGATCACAAGAGCGCCTTACGTTGGTCGCAGAAAATCATGTCCCTCACCAACTCTGACATAGATTGGTGTAATAGGATTTATGACTGAATCAGAATCATTGACCGTTGTGGAAACTTCCCCAACGTACCCCTTATAGGAACTAAGGGAGGAAACAATTACCATCCAGTTCTCGTTCGTCGTCAATTTGGATACCCGATGAGGCACGTCCCCCGGAATGCTCATCTGGAATGTCTTTTCTTCAAGGAAGGAGAAAATGACAGAGCACTAAAAATGGAAATAGTGCACGCTTGGAAACATGTTGATAAGAAAGGACGGGAGTCTCTAGGAAAACCGGACTATGTCTCGGGGGAGCCTTATCTCCACTGGGTACAAACTAGAGCTCTCAAGCTGAAGATGCCTTATCCTCGTTACGGAATTCATCCGCCGAGGGAATCTGTCATGTACTTCATGACGGAAACTGAAAAGCTTTAGGTTACTCTCAACAAAGTTCAACGGGAGAGGAGGTCTTGGAAGAACAAGTACCGCACCCTTGACATAGAGTGCATCAAAATACAGCAACTACTGAAAGATAAGGACGCTCTGATTGAGATTTTAGAGCAACATGTTGTGGATAATCAGGATGACCAAAGGAATTTGCTCGCTCCTTTCACTTGGCAAAGGAATGACAACCCGACAACGGCTCAAGAGCCCCGGTCAAAGAAAAGGAAGATACCAGAATCAACACCTGAGTTCTCTCGGCACCCATTAGCTTAGGTTTTTGTTTCTGCACTTTGTAATCTACTGTATTTTCGTTTCCGCAATCCTTTGAATTTCAATAAAAAGGGGTTTCCCCACTGTTTGATATTTGCAATCTAATTTTCGAAGTTTATTTTGATTAAACCAAAAAATAATTAATATAATCATTGCATTCATCATTCTCACATTGCGTATTCTTCTTACCTACGAATCTTACGTTTGTGTCTCTGTTCTAGAGTCAAATTGTCTAATTCGTATAATACTCGGGCTAATCGTCAGAAAAAGATGGATGATCTCGAGGAAGAGAACAGAGAGTTGAAAGAAGAGATCGACACTCTAAGAGAGGATATGAGAAAGCTTCGTAACGACATGCAGGCCATGGCAGAAGCTCAGCTACAAAGAACTGTGATCTCAGAGATCACCTCAGCGCCCATAGTGGAGAAGTTTGATCCTAGGTATCAAATGCCGAAAGATCGTCCCTGGGGCATGCCTACAAACTATATCCCGGAAGGATATGTTCAGCCGATCACTAAAGATCAGGGAATCACAACAGATGCCGCTGGGCCTGAAGGTTACAAACTTTGGGAAAGCGAAGATGCCAGAGGCATATTGAAGACTCCTGAAGGTTACAAACTTCGAGAAACGCCAAGACTCACTGCCGTAGTCACGGTACCATCCCCTGTGGTGCACACTGTCCCGGAAGGACAGATTCCACCGATACCTTCTGGTAAAAAGGAAACTATGTTTGACCGAATGGATGAATTCCAGGAACAGTTCTTGGAAATGCAGAAGGCATTGCAAGCCATTCGCGGTCAGGATCTATTTGGAAAGGACGCCACAGATCTCTGCTTGGTCCCCAATGTGAAAGTCCCGCACAAGTTCCAAGTGCCCGACTTTGAAAAGTACAAGGGTAACTCTTGCCCTCAGAGCCATCTGGTGATGTACACTCGGCGAATGTCAGCTCAGACGGAGAATCAGGACCTGCTGATTCACTACTTTCAGGATAGTTTAACCGGTGCCGCATTAAAATGGTACATGGGTTTAAACCGTGCTACGATTAGCAAATTCAGAGATCTTGGTACTGCCTTCGTCCAACAATACAAATATAATTTGGACATGGCACTGGACAGAGATCAACTCAGATCAATGTCACAAAAGGACAAGGAAACCTTTAAGGAGTACGCCCAGAGATGGCGTGAAATTACCGCTCAGATTTGTCCACCTCTTGAGGAAAAAGAGATGACAAAGATCTTCTTAAAGACCTTGAGCTCATTTTACTACGACAGAATGGTTGCCAGTGCGCCCAGTGACTTCACCGAGATGGTGGGCATGGGAGTTCGTCTTGAGGAAGCCGTCCGAGAAGGACGTTTGGCAAAAGACGCTGGATCATCGAGTAGTACAAAACGATACGGTAGTACTCTCCCTAAGAAAAAGAGCAAGATATTGGGAATATCTCTCTCGGAAAGCAAAGGCGAAGTTATCAACCAGTAGCAGCTGTAACTCCTGCTATCAGCCCTGCGCCTATTCCTACGTATCAACCTCAGGTTGCGCAAAGCCAACCTAATCAGCAAAGGACAGAACAGCCTCTTCAGCAGGCTCGTCCTCCATACAATAACAACCGTATAACACGACCATCAGGGTTTGATCCTATACCCATGTTGTACACAGAACTATTTCAGTTGCTACTGGCTAAGGGGCACATCCAGACTAAGTCTCCTCTTAGAGTACCGGAAAATCCGCCTTTTTGGTTTAAGGTGGACCAGACATGCCCTTATTATCAAAGAGGATCAGGGCATAACATAGAGAACTATCTCAATTTCAAATCTGACGTGCAAAAGCTTGTTAGGAGCGGGCTCTTATCTTTCAAAGATACGAATTCCAATGTTCTCACGAACCCGCTGCCTCAACACGAGAAAGCTGCAGTCAACCTGATTGAGAGAGAGTCTAACAATGTCTATCAAATTCACGATGTACTCTTATTAAGGACCAATCTGGTCAAGATGCATTGTAGTTAGAGTGGATATGGCCATGTGCCACCTCATAATTATCATCAGTGTGATATCTGCTCTAAGAGTAATCAAGGATGTTCTGTAGTGCAAGCAGCTCTACAGGAACAGATGGATCTCGGATGGATCCAAGAGCACCGAGTTTATGGAGTTAACATGATTTACACGAATTCCAATGTCATTCAGAACCACGACATCCGTGCGATGAATGTTAACTTGGTGGCTATGCACTCAAGGCAAAGCCAGTATCATAATCTGCCACGACACGACTACAGTTCCTGTCTGACTTGTTCGGTAAACAAACAGGGATACTCTTTCATACAAGAGGCCCTCCAACATCAGATGGATCTTGGATGGATCCAAGACTACCAAGATAGGAACCCTTATCAGATCAACATGGTTCAGATCTTCGATATTCGCGTGATGAATACCAACCTGGTAGAGTTACATGCTGAGCAGGTCCGACTCGGATTCTTAATATCACACTACTACCAAAGTTGTAAAGTAGGTTGCGAAAACGATCGAGGTTGTACCCTTGTCCAGGAGGCACTTCAGCACTTGTTAAATCACTGGTGGATGTCAATCTATATGGATGAAGATACTCAGCAAATTAGTATCAGTAACAGGAATCCTACTCGACGTCAAAGTCAGGATGTCAGATCTATGGAAGCTAACCTAGTGAGGTTACATTGTATTCAAAGTGGGCGTGGCCAGGTGCCACCACACAATTATGACCGTTGTAGTGTCTGTCCAAAAAGTAACCAAGGGTGTTACCTTGTGAGAGCAACTCTTCAGGGTCAGGTGGATCGTGGAGAGATTCCCCCATATCCGGGTTTTGGACCCATCAACTAGACGCCGAACTACCTTGCCAATCAAGTCGAGGATGTTGTCACAATCTCTGGTCATCACCAGACCAGGGATGTTTTTGCCATCATCCCTCTGCTTGACGAATGTAGAGCTCCCAACCGGGAACGGATCGAGATTACTTATAATGGTTAGAAAAATCAGAAGGTTCCCATAGTCATCTATCTACCGGGACCACTACCGTATGAATCAACTAAGGCAATCCCTTACAAATACGGTGCAACAACCATTGAGAATGGAAAGGAAATTTCATTACCCTCCGTCGTGAATATTGAAGACATCAGTCGTGTAACACGGAGCGGTCGAATCTTCAACCGAGGAGTTGGAGAACTTAACAAGGAAAAGGAACTTCAGACAGAAGCTCCCGATCCATCAGTCGGTCAATCCAGTAATCCCGACCTTTCGAAAAATAATGATGAGATGCTAAATCTCATCCAAAGAGTGAATATAACATTGTTTATCAGCTGTTACAGACTCCTTCAAAGATCTCGGTATTATCACTATTACTCAGTTCAGAAGCCCACAGGGAGGCTCTACAGAAAGTCTTGGAGCAAGCCTTTGTGGAACAGGATGTAACAATCAAACAGTTCGATAGTATTGTCTCTAACATCACTTCCTGCAATAATTTGGGATTTAGTGATGAGGAATTACCCGAAGAGGGTCGCTGTCATAACATGGCGCTCAACATTACAGTTAACTGCCAGGATGATGCTTTAGCTAGCGTACTAGTAGACACAGGGTCAGCCCTGAATGTTATGCCGAAGTCCACTTTGATGCAATTATCATTCAAAGGCCCTCCGATGAGAATCAGCGAGGTCGTCGTCAAAGCGTTCGACGGATCCAGAAAAACAGTTATTGGCGAAGTTGATCTTCCCATAACTATCGGTCCTCACACTTTCCAAGTCACTTTCCAGGTCATGGACATCCGGGCAACATACAGTTATTTATTAGGAAGACCTTGGATACATCAGGCTGGAGCGGTCACTTCGACCCTCCACCAAAAGCTAAAGTTCGTTCAGAACGATCAACTTGTCATAGTCTGTGGAGAACAGGCCTTGCTCGTGAGTAACTTATCATCATCTACTTGTGTAGAACCCGAGGAGGTTATTGGGATGCAGTTCCAAGCGCTGTCGCTGGGCAAGGACAATCAATCCCAAGGAGGAACCTCGATTTCCTCATACAAAGATGCTATCAAAACGGTCGAGAGTACCGATACAACCGGATGGGGACAACTTGTCATTCCTATTGACAATAAAACAAAGAAGGGTCTTGGTTTTTCTGCAACTTGTACCCGGACAGCCGCTAACAATAAAAGTCTTCATCCCATTCAGAACTTCTTCCATAGTGGAGGTTTTCTTCAACCAGTGTCTCAAATAGTCCATGCTATCAATGAGGAGGATCCCTCCGACACAGATGAAGAATGGAAGTCCTATCTTAACGACGACGGTTATATGTCTCAGGAAGAGGTGCCTACGCCATTCTGCTATCCTGCACAGAGTCCGAGATTTATACCCAGGTCAGATGTCGAAATGATATACGGAGGTTGTGATCCAGAAAGATGCCGTGCTCCGCCAAATTCATTAGAGGAAGACACTCCGATGAAAGACAACTTTGACCACGACTACTATGCCCCAATGGATGGTCTGCCAATGTGGCAACCTTATCCAGGAGACTTGGGGCCAGAAAGTCAGCCGAGTAATGAAAATCAGCTGACCGTCATTGAACAGAATACCTGTGTCCCCACCATTTCATGGGATCAACACTCAGGTCATTCAGAAACTACTCAACATGACGATGAATTTGCAAAGTTTGCAGGACTAGAATTCATTAACTACACTTTTCCTGAGGTCAACGTCATCGAGAGGGATGACTCCTCCAGTTCGAAAGAAGTGTGGGACACTTTGGGAGCACCAAGTGGAAAATTTAACTATATGGTCAAGTACACCGCTCCCGAAAGCTCTCGTATCAGGCTCAAAGACATCCAGCCAACTGGATGGGGAGATACAGCTGAGAGCACAAATGCTATGCAAAATACAATAAAGGAATCCTCCTACGAAAATTCTGCCAGGGAGACAGATTCCAATGATCCTGCTCCACCAGAAATCAGCATTATTTCTGAAGATAAATCAAGAAAGGTACCAGACTTTGTGATTCACCGAGGAGTTCGCTGCCAATGGGTTGTCGTCGAGGTTCCGAGGATCGTTCATCAGTCAAAGTAATTGCCATCTTTAACCTTTCACCCAGCCCAAGTGAAACGGATGTTTTGATATGGCTCGCTTTCTGTAAATTTTCCCTCTTCGCTTCGCCCAAAGCGACAGAGTTTTGTTTTATAGGGCTGTAGTTTCAAGAATCGACTTTGTTCATTAATAAAATAACATCGTTCTGTAATTTCCGCATTAATTGTTGTTTTCTCTTTTTGCTTTTTCAAAAAATGGTAATCCTAGAAAACAATTAAAAATAAAAACAAGCAGTAAAATAAATACACTGCACACACTCGCATTTTCTCTATCTCTTCTAAACACGAGTTATCAAATCATGCATATTGCTTGTTTTAAACCTAGTTGAAACATACGATCCGATGCCTTCTCCCAACTTTGAGTTCACGGTATTTGGGGCTGAAGAAGAAGTTGACAACGAAATTCCAGAATAGATCTCCCGATTACTCAGACAAGAGGAAAGGTCCATTGAACCTCACAAAGAGCCGTTGGAAACGATCAACGTGGGTTCAGAAAAAGAGAGAAAAGAAATCAGGATTGGGGCACTGCTCAGTCCAACTGTCAAAGAATTCCCTGATGTATTCGCTTGGTCCTATCAGGACATGCCAGGGTTGGATACCTGCATTGTGGAACATCACTTACCATTAAGATCGGAATGCCCGCCAGTAAAGCAAAGGTTGAGACGCACTCACCCGGACATGGCCATCAAAATCAAAGAGGAGGTACAGAAACAGATCGACGCATGTTTACTCGCTACATCTGAATATCCTCAATGGTTAGCCAACATCGTACCCGTTTCCAAAAAGGATGGAAAGGTCAGAATGTGTGTTGATTACAGGGATCTAAATAAGGCAAGTCCAAAGGACGACTTTCCTTTACCACACATTGACATGCTGGTAGACAGCACAGCAAAGTTCAAAATTTTCTCCTTCATGGATGGATTCTCGAGCTATAACCAGATCAAAATGGCGCCGAAAGACATTGAGAAAACTTCGTTCATTACCCCATGAGGTACCTTTTGTTACAAGGTGATGTCGTTTGGTTTGAAGAACGTCGGGGCAACCTATCAAAGGGCCATGACTACTCTGTTTCATGACATGATACACAAAGAGATAGAGGTATATGTCGATGACATGATTGCAAAATCTAAGACATAAGGGGACCATGTGACCCACCTGTCAAAACTATTCGAGTGTTTGAGGAAGTACAAACTCTGCTTGAATCCTAACAAGTGCACCTTTGGTGTCCGTTCAGGGAAACTCTTAGAGTTCATCATCAGCCAGAATGAAATTGAGGTCGATCCTGGCAAGGTCAAGGCCATTCGAGAAATGCCTTCTCCGAAAACTGAAAAACAAGTCAAAGGATTCTTGGGACGTTTGAACTACATCTCCAGATTCATATTACTTATGGCCACCACGTGTGCGCCGATTTTAAAATTACTCAAAAAGAATCAGGATTGCGTTTGGTCAGAAGATTGCCAAACTGCCTTCGACAGTATTAAGGAATATCTGTTGAATCCGCCGATTCTATCACCTTCAGTGGAAGGAAGACCACTGATCATTTACCTCACAGTCCTAGAGGACTCAATGGGATGTGTACTTGGCCAACAAGACGAAACCAAACGGAAAGAGTCTGCCATCTACTATCTGAGCAAGAAATTCACCGACTGCGAGACTCGGTACACGATGCTTGAGAAAACTTGTTGCACTTTGGCTTGGGCAGCCAAACGTCTTCGCCAATACATGATTCATCATACTACTTGGTTGGTTTCCAAAATGGATCCAATCAAGTATGTCTTCAAAAAGCCTGCTCTCACGGGAAGAATTGCCCGTTAGCAGATGTTATTATCAGAATATGACTTAGAGTACCACGCTCAGAAAGCCGTTAAAGGAAGTATTTTAGCCGATCATTTGGCTCATCAACCGATTCACGATCAAGAATAAATCAGGCTCGACTTCCCAGACGAAGATGTCATGTATCTAAAAATGAAAGATTGCGATGAACCGTTACCCAGTGAAGGGCCAGAACCGGGTTCCCAATGGGGACTTATCTTTGACGGAGCAATTAATCATTATGGAAACGGAATTGGGGCAATCATTGTTACCCCTCAGGGTACCCACATTCCTTTCACTGCCAGACTTACGTTCAAATGTACGAACAACGAGGCCGAATACGAAGCTTGTATTATGGGTCTCGAAGAAGCGATTGATTTAAGGATCAAAAACTTGGACGTATACGGTGATTCAGCCTTGGTTATCAATAAAATAAAAGGAGATTGGAACACATACCAATCAGGATTGATTCCCTACAAAGACTATGCAAGAAGGTTGTTACCTTTCTTCAACAGAGTTGAGTTTCATCACGTCCCTCATAATGAGAATCACATGGCTGATGCATTAGCCACTCTCTCTTCTATGATTAGTGTAGGTCAATGGAATGACCTACCTAGGATCGACAAAATGCGCCTTGAACGGCCCGCCTACGTCTTCACGATCGAATCTGTCATAGACGACAAACCTTGGTATCACGATATCAAATGCTTCCTTCGGAAACAAGAGTACCCATCTGGGGCACTAAGAAAAGACAGGAAAACCCTCAGAAGATTGGCTGGAAGCTTCTTCCTGAGAGGTGACACTCTTTATAAGAGGAATTTTGACTTGGTCTTGCTCTGATGCGTAGACAGACCAGAAGCAGACATGCTTATGAAAGAAATTCATGAAGGATCCTTTGGCACTCATGCCAACGGACACACAATGGCGAGAAAAATTCTCAGAGTAGGGTACTACTGGTTGACCATGGAATCCGACTGCTACAAGTACATGAGGAGGTGTCACAAATGTCAGATATACTCCGGCAAAATTCATGTACCGCCAACGCATCTCAAAGTTCTTTCTTCCCCGTGGCCTTTTTCCATATGGGGAATCGACATGATTGGCTTGATCGAACCTAAGGCTTCAAATGGACATCGGTTCATCCTGGTAGCCATTGACTATTTCACCAAGTGGGTCGAAGCAGCGTCGTACACTAATGTAACCCGACAAGTGGTGGTCCGATTTATCAAAAACAATATCATCTGCTGTTATGGTGTTCCAAGCCAGATCATTACAGATAATAGATCTAACTTGAACAATAAGATGATGAAAGAGTTGTGCGTTGAGTTCAAGATCGAACACCATAACTCATCTCCCTACCGACCCAAGATGAACGGAGCGGTAGAAGCGGTTAACAAGAACAGCAAGAGGATCGTTCAGAAGATGGTTGTAACCTACAAAGATTGGCACGAAATGCTACCCTTTGCTCTTCATGGTTATCGAACATCTGTCTACACTTCAACAGGGGCAACCCCTTTCTCTCCAGTATATGGCATGGAGGCAGTTCTCCCCATAGAAGTAGAGATCCCATCAATCCGGGTATTGATGGAAGCTAAGATTTTAGAAGCTGAATGGTGTCAAAGTCGACACGATGAATTAAACCTGATCGAAGAGAAGCGAATCACGGCGCTATGCCACGGTCAGTTATATCAGCAGAGAATGAAGAAGGCGTTTGACAAAAAGGTCCGACCTCGTGTCTTCAGAAAAGGAGACCTCGTGCTCAAGAAGATACAATCATTTCTCACTGACTCTCGGGGCAAATGGACCCCAAATTATGATGGCCCTTATGTGGTCACGAAAGCTTTCTCAGGCGGTGCCTTGAGACTTGCAACCATGGACGGAGAGGAATTTTCCTACCCCACGAATGTTGATGTAGTCAAGAAATACTTCGCCTAAATAAAAATGTCTCGGTGGATTGAAAACCCGAAAGGGCGGTCCAGGCAAAAGTTAGAGACATGAAAAAAAAATCATCCCGATGGATTGGAAACATCATAGTACAATCCAGGCAAAAACTAGGGATAATGGCAAGTAACTATGTTCAACAGAGGCAAGTCCCTCAGCAGCAGTTACACCATCCATCGGAGGAAAACTCCAGTCAAGGTCATCTTCGACAGAAGCTCAGGATGCCCCGAATTCAAAGTTGGTAGAAGGATAGTGGTCGTTATGTTTCAACGTAACCCTTTTCCCTGTAAATTACCATTTTCAAACTTTGTATATACTCTTTGGAATCACGCGTTTGGCTGATCTCCATCTTATCAATAAAATTTGAGCCCTTGTGCTTTTGTTTGTAATTCTTATTTGTTTTAGCTTTACAGAATGACATTTTAACATGATTAGCGATTCTTGAAATGAAATAAAAATGAATTTACTTGTTAAGACTTTTTCTGCTTTTAAATTAAAGATGGCAATTGCTTTTGACTGTTAAACATCAAAAGAACATCAACCGCTTCTCCAGAAGTAAGCGAATTTCAAAGTGCAGAATCATAGGACTCCTTCTACGCCAGCGTGCCTGAATGAAGGATCAATAGTGTCGGATGTGACTATTCCATCAGACATCTTCGGCCGAGTTCTTATCTCCTAAGCCCGATCAACGATATTCCCCGCATGAACTATCTCTCATAAGCAAGGTAGAATTGCTACTTTTTTTACCAACGATACTTCTTCGCCCCGCGATGGCCGAGTATCCAGTCGTGTTCACTCGTCAGTCTGTATGTCGCGTCAGTTTTGTCAGCATATACATACATACATACATCATGTATTTGATTTGCATTCATATTCATATTGCATCACTATCACTCTAGTCGGTCTTATCCCCTTGTGATAAAAGTCTTCTCAATCGAGTTGTCAGTTCTTGCCTCATCAGGAAATGCTGCATTTGAACAATCTCGCCTCCAGTGTATCTCTGGATTAGAGTCGGCACTCGACCACTTTGATAACTTGAACCTCTGAAAAGCCAGAGAAGCTTTCTACAAATGTCACTCTTCGCCATTGAAGATGATATCCTTGCTTTCCCGGATTGAAGAAAAATCCCCAGAGAAAGCCTCCTAAGCAGAGATTTGGCAGTACAGCTGCCTTTCTCCGAAAGACCGCTGATGAAAAGGTCATCGGCACCTCAAAATTGGAGCCCAACATATGGCATTTCTCCGGGAAGATCCCGAGAAAAGTATGATGTAAGACCCCAAGCGGAAGCAGTCTCTCAAGAGACTCATTCTCCCCAGATAGAATCGACAAATTGCGTCTCCCAAAACAGAGAAGTTTGTGTACCTCTACAATTCAGACGAATGGGTTCCCCAGCATGTCTGACATCAAAACTTTTTCCACTCAAATGGCATCTCCCCAGGGAAATTCGGCGAGAAGTTTGAGGAAAACCGCTACAAATAGCGTCCCTTGTCAATAAAGTTTATTGACAAAAGAAACCAAGACCAGTTCCTTGGTAGGAAACCAGGATCGAGGGGAGGTTTATTCCAAAAGAAAACTGAGACCAGCTCCTTGGCTGAAGACCAGGATCGAGGGGAAGTTTACCTTTTCTAAGCATCATCGCTTAGCTAAAGAAGATGAATGCTTAAGCTACCATTCATAACCACCATCAAAATTTCGGGTATTTCGATATTTAATCCTCTTGCACCCCGAATACCCGAATACCTTCGTCATTCACACCTTCGGGTCCAAGAAGATTAAATAGGGGCATCTGTCATACCCCAAATTTTGACCACTAATATTTCCCATCATTGTGCAAATCATCATCACAATATGGATGAACCATCCTGCCTCATCAAATGCCTCAAGGGTTGTTGAGCATTCACTACAATCAAAATTAGGGTTTTAAGCCCTCTCAGAGCCTTAGACAAAGTATCAATCAAGGATTGACATGATCTTCAACTTGTCTAATCTCTAAAATATCCACAATGGATCAAAAGGACTCCCACTTCAAGGATTAAGCACAAGGCTGCTCCCTTCTAGGTGGATCAAGTCTCAAGATCGACAGTGTCACCAGATTAGGGTTTTGGTTGATCAGGGCCTCCAGTTGGAAATTTTCCTCTGGACATGAGCCAAAGATCCAAAACATAACCTAATATACTCCATGGAACCTCATGGAGCCAATCATCAAATCAATTTTGCCTCAGGGGATGCATACATCAAAAATCAGGAATTAGGGTTTCTTGACCTAATTCACCCCTAAGTTGACTTTTGGGACAAATCATGAACCAAGACCTCAAGAGATGATTTGAGGGTCTCTAATATGCCATATTGATCCATTTGGAACAATGGATTAATCCAAGAAGCTTGAGCAACAAGTCTCAATTTCATCTGCACCACAATTAGGGTTTTGCGAGGAAAGTCAACTGTCACTTTGACTTTTGACCAGGACATGCTCCCAAGCCCTAAGACATGATTCAATATACCCTATGACACCCATGGAACATGTCCATCAAGTTTGATTTAGGTCAAGGACATGATTTCCTGAAGAATTGCACAGTTTGGAATTCATCTGATAAAAAGTCAACTGTGCACAAAAGTCAACTTTGACTTTTTGAGATTTTTCATCAAAATGGATTTTTAACCCTAAAATGATGTTAATGTATTATTTGAATCATCATTCATCAAGAAAAATCAAAGAAAGTGGGATAACTTGTAAAAGGGGTAACCATAAAAACTTAGAAAATTTTTTAAGTTATGGAAAAAGTGACACTAATGTGCCAACTTTGGAGGACCATATCTCCTAAACCACAAGGCCATTGTTCCCCATTCAAAGCTTAATTTTTAGATCACATTGCCCTCTACAAAAGCTTCATACTGACCTATGTCCAAATTCCTCATGGATTTTGAGTTATGGAGTGATCAAAATCAAGAAAAGTCACTTTGTTCCAACACTTAGTGAAAATCTCACTAAGTCAGAATCTGCCTTTACTTTTTTCCAAATGTAGGGGGATTTTTCACTTGGATTCAAAAGAGATCAAAACCAAACATGTTCAAACAGTTGTTGTATCATGTAAGGGCTTTCTAAAATGACCAAGAACATTACCAAATTCAATTTGGGCTATGAGATATGACATTGGCAAGTTACCTTGCTGAAATCTGCCAAGGCAAGGTAGATTTTTGCACTTTTGGTCGATTTGCCAAAATCAGCCAAATTCAAATGCTCCTATCCACTTGGACACCTCTGAGGATTGAATCTAAAGGGGACAATCACTGAGCCAAGCCTCCAAAGTCTTTGGAACAAGAAATAGCATGTTGAACCTAGAATTGCCAAAATAGGTACAAGACTCCAATTTTGGATTAGAACATTCAATGGAAGCATCAAGGTGGCATGAACTGAGCTCTTAGCAACTGAATTCAGTCAAGACTTATCCAAGACCAAGGGGACCAGCAGCCTGTGCCCTAACCTCTAGTCAATGGCTAGAGAAGACTTGGATTTTCATTTGCCAACATTGGCCAAACCTACTCAGTAGTTGCCATTCACTATTCCTTGCAAAACAAACTTGCTCTACTATAAATAGAGCTCAATTGTGATCAGTTTGAGTACACCAAAGCCATCAAACAGATGCTTTCCTCAAAATCTCTCCTTTCACTCCAATTTTGCCTTCTAAGGCAAGTCACTATCGGGTTTTGAGTTTGAGAGCTTTTCCAATCAAACCAATCACACACACCTCATATACATCACATATGAGCTGATCAAACACTTAAACAACAATTGGAACACTGATTTCTTAGAATCACCAGTCAATTGCTCAAGGTTTTAACCAAGTTGCAGTTGAGATGCCATGAAGTGATCCAGCCATTCTCAGTCAAGTCCAAGCATTCAAACACACTCCATAGGGTGTAGGAAAGCTGTTCAGATCATCACAACTCATCTGTAACACCTCCAACTCAGAAATCAATTTGCTCTTGCTGTCACGACCTAGAGGTAAGCCTAAACTTGGTCATCTCTCAATCTATGCATATTTCCTCGCACAATACTTTTGCCAAATGTTCATAATCATGCATAGAATGTTTCCCCTCAAGTAATTGCTTTGTTTGAATCGTGTATTAAAAATCTCAGCCTTCATGCAGAAATTAGGGTTCTTAAGGATTTATCGTGATTTCTTGTTTTATGCTTAATTTAAATGAAATTAATTGTCATAAACATGATCGTGAGGTTGATACGAGCATATTGATATGTGGATTGCATGATATAATCAAGTATTAAGTGAGATTGGATAGAAAATGCAAATCAGCCAAACCCAGAACACGCGCGTGTTCTTCAGCTGTTCTTGGCGCCATTTTTTTCAAATTCAAATATTTGAATTTTGTGATTTTATTTAATTGATTCAAAAATTAATTTCTCTCTGAGTTTTAATGATTTTGAGTTGATTCTTTTTTTAATAATTCACAAAAATGTTAAAATATTTTAGTTTCCCAAAAAATCCCAAAAATATTATTTATTTCATATAATTGATATTTTTGCAAAGAATTAATGTTTTAATTGTTTTTAACATTTAAAATATTTTTTCCACCTTGATTTTTCAACTTTTAATGCCTTCTAATTATTTTGTAGGTCAATACTTAATTTTTGAAGCATTAATCCAAGATCACAATTTGTTTTCCATATGTTAAACAATTTTGATCATTTTAATTGAATTTTTATTCAATTAAAACACATTTTGAAAACAAATTAGGGTTTTGGATTAATTCAACCCTCATAAATCATTTTCAAAACACTTTGGGCCTCCAATAGAGTGTAAGACCCAATCCTTTTTTGACCAAATCACTTTTGGGCCTCAGTGCGTTGTATAAGTCCCGATACCCTAAAAAACAAATGGCGTGATCGCCGCCTTTTAAAAAATAACCTTTTGGGCCTCTCCTTGAGCTATAAGACCCATTCAAACTTTTTGGGCCTCTAATAGAGTGTAAGACCCAATCCCCTTTTAACCAAAACCATTTTGGGCCTCACTTATTGTATAAGTCCCTCTGTGTTAAAAGAAAACCTCGGCGCGATCGCCATTTTAAACGGAAAAATCATTTGGGCCTACCCTCGTGTTATAAGCCCCACTCTTTTTATTTAAAAACTTATTGGACCTCTTGAGAGAGTGTAAGACCCATCCCTTTGTACAGAAAACCTTTTTGGGCCACAGTCACTTGTATAAGTCCCTCTGTACAAATTCAACAGTGCAATCACTGATAAAATCCCGGGCCTCTCCTTGAGCTGTAAGCCCCAACCTCTTTTCAAAGCACTTTCTCCTTTGATTTTGAAATATACTATTGTTTTTCAATCTTTCTTTGTTGAACAACTAACCAAACAGCATGGAAGCTCTACAACTGAGTAAGTGTTTATACGCTTTCATTTACTTCTTTCATATACATATAACTGTATTGTGTGGATGTTTCGCTGTAAGTCTTCTTTCATAAACTCATATCAACTGTGTAATAATAGTATAAATATTTAGAGTTTCCCAGGCAACTACGTCTAGAACTAGGAAAAGTCGTCGCGTTTACTCTTAGAAATAGTCAAAAGTAGATCCCCATAGGATTACCAGACACAGTTTTCCCTCCTCTTGGGGTTAAACAATATGGAGATATGAAAGGCAGCATTCTCGGTGAACCCTTTCATAGACTGTCACTCGTAGAAGTTGTCAAAGAAACTCTACTCCCCAGAGATGATCTCTTCTCCGTGAATTGCATCTCTTGAGTTTTTTCCAAATTCTCAAACTTTCCTGGCTTGATCTATAATTTGTGAATAGCCTGTCTTGAATTTCTCGGGGTTTGGGGACCCACAGGCTTCTTAAAAGCACTTGTCAAAAAACTCTATTCCACAGAGATGATCTTTTCTCCGTGAATGGCATCTCTTGAGTTTCTTCCAAATTCTCGAACTTTCCTGGCTTGATCTATTACTCGTGAATGGTCTGTCTTGAATTTCTCGGGGTTTGGGGACCCATCGGCTTCTTGAAAGCATCGGCCTCCTCTTGGGCATCGTACAAGGACCACAGGCTTCCTAAAAAGCAACCCCGCCTCCTCTTGGGCTTAGTACAAGGACCCATCGGCTTCTTAGAAGTATCCACAGCCTCCTCTTAGGCTTCGTATAATGATCTCTTCCTCCGGGAATGATAGCCTCCTCTTGGGCTTAATACAAGGACTCGTCGGCTTCTTAAAAGTTTCCAGCCTCCTCTTGGGCTTCGTACAAATTGTCCGACGACCTCCTAGAGGTATAGGAACAGAAATCAGTCATCTTCATAGAACAGTTCTTTCAAAGAGTCTACTACTGTTTCTCAAAGCATAATACAAAAGATAAAACTCTAGACACGGACAGTCTAATATCCTTGAGTCTCAAAGACATTCTCAAGTGACCCCTTCGTTAAATAGGAAGAAAACCCGTAGACTCGGACAGTATCAATACCCTTTGGATTTCCTGTTTCCACAAAGACAAGGAAATATCCCTGATCCTCGAATCAAATCCTTGAGTACATCATTGCTCATATAAGAACTGATTTTCTCTTTTAAAATCGGTATATTGGACCTGTCACTCAACTGAAATAGTCATACTAGCCTCCTCTTGGGCTTTGTACAAATGATTCTCCCCATCGGAGTCAAACAACGTTTAGCCTCTCTCTCGGGCTTTGTACGAGACACATAAGAGACTCCCTCGTTGAGTCAATCACCCTTCCGCCTCCATCTCGGGCTTTATACGAGATACAAAAAGGTTCTTATTGAGCCAAACAAATTTCAGCCTCCATCTCGGGCTTTGTACGAGATACAAAAACACTCTCTTGTTGAGTATAAAAGATCCTCTTAAAGGATCAACCCCTTTTGGCCTCTCTCTCGGGCTTTGTACGAGACATAAAAACACCCTCTTGTTGGGCCCATAGCCTCCTCTTAGGCTTTGTATAAGAAAACCACTGGTTGATCCAATCAACCTTTTAGCATCAAAATCGGTGCCTCGTTCACAGTACACAAACATCAACAACTCCTTCCCCTTCATCTAATTGTTGTAAGCGGCAAGCCACTGGATCATCTATATCCATGCCACTGTCCCTCTTTTAGCATGAGAAATTCCTAAGGAAAGATGGCATTGCTCTAAACTGAGTTAAAGTCTTCTCCTTCAGGTTGAAAATCCCCTATAAAGGAAATTATGGCATTGCTGGATTCGCATATCCCAGTTAAAGAAATTCTTCTTTATAATCAGTCACCCAACAATTGTGACAAACAGACCCCTTTAGAGATGACAAATTCTCTCTTAAGTCAACACCCTTTTAGCTTCATATCTTGGGATTTGAACAAGATACAAATAGAACTTTCAGCTTCACATCTTGGGCTTTGAACAAGATATAAACCACCTTTCGCTTCACGTCTTGGGCTTTGAACAAGACACCAAAATACCATTTCCTCCCATAGAATAGGAGGAACTACGAATGCTCTGATTTCCCTGTTTCGGTAAATGGGAATACGTAGGCATAAGATTGAAAGAAAAATCTTAGCGAGCACACTAAACAAAATCCCAAAATCCCATACTCTCACATATCTATCAAGAAGCATCCGTCCTAACATCTTAACCCCCCCCCCCCCCCCACCAATTAACCGAACACCACTTTTAAAAAAATACACCCAATAGAGACCCCGAAACTTTGTAGCATCTGTAAACCAACAACTTTGACTGTTTAACCTCAGTTTGCAAGCAGGGTTAATTTGAGACATCTATTTCCCTTCCTTCATAAGCTTTAATAGGATAAAAAATGAATCGAGCTGTAGACACCAAAGAGCGATAGCGCTTCGCAACCGCGTCCAAAATCACTCGCTACACACATGAACAACGGCGAAAGTATAGGGAAGACTTTGCAAAGAGCTAAGAACAACTAAAGATTATTGATGATGAATTGAAGAGATCCAAGAAAAAGATTGAAGATGCCATGGTGGAGATGGGAAGACTCAAAATACAAGCTGGGGTGAAAAGAATCAAGGAAATGAGTACTGATGAAGCTCTCCTGATGCACACAGATTCATTAACTGAAGCCCTAAATAGGAGAGACATTTTTATCAAGGAGTTGATTGAAAAGCCGGGTCATCAGCGCACTAGGATACTTTTTGAAGAAATTAAGCATTCTAGTGAGAAATTGAAAAATTTGGAGTTAGATGTCTGATTTTACTTCCCCCTCTTTTAATGTATTTTCGTTGATGTATTGTTGACTACCATCAGGATTATTGATGGAGTCATTTCTTTGATGTATTTCCCATTTACGAACTCATTGTAAAATGTTCCAGCACTTATTAGCTTTCTTTTTAATTAATGGATTATTCAAAGGGGTTTCTTCGGCATCACGTCATTCACCAACACATTGTCACAACACAGTTCTTCACAATATGCTTCTCTCAATATTACGTGACTATCATTGAGATTCTTGTGATTAAGACTGGAATCAGGGTGTAAAACGCCCTGGCAGTGATAAACATGGCATTGGCATGGCATTTGCATTGCATATCATTTTGCATGTGTTGTTTGCTTTGCAGGTACTTGTTGCAGGATATCTTTAACCTTTATTTGATTTTAGGCATTATAGCTGAGAATCACGTTCACCGATACTCAACTCGAAGAAATCAAGCAAGGATTATGAATCAAATGCAGAATGATTTGGCTGAAATAAGGGCACGCATGGACCAGTTCATGACTCTCATGACTGGTATGGTGTAAACTCAAGAGAGATTGAGGTTGCTGGTCGAGCGTCCAGAGACTACGCCAGGAGGTAATCAGAATGACAATTCACAGACTCATGGAACTCCTCCTCCTGTTGGAAATCCTCCTCCTGTGGGCAATTTGGGTAATGGAAATGTCCGAAATGCTGGTGTTGTTCAGGAAGATGCTCAGGAAGACCAGTTCACCCTAGTGGATGCTGAGATGGCTAATCCTAATGACAAAAGGTACGATGAGTTGGCTGAGAAGATACGGCCTATGAAATGCAAGAATTCTATGGGTATTGATGTTACCAATCTGGGTCTGGTACCTGGAGTTAAAATTCCTCACAAATTTAAGCTGCCCACTTTTGATAAATATCAGGGCAATATGTGTCACCAGACACATATCCAAGCTTATTTTGGGAGAATTTTAGCCCATACAGATGATGAGAAGTTATGGATGCATTACTTTCAAGACAGTCTGGATGGAGCTTCCTTGACCTGGTATATGAAATTAAACAGAGCTGCTGTGAGAAGTTAGAAGGATCTGGCAGAAGAATTCCTAAAGCAGTACCAATACAATATTGACATGGCGCCCAACCGCACTCAATTGTAGGGGTTGTCACAGAATGCTAAGGAAAGTTTCAAGGAATACGCTCAAAGGTGGAGAGAGATGGTTGCACAGGTTCAACCTCCTTTGCTGGATAGAGAAATGGCGGACATGTTTATGGGCACCCTGCAAGGGGCATTTCATGAAAGATTGGCTGCTTGTCCATCAACCGGATTTGCTGATATCGTGATTGCTGGAGAAAGAATAGAGAGTCTGTTGAAACTTGGGAAGATCCGAGATGTAAGTGGGGCTGGCTCTTCTGGAATGAAGAAACCATTTGCTAGTGGTCAGAAAAGAAGAGAAGGAGATACAAACGCTGTATATAGAGGACGAGGCAGAGGACGTTCTCAGGGTTACCATCAGGTGGGTGCAGTGACAATCCCAGTACCATCTGTTCAACAACAATAACCACAACAGCAAGCTCAGCAGCAGCAGCAGCAACCTCCTTTCCAGCAGAGGTCTAGACAGAGGGATCGTAAGATTGACCCTCTCCCTATGACTTATGTTGCGTTGCTACCACAGTTACTCAAGTTGAAGTTGGTTGAGCTTCGTACTATGACACCTCCTGCCGCTGTCAACTTGCCACCTAATTTTGATGTTAACGCTCGCTGTGAGTTCCACTCAGGTGCTCAAGGGCACTCCATTGAGAAATGTTGGGCGTTTCATCATAAGGTGCAAGACTTGATTGATGCTAAAGCGATCAATTTCTCGTTACCTCCTAATGTTCTACAGAACCCCATGCCTGATCATGGTGTGGCAGATGTGCGTTCTATTAAAGACAGAAAGAGGTTAAATTTGGTAATGGATATCAGTCAGGTGAAGACTCCATTGCTAGTAGTGAAGGATTGTTTGTTGAAGGGACAGGTGTTCCCGGGTTGTGATCAAGAGTGTTCTGAATGTATGAGTCAGAAGAATGGCTGTGATAAGTTGAGAATCGGTTTGCAGAGTCTGATTGATGAGGGACGTCTACAGTTTGACCGGGCCATGAAAGAAACCGATGAGGTGTCAACTGTGACCATCTATTATACTCCCGCTGAGATTCAGGTGCCTGCAGGTACAACTCCTGTAGCAAGTGTTGTGCAAGAAAGACCCAGTCCTGTTACCATCATGGTGCCAGGACCTGTTCCGTTTACATCTACGAAGGCAATCCCATGGCAATATGGAGTAGACGTGTACTATGAAGGGAAGAAGCATGAAGTCGGGACATCCTCCAGTTCAAATATTGATAATGTGGGTGGTGTAGGTGGCTTTACAAGAAGCGGAAGATTGTTTGCTCCCCAAAATTTACACAGTGATAAAGAAGTGGAAGCTGCAGCAAAAGCTAAAGGAAAACAGGTGGTTGAAAGTGTGCCTGTGCCTGAAGCAGAAACAAAGATTACCTTTGACAACGAGGTGGAAGAGTTCATGAGGATAATAAAGAAAATTGATTATAAGATTGTCGATCAACTAAACCAGACGCCCTCGAAAATTTCAATTTTGTCATTGTTGATGTGTTCTGACGCGCACCGGGAGGCTTTATTAAAAGTATTGAAGAGAGCATATGTTCCACAGGAAATCACTGTTAATCAGCTTGAGGGTGTAATTTCCAACATCAATGTCAGCCACGGATTGAGTTTCACAAGCAGAGATTTGACTTCTGAAGGAAGAAACCACAACAAAGCTTTGCACATTACAATGGAGTGCAGAGGTGCAGTGCTATCTCACGTGCTGGTGGACACTGGTTCCTCGCTCAATGTCTTGCCCAAGAAGGCGCTAATGAAGCTAGAAGTTGATGGCTTGATTTTAAGGCCCAGTGAGTTGGTTGTCCGAACGTTCGATGGAACAAAAAGATCTGTGTTTGGTGAAGTAGAATTGCCCGTGCAAATTGGACCGTAAGTGTTCAAATCTATATTCCATGTGATGGATATACAGCCTGCATATAGCTGCTTATTGGGACGCCCTTGGATTCATGCGGTCGGGGCTGTTACATCCACCTTACACCAGAAGTTGAAATACGAGTTCGAGGGATAAGTTGTGACAGTGTGTGGTGAAGAAGACATCTTTGTTAGCCATTTGTCCACGTTCAAGTATATTGAGATGGATGGGGAAATTCACGAGATGCTTTGCCAGTCGTTTGAAGCAGTAAACATTGATGAATCTTCCCTTGCACCAGATAGAACCGGTACATCCATTTCATCCTATAAGCAAGCTGTCGAGGTCGTTAGAGCAGGCAATACCCAAGGCTGGGGAAAACTGATAGAGACACCAATGAAGGAGGACAAGTTTGGTATTGGTTATCATCCTTCTATGACTTCAGCTGCAGAGAACAGTGGACCCATCACTTTCAGCAGTGGAGGAATCATTTACCCAGATTAGTCTTGCGCAGCTACAGAAGATGGTGTTAACACTGACTGTGACTTGGACAACTGGGTACGCCCACGTGCTCTAGGACAACCATTGCTGAATTGGTCTGTTGAAGAAGTCATCCGAGTTACTCTTCAAACAGAGTAATCTTCTTTTTTTTTCTAACCATAATGCATGTTAAAATCTTGCGCTCTGCCCAAGGCGTATAGATTCATTTGTAGGGCCACCCTGTTTGCATTTGCAATTTTAATCATCAATAAAGGACGTTTTGCACTCAAATTTTGTTCTCTGTCTTTCATTTTTATTTTTGCACAAAAATAATAAAATGGCAATGTTTCGTTTCTTTTGTTTTAAAAATAAATTCTAAAATAAAGCATGAACCCGTTCGTGCAGACTTGATCCTCCAGATTTCATTGATAACGGTTCTGCTATGGCTATGTATGACTTTGACAAACCGATTTATCAAGCCGAAGAAGGGAATGAGAAAGGCTGTGAACTCCCTGAGGAACTAGCCAGATTGTTAAAACAAGAGGAAAGGACCATCCAGCCTCATTAAGAGACTATAGAGATCATCAATATTGGTACCGAGGATGCTAAGAAAGAGATCAAGATTGGCACTAGCCTGCAAGCAGATGTGAAGAAGGCTTTGACTGAGATGTTATGTGAGTATGTTGATATCTTCGCCTGGTCGTATCAAGACATGCCAGGGTTGGATACTTATATTGTCGTACACAAGCTGCCATTGAGAGAAGAATGCCTGCCAGTCAAGCAGAAACTTCGTCGGACTCATCCTGACATGGCTATAAAGATCAAAGAAGAAGTTCAGAAGCAGTGGGACGCTGGGTTTCTTCTTGTGACTAACTATCCTCCCTGGGTTGCCAACATCGTGCCGGTGCCAAAGAAAGACGAAAAAGTGAGAATGTGTGTGGATTATCGAGATCTTAATAAAGCTAGTCTGAAATATGATTTTCCACTGCCTCACATCGACGTACAAGTTGACAATACAACTCAGTTTTCAGTGTTATCGTTTATGGATGGTTTCTCCGGGTACAACCAGATTAAGATGGCGCCTGAGGATATGGAGAAGACCACATTCATTACTCCGTGGGGTACATATTGTTATAAAGTGATGCCTTTTGGGTTGAAAAATGCAGGGGCAACGTACCAGCGGGCAATGGTAACATTATTTCACGACTTGATCCACAAGGAGATTGAATGTTATGTGGATGACATGATTGCCAAGTCGCAAATGGAAGAGGAACATCTGATTAACTTGAAAAAGCTGTTTGAAAGGTTGCGAAAGTTTCGCTTAAGATTAAATCCAAACAAGTGTACTTTTGGGGTGCGTTCTGGAAAGCTGTCGGGTTTCATTTTGAGTGAAAAGGGGATTGAGGTTGATCCTGCCAAAGTGAAAGCAATATAAGATATGCCTGAACCAAGAACGGAGAAAGAGGTTCGTGGCTTTCTGGGAAGATTAAACTACATTGCAAGGTTCATATCTCACCTAACAGCCACATGCGAACCAATATTCAAACTGCTAAGAAAAGATCAAACGGTCAGGTGGAATGACGATTGCCAATTGGCATTCGATAAAATAAAAGAATACTTGCAGGAACCTCTAATCCTCATGACTCCAGTGTCAAGAAGGCCTTTGATAATGTATTTGACAGTACTTGAAGGTTCTATGGGTTGTGTTCTCGGTCAACACGACGAGACAGGTAGGAAGGAGCATGCTACCTACTACCTGAGCAAAAAGTTCAATGACTGTGAGTCCCGGTACTCAATGCTTGAAAAGACATGCTGTGCACTCGCATGGAACGCTAAGCGATTGAGGCAGTACATGATCAGGCACACAACCTTGTTGATTTAAAAAATGGATACTATCAAATACATTTTCGAGAAACCAGCACTAACAGGCAGAGTTGCAAGGTGGCAAATGGTTTTGACAGAGTATGATATCCAGTATACTTCCCAAAAGGCCATCAAAGGAAGTATCTTGTCATACTATCTTGCGCAACAGCCGATTGATGATTACCAACCCATGAAATTTGATTTCCCCGATGAGGACATCATGTTTCTCAAAGCTAAAGATTGCGAGGAACCACTCCGGGAGGAGGGGCCAGACCCTGAATCCAAATGGAGTCTGATGTTTGATGGGGCCGTCAATATGAATGGATGCGAAGTTGGAGCAGTTTTTATCACGCCGAAAGGTGTTCATATGCCTTTCACTGCCCGAATAACTTTCGGATGCACCAACAATGAAGCAGAATATGAAGCCTGTATAATGGGAATTGAGGAGGCGATTAATTTACGAATTAAGGCCCTTGATATTTTTGATGATTCAGCTTTGGTAATCAATCAAGTGAAAGGGAGTTGGTACACGCACCAAGCAAATCTGGTTCCGTATAAAGATTATACGAGGAGATTGCTGACATTTTTCACAACAGTGAGACTGTACCATATTCCCATAGATGAGAATAAGTTTGCTGATGCCTTGGCTACTTTGTCTTCTATGATTAAAGTGCAAAGATGGAATCATGTACCTAAGATCGAAGTATCCCATCTTGACAGACCTACATTTGTGTTTGCGGTTGATGCAACATCTGATGACAAGCCATGGTTTCATGACATTAAGTGTTTCTTGAAAAGTCAAGAGTATCTGCCAGGGGCATCTACTAAAGATAAGAAGACGTTGAGAAGGTTATCTGGTAGCTTCTTTTTGAATCAGGATGATGTGCTGTACAAACAGAATTTTGACATGGTTCTGCTCAGATGCGTGGATAGACACGGAGCAGACCTGTTAATGCAGGAAGTGCATGAAGGCTCTTTCGGTACCCATGTCGGAGGACATACAATGGCTAAGAAATTATTGAGATCGGGATATTACTGGTTGACAATGGAGTCAGATTGTTGCAAGTACGCCCGCAAGTGTCACAAGTGCCAAATTTATGCAGACAAAGTGCACGTTCCTCCAAATCTGTTGAGTGTCATGTCCTCTCCTTGGCCCTTTTCCATGTGGGGAATTGACATGATCGGAAAGATTGAGCCTACTGCTTCGAACGGCCATCGCTTCATCTTGGTCGCCATTGATTATTTCACTAAATGGGTTAAAGCAGCATCTTATGCCAATGTCACTAAGCAGGTGGTTGCTCGTTTCCTGAAAAGAGATATCATTTGTCGCTATGGAGTGCCCGAGAGAATCATTACTGATAATGGTTTTAATCTGAACAACAAAATGATGGCTGAGTTGTGCCGGGACTTCAAAATCGAACATCACAATTCTTCTCCGTATCGCCCGAAGATGAATGGCGCTGTGGAGGCGGCCAACAAGAATATTAAGAAGATTGTGCAGAAAATGGTTGTCACATATAAAGATTGGCATGAGATGTTACCATTTGCTTTACATGGGTACTGAACGTCAGTACGCACGTCCACTGGGGCAACACCATTCTCACTTGTATACGGTATGGAGGCAGTACTACCGGTTGAAGTTGAGATTCCTTCCCTCAGAGTCATGATGGATGTCAAGTTAGACGAAGCTGAGTGGGTTCGTGCCAGATTTAATCAGTTGAGCCTTATTGAGGAGAAACGACTGGCAGCTGTATGTCATGGACAGTTATACCAACGGAGGATGAAGCAGGCATTTGACCAAAAGGTGCGTCCTCGGGTTTACAAAGTGGGAGATGTGGTACTCAAAAGGATCCTTCCTCCAAGTACAGATCACAGGGGTAAATGGACTCCCAACTATGAAGGTCCATTCGTGGTTAAAAAGGTCTTCTCGGGCGGAGCATTATTACTTACAACCATGGACAGAGAAGACTTTTCATCCCCTGTCAACTCAGACGTAGTCAAAAAATACTTCGCATAAATAGACCCGCTGGACAAAAGAAGAAAAGTCCAGGCAAAAAAGGGCATCCCAGAGAACCACAAAAATAGAATAAAAAAGGTTCGGGAAAAAATTAGGGATAATAAATAAAAAAAATTGTACACCTGGTGAGTTGAAAATCCGTAAGGACAACTCAGGCAAAAAAGGATATCCCGGTGGATTGAAAACCCGAAAGGGCGGTTCATGCAAAAGAGGGATTCAAGAGAACGATTACGGTCTGAGTTATCTGTACTCCATCACCGTTTCAACAACTGACATTCCAAAGGGTAGGAATCAGTCTGATCATTCCTCAGAAGGCAAGGTCGGGGAGTCTTGAAGACATACTAGCCATAGCAGAATTGAAACTCAGTGGAATGCTATTTTCACATTGTCATTAGGATAGTTTTTTTTCTCAATTTTCAGCGATCACCTCTTTCCAGGGATTGCTTCCTGATGTAATTGCCTATTCTGGGCTTTTCTTCAATAAATTGAATTTCAGTAAAAAGCTTCTTATTTTGTTTTATTGCTTTGTTTGCAAAAACGTCCGAATTTTTGATAGAACATTGCATTTGAAAACATGGTGGCTTTACAATAACATGTGCAGAAAAACATTTAAAATTACTTTGAATGTTGAACAATCCTGGATGGCGGATTCAAACCACGCAATATTCCGGGGCATGTGTGTGTATTCTTTTGTTGCAGGTAATAGGTCCAGCTGATTTCAAGCACGAGACGAGTAATCGCTTATCCCCACGCAGAAGACTGGAGCAATCATGCTCAGGGAAGGGTTCACATGTCACCCTTTTGTCACAACGTTTACGAATTGAGTCCATCATTCGGTCGGCGGTCGGTCACGACGTTTTGATATTGGTAAATGGAGTTCAATTGGATAATGTTGTATCTTATTAAGTCGATTCTCTCATTTAGTACTTTCAACAGTTACAAGCTTTTCTGTGTCGATAACGGTTACGAATTCTCCGGCAGAGTAGCTTCGTAGACACCAAAGTTGATGGTCAATTCCCCATTGAAGTTGCCAGTATTTTGGAGATGCTTAATCTTTTGTAAAATCCTCTTAGGACGTTTTTTCATATCAGTCTTGTATCATGGAGAAAAGAGCAAGTTGTTGACCCTCCCGAGCATGGGGCATTTTGGATTTCCCCAGCAAGGAGATGTTCCCGATCTATTATCCCCAGTAGGGTTGGAAGACGCTTGGTATTCTGTAAAATCCTCTTAAAAGGCATTCCCCAGCATGAGATGCTTGAAAGCGATTCTCCCCAGCAGAGTTTGTTATAAACTCATTATCCCCAGCGGAGTCGTCAAACGGAAAGTTCGCCTAACATGGGGCAGTGTGACACTTATCCTAAGCTCGACAGTCTTATTCCTCAGCATATTACCGTGGAATTGTTTTGGGTTTCCCCAGCCGGTCTAAGGACTCTTTCCTAGCAAGTTGCAGTGAAATGTTCTAACCAGGATTTGCATATCCTCGGCAGAGTAGCCCTGATTCCCAGCCAGATCGTATCTCTGATAGTTGTACTCCCCACAGAGTTCAGCATGGAATTTTGTCAACAATATTCCCCAACTGAGTTGTTGTTTTTGTCCCCACAGAGGCTTTTTGATCAACAGAATCTATTCCTCAGCAAGGTGTTAGTACATTCTTTCCCCAGCCGGGTTAGCAAGTTGATTCTCCCCGCAAAGGATCTCGGGTTTGATAGATCCTCAAGCAGAGTTTTAATGACTTTTCTTCCCAAGCAGGACGTCATGCAAAAATTCTCATCCCCAGCGGAGTTACCGTGACCAGAATTCATCCCCAAGCAGATGAAGTAATTCATGGCAGAATCATCATTTCCCCTCATATCCCAAAGTCCAATTTATTTTTGGCAAGCCTGACAGTTCGAAGCAGACGAATTGTTCATTTATTCTCCAGCAGAGATATTATCGTTTCAGGAGTCTTTAAGATCAAATCATTGATTATTGTTCCTCAGCAGAGTCAGCAGATATGTCTGACATGGATGCAAAGCGTAATCCAATGTTGATTGTTTTCTTAAAGTCCAACCGTAGATTGGCAAAAGGTCCATCCCAGGGTGGCAAATTCTTAAAGTCCAACCGTAGATTGGCAAAAGTTCCATCCAAGGGTGGCAAATTCTTAAAGTCCAACCGTAGATTGGCAAAAGGTCCATCCAAGGGTGGCAAATTCTTAAAGTCCAACCGCAGATTGGCAAAAGGTCCATCCAAGGGTGGCAATTTTTTAAAGTCCAACTGTAGATTGGCAAAAGTCCACCCGTAGTGTGGCAAGTCAGTAGTCGTCTGACTCCCTTTAAAAGACCGCAGCTAAGTCCAACCGTAGATTGGCAAAAGACCATCCAAGGGTGGCAAATCATCAGCAAGTCCAACCATAGATTGGCAAAAGTCTATCCACAGTGTGGTAATTCAGCTGCAAAGTCCAACCGTAGATTGGCAAAAGTCCACCCGTAGTGTGGCAAGTCAGTAGTCTTCTGATTCCATTCAAAAAAAGACAGTTCACTCATAGTGTGGCAAGCCAGTAGTCGTCTGGCTTTGTACAAAAGACATTGTTAAAGTCCACCCGTAGTGTGGCAAGCCAGTAGTCGTCTGGCTTTGTACAAAAGACGTTGTTACAGTCCACCCGTAGTGTGGCAAGCCAGTAGTCGTCTGGCGTTGTTCAAAAAGACATCTCTCCAGTGTTATTCTTCTCATCAGAGTTTTATTCAAGCAGAAGTCATTTGGTTGGGTTTATATCCCTTTTCTTCTTCTTTACCGAGTGCAAATTTTCTGGTTATTTTGGTATTCAATCTCTCCATATCTTGAAAGTCTGACAGCAACCGCTATCATTCATTCAGGTCTACAGTGATTGAATAGGGGCAGCTGTAATACCCCAAAATTTTCCCTCTCATCTCTTCATATCATTTAGCATGAGCTTTCATTTCATTGCATTGCATTCAAGCATAGAAAAAACAAAACATCAAGCATATAACATTGCATCTTCCATAAGGGCATGTGATTAGTTGTTTCTCAGAGGTGTAGATCATCCAAAGCAAGGGAACCAGAGCCAAGAGTCTTCCAACAAGCCTCAAGGATCTCTTACATCATGTATCATCTCCATTTGATCTCACAAGTCATTGAAAGAAGGGAATCCATCAAGAAGATTGGACAGTGCATAATTTCCTACACAAGGTAGTCCAAAGTTGGGATATGACCCTCAAATGGGCAAGCTCTTTGAGTTTTTATCATCTCCAAAGGTCATATCTCATCTTTGTTTGAGAGGATACACATCATATTCAGAGGAATTTGGATTTGGAGGATGTGTTATTTCCACCTAACCAGAGGGTGCCAAAATTAGGGTTTGACCTAAAAAGTAGTTTATCTCTGATTTTTTGGTAAGACTTGATCTCATGGTATTCCTTATGTTCTTAAGTGTATATGGATGGAAAATTGCTCATCAATTGCTTTCAGAGGAGTTTCAATTGGTCAGTTGCTTGATAATCAAGAAATTGGGGAAAAAGTCAACTGTGCAGTGAAAAAAGTCAACTCTTGACTTTCTAAGGTCAAATTCATGAAATTCATGTTACATATGTACAATGGACAAAATTTGATCATGAAATGATGGAGGAATAATGAAAAATCAAGAAATCACAAAACTGCCAAAAATAGAAACTTTAAGGTTGCCAAAAATAGTAAGTTTGAACCATTTTGCACCCTACTTTGAGGCTCTCTTTCTCCAAGATAAAAGCTTCAAACCTCAGGCCTACGTTGAGCCAATTAAAGTTCATGTTCTAAGCTTCAAATCCATATAAAGAACTCCTCCATTGGATAAAAATTGAGTGGGTTATGGTTGATCAAAGTTTGAGAAAAGTAGGTCCAAAATCAAGTCATGACCAAGCGTGACCATGCCCACCGGCCATAATTTTGACAAACACTTGGTGTTCCAAATTTCAAGCTGAATTTCTCCAAGATAGAGGCTCCAAATGAAAAGCTCTTCAACATCAAAGTTGTTCCTTGCCATGCCCTCTTCAATGTTGATGTTGGACAAATTTTGATTTGATCAAGTTATGATGAAGATATATTGGTTCCAAGTTGGTATGACCATGCTGAAAATCCATGAGCCGTGTTGCCTTGTCATGACACAACATGCCTCGCCCTTCCACCAGTTTCAAACATGGATCTTCTAAGCTATTTTCCAACCTCTTACACACCTCAATTCAACCCAATTCTCACACCAATATTGTTCTATGATCCATCATCTTTTCAATGCCACATAAACCTCATGATTTCATGCACTAGAGTGAGAGAATGTTCTTCACAAAGTTCCATGTTTCAAGCTGCTGAGATTAGAAGGAATTGAGTTGTTGTTGTTGTTGTCATGTCCCAGTCTACACGCATACACACCTTATATTCCTTTCCACTTTTAACCAAACATTTTTCTTACACAATTCATATCATGCCTTCTCATACATCAAATGAGAAAAGAATAAAAGCTTACATGGCAAGTTTCTCTGCTGCAGCTCACCACCAGCCGTGCCATCATCACCATTCTTTTCACTCCACCTCACCCTATGTACCATGAACATTTCCACACCATAACCAAGCTCACTAACCACCCCTAACTAACTTGACTCTGTTAGTTAGGGTGAACTCAGTTAACTCAATAAAATCACCTTAACCAACTCAGGTTCACATTTAACTCAAACTATAAATCAAAGTTTCACTTCATTTTTCATTTTCAACTCTCATTTCTCACACTCCCTCTAAAACACTTCAAGTCTTCTCTCAAAGATTTCTCTCTGAGTTTTCCATTCTTTCTCTGATTTCACGCGAAGTTCTCTATCACTTTTCATCTCCATCGTCATCATTATTCCATTGTGGATTAAGAACAAGAGTAGACAGATTCAAATCATCAAGTTCAGCTTCCATACGGTTGAATTTTCAGTTGTATTCTCTTCAAGATTTCAAGCTCCAAAGCCTTTATTTGGCCAGTTGAAAGCTAGAGGGAGAAGCGTATTCTCTGGTATTCTTGTAAGATCCAAAGTTTCATCATATTTCAGGTTCCATTTCTCAACCTTTTTCTACTAGATTCAGCTTGTTTAATGTTGTTTAGAGCTTACTAGAAGCCATGCGTGAGTCCTGGCTAGTTGATAGGCTCTTTAGGAGCTCAGGTGTGATTTTAGGGCAAATTGTTTTGGCTCGGTTTGTGTTGTATGCACATGATCTATGAAAAATAAGTGTGTATTCTTGATCTCCATTACTTCCTCTTCATTTTGGTGTGCGAATTGTACATTTCTGTGAGCATGTAAGGTTGCAGGTGGTGGTTGCTCGCCGGAGATGATGACCGGTGGTCCTTCTCTGGCCGGTGAGTTGTAATTCTAGGGTTTTGTAAGTTTGAATCCTGGCCGTTTGATTTGTGCATCGTGTGGCTGATATGTTGCCAGCACATTAAAATTCTTTCATAAACTGAGTGTTTGAGTACATGTGATCCATGGTTATTACTGTGTGCTTTCAGTATGATTCGTTCATCATTTGTGATTGATTCTATCTAACTGATCCAATGGTTGATGTGTTGCCAACAAATTAATGAAGTCATGTGCCATGCGCGTACAATTTATTTTAATCTGAATGTCTTGGTGTGTACATGTGCATGATTATTGTGGTGTGTGTGATATGTGGTGCGTTAGATTAGATTATTTGATTCATTGCATGGCTAGGATTGCATCCTTATGGTAACTGCGCATATACATAAGCACACACAATCACGCGTGTTAGACTGAATTCATATTTGTTATTTGCACCCCCACTCAGAGCCCATTGTAAATTTTGGATGTGAAAATTACTATGGATACACCCCTTCTCATTTTCTTTTATTCTTTTAATTTCTTTTTCACATCTGTTTGGATTTTGATTTTTAAAAATAGTAAATGACTTCTAAAAATCATAATAAAATTCATGAAGCATCTTCATAGATTTATAAAATTTTTCCAAATTTTATTTTTTATTTTTTTATTATTTTTTTGCCTCAGGATTAATTGTTGTTTAATTTCTTTTTGAAATGGTGCATTTGTGCACACTTGATCTTGTTGAGTTTGTTTCTCATCATTGGTACATAGTTTGATCCTCATTCTTTTTGCATATGTTAAAGGACACCTTGAAGTATATAAAAACATTTTTGTTATATTTTTAAAACCATCTTTACATTATTTTTGAGTCATTTCTTTGTGCATGATCATGTGAAATCTTATTGACTTTGCCATGCCTATTTGATTGAGTGTAGTTGTGATTCTTTGCATGAGTTTTTAGTATGATATTTGCCTCTGGTTGAGGTCTCTTGAGACCTAATTTGATGATTTTTGAATCATATTTGGCATTTGTTTGATGACCCTTGTTGGTGGTCCATTTTTGTGAAATTCTTTGATCATGTTTTATTTACTTGCTTGAGAAGGCACTTGTCCCATTGTATGATATCATTTTGCTTGACTTCTTGAGCCATGTTTAGATCATTATAGGTCTGGTGAGTGAAATTATAGGTCCTTAGTTTGAAGTTGATGTCTTTTTATGTACATGTTCTATACTTGTTTCACATGTCTTTTTTGATTTATCTTCTCATTCTTTTGCATCTATGATTCTACTTGACTTGTAATTGGTTTGCTTATGCCATGTTACATTATCCATTTGCATTTCATATGAAGTATGCCTCTGAATTTGAAGTGTTTCATTCATTCCATATGCCATTTTTGTCTTACTTTGCATACTTGTACATGTTTCATTCAAATGCATGTTTCTTTTGCTTCTAGCTTCTAAATGACTTGCAATTGCTTGAATGTGTTTGGTTTGAGCATTTTATTTTCATCCTAATATGAACTATCACTTCTGACTTTGGTACTTGAGTTTCATCTTAAATTTTTGTAGGTTTGATTTATGCCATGAATGTTTTCTTTCCATATTAATTCATGATTCATATCTTCTCACTTCTTCTCCTAATCACTCTTAGGGCTTGGATGCTTGATTGTATGCCTCATATGACGTTTATATATCATGTTTAGGCACATGTTTAGGTCCTCCACATTCTGACTTTGATATTATTTGAAGCATAATTTCATGATCACTTTACATGTTCACTCATTCTTTCTTTATTTCTTCCATGATGCACTTCATTGATGATTAGTGTTTTGTGTGTGCATAATTCATTTGTGTTTGGTATCTTAATCTTAGAGATCATTCTTATGGTGTAGATTCTGACTTTGGTTAATTTGTATCTCTTAAGATCTTGGTTCCTTAGTCCTTAATTGATTTTATCATTACTTGTTGCTTCTCCCATTAATTCCTACTTGTAAATAATTTTGTGAGCTAGCATTTTCATGTAGGTACTAAAGGTAAGTAAGTGTGTGGGCTTAGTTCCACATACATTTCCTCCTCTTTTATTCTCTTATTTCATCTAATCATTCAAATGTGTGTTTGATAAGCATTTACATGCTTTCCTTGAATAACTGTTCTTCATCCCTCTTTAAGATCAACTTAACTTCCTTTTTGAAAGTAAGTTGTTTCTTTTGCTCTTCTTCTTCTTTCTTTTAGAAGTAGGTTTCTTAAACCTCACTAAACCTTAGGATCACCATGTATGATAACATTAGGATTGAGTCTTAGTATCCTTCATTAGATTCTCACCTTTGATCCGCATTTGAGTCTCTTCTTCTCATCTTAAAACAAAAAGTAAAAAATACTTAATAAAGGCATAACACCTATTGTATTTAGGCCTTTCATGTAGGAACAAGGAAATGTGGGGTCTTCTCTCATTTTCTTGGAATGTTTAGCCTGCGTCCCGTCTTGGGTCGATATGTGAGGCATTCGATCCTATATGAAGGACTTAAATACAATACGAGTTACAAAACACACATAATCAAAAAACACTTCTTGCTTAAAAGACAAAAAACGAACAATAACGTCTTCCCTTCGGGAATTCTTTTCTCATCTCATTCATTCTCAACGTACGAACGTGCTCCTTCTCGTTCTCTTGCAAGATGGTAACGCACTCGGACCAGCGAGCCTGCAACACCTGAGCTAGAACGTTTGTCGTTCCCTAAAAAAACACAAACAATCCATCCCTAGTGAGGGGAACTACGTCGCTCTGATTCTCATGCGCCCGATGAGATACGTAGGCAGTGGGGTAGGGCCCATTCGAGCACTTCTTTTATTTTCCCTACATTTGTTTCTCTTTCTCTCCTTTCCTTTTCCAGTTCTCCAGTTAGCAGTTCCTTTTCCAGTATCCTTTCCTTACACCCTTTGATTGAAGCAGCAAGCGTGGATCCCATCGGGTACGATGGATGTGAGGGGGTGCTAATACCTTCCTCTCGCGTAACCGACTCCCGGACCCAGTTTCTCTTGGTCGCGAGACCATGCTCTTTTCCTTTCCCTCGGGTTTATGCAGTGTTTCCTTTCCCTCTATTGGGATAAATACACATTGCTGGCGACTCTGTTTCGGTGCCACTTTCGCGTTTGTACCTGGATGAAAATCCCGGGAGCGACACATCATAGACTTGAATGCAATACGTGTTACTAACACAAAAATAATCAAAACACTTCTTTCTAAATGACAAAAACAAACAAACAAATTCTCTTCTCATCTCTTCACTCCTTTCTAAAAGGATTCGTCATGTCTGTTCTACCACAAACAAGTAACGCCTAAGTCTCCATACAGCGAGTTGCAACACCTAACTGCTGGGATGCGCACTCTGACGTTTCCACTAAGAAAACACAAACAAAGCAACCCTTGTTGAACCGAACTACGTTTGCTCTGATTCTTCTTTCTCGTCTGATCGAAGATACGTAGGCACGAGATGCGATATCTCGACGAGCAACCTTTCCCCGTAGTCCGTCGAACTACGTTGACTCTGTCTTTCCCATTGCACTGAGGGAATACATAGGCCTAGGACAACGATAATGTCCTATCGAGTCACTTCTTTTTTTTTCTTCTTCATTTCTCTGTTCTTTTCCGTTCCAGTTCCTTTTTCTTTCCAGTAGCAGTGGAGCTCCAGACGACGATACCCTTTGATCGAGACCAGCAAGCGTGGATCCCATCGGGTACGATGGACGCGTGGGGGTGCTAATACCTTCCCTTCGCGTAACCGACTCCCGAACCTAGTTCTCTTGGTCGCAAGACCATGCTCTTTCCTTCTCTCAGGTTTATGCAGTGTTTCCTTTCCCTCTCTTGGGATAAATACACATTGCTGGCGACTCTGTTTCGGTGCCACTTTCGCGTTTGTACTTGGATGAAAATCTCGGAAGCGACACCATGCCCAAAAGAAACATGCAAAATGCAAAAATCACGATGCATATGAAATAAAGCATAAGCCAAAAGGTTAGCAACACTATGGCAAATTTTAAGGTGTTACAACTGCCCCTATTCAAGCTTCTTGGATCCGAGGGTATGGAAGAAAGGGCTTTTAGACAATCGGGATACACAAAGATTGAATACCAAAATAACCTAGAAATTTGCAACCTGTGGGGATGATGAAATAACGCGAATACGAGAACGGTCGAAGGCTAACTCGGAAAGGCAGACCAGCCGAAGGCGGACTAAACTAGGGATATAAGGATACTACGAGAACGGCCGAAGGCGGACTCGAAAAGAAAGACCAAGCCGAAGGTGGGCTTTCGAAGAAAGACTATAAAGAAGGTAGACTGTCGAACAAAGGAAATGAGACCATGCCGAAGGTGGACTCGAAAAAAGAAAGACCAAGCTGAAGGTGGGCTTTCAAAGAAAGACTATGCGGAAGGTAGACTTTCAAACAAAGGATACGAGACCATGTCGAAGGTGGATTCGAAAAAGAAAGGCCTAGTCGAAGGTGGGCTTTCAAAGAAAGACTATGCCGAAGGTAGACTTTCAAATGAAAGATACGAGACCATGCCGAAGGTGGACTCGAAAAAGAAATACCAAGCCGAAGGTGGGCTTTCAAAGAAAGATTATGCCGTAGGTAGACTTTCAAATGAAGGATACGAGACCATGCTGAAGGTGAACTCGAAAAAGAAAGACCAAGCCGAAGGTGGGCTTTCAAAGAAAGACTATGCTGAAGGTAGACTTTCAAACAAAGGATACGAGACCATGCCGAAGGTGGACTCGATAAAGAAAGACCAAGCCGAAGGTGGGCTTTCAAAGAAAAACTATGCCGAAGGTAGACTTTCAAACGAAGGATACGAGACCATGCCGAAGTTGGACTCGAAAAAGAAAGACCAAGCCGAAGGTGGGTTTTTCAAAGAAAGACCATGCCGAAGGTAGACTTTCAAGCGAAGGATAGGAGACCATGCCGAAGGTGGAGAAAGACCAAGCCGAAGGTGGGCTTTCAAAGAAAGACTTTGCCGAAGGTAGACTTTCAAACGAAGGATACGAGACCATGCCGAAGGTGGAGAAAGACCAAGCCAAAGGTGGGCTTTCGAAGAAAGACTATGCCGAAGGTAGACTTTCAAACGAAGGATACGAGACCATGCTGAAGGTGGACTCAAAAAAGAAAGACCAAGATGAAGGTGGGTTTTCAAAGAAACACTATGCCGAAGGTAGACTCTCAAACAAAGGATACGAGACCATGCCGAAGGTGGACTCGGAAAAGAAAGTCCAAGCCGAAGGTGGGATTTCAAAGAAAGACTATGCCGAAGATAGACTTTCAAACGAAGGATACGAGACCATGCCGAAGGTGGACTCCAAAAAGAAAGACCAAGCCGAAGGGGGATTTTCAAAGAAAGACTATGCCGAAGGTAAACTCTCAAACAAAGGATACGAGACCATGCCGAAGGTGGACTCGAAAAATAAATACCAAGCCGAATGTGGGCTTTCAAAGAATGACTATGCCGAAGGTAGACTCTCAAACAAAGGATACGAGACTATGCCAAAGGTGGTCTCGAAAAAGAAAGACCAAGCCGACGGTGGGCTTTCAAAGAAAGATTGCCGAAGGTAGACTTTCAAACGAAGGATACGAGACCATGCCGAAGGTGGACTCAAAAATGGACGACCAAGCAGAAGGTGGGTTTTCAAAGAAAGACTATGCCGAAGGTAGACTCTCAAACAAAGGATACGAGACCATGCCGAAGGTGGACTCGAAAAAGAAAGACCAAGCCGAAGATGGGCTTTCGAAGAAAGACTATGCCGAAGGTAGACTTTCAAGCGAAGGATACTAGACCATGCCGAAGGTGGACTCGAAAATGGAAGACCAAGCAGAAGGTGGGTTTTCAAAGAAAGACTATGCCGAAGGTAGACTCTCAAACAAAGGATACGAGACCATGCCGAAGGTGGACTTGAAAAAGAAAGACCAAGCCGAATATGGGTTTTCGAAGAAAGACTATGCCGAAGGTAGACTTTCAAGCGAAGGATACGAGACCATGCCGAAGGTGGACTCGAAAAAGAAAGACCAAGCCGAAGGTGGACTTTACTGGGGATAACAAGATAACAGTGGGTGTGAGGACGGCCGAAGGCGAACTCGAGAAAAGAGAAAGACCAAGCCGAAGGTGGACTTTCAAACAACAATATGTAGAATCGACAGTTCCACAAAGATGACTCCGCCGGGGGATAGAGAAATCTAAACAGACAACTCTGCGGGGGAGCATAGGATGGACCAACAAAAAGGACGAATCCACTGGTTGTGGTGTAGTGTTAACCAATATTTTCTGAATTTTGTTACTTTCTGCTGGGGAAAGAAACTGGTGAAGGATATCAAACCTGGCTTATGCTTCGAATGCATATGTTTGAATTTTTCTATGGCGTAATGCTCCATACGAAATGGAAATGCTACGCGTTTGGGAGGATGCCATGCAAAAATGCTTATGCAATGCAAAAGAGGCATCTCAGCAAAATAAATGCTGAAGACCAAGGCAGCTCCACTGGGGATGACAAACTAAATTGTCCTTTGAAATAAAAGACCCTGCTGAGGAAGACTTCACTCTGCTGAGGAAGATCCTGATCACAAACTCTGCTGGATATGAAAACTCTGAGAGAAGATCCAATCTGCTGGGGATGGATAGAAACGAATATTGAAGATGGAACCCGAAGAGAAATTTCCTCTCCGCTGGGGATTACCAATGACTTTTACCTGGATCTGAAAGAATGCCAATAACAATTGGACTTAGGACCTACTGGAGATATCAACCGCTGTTGATCAAACCACTTTGAAGATCACCATCAAACTTTGCTTAGGGAGACAAGTAAATAATTCCAAACCTGTTTAGGGATATTACTGAACTCAACCTGCTATTGGGAGATGCCCTTGCTTTTACCCTACCGGGGAATATTAGTACTTTTACCCTGCTGGGGAGTACCGGCCATGACCAGCAAACCTGCTTGAGGAACAATAGATGCTGACATTCACCCTGCTAGAGGATAACATCAAGCTTACTCATCTGAGGGGATTAACTCATACTGTTGCTGGTGAGGAAAACATTTCTCGACTAGCTGAGGAGAATGAGTGCTCAGGCCCTGCGGGGAAAATAACATCTTTGTCCAAAGAAGATATTCTATAAGTCTCTTGCTGGGGATGCGTCAGCATCAACTTCTGATTGTTTGCAGAAAGAGTAATGAAACAACCACAACTTTAGCTGGGGAAATAATCCTCTGTACTCTGCTGAGGAAGATAATCCTCGACACCCTGGCTGGGAAAACAACATTCTGCCGAGGAGGATGAACTTTTCAATGTCGAGGAGAGTAGCTCTACTGGGGAAGGACAAACCTATTACCCTGCAAACAGAATCAACAGAAAGTTCTATATGCAAAAAGGCTACTTCTATTACCAATACAACGACCGTTGCCTAAGCAATTTCCACTATTTTCTGATATGCTTCGCAGAGCTTAACATTTTCGCATGCAATGTTTTATCAAAATATCGGACGTTTTCACAAACAAAATAGTAAAAGTAAAAACACAAATGGAAAGCTTTTGAGTGAAATGAAAATTTTATCGAATGGAGTTGGCCTGTAAATAGGCATTTACATTCAGAAGCAATTCCTGAAAAGAGGTAATTGCACAAAAGAAATAAAAGAAAATACACATGTCGGCAATGTGGGAAACAGATATCCACCATGATTCAATTCAGCTATGACCCAATAAGCCTCGCTTATCCGTAGATGCTTTGGCCTTTGAAAAGACTGACTGGACTGATTCCTTTCCTTCGAAATTTCCAAGTATCAAAAGTGTTCACAGATTGAACGCAGATCGTAGCCGTTTGCTTTCGAATCCCTAATTTTTTCCTGGATTGCCCTTTTCGGGTTTTCAATCCACCGGGATGCCCCTTTTTTGCCTGGACTTTCTTTTTGTGTCCAGCGGGTCTCTTTTATGCAAAGTATTTTTTGATTACGTCTGCGTTCACGGGGGACGTAAAATCCTCACCATCCATAGTTGAGAGTAATAAGGCTCCACCAGAGAAAACCTGTCTTACTACATATGGCCCTTCGTAATTTGGAGTCCATTTGCCCCTGTGATCTGTCTGAGGAGGAAGGATCCTTTTCAAAACCAAATCACCAGTCTAAAAACACCGAGGACGCACTTTCTGATCAAAGGCTCTCTTCATCCTGCTCTGATATAACCAACCGTGTGCAATGGCTGCCAATCTCTTCTCTTCAATAAGGTTCAGCTGATCCAGTCTGGAACGCACCCACTCAGCTTCATCAAGCTTCACGTCTTCCAGGATTCTTAAAGAAGGAATCTCAACCTCTAATGGTAGAACTGCTTCCATACCATATACCAGTGAAAAAGGTGTTGCCCCAGTCGATGTGCGTACCGAAGTACGATAACCATGTAAAGTATAAGGCAACATCTCATGCCAGTCTTTATAGGTCACTACCATTTTCTGCACAATCTTCTTGATGTTCTTATTTGCCGCTTCAACGGCCCCATTCATCTTCAGACGGTAGGGAGAAGAATTGTGATGTTCAATCTTAAAGCTCTGACATAGCACCTTCATCATCTTGTTATTCAAATTTGAACCATTATCAGTAATGATTCTCTCCGGGACTCCATACCGGCAGATGATGTCCTTCTTGATAAATCTGGCTACCACTTGTCTGGTGACATTAGGAAATGAGGCTGCTTCCACCCACTTCGTGAAATAATCAATGGCAACCAAAATGAAACGATGCCCATTAGAGGAAGTTGGCTCAAACTTCCCGATCATATCAATGCCCCACATAGCAAAAGGCCAAGGTGATGACAATACATTCAGAGGAGTAGGCGGCACATGCACCTTATCAGCATAAATTTGGCATTTATGACATTTCTGGGCATATTTGAAACAATCAGATTCCATAGTCATCCAATAATACCCCGCTCTCAGCAGTTTTCTGGCCATAGCATGCCCATTGGCATGTGTACCGAAAGATCCCTCATGAATTTCTTCCATTAATAGGTTTGCCTCGTGTTCATCAACACAACGTAGCAAGACCATGTCAAAATTCCTTTTGTATAGCACATCATCTTTATTCAGAAATAAATTTCCTTCCAACCTCCTCAAAGTCTTCTTATCTTTGGTGGATGCACCCCTTGGATACTCTTGACTCTTCAGAAAAAACCTTAATATCATGATACCAAGGTTTTCCATCTGATATGCCTTCAACTAAAAACACAAAAGTTGGTCTGTCCAGACGCATGATTCTGATCGAAGGAGTTTCATTCCAGTGATTCACCTGATACATCGAAGACAACGTTGCCAACGCATCGGCCATCTGATTCTCCAACCGGGGTATATGATGGAAGTCAATTCTGTCAAAAGAAAGGTAACAACCTTCTGGCATAGTTGTTATAAGGCACCAAGTTCGCTTGACGAGGTTCCCATTCTCCTGTAATCTGATTCACTACCAACGTGGAATCACCATAAACATCGAGGTTCTTGATTCTCAAATCAATTGCTTCTTCTAACCCCATGATGCATGCTTCATACTCTGCCTCATTGTTGGTGCATATGAACGCTAATCGGGCAGTGAAAGGTATGTGAGAACCTTTCGGAGTCGTAATGACTGCCCCGATTCCGTTACTGTATGAATTAACAGCCCCATCAAAAACCAACTTCCATTGGGACCCAATTTCTGGCCCTTCATCAGGTAGAGGCTCTTCACAGTCTTTCATCTTCAGATACATAATGTGCTCATCAGGAAATTTGAACTTCATCGGTTGATAATCCTCAATTAGTTGTTCAACGAGATATTCTGACAAAACACTTCCCTTGATGGCTTTTTGGGAAACATATTGAATATCGTATACTGTCAGAACCATCTGCCAACGGGCTATTCTACCAGAAAGCGCCTGCTTTTCAAACACGTACTTGATCGGATCCATCTTCGAAATCAAGAGGGTTGTGTGGTTTAACATATACTGCCTCAAACGCTTAGCTGCCCAAGCGAGTGCACAACATGTTTTCTCCAGCATCGAGTACCTTGACTCACAATCAGTAAATTTCTTACTCAGGTAGTAGATGGCATGCTATTTTCTACCTGACTCGTCGTGTTGACCGAGCACACACCCCATTGAGTTCTCAAGAACCGTAAGCTACATAATCAGGGGCCTTCCTGGCACTGGCGGCATAAGGACCAGAGGTTCCTGCAAATATTCTTTTATTTTTTCGAATGCCCTTTGACAATTTTCGTTCCACCTGACCTCTTGATATTTTCTTAGCAACTTGAATATCAGTTCACACGTGGCTGTAAGATGAGAGATGAATCTAGCAATGTAGTTCAACCTCCCTAAGAAACCACGAACCTTTTTTTCTGTTCTTGGTTCAGGCATTTCTTGAATGGCTTTTACTTTAGCAGGGTTAACCTCGATACCTTTTTTGCTGACAATAAACCCAAGTAGCTTTCCAGATATCACCTCGAAGGTGCACTTGTTCGGATTCAACCTCAGTCCGAACTTTCTCAACCTTTCAAACAATTTTTGAAGATTAACCAGATGTTCTTCCTCCGTCTGTGACTTCGCAATCATGTCATCAACATAGACCTCGATCTCTTTGTGAATCATATCATGAAAGAAAGTCACCATCGCCTGCTAATAGGTTGCCCCAGCATTTTTCAATCCAAAGGGCATCACTTTGTAACAGAATGCTCCCCATGGTGCTATGAACGTCGTTTTCTCCATGTCCTCTGGGGCCATCTTGATTTGGTTATACCAAGAGAAGCCATCCATGAAGGAAAACACATAATACTGAGCGGTGTTGTCCACTAACACGTCAATATGAGGAAGCGGGAAGTCGTCTTTTGGGCTTTCTCTATTCAGATCTCTGTAATCAACGCACATCCTGACCTTTCCATCCTTCTTAGGTATAGGTACAATATTAGCAACCCATGGAGGATAATTCGTTACAACAAGAAACCTAGCATCTAACTATTTCTGAACCTCTTCTTTAATCTTGACAGACATTTCCCATTTCGTCCTTCTCAGCTTCTGCTTAACCGGAGCACATCCTTCTTTGAGCGGCAGCCGGTGTACCACGATGTCAGTGTCGAGCCCAGGCATGTCTTGGTAAGACCAGGCGAAGATATCCACATACTCTCGGAGCATTTGAATTAATCTTCCCTTGACAGTGTCTTCCAAAGCAGCCCCAATCCGTACCTCTTTCTTTGCGTCCTCGGTTCCCAAGTTAACAACCTCGATTTCTTCCTGATGAGGCAGAATGACCTTTTCCTCCTGCTTTAACTGCCTGGCCAATTCCTCGGGGAATTCACAATCTTCATCAGCCCCCTCTTCAGCTTGATATATGGGATTGTCGAAGTTGTATCGGGCCATAGCTGAATCATGAGGGGTGGAATCTGAACAAGAAAACCTGCATGATTGATGATATATGTTTATTATGGATGCATCAAACAAAAACACATTGCCATATTACTGTTGTTTTAATGCAAAAATAAAAACAGAAAAACAGGGATCAAAACATTTGAATGCGAAAACGTCCTTTATTAATGATAAAGAAAAGCATACAAAAACATTCAAGCCCTACAAACAAGAATCATTATGTCTTGGGCAGAACTTAGGATTAACATAGATGACAAACAGGAGCAATTACTCTGGTCCGGTCACTTGAATGGCTCTTTCCAATGACCAGTTGAGAAGGCTTTGACCTGGGACACATGGGCGTATCCAACTATCCATATCACAATCACCATCCCCATCTTCGTCAATAGCATTGACTCTGTCAAAGAACACACCGGCACTGGTGAAACGAACTGGACCATAGAACTTGGGAGGCTCTTCAGGACGCCTGGGTGGCTTATAACCCAGCCCATGAGTATTCCATTTTTCCTGGACATCAATAATCTAACCCCACTTTTGTGAACTGCCAACTTCAACCACGGCTTGCGCATCCTTGAAGGAAGACATAGAAATCTCCGGCTGATGTACCACTGTAGGCCGCTCTACCACATCCTTGAGAGGTTTCTCAGTGATCTTCACTGCTTCGAAACCCAGACATAGAGTTTCATGTATTTCGCCATCTACCTCCACATACTTGAAAGTAGATAGCTGGCTTATCATGATATCATCTTCTCCACAAACCGTCACCACATGTCCTTCTACCATATACTTTAACTTCTGGTGCAATGTAGACGTCACAGCCCCAGCATTGTGAATCCATGGATGACCCAGCAGACAGCTGTAGGTAGGTTGGATGTCCATGATATAGAAGGTAACATCGAAAACTTCCGGCCCAACCTTAATTGGTAGCACAATCTCACCGAAAACAGACCTCTTCGAGCCGTCGAAAGCGCGCACCACCAAATCACTAGGTGTGCATATCAACCTTCGGGTGTCCAGCTTCATCAAGGCTTTCTTAGGCAAAATATTCAAAGAGGATCCAGTATCCACAATGTCGCTCCCGGGATTTTCATCCAAGTACAAACGCGAAAGTGGCACCGAACAGAGTCGCCAACAATGTGTATTTATCCCAAGAGAGGGAAAGGAAACACCGCATAAACCTGAAGGAAGGAAAGAGCATGGTCTTGCGACCAAGAGAACTGGGTTCGGGAGTCGGTTACGCGCAGGGAAGGTATTAGCACCCCCACGCGTCCATCGTACCCGATGGGATCCACGTTTGCTTGTCTCAATCAAAGGGTGATAGAAAAGGATACTAGAAAAGGAACTGAAAGAAAGAAAGGAGAAATGATGGAAAAGGAACGAGAAACAAATGTAGGGAAAATAAAAGAAATGCTCGAATGGGCCCTATCCCACTGCCTACGTATCTCATCGGGAACATGAGAATCAGAGCAACGTAGTTCCCCTCACTAGGGATGGATTGGTTGTATTTTTTAGGGAACGACTAACGTTCTAGCTCAGGTGTTGCAGGCTCGCTGGTCCGAGTGCGTTACCATCTTGCAAGAGAATGAGTAGAAGCGCGTTTGTACGCTAAGAATGAGTGAGATGAGAAAAGAATTCCCGAAGGAAAGACGTTATTGTTTGTTTTTGTCTTTTAGAAAGAAGTGTTTTGTTATTTGTTTGCATATGATAGTGTATTTAAATCTTAATCATTGGAATGTGTACATCCTCACATTCCAAGAGGGAATGAGTAAGAAAATACAGTAAGGATGAAGAAGACCCTCACACTTAGTTCCAATTATTAAGGTTCAAACACACTAGCATACTTGTATTTATTAAGTGTTTTTGTTGGTTATGAAATGAAGAAGTGTTTTTATTATTTGTACCTTCAACAAGTATTGCATTTAAGTCCATCATACAAGATCAAATGTCTAACACATTGACCCAAGATGGGCTATATGCTACACATTCTAAGATTATAAGAGAAGACCCCTTATAATCTTTTCTTTATATGAAAGGCCTAAATGCAATAAATGCCTACCTTTATTAGATATTTTGAATTTTCTTTGAGATGAGAAGATGAAAGACTCAAGAGAGGATAAAGGTAAAATCTATGTGAACTAAGACTCAATCCTAATCAATTAATTAAGGGAGTGATCCTAAGGGTTTGTGAGGTTTAAACCTAAAGTCTAAAGAAGAAATGAGCAAAACAATACACTTCTAAAGTAGAAGATGAATTGTAACTCAAAAAGGGGAAGTAGTGAGTTATTAACAAAGAAAGCACATAAGTGCTTAACAAAACACAAAATTGAATTGTAAAAGAGATGAAAGGAAAGAAGTTTGAACGTGGATTCCTTATCCACACTCAATTGCAACTTACCAAAGCCCCTACATGGTTAGTAAACATGTACAAGAAGTATAAGAAGTAAAAGAAACACTTAATGCACCATATAGCTCAAAAGAATAAGATGAAAGATCAAATCCTATTAATCACAACCAGAATGTGCATCATATGGAAAACAAATGATAATCATCAATCAAGTTCAAGTGAACAACCAACAATCATCATCCATGGCATTAGAACATGCTATCATAAGAAAAGGGAGATGAAAGATGAAAAGAAATGAAAGAAACATGCATAAATGAAACATGTAATTCAAGGATCAGAATGGAACTAAATGGAAAATGGTTTATACACATCTCAAATTATTCATGGATCAAACATCAAGATATTCAAGAAGTTATACAAGGAAAAGAATTGGAATGGAAGTTCAAAAGAAAAGAAGTGCAAGCACAACATATTAAGGATACACAAAGTTCAAATGAAAATGAATATGCAATGATTACATATAATGTGTACCAATGACCTATAATGTCACATGAATAGCTCATTGGAATAGGCAAATGATCATGCAAGTATGCACAAAAGAAAACATGTAAACATGCACAAATATTACAAGGATATGACATGTTGTTATGCTTCAAATGTAATGCCTTAAACAAAAATTAAATGAACTCATGGAAATTAAGCAAACATGTTTTAAAGATACACAAATCAGAAGTGAATCATATACCAAAATAGCATGCAAGAAATCAAGGCAAAAAGGCTTTATACAATGCACTTAAGTCAAGTTGGATACACATGCAAAGTAATGCAAAGATGGACATCCAAACATGTCATAAAATGATCTAAAAAATAAAATAAAAATCATAGGACATACTTCAAGATGTTAATGACTCAATTCAAAAAGAAGCAAATCCAAACTATTTTTAATGATCAAGAACAAAAATGCACAAAATCATGTACCACATTAAGAATGCACACAAATGAAATTCAAAGAAAATTATGGAACAGGGGCAAAAACGTCATAAAATCAGTAAATAAAAATGTCAAAAAATTTCTAAATGTCTTGGAAATGTTCATGAATATTTATAGAATTTTCTGATGCAATTTGGTATTTTTAAAAATTAAAAAGCAAACGTGTACAAAATGAAGAAAATAAAATGAAATGGAATAAGGAATGGGGGTGCATGCGTAGCAAATATCCAGTTCAAAATGTTTTGGGCTCTAAAACATAGGGTGCGAATAGCAAAATAGTCTAGGTCCAAGTCTGCGCAATCCACAATAACTAGCATGTACACTCAGTCAATACAAGGTCAAAGCAACTAAAGCCATCAGATTAAGTCAAGTCAAACAAGTAGTCAAAGTAACCACAATCAATGCACACACGCGAGGGAACACATTATCTACAATGCACTGCACCACACCATGTTTAATTGAAATCAGAAAAATGGCACATGACTTGCACGTTTATTTTAATGTGTTGGCACATTCTTAGCCACACGATAATGATCATCCAACGGTCCTCATTCAAACTGCAACAAAACCCTAAAATAATGACCACCGGCCGGAGAGGGACCTCCGGTCACCTTCTCCGGTCAATCACCACCGTCTACAACTTTTAATCTCTCCAGAAATCCACAAAATGTATATCAAAATGAAGCTGAGCTCGTGTACATCATGAATATGCTCATAAAAACCACGAAACACACACACATAGCAAGAACAGAAGAGATCAAATCATGCCCTAAGTTTTGCAACTACGCCTTTAGAAGGCCTATCAACTAGTCGGAGTTCAAACGCTTCTATTAAGCTCAAATCATCATGAAAACAACAAAATGAACAAGTAAACGTGAGAGAAGAGTTTGTGAGCTTTGGAACCTGATCTTGCAGTTCTTGTAGAGTTTGAGAAAACCAGAGGAAATACTTGCTTCTTTAACCTTGGAGCTTCAAAACTAAGCAAAATAAATGCTATCTTGAGAGCAAAGAGATTCAAAGCTTGCTGAAGTATACTTGAGGAAATCGTGTGGATTCAATCATGCTCCATTGATGATAATGAAGATGAAGTAGATGAAAATCTCGTGCAAGAGAAGAAGTTTTTGATGAAAAAGAGTTAGAGAATCAGAGACAAAAGTAGAGAGTGTTTTGGAGTGAAATGAGAAAAATGGAGTTCCAAATGAAATTAGAGAGTGAGATTTTTATTTATAGTATGAGCTTAACCATGGTTTAATGAGTGAGTTAACTGAGTTATGTGGAGTTAAGTGAGTCATCCCTAACTAACTGAGTCAAGTTAGTTAGGGAGAGCAATGATATGGTGTGGCTGGTTCATAATGTGTTACCATGTTCTTGCTGCTAAACTTCTATAGCAAGCTTCCAACCTTTACCTTTTCATGTATGACTCGAGCAAGTGTGTAAAGAGTGCAGATATGTGTTGGTCTTAATAAGGAAGCAAACATACAAACTTATGTCATGTATTTGATGTGTGCTTGAACCAGAATTATGCAGCAAGTCATCATTGTAACAGTGGGTGTTTGAGAATGGAATTCTCCATGTTCATGGCATGAAACTGCATGGTTTTGGAATCAATGGAAAGAGGGATCATAATAGAACAACTTTGGTATGAAAAATGAGTTGACATAATGCTTAGAAAAGGTTGAAAAATGACTTGAAACACAAAGGTTTGGGAATTGGTACAAGGGTGAGGAAACGAGGTTGGTTGGCAAGGTGTGCATGGCATGGATTTTCAGCATGATCACCATGACTTTGGACCAATATATCTCCATCATAACTTGACTAAATGAAATTTTGTCCAACATGAACATTGAAGAGGGCACTACAAGGAACAACTTTGATGTTGAAAAGTTTTCCATTTGAAGCTTTTATCTTGATGAAAAATGGATAAACATTTGGCACACCAAGTGTTTGAGGAAATGATGGCGCATGGGCCTGGCAAGACTTGGTCATGACTTGGTTTTGGACCTACTTTGCTCAAACTTTGATCATTCATATCTCACTCAATTTTTATCCAATGGAGATGTTCTACACATCGATTCGAAGCTTAAAACAAGATCTTTTGTTGTGGCCGAGTGGAATTTTCATTTGAGGTCTTGATTTTGAATGGCCTTGGCTCAAACTCTGATTCAAAATGGTCCAAAACTACTATTTTTGGAAACCCTACTTCTTCCAAAAATGGCAACTTTCCTCATCTTGATTTTTTTATGATTCCTTTGGAGTTTCTTGATCAAATTTTGTACATTGGTCACATATAACATGAATTTCATGAATTTGGCCTCAAAAAGTCAAGAGTTGACTTTTTCCACTGATTATTTGACTTGACCCCAATTTCTCTGATTTTTTATCTTTCTTCCAATTGAACCACTTCTAAAACCAATTGAGAGGTAATTTTCCACATACATACACTTAAGAACATGTAGAATACCATGACAACAAGTTTTGTCCAAAAAATCAGAGATTCCTTGATTTTATTAGAAACCCTAGTTTTGGCCCTCTCTGTTTAGGAGGGAAAATTGCAGTCTTCAATTTCAAATTCCTCAGAGTATGTTGTGTACCCTCTTAAAGGATGATGAGATATGCCATTTGAGGATGACTTTGAATCAATGAACCATCTCTTTTGAGGGTTTTCCTTCATTTTTTGGATCTCTTGCATAGTGAAGTATGTATTGCTCCAATCTCCTATTGAATCTCACTTTCTTGAGGTTTTGGATGATCAATTGAGATAATATGAGACATGAAAGACCTCTTGGCTTGCCTTGAGGCAACTTGACTGACCTTTTTGTGCTTTGAATGATCCCTTGATTGTCCACCTTCCACCTGATCACATGCCTTGATGGTAAGAGAGATGTTATGCTTCATTTTTCTATGTTAAATGAAATGCAATGCTAATGAGGTGGATATGATATGATAAATGATAATGCTATGCTAAGATGACAAAAAAGGGAGAGCAAATTTTGGGGTATTACAGCTGCCCCTATTCAAACGCTATAGACCTGAATGCCTGAAAGCGGTTGCCTTCAGACTTTCAAGGTATATAGTGATTGAATACCAAATATAACCAAAAATTTGCTCTGGGTGATAAAGAAGAAAAGGGATATAAACCCAACGAGACTGCTGGATTGAATCTTCAAATGAACGTCGTCGGAGAAATCTGTCTTTTGAACGACGCCAGGCGACTACTGGCTTGCCATACTGCTGGTGGACTTTTTTTTTTTTTTTTAAATGTCTTTTTGAACGACGCCAAACGACTACTGGCTTGCCACACTGCTGGTGGAATTTAATAATGTCTTTTAAACGATGCCAGATGACTACTGGCTTGCCAAACTGCTGGTGGACTTTAGCTGCTCTGCCATTCTAAACAATGGACTTTTACCAGTTCGTGCTGGATTTTTGCCAATCTGTCGTTGGACTTCAATGATTACCAAACAGGCTTTGGAATCTCAAAATTGCCATCCTCAGATGGACTTTTGCAGCTTTGCCAAATTAAACTTGGACTTTGATGCTTACCAAACCGGCTTTGGAAGCTTTGCCAAATGATCATCCGACCTGCTGGAATAACCACCTGCAATATTATCCCACATGCTGGAATAATATGAACAAGCTGTATATAATGATCATCCCACTGGCTGGAACAACCGTCTGCCATACTATCCCACTGGCTGGAATAATATGAACAAACTGTATATAATGATCATCCCACTGGCTGGAACAACCATCTGTCATACTATTCCACCTGCTGGAATAATATGAACAAACTGTATATAATGATCATCCCACTGGCTGGAACAACCATCTGTCATACTATCCCACTGGCTGGAATAATATGAACAAACTGTATATAATGATCATCCCACTGGCTGGAACAACCGTCCGCCATACTATCCCACTGGCTGGAATAATATGAATAAACTGCATATAATGATCATCCCACTGGCTGGAACAACCATCTGTCATACTATTCCACCTGCTGGAATAATATGAACAAACTGTATATAATGATCATCCCACTGGCTGGAACAACCATCTGTCTTACTATCCCACCGGCTGGAATAATATGAACAAACAGTATATAATGATCATCCCACTGGCTGGAACAACCGTCCGCCATACTATCCCACTGGCTGGAATAATATGAATAAACTGCATATAATGATCATCCCACTGGCTGGAACAACCATCTGTCATACTATCCCACCGGCTGGAATAATATGAACAAACTATATGCATGCCAAAAATAAATTGGACTTTGGATTGTAAATGAGCAATGCTGAGAATTACACCAATGGCTGGGTAATATCATATGCTGACACTTTGCTGAAGAAGGATTCTGTCGATCTCTTTAGACCTTGTTGGGGAGATTACTGCGACTCGGCTGGGGGAGTATAGCAGACAAGATTCAATACTGAACTCTGTGGGGGTACCATTACCAGAGATACAATCTTACTAGGGATCAGGGCTGCTCTGCAGGGACATGCAAATCTTGGTTGAAACACAACCCGTTGCAACACGCTGAGAAAGAGTCCCTATAGATCTGTTAGGGAAACCCAAAGCAATTCCACGGTAATCTGCTGAGGAAGAAAACTGTCGAGCTTAGGATAAATGTCACAGTGCCCTATGTTGGGCGAACTTTCCCTTTGACGACTCCGCTGGGGATAATGAGTTTACAACACACCCTGCTAGAGAAAACTGCTTTAAAGCGTCTCGTGCTGGGGAACGCCCATTGAGAGGATTTTACAGAAGACCAAGCGTCTTCAAACTCTACTGGGGATAACAGATCGGGAGTATCCTTTGCTGGGGAGATAACATGCCCCATGTTTAGGATGGTCAATAACTCCGCTAGGGATTATTCTTTAACAAATGTCACATGCTGAAACTCGCGGGAGAGATGATACCACCACTTGCTGATACATCCTACCAAGAGTAAACCCCTCAAGGGATGTTAGTACTAAAAGTTTCGTCTCTTAAGAGGATTTTATAGAAAACCACGCGTTTTCAAACTCTTATACGAACACTCTGCCTTGAACCACTCTTCACATCATCTGCGAGGTACCGGAGGGTTGGCACTTGTTATTGACCTGGAGCATTTACTGCATTAATAACCGTTATCCACACAGAAGAATTCCCTCTTCAACCGCCGTTGCCGTCACAAACTCGGTGGGAACTTTTGAATGGAAGAATCGACTTAATAAGATACAACCGTATCAAGTCAAAGTAAATATCTGTCAATTGTGCTGAGAGATAACTTTCGTGCTGCTTGGGTCGATCGTACTCATTTCCTGCAACAGAAAAAGAATATGCGCATGCCCCAGGATGTTGCGTGGTCTTTTGAGTCCACCATCCAAGGTTGTCCAACAAGCAAAGTAATTTTAATTGTCTTTGTGCATGTTTTTGCAAGGCAAAGATATTTTCAAAGTAATGTTTTATTATAAAAAATCAGACGTTTTTGCAAACAAAACAGTAAAATGAAAATAAAAGCTCGTGACTGAATATTCAATTTTATTGATGAAATGCCAAAATCGGCGACTTTACAATCAGAAGCAAACCCCTGAAAGAGGCGATTGCCATAAAATTGAGAAAAGAAATCTATCCTAATGATAATGCGGAAATTCTATTCCAACTGATTTCTGATTCTGTTATAGCCAGTCTGTATTCCAACTCTCTTGATTATCTTCTCCTTCGGAAGCTCGTGGTCGGACCTATTCCTAATTTGGAATTCTGCCAGTTCGTTGAAGAGTAGAAGAAGTACAGATTAATTCAGACTGCAGTCATTCGCTTTAATCCCTCTTTTGCGTGAATCGCCTTTTCAGGTTTTCAATCCACCGGGATACCCATTTTTGCCTAAGTTGCCCTTTCGGGTTTTCAACTTACCGGGTGTACAATTCTTTTCAATTATATCCCTAATTTTTGCCCGAACCTTTATTCTGTTTTTGGTTCGCCGGGATGCCCCTTTTTGCCTGGATTCTTTTTTTTCTTTTATCCAGCGGGTCTCTTTATACGAAGTATTTTTTAATTGCATCTGAATTAACAGGGGATGAAAAGTCTTCACCATCCATGGTTGTCAGTAATAAGGCCCCACCTGAGAAAACCTTTTTAACCACGAATGAACCTTCATAGTTAGGAGTCCATTTGCCTCTGTGATCTGTACTCGGAGGAAGTATTCTCTTGATTACCACATCCCCGACCTTGTAAACTTGAGGTCGAACTTTTTGATCGAATGCCCTCTTCATTCTGCGCTGGTATAACTGGCCATGACATACTGTGGCTAGTCGCTTCTCCTCAATAAGGCTCAGCTGATCAAATCTGGCTCGTACCCATTCAGCATCATCCAGCTTAACGTCCATCAATACTCGGAGAGAGGGGATCTCAACTTCTGCCGGCAAAACTGCCTCCATACCGTATACAAGCGAATACGATGTTGCCCCAGTGGACGTGCGGACTAATGTTCGATACCCATACAAAGCCAATGGTAACATCTCATGCCAATCTTTGTACATGACAACCATCTTCTGCACAATCTTCTTGATATTTTTGTTGGCCGCTTCGACCGCACCATTCATCTTCGGGCGGTACGGAGAAGAATTGTGATGCTCGATTTTGAAGTCCCGGCATAGTTCAGCCATCATCTTATTGTTCAAATTAGAACCATTATCAGTAATGATTCTTTCGAGAACTCCATATCGACAAATGATATCTTGTTTCAAGAAACGGGCTACTACTTGTTTAGTGACATTGGCATAAGACGCTGCTTCTACCCATTTAGTGAAGTAATCAATGGCGACCAAGATGAAACGATGGCCGTTTGAAGCAGTAGGCTTAATTTTCCCGATCATGTCAATGCCCCACATCGCAAATGGCCACGGAGAAGACATGATACTCAACGGATTGGGAGGAACGTGCATTTTGTCTGCATAGATCTGGCATTTGTGACACTTGCGTGCATACTTGCAGCAATCTGACTCCATTGTCAACCAATAATACCCCAATCTCAACAATTTCTTAGCCATCGCATGTCCTCCAGCATGAGTACCGAAAGAGCCTTCGTGCACTTCAATCATCAACAGGTCTGCCTCGTGTCTACCCACACATCTGAGCAGGACCGTGTCAAAATTTCTCTTATACAGCACGCCATCTTTGCTCAAGAAGAAACTACCGGCTAGCCTTCTTAATGTCTTCTTGTCATTGGAAGATGCCCCAGGCGGGTATTCTTGATTTTTCAAGAAGCATTTGATGTCATGGTACCAAGGCTTATCGTCAGACACTGCATCAACCTCAAACACAAAAGCAGGCCTATCAAGACGAGATACATCAATCCTGGGTACAAAGTTCCAACCGTGCCCTTTGATCATCGAAGATATAGTGGCCAAGGCGTCTGCAAACTTATTTTCATCTCAAGGAACATGGTACAACTTGACAGTTGTAAAGAATGTCAGCAATCTCCTCGTATAATCTCTATACGGAATCAAATTCTGCTGATGTGTGTGCCAAGTTCCCTTTACTTGATTGATTACCAGTGCTGAATCACCAAAGATAACGAGGGTCTTGATTCGTAAATCGATAGCTTCCTCTATCCCTAGTATGCAAGCTTCATATTCTGCTTCATTGTTGGTGCACCCGAAGGTTACTCGAGCAGTGAAAGGCATGTGAACACCTTCTGGCGTAATGAGGACTGCACCAACTCCGCACCCATTCATATTAACCGCCCCATCAAACATCAAACTCCATTTGGATTCGGGGTCAGGCCCCTCCTCCAGAAGTGGTTCCTCGCAGTCTTTCGCTTTGAGAAACATGATGTCCTCATCAGGGAAATCAAATCTCATGGGATGGTAATCATCAAGAGGCTGTTGCGCCAGATAATCTGACAGTATACTTCCTTTGAGTGCTTTTTGCGAAGTAAATTGAATGTCGTACTCTGTCAGTACCATCTGCCACCTTGCAACTCTGCCTGTAAGCGCTGGTTTCTCAAAAATATACTTGACCGGATCCATTTTTGAGATCAACAAGGTTGTGTGTGTGAGCATGTATTGCCTCAATCGCTTGGTGGCCCATGCGAGTGCACAGCATGTCTTCTCAAGCATTGAATATCGCGATTCACAATCTTTAAACTTCTTGCTCAGGTAGTAAATAGCGTGTTCTTTCCTACCTGTCTCGTCGTGTTGACCGAGAACACAACCCATGGATCCTTCGAGCACTGTCAAGTACATAATCAGTGGTCTCCCTTGAACTGGAGGTATTAGAATCGGAGGTTCCTGTAAATATCTTTTTATTTTATCGAATGCATTTTGACAATCACCATTCCACCTGACCGTTTGATCTTTTCTTAGCATTTTGAAAATCGGTTCGCAGGTGGCAGTTAGGTGGGATATGAACCTTGAAATGTAGTTCAATCTCCCTAGAAAGCCGTGATCTTCTTTCTCAGTTCTCGGTACAGGCATATCTTGTATAGCTTTCACTTTAGCAGGATCAACCTCTATTCCCTTTTCACTAACAATGAAACCAAGCAATTTTCCGGATCGCACGCCGAAAGTACACTTGTTAGGATTCAATCTCAACCTGAATTTCCTTAACCTCTCAAATAACTTCTTCAAGTTGATCAGATGTTCCTCTTCTGTCTTTGATTTAGCAATCATGTCATCCACATAGCATTCGATCTCTTTATGAATTAGATCGTGGAATAACGTCACCATTGCTCTTTGATAAGTTGCCCCTGTGTTCTTCAACCCAAAAGGCATTACTTTGTAACAGAAGGTACCCCACGGGGTAATGAATGTCGTCTTCTCCATGTCTTCAGGCGCCATCTTTATCTGATTGTACCCGGAGAATCCATCCATAAATGAGAACACTGAAAACTGAGCGGTATTATCAACCAGCACGTCAATATGAGGGAGTAGAAAGTCATCTTTAGGGCTCGCCCTGTTGAGATCTCTGTAATCCACACACATTCTGACCTTGCCATCTTTCTTCGGCACCGGTACTATGTTGGCCACCCAAGGAGGATAGTTGGTTACTGCCAGAAAACCTGCATCCAACTGTTTCTGTACCTCTTCCTTGATCTTCAAAGCCATTTCTGGTTTCGTTCTGCGCAGCTTCTGCTTGACCGGTGGACAGTCCTCTTTCAATGGTAGTCTATGCACAACTATGTCTGTATCTAAACCTGGCATATCTTGATATGACCAAGCAAAGATGTCAACGTATTCACGTAGCATGACTATCAGCTCTCGCTTTACATCAGCCCGCAGACTCGAACCGATCTTGATCTCTTTCTTGCTTTCTTCTGAACCAATATTGATAACCTCAAGCTCTTCCTAATGAGGCTGAATGGTTTTCTCTTCCTGTTTCAACAACCTAGCCAACTCTTCCGGGAGTTCATAGTCTTCATCACTTTCTTCCTCAGCTTGATAGATCGGATTGTCGAAATCATATGTGGGCATAACAGAATCATTTTCAGAGAAATCCACAGAATCCAGTCTGCATGATTGGATTTATGCTTTATTTTAGATTATTTTTTTGCTTGAAAACAAAAGAAAAGAAAGTGCATTATCATTTTTTTAATTTTCTTTGTGCAAAAATAAAATAAAGAAAGAATAAAGGAACACAAATTTGTAAACAAAAACGTCATTTTTATTGATGTTTGAACATTATATGAGAAAATATGGTGGCCCTACAAATGAATCCTCACACCGTGGGCAGAGTGTGGGATTTTATGCAGTATGAAAGACAAGAATTATTACTCTGAATGGTGCACAACATGAACGATTTCTTCGCTAGACCAGTTCTGCAATACTTCGCCTGGAGCCAGTGCATACACCCATCTGTCCAAGTAAGCTGAGCTCTCAGCGTCATCTTCTATTGCTGAGCAGGACTGATTAAGGTTGACAATTCCTCCACTGTTGAAATTAATTGGTCCACGGAATCGGGGAACTGGCATTCGGCCCGGCTGGTATCCAATGCCAAACTTATCTTCTTTCACAACAACGTCAATAGCTTTACCCCAACCCTGGGCATTCCCGCTTTCGACCACTTCTCTGGCCTGCTTGTATGACGCAATTGATGCACTCGGCCCACCTGGCACATTCGACACCACTGCTGCTGAAGTAGACTCTGGTAAGTTATTGATATTCAGGGCTTCAAAAGATTGGCACAAAGTTTCATGAATTTCTCCATCCATCTCCACATATTTGAAAGTGGATAGATGACTCACAAATATATTTTCCTCACCGCAAACAGTGACCACTTGACCCTCGAACACATACTTGAGCTTCTGATGAAGTGTTGAGGTAACTGCGCCCGCTGCGTGAATCCATGGTCGGCCCAACAAACAACTATAAGCAGGCTGAATGTCCATAACATGAAAGGTCGTCTTGAATATCTGTGGACCAACCTGTATTGGTAATTCCACCTCCCTGAACACCGATCTCTGGGATCCATCGAAAGCTCTCACAATCAGATCACTGGGTCTAAGAACCAATCCATCTACTTTAATTTTCATCAGGGCCTTTTTGGGTAACACATTTAAGGAAGAACCTGTGTCGACCAGCACATGCGACAAAACAGCTCCTTTGCATTCAGGTGTGATGTGCAACGCCTTATGTGATTACGTCCATCTGGAGTCAAATCCCTATTCGTAAACCCCAACCCATGACTCACATTCACATTAGAAATTACTCCCTCCAACTGATTCACTGTAATCTCTTGGGGAACGTATGCCATATTCAGAACCTTCAACAAAGCAGCCCGGTGTCCATCTGAACTCATTAACAGGGATAATATCGAAATTTTAGAGGGTGTCTGATTAAGCTGGTCAATGATCTTGTAATCGCTCTTTTTGATAACCCTCATAAATTCTTCAACATCATTATCAAAATTGACTTTAGGGTCCTCTTCCTGAGCAGGCACCTTGTCATCAACAACCTGTTTTCCTTTTGCTCTTGCAGGAACTTCTGCTTCCTTATCATTCCTTAGAGTTTGGGGAGCAAACAGTCGACCACTTCTGGTGAAACCACTCGGTCCACTGACATTCTCAATACTGGTACCAACAACAGCCTCTGCTCTCTGTTGACTTCCTCCTTGATGAGTATCGGTTCCATATTGCCACGAAACTGCCCTATTAGACACATAAGAAGCCGATTCAGGAACCATAATTGTAACTGGTCTCGGCCTCTCGGGCACGATGATAGTAACAGGCTCCTCAACAGGCACCTGTATCTCAACTGGATTATAGTAAATGGTAATGGCAGAAACATCCTTTTCTTTCTCTACTTTATCAAACTGAAGACTTCCTTCATCCATAAGATCCTGCAGTCCAGCTTTCAACTTACGGCAGCCATTAACCTGTCTCGAACAATCCTCGCAATCAGAGGTACATCCAGGAAATACCTTTCCTTTTAACAAACATTCTTTTATAATCAACAGCGGAGTCTTTACCAAATTAACATCAGTAATCAAATTCAACTTCTCGCCATCAAAAATAGCATTCGTGCCTGCACCTCCATGATGAGGCATTGGATTATCACGAACGTTCGGCGGCTTAGAGAAGTTAATAGCTTTTGCGTCGATCAGATCTTGAACCTTATGTTGAAAGGCCCAGCACTTCTCTATTGAGTGACCTGGCGCACCAGAATGAAATTCACATCGAACATTAGCATCGTAACCTTAAGGCAATTTTCCGGTATCTAGTGGCTTCATAGTCCGAAGTTCAACCAACTTTTCTTTGAGCAGTTGTGGTAACAAAGCAGCATATGTCATAGGCAAGGGATCAAACTTACGGTCCCTTTGTCTATTAGTCTAGAATCGGGGTCTAGCTTGCTGATCTGGAGCTTGCTGTACTGCTGGAACCGGAATGGTTATAGCATCCACCTGATAGTAAGATTGAGTCCTACCTCGGCCCTTCCCTCTATACACAGCGCTGGACCCCCCTTCTCTTTTCCTTGGTCCATTGGCAAAGGGTTTCTTCGAACTTGAAGCAACATCTTGAATCTTACCCAATTTCAGCAGACTTTCTATTCGTTCCCCAGCAACGACGATATCGGCAAACCCCGTGGAAGGACATGCAGCAAGTCTATCCAAATACGTCCCTTGAAGTGTGCTCATGAACATATCAGCCATCTCACGATCACCCAAAGGTGGTTGAACTCGAGCATCCAATTCTCTCCATCTCTGTGCGTACTGCTTAAAGCCCTCCTTGTTATCCTGAGTCATACTCTGCAATTGAGTACGATTAGGTGCCATGTCCAGATTATATTGATACTGCTTCAGAAACGCAGCGCACAAATCTTTCCAACTCCTTATATGAACCCTGTCCAGCTTAATGTACCATTCCAGGGAGGCGCCTGACAGGCTATCCTGGAAAAAATACATCCATAGCTTTTGGTCCTCGGTGTAAGCAGCAATCTTGCAATTGTAAGCTTGCAAATGTGTTTTGGGACAGGTGCTGCCATTGTACTTATCCAGTGTAGGAAGCTTGAACTTGGAGGAATCCTCACACCCTGCACGAGACCCATGTCTTCCACATCAATTCCCAGAGGATTTTGGCTTTCAATAGCCTTGAGTCTTTCATCCAGCCCTTCATATTTCCGGTCGTCATTGTAGAAAGCCATGCCATTGTTGAATGCAGTGAACTGGTCTTCCTGACCATCCTCATTGTTATCAAATCCCAGATGTACCCCACCAGCAGGGATTGTGCCAACAGGAGGAGTGCGCACGTTGCGATTTGGGATTTCAGTTTCCAGCCTCTGGATAGTGGTTCTCATAGCTTCTTGTCCAATCCTCATGTTTTCTTGACCAGTCCTCAGCTCCTGCTGTCCTTGAGCAATCCCCTGCATAAGGTTCATGAACTGTTCCATCCTTCCCCTCAAATCAGCTAACTCAGTCTAAACTTGCTCCATGACTCTTGCTTGATTGCGTCGGGTAGAATATCGGTGAACCGGGGTATCAACTATCATGCCTGAAAACCAAATAAAGGTTAGCAGACGCCTGCAAAAAAGAAAACCTGCAATGTAAAAAATGATATGCCATGCAAATGCAAATGCCATGTTTATCATTTCCGAGGTGGCTCACACCCTGATTCCAATCTTAACCACGGAAATCTGAAGACAAGAAATCGTGATATAAAGAGACGTGTTGTGGTCATGTGCTTGTGTACAGATATCTGATAATGACTAATTCTGAATGAAACTGCTCATCCCCATTCAACAAAGTGTTCAAATACGTTCAACAGAGATTCATCAATAACTGAAGTACAAAGGAAAGATGGATCCATCAACAAGCCTGATGGTAACCATTAACAACAAAATACAAGAAAACAAAGAACATCAATCTGACAATTCCACGTTCTTCAGCTTATCACTTGTGCATTTGATTTCCTCAAAGAGTATGCGAGTACGTTGGTGATTCAGCTTTTCAATCATCTCTCTGATCAAAACATCCCTTTTCTCGAGAGCCTCTGTTAAGGAACCCATATGCAGTATCAAAGCTTCGTCATCGTACACTCCTTTGTGTCTTTTTATGCCAGCTTGCGTCTTGAGTATCTCCCTTTCTATCATGACTTCTTCAAGCTCTTTCTGGGTATTCTTCAACTCTCTTCTGGCTTCTTCTAACTGTTCTTGACTTTTACCGAGACTTTCCCGATACCTTCTCCTCTGCTCATGTGCCTTCTTAAGCTCTTCGTCTTTAATCTGCAACTGTTCCCATAACTCGGCATTCTCGAGCCTGACCTCATCCCAAGCTTGCTGAAACTTAGATAACTTCTCTTTGTTCTACGCTAAGGCCTGTTTGGTTTGCTTGTGGGCTTGAGTGGCATCATCAGCACCTCTGCTAATTTTCTGAAAATGTTGCGCTCTTTCGGCAAAATCCCTTTCTTTTGCTGCTAGGACTCTTTCAGCATCTTGGCCCTTCCGCTCCAGCTCCTTGTTGGCGTGTAGAGCATTCTGAAGACGGCTACTCAACTCGGAATTCTCTCCTTGAAGCTTTTTCACCAAGGCTTGCAACTTGTCAACTTCTTCCACAGTAGCGGTGCTTCTTGCTTTCTCATTCTCCGGATACAAAAGGGGTGCCTTACCAAAAGGCAAGAGAAAATCTTCAACTCTTTTCTTCACCCACTCTTCATATGCTGGATAAACCCGGTTGTTAGGCTTGCCTAGAGCAACTTTCCCCTTTTTCAGTATGCTACCCCAGCTTTCAGAAGCTTTCTGTGCTGCTTCCCAACCATCTGATGTATGAAAATAAAGGGACTCCTCTACATCTCTCTTAATAGGCGGACCCATCAGGGCATACCCAAATTGTCGAATGGCCAAAGAAGGATTGTAGTTAATTCCACCCATTCTTCCTATCAGTGGAACATTAGGGAACTTACCACAGCTGTGGATAATATTCTTGCCAATCAGCCCATGATCTACCCATACAATGTCCTTGGCCACTAATCCCATTAAACGTTGTTTCCACTCTAGAGAATCTTTGGAATCCACAAAAGCCCCTGATTGTGGTAAGCAGCCTGCAAACCACTTATAGAACAAAGGTGCACAGCAACGAATTATCCCTCCTCTTTTCTTTTTGTTTCGGTTGTACAAAGAGTAGTGAAGATCTCCCAGTAGTGTTGGCACCGGACTCTTCATCATGAATATCCGTATGGCGTCCGTATCAATGAAATCTGGCTCGTTGGGAAACAACACTATGCCGTATATACAAAGGGCTAGCAAAGCATTAAAAACAACCCAATTCTCGCCTTTAGCTGCTTCCTGGGCCTTCTTAATCAGATATTCTAGCTTGTAACCACGAATCTTTCCTTTGTTGGAGACATTGGCGTCTAACTCTGATTTGCTCAAATAAAGAGCACCAGCCACCTTTCCAAAGTCAAGATCTCCCACCGATCCAAAGAAAGGGGGCTCCTCCTTGATAGCAATCCCCAACATGTTGGAATACTCCTCCAAGGTAGGAACCAACACATAGTCTGGAAATACAAAACACCTCAGAGGCGGATCATAGAACTGCATCAATGTATGGAGACCTCTGGCTTCATAACCACTGACATTACAGACCACAGATAAAATCCACCCATATTTCTCTTCAAAAGCTTCTCGTACTACAGGGCTCACCATTCCCTTCAGCATAATAATAGGGCCCAAAGTAGGTGTAAGGAACTTATAGGTGATGATATTCTTCCTCTCTTTAGTGTTCATCTTCGCGGGGATCTGATGACTGGAATCAAGGGTAAAATATGCACCTGGAAATGAATAAACATGTATGTTAGGATATGATAATGCAATGCAAAGGGCAATGTGATCAGGTAATCAGGTGTCTGTGCTGGATCGTGCGCGGTGTCAGTGTAGCTCTGAGAACAATATAGAACCATAGATAAAAACCATCTGAATACAATAGGATGAAACTTCCTTGTGTGCAACGATGATAGAAAACCGGGTATGTAGGAGGTTATGGTTTCCTGCAAACCTGTAAACAACCCGCCCTTCTCATATGTGGGTACTAGGATGTTTAGTATCCCGGGCTCTCAGGTCGAGAAATGATGATACGTTCACCATTTCTGGTTTGGCATCATCATCAATCGAGGAGGCCTCAACTGATTCTCCAAAACGAAAGGTCCTCAGCTATTGGCACTGAGGTCGAGAAGCAATAGTACATTCATCCCTCGGGGTACAGTACTATCGCCAATCGAGGAGTGCCTCCACTGATTCTCTTTCAAAAAGGACAACCTATAGCAAGTTCCCAGCATTGGGTCCTCGGATCGAGAATGTGCAATGGGTTTGCCACAGAATGTGGTCTGCCACTGTCAGAACTCGGGAGGAGTGCTGCAATTGAGTTCTCGGGAATGGTCACCAGAGTCGACAATTCCTCAAGAGAATAACTACTGGCCTGCATAACATGCAGTAGCAGAAAGCTCCTGATAGAACCTCGTCTTGTTGTGGGTCTCATGAACAACAATACGTGGTCACCACCACGCAAGCGTCATGACTATCCACTCTAAAATCTATGTGTGTACTCAGGCCGGGGTAGTGGGCTTATCTCTCAGAACACCCATCCCGCCAAACAGAAAACAACACAGTCCAGTATAGCATAATATATCATGTGAAATGAAAATGCTAAAATGCAGTAAATACAGTAATGTACAGTAAAGCAGTAAATAACCATACAATAAAACAGTAAATACAGCACAACAGTAAACACCCAATGAAAGAAAAAAACAGACAAGCGCTAGGATTGACTCGCTAAGGAAACCAGAGATTCTGGGTTCGCCAGCTGTCGCTCCCGGGATTTTCATCCAAGTACAAACGCGAAAGTGGCACCGAACAGAGTCGCCAGCAATGTGTATTTATCCCAAGAGAGGGAAAGGAAACATCGCATAAACCTAAAGGAAGGAAAGAGCATGGTCTTGCGACCAAGAGCACTGGGTTCGGGAGTCGGTTACGCGCAGGGAAGGTATTAGCACCCCCACGCGTCCATCGTACCCGATGGGATCCACGCTTGCTTGTCTCAATCAAAGGGTGATAGAAAAGGATACTGGAAAAGGAACTGAAAGAAAGAAAGGAGAAAGGATGGAAAAGGAACGAGAAACAAATGTAGGGAAAATAAAAGAAGTGCTCGAATGGGCCCTACCCCACTGCCTATGTATCTCATCGGGAACATGAGAATCAGAGCGACGTAGTTCCCCTTACTAGGGATGGATTGTTTGTGTTTTTTAGGGAACGACTAACGTTCTAGCTCAGGTGTTGCAGGCTCGCTGGTCCGAGTGCGTTACCATCTTGCAAGAGAACGAGTAGAAGCGCGTTCGTACGCTAAGAATGAGTGAGATGAGAAAAGAATTCCCGAAGGAAAGACGTTATTGTTTGTTTTTGTCTTTTAGAAAGAAGTGTTTTGTTATTTGTTTGCATATGATAGTGTATTTAAATCTTAATCATTGGAATGTGTACATCCTCACATTCCAAGATGGAATGAGTAAGAAAATACACTAAGGATGAAGAAGACCCTCACACTTAGTTCCAATTATTAAGGTTCAAACACACTAGAATACTTGTATTTATTAAGTGTTTTTGTTGGTTATGAAATGAAGAAGTGTTTTTATTATTTGTACCTTCAACAAGTATTGCATTTAAGTCCATCATACAAGATCAAATGTCTAACACATTGACCCAAGATGGGCTATATGCTACACATTCTAAGATTATAAGAGAAGACCCCTTATAATCTTTTCTTTATATGAAAGGCCTAAATGCAATAAATGCCTACCTTTATTAGATATTTTGAATTTTCTTTGAGTTGAGAAGATGAAAGACTCAAGAGAGGATAAAGGTAAAATCTATGTGAACTAAGACTCAATCCTAATCAATTAATTAAGGGAGTGATCCTAAGGGTTTGTGAGGTTTAAACCTAAAGTCTAAAGAAGAAATGAGCAAAACAATTCACTTCTAAAGTAGAAGATGAATTGTAACTCAAAAAGGGGAAGTAATGAGTTATTAACAAAGAAAGCACATAAGTGCTTAACAAAACACAAAATTGAATTGTAAAAGAGATGAAAGGAAAGAAGTTTGAACGTGGATTCCTTATCCACACTCAATTGCAACTTACCAAGGCCCCTACATGGTTAGTAAACATGTACAAGAAGTATAAGAAGTAAACGAAACACTTAATGCACCATAAAGCTCAAAAGAATAAGATGAAAGATCAAATCCTATTAATCACAACCAGAATGTGCATCATATGGAAAACAAATGATTATCATCAAGCAAGTTCAAGTGAACAACCAACAATCATCATCCATGGCATTAGAACATGCTATCATAAGAAAAGGGAGATGAAAGATGAAAAGAAATGAAAGAAACATGCATAAATGAAACATGTAATTCAAGGATCAGAATGGAACTAAATGGAAAATGGTTTATACACATCTCAAATTATTCATGGATCAAACATCAAGACATTCAAGAAGTTATACAAGGAAAAGAATTGGAATGGAAGTTCAAAGGAAAAGAAGTGCAAGCACAACATATTAAGGATACACAAAGTTCAAATGAAAATGAATATGCAATGATGACATATAATGTGTACCAATGACCTATAATGTCACATGAATAGCTCATTGGAATAGGCAAATGATCATGCAAGTATGCACAAAAGAAAACATGTAAACATGCACAAATATTACAAGGATATGACATGTTGTTATGCTTCAAATGTAATGCCTTAAACAAAAATTAAATGAACTCATGGAAATTAATCAAACATGTTTTAAAGATACATAAATCAGAAGTGAATCATATACCAAAATAGCATGCAAGAAATCAAGGCAAAAAGGCTTTATACAATGCACTTAAGTCAAGTTGGATACACATGCAAAGTAATGTAAAGATGGACATCCAGAGATGTCATAAAATGATCTAAAAAATAAAATAAAAATCATAGGACATACTTCAAGATGTTAATGACTCAATTCAAAAAGAAGCAAATCAAAACTATTTTTAATGATCAAGAACAAAAATGTACAAAATCATGTACCACATTAAGAATGCACACAAATGAAATTCAAAGAAAATTATGGAACAGGGACAAAAACGTCATAAAATCAGAAAATAAAAATGTCAAAAAATTTCTAAATGTCTTGGAAATGTTCATGAATATTTATAGAATTTTATGATACAATTTGGTATTTTTAAAAATTAAAAAGCAAACGTGTACAAAATGAAGAAAATAAAATGAAATGGAATAAGGAATGGGGGTGCATGCGTAGCAAATATCCAGTTCAAAATGTTTTGGGCTCTAAAACATGGGGTGCGAATAGCAAAATAGTCTAGGTCCAAGTCTGCGCAATCCACAATAACTAGCATGTACACTCAGTCAATACAAGGTCAAAGCAACTAAAGCCATCAGATTAAGTCAAGTCAAACAAGCAGTCAAAGTAACCACAATCAATGCACACACGCGAGGGAACACATTATCTACAATGCACTGCACCACACCATGTTTAATTGAAATCAGAAAAATGGCACATGACTTGCACATTTATTTTAATGTGTTGGCACATTCTTAGCCACACGATAATGATCATCCAACGGTCCTCATTCAAACTGCAACAAAACCCTAAAATAATGACCACCGGCTGGAGAGGGACCTCCGGTCACCTTCACTGGTCAATCACCACTGTCTGTAACTTTTAATCTCTCCCGAAATCCACAAAATATATATCAAAATGAAGCTGAGCTCGTGTACATCATGAATATGCTCATAAAAACCACGAAACACACACATATAGCAAGAACAGAAGAGATCAAATCATGCCCTAAGTTTTGCAACTACGCCTTTAGAAGGCCTATCAACTAGCCGGAGTTCAAACGCTTCTATTAAGCTCAAATCATCATGAAAACAACAAAATGAACAAGTAAACGTGAGAGAAGAGTTTGTGAGCTTTGGAACCTGATCTTGCAGTTCTTGTAGAGTTTGAGAAAACCAGAGGAAATACTTGCTTCTTCAACCTTGGAGCTTCAAAACTAAGCAAAATAAATGCTATCTTGAGAGCAAAGAGATTCAAAGCTTGCTGAAGTATACTTGAGGAAATCGTGTGGATTCAATCATGCTCCATTAATGATGATGAAGATGAAGTCGATGAAAATCTCGTGCAAGAGAAGAAGTTTTTGATGAAAAAGAGTTAGAGAATCAGAGAGAAAAGTAGAGAGTGTTTTGGAGTGAAATGAGAAAAATGGAGTTCCAAATGAAATTAGAGAGTGAGATTTTTATTTATAGTATGAGTTTAACCATGGTTTAATGAGTGAGTTAACTGAGTTATGTGGAGTTAAGTGAGTCATCCCTAACTAACTGAGTCAAGTTAGTTAGGGAGAGCAATGATATGGTGTGGCTGGTTCATAATGTGTTACCATGTTCTTGCTGCTAAACTTCTATAGCAAGCTTCCAACCTTTCCCTTTTCATGTATGACTCGAGCAAGTGTGTAAAGAGTGCAGGTATGTGTTGGTCTTAATGAGGAAGCAAACATACAAACTTCTGTCATGTATTTGATGTGTGCTTGAACCAGAATTATGCAGCAAGTCATCATTGTAACAGTGGGTGTTTGAGAATGGAATTCTCCATGTTCATGGCATGAAACTGCATGGTTTTGGAATCAATGGAAAGAGGGATCATAATAGAACAACTTTGGTATGAAAAATGAGTTGACATAATGCTTAGAAAAGGTTGAAAAATGACTTGAAACACAAAGGTTTGGGAATTGGTACAAGGGCGAGGAAACGAGGTTGGTTGGCAAGGTGTGCATGGCATGGATTTTCAGCATGATCACCATGACTTTGGACCAATATATCTCCATCATAACTTGACTAAATGAAATTTTGTCCAACATGAACATTGAAGAGGGCACTACAAGGAACAACTTTGATGTTGAAAAGTTTTCCATTTGAAGCTTTTATCTTGATGAAAAATGGATAAACATTTGGCACACCAAGTGTTTGAGGAAATGATGGCGCATGGGCCTGGCAAGACTTGGTCATGACCTGGTTTTGGACCTACTTTGCTCAAACTTTGATCATTCATATCTCACTCAATTTTTATCCAATGGAGATTTTCTACACATGGATTTGAAGCTTAAAACAAGATCTTTTGTTGTGGCCGAGTGGAATTTTCATTTGAGGTCTTGATTTTGAATGGCCTTGGCTCAAACTCTGATGCAAAATGGTCCAAAACTACTATTTTTGGAAACCCTACTTCTTCCAAAAATGGCAACTTTCGACATCTTGATTTTTTTATGATTCCTTTGGAGTTTCTTGATCAAATTTTGTACATTGGTCACATATAACATGAATTTCATGAATTTGGCCTCAAAAAGTCAAGAGTTGACTTTTTCCACTGATTATTTGACTTGACCCCAATTTCTCTGATTTTTTATCTTTCTTCCAATTGAACCACTTCTAAAACCAATTGAGAGGTAATTTTCCACATACATACACTTAAGAACATGTAGAATACCATGACAACAAGTTTTGTCCAAAAAATCAGAGATTCCTTGATTTTATTAAAAACCCTAGTTTTGGCCCTCTCTGTTTAGGAGGGAAAAATGCAGTCTTCAATTTCAAATTCCTCAGAGTATGTTGTGTACCCTCTTAAAAGATGATGAGATATGCCATTTGAGGATGACTTTGAATCAATGAACCATCTCTTTTGAGGGTTTTCCTTCATTTTTTGGACCCCTTGCATAGTGAAGTATGTATTGCTCCAATCTCCTATTGAATCTCACTTTCTTGAGGTTTTGGATGATCAATTGAGATAATATGAGACATGAAAGACCTCTTGGCTTGCCTTGAGGCAACTTGACTGACCTTTTTGTGCTTTGAATGATCCCTTGATTGTCCACCTTCCACCTGATCACATGCCTTGATGGTAAGAGAGATGTTATGCTTCATTTTTCTATGTTAAATGCAATGCAATGCTAATGAGGTGGATATGATATGATAAATGATAATGCTATGCTAAGATGACAAAAAAGGGAGAGCAAATTTTGGGGTATTACACACAAGCACATGAGACATCAACAATCCATGGCACTCAACAGAAATATGTAGGGCATTATTATGGTTTCTCCCTGCCAGGGTCAAGTCAACATCAGTAAAACCCAAACCATTACCCTTATTAACATGGGCCACTACCCCCTCCAATTGGTTAACTGAGATCTCCTGACGTACGTAAGCAGCATTCAGTACTTTCAGCAGTGCATTTCGGTGTGCCTCGGAACACAACAACAGGGACAAGATAGAAATCTTGGACGGAGTCTGATGCAATTGATCAACAGTTTTATAATCACTTTTCCGAATCAGTCTCATAAACTCTTCTACATTCTCGGAGAAAGAATTATTAATCGGCCCTGCCGTGGAGTCATTCACTACTGGTGCTTGCATAGAATTATCTACAACCTGCTTCCCTTTGTCTTGTCCAGAACTACCAGCTTGATCATTTGAAGGGATAAATACTCTACCACTTCTCGTGATAGCCCCTGCCTCAATATTGTTTTCAACACAAGAGTTCACTACAGAAGTTCCAACCAGTTCTTGTTTCTGTCCATTAATGAACACTTCGGCTCCATAGTTCCAAGGAATGGCCTTGGTGCTCTCATATGGTACGGGTCCGGGAGCTGTAATAATAACCGGTGCTGGTCTTACCGGCCCTGAAATAGTGATTGTTTTGAAAGGGATAGTAATGGTAGCAACCTCACTTTTCCTGCTAACAACTTCTTTTTGTTGGTTACATCAGTCAAACTGCAATCGACCTTCATCTATCAACTTTTGAATTCCTGACTTCAAAAAACCACACCCATTCATTTGCGACATACAATCTGAACAATTCTCATCACATCCGGGGGACACCCCACCCCTCAATAACCTCTCCTTTACCACCATCAAAGGAGTCCTTAATTCATTAACATCCATGAAATTCTGGCACAGATATCAGATGTCCTACACAGATGTTGAGACACTGATATCCAACACAATGAACAAGATAACAATAAAAATAACAGTGCAGAAAGTAAATAACACAGTGATATGTTTACCCAGTTCGGTCTAACACACCTACTCTGGGTGCTACCAAGCCAGGGACGAAATCAATATACGATAGTATCAATTCACAGGTCATATAAAACCAAATAATCTGCTCACTTAATCACTACCCTTCCTATGACTTCTACCTAAGACTCACCTAGGTATGAGGCCCTCCTCAAATCCCTCTACAACCACAACCCGTGATTAGTATCTTTCCACACAAGTAACAAACCGAAAGTCACACTTTCAAAACACACAATTCTCAATACTTCACAGCTTATGAGAATTGACACACAAGAAACTCAATGCTTAAAAGCTTATGAGTAACTGACAGAACTTACAACACAAAAAACCAGTCTTTATACTGTTATCAGAATGATACCAGTTAGGCTCACAAAATAAACTCGAAACCCTAACAAAACACAAGTAAGTTCCACACCTAAAACTAGGTTTACATCAGTCAATATATAGCATTTAATCTGGACTAAATTGGGCTTCAAAACGCAGAAAATAGACTGCTCACAAATCTGCAAAATTAACTCCAACAAAATAGGTCTTCAATCCAAAGTTTCCTATTATGTCTCCATAATTAAATACAGCAGCAAATCCGAAAAACCAACATATAACCACAATCCAAAAATACTTTGGATGCCACATAGGATTACCAAATATTCACAGAATATTTAGTAACAATTCACAGCAACAGAAACTGCATTAAAACTTAATCCAAACGCGACGTCCTAAGAGCAGGTATGGGACATCTTCATTCGACATGTTGAATGCAACAAATTAGAACTTCATGTTTCAACTTCTTGCTGCTAGAATAGTTTTAGCAAAATAAATGCCAACCTTAAATGCGCAGAATAACAATCTCCCCCTTTGGCTTATTTTGGCTAAAACTACACACACAAAAAACTTTCAAAGAAGCAGCAAGCAGCACAAAAAAAACATCCATATCAGACAACAGCAAAATACCAACATCACATAGCAACAAAAAAATATCCAGCATAGCAGCATTCCCCTTCAGCTGCATACATTCAGCTGCATACAACACACAACACAGCAAACAACACATCAAAGCAGTATAGCAAAACTCCCCCTCAACAGCAGCAACATTCCACAATCAGCAACATTCCACAATCTCCCCCTCAACTACTGCAGCAGAACAAGCACTCCACACACCATACTACTCCCCTTTTTAGCCATAAATATGACAAAGGTAAGTAGAACAAGTTATAAGTAAAACACAACAAGGTTAAAGTTCAGAAGAGATGCATAGAAAAACTATTCTAGGTGTTCAGACAAAAACAACAAAAGCAAAATAAAACTTCTGCATAAATTATGCCATTATTCTGCAGCACCATCATCGTCAGATTCTGCAATGTCTTCACTCTCTCCATCAGCAACATCATCAGTATCAGTATCACCAATCCTAGATCCTGAGTTATCTGAACTCTGTTCACATTCTCTATCAGATTCTACAGAGGCATCATCTTCAGCAGTTTCTTTGTCTTTACCAGCTGTCCCAGCAGAAGCATTCCTTTTCTCCATGAGGGTTTTGATTAGCTGTTCGAGTTTGGCCTTCCGAGCAGTGTCTCTTCTGATGGAGTCTTCCAGTTCATTGCACGTTTCTTGCAGCTGTGCAATGACTTCATCATCAAGATTAGCATAAATGGAAGTCTGTGAGGATGTCCCAACAATGCCTGAGACATGTGCTCCACCAAGTAGCTTGTAGTGAAGGGACAGAGGAGGTTTTCTTTTGAGCGCAGTGTCACCCCTCAACACAATATTAGGACACTGATCTTGAATAATACCACAGATCAAGGAAGGGAAACAGATAGGCATCTTGACAGCAGGTGACCTAGCTTGTTTCAAAATCTGTTCAAAGATGTATGATCCAAAATCAAACGAAATCTTTTTCCCGATAGCATACATGAATCTGCCAAGTGTGGAGGAAATAGTAGATGTGTGATTTGTAGGAACCCAATTCACAACAGCAATCCTGTGGAGGATGGCATATTTGACACTAAGTTTTCCAGACGACAATTTCTTTTCATTTAGCCAGTGTCTAACACAGCCACCTGTAATTTCCTTGCATACAGTATTGTCTGTAACCTCTAATTCAGGTTGAGATTCCTTACTCCTGCCCAGATAGTTATTGATAATTTCAGGAGAAAAAGTTACAGCTTCTCCTCTCACAGATACCTTTCTGAGGTTGTCACCCCTGTTCTCATCACACTCTTCAGATATGTTCACCATAAATTCCTTGACCAGATTGCCATAGCAGGGTCCCATCTTTGACACTGTTCTCATCAATCCAGCCGCTGCAATGAGATCCAAGATTTCCTTGTACTTATCGAAATCCTTCCCCAACTCTCTCTCTAGAGCAATCCTCCTTTGATCTACAATTCTCCATCTATCTTTATTTCTCATAGAACTTTCAGCATAAGCCTTTTTGCTGGTGGAGGTTTTCATACCTATGATGTCCTGGACATCTGTTGCAACTTCATAGTCAGATTCACTGTGATCAGTGATCTTTCTCTTCTTAGTGGGCACTACAACCTTGCTCCATTGTTTAGGAGGCCCTGCTCGAACTTTTCTTTCCCCACCTCCAGATTTTCCATGCAGTTTCGAAGACTTGGAGCCTTCACTTATCACAACTTTTTCTCTTCTTCTCTTAATTTTTCTCAGCATTCCAGCAATAAGTTCTTCATCAGAAGTGAGGTCATCAACATTAATAACATCATTATTCCTTCTTACATAGCTTTCTTCTTACTCCTTCTTTCACGGTCCACATGCATGGGAATACCACCATCAGTCCTATCAGTAGGGCTGCTATTTATATTTTCTGTCACGGATGTTGGAACATCAGACCCGACATCTGCCTTAATTCCACTCAGAATCGTGGCAACAACCCTCCTAATTTCCTTATCCTTTTTGACAGCATCATCATCAGTGGAATTCTTATTCACTCCACATGATTTAGTAACCTTCTTCTTCTTAACTAAGCCAGATTTAGACCCCTTTTCCGCCACGTTTTTCCTAGGGCTTACTTGGTCAGCATACAAACTAGTCATGGAGTGGACTTTCTTCCTAGGTGAAAGAAGTTTAGAATTCTTACCTGGAATATTGACATTCGTTGTGTGAGAAGCTTGCTGTTTGCCTTTAGGGTCAGCCGGCACAACATTCAAAGGAGCAATATCTAGCACTAGATCAAAGAGATTGATCATCCGCAGAGATTCATCCTCTCCAGCATTGATTCGTGGAGAACCAGAGTTATCAGAGGAGCCGTGCATAGATTCAGAGTTATGATGTTGAGACATGTTTAATTGATCACACGGTACAGTCTTGAGAATGTTAGGAGAAAACCCTAAGATACGTGAGCTTTGAAGAGAAAGGGCAAGAGGAATTTGTGTAGAATAAGTTTGCTGAAAATATGGTGTGTTTGCCCGCCTATTTATACTTTTGAGGACTGGGCCCAGAGTAGAGCGGTATTCGCAGAATTTGATTACCCGATTCGCCTCAAGAGTACATTTATCAAATTCTCCTTCTAAACTTACCTTGCTGGCATACTTACTAAATTTAAGCTCATTATTACAGTTCACCAAGCACACATCATGAGTTGCTTTACAATTTATCAGCATCTGTTCTAACTTAATAGTCTTTCCAATATATTTCTTAGTCTCCAAGCCTATTCCTGTGTTCTCAGAACTCCACAGATAACAATTATCAGACGCACTCTTACCTCTCATGATAACTTTACCCTTCTTATTTCTTATCAGACATTTAGAATTGGTAAAGTTGACCTTGAGACCTTGATCACATAATTGGCTTATGCTGATCAAGTTTGCATCTAAGCCTTCAACAAGTAATACTTCCTCCAGATTGGGTTGACCTTCACAGTCCAGTTTTCCAACACCTATTACTCTCCCTTTTGATTCATTACCAAAGGTCACGTAGTTAACAGGATGAGACTTAACATCTGACAGACATCCCATGATACCAGTCATGTGCCTGGAACATCCACTGTCGAAGTACCACTTTTCCCTTGCAAAGACACTGAAGGACTTATGAGCTATGTGTTCCTCTGCAGTACACTTGGGAGTCCATACTTTCGTTGCTCCAACCCACTCTTGTTTCCTACTAGACTGTAACCCAGTCTTGGGGTAGCCATATAGTCTGTAGCAGAAGGGTTTTATATGGCCAAACCTTCCACAATAGTGGCATTTCCATCTTTGATTCTTTCTTCTTGTGAAATTCTTCTGATGTCTGTGAGGATGTTGCAACATGTTATACGACATCTTTAGTTCTTTCTTAGGTTGAGCAGTTGTCACTTCAGGCCATTTTCCCTTGTCTATCTCGCTGGAACTTTCAAACCCAAGACCCCTAACATCCCCAACATCTCTCCCTGACTTCAGAATCTCATCAAACACATCAGAGCTGCTATTAAGCATTCTGACTGTCTTGATGACATTATCCAGTTTAGAGTTCAGAACAACCACTTCACTTTTTAGATTAGAGATAGTAGCCAAATGCTCTACCTGTTCAGCTTTTAGATGAGCAATAATTTTCTTTTGTTCTTCTTTCTGCTGACACACTTCTTCACTTTTAATGCATAAGTTCTTATAGGAAGCAACTATCTCTTCAAAAGTAAGATCATCACTGACTAATTCTTCATCGGACTCACACACACCTGTTAATGTTGTGACCCTCTTTCCAGACTTCTCATCAGTTTCAGTTTCAGGGTCATATTCTGACCATGAGACTGATAGCCCCTTCTTTTGCCTCTTGAGATATGTGGGGCACTCAGACTTTTTGTGCCCAAAACCTTCACACTCATGACACTGAGCTCCTCTCTCTTGGTTGGAATTATCTTCAGTACTGGTATTTCTCCCAACATTCTAATTTTTACTGATGTCAGATGGCTTGTCCCTAACATTTGATCTTGACTTCCAATCCACCCTTCTGAGTACTTTGTTAAATTGTTTACCAAGTAACACCAGGTCTTCTGAGAGGCCTTCATCTCTGTCCAGATTACTTTCCCTTTCTGAATCACTTTCCTTTGACACAAAAGCTATACTCTTCTTCTTTTTAGTCTTTTCACTGATCCCAAATTCAAATGTTTGAAGTGATCCCACAAGTTCATCCACTTTCATCTTATCTATGTCCTGAGCTTCCTCATAGCAGTCACTTTCATGTCAAATCTCTTAGGTAGAGATCTGAGGATTTTTCTGACCAGTTTGCTGTCAGACATCTTTTCACCTAGAGCACTTGAAGCATTAGCTATCTCAATAATGTTCATGTTAAAGTCATGAATGCTCTCATCTTCCTTCATCTTCAAATTTTCAAACCTGGTAGTGAGAATCTGAAGTTTTGACATCTTCACTTTTGAGGTCCCTTCATGAGCAATCTTCAAGACCTGCCACGCCTCTTTAGCAATGGTGCAGTGTTCAATCAACCTGAAGATATTCTTGTTAACACCATTGAACAATGCATTCATGGCTTTGGAATTCCCTACGGACCCTTTGTAATCTGCATCATCCCAGTCTTCCTCTTCCTTCACCATATCAGTAGGGGTACCTTTTTCATCTTTAACCTTTGGGGGCTCCCGTCCTTTTATAACAGCTTTCCAAGCTTGATCATTCATGAATTTGATGAATGCTATCATCCTTGGTTTCCAATAGTCATAGTTGGAACCATCAAGCAGAGGTAGTTTGTTCAGAAATCCTCCATCCTTGTCCATTGTACCAGAAAGTACCTTCCCTGAAACTCACCCAGAACCAAACAAGGGTGCCAACTCTGATACCAATTGAAATTCTGGCACGGATATCAGATGTCCTACACAAATGTTGAGACACTGATATCCAACACAATGAACAAGATAACAATAAAAATAACAGTGCAGAAAGTAAATAACACAGTGATATGTTTACCCAATTTGGTCTAACACACCTACTCTGGGGGCTACCAAGCCAAGGACGAAATCAATATACGATAGTATCAATTCACAGATCATATAAAACCAAATAATCTGCTCACTTAATCACTACCCTTCCTATGACTTCTACCTAAGACTCACCTAGGTATGAGGCCCTCCTCAAATCCCTCTACAACCACAACCCATGATTGGTATCTTTCCACACAAGTAACAAACCGAAAGTCACACTTTCAAAACACACAATTCTCAATACTTCACAGCTTATGAGAATTGACACACAAGAAACTCAATGCTTAAAAGCTTATGAGTAACTGACAGAACTTACAACACAAAAAACCAGTCTTTATACTGTTATCAGAATGATACCAGTTAGGCTCACAAAATACACTCGAAACCCTAACAAAACACAAGTAAGTTCCACACCTAAAACTAGGTTTACATCAGTCAATATATAGCATTTAATCTGGACTGAATTGGGCTTCAAAAACGCAGAAAATAGACTGCTCACAAATCTACAAAATTAACTCCAACAAAATAGGTCTTCAATCCAAAGTTTCCTATTATGTCTCCATAATTAGAAACAGCAGCAAATCCGAAAAACCAACATATAACCACAATCCAAAAATGCTTTGGATGCCACATAGGATAACCAAATATTCACAGAATATTTAGTAACAATTCACAGCAACAGAAACTGCATTAAAACTGAATCCAAACGCGATGTCCTAAGAGCAGGTATGGGACATCTTCATTCGACATGTTGAATGCAGCAAATTAGAACTTCATATTTCAACTTCTTGCTGCTAGAATAGTTTTAGCAAAATAAATGCCAACCTCAAAAGCGCAGAATTAACAATCCATAACCAAATTCAAAGATTCATTCTCCTCTAACACAGCATTAACCCTTTGCCCACCGTGGTTCGGTATTGGGTTTTGGATGACATTTGGCACATCATTTGAAAAGTTAATGGCTTTTGAATCCACCAAGTCTTGGACTACATGCTTAAAAGCTTTGCAGTCCTCAATATAGTGTCCGGGTGCCCCAGAATGAAAGTCACAGTGGGCGTTAGGATTATAACCCGGAGGTGGATTACCGGTGGGAGGAGCTAGAGTCCTTTTCTGGATCAACTGCAACTGTAGCAAATGCTGAAACAACTGTGAATACGGTAGTGGTGGAGTATCAAAATGTCGGTTCTATTTAGGCCTTGGCTGATATTGGCGCAGAGCCTGATTTGACTGCTGCTGAGGTGGAAGCACTGCAGGAATTGTCACTGAAGCTACCTGCTGGTTATAACTCTGATGCTGCTTTCCTTTACCTCGGTAAGACGACACAGAATTTGTTTCCTCCTTCTTCTTGTAGTTCGCATAGGGTTTCTTCCCCTGACCAGAGGACGACCTATCATTACCTGGCACTTTCCGAGCTTTGATCCCACTCTCTAACATCTCCCCAACCATGATTAAATCAGCAATCTTGCTTGACGCGCAAGGTAACAGTTTCTCATAATAACGTCCTGGCAAAGTATCCATAAACAAATTCAGCATTTCCTTCTCCAACATGGGTGGCTGCACCCTTGCCGCTAGTTCACGCCATCTCTGCGCGTATTCCTTGAAGCTTTGGTTATTCTTCTGAGACATATTTTGTAACTGGGTCCTGTTGGGAGCCATATCAGTGTTATATTGGTAGTGCTTGATGAAGGCCTCGACCAACTCTCTCCAATTACGAACATGGCATCTATCTAATTGCATATACCATTCTAAGGATGCCCCAGACAGGCTGTCCTGGAAGAAATGCATCAACAATTTCTCATCTTTAGAGTACGCAGCCATCTTCCTTGCGTATGCCCTGACATGTGTCTTGGGACAAGTGGTACCATTGTATTTCTCAAAAGTAGGCACCTGAAATTTGTGCAGAATTACAACTCCGGGAACCAGCCCCAAATCCTCCAAATCCATTCCTATAGAATTATGATTCACCACTCCCCTTAGTTATTCTTCAATCAATCTGAACCTTTGATCATTGTCGGCCTGAGGACCAGCATCCCCGCCTAGCATAGAGAAAACGTCATCTTGTTGGTCTTCGAAACGACGACCATGAACAGTACAAACACTTCTTCCTCCCACAACAGAAGGAATCACAAGCTGCTCTCCTCCGCCCGGAGGGATTACAACACCAGGAATGGGGATCTCTACACCAACAGGACCTTCCTGAGCACCGTTACCAACAACGCCATTATGGACCCCGCCATGGAGAACCCCGTCTTCATCCACCCTTGCCACCAGGGGTTGGACCAGAGTCCTCAGTTGCTCTTGCCCTTGGGCAACACCTTGCATCAGCTCCATCAATTGGTCTATACGGGCCTGCATGGCAGCCATATCAGCCTGCACCTTCTCCATAATTCTCTTCTGATTTGATCTAGTAGAATACCGGTGAAACGGCTGGTTATCAATCCTTCCTGCAACCAAATAAAGGTTAGAAAAACCCGGGACGAGCACCTGCGATGAAAAAAATGATTATGATTATGCATATGCAAATGAACATGTTTGAATATTTGCACGGCGATCCACCCCTTGATTCCAGTTTAAAGACAAGATAGGATGAAACTGCTGCTCATACAAATCAGAGAAACTCACTGTCAGAGATTACAATCCAAGATAACAATAATAAGTCTGAAATAAAAAAAGCAAAGATCCCAGCCAACAATTCTGGTGGTGACCCAAGATACAAAGAAAAACAAACTACAGATTATCGTCAATGCGCGAGTTCTCCTCAACCACCATGGTCTGGCACCCTTTGAGAACCCCTGCCTAAGCTAGAGCCTTCACCCCTAGGCCTCTTCACTTCAGCTCGTACCTTCAGCTCTGCTATAGTTGCTATGGCCTCATTTAGTTGCTCTTCAATTGTGTGTCTCTGGAATGTTCCCGATAAGATCTCTTCGCCTTTCTTCTTAAGCTTCGCCTTCAAACTCTCGATTTGATCCAGGAACCTATCTTCTTTCTATTTGTTGGCAGTTATTGCAGTATCTCGGTAAGCATTGAACTTGTGAATTTTTGACCAAGCCTTGGCTAAGTCTTCCTTCTTTGACTTTAGAACCCTGCTGACACCTTTTAGAGCTTGCCCTACCTTTTGTCTGGCTGTGACCTCTTCAGCTAGCTCTTTTTCTTTCTTAGCGAGAAGCTCTGTCTTCAATTTGGCAACGTGAATAGCTTCACCTCGCTCGTGCTTCAACTGGTAAATTTCTCTTTGCAACTCACCGTTCTCCCCTCGAAGCTTCTCCTTTTCAGCCCACAGTTTGTTATACTTCTCTATCTCAATTGTGGTCGGAGATTCAATCAGCAGGGGGTAAGATGGAGGTTCTTTACAGAATGGTAGAAGTACATTCTCTACTCTCCTCTGAATCCAGTCCTCGTATGCAGGGAAGGCTTTGTTGTTACACTTTCCAAAAGAAGACTTTCCTTTCTTGTGGCGATCTCTCCAAGTATTTGCAGCTTCTTTTAACACTTCCAGATTGACTTCCCCACTCATAAATAGAGACTCTTGAACATCTTGGTCCTTTGGCGGCTCTTTCAAAGCATACACAAATTGCCTAATAGCAAGAATAGGGTTGTAATTAACCCCCCCCCCCCCTTTCCTTCCTATTAAAGGTACGTTTGGGTAACCTCCACAACTAATTAGGATCTCTTGGCCCAACAAATCACAATTGATCCAAATCAAGTTGTCAGCTCTTAATCCCATCAATCTCCTTGACCAATCCAATGTTTCTTTGGTGTCTACGAATGCCCCAGATTTGGGAAGGCGATCAGCAAACCACTTGTAGAAAATTGGATCATAAAAGTAAAGAGGTCCTCCTCTCCTCTTCTCATTTTTATAGTGTATCGAATAGTACAGATCCCCAAGCAAGGTAGGTACCAGATTCTTCGTGGTGAATATCCGGACAGCGTGCACGTCTACAAAATCCTTCACATTAGGGAACAACGCCGTTCCATAAACACACATAGCTAGGATTGCATTGAACACCGACCAACACTTAGCCTTAGCACATATAGCAGCCTGCTGAATCAAAAACTTCGTGTGAAAGCCTTTATAACCTCCTTTACTCGTAACATTTTTCTTCAGCAAAGACTGATCCAAACGTAAAGCAGCAGAAACCTTTTCCAGATCGGGAAACTCCTTAGAAGGATAGAAGGAAACTTCTTCTTTAACAGAAACATCCAAAATGAGAGCATACTCTTCCAATGTCGGAGCTAAAAGATAATCCGCGAATAGAAAAACCGCATGTGAGGGTCATAGAACTGCACCAGAATGTGCAGAGCCCTGAACTCATAGTTGGTAACATCTTGGGCAAAACTCAGAATCCTCCCATATTCTCCTCTAAAGTCTGCCAATACCCCAGGTTTTTCCATAGCCGAGATCTTGTGAACAACATCTAAATGAAGTTCCGAGAACTTGTACGGGATGATATTCTTTCTCTCTCCAGTGCTAGTATTCATCATGGACAGTATTCGGACAAACTGAACCAAAGTTAGGATGCAACCCTACAAACGAACAAACATGTTAGAATGCAAAATGATGATGTAAATGCAAACATGGGATCAAGGTATCCATGATGCTCTAAACTGCTGATGTTCTGCTGACTGAATAAAACCCCAAATATCAGAAACCCAGAAATCCAGAATAACGACCCATTTAAACTGCCAGAAAATCAGGATGATAATAGTACACTGATGAGAAATCCAGAAAACCAGGTAGGTTGAAGGCCAAAGTCACCTGCAAACCTGCAAACACCCATCCCCTCTCACATGTGGGTTCTAGAAAACGGGATCCTCAGTCTCGGATTCTCGATTTGAGAAGCAATAGTACATTCATTCCTCGGGGTACAATACTATCGCCAAACAAAGAGGTCGTCCAATGATTCCCCCAAAAATAAGGTCATCCTATAGTAAGTTCCCAGCATTGGGTCCTCGGATCGACAAGTGTAATGGGTTTGCCATTTTTGGACTGCCATTATCACATGCCGGGAGGAGAGGCATTGCTGAGTCCTCGGGAGACGGTCGCCAGAGTATACAGTTTTCCAGGTTATATTCCACCGTCTGCCTCAAATGAGTAGGATAAAATATTACCAAGGAAACCTCGTCTGGATGTGGAGTTTTCATGTATACTAAGTCTGGCCAAATGCCAAACAAGTCACACTTCTTTCCACGCTAATCATAGGTGTATGCTCAAGCCTGGGTAATGGGCTTTTCTCTCATGAATCTGACCCACCCTACAAATAGAAAATCCAGCAGCAGAACAGTATAGTATAATAATGAAATGCAATGCTATAAATGCGATAAAATAGTAAAACAGTAATACAGTAATACAGTAATATACAACAAAATAAAGCACCATAATAAACACCCAATGAAAACAAACAAACAAGCGCTAGGATTGACTCGCAAAAGGGGATGGACCAGTAAGAGGTCAACTAGAGTCCCCAGCAGAGTCGCCAGTTGTCTCTCCCGAGGATTTGCATCCATGGTACAAACGCGAAAGTGGCGCGGAAAACAGAGTCTCTAGCAATGTGTATTTATCCCAAGAGATGGAAAAGGAACACTGCATAAACCTGAGGGGAAGGGAAAGAGCATGGTCTCATGACCAAGAGAAACGGGTAAGGGAGTCGGTTACGGGAGGGTGTTAGCACCCCACACGTCCATCGTACTCGATGGGATCCACGCTAATTGTCTCGATCAAAGGGTGTCGTCATCTGGAGCTCCGCTGCTACTGGAAACGAGAAGGAACGGGAACGGAAAGGAACGAAGAAACGAAGAAGAAAAGAAAAAGAATTGACTCGATAGGACGTCGCTCGTCCTATGCCTACGTATTCCCTCGTGCAATGAGAAAGTCAGAGTCAACGTAGTTTGGACACGAACTAAGGGGGGAGGTTGCTCGCCAAGACATCGCTGTCTTGTGCCTACGTATCCTCAATCAGACGAGAAAGAGGAAATCAGAGCAGTCGTAGTTTAACCTAACGAGGTCGGTTAGTGTTTTTTATGAGCGACGTTAGATTCGCGTCCGACAGTTAGGGTCGATGCCTATTTGCGACGAGACGGAAGTAACATGCCCTTTTCTGAAAATGATTTGAACTTAACAATCCCGAAGGATGAAAAAAGGTTGAGTTTGTTTTTTTGTGTTTTAGATAGAAGTGGATTGAAGTTAGTTCGTAACTTACATTGCACTAGAGTCTACCATGTGGGAACGAGTGAATCGCATGGTCTCCCCTAAATGGGACGTATGCTAAACACTCTAGAAGAGGAGGGGAGACCCCTCGTTCTTCATTTCCTACACTTAAGGCTCGAGTGCAATATTCGTCGTATTTATTAAGTGTTTTAGAAGTGTTAAGAGATGAGAAGAGAAGACTCAAAGGAAAAAAGAAAACACTAAGGGGAATTCTATCCTAATGTTATCATTCAAAGGTGGCCCTATGGTTGAGGTTGAAAGGGAAACGTCTACCTAAGTTAGAATGCAAAGGGAAGCCTAACGCTAATCCTACTCCAAGCTTAATCAAAAATTAAGTTGGACTGGGTAGCTATAAGTAAGTGAATCCAAGACTTAAACAAGTCTTGAGACTCATGGGAAGGAAAGAGTGAAAGAGAAGAAGAAGAAAAGGCGAGTAAAACAAACAAGCAACAGCTACAACAGTGCCTCTGCACCTATACAGCGGTTAAAAACCAGCAAACACACCAAACAGCATTCAACAGCCCATGTTCAGCACACAAAATAGGTGTAAAAGGTCAAACAGCAGCACATACAATAGCACATATGCACTAAAATAGCAGTGGAAAATGGGACAACACATCATGCATTTGAAAACAAAAAACTCATGCAAGCAATGATTGCAAATAGACACACAAAGCACGACAAACCAAACATAAAGGTTGCAAGCATCAAGAATGAATAACATGATCATGCTAACAATTCAAGAACAATTACTCAATAAAGTTGCACAAATCAAACATCGACCAAAACATCATGCATAAGCAACCACGGAAGCAAACAACAATCATGCATCATATGTCCAGCAAGTTGAGCATTAACCAAGAATTAACACGATTCAAATGTGTGTGCATCGTGTTTGCCACATCAATTAGTCAACAACGCAAACATAAACATTTATCGATGAAAATCAAGACTCGCGTGTCAGAAAAATGTGTTCATGCAATAGTGTGAGGTGCAACAGCTCAAGAATGATCCACAAATCATCATCATATCATTCCTTAAAGTTTAGACATGAAAAGGATCTCAAACAACCAAGAAAATGCAAAAAAATCAAGTTCTGCTTCAGTGGTAACCGATTACAGCATAACTGCTAACCGGTTACACAGTTCAAAATTGCACAAATTACGCAGAAAATACACAGTGTAACCGGTTACAGCATAACTGCTAACCGGATACTCTGGGACAGTGGTGAAAAAAATTCAGTTTCAAAAGCACTTTTCAGCAGCAAATCACTTATGTAATCATGTTCAATGATCATGTAATCAACAACGCATGAAAATCAAGTTCAGAAACAACATTCAAACGATCCAATAATCATCAACATCCACAATTAAATTCACATAAATGAATCAAAACACACCAAAATCATGGATCTACATTATGAAAGTTGCAATTAAGCTAAAATGAGTATGAATCTGAAATTAACCAACCTACAAAGCTGAGATTAGCTTTGGTGAGTGTTGTAAACAGAATTTGATGAATCCAAGTAGAGAAATCCAAGATCCAAAGCTCCTTGCACTCAAAAGTTGAAAATCCAAGCAATAAGCAATAAAAACTCCAAAATCACTTTCAATAATCACTTCTGAAAAATCAGAACTAGATCCAAACGAAAATCCAAGTTGAAAAGCAGAAATGTAGTGATGATGAGAGGCTTTAGCTCAAGAATTAACAAGTTCCAATGAAGAACTTGTTAATCTTTGAAAGAGAGCTTTGAGTGTGGTTGAAAATGGAGGTTGAGAGTGAAAAAGTGAGAGAGCATTGAGAGCAAAATTCTGAAAAATGAGAGTGAAAAATGATCTAGGGTGGAGAGGTTTGGAATGAATTGATTTAAATAAAAGCTAGGTTAGGAATTCAAATGTGGTTTGGAGTGAGGTTTAGTAGGTGGAAATTGGGGTGAAAAGTGGATTAGGAAATGAAATGAGGAATTAGAGTGGAAAATGTTAGAAGGAATTTGAATTCTGGGTGGAAAATGATGAAAATATCAATTCTAGATCCTTCCCCCACGTGCACATGCCAAGCACATGATCACAAATGATGCAAACACAATTTCCCAAATTTTGCCCAGAGTAACCGGTTACAACACATCTGCTAACCGGTTACTCAGTTCAAAAACTGAAGAAGTGCGCAGAAAAACCAAAGGGTAAATGGTTATCAGATATGCTGTAACTAGTTACTCAGTGCCAATTTTGAATTTTGGCGCCTTTTGGAGGGAAACTTGGAAAAGTGACTTCTGATAGCTGTTTCGAACCCGTTAAACCTCTGAAACTCAAAACTTGATATTACTACTGAGTAACACCTGAGAAGAACACAAATTCCTGCTGACACCTCAGAATATCCTGCTGAATTAATAATTCCTGATACCGGATCGCTTGATCAGAAAATGACTGTTGAAGCTTCTGATTATCAAAATGCTTAATGAGCAAAATAAAAGCTCCAAAAGACCTTGAAAACCATCTGCTTGACCCTGAATACTGCTGAAAAAAATGCCGGAGCTGATAACGCCATGAGCTGCAAGAAAATACCTTGATCCCATACCCAAAAGAAACATGCAAAATGCATAAATGACGATGCAAATGAAATGAAACATAATCCAAAAGGTTAGCAACACTAGGGCAAATTTTGAGGTGTTACACAATGCCATTAAGATATTTTTGATTGGAAACCCCGTACTAACCTTGCTCGCAAATGCTTATCATACTGTACACTTAAGGAATTTGTACAGCGGAGGAATGATCACATGTTGTGTACCCATGTTGTACAAATGGTTCACTTCCCATTTACCTAAGTCTGCTGCATCTTGGGATCAAAAGAGTACTCTGCGTTGGTCACAGAGAATCATGTCTCTTACCAACTCTGACATAGATTGGTACAACCGAATCTATGACGGGATAAGAATCATTGACTGTTGTGGAAATTTCCCCAATGTAACCCTCATAAGACTTAAAGGAGGAATCAATTATCATCCAGTTTTAGTTCGTCATCAATTCGGATACCCGATGAGACATGTCTCGTGTAATGCTCATCTGGAATGTATTTTCTTCAAGGAAGGAGAAAATGACAGGGCACTAAAGACAGAAATAGTGCACGTTTGGAAACATGTTCACAGGAAAGGAAGAGAGTCTCTCGGAAAACCAGACTGTGTCTCTGTGGAACCTTATCTCCACTGGGTACAAACTAGAGCTCTCAAACTGAGGATGCCATACCCTCGTCACAAAGTTCTTCCGGTAAAGGAATATGTCCTTTATTTTATGTCTGATATGGAAAAACTTCAAGTTACTCTCAACAAAGTTCAACAGGAGAAGAGGTCTTGGAAGAACAAGTACCGTATTCTCAATGTGGAGTGTACCAAAATTCAGCAAATGTTAAAAGAAAAAGATGCTCTGATCGAGATTTTAGAGCAACCTGCTGTAGAAAATCAAGAAGAACAAAGGAATCTGCTCGCTCCTTTCACTTGGAAAAGGAATGACAACCCGACAACGGCTCAAGAGCCCCGGTCAAAGAAAAGGAAAGTACCAGAACCAGCACCCGAGCTCTCTCCAGAAAGGACTCAGGATCCATGAACTTCGACATTTCCTTTTATAGCACTTTGTAAATTATTGTATTTCCATTTCCGCAATCTTTGAATTCAATAAAATGGGGTTTCCCCACTATATGGTATTTGCAATCCAATTATTGAAGTTTCTTTTGAAAAAATCATTGCATATCATTCATCATTCTCATGTAACACATTTTTCTTCCCTACGAATCTCACGTTTGTGTCTCAATTCTAGAGTCAAACTGTCTCATTCGTACAATACTCAGGCCAATCGACAAAAGAAAATGGATGATCTCGAGGAAGAAAACAGAGAGTTGAGAGAAGAAATTGACACTCTGAAATAAGATCTGAGAAAACTTCACAATGACATGCAAGCTCTGGCAGCAGCTCAGATACAAAGGACTGTGATCTCAGAGATCACATCTACGCCCATAGTGGAAAAGTATGATCCTCGGTACAACATGCCTAAAGATCGTCCCCGGGGCATACCACTCAAATATATCCCGGAAGGATATATTTCGCCGATCACGGAAGATCTGGAAACTGCAGCAGGAACCGTTGGGCCTGAAGGTTACAAACTTCGGGAAAGCGAAGATGCCAGGGGCATGACAACAACTCCTGAAGGTTACAAACTTCTGGAGGCACCAATAGTCACTCCTATAATGACTATACCACCACCCGTGGTACACACTGTCCTGGAAGGGCAGATCCCACATATACCGTCTAGTGGAAATGAAAGTATGTATGATAGAATGAATGAGTTCCAGGAATAATTCCTGGAGATGCAGAAGCAACAGCAAGCCATTCGCGACCAGGATTTATTCGGGAAGGACGCCGCAGACCTTTGTTTGGTCCCTAATGTGAAAGTTCTACATAAATTCAAGATGCCTGAATTTTAGAAATACAAGGGTAACTCTTTCCCTCAAAGTCATTTGGTGATGTACGCTCGGAGGATGTCAACTCAGACAGAGAACCAACAGCTACTGGTCCACTATTTCCAAGATAGTTTAACTGGTGTCGCACTCAAATGGTACATGGGTTTAAACCGCACTAAGATCATAACTTTCAGAGATCTTGGCGCTACCTTCGTTCAGTAATATAAGTATAATCTGGACATGGCATCAGACAGAGATCAACTCAGAGCCATGTCGCAGAAGGACAAGGAAACCTTTAAGGAATATGCTTAGAGATGGCGTGAAATTGCCGCTCATAGATCCACCTCTTGAAGAAAAGGAGATGAAAAAGATCTTCTTGAAAACCTTGAGCTCATTTTGCTACGACAGAATGGTCGCCAGTGCGCCTAGTGACTTCACTGAGATGGTAGGCATGGGAGTTCATCTCGAGGAAGCAGACCGAGAAGGACGTTAAGTTAAAGACGCTGGACCGTCAAGTAGTACCAAAAGATACGGTGGCACTTTCCCTAAGAAAAAAGAGCAATATATTAGTCATATCTCTCTTGGAAAGCAAAGGCGACGGTACAAACCAGTAGCAGCTGTAACTCCTGCTCTCAACCCTGCGCCTGTTCCAACGTATCAACCTCAGGTTGCTCAGAGCCAACCGCATCAGCAGGCTCATCCTCAGTACAACAAAAACTGTACAACACGGCCACAAGGGTTTGATCCTATACCAATGTTGTATGTAGAACTATTCCCACTACTACTGGTCAAGGGGCACGTTCAAACCAGGTCTCCTCTTACAATTCTGGAAAATCTGCCTTTTTGGTTCAAAGTGGATCAGACTTGCCCTTACCATCAAGGAGGACCAAGGCATTACATAGAAAATTGTCTCAGTTTCAAATCCGATGTGCAAAAGCTTGTTAGGAGAGGGGTCTTATCCTTCAAGGATACAAATCCAAATGTTCAGACGAACCCGTTGCCTCAACACGAAAAAGCTGCGGTAAATTTGATAGAAGAAGAGTCTAACCACATCTAACAAATTCATGATGTACTCTTATTAAGGACTAACCTGGTCAAGATGCATCGCAGACAGAGTGGATACGGGCACGTACCATCTCATAATTATCACTAGTGTGATATCTGCTCTAAAGACAATCAAGGATTGTAACACCCCAAAATTTGCCCTCTTGTTATTACATAGCTTATGTTTCATTGCATTGCATTTATATCTCATTTCATCTCATATCTCATACAAGTTGCAAAGGGCATGTGATCAGTTGATTTCAGAGCATTGACTATTCAAAGCATGAGAGCTAAAGCCTAAGGTCTTCAAGCAAGCCTCAAGAGTCTCTTATGTCTCATATGATCCCATTTGATCCCACAAGTCATTGGAAGATGGGGATTCATCAAGAAGATTGGGCAGTTCATCATCTCCTAACAAAGGCAGTCAAAATTAAGGTTTTGGTTTCAAGCAGTCTCCTGATGAAATTTTGGTTCAAACTTGATCTCAATGTTTTCTACATGATGTCAAGTATCTAAGGATGGAAGATTTCCCATTGGTTTATTTTAGAAGAGGTTCAATTGATCAGTTGCTTGAGAATCAAGAAATTGGGGAAAAAGTCAACTGTGCAGAGGAAAAAGTCAACTCCTGACTTTTTTGGGTCAATTTCATGAAATTCAAGTCACATATGTTCATTGGGCAAGATTTGATCAAAAAATGATGGAGGAATCATCAAAAATCAAGAATTGTACAAAGTTGCCAAATTTAGAAACTTAGGGTTTCTAAAAATGGCATGTTTGGACCATTTTGCACTCAATTCCAAAGCATTCTTTCTTCAAGATAAAGGCTTCAAACTTCAGGCCTAAGTTGAGCCAATTAAATATCACATTCTAAGCTTCAAATCCATACCAAAAACTCTTCCATTGGATCAAAATTGAAGGAGTTATGATCAATCAAAGTTGAGCAAAATCAAGGCAAATTGGTTGGGTAACTAAGTCATGGGCGAGCCAGATGCCCTGTATTTTATCAAACAGGTGGTGTGCCAAATTTCAAGCTATTTTTCTCCCTCAAGAAGGCTTTAAATGAAAAATTGTTGAACACCAATCTTGTTCATCTCCATGTCCTCTACAATGTTCATGTTTACCATTTTTTCATATGATCAAGGGATTAAGAGATGTGGTGGCTCAAAGTAGGGATGATCAAACTGAATTTTCATAGGTATATGTCTAGGCACAATGCAACTTGCCTCGCCCAAAACTTCAGTCATAAACCATGTTATTTAGTGACACTTTTGAATTATTTAGAGGCTTCAATTCTTGTTGGTATGAACACCAATGTTGTTCTACATTATTCCCTCTTTCATTTGCACACAAAATCTCATCAAATCACACACCATACATGATGCAATTCCTTCTCAAAGTCATCAACTTGAACATGAGGTTAGGGCTAGCAAAATAGAAAGGGATGGCCTTTGTTCTTGTTGTTATTGATTCAGGCCGCATACATGTACATATCAGTCTCATTACCTCATTTGGACAAACCACAATTATTACACATACATGCTGTGAGGGATATTCTCCTAGCTACCTTGTTTTAATGATGTCAACAAACATATTAGATTGTAATTTGAGAGGTATCACTTCACGTGTCGGGCATATAGCGTCTAACCATTTTCGTTCATATGTCTAGATGCATAGGATCTTGTCCTCTCCAATAATAAAGGTCCACTATCATTTTAGTTGTGTCTAGTATGTGTCTTTGATATTGGTCTCGTAAAAATGATCAGAAAAATTGAATTTACTAAAAATTTGCACTTCATGCGCTGACCCTTCAGTTCATGCGCTAACCCCAAACTTTATGCGCTAACCTCTAAAACTTGCGGGAAAGCGCACAAACTTGTGGACACCAAATCATTCACTTATGCATCGACGCACAAAAGCTGGAGGTCGACGCATGACCTCAGATTCTGTATTTTTTCACTTAATTTCTTTTCTGGTATTTTTCTGTTATTTTTTTTGTTGGTCATATTTTTTCATATAAATAGTTTTGGTCATCCTTTTTATTCGATAACAAGAAACGTGAAAGATATATGTCATTTCTCTCTTCATCTTCATCTTCTTCATTGTGTAAATAAACAATCACACATAATCATCTTTGTTTGTGTCGCCCATTGATCGAAGTGATAACGTTCAGAATTTAGGAAGTGTAATCTTCATCTTCTAAGTTGAGAGTTTGGCAAGTGTTTCTTGAATAAAACCAGTTGGTTTTGTCCTCCAAGAATCGGATAGATTTTGGGGGTTTTTGCACAAACTGTTCTTTCTACCAGGATTCGGCTGGGCGAAGGTAACCGAAAATTGGTGCAATTGTTTGGTTTAGTAGTTGTAATAAGAGGATCGTAGAAAGGAGGTTTGGGTTCGAATTCTTGGTAGATCGCAATTGACCGAGTGAAGGTAACTGAAGAAAGGTGGTTTCTTTTGGTTTAGTAGCGTGGGACGGTAACTGGATCAACCATATTCGAAGCACTTGATTCATCTTGAATCAAGGGAAGAGAAAATTCTGCATCAACGATCGAAGACGTTCGAGGGTTTGGATGTTCATTGTTTTCTCTTGTAATAAATAATTTGCAACAACAATATATATATATATATATATATATATATATATATATATCTCAATTCCATTTGTGGAGTTGGGGCCTGACGTACCCAAAGCGAGAACGATTGGGGAACTTCCTAATCAAATCGCGTTTGTTCTCTCTTTCCTTAACTCTTTTACAATTCATTTCGTTCAAATCTGTGAAGTCGCAAGTCATCGAAATTTCTGTAGTAGAGTAATTGTAAGCTTATAAATTGCTTTGTTAAACTAATATAATTCCTTGAATTGTATCTTGGAGCAGCTGTACATTACTCGTTACTGAAATTCTGCACTTAGTGTGTTTTCGCACACTAGGTGTTTGATAATTTGTTTCAAAGAAAATTTGAACCCGTTGTCTTTAAATTGCTTATCACTTTTCCTCATTGGATTGGGATATTCATCAACCAAGTGATATTTTGTTGATTGCGTATCTTCAGTGTAATATTCAAAACTGAAATTTTCTCCTCTGCACTCATCCGTGATATCTTCGTGCATATCCGATCCTTTTGGTAGAAGGTTCGTTGTAGACGTTCTATCCAGTGGTAGCTTCCGTTTAAACAATTGTTAAAAACAAATTTTGTAAACCATTTGCATGTAAAACTCAAGGGATCTATTCAACCCCCCTTCTAGATCCATAGCCATCGTCTAACAAGTGGTATCACGAGCTCCGATTAATTCTGGTGCTTCGGTAAAACTTCTTGGATCATGGCGAACGAACCTAAAGGGGCTTATAATAGAGCTCCAGTTTTTACAGGCGAAAATTACAGCTACTAGAAGGATTGTATGCGCGTTCATATTAATTCCAATGATCGAAAGGTTTGGAACGTTATTTTAAACGGTCCCATGCAAATTACTATGACTAACGCGGAAGGCGTTGTCGTTCCTAAAACCGAAGCTCAATGGACTGAGGAGGACGAGAAAAAGTACAGTTATGATTGGAAGGCTCGTAATATGATCATATCCTCCTTGGGAGTTGACGAGTATTATCGAGTCTCTCATTGTGAAACGGCCAAAGCCATGTGGGATGCTTTACAAGTAGCCCACAAAGGCACTAATGATGTTAAGTTGGCTCGTATTAATACACTAACGCAAGAGTTTTATTTGTTTTACATGAAGCAAGGGGAAACCATTGCGGATATACAAAAACGATTCACTCACATTATCAACAAACTGCATGTTCTTGGTAAACCAATTCCAAATGAGGTTTCTACTAACAAAATTCTGAGGTGTCTTAACAGGGAATGGCAACCGAAGGTCACCGCTATCAAGGAGGCCAATGATCTTGCTACACTAGACCTCATGACACTGTTTGGGAAACTTGATGAGCATGAGCAAGTGCTCATTAGCTTGGATAAACATGAAAAGAGTACCAAGAAAGAGAAGGCAAAAGATACGGAGAAGAAGTCGATAGCTCTTAAGGCTTCTTGTTCAAAGTCCACACATCAAGAACTAAGTGATGATGAAACCAATAATGACAAAGATGAAGAATCCGGTGATGATATGGGCTTATTTGTGAAGAGATACAATAGATATGTTCGTAAGAATGATATTCAACACTCGGATAGAAACTAGTCAAGTTCAGGAAGCAATCTAGAAGCGAAGGAAATAAAAATGGCAAGGTAAAAGGTACGTGCTACAACTGTGGAAAATCTGGGCACTACAAGCCAGATTGTCCATCTCCAAAGAAAGGCAAAGATAAGGATAATGACAAGAGTCGCTCAAACAAAAAGTCCAACAAGTATCGACGAGCATACATCGCTTGGGAAAGCGATAGTGAGTCGGAGAAAGATGATTCCTCAAGTGACGAAAGTGAATCCGTTAATTTTTGTCTTATGGCACGCCACAACAAAGCAAAAGAGGAACAAAGTATTGAGACCACCGAAAGAAGATGGGTTCTGGATAGTGGCTTCTCGAGACACATGACCGGAGACATATCTCTTTGTATCGACTTTGTGGCAAAGAAAAAGGGGTTTGTCACCTACGGAGATAACAACAAGGGACAAATTCTCGGAAAAGGTAGTGTAGGTAACCCCTCATCTACTACTATCTCTGATGTGCTACTTGTGGAAGGCCTTAGACACAACCTTTTAAGCATCAGTCAACTATGTGACAAAAATTATAAAGTATCTTTTTCCAAGGATTGTTGCATAGTTGAAGATTGCGACAAAAAGAACGTGTTTAAGGGCTTGAGGGTGAACAACGTCTATTTGCTAGACTTAAATGAGGTATCGTTGATTGGAGACAAGTGTCTAGTCGCCATGAATGAAGATTCATGGTTGTGGCATAGACGGTTGGCTCACATCAATTTTGATTTGCTTAACAAAATTGTCTCTAAAGACTTAGTCATAGGTTTGCCCAAAATTAAATTCACAAAGGATCACCTTTGTGATGTGTGCCAAATGGGGAAGCAAACAAGGATCTCATTCAAATCCAAAAACATCGTTTCAACTATGAGACCCCTTGAGCTCCTCCATATGGACTTCTTTGGACCATCTAGGGTTAAAAGTCTAGGTGGTAACTATTATGGGCTTGTTATAGTCGATGATTTTTCTAGGTTTTGCTGGACAATCTTCTTAGCAAATAAGAGTGATACTTTCTCGACCTTTGAACGATTTGCTAAGTTATCTCAGAACAAGTTAAACACAAACATTGGATCAATTAGAAGTGACCATGGGGGTGAGTTTGAAAACCATTTATTTGAAGCATTTTGTGATTCCAACGAAATTGATCATAATTTTTCCTCACCACATACCCCTCAACAAAATGGGGTAGTGGAACTTAAAAATAGAATTTTGGAAGAACTTAGAAGGACTATGATCAATGATGGTGGATTACCAAAATACTTTTGGGCCGACGCCATAAGTACGGCTTGTTATGTTTTGAATAGAGTGCTCATCCGGCCTATTCTAAATAAGACACCATATGAGCTTTTAAAAGGGCGCAAGCCAAACATATCTCACCTTCATGTATTTGGTTGCAAATGCTTTGTGTTAAACAATGGGAAAGAGTCTCTTGGTAAATTTGATGCCAAGGCCGACGAGGGTATTTTTCTTGGATACTCTCAGTCAAGTAAAGCATATAGAATTTATAATAAGAGGTTACGCATAGTTGAAGAGTCAGTTAATGTTACTTTTGACGGGTCTTATCCGAGAAATGTCGGAGAAGGTAGTTCTTTTCATGGTGCAGGTGTACCTACGGAAGACATACTTAAGGACACTGATAAGGGAATTGATCATCCTGAAGCAGTGCGTATTGAGGAGGAAAAGGATCACCAACCAGTGAAAAGTGAGGATGATCATCATGCTGATAAAGATGAACTTCCTCCAGCTTGGAAGTCTTCAAAAGACCATCCAATTGACAACACTCTTGGTGATATCTCTAAGGGAGTAACTACTCGCTCTAAACTTAGTAATTTTTGTTATTACTCTGCTTTTGTTTCCCAAGTTGAACCTAAAAACGCAAAGGATGCGTTACTCGATGAGCATTGGTTTCTATCAATGCAAGATGAACTAAATCAATTCTGGAGAAATGAGGTTTGGGACCTTGTCCCCCCTCCGCGAGATCATCAAGTAATAGGCACCCTATGGGTGTTTAGGAATAAACTTGATGAAAATGGAGTAATAACGCATAACAAAGCTAGGCTTGTAGCGCAAGGCTATAACCAAGAGGAAGGAATCGACTATGAGGAAACTTATGCGTCGGTTGCCCGACTCGAGGCTATACGCCTTCTACTTGCCTATGCATGCACAAAGAACTTCAAATTATTCCAAATGGATGTTAAAAGTGTGTTCCTTAACGGATACATAAATGAAGAGGTTTATGTAGACCAACCTCCGAGTTTTGAATCCCACGAATATCCTGATCATGTCTATAAACTAAAACGAGCTTTGTACGGACTCAAACAAGCCCCTAGGGCTTGGTATGAATGTCTAAGCAAATTTCTACTAGATCAAGGGTATTCAAGAGGAAAGTTTGACACAACCCTCTTTATTAAACGTCACGGAAAACACTTAATTTTGGTACAAATTTATGTTGACGATATCATATTTGGGTCTACTAACATGACCTTGGTCAAGGAGTTTTCTAGTTTGATGCAGGGGGAGTTTGAAATGAGCATGATGGGGGAACTCAACTATTTCCTCGGATTGCAAATCAAACAACTTGAAGAGGGTACATTCGTGAGTCAAACGAAATACTGTCTTGAGTTACTAAAACGTTTTGATATGCTGAACTGCAAAGCAATAGATACTCCTATGCATATAAGTGCTAATCTTGATCATGACGAAAAGGGTAAGGATGTTGAGGTAATGAAGTATCGAGGTATGATAGGGTATCTTCTTTATCTTACCGCATCACGTCCCGATATAATGTTTAGTGTATGCATGTGTGCGCGGTATCGGGCACATCCCAAGGAATCCCACCTAAAGGCAGCCAAGCGCATACTTCGATACCTTTCTGGTACTCCAAAGTATGGGCTGTGGTATTATAAAGGTAGTGTTTGTTCCTTAGTTGGCTACTCCGATTCCGACTTTTCCGGGTGCAAGTTGGATATGAAAAGTACTAGTGGCACGTGTCACTTTTTCGCAAATTCCTTGGTGAGTTAGCACAGCAAGAAACAGGTTTCCGTTGCTTTGTCACCAGCCGAGGCGGAATATGTTGTCGCCGGTAGTTGTTGGGCTCAAGTCTTATGGCTTAAATGAAAATTACTTAATTTCAACTTAAAACTTGAATGTATTCCAATTTTGTACGATAACACTAGTGCGATTAATCTAAATAAGAGCCCCGTATTGCATTCACGCGCCAAGCATATCGAAATACGCCATCATTTTCTTAGGGATCATGTAGAGAAAGGTGATGTAATTTTTGAGCACGTTGACTCGAAGAATCAACTTGCTGATATTTTCACAAAACCATTAGCTACAGAGCCTTTCTTTCACATCCGTAGGGAACTTGGCATTCTCGATATCTCGGATTGTGCTTGGTAGTCCTTTAGAGTATTGATCTTCACATATATATGCTTGTTTATTCTTTTCACTAACAATGCAAAGAGATATTTAGCCATATGTGAGGGATTTTATCGTCATGATGACCAAGGTAATATCGTTCCGACTTATAGATGTTTATCAATATTTTGTGTCATATTAATTACTCTAATCTTGATGTTTATTGCAATTAGAGCACTTGTCATTCATGTGGGTGTTTTGTTCTGTATGTGCATGTGTCTATTTATCTGGTTGGAACTTTAAAATTACAAAATTTTACTTCTTTTTGTGTATGCGTCGACGCATAGATTCATGCGCTGACCTACTAAATTTTCAGGATAGCGCATAAACACATGTTCAACATTTTTTTAAAATTTCATGAATCATGCGCCGAAGCACAGATTCACAGGTCGACACATAACTTGACCGTTCAGACTCCCTTCTTTACTGGGACTTGTGCGCCGACCTAGTGCTGCTCATTTTCCCTACATATTCTTATTGAACATTAATCCATGATTCTTGCATGTCATTCCATTAGTCTTTGTGGTCAATCTCTCCCTATCCTCCTCCATTAAACCTCATCAATCATAATTACTCTCCACTAAATCCTCATCCAAACCCTAGAAATCAAAACCCACCAAGAGGAAATCTTCTATACTGCTACAAGGTTGTCTAAAGGCTGTCATATTTACTCTTTACTCTCAGAGAATAACAAGTGTCATCATCCTCTCTCAACTTTTCTTCAATAATGGCTTCAAGAAGAAACCCTAGTAGAAGAGGAACAAGAGGATCATCTTCACAATCAGCACCCACCAGAGCATCATCATCTACACAACGGGTAACATTTGAATCTTTAATCTCTGAAAGGCTAACTACTCCGTTTGCGGAACTGTTTTCTAATCGGGCTGTTATACGACAACATGGGTTTTATCCTCTGATGGGTCCATATTTTCACATTCCTGAGATTTCTGAACTTATAAATTTTCAAAATCTTAGTGAATTTGTAGAATGTGATGATAAGTATAGTGAAGACTTGACTAGGTTATTCTATTGTGGGATCAAAGGAAAATTTCGTGGGGCTGAGTTTAAATTCTCCATGAACAATACATAATTTGAAGTGACAAATGATGTATGGTCTACATTGTTTGTCTTGGACACTGATGACACTCTCCCAAAGGTTACTGATAAAACCTTTGTTGAGGTCTATGAATTTAAAACCGCTCTAAATTCAATGTTGCGAGAACCATATTCAGCTGATTTTGTGGCAAGTGAATTATTTCCTAAAAGTGTCACTACCGGCCATCTAAAATTCAAAGATCGTATTCTTTAGTGGATTGTTGCTCGCATCTTGAGGCCTAAGAAAGGAGGATACTCAAGAATTGAGCGGGCAGAGGTTCACCTCATCTATATTCTCAAGAATAGGATCAAAATTAACTGGCCCTATTATTTTGTCTATAGGATATTCACTACTCGCAGCTCCCACAAATTTCTGGCACTTGGTTATGCGTCTGTTGTTGCAAACATCTTGAATCACTTTGATGTTCCTATTCCGCAGATTTTCCACATTCATATCACTACTGAACAACAATTTCTTGCCAAAACCCTTTCCATGATGGGTTACTTTTGGCAGTCACGTGAGAATAGGTTCATCTATCGACCAAGATCCACCCATCCTAAACATGATGAACCGGTTCATCTTGAAGCAAGTGATGATGAAGACACTCCTGGAAATGCAAATCAAGCGGTTAATGATGAAAATGTGGTCGTACAGGAAGATGTGGTTATGCAAGAGAATATGGATATGCAGGAAGAAGACAATGAGGCATGGATGGGCCAACAACCTGAAGAGACCTCTGAAAATCAGGGCTGGGGTCAGTGGCAACAAAACTGCTGGACTGTGCTTGGTGATGCATACGTTCCTCCATCTTATGGTGAAGACTATGAATGGCAGCCACTGGAAAATTATGCTCCTCCAACTCCACCATTCCAGCATGTTCAGCAGTCATCTGAAGAAATTATAGCAAGGCTGAATGAGTTGTCTCTGCAATATCAAGAATTCCAAGCACTGCAGGACACTCGATACACGACTCAGCAGGAACAGTTCACAAATCTGTCTAACCAATTATCTTCTCAAGTCACCAACTTCAACAATTTCGCAAATGCAGCCATGAATCGGTTTAATCAAATGGATGCCAACTTAACTCAGCAAAATCTGAACTTGGCAAACAGCCTTGGTAACCTCAACAGCACCTTGATTGAGCTCAACCTTCAACTCGAGGATCTTCCACCACCAAGTCAACATTATAGGGGAAGAGGTCATTATTTTAGGGGGAGAAGACCATAGAGCCTAGGGCATTATGCTTCATTTGTGTTTGCGTTTATGTTTTGTGATCTGGTTGTTTTTTTTGCTTAACTTTGACATGTGCTTACGTTTATTTAAACTCTTCCAGAGTGAATGTTTTGTTCATTTTTTTTGTTCCATATTTAATCATTCCTAATTTTACATTAGCGGTATCATATGCGGATGCATGTTAATGTGTGTTTGTTGCAAATATATGATGATCCAATACGTATTATACTGCATAATTTTGACCACTTTCTTTTCCTCTTTTTGATGTTGTCAAAGGGGGAGAAGAATAACAAGCAGAAATCTTATTTACCTGATGTCAAAGACAGGGGGAGCTTTGTTCACTCTCAAATTACATATATTGTGACAAGCAGAAAGTGTTGCCATCATCAAAAAAGGGGAGTATGTGAGGGATATTCTCCTAGCTACCTTGTTTTAATGATGTCAACAAACATATTAGATTGTAATTTGAGCGGTATCACTTCTCGTGTCGGGCATATAGCGTCTAACCATTTTCGTTCATATGTCTAGATGCATAAGATCTTGTCCTCTCCAATAATAAAGGTCCACTATCGTTTTAGTTATGTCTAGTATGTGTCTTTGATATTGGTCTGGTAAAAATGCTCAGACAAATTGAATTTACTGAAAATTTGAACTTCATGCGCTGACCCTTCAATTCATGCGCTAACCCCAAACTTTATGCGCTAACCTCCAAAACTTGCGGGAAAGCGCACAAACGTGTAGACACCAAATCATTCACTTATGCATGGACGCACAAAAGCTGGAGGTCGACGCATGACCTCAGATTCTGCATTTTTTCACTTAATTTCTTTTCTGGTATTTTTCTGTTATTTTTTTTGTTGGTCATATTTTTTCATATAAATAGTTTTGGTCATCCTTTTTATTCAATAACAAGAAACGTGAAAGATATATGTCATTTCTCTCTTCATCTTCATCTTCTTCATTGTGTAAACAAACAATCGCACATAATCATCTTTGTTTGTGTCGCTCATTGATCGAAGTGATAATGTTCCGAATTTAGGAAGTGTAATCTTCATCTTCTGGGTTGAGAGTTTGGCAGGTGTTTCTTGAATAAAACCAGTTGGTTTTGTCCTCCAAGAATCAGATAGATTTTGGGGGTTTTTGCACAAACTGTTCTTTCTACATGGATTCGGCTGGGCGAAGGTAACCGAAAATTGGCACAATTGTTCGGTTTAGTAGCTGTAATCAGAGGATCGTAGAAAGGAGGTTTGGGTTCGAATTCTTGGTAGATCGCAATTGACCGAGTGAAGGTAATTGAAGAAAGGTGGTTTCTTTCAGTTTAGTAGCGTGGGACGGTAATTGGATCAACCATATTCGAAGCACTTGATTCATCTTGAATCAAGGGAGGAGAAAATTCTGCATCAACGATCGAAGACATTCGAGGGTTTGGATGTTCATTGTTTTCTCTTGTAATAAACAATTTGCAACAACAATATATATATCTTAATTCCATTTGTGGAGTTTGGGGAAGACCTACCCAAAGCCAGGACGATTGGGGAACTGCCTAATCAAATCGCGTTTGTTCTCTCTTTCTTTAACTCTTTTACAATTCATTTCGTTCGAATCTGTGAAGTCGCAAGTCATCAAAATTTTTGTAGTATAGTAATTGTAAGCTGATAAATTGCTTTGTTAAACTGATATAATTCCTTGAATTGTATCTTGGAGTAGCTGTACATTACTCGTTACTGAAATTCTGCACTTAGTGTGTTTTCGCACACAAGGTGTTTGATAATTTGTTTCAAAGCAAATTCGAACCCGTTATCTTTTAATTGCTTATCACTTTTCCTCATTGGGTTGGGATATACATCAACCAAGTGATATTTTGTTGATTGCGTATCTTCAGTGTAATATTCAAAACTGAATTTTTCTCCTCTACACTCATCCGTGATATCTTCGTGCATATCCGATCCTTTTGGTAGAAGGTTCGTTGTAGACGTTCTATCCAGTGGTAGCTTTCGTTTAAACAATTTTTAAAAACAAATTTTGTAAACCATTTGCGTGTAAAAATCAAGGGATCTATTTAACCCCCCTTCTAGATCCATAGCCATCGTCTAACACATGCCATACATGTTCCCATGCATCAAGAGGGAAAGTTTTAATTGCAAACTTGTATGACAAGTTTATGTGGCTGTATCCTACATCATCGCCACCACTGATCACTAAACCTCACCATAATTATCATGAGCTTTCTCCACATAAACAAAAATAACACACGAGCTAATTCCCTCTCCATTTCAAATTGCTCAGCACACCCTCTCATTGCTTCACACCACCACAGTTAACTCAACCATAGTTCTAACTGTCAACTAAGACAGTTAGAAGCTAACCACACTTATAAAAGCCTCTCTAATAGAATTTGCAAGGGAATTTTTCTCATTCTTCACATTTCACAAACCAGAGCTCTCAAAGTTCTCTCTAATTTCTCTCTCTCTTTTCACACGAGTGCTCCATTGTTCATTACTATCTTCATCAATTCATCATCCTTAAGCTTCTTTGATCAAGAACAAGGTTAAATTAGGATCAAGTGTAGCCTCTTCTCAAGTTTGGATTTCTCTTTTATCTTCAAGATCTAAAGCATAATTGCATTTATTTTGCTATCTGAAAGCTTAGGATCAAGATCACACCTCTGGTTTTCTCAACAATCATCAAGAAGCTTCAATCCAGGTTTGAACTTCTTCAACTTTTCTTGCACGATTTCATTTATTTTTAGCCTGTTGTTGTTGTTTATAGAGCTTAATAGAAGCTGTGGAAATTCTGGCTAGTTGATAGAGCTTGTGAGAAGCTTAGTTGAAAACCTAGGGCAAACTTCTCCCCTTCGATTCTCTTTGTACATGTGTGATATGTGAATTTCATTGCTAGATTCGTGATGTGCATGAGCTTAGCTTCATTTTGATATGCGTTTCATTGATTTCTGGAACATGTGAACACTTGCAGTCACCGGAGATGGCCAGAGAAGATGATCGGAATCTTATTCGGCCTGTGAGGATTTCATTTATGGTTTTAGAACCAGAAAAGGTCGTGACCGTTAGATCTGTGTAATCCTAGGGCTCACAGCTTGGCAGCACATTAATGAGTGTGCTCTCACTCACGTGCCTCTTTCTCTCTCAGCTTTGACTTGCATGTGTGTGCGTGTATGATTATTACCATGTGCGTGGCTTGTGATGCGTTGGATCAGATTACTTTGTTTGATTGATCTTGTTGACTTGATCTAACGCACATGATTGAGTCAACGTTTGACTGAGGTTCTACCATAATTCCATACACACACGCACTGTAATTGGACTGGATCACTATTAATTTTCACACACCCACGCTTTAAGCCCAATCACATTTTGAACTTCATTTTTGCTATGTCTACACCGCTATGTTAATTCTTTTTACATTTTATTTTTATTTTTGACATAGTTTTCATTTCCTTTTATTAAAAATCCTAGAACCTTAATAAAAATTCTATAAAAATTCACCAAGCATCAAAACATATTTAAATAACTTTCCATGTTTTTTATTTCTGATTTTATGCATTTTTGCTCATATTTTCATAATTTTCATTCAATTTCTTTTTTAATGGTTTTCTTCATAATACTTGTGCATTCATAAATTTCTTTGACATAGTTCTTAAACCATTTTTGCATCTAATATTTTTACCATGATCATACATCATATCAAGGCATCTCATATAATTTTGGTAGATTTTTAAAGTCATTTTTGCATAGTATTTGAACCATTTCTTTGTGCATCCTTCTTCTTGACATAATGTGATTTTGATGACTTGCTTGAATTTGTTTCTTAATGAAACTTGACCTGAGCTTTTGATGCTTGATTTGATTCTGACTTAGTTGATTTGTGTTCCATTTTCATATTTTTTTAAAGTCATTTGCTATTCGTTTGTGCTTGCTATATTAGGAGACCTTTTGTGAACTTTGTTAACACCTAAACTCTATTTTTAGGTAGGCATTTATCCCATCCTATTAGGACTTGTTTGTGCATTTTTATAGGTCATTTCTTTGAAATTATAGGTCATATTAAACCATGATTATAGATCATTTACTTTCATTTCTCATAACTTGTACATAATTGTTTCAACTTGCATCATTACTTGAACTTGTTTGACCTAAACTTGTTTATATCTTCTTGTACTCAACATGATTTGTTTGTGAATCATCAATGCCTATTCATGCATTCTAATTGCATCTCATCTTTGGTATGCGACTGACCCATAATCATCTCATGCATTCAAATGTCATTCATCTTGCATACTTGTTTATGTTTGATCTATTTCATCTTTCTTTCTTAATTAGTTTCAATGTGATTTGCATATGCATATTGTATGATTAATTCTTACATTTTAATTGAATCTTAAATGTCATTTGGTACTGACCTATAATCCATGTTCATTTATCTTTGAGTTTCAACTTTGACTTGTGTTGCAAGTTATTTCTTTTCTTTAAGTGAAACTTGTTTCTTTTCTTCTTACTTCTTCTTCATCTAATTTCTTCTACTTGAATATTCTTTTTCATGATTTGTATGCTTGTTCATAGACATTATAGGATATTCAAATATGATGTTTAATTCTGACTTGCATCCATTTGCATTTATTTTCATGTTCTTTACAACTTTGACTTGTGTTACAAGTTTCTTCTTTTCTTACTTGAACTTGAACATTGTTTGCTTCTATTTTCTTTATCTTCTTAAATCATTTCACTCATGCTTTGTATGTTCATTCATTGACATCCATGAGCATTATAATATGACATTCAATTCTGATTTTGACATTTATCCAAGCATTCATTCATGTTTGTATGCCACATGCATTCATACTTCATCCATGTTTCATAACTTGAACTTGTGTGAATCTTTGGCACCTTTCTTGACATAGTTTGATCTCATTAGATACCTTAACTTTAATTGAACCTCATTAGACATGCTACTGACTTTAGAAGTCATTTAACACTTAGGATCCCTTCTCTTTAGACTTAGGCTTTGTTTGATTCATAATTTCATTTCATGAGATGTTTGGTGCTTACTTGTGTGATTTCTTTCACTTATGCTTTCATATTCAATTGTTTAGCTAACCTTTTCATGTAGGGGCTAATGGTAAGTTGAGGTTGTGGATGTGCATCCACATACACCTTCTTCCTTCATCTCTTTAAAGCTTTCTCTTTTGCATTTGTGATAAGCATTTCTATGCTTTCCCATTGCACTGAGGGAATACGTAGGCCTAGGACTCCGAGGACGTCCTATCGAGTCACTTCTTTTTCTTTTCTTCTTCGTTTCTCCTTTCATTTCTGTTCCTGTTCCTTCTCATTTCTAATAGCAGTGGAGCTCCAGACGATGACACCCTTTGATCGAGACAACAAGCGTGGATCCCATCGAGTATGATGGACGCGTGGAGTGCTAACACCTTCCCTTCGCGTAACCGACTCCCTTACCCGTTTCTCTTGGTCGTGAGACCATGCTTTTCCTTTCCCTCTCTTGGGATAAATACACATTGTTGGCGACTCTGTTTCCACGCCACTTTCGCGTTTGTACTTGGATGAAAATCCCGGGAGCAACAGGTGGCGACTCTGCTGGGGACGGGTTGACCTCTTGCTGGTCTATTCCCTAAACGAGTCAATCCTAGCGCTTGTCTGTTTTTCTTTAATTGGGTGTTTAATGTGATGTTGTGTTTTACTGTTTTACTGTTTACTATTTTTCTATTTACTGTATTATCGCTTTACTGTATTACTGTATTTATCACATTTATTGCATTGCATGTCATTATTATGTTGTACTGTTCTGCTGCTTGATTTCCTGTATGTAGGGTGGGTTGGATTCTGAGAGATAAGCCCACTGCCCAGGCTTGAGCATACACATAGGTTTTAGAGTGGATAGTCATGACGCTTGCGTGGTGGTGACCACGTATTGTTGTTCATGAGACCCACAACCAGACGAGGTTCTATCAGGAGCTATCTGCTACTGTATCTTTATACAGGCCAGTAGTTATTCTCTTGAGGAACTGTCGACTCTGGTGACCATTCCCGAGGACTCAGTTACGACACTCCTCCTGAGATGTGATAATGGTAGACCAGAAATGCAAATCATTACATATTCTTGATCCGAGGACCCAATGCTGGGAACTTGCTATAGGATATCCTTTGTGAAAGGGAATCAGTGGAGGCACTCCTCGATTGGCGATAGTACTGTACCCTGAGGAATGAATGTACTATTGCTTCTCGACCTCAGTGCCAAAAGCTGAGGACCTTTCGTTTTTAGGAAAATCAGTTGAGGCCTCCTCGATTGATGATGATGCCAAACCAGAAATGGTGAACGTATCATCATTTCTCGACCTGAGAGCCCGGGATACTGAGGATCCTCGCCTTTCTAGTACCCACATGTGAGAAGGGCGGGTTGTTTACAGGTTTGCATGTAACCGTAACCTTCATCCTGCCCAGAATTCTGGTTTTCCTATCAGTGTGGACTTATCAGCCTGGTATTATGGTATTCTGACACTCTGACCATCCCGGTATTCTGATTAGGTCGGTACTTTAATTATGCTGATATTCTGGCATTTTGGTATTCTGATTATGCCGATATTCTGACATTCTGGTATTCTGATTATGCCGATATTCTGGCATTCTGGTATTCTGATTATTCGGATATTCTGATATTCCGGTATTTCTCTTCAGAGCAGACCTATGACCTTATACATGCATCATCGCAGCACAGTGTTTATTCAGACTATACAGAAGCTTTGATTCCATGTCTTATTGCATTCATATTATTGCATTGCATTTGCATCTTGCATCATTTTGCATATCTTTCTCCAGGCCAGACCAGTGGGCTCATCCATCCTTTGCCTCAACCTACGGTTAGTTTCCCGACTTTCGTATTGGACTTGAATCAGCTTCTGGGGAATCTTGAATTCAGGAGAGCAGAATCAATTTGTGACTAGGGACGATGTTGAGTTGATGAAGCATCAGTTGGACCAACTTATAGAAGTTATGGCCGCCATGACAAGGGGAGAGGCCAATATTCGGAGAACTGAGAATGGCATTCCACCTCCGGTGAACAATGTTACTCAAGCTCAGCCCGTGCGGATTCCTGTTGGGGATCCTATCATACAAAAATATCCCATTGTCTCAGGCGGACATTCATCTTCTCTTGATGCCGCTGATAATTAAATTTTTGCATTCTCCGTGCCAGATGTCCAAGGGGTGGTTCCTAAAATGAAGCCTAAGGACCCAAGATCTGTTGAGTGGGATGAAAGATACCGTGTGTTGGACGAGAAACTGAAGGCCCAGGAAAGGCGTGATACTCTTGATTTAAATGTTTCAAGCATGTGCTTGGTGCCTGGCCTGGCAATGCCTCAAAAGTTTAAAATGTCGAAGTTTGAGCAATACAAAGGGGATAGTTTCAAAACTACATCTGGTGATGTTTTGCTGAAGAATGACTTCGTATGCCCACAATGATAAGCTCATGATCCACTGTTTCCAAGACAGCCTGAGTGGGGTATCATTGTATTGGTATATGCAGTTAGAGAGTGGCCGCATCCAAACATGGTCAGATCTAGCCAACGCCTTTGTGAAGCCATACATCTACAATCTTGACATGGCTCCCAGTCGAATGTATTTGCAAGACTTGTCTCAAGCAGATAATGAATCATTCAAAGGGTATGCTCAGAGATGGAGAGAGTTAGCTACCGTGTTCAACCACTACTTTCAGATAGAGAATTGGTATATTTGTTCATGAATACCTTGCAAGGTTCGTACTTGGAAAAGATGATTGTCAATGGGGCAGCAAACTTTTCTGACCTGGTAATAGCTGGAGAACGCATCGAGAGCCTGCTCAAGTGTGGAAAGCTCCAGGGCGTCTCGAACTTCCAAGCCAGTGAAAACAAATCAGTTGTCAGTTCTCAAGAAGAAAGGGAGGAATAAAATAGTTCCATTCAGGAATCTTCGTCACCTTATTCTCAACATTCAGGCATATCAACTATTCAGAATCAACAACCTTCTGGGTCTTCATATCAGGGACAATATCCTTCTGCAAATCAATGACCTCCTCAGAGTCAACGATCATATCGCCGTCAGCCGCGTCAACACGCCCGGCAAAGACCAAGGAAGCCAGAGAGGAATTTCACTCAGTTGCCAATGGCGTACAGTCAAATGTTGCCTGATTTAATCAGAGGTGGACTTATTGTGCCAAAGGATATAGGTCCAGTGATTCCTCCGTACCCACCAGGTTTTGATATCAACGCCCGTTGTGACTACCATACTGGGGCACAGAGGCATTCAACTTAAGACTGTAAGGTGCTCAAGAGTAAAACTCAAACACTTCTTGAATCCAATATGTTCTCATTCACGCCTCAGAGTATTCAGATTAACAGCTCTCCTTCATCCAGTCATGTGGGTTCATCAGTCCATGTTATGGAAGAAGTCACCAAGAACAGTTGCGCATATGATTATCAGATTGACTTCGACGAGCAATTCTGAAGATGGCTAGCTCTATAGGAAACCAAGCTTGGAAAGCCCAGTTCCTCGAAGCTGGCGACCATTTATATCATGTCATTTCTTTGCATTTGTAGTTTCTTTTCTGTTAAAAGTACAAACTCATTTGTAAAACTCGTCTGTTTTTAATTGATAATGATAATGAAATGAATATGCATGCGTTGATTAAATCCATTCGTGTTCACTCATACTTTTTATCGATATCATATGCTTGTTTAAGCAGGATCCTAGGGAGGATGACGAAATTGAAAGGCGCAAAACTTCTGATTGTATGCTTTTGAACAAAAACCCTGCTGATGATGTACATGCATTGTTTCAAATCCCTAAACACCAAAGATATAAGGGAGTGAAACCTTTGTCAACCCCGTTGAGCCTAGTAGTAGGAGTTTATTTCTGAAAATGAAAAACCCGCAATCTTAACCTGGGGCAGGGTAGGTGTCAGCTAATTTGACCACGCGTTCAAATTTCAAAAGGAGTGTTTCGAGGATCAATTACATCTACGGTTATCCCTCACCAACCGAAGAGTGAGACGGTCGCAACCCTTTACAAGTCAAGACAAACATGTGTCACACGATTAGTTCAAAAAAAAAGAATCAAAAGAAAAAAGAAAAAAGCCCGCTAAGTCAAAAACTTGAAAACAAATGACTTAGGCAAAAGTTAGGGCATCCCACTGGACTTCAAAATCGAAAGATTCAAAAAGAGTCAGTCCGGGTAAAATCAGGGAAATCAAAAAAAGCGAAAAGCGAAAGGGATTTCAAAAATAAAAATCCTCAAGCAAAGAACAAGTCGAGTGAATACAGACACAAAGACAAAAGGGATGGCTGTCACTCTGAAAACTGTGTGGGTTCCTTCTATCCTCATACCATTTAATAACCTTTTTGAAAGGTGAGCGCTTGTGTCAAGTTAGCTGAACATAGGACTGGAGAACATCAAGGAGAAGGGGTGGGTTAAAATAAAACTTTGAGCCTGATATCCTTTCTTTCTTAAACCGCGAACCAGGCCAGGTTACAACCTTCAAAAGACCTAATTGAAGCAGGGTTGTTTCGAAAGCATACTTCGGTTAAAATCGCGTCAGTTCTGACTCCTAAAAGGTTTTTCTTACCATTCATATTGGTATCGATGTGACATTTTGATAAGTGATTTGTTCGCTATATGTCACAACATTTTTCCAGTGAACAGGCTTGGATCTCAAAGATGTCATATGCATTGCATTAAAATTATCACTTTCAAAACGAATTGTTTTACTTGTGAGTAAATACTTGACATCAGGAAAGTTTCTACAATGGAAAGATTGGTCAAGATAAGATGCAAACGCCAGAAGATTCCATTGAGCAGGGGCAAGTCATCAAATGATCATGCTAGGAGGGCAAGCCATTCCAAGATTCAGCTAATCTGGATCAGCCACGTCGTGGAATCTCTCTGAAGTTCAGCCAAACTGGAGCAATCATGTTGGGATTCAGTAAAACTCTCGAAGATCAATCAGTCAGGGGGAAAATCACTTTGAGGCTCGTATTGAGGCAGGCCACCTCAAGAGCACGAGAAGTTATCCTCCTCCAGAAGATGGTTAATCAAAAGCACCTCTTCAAGATTCAGTATGTTAGGGCAGAATATTTCAAGTCATTTTGAACCCTCTCAAGGAAAATTCCTTCATAGGATATCTAATCTGGGGAAGTTACGTTGAGATCCGGCAAATCTCTCCAAGAGTTTGAAGACCATAGGGCATTTTGAATTTTAGGTTTTCTGTAAAATCATCTTAAGACGATCTCTCCCAATAAACCAAGTGGTTTGAGGCAAGTGGAGAATTCGCTTATGATAATCGGCAGGCGGTTGATCAGCAAAAGCGTTAAGTGCCATAGTGGTTCCCCTGCATAGGGTTTCTATTCCTCAGCAAGGAATCTTTCTCAGTGGGGCATGAGAATAAATTTCTCCCCAGCAGAAACAGTCAAGAGTGTATCACCCTCGGCAGAGGCTATGTCTCTTCATCATCCTCCCCAGAAGAAGTAGCCAAGGTAAAGGCTATGTCTTCTTATTATGCTCCCCAACAAGGGTCCAGAGGCTTGGTTTCCCCAGCCAGAGTTGGATTTATCCTTTCTCCAGTAAGAGTTCAAGCCCAAACAAGATAAGGGTGATTTGTTTGCTTTCCAAGCAGGTTGGCATCCACAGTAAGAGACTCGTTTCTCTCCCTACAGAGTACTGGTATAATCTTCTCATCGACTCAGAAGGTATTCCCTTCCTCAGCAGAGACCTAGTTCATCTCAATTCCCATCAGCCAGGTCAGAAGGTTGTCATTCCCAGCGGAGTCCTATGGTTACAGGCTCTCCTCAAGCAGGATGGGTTCAGGTGATGTCTTCCCAGCAAAGTCATCGTTATCCGCGAGTCAAAGCCCAAATATATCAACATTCCTCCCAGCCGAGTTGTTGATCTATTTCCCTACAGAAATTCAGGAAAAATCGAATTGGTGATCACGTCCTCGGCGGAGTTTCTAATTATCATCCCTAGGAAGAGGCTCATTTGACCTCCCCGCTCCAGTAGAGTTTCTCTCCCCGCAGAGTACCGGTATGATTTCCTCATCGAGTCAGAAAGCATTTCCTCCTGAGCTGGGGTAAGACAAGTAACAATGGGACGTCTCTATTCTTTCAAAGCTACTCAGGTAAATTCTGTCAACCTTCAAGTCAAAGACGAATGTCGGGAAGTCATGTTAACCATTCCCCAACCTTTCAACCAGAAACCTTGTAACCAAACAAGACATCTTTCCAACGCGAGTTGTACTTGACCTTCCTCAGAATCACCGGTTGAGCCGTCATATCATTGCATAATCATTATCATCGCCTATCACTTGCATAGCATATCGTAACATAAAGCCCTGTACAACCAAACAGAAGATCCTTAAAGCCCAATCCGTATTGGCACCTTCATCCAAAACCCTCTTTGTTGGCATCTTCCTTCCAAAGCCCACTTTGCTGGCATCTTCCTAAATCCAAAGCCCACTTTGTTGGCATCTTCCTAACTCTAAAAGCCCAATCCTTATTGGCATCCCCTTCAAAGTAAAGCCCACCTTGCCTGGCACCTCATTCCAAAGCCCATTGCCTATTGGCACCTTGTTCAAAAACCCAACCCACGTTGGTACCCAAAAAAATTTCACCTTAAAAAAAAAAAACAATCACTATCAGGGTTCACCTATCCTTGCCAGCAAATACCCAATCATACTTGACACATCTTTCTTTTCCCGGTAGCCCGAGCATACATCGGCATTCAGCATATAGTAATCATTGTATCCTCAAAACGTGTAGCATTTCCATTTCGCATGGAGCATTACGCCATAGAAAAACTCAAACATACGCATACGAAACATAAGCCAAGTTCAACCATTTACCTGCAGGCCAGAGTAATTCACAAATAAAACATTGTCATGCAACCCCAGCAAAGCTTACTACAACACTTGATCGTACAATGTTAATTCAATACCCGTCCGTATTGACCTTTGACACCCGTCCGTGTCCTTTCAGCACCCGTCCGTGTTTGAACTTTTTAAGCCAATACCCATCCGTATTGACCCTTAGACACCCGTCCATGTTCTTTCAGCACTCGTCCGTGTTTGAACTTTTATTTCAATACCCTTCCGTATTGACCTTTGACACCCGTCCGTGTTTGAACCTTTATTTCAATACCCGTGCGTATTGACTTTAGACACCCGTCCGTGTCCTTTCAGCACCCGTCCGTGTTTGAACTTTTTAAGCCAATACCCGTCCGTATTGACTTTAGACACCCGTTTGTGTCCTTTCAGCACCCGTCCGTGTTTGAACTTTTTAAACCAATACCCGTCCGTATTGACCCTTTGACACCCGTCCGTGTTCTTTCAGCACTCGTCCGTGTTTGAAATTTTATTTCAATACCCATCCGTATTGACCTTGGACATCCGTCTGTGTCCTTTCAACACTCGTCCGTGCTTAAACCCCTTATTCTCAATACCCGTCCGTATTGACCTCTTAGACGCTCGTCCGTGTCCTTTTTAGCGTTTTAATCCCCAGTGAGATCACTTTACAAACTCTCATTTTTCAATACCCGTCTGTATTACCTTTGAGACACCCGTCCGTGTTTGAGTCCTTTATTTTCAATACCCGTTCGTATTGACCCTTTTCAGCACCCGTTCGTGTTTGAACTTTTAAGCCAATACTCGTCCGTATTGACCTTTGAGATACTCATCCGTATTTCATTAATCATCATCCGACACTCGTTCGTATCGTCGACTTGGTCACTCGTCGTGTTTCTTTGATGATTGTCCGATGCTCGTTCGTATCGTTGACCCGAACACTTGTGTGTGTTCCCTTCTTAATCATCTTCTGATACTCGTTCGTATCGTCGACTTGGTCACTCGTCGTGTTTCTTTGATGATTGTCCGATGCTCATTCGTATCGTTGACCCTAACACTTGTGTGTGTTTCCTTCTTAATCATCGTCTGATACTCGTTCGTATCGTCGACTTGGTCACTCGTCGTGTTCCTTTGATGATTGTCTGATGCTCGTTCGTATCATTGACCCGAACACTTGTGTGTTTTCCCTTCTTAATCATCGTCCGATACTCGTTCGTATCGTCGACTTGGTCACTCGTTGTGTTCCTTTGATGATTATCCGATGCTCGTTCGTATCATTGACCCGAACACTTGTGTATGTTCCTTTTCTTAATCATCGTCCGATACTCGTTCGTATCGTCGACCTGGTCACTCGTCGTGTTCCTCTGATGATAGTCTATTGCTCGTTCGTCACGTTGAACTAAACACCCGTCCGTGTTTTCTTTCCGTACTCGTCCGTATGATCATTGATAATCATCCGTATCCCTATTTCGATACACGTCGTATCAATCTATGCAGTTATTTATTGATACTTCCAGAAGGGTTTATATCCCTTTTCTTCTTCATTCAGCGTGCAAATTTTCTGGATGTTTTGGTATTCAATCACAATTCACCTTGATTGTATGAATAGTCATTGCCTTCATCCTTCTCAGGTTAACTGTTGATTGAATAGGGGCAGCTGTATCACCCCAAAATTTGCCCTGTTGTTATTACATAGCTTATGTTTCATTGCATTGCAAGCATATCTCATTTCATCTCATATCTCATACAAGTTGCAAAGGGCATGTGATCAGTTGATTTCAGAGCAGGAGAGCTAAATCCTAAGGTCTTCAAGCAAGCCTCAAGAGTCTCTTATGTCTCATATGATCCCATTTGATCCCACAAGTCATTGGAAGATGGGAATTCATCAAGAAGATTGGGTTGTTCATCATCTCCTAACAAAGGCAGTAAAAATTAAGGTTTTGGTTTCAAGCAGTCTCCTGATGAAATTTTGGTTCAAACTTAATCTCAATGTTTTCTACATGATGTCAAGTATCTAAGGATGGAAGATTGCATATTGGTTTATTTCAGAAGAGGTTCAATTGATCAGTTGCTTGAGAATCAAGAAATTGGCGAAAAAGTCAACTGTGCAGAGGAAAAAGTCAACTCCTGACTTTTTTGGGTCAAATTCATGAAATTCAAGTCACATATGTTCATTAGGCAAGATTTGATCAAGAAATGATGGAGGAATCATCAAAAATCAAGAATTGTACAAAGTTGCCAAATTTAGAAACTTAGGGTTTCTAAAAATGGCAAGTTTGGACCATTTTGCACTCAATTCCAAAGCATTCTTTCTTCAAGATAAAGGCTTCAAACTTCTGGCCTAAGTTGAGCCAATTAAATATCACATTCTAAGCTTTAAATCCATACCAAAAACTCTTCCATTGGATCAAAATTGAAGGAGTTATGATCAATCAAAGTTGAGCAAAATCAAGGCAAATTGGTTGGGTAACAAAGTCATGGGCGAGCCAGATGCCCTGCATTTTATCAAACAGGTGGTGTAAGACCCTAATTTTTACCCCTAAGATTTCGCACATCTCATTTGAGTAACATAACCACAAACAAGATCACAATCTTCGTTTCTCCTGAGCATCTGTATATTATTCTTACCTAACCTCTAACCAAAAATACAAAAAAATATGCTGCTGTTTGCTTGTTTCTCTCTGTGCGTTGTGCAGGTTTGTCAAAGACAATGAAGTGATTTCAAGTCACATGTGGTTGTTCAAAAGCAAGATGTCTTGTGATTGAGATTCTTCAGTTTATCAAGCAGTGGTTCATGTGAGTTTTGGGTTCAGAAAGTCAGATTCAAATGGGTATTGTTCGGTTGTGGCTTGTTCAGTGGTAGCTGTATATTTATCAAAGGCTTGTGAGAAAATTCAAGTTTGGTTTTGGGCTAAAAAAGAGACTTGCTATCCATTATCCACATTTTTTAACCATTTTTCACATATTCCACTTTTTGCTATCTAAACCATTTTTATATATCCATTAACCAAATCCATTTTTTATCCAATCTAACTCATTTCCATTTTTCATCTCTAAAGTCATATCCATTTTCACTCCTTTTATCCATATTACAAAATCTAAAACTATCCAACATCTATTTTTTTACACCCATTTTATTATCACCATCCTTTGTCTTATTAGTCCATTACCAAAGATATTATCCAAAACCTTTTTTATTTTTATCCAAATTCATTAAAGCCCAATTTTTTTTACCAAAGCCCATTTACAAATAAGCCCATGGTTCATTTAAGTTTAAAAAAAAAATATGAAACTAACCAATACAACATACATTCAAGTATACCAAGCCCATCAATGTTTTTTTTTTCTAAAGCAAAAAAAAAGTGGTAAAAAGCCACACGGCTGCAGCCCCATTTACCAAGCCGTGAACACACCAACAATTCCCAGCCATTCATCACGCCCAGCTCATCAAACCACAAGCCACACACTTCAATACTCCACGAGCCGCATATCAAACAAAATGCACACACGCGTATCAAAACGGCAAACAAGTCACGCAACAATCACCATTCCAAAACGCAGCAGCAGTGCAAAACGCGGAAGAAGATGCGAAACGGCAACACCACTTCATTCTATAAATAGGAGCGATTTCTACACAATTCCTTCAAGCTTGGACAGCCCCTAAACACTCTGTCAAAATTTATCCTATAACTTCAAGCTTCAACATAACCAAAACCTCCAAATCCTTCGTCATCTTCTTCATTTTTCCATCGCAAAAACATCAACAACCACCACAAGCCTTACGCATCACTCCCTCTCACAACTACAACTTCCAAGCCAAACCGTAAGCCTCACTCTACTACTCCCAACCGAGCTTCAACTCACGCTGCCCTCAAACGTGACAAACCCAGCCGGTCCACTGCACAAACCAATTTTCACAACCTGCAAGTTCACCATCACACAACAACTTCAACATATTAACAATTCAACAACAATAATCTCAGAAATTCGTGGAAAAAAAGAGAAGAGAAGGAGAGATTGAATCTGAACTGAACCTTTTCGACATAAATCTCGCGGTGTAGATTGGAGCTCGTGGTTGGATCTTGCTCGGAATTGAAGGTAGATTTGAGTAGAGTGTGGTGTTTCGATCGAAACCATGTAATAACCAAGCTCTGACACTGATGAATTTCGGTTTCTCTCTTCCGCCGTGAACAGTGCCGGCGTCAAAGAAGAAGATGATCCATTTTCTGTTTTCATTTTCTTTTTTCTTTTTAGGCTTAATTACACTTTTGGTCCCTATAGTTTGGCCAACTCACGAAATTGGTCCCTATATTTTAAAATTGAACGAATTAGTCCCTATATTTTAATGTTTTGTGCAGTTTTAGTCCCCATCTCAATTTTGCTCCAACTGCACGTGCACTATTCATGTACGGACATGTACTGTTCATGTACGGACATACACTGTTCATGTACGGACATGCACTGTTCATGTACGTTTTTGGTTCAAAATTGAGATGGAGGACTAAAACTGCACAAAACATTAAAATATAGGGACTAATTCGTTCAATTTTAAAATATAGGGACCAATTTCGTGAGTTGGCCAAACTATAGGGACCAAAAGTGTAATTAAGCCTTCTTTTTAACATGTTACTTGATTTTTTATATATCTTTTATTATATTTTCTTTTCTTTTCTTTTTTTTAAAAAAAATGGATTGGGCCTTGGCCCGTGAGAATTCATTTCTCCCACCACCATTTTCTAACTCAAGCCTCCATTTCATTTTCTCTTAAAAAAAATATATCATGTGATTATCTTTTAATTCTGGATTTTATTTCTTTTTTTTTTATTGGTTGTGTGGATCATATTTTTTGATCCACTTTTCTTCATCTTTTTTATTTGATCGATGAAAGTCGAAGTGATCGTGAAATTTCTTTGTTGAATTTCGATCGAGACGAGATCATTTCCGCCTTTTCTTTTCGTGTGGCACCGCTTTTGGATAACGATCCTTATATCGTTTATCTCGCGTGCATTAACACATATATCTCATGGCCGGCCTCATTCGTAGGGTAATTGCTCGAACAAATTACTCGGCGTGCGCTTAACATAGACCAAAATTTGTCCCTACTCGGAATAAATCCAATTCAACATTTGTACTTTCGTGGACCGGACTTTGATTAGTCGCGTCATCCCAAGGTTGATTATTTGTTTGTGTTAGTTCCATAAACTTTGAAGCTTGATGCGTAGTTGCTTTGGGTATCCCAATCTTCTTTCAAGTCTTCATTAAATTTGGACTAATTGCATTAATTAATCACCGTAGTGCAAGATATGAAGCGGACCCGGTTACTTTTTCATTCTCTTTGACACTATTTGCTTTGTCTTTGATTATGGATGATTAAGTTCACCATACCATTATTCACTAACATTTCTATTGTACTAATCATTTATTATATCTTGTTTCCTTCTTATCCCTTATCTCTCTTTTACTTTTATGCTTCATTATTATCATATCATATCATGTTTATGCTTCCGCCTTTTTCTCTTTGTCCACTTGGACCAAAAACATTAATAAAGGCCAAAACCTCTAAAAAACTTGTGTTTCTAATCTTGGACTATGGTTACTATCCTATGCAAATGGACTTGGAGTTTTGAACTTAGACCTTGGACATCCAATGCAATTCTTGGAACCTTGGACTTAGAACTTAGGACATTCCTCCTTTTGCTTTGGAATTATGGTTCGAAGACTTGGAAGCATGCTTGTGTGGTTAGGCTATTCTCTTACTTAGCTTTTCTTTTATGTTTTAGGATAGTCTCTTCTTCTCCTCCCCATTCTTTAATTTTCAAAACACTCTCTCTTTTTCAAAACCTTCTTGATTTCAAACTTTCACCGCTTTCATAAACAAACCTTGACTTTGTCAAGTGATTTTACTCTTTTCTTTCCATTTCTTAATCAAATGCTAAACTACATAAGCATATTCACACCTTTTTCAAAAAAATATTAAAAAACACCAAACTCACTTACTCTCTTTTTGTGCCCTCGTGCACTTTTTACTTTAACTTTTTCATAAGTTTAGACATGATTCATTTCTTTAAGCGGAATTATTCGCTTAGGAATGACGACTTGTCTTTACATTTAAAAATAACCAAAACAAACAATTTCCATTCTTTGTACCACGAACTACGGGGTTTTGATCCTACATTGCACATCGTGGGTACGTAGGCATGAGACGACAAGTCTCTCCAAACACAAAAATCTTAAAAACAACTTCTCTTCTCAACTCCTCAATCACTTTTCATGCAAACCTTTTTCAGACCAAAAGCGATAGATATTTCAAAGGGCTCCTATAGAGTACTATAGACATTTTGGGTGCTAACACCTTCCCATTGCGTAACCAACCTCCTTACCCGGACTCTCTTCACTTGTTCTTATTTAGAGCTTGTGTAGATTTTGTTCGCTCTTTTTCCTTTCCTTTTTGGATAAAATAAAAGTGCGGTGGCGACTCTTGCTTTTCGAGTTAAGTTAATCAATAACTTACAATCACGATTTTGCCGCTACAGAAAAGTGGCGACTCTGCTAGGGATAGATTGACCTCTTGCTGGTCCATCCCTTGAGGGGTTTAGCCTACTTTGATTTATTTACTGCTTTTTGTCTGACTTGCTTGTTATCTGTTTGTTCTGGTTGGGATGTTCTGAGAGATAAGCCCAATACCAAGGCTTGAGCATACACCTATGATTAGCGTGGAAAGTAGTGTGACTTGTGTGGCATTTGGCCAGACATAGTATACATGAAAACTCCATATCGAGACGAGGTTTCTTTGGTAATATTCTATCCTGCGCATTTGGGGCAGACGATGGAATATAACCTGGAAAACTGTCGACTCTGGCGACCGTCTCCCGAGAACTCAGCAACGCCTCTCCTCCCGACATGTGATAATGGCAGACCAGAAATGGCAAACTCATTACACTTGTCGATCCGAGGACCCAATGCTGGGAACTTGCTATAGGATATACTTTTTTGGGGAATCAGTGGACGACCTCTTTGTTTGGCGATAGTATTGTACCCCGAGGGATGAATGTACTATTGCTTCTCAAATCGAGAATCTGAAACTGAGGATCCCGGGTTTTTAGTACCCACATGTGAGAATGGGCGGGTGTTTACAGGTTTGCAGGAAACCCTTACTTCCAACATGCCCGGTACTTTGGATTTCTTATCAGTGTGGACTTATCAACCTAGTATTTCGGTGTTCTCTTCAGAGCGGACCTTTGAACCTGTGTGCTTCGAGTGATCTTGTTTGTGGTTTTTGCATTCATGCATTCTTGTATCCATGAGCATACATATGCATTTCTTCCCAGTTGTCTCAGAAACTCACTTCAACTGTCTCCTTCTTCAGTTATCTGTTCACCGTCAAGCTGTTTCCTCAACACAACTACAAAACTAGAGTTGCTATCAGATTGAGAATGGAAAACCAAGAACAACACAACGCCGAGGTCAGAATGGAAATTGATGAGTTGAAGGCCGGCATGACCAAGCTCACAGAAATGCTGCAAGTTCCGATTGCTAGAGGTGAACCACCTCAGAGGACTGTGATTGTTGAAACCTCAACTGCTGCTGTTGACCCTCCACTGACTCAGCAACCAGCTTCTACTTGGCCAGAATTTGGGTTACCGCCGAATTACTCGCCACCCTTTGTAACTACTCCTGTGTTTGTCTCACCAGTATCTTCAGCTCCACTATTCACTGAACCTCAGCCTGTTGTGCATTCTGTTGCTCAAGCTGTTCCTGAGAATCCTTTCGTGTACCATGCTGCTGGACCACAATCTGAAAGTCAAGGAGAACCTGGGTATATTGAAGAAGTCAGAGATCAATGGCAAACTCTGGACAAAAGGATAAGAGTTGTGGAAGGAAGTGATGTCTTTAATGCTGCCGCAATGGACATGTGTCTGGTTTCTGACTTGGTTATTCCTCCAAAGTTCAAAACTCCTAATTTTGAAAAATACCAGGGGCACACTTGCCCCAGAACCCACTTGGTGATGTACTGCCGCAAGATGGCCGCTCACGCAAAAGATGACAAACTGCTCATTCATTGTTTCCAAGACAGCTTGAGTGGGGTTTCAATGAAATGGTATATGGGACTTGATAAGAACCGTATTCAAAGCTGGATGGACTTGTCTGATGCTTTCTTAAAGCAGTATAAGTACAATCTGGATATGGCACCTGACCACCGTCAATTGCAGAATATGGCTCAGAAAGAAAAAGAATCCTTCAAAGAGTACGCTCAGCGATGGAGAGAGCTAGCTGCTCAAGTGGAGCCACCCTTAGCTGAAAAAGAATTGACTGGTCTATTCATGGACACCCTTCAGCCACTCTATTGGGAAAAGATGATAGGCAGTGTATCATCTGGTTTTGCTGACCTAGTCACTATTGGAGAAAGACTAGAAGAAGGTATCAAGAAAGGAAGGATTGCTAATGCTGAAGCTTTCAGTGGTGCTAAAAAGTATGCCGGGAATTTTCAAAAGAAAAAGGATGGTGATACTCATGCTGTTTCAGTTGAGAGGAAGCCTCGTCAGAGACAACAATATGTAGCTGCAGTTGCTCCAGTTATTAATGCTCAACCAGCTCAAGCTCCTCGTCAGGCTGTCACACAGAATCAGACTCGCAATAGGGTTAACTTTGATCATATCCCGATGTCCTACACTGAGTTGTATCCATGTCTTGTAGAGAAAAGTTTGATTACAACGAGGGCTCTACCTCCTCCTCCAAATCCTCTTCCAGCCGGCTACAGGGATGATCTTCACTGTGAGTTCCATCAAGGTGGGGCAGGTCATAACCTGGAAGGTTGTTTCGCATTAAAAGCTAGAGTGCAAGAGTTGGTGAACTTAAAGATTCTGGACTTTATTGATAATAATCCCAATGTTGTTAACAACCCTTTGCCAGAGCATGCCAAGTGAAGTTTGAGTGAGTTCAGACGGATCATCTCCTAAAGCCAGTGCTTCGGACAGGACAGCTCATCCTTGTTGCTGATTAGTCACTAGGCCTTGTTTCTTTCTGTTTGCATTTTCCTTTGATTGTATTGACTGTTTACTTTTGAACTTTATTTGTACTTTCATGGTAATTTCAATGAAATGAGCATTGCAACTTTTGATTCAATTCATTTATATCCACTGTGTGCATCTTTATGCTTTCTTTTTCACAAAAAAATATATCTCCTATTCAATTTCTTTATCAAGCTTTTATTTATGCAAAGATTGGAGGGAGGATGATGAAAACGAAATACCTGAAATTGCTACTGTATGCTTTCAATTAAAACTTGGCTGATGATGTACAGGCATTGTTTCAACTCCCAAACACTGGAGAAATAAGGAAGTTAATCCTTTGTCAAGCCCTTCGAGCCTAGAAGTTCATAATTTCTTTCTGTACGAAAAAACCCGCAATCTTAACCTAGGGATGGGTAGTTCTCAGTTAATTTGACTGTGCATGCAAAACACTTTCCAGTAAAGGTTGCGATCACAAGCTTTCCTTCACACACATCCAAGAAGTGTCGAAGATGTCTTTCAAATCAAAAGCCAATGATGGTTCACAGTAATCATTAAGCCAGGCAGTCACTATCTTTCAAAAAAATCAAATGAAAAGCCCACTAAGTCAAAACCTTTGAAGGAGACTTAGGCAAAAATTGGGGCATCCCGCTGACTGTAAAATCAAATGACACAGTTCAGGCAAAAGTTAGGGATAACAAAAGATCAATCAAGAGGTTACCAAAATCCTCAAAGACAAAACAAGTTGACTGAGGTCCTCATCAAAAACAACAAAATGTTGTAAAAGAGTGACTGCCATTTCAAAATACCTTGGTCCTTGAACCATCATCATAACAGTGTTGCAATTCCAAAAACTCCTGGAACCTGAATGCATAGTTTGAATTAACTGAGCATAGGACTGGAGATCATCACGAAGAATGGTTTGGGTACAAATAAACTTTGAGCCTATATCCTTTGTTTCAAAAACCGTGAACCAGACCACGTTACAACATTCAAAAGACCTAATTGAAGCCAAGTTTCTTTTGAAAGCATACTACATCAAGGTTGCGTAAAATGACTCCTATGTTTGTTGCCAATCATTTGCTTTGATGTCTTACCTTTGCTTCCTCTTTCACTTTGCATGTCTTAACCGCCGTGTTTTGACAAGTGTTTCATTTTGCTTTACATCAATAACATCATTTCAAAAATAATTTTTGATTTCAAAATTGCATGAGCTTTGCATTAAAATTACCATGTTTGTTTGAATAATTCTATTTGCAGGCAAACTTTCCTCATCAAGGAATTTTCAAACAGTTGAGAAACCTGGTCAGTGATCTTATTAGGGGCACATTACATCCAGATCCTGTTGTGAATCAGATTTGTTGCTCAGTGCAAGTTATTCTCATATTTGGTTAACCAGAAGATCTCTTTCAAGATTCATACTGAGTTTAGCCTTCTCAACAATCATCTCAAGAACTGAAGCCATGATCAGTTCATTCATCCCCAGCAACTGAAGCTATGATCAGTCTATCCTCATCAGTCAATCAATCTGAGGCAGTCTTCTTCAAGAATCCTCAAGATGTCTTTCCTCAAAAGACCATTAGTCCGATACAATTCATAAGTGTGACAGAGATGTGTTCAACATCTTCTTTCCAAGCAAAGTGGGCAGTGTTCCCTGTGTTGAGGAATCAAAGTTCCATTCTACCCTCACAAAGGAGTCTATCTCTGTTGTCTCTATCATATGCATTGCATACATAAATCATTCATATCATTGCATAGAAACATTTTCATAGCTCGAAGTATGCTTCGCGCTCATATGCATTTTTCCGAGGTCCTGTTGCTTTCAGCATCTTACCTTGTGATCAAAGTCCAACTTACTTGGCACCTACCAAAACTTTTACCTGCCTTCTCATTCAGTGCCATTCCTGAATGTTGTCAGTTACCTGTCTTTTACCAGTGTTATTCCTGGATGTCCTGTCCTGTCTTCTTTCTTTCCAGTGCTATTCCTGGATGTCTTGCTTTCCTGGATCTTTGTTTTCTTTCTCTCCAGTGCCATTCCTGGATGTCTGTCTCTTTTGATCTCCAGTGCCATTTCTGGATACCTTGTTCCTCTTGTTTCTCCCAGTGCTATTCCTGTAAGTTTTTTCTCTCCTCTATAATCCCCAACAGATCTGCTTGGATATCTTTCAGTGCCATTCCTGAAAGTTTTACCTGTTCATTCAGTGTCATTCCTGGATGAGTTTTTACCTCTATCTTTTAGTGCCATTCCTAAAAGTTTTATCTGTTCATTCAGTGCCATTCCTGAATGAGTTTTCTCCTTTGCATTCAGTGCCATTCCTGAATGAGTTTTCTCCTTTGCATTCAGTGCCATTCATGGATGTCTTTTTCACTGTCATTCAATGCCATTCTTGAATAAAGTGATTTACCTTTACCTTTCAATGCCATTCTTGAAAGTTGTATCTGTTCATTCAGTGCCATTCCTGAATGAGTTTATATTTACCTTTCAGTGCCATTCCTGAAGGTCCTTGCTCACTTTATTCAATGCCATTCTTGGATATTGTGAACCTTTTATCCAATGCCATTCTTGGATAATTCTGATATATTTTCCAGAACGTTTCTTACTACATTCAATGCCATTCTTGGATGTTGTGATTTCTTCTGTCCAATGCCATTCTTGGATATGATTTCCTCAACAGAGTCCAATGCCATTCTTGGACACCTTTTCCCCAGCTAAGTCCAATGTCATTCTTGGATATCTTTTCCTCAGCTGAGTCCAATGCTATTCTTGGATGTCTCTGATGCTTGTTGTTGCCTCATTCAATGTCATTCTTGAATGTTGCAGTGCCTTTATCCAATGCCATTCTTGGATATCGTATCCCCAATATAGTGTTTTTCACCTCCATCTAATGCTATTCTTGGATGACGCTGCTGTTTTTACCATAAACTTTCTTGTTGCTGTCCAATGCCATTCTTGGACATCTCTTGGCATACCTTTGTCTCGTTTGTAGTTTCTATCCAATGCTATTCTTGGATGTCACTACTTGTCTTCCCAGGGTCTTGTCCCTCTCTTTCCAACTATTGATGGATACTTCTTGTCGCCTGACAGATCTCTAGAAATAGCTTGTGTTCCCCGGCGTGTCTTTTTGTGTCGTCCCCCTCAATTTACCTTATATCCTTCGTTTCAAGCTTCCCCGCAGTCTGTCTCATTCTTTGCATTCATATCATTTTGTGACATCTTACGGCTAAAAATTTGGTTTTCTGTATTTAAGTATCTTCAATCTCGTCGAGACGAAGTTTTTAACTTTCATATTTCCTGATTGAAGAAACTTAAATAGGGGCAGCTGTAAGACCCTAATTTTTACCCCTAAGATTTCGCACATCTCATTTGCATAACATAACCACAAACAAGATCACAATCTTCGTTTCTCCTGAGCATCTGTATATTATTCTTATCTAACCTCTAACCAAAAATACAAAAAAATATGCTGCTGTTTGCTTGTTTCTCTCTGTGCGTTGTGCAGGTTTGTCAAAGACAATGAAGTGATTTCAAGTCACATGTGGTTGTTCAAAAGCAAGATGTCTTGTGATTGAGATTCTTCAGTTTATCAAGCAGTGGCTCATGTGAGTTTTGGGTTCAGAAAGTCAGATTCAAATGGCTATTGTTCGGTTGTGGCTTGTTCAGTGGTAGCTGTATATTTATCAGAGGCTTGTGAGAAAATTCAAGTTTGGTTTTGGGCTAAAAAAGAGACTTGCTATCCATTATCCACATTTTTTAACCATTTTTCACATATTCCACTTTTTGCTATCTAAACCATTTTTCTATATCCATTAACCAAATCCATTTTTTATCCAATCTAACTCATTTCCATTTTTCATCTCTAAAGCCATATCCATTTTCACTCCTTTTATCCATATTACAAAATCTAAAACTATCCAACATCCATTTTTTTACACCCATTTTATTATCACCATCCTTTGTCTTATTAGTCCATTACCAAAGATATTATCCAAAACCTTTTTTATTTTTATCTAAATTCATTAAAGCCCAATTTTTTTTACCAAAGCCCATTTACAAATAAGCCCATGGTTCATTTAAGTTTCAAAAAAAAATATGAAACTAACCAATACAACATACATTCAAGTATACCAAGCCCATCAATGTTTTTTTTTCTGAAGCAAAAAAAAAGTGGTAAAAAGCCACACGCCTGCAGCCCCATTTACCAAGCCGTGAACACACCAACAATTCCCGGCCATTCATCACGCCCAGCTCATCAAACCGCAAGCCACACACTTCAATACTCCACGAGCCGCATATCAAAAAAAACGCACGCACGCGTATCAAAACGGCAAACAAGTCACGCAACAATCACCATTCCAAAATGCAGCAGCAGTGCAAAACGCGGAAGAAGATGCGAAACGGCAACACCACTTCATTCTATAAATAGGAGCGATTTCTACACAATTCTTTCAAGCTTGGACAGCCCCTAAACACTCTGTCAAAATTCATCCTATAACTTCAAGCTTCAACATAACCAAAACCTCCAAATCCTTCGTCATCTTCTTCATTTTTCCATCGCAAAACATCAACAACCACTACAAGCCTTACGCATCACTCCCTCTCACAACTACAACTTCCAAGCTAAACTGTAAGCCTCACTCTACTACTCCCAACCAAGCTTCAACTCACGCTACCCTCAAACGTGACAAACCCAGCCGGTCCACTGCACAAACCAATTTTCACAACCTGCAAGTTCACCATCACACAATAACTTCAACATATTAACAATTCAACAACAATAATCTCAGAAATTCGGGGAAAAAAAGAGAAGAGAAGGAGAGATTGAATCTGAACTGAACCTTTTCGACATAAATCTCGCGGTGTAGATTGGAGCTCGTGGTTGGATCTTGCTCGGAATTGAAGGTAGATTTGAGTAGAGTGTGGTGTTTCGATCGAAACCATGTAAGAACCAAGCTCCGACGCTGATGAATTTCGGTTTCTCTCTTCCGCCGTGAACAGTGCCGGCGTCAAAGAAGAAGATGATCCATTTTCTGTTTTCATTTTCTTTTTTCTTTTTAACATGTTACTTGAGTTTTTATATATCTTTTATTATATTTTCTTTTCTTTTCTTTTTTTTAAAAAAAATGGATTAGGCCTTGGCCCGTGAGAATTCATTTCTCCCACCACCATTTTCTAACTCAAGCCTCCATTTCATTTTCTCTTAAAAAAAATATATCATGTGATTATCTTTTAATTCTTGATTTTATTTCTTTTTTTTTTATTGGTTGTGTGGATCATATTTTTTGATCCACTTTTCTTCATCTTTTTTATTTGATCGATGAAAGTCGAAGTGATCGTGAAATTTCTTTGTTGAATTTCGATCGAGACGAGATCATTTCCGCCTTTTCTTTTCGTGTGGCACTGCTTTAGGATAACGATCCTTATATCATTTATCTCGCGTGCATTAACACATATATCTCATGGCCGGCCTCATTCGTAGGGTAATTGCTCGAACAAATTACTCGGTGTGCGCTTAACATAGACTAAAATTTGTCCCTACTCGGAATAAATCCAATTCAACATTTGTACTTTCGTGGACCGGACTTTGATTAGTCGCGTCATCCCAAGGTTGATTATTTGTTTGTGTTAGTTCCATAAACTTTGAAGCTTGATGCGTAGTTGCTTTGGGTATCCCAATCTTCTTTCAAGTCTTCATTAAATTTGGACTAATTGCATTAATTAATCACTGTAGTGCAAGATATGAAGCGGAACCGGTTACTTTTTCATTCTCTTTGACACTATTTGCTTTGTCTTTGATTGTGGATGATTAAGTTCACCATACCATTATTCACTAACATTTCTATTGTACTAATCATTTATTATATCTTGTTTCCTTCTTATCCCTTATCTCTCTTTTACTTTTATGCTTCATTATTATCATATCATATCATGTTTATGCTTCTGCCTTTTTCTCTTTGTCCACTTGGACCAAAAACATTAATAAAGGCCAAAACCTCTAAAAAACTTGTGTTTCTAATCTTGGACTATGGTTACTATCCTATGCAAATGGACTTGGAGTTTTGAACTTAGACCTTGGACATCCAATGCAATTCTTGGAACCTTGGACTTAGAACTTAGGACATTCCTTCTTTTGCTTTGGAATTATGGTTCGAAGACTTGGAAGCATGCTTGTGTGGTTAGGCTATTCTCTTCCTTAGCTTTTCTTTTATGCTTTAGGATAGTCTCTTCTTCTCCTCCCCATTCTTTAATTTTCAAAACTCTCTCTCGTTTTCAAAACCTTCTTGATTTCAAACTTTCACCGCTTTCATAAACAAACCTTGACTTTGTCAAGTGATTTTACTCTTTTCTTTCAATTTCTTAATCAAATGCTAAACTACATAAGCATATTCACACCTTTTTCAAAAAAATCTTAAAAAACACCAAACTCACTTACTCTCTTTTTGTGCCCTCGTGCACTTTTTACTTTAACTTTTTCATAAGTTTAGACATGATTCATTTCTTTAAGCGGAATTATTCGCTTAGGAATGACGACTTGTCTTTACATTTAAAAACAACCAAAACAAACAAATTTCATTCTTTGTACCACGAACTACGGGGTTTTGATCCTACATTGCACATCGTGGGTACGTAGGCATGAGACGACAAGTCTCTCCAAACACAAAAATCTTAAAAACAACTTCTCTTCTCAACTCCTCAATCACCTTTCAAGCAAACCTTTTTCAGACCAAAAGCGATAGATATTTCAAAGGGCTCCTATAAAGTACTATAGACGTTTTGGGTGCTAACACCTTCCCATTGCGTAACCAACCCCTTACCCGGACTCTCTTCACTTGTTCTTGTTTAGAGCTTGTGTAGGTTTTGTTCGCTCTTTTTCCTTTCCTTTTTGGATAAAATAAAAGTGCGGTGCCGACTCTTGCTTTTCGAGTTAAGTTAATCAATAACTTACACTCACGATTTTGCCGCTACAGGTGGTGTACCAAATTTCAAGATATTTTTCTCCCTCGTGAAGGCTTCAAATGAAAAATTGTTGAACACCAATCTTGTTCATCTCCATGTCCTCTACAATGTTCATGTTTACCATTTTTTCATATGATCAAGGGATTAAGAGATGTGGTGGCTCAAAGTAGGAATGATCAAACTGAATTTTCATAGGTATATGTCTAGGCACAATGCAACTTGCCTCGCCCAAAACTTCAGTCATAAACCATGTTATTTAGTGACACTTTTGAATGATTTAGAGGCTTCAATTCTTGTTGGTATGAACACCAAGGTTGTTCTACATTATTCCCTCTTTCATTTGCACACAAAATCTCATCAAATCACACACCATACATGATGCAATTCCTTCTCAAAGTCATCAACTTGAACATGAGGTTAGGGCTGGAAAAATAGAAAGGGATGGCCTTTGTTCTTGTTGTTATTGATTCAGGTCGCATACATGTACATATCAGTCTCATTACCTCATTTGGACAAACCACAATTATTACACATACATGACATACATGTTCCCATGCATCAAGAGGGAAAGTTTCAAAAGCAAACTTGTATGACAAGTTTATGTGGCTGTATCCTACATCATCGCCACCACTGATCACTAAACCTCACCATAATTATCATGAGCTTTCTCCACATGAACAACAACAACACACGAGCTAATTCCCTCTCCATTTCAAATTGCTCAGCACACCCTCTCATTGCTTCACACCACCACAGTTAACTCAACCATAGTTCTAACTGTCAACTAAGACAGTTAGAAGCTAACCACACTTATAAAAGCTTCTCTAACCGAATTTGCAAGGGACTTTTTCTCATTCTTCACATTTCACAAACCAGAGCTCTCAAAGTTCTCTCTGATTTCTCTCTCTCTCTTTTTACACGAGTGCTCCATTGTTCATTACTATCTTCATCAATTCATCATCCTTAAGCTTCTTTGATCAAGAACAAGGTTAAATCAGGATCAAGTGTAGCCTTTTCTCAAGTTTGGATTTCTCTTTTCTCTTCAAGATCTAAAGCATAATAGCATTTATTTTTCTATCTTAAAGCTCAGGATCAAGATCACACCTCTGGTTTTCTCAACATTCATCAAGAAGCTTCAATCCAGGTTTGAACTTCTTCAACTTTTCTTGCATGATTTCATTGATTTTTAGCCTGTTGTTGTTGTTGTTGTTGTTTATAGAGCTTAATAGAAGCTGTTGAAATTCTGGCTAGTTGATAGAGCTTGTTAGAAGCTTAGTTGAAAACCTAGGGCAAACTTCTCCCCTTCGATTCTCTTTGCACATGTGTGATATGTGAATTTCATTGCTAGATTCGTGATGTGCATGAGCTTAGCTTCATTTTGATATGCGTTTCGTTGATTTCTGGAACATGTGAACACTTGCAGTCGCCGGAGATGGCCGGAGAAGATGACCGGAATTTTCTCCGGCCTGTGAGGATTTCATTTAGGGTTTTAGAACCAGAAAAGGTCGTGACCGTTAGATCTGTGTAATCCTAGGGCTCACAACTTGCCAGTACATTAATGAGTGTGCTCTCACTCACGTGTCTCTTTCTCTCGCAGCTTTGACTTGCATGTGTGTGTGTGTATGATTATTACCATGTCCGTGGCTTATGATGCGTTGGATCAGATTACTTTGTTTGATTGATCTTGTTGACTTGATCCAATGCACATGATTGAGTCAAAGTTTGACTGAGGTTCTACCATAATTTCATACACACACACACACTGTAATTGGACTGGATCACTATTGCTTTTCACACACCCACGCTTTAAGCCCAATCACATTTTGAACTTCATTTTTGCTATGTCTACACCCCTATGTTAATTCTTTTTACATTTTATTTTTATTTTTGACATAGTTTTCATTTCCTTTTATTAAAAATCCTAGAACCTTAATAAAAATTCTATAAAAATTCACCAAGCATCAAGACACATTTAAATAACTTTCCATGATTTTTATTTCTGATTTTATGCAATTTTGCTCATATTTTCATAATTTTCATTCAATTTCTTTTTAATGGTTTTCTTCATAATACTTTTGCATTTATAAATTTCTTTGACATAGTTCTTAAACAATTTTTGCATCCAATATTTTTACCATGATCATACATCATATCAAGGCATCTCATATAATTTTGGTAGATTTTTAAAGTCATTTTTGCATAGTATTTGAACCATTTCTTTGTGCATCCTTCTTCTTGACATAATGTGATTTTGATGACTTGCTTGAATTTGTTTCTTAATGAAACTTGACCTGAGCTTTTGATGCTTGATTTGATTATGACTTAGTTAATTTGTGTTCCATTTTCATATTTTTTTAAAGTCATTTGCTATTCGTTTGTGCTTGCTAGATTAGGAGACCTTTTGTGAACTTTGCTAACACCTAAACTCTATTTTTAGGTAGGCATTTATGCCATCCTATTAGGACTTGTTTGTGCATTTTTATAGGTCATTTCTTCTACATTATAGGTCATCTTAAACCATGATTATAGATCATTTACTTTCATCTCTCATAACTTGTACATAATTGTTTCAACTTGCATCATTACTTGAACTGTTTGACCTAAACTTGTTTATCTCTTCTTGTACTCAACATGATTTGTTTGTGAATCATCAATGCCTATTCATGCATTCTAATTGCATCTCATCTTTGGTATGCTACTGACCCATAATCATCTCATGCATTAAAATGTCATTCATCTTGCATACTTGTTTATGTTTGATCTATTTCATCTTTCTTTCTTAATTAGTTTCAATGTGATTTGCATATGCATATTGTATGATTAATTATTACATATTAATTGCATCTTAAATGTCATTTGGTACTGACCTATAATCCATGTTCATTTATCTTTGAGTTTCAACTTTGACTTGTGTTGCAAGTTATTTCTTTTCTTTAAGTGAAACTTGTTTCTTTTCTTCTTACTTCTTCTTCGTCTAATTTCTTCTACTTGAATATTCTTTTTCATGATTTGTATGCTTGTTGATAGACATTATAGGATATTCAAATATGATGTTTAATTATGACTTGCATCCATTTGCATTTATTTTCATGTTCTTTTCAACTTTGACTTGTGTTACAAGTTTCTTCTTTTCTTACTTGAACTTGAACATTGTTTGCTTCTATTTGCTTTATCTTCTTAAATCATTTCACTCATGCTTTGTATGTTCATTCATTGACATCCATGAGCATTATAATATGACATTCAATTCTGATTTTGACATTTATCCAAGCATTCATTCATGTTTGTATGCCACATGCATTCATACTTCATCCATGTTTCATAACTTGAACTTGTGTGAATCTTTGGCACCTTTCTTGACATAGTTTGATCTCATTAGGTACCTTAACTTTAATTGAACCTCATTAGACATGCTACTGAATTTAGAAGTCATTTAACACTTAGGATCCCTTCTCTTTAGACTTAGGCTTTGTTTGATTCATAATTTCATTTCATGAGATGTTTGGTGCTTACTTGTGTGATTTCTTTCACTTATGCTTTCATATTCAATTATTTAGCTAACCTTTTCATGTAGGGGCTAATGGTAAGTTGAGGGTGTGGATGTGCATCCACATACACCTTCTTCCTTCATCTCTTTAAAGCTTTCTCTTTTGCATTTGTGATAAGCATTTCTATGCTTTCTTTGTAGAACTTCTTTCTTCTCCTTTTTGGTTCATAACTCGTCTTCTACTTTAGAAGTGAGTTGTGATACCTCTTGCTCTCTTCTTCTTTTCTTTAGGATTAGAGTTCTTCAAACCACACTAACCCATAGGATCTCCAAGCATGACAACTCTTAGGATTATTAGTCTCCCTTTAGACTTTTGCCTTTCTCAATCTTTGAGTCTCTCTTTTTCTCATCTTAAAACAAAAGCAAAAAAACACTTAATAAAGGATTAACGTGTATTGCACGTGAGCCTAGAGCACGGGAAATGGAAGGAGGGGAGTTTCTCTCCGCCTTTCCAGAATGTTTAGCATACGTCCTGTTAGGACGACCATGCGATGCATTCGATCTTATGCAATAGACTTGAATGCAATATGTGTTACTAACACAAAAATGATCAAAACACTTCTTTCTAAAATACAAAAACAAATAAACAATTCTTTTCTCATCTCTTCACTCCTTTCTAAAAGGATTCGTCATGTCCGTTCTACCGCAAACAGGTAACGCCTAAGTCTCCATACAGCGAGCTGCAACACCTAACTGCTGGGACGCGCACTTTGATGTTTCCACTAAAAAATACAAACAAAGAAACATCCGTTGAGCCGAACTACGTTTGCTCTAATTCTTCTTTCTCGTCTGATTGAAGATACGTAGGCACGAGATGCGATATCTCGACGAGCAACCTTTCTCGTAGTCCGTCGAACTACGTTGACTCTGACTTTCCCATTGCACTGAGGGAATACGTAGGCCTAGGACTCCGGGGACGTCCTATCGAGCCACTTCTTTTTCTTTTCTTCTTCGTTTCTCCTTTCATTTCTATTCCTGTTCCTTATCCTTTCCAGTAGCAGTGGAGCTCCAGATGACGATACCCTTTGATCGACACAACAAGCGTGGATCCCAGCGAGTACGATGGACGCGTGGGGTGCTAACACCTTCCCTTCTTTTAACCGACTCCCTTACCCGTTTCTCTTGGTCATGAGACCATGCTTTTCCCTTCCCTCAGGTTTATGCAGTGTTTCCTTTCCCTCTCTTGGGATAAATACACATTCCTGGCGACTCTGTTTCCGCGCCACTTTCGTGTTTGTACTTGAATGAAAATCCCGGGAGCGACAAGGATGTTCTCTGGTACAATCAGCTCTACAGGAACAGTTAGATCTCGGATGGATCCAAGATCATAGAATTCGTGGGGTCAACATGACTTACACAAATTCCAACATCATTCAAAACCACGACATCCGTACGATGAATGTCAACTTGGTGGCAACGCACTCAAGGCAAGGCCAACATCATGATCTGCCACGACACTATTACGATTCCTGTCTGATTTGCTCGGTAAATAATCAGGGATGCTCTTTTGAACAAGAGGCCCTCCAGTGTCAGATGGATCTTGGATGGATCCAGGATTACCGTGATAAAAGTCACTATAAAGTCAATATGATTCAAATCTTCGATATTCGCTTGATGAATACCAGCTTGGTGGAGTTACACGCTACACAAGTCTAGCTCAGTTTTCTGACTTCACATGAGTATCAGAACTGTGAAGTATGTCGTGAGAGTGACCAAGGATGTACTCTAGTTCAAAGAACACTGCAACACTTGTTAAACCACTGGTGGCTTCCGATCTATATGGATGAAGACACACAACAAGTCAGCATGATTAATGGGAACCCTACTAGGCATCAAAGTCAGGATGCCCGATCAATGGAAACAGACATAGTGAGGTTACACTACATACAAAGCGGACGTGGCCAGGTGCCACCACACAACTATGAGCGCTGTAGAGTTTGCTCGGAGAATAATCAAGGATGCTACCTCGTGCGAGCAGCCTTTCAAAGTCAGTTAGACCACAAAGAGCTTCAACCGTGTTTAAGCTTTAGGCTAATGTCAGACTATCTTCCTAATCAGGGCAACGATGTTATCCTAATCCCTAAACGAGAAGTGGCCAAAGATGTATGCACCATAATTCCTTTACTTCATGAATCAAGAGTTCCTCTTGATAGTTGAAGGATTCTCAACCTCGAACCCATTGAGGTCGGCTATGGTGGTCAGAAAAATCGAAAGGCTCCTGTAGTTATCTATCTGTTGGGACCTGTACCGTATGAATCAACTAAGGTTATCCCTTACAAGTACGGTGCAACAAAAATTGAGAATGGAAAGGAAACTCCATTACCCTCTGTCGTGAATATTACAGATATCAGTCGAGTAACACGGAGCGGTCGAATCTTCAACCGAGGAGTTGGAGAACCCAGCAAAGAAAAGGAACCTCAAACAAAAGTTCCTGATCAACCAGACGGTCAATCCAGTGATCCCGACCTTTCAAAAAACCACGATGAGATGCTGAAGCTCATCCAAAAGAGTGAATACAACATTATTGATCAGCTGTTGCAAACTCCTTAAAAAATCTTTGTGTTATCTCTTTTACTCAGTTCCAAAGCTCACAAGGAAGCTCTACAGAAAGTCTTAGAGCAAGCCTTTGTGGAACAAGATGTAACAATAAGACAATTCGATAGCATCATCTCCAACATCACTTCCTAAAACAACTTGGGGTTTAGTGATGAAGAACTGCCAGAAGAAGGCAAAAGTCACAACATGGCGCTTAACATTATAGTCAACTGCCAGGACGATGCTCTAGTCAGCGTACTGGTAGATACTGGATCAGCTCTAAATGTTATGCCAAAGTCTACGTTAATGCAACTATCATTCAAAGGATCTCCGATGAGGGGCAGTGAGGTCATCGTCAAAGCATTTGACGGGTCCCTAAAAACAGTTATCGGCAAAATCGATCTTCCCATAACTATCGGTCCTCACACTTTCCAAGTCACTTTCCAGGTCATGGACATCCGAGCAACATACAGTTGTTTGTTAGGAAGACCTTGGTTACACGGGGCTGGGGCAGTCACTTCTACACTTCACCAGAAGCTAAAGTTTGTCAAGAACGACCAACTAGTCACAGTTTATGGAGAGCAAGCCTTGATCGTGAGTAACCTATCAACGACCACTTGTGTAGAACCAGAGGAGGTTGTTGGAACTCAGTTCCAAGCACTTTTGGTGAGCAATGAGAATCAATCAGAGAAAGGAACCTCTATTTCCTCATACAGAGATGCTCTCGAAGTGATCAAAAGTAACAATACCAAAGGATGGGGACATCTGGTCATTCCTACTGACAATAAGAAAAAGAAAGGTCTTGGTTTTTCTTCAACCTGTACCCAGACTACTACTAACGATGAAAGTTTTCATCCCATTTAGAACTTCTTCCACAGTGGAAGTTTCCTTCACCCAGTGTCTCAAGAAGTACATACCATCAACAAGGGTGATCCTTCCGATATAGATGAAGAGTGGAAGTCCTATCTTAACGAGGACGGTTATATGTCTCAGGAAGAGGTGCCGATGCCATTTTGATATCCTATACAGAGTCCGAGATTTATACGGAGATCAGATGTAAAAATGATATACGGAGATTGTGATCTGGAAGGATGTCGTGCTCCACCAAACTCATTAGAGGAAGACACTCTGATGAAAGACAACTTTGACCACGACTATTATGGCCCAATGGATGGCCTGCCTATTTGGCAGCTGTACCCTGGAGACTCAGGGCAAGAGAGTCAGCCCAACGATGATTATCAGCTGAGCATCATTGAAAAGAATACCTGCATCCCCACAGAATCATGGGATCATTACTCAGGGCATTCAGAAAATATCCAGTACAACGATGAATTCGCAACAACTGCAGGACAAGAGTTCCTTAACTATGCTTTTCCTGAAGTCAACGTCATCGAGAAGGATGACTCCTCCAGCTCCAAAGAAGTGTGGGACACCTTAGGACAACCGAGTGGCAAATACGACTATTTGGTCAAGTACACCGCTCCTGAAAGTTCTTGTATCAGGCTCGAAGACATCCGGCCAACTGGATGGGGAGATCCACCTAAGAATGAAAACACTATGCAAGGTACAACAGAAGAATCCTCCTACGACAACTCTGCCTGGGAAACAGATTCCAACGATCCTGCACCACCATAAATCAACATTATTTCTGAAGACAAGTCAAGAAAGAAGGTACCATACTTTGTGATTCACCGAGGAGTTCACCGCCAATGGGATGCTGTTGATATTCTGAAGATCGTTCATAAGTAAAAGTAATTGCCATCTTTAGCCTCTCACCCTTCCCAGGTGGAACGTATGTTTTGATAGGGCTTACTTTCTGTAAATGTCCCTCTTCGCTTTGTCCAAAGCTACAGAGTTTTGTTTTATAGGGCTGTAGTTTCAAGAATCGACAAGATTATAAATAAAATAACATCGTTCTGTAATTTCCACATTTATTACTGTTTTCTTTTTTCGCTTTTTCAGAAAATGGTAATCCTAAAAAACAACTCAAATAATAAAAACAAACATTTTTCAGAAAAATACACCGCACGCACTCTTGCATTTCTCTCTATCTCTTCTAAAAATAATCATCACGTTATGCAGAATGCTTGTTTTAAACCCCATTGAAACATACGATCCGATGCCTTCTCCCAACTTTGAATTCCCGGTATTTGAGGCTGAAGAAGAAAATGACGAAGAAATTCCAGAAGAGATCTCCCGATTACTCAGGAAAGAGGAAAGGTCCATTAAACCTCACAAAGAGCCATTGGAAACAGTCAACTTGGGTTCAGAAAAAGAGAGAAAAGAAGTCAAGATTGGGTCACTGCTCAGTCCAATTGTAAAAGAAAGTTTAACAAAGCTTCTCAAAGAATTTCCCGATGTATTCACTTGGTCCTATCAGGACATGCTAGGGTTGGATACCAGCATCGTGGAACATCATCTACCGTTAAGAGCGGAATGTCCGCCAGTAAAATAGAGGTTAAGAAGAACTCACCCAGACATGGCCATCAAAATCAAGGAGGAAGTACAAAAACAGATTGGCGCTGGTTTCCTCGCCATATCAGAATATCCTCAATGGTTAGCCAACATAGTACCAGTTCCGAAAAAGGACGGAAAGGTCTGAATGTGTGTGGACTACATGGATCTAAACAAGCCCAGTCCAAAGGATGACTTTCCCTTACCGCACATAGACATGCTAGTAGACAGTACAACAAAGTTCAAAGTCTTCTCCTTCATGGATGGATTCTAGGGCTATAATCAAATCAAAATGGTGCCGGAGGATATGGAGAAAAATTCATTCATTACCCCAGGGGCACTTTTTGTTACAATGTAATGCCATTCGGTTTGAAGAATGCCGGGGTAACCTATCAGAGGGCCATGACAACTCTGTTTCATGACATGATACACAAATAGATAGAAGTGTATGTCGATGATATGATTGCTAAATCTAAAACAGAGGAGGAGCATGTGACCCACCTATTAAAGCTATTCGAGCGGTTGAGAAAGTATAAACTCCGCTTGAATCCCAATAAGTGCACATTCGGTGTCCGTTCAGGGAAACTGCTAGGGTTCATCGTCAGCCAGAAAGGAATTGAGGTTGATTCTGACAAGGCCAAGGCCATTCAAGAAATGCCTTCTCTAAAAACTCAAAAACAAGTCAGAGGATTCCTGGGACGTCTGAATTACATTTCCAGATTTATATTCCTCATGACCGCGACATGTGCGCCGATATTTAAATTACTCAAAAAGAATCAGGACTGCATTTGGACAAAAGATTGCCAAACCGCCTTCGACGGTATCAAGGAATACATGTTGAACCCACTAATTCTATCACCTCCAGTGGAAGGAAGACCACTGATCATCTACCTAACAGTCTTGGAAGATGTAGCGTGATTTTTGTGTGGTTGCGAAGCACTGTCGCTTTGGGGTACTAAAGTTCGGTTCATTTTTTATCCTATTGAAGCTGATTAAGGTAGGGAAATAGATGTCTCCAATTAACCTTGCTCGCACTCTGAGTTTAAACAGATGATTGTTGGTTTACAGATGCTATTAAGATTGTGGATCTCTCTTAGGTTATTTTGTTAAAAAAAACACAGTGTTTGGACTATTCGTGAGGTTTTTGGTAATATGTTTAGGTTTGATGCTTTTGGGTTGATTTGATGGAGATACTAGATTTTGGGTTTTTTGATTAGTATGCTCGCTAAGATTTTTGCAATCTTATGCCTACGTATTCCCGTTTAACGAAACAGGGAAATCAGAGCGATCGTAGTTCCTCCTATTCTATGGGAGGAAAAATGTTGTTTTGGTGTCTTGTTCAAAGCCCAAGACATGAAGCTAAAGGTGATTTGTATCTTTTTCAAAGCCCAAGATGTGAAGCTAAAGGGTTTTGGATGAGAGAGAATTTGTCATCTCTAAAGAGGAGTTGTTGATGTTTGCATGCTGTGAGCAAGGCACAACTTTGATGCTAAAAGGTTGATTGACTCAACCGGGTTTTCCTTATACAAAGCCTAAGAGGAGGCGATTGACCCAACAAGAGGGTGTCTTTCATTTGTGGTCTCGTACGAAGCCTGAGATAGAGGCTAAAAGGGTTGACTCAACAAGAGAGTCCTTTATACTCAACAAGAGAGTGATTTACTGTCTCTTACGAAGCCCGAGATGGAGGTTGAAAGGGTTTGACTCAACAAGAGAGTCCTTTTGACAGGAGAGTCTTTTATACTCAACAAGAGAGTGTTTTATTGTCCCGTACGAAGCCCGAGATAGAGGCTAAAAAGGAAATTGACTCAACAAGAGAGTGTTTTAGTGTCTCGTACGAAGCCCGAGATAGAGGCTAAAAGGAGATTGACTCAACAAGAGAGTCTTTTATCTGTCTTCTACGAAGCCTAAGCCGGAGGCTAAAAAGGTTTGACTCGACAAAAGAGTCTTTTATACTCACCCAGAGAGTCTGAAAAGGTTAGCTCCGCTTAGGGGAGAATCATTTGCACAAAGCCCAGGAGGAGGCTGACTTCGCTAAGGAAGGATCATTATACAAAGCCTAAGAGGAGGCTAACTTACTGCCGGGGATAATTGAGACCCCGAGGCAGGTCCAAGAAGGGAATTAATCCTTGCGAGGGAATGCAAAAAAGAATTGATAGATCAGAAACCTTGAGGCTCTGGTTTGAGATAGTGTTATCTGACCCGGGTTGGGGAATTTTGGGAGAAGGACGGGGTTTTAGAACCCACAAGTTTTAACTCGGCTGAAGATTAACCCAGAATCCAGGGGTTTCTCCTATGTTTAAAAGGTGCTTGAGAATGCCTTTGAGACTCAAGGGTATTAGACTGTCCAAGTCTACTGTTAGAGTTTTATCTTTTGTATGATGCGCAAGAGGAGGCCGACTCGTTTATGGGATGAGTATCAACCATAAAATTGTTCTGAAGGTTTTGACTCCTTTTAGAAAGATAGATCTAACAAAGGATGACTAAGTTTTGTCCTATACCTTTAGGAGGTCGTGAAGGTCCTTGTACGAAGCCCAAGAGAAGGCATGAGAGCTTTTAAGAAGTCGAAGGGTCCTTGTACAACGCCCAATAGGAGGCGTGGATGCTTTTAGGAAGCCTGTGGGTCCCCAACCCAAGAGAAGTTCAAGACATGCTATTCACAGAGAATAGATCAAGCCAGGAAAGTTCAAGGATTTGGAAGAAGCTCAAGAGATGCTATTCACGGAGAATAGATCAACTCTGGGGAGTAGAGTTTCTTTGACAATTTCTAAGAGTGACAGTCTGAGAAAGGGTTCACCGAGAATGCTGCCTTTCACGTTTTCATATTGTTTAACCCCAAGAGGAGGGAAGACTGTATCTAGTAATCTTATGGGGGATCTAGTTTTGTTTGTATTTAAGAGTGACCAACAGGCTTTACCTAGTTCTAGACGTAGTTGCCGGGGAAAACTCTAAATAACTATACTAGTATTACACCGTGGATATTTGACAAGTATAAAAAGTTGTGAAAGAATACTTACAGTGAAGCAGCCCCACAATACAGTTATATACATATAAAAGCGATAAATGAAAGCGGATAAACACTTACCCCTTGTAGAGCTTCCATGCTGTTTTGTTAGTTGTTCAACAAAGAAAGTTTTGATAACAATATTGTATTCAAAATCAAAGGAGAAAGTGCTTTGAAAAGATTGTTGGGGCTTACAGCTCAAGGAGAGGCCCAAGTTTTAATGATGATCACCCAGTTGTTTTGAAAACTGTACAGAGGGACTTATACAATATGTGAGGCCCAAAGGGTTTTTATGTACAAGGGGGTTGGGTCTTACACTCTAGCAGAGGCCCAAGATATGGGGCTCATAACACGAGGGTAGGCCCAGGGTTTTATTTTGAACTGGCGATCGTGCCGAGGTTTTTTTCTTTTAACACAGAGGGACTTATACAATATCTGAGGCCCAAAAAGGTTTTGGTTAAAAGGGATTGGGTCTTACACTCTATTAGAGGCCCAATGATGGTTTTTGTACAAGTGATGGGGCTTACAACTCAAGGAGAGGCCCAAGAGATTTTGTTAAAAAAGGCGACGATCGCGCCGTTGTTTTTGAAAATACAGTGGGACTTATACAATAACTGAGGCCCAAAAAAGTGGTGTATTTGCAAAAGGATTGGGACTTACACTCTATTAGAGACCCATGAGTGTTTGAGAAAGATTTGCGAGGGTGAAAATCAAAGAAACCCTAATTTTGTTTTCCTTTAAAAGTAAATATTTACAGAAAATCAATAAAAATGATAAAAATATCAAATAAGTTTGAATAAACCACTTCTGATTTTTGTCTAAGGTTTGAAAAATGAGGTTTTAATCACAAGATGATTTAGAACTCATTTGGTTTTGATTTTCAAAATAAATATTCACTTTTAAATGTTTAAAAACAATAAAAAATGAATTTATTCACAAAAATACCAATTATATTAAATAAATAATATAAAATTTATTTTTTTGTGGAATAAAATATTTCAACATTTTTGTGATTTTTTGCAAAAAGAACCAATAAAAAATGACAAAAATTGAGTGAGAAATTAATTTTTCAAATCATTAATAAAATAATATGAAAAATAAGAAAAATAGGAAAAAGTGATAAAAAAAGAGGTCTGGGGCGAGGGAGATTCGAACCCCAGACCTCTCGCTTGCCAATACTCACAAACATACTAGTGTTTCCACTAAGGCGCAATGCCAATTCATTATATACATGGAAAATGAAAAACATAAGGCAAACTTGGTTGGAAAACCTGAAGAATGGCGCCATGGCCATCTTCTTCCTTGAGCTCGTGCATGAAGCACCCTATCTCACTCGTCTCTCATCCATTTGACATGATTCAAACACCAAACTCATGCGTTTTTGAACAAGGAATATGATGGCAATATTCAATTTTATTGAAATGGACTGAATCAGAACATAACAAGTTAAAACCTGAAGAACCCTAAAACTGGCATGAACTCAAGGAAATCCTATATACGAATTGTAAACAACAATTGATTGAGGGGAAACACTCAACATATGATGACAATCAATTGGCAAAAGTATCATGCGAGGAAATATGCATGGATCATGTTATGAGAGTTTAGAGGCTTACCTTGATGCAAGCTGAAATGGAATTCTACATAAATGGTGTTTCAGAAGTGATTTGATGATCCCTACAGCTTCAATGGATGTTGTTGAGTGGATTTCAAGCCTTGGAACACTTTGAAAATCTTTGGATCAAGTTGGAGGAATCCAACTGCAAAATTGAAGCATAATGGCTTGGTTGAAGAGTGATTTTGAGCTAGAGGTGTTACTGAGATGATTTAAGTGTTTGAACACCTCATATACATCATATGTGATGTGTTTGAGCAATTGGAATGGATTGCTTAGGGCTGCAACTCAAAACCCGATGGTGGTTGCTCAAAAACAAATAAATTTGGCACTTAAGAGAGAATGAGAGAAAGCAGTGTTGTAAGTTGCTTTGGTGTGATTTGAATGATCCATTGGAACCTCTATTTATAGGTGATCAACTCCTGTCTTGGAGGAATAGTGAATGGCTGCTGGATCAGATCACATTCAATGGCATTGGCTTGGTGGAATTTCTTCTCATGCAAGGCAACCTAGCCCCTCCCAAGAGCAGGGCTATGCCTTGACCAAATCCACATTCTTCAGATGTTTTTATATTTGTTTAATCAGAGAACTTGACTGAGGAGAGTGGGAATCTTGAAAGTGCCCTATTTCACATCAATGCCCTTGAATTCAAGGCATAATATGCCAAAATGCATTGATCTAAAGTTGGATGATGCCTTGGCCTTTGGACTCAGCTTTGCAAGTTGGATCTTTTGGATTAGGATCAGATTAGATGACTGTAGCATAGGGATCATTGGTCTTTGGCTCAAAATCGTGTAAAGCAAGAAATCCTACAAACTGATTTTTCATGACAGCCTTGCCATGGTGTGTTGTAGCAGCCATAATTCTTGGCTCAAGTTGATTTGTTTCATGCTAATAAGTGTTTTGGATTCTCAGCAACATTTGCAACAACATTGATGTTTACATCTTGAATTGATTCAGCTTGCAACTATGTGAAAAAATCCCACAAGTTTTGGTGTTTTCAACAAAATCTGTCTTGGACAGAATTTTGTCTAAGTGTTGGAAAAGTTGTACTTTCATGTTTTTAGTGATTTTGATCCAATCATAACTCAGAATCCACAATGAATTGGAGCGGGGTGCAGTTGAAGCTTTTGTAGAGTGCCATAAGAGCTACAAATCCAGCTTTGGATCATCCCAAATGGTTGCTTGGATCTCAAGTTATGATCCTTGGAAGTTGGTACCCTAGCCACTTTGTTCCATAACTTAGAAAATTTCTAAGTTTTTATGGTTACCCCTTTTACAAGTTATCCCACTTTATTTGGTTTTTCTTGATGAATGTTGATTCAAATCACACATTAACATCATTTTAGGGTTAGGGGACCATAACTGATCAAAAAATCAAAAAGTCAAACTTTGACTTTTGGGCACAGTTGACTTTTTATCAGATGAATTCCAAACGGTGCGATCCTCTATGAAATTAAGTTCTTGACCTAAATCAAACTTGATGGATTGATTTAAAGGTGTTATAGGGTGTATTGAATCATGTCCTAGGGTTTGGGAGCATGTCCTGGTCAAAAGTCAAAGCTACAGTTGACTTTTCCTTCAAAACCCTAGTTGTGGTTCAGATGAAATTAAAACTTGTTGATCATGCTTCTTGGATCAATCCATTGTTGTAAATGGATCCATACAGTGTATTGGAGAACCTCAAATCATTTCTTGAGGTCTTGGCTCATGATTTGTTCCAAAAGTCAACTTAGGGGTGAATTAGGTCAAGAAACCCTAATTCCTGATTTTTGATGAATGCATCCCCTAAGGTTAAATTGACTTGATGATTGGGTCCATGAGGTCCCATGGAGTATTTTAAGTTGTGCTTAGAAGAAATGGCTCATGCCCAGAGGAAAACTTCCACCTAGAGGTCCTAGTCGACCAAACCCTAATTTGGTGACACTGACGATCTTGAGGCTTGATCCACTTAGAAGGTAGCAACTTGTGCTTGGTTCTTGATGTGGGAGCCCTCTTGATCCTTTGTGGGTGTTTGAGAGGTTAGAAAAGTTGAAGATCATGTCATCCCTTGATTGATCCTTTGTCTAAGAGCTCTGAGAGGGCTTAAAGCCCTAAGTCTGATTGTAGTGAGTGCTCAACAATTCTTGAGGAGATTGATGAGGCATGATGGTTCATCCATATTGTGACCTAGTCATTCTTCCTCCATTTCAATCTCCTGTTATAAGTTCCTTAGAATGATCTTTCTGAACTCTGGTGGAGGGTCCCTTGTCAACCTTTTCAGTCACTGTAGGTTTATGATTGACATCATTGGATTCTGCAGCACCCTCAGAGTCATCTTGTGATGTTACAACATATTCTGGGAGATCTTCATCCCCCATGGGAAATAATTCTCCAATATCATCAGTAACTTCGGCTTCTATATGTGAGTCATCAACCACAACATTTATGGACTCCAGTACCACCTGAGTTCTTGTGTTGTACACTCTGTAGGCTCTCCTATTTGTAGAGTATCCCAGGAAGATTCCTTCATCACTCTTTGGATCCATCTTCCTTCTTTGCTCACGGTCTTCCAGGATGTAACATTTGCTTCCAAAAACATGGAAGTACTTCACAATAGGCTTTCTACCTTTCCACAGCACATACAATGTGGCAGATGTCCCAGATCTGATGGTTACTCTGTTTAAAATGTAGCAAGCTGTGTTCATAGCTTCAGCCCAAAAGTGATAAGGAAGTTTTTTTGGCATGAAGCATGACCCTTGCACATTCTTGAATTATTCTATTTTTTCTCTCAACCACACCATTCAGTTGAGGACTGATGGGTGAAAAGAACTCATGACTGATTCCTTCTGAGAAGCAGAACTCATTAAACTTATTGTTCTCAAACTCCTTCCCATGGTCGCTTCTGATTATGACAATCCCACGATCCTTCTCTCTTTGAAGTTTTTGACATAGTCCTTTGAAAACTTCAAATACTTCTAACTTCTCTTTGATGAAATGCACCCATGTGTACCTAAAGAAGTCATCCACTACAACATAGGCATAGCTTTTTCCACCAAGACTTTCAACCTGCATAGGTCCCATCAAGTCCATATGGAGTAGCTCTAAGTTTTTTGAGGTGGTCTGATGTTGAAGCCTTTTATGTGACATCCTAGTCTGTTTTCCAATTTGACATTCGCCACATATTTTGCCTTCATCTATCTTTAGATTAGGAATACTTCTGACAGCCTCCTTGGATAAGAATTCTTTCATTCCTTTCAAGTGCAAATGACCAAGTTTCTGATACCATATCTTCACCTCATCTTCCTTTGACACCAAGCAGGTGGAGGGACACTTAGTTTCATGGGGAGCCCACAAGTAACAGTTATCCTTTGATCTGATACCCTTCATGATAAGTTCTTCTTTATCATTTGTTACCAGACACTCAAATTTAGAGAAGTTAACCTTAAGGCCCTGGTCACACAATTGGCCAATACTGATCAGATTATCTGTCAATCCTTTGACATACAAGACTTTATCTAGACTAGGCTGACTAGCATACTTCAGCTTACCAACACCTTTTATCTCACCTTTTGAACCATCTCCAAAGGTGACATAGCTAGTGGAATGAGGTTTGATGTCAACTAAGAACTTCTTGACACCAGTCATGTGTCTAGAACAGCCACTATCAAAGTACCAGTCTTCTTTAGCAGAAGCTCTCAAAGAGGTATGAGCTATGAGGGCGACAATTTGATTCTTAGGAATCTACTTCTTCTTTCCTTTAGCAACTTCCTTTCCTCTATTGGGTTTCTTATCATTGCTAGTTCTTCTTCCAAAAATTTTCCTTCTATAGATGTTGGAAGTCTGAGCCTTGACATTAGTTCTAAACTTCTTATCCAGCTTCTTCAACAGTTGGTGATACAGTTTTTCAAGAAATCCCACAGCTTTGGACAGTTCCTCATTAGAGTCACATTCTTCTTGGTTAGTCACTAAGGCTAAACTTTTCTTCTTTTCATCCTTCTCGCTGATGGCAATCTTAAAAGTTTGAAGTGATCCCATGAGCTCATCTACTTTCATAGTATTTATATCCTTGGCTTCCTCAATAGCGGTCACCTTCATATCAAATCTCTTGGGGAGAGACCTCAGGATTTTTTGAACCAACTTGGCTTCTGGAATTTTCTCTCCAAGGTCACTTGATGTGTTGGCCATATCAACAATGTTCATATGAAATTCTTGTATACTTTCATCCTCTTTCATCATCAAGTTCTCAAACTTAGTGGTGAGAAGTTGACGTCTTGAAGATTTTACTCTCAAAGTTCCTTCATGAGCAGTCTTCAAGATCTCTCATGCATCCTTGGCAACAGTACAATTCTTGATCAACCTGAAGATGTTCTTGTCCACATCATTGAACAAGGCATTCAAGGCTTTGGAATTACCTTGAGCAAGCTTATCATCTTCATCATCCTAATCTTCCTTGGGTTTTAGCTCATCAGTAATCTTCCCATCCTTGTCTTTAGCCTTAGGTGGATCCCACCCTTTGACCACAGACTTCCAGGCTTTACCATCCATGGACTTGATGAAGGCCACCATGCGCACTTTCCAATATTCATAATTGGATCCATCAAGTATGAGTAGTCTATTTAACATTCCTCTTTCTTTATCCATTGAACCAGAAAGTATCGTCCCTAAATCTCATCCAGATACAGAGCAGTATACCTGCTCTGATACAAATTGAAATTCTGGTAAAGCAGATCACTAAGATGTCGGACAGGATGTTGTAACACTTGATCTCTGCTTCTCACACAAGGATAATAAGGAGCAGAAAACAAACAGCAGAAAGCAAAAAGACACACAAGAATTGTTAACCCAGTTTGGTGAATAACAACACCTACGTCTGAGGGCTACCAAGCTAGGAATGAAATCCACTAAGCAATATTAGTTCTAAGCTAAACTCCACCGTTTACAACTTGTCACCTAATCACTACCCGTGCTATATTTCTACCTAAGATACTCCTTGGTATGAGACCCTTCTCAATTCCCTTTCAATCACAGCAGTGACTGAACAATTATAACTCAATAACACAGTCCAACTCATGTATTCATGCAATACAAGAGAGGCTCATAAAAGTACAAACCCTAGTACTCACTAATAGCTTGTATATTCGCTACCTATTTTAGGTTAAATCCATCCTATTTATAATAATAAACAAGACTGGATTTGGGTTCCAGAGTCGTAGCAATTCAGATCCACAGAATCCTCATCTTATTCTTCTTTAGAATAGTTTCTTCAATCCTAAGTTTCCTAAAGTGTCTCCACACTTAGAAATAACATCTTCCATTTTGAATCAGAATCTCTGATTCCTCAATCTTGTACGCCACCTAGGAAAAATAAACATTCCCATAAAAACTGGAAATCAAAAAACTAAATAATAGTTATCATAAACTGTAACACACAAAGATGTCAAATCAACATGATATGACATCTTGTCTAACATCTTAATCTTCATTCAGTTCAACATGTTAGGACATCTTGTCCAACATCTTTCTGTTAAGTTAGTTTTACCAAAATTGATGCCAACCTCAAAGGCTTGGACTCATCAGTACTGCAAATGCTTAGAGTGCTAGTACCTTCCCTTAGTATAACCAACCCCCGTACCTTTGATCTCTCTTTGCTTAGATTTAGGCCTTGCTTTTTGCTTTTCATTTTACTTAGGGTTTTTGTTCGATCTTTCCTCCCTTCCCTTGGATAAAATAAAATTTCGGTGGTGACATCATTATTTTGCGAGCCAAGGTAATCCCATAGCTTTGGTATCTGATTCTCACTGCGACAGAAAATGGAAACTTCACTGGGAAAGGGTCACAGAGGATGAAGAGGTATTTTAAGGATGTAGAAGAATGGTTTGGTTGGAAATGGAAAAATACAAGGTGGGTGACTATGTTTGTCTTATTTTATCAAGAAGAAAATATGGGGCGTGAGGGAAAGGTGTGTCATGTGAAATAGTGAAGTTATGAGGTTTAGAATAGTGATGAGAAGGTGAGTTGTTTAGCTATTCATTTTGTTATTTTTGTGAGTTTTTGGAAGATAAAAGAAGAAGATGGAGGGTTGATGGTGAGGTTAGAAGGTGGACAGTATGAGCTTGTTATCAAGTCTGTGTATTTTTTATAAAAGATGAGAGTGAATAATGGCGAGAAACTTGAAAGGTGGCGAGTGTACCGGTTTATGTCTTCATGTGGAAGAGAATGGAGGTGATGAAGTTGAAATGACAATGGTCGTAGGTGGTGAAAGAAGAAGATGAGTATGGAAATTTTTCTATGTGGTATGATGAGATCATGAAAAAACGTTATGTGAGGTGGTAAGGGTAACGAATATAGATGAGTTGTTGTTGAGAGAAATATCAGAAAAGATGATGGTTTTGTTCGCTAGTGTCAATGTTTTTTTTCTTTTTGGTGTCCAGGTTTTTGTATGTGGTAATATGAATAGGTTTTCATAGTATAGTGTTTTTGGTTTTCACAATTGATGGTTGGAGTGAGAGAAAAAAATGAGGTGGATCTCTGTGAAAAAATAGGTGGGTCATGTAAATCTTTTTGTTTTATTTTCTTATGCTACATTAAGAGAGATAGGGACGTGTGAAGTGTTGGTAAGAGGGTGTGAGCAGGTGTGCTGCACATGGTAGTACATGCATGCATGTTGTACTATTTTTTCACAAAAAGAAGGATAAAACAAAATGCCTTAGAACACTTAGCAACTAAGTATTTTTAAAAAGAAAAGAGAAAAGAAAAGAAAAATAAAATAATATAAAACTGAATAACTATGGTAAAATAAAATAAAATAAACTTATTAAAAAAAGATATAAATTCAAATCTGGTTAATAAAAATAATTATTAATTGAAAATAGATACAAAAAACGTTAAAAAGCGAATAATTGGACCGGTATCGAGGTGCTCAGAAAAATAAAATGAATACACCAAAATGATCAGCGCAAACTATATGTATTGGAAATATACAGCGTTTGGTCAAATTTCAAAATAAATTTTACTAGGTTAAATGGCTTAAACTGGTCAAGAATGCGACCGAAAAATGGTCAAAGAATTTAAATGAGCATGTCAGGTTAAGCTACGCGAAACATAGATCAATACGACTGACGTTTGTAGGCTCGATTATAAAATTTTCTGTCCACTGATTTTACGCACAGTTGACTTTTAGTTTGACCGGTTCAATTGTAAATCCAACAAGTTTATTCAAGCTGATAAATTGGGTATTGTGCAAGATGCGAAACATGATGAACTATACAGATGATGCAAAAAGATGTGGGATCTTAGAGTAAAAAATTAGGGTATGACAGATGCCCCTATTTAAGTTTCTTCGATCCGGAGATATGAAGATTGAAATCTTCGTCTCGACAAGATTGGAGAGACTTAAATACAAACATACACAATTTTTGGCCTTAAATTGTTTTTCCGGATATGTCTGTTCCTCTTTTGCGTCCAATGCCATTCTTGAATCTCTACCTAGCTCACATTCATCTGATGACGTTCTCAGATATTGTGATTATACCTTTCATTCAAAGCCATTATTGAATGTCTGGTGTCTTTTCATCCAATGTCATTCTTGGATGACACATATGTCTGTCTCTTTGATGTTTTCCCAGATTGAGTCTTTTGTTCTGATGTTCTTCCAGAACCTATCTGATGTTTTTCCAGAATCTTTCTGAGGTTTTATCGAATATGTTTGTCTCCCTGATGTTTTTCCATATTGAGTATTTTGTTCTGACGTTTTTCCAGAACCTATCTGATGTTTTTCCAGATATTTCCATTGTAATTCTGGTAACCTTCCAAGATTTGCTTTATTCCCCAGTGAGTTTCCAGATATATACCTTTGTAATTCTGATGCTTTTCTAGAATTTCATTTCTTTTACCGTCTAACGTTTTTCCAGATGTGTCTTTACTTTTGATGCTTTTCTAGAATTTCATTTCTTTTACCGCCTGATGTTTTTCCAGACGTGTCTCTGTAATTCTGATGCTTTTCCATAATTTCATTTCTTTTACCGTCTAATGTTTTTCCAGATGTGTCTTTACTTTTGATGCTTTTCCATAATTTCATTTATTTTACTGTCTGATGTTTTTCCAGATGTGTCTTTACTTCTGATGCTTTTCCAGAATTTCATTTCTTTTACCGTCTAATGTTTTTCCAGATGTGTCTTTACTTCTGATGCATTCCCAGAGTATCATCTCTTTTGTTGTCTGATGCTTTTCCAGATGTGTCCGTTGTTCTGACGTTTTTCTAGAACCCCTGTGTGTCTTCCATATACGACTTTGCTCTGATGTTTTTCCAAACTCCTTTGTGTCTATCGGATGTTCTTCCAAATACGACCTTGTTTATTTGATGTTCTTCTAGATATGACGTTGCTTATCTGATGTTCTTCCAGATATGTCGTCAAACATTTTCCCGTACATTTAATGGTTTCCTAAATGTTTCGGATGTATCTTCAGAATCTTTGTCTTCATCTAATGCTCTTCTAGATGTCTTCAATTTATTTCTGACTTTGGTTATCAATTGCTGAATGTTTTCAAGTCTGTTTCCATTCTTCATCTAATGTTTTCTGGATGTATTCCAGAGTTTATTCAATGTTTTCGCGAATATCTTTGATATTTTCCAGAGTTCATTAGATGCTTTTCTTGATGTCTCTGATATTTGCTGTGTTTTCCAGAGTTTATTCATTGCTTTCCTGAATACCCCTGATGTCTGCTGGGATGTCTCTAATGTATTTCCCGGAGTTCTCCTCACCTCATTCAATGATCTTCTAAATGTTGTGACTCTTTTCCATCCAGTTCCATTCATGTATGATGATTGCTGATTCCCCAGTGGAGCTTATTCAATGTTATTCTGAATATCTCTAATGGATGTCTGCTTATGTTCCAAAGTTCCATTCAACGTTCTTCTGAATATGTTTGATGGTTGTTACAGTTATTTTCCAGAGTTTTGTTCAACAGATTTCTGATAAAACCTCTGATGATTGTAACCTTTCCCCAGTAAAGTTTTTTCTGCTGTCTGGATGTTCCTATTATTCCACAGCAAAGTTGAATGCTTCGTCCGGGGAAGTCCTTGTTATATTCTCAAATTTCTGGTCTCATTCCATATCCAATGTTTTTCTGGATGTTTCTGATTTGTTTTCTAGATTGTGTTACTTTCAGTATCTAATGCTTTCCCAGATGTTTGTATCTCTGTTTAGGGTGTATCCCTCTCTTTTCAAGTATTATTGGATACTATTTGTCACCGACAGATTTCCATAATATCTTGTATTTCTCAATTGTGTCACCTTGAGACGTTTCCCCGTGAAGTTGTAAGTCTTTCCCCAGTGAACCTACCCGATATCTTCCCAATATATATTCATCTCCTGTAACATTTCTCCACAAATGATCTTTGTCTTGCATCCATATCATATCATAAGCATTTTTGTGGTATCTTAAGGCAAAAAACTGCACATGTTTGTATTTAAGTCTCTCCGATCTTATCGAGACGAAGATTTCAATCTTCACATCTCCGAATCGAAGAAACTTACATAGGGGCATCTATCATACCCTAATTTTTTACTCTAAGATCCCACGTCTTTTTGCATCATCTGCATACTTTATCATGTCATTTCATTTTGTACAATACCCAATTTATCAGCTGGAATAAATTTGTTGGAATTACAGCCGAATCGGCCAAACTAAAAGTTGAATGTGAGAAAAATCAGTAGACAGAAAATTTAAAATCGAGCCTACAAATTTCAGTGATATTAATCTGCGTTTCGCGTAATTTAACCTGGCGTTCTCATTTAAATTTTTCGACCACTTTTCGGTCGCATTTTTGGACAGTTTAAGCCATTCAGTCTAGTAAAATTTATTTTGGAATTTGACCAAACACTGTATTTTTCCAATACGTATATTTCGCACTGATCATTTTGGTATACTCATTTTATTTTTTCAAGCACTTCGATACTGGTCCAATTATTCATTTTTTACCGTTTTTTATTTTAATTTTTAATTAAATAATTATTTTAGTTAATCAGATTTTTTTTATTTAACTTTATTTTAATAAGTTTATTTTATTTTATTTTATCATATTCATTTTATTATTTTATATTTTGTTCTTTCTCTTTTTTAGAAACACTTAGATGCTAAGTGTTCTGAGGTGTATTTGTTTGTTTCCCACATTCATGAATCTAGTATAATATAATATATCATATAGCATTGCATTGAAGAAGAGGAACCAAAGTCTGCTTTAACATTCAAAAGAAAAAACATACACACATTTAGTGAATAAATTTCCTGCACATACTACAATATCAGCGACCTCTTCCCCACCTGCACTTGAAAAGAACAATTTTAGTCAAAACACAAATATTTTAAGAGGTTCCTATAGAGTACTGCAGATGCTTAGGGTGCTAGTACCTTCCCTTAGTATAACCAACCCCCGTACCTTTGATCTCTCTTTGTTTAGCTTTAGGCCTTGCTTTTTGCTTTGCATTTTACTTAGGCTTTTTGTTCGATCTTTTCTCTATTCCCTTGGATAAAATAAAAGTTCGGCGGTAATATCATTATTTTGCGAGCCAAGCTAATCCCATAGCTTTGGTATTCGATTTTCACCGGGACACATGGAAATAAACACGTGACCCTTTGAAGTTTTCTTGAGAAACGAGTTATCAAACTTTGAAATATCTTTGATCAAATGAATTTGAATAATGCTTGAGACCCTATGTTTTGAGATTAGAGGTCATGCTTTGATGAATAGCCTTTTAAAATCAATGGTTGACCACACTTTGACTTAAGGAACTTAAACCCTAGCTGAGGAGACAATCACTTGATGCTATTTATTCCAAACCCTACCTTGCAAAATAAACAAAAGGGGCAAGGCATATTTTATATATATTGATTAATGGTTAGTGAATTATAAAGCATATAAGTACAAAAATGTAAAAGATACACAAAGAGGTGCTTGATGATCTCTGCAAAGGCTAGCCAAAAGATGAGAGGGTTAGGAGACAACCAAGTTTGTGATCTTAATGATTTACAAAGATGTAAATGAGGTGGGATCTTAGGGGTAAAAATTAGGGTATGGCAGATGCCCCTATTTAAGTTTCTTATATCCAGAGATATGAAGATTGACATCTTCTTCTCGACGAGATTGAAGAAACTTAAATACAGAAGACCCAATTTTTGGCCCTAAGATACCACAAAATATTCATTATGTGAATGCATGCGCCGAACTTTGTGGGGAAAAGGTGTCACAAGAGACAAACTACTGCTTGAGAAACCTAGCAAAGGAAACAAAAACTCCACAGGGGGAAAATAAGAAGAGACCTAGCTGGGGAATATAGAATTCCACAAGAGATGGGAAAAGTGCGTAGATGAAACTAAGACTTGAAATTGCTGGAGATAAAGAGAAAATAGGAGATTCCACAGGAAAATAAATCACTGGGGAAAGACTCAATTTAGGAATAACTATGCATGGAAATAAACCAAAAACACAGTTAGAGTAGACAACAAAGCAAGATTCCACTGGCGAAAACTTAACAATACGAGCACCAAAAGGATATACCTACTCCACATGGGAATAAACTCGAAGAGGCCATGGATCACTAACTCTATTAGGGAATGAAACCCTGAATAGATAGTGAGAAAAAAATGGAGGATATTGACTTGCCTTTCAACTTTTAACATTTATCAATACTATAACCAACACACACACACACACACAAACACACACACACACATAGATCATAAAAAAGAGGTAAACTCTTGTATTTCAATTTAATAAAGAACACATGAAAAATGTCCCAATGTTCTTTTCCTTGTAAGCTCATCAATTAATAAAAGAGTGTCAATACCATAAGTAATTGCAAATAATGTACTTGTCTCCTAATACTCAAATGGAAAACCATTCATCCTCAGCCATACTTGAGCGTGTGTAATATTCAAACTTTCAAGTCTAAAATCTAGCATCTACGCAGAGAAACGCATGAGCGAGGGGTTAACATTCCATGTCCCTACACTTTAAATTTTGTTGAAATCCTCCCTTTATTTGAGTAACAAAATTAAAATTGGCCACATCCCAAAGGTTTTAAATCCCATTTAGTAATTGGGATCCATAATTTCATGAGTTTGTCACATAATTTTAATGCCTTCAATGGTACATTACTTTTACAAGTGATCAATCTCCCATGTAAATTATTCTTACAACGTTTGAGACCTTCTTTGTAAGCCTCTTAGGGTATCTTGATTGAGAAACAGTTACCTTAAAGGCATGGCATGACAAAATTAGAAACTGATATATCACACACATTGTAAAGAGATTGTGCAAAAGGATTTATTTTGTGCTTGGGCTTCAGATGGGTACATAGGAGTCATTAGAGGAATAAGAACCAACCACGAAAGGTCTCCATGCAGATGTCATTCCCTAGTGGAGCCTATGCCGATTAGGTTTTATTTTAAACCCTATAGCAGATTATCATAAAAAAAACATGGTTCCTTGCAAACATGGTGTCTCCTTTCTCAAACATTTTTTCGACAATTAGCATGGTGAAAGTGTATAACCGTGTTTGAAGAACCTTGTGTCCAAAATCAGCTCGATCTAATAGTTAATGAATTTTAAATCTCTATTTTTTTAAAAGTGTTTGGAAAAAGACGAAAATCCATAACATTAACCCTCAAGTTGTCCCTTTTTATCTCTCTCTCTCCCTCAAGTTTTATAAACTATAATTTATATGTTTGAACAATTAAAGTAAAATAAAATAAGTTTCAAATGTTATGATTTTCAATTTTAAGAATTGAGTAGGTAAAAATAAAAGGTTAGATATACTTTTGATCCTTTTATTATTTTTAAATAAAGTTTTGAACCCTCCATTTAAATTTTTTTATTGGTTCTCTCACTCTCTCTCTCTCTCTCTCTTTCTGTGTGTGTGTGTGTGTGTGTGTGTGTGTGTGTGTGAGTGTGTGTGTGTGAGAGAGAGAGAGTGTGTGTGTGTGTGTGTGTGTAGTTGAATGAAGGCTTAATATCCTTTTTGGTCCTGTATCTTAACCTCGGGGTTCATTTTGGACCCTTAACTTAAAAATGGTCCATATTGGTCCCTTAACTCTTCAAAACGTTTCATATTAGTCCTTTTTGTCTTATCAGCAGTGGAAAAATTCAAAATTCAGCCGCTAATTAAACAAAAAGGATTAATATGGAACATTTTGAAGAGTAAATGGACCAAATATGAACCTTTTTAAAGTTAAGGGATCAAAATGAACCTCGAGGTTAAAATACAGGACTAAAAAAGATATTAAACCTTGAATGAAGTAGAGATTGTCAATGTCGAAGTGAAAGTATTTGTCAAATATTTGATCAAACTCTAGTGTAGCATGTCGTCGAAGTCTGTTCACATACGGTTGTCGAAGACCTACATGCTGTAGTCGAATTGTGTTCTAGTATGTAGTTGTCGAATTGGGCCTTGTGTTAAGGATCCAATTGTTTAAGTTATCTTGTACCCTAAGTTAGCTTGTAATGGATAATTGTTAAAAGGCCCATTAGTTTTATATGTTAGGTTTTATTATAAATAGCGTACTAGTCTCTCATTTTGTGGATTGACAAAACCTAATTAGGGTGAGAGGGTTATTTGTTATTCTTGAGTACTTGTAATCTGTTTTATAGAGAAAGTAAAGAATAACAGTTATAATCAATCCTTGTTGTTTTTCCTTAACCATAACCCTTTTGTGTTTCTTTCCTATAAAAAAAACCTACTATACTTTGTTTAAAGGTATCCTAATTCACAACAAATTGGTACGGTGAGCATGGAGGAGATGCCTTCAACAAAATATGAGATTGAAAAGTTCACCGGAGTGAACGATTTCGGTCTGTGGTGCTTGAAGATGAAAGCCCTACTGGTTCAACGGGGTTGTTTGGAAGCGTTGAAGGGAGAGGCAGCCATGGACGTTGTGTTAACGGAAAAAGAAAAGACGGCCATGATGGAGAAAGCTCACAATGCAATATTGTTAAGCCTTGGTGATAAGGTTCTTTAAAAGGTATCAAAGGAGACTACGACATCGGGGTTATGGTTGAAACTTGAAAGTTTGTACATGACCAAATCTCTGGTGAATCGACTCTACTTGAAGCAAGCTTTGTATTCATTCAAGATGAGCAAAGACAAAGTGTTGGCTGAGCAGTTGGATATTTTCACCAAGATAATTCTTGATCTTGAAAATATTGATGTGAAGATCGATGATGAAGATCAAGCATTATTGTTATTGTGCGCTTTGCCCAAAACACATGCTCACTTCAAAGAAACTCTCTTGTATGGAAGGGAGTTCCTGAGCTTTGAAGAAGTTCAATCAGCCTTGTACTCTAAGGACTTGAATGAACGAAAGGAACATAAACCTTCGACGGTTGGTGAAGGTTTGGCCGTTAAGGGAAAATTCTTGCGAAAGGATGGTAAGTTCGACAAAAAGAAAGGTAAAAGTCAGTAGAAGACTTATAGTGGCGAAGCATCTGGTATTTGATGCTATCACTGTAAGAAAGAGGGTCACATAAGAAAGGTGTGCCCTGAACGCCTGAAATATCATGGAGTTAAAGATAATGGAAATGCAGCCATTGCTCAAGATAATTTTAAATCATCTGATGTTCTTGTGGTTTCAAGCGGCGACTCAAGAAAAGAGTGGATTATGGATTCAGGTTGCACTTGGCACATGACTCCAAACAGAGAATTATTCGAGGAGCTATGTGATCAAGATGGTGGATCAGTGCTGCTGGGAAACAACAAAGGTTGCAAAATTACAGGTATTGGATCTGTGAGATTCAAGCTCCATGATGAATCAATAAGGTTATTGACTGAAGTCAGGTATGTACCTGATTTGAAGAGAAATTTGATTTCTCTTGGTGAATTCGACAAGAAGGGATATGTTTTCCAGGGAGATAAAAGTATCCTAAAAGTCATGAAGGGGTCGAAGGAAGTCTTGAGAGGCGTGAAGAAACAAGGCTTGTATACCCTTGAGGCTGAAGTTGTAAGTTGACGAAAAATGTTGCATCCACGAAACCTTTGTCAGAGACAGAAATTTGGCACATGAAATTGGTCCATGTCAGTGAAAGGGGTCTGGTCGAATTAGGGAAACAAAATATGCTTGGAGGAGAAAAAGTCGAAAAGCTGAAATTTTGTGAACCCTGTGTACTTGGAAAAATTTTCAGAGTGAAGTTCAACAAAGGCAAACAAAGAACTCATGGATCCCTTGCTCACATCCATGCTGATCTTTGGGGGTCTGCAAGGTGTCTATCACATTCAGGAGCAAGGTATATTCTATCCATAGTCGATGATTATTCCAGGAAGTTATGGGTATTCATCCAGAAGACTAAGGATGGAACTTTTGAGAATTTCAAAGGTTGGAAGACTCTGGCCGAAAATCTGATTGGCAGAAAGGTCAAGAGGTTGAGAACTGACAATGGCGTTGAATTTTGCAATGAGGCGTTTGACAGATTTTGTGCTGCCTCAGGTATTACAAGGCCCAAAACTACTGTAGGTACTCCACAACAAAATGGTTTAAAAGAGAGCTTTAATCGAACTATTTTGGAAAGAGTTAGATTCAAGTTGACTAGTAATGGGTTAAAGAAGGTGTTTTGGGCTGAGGCTGTTTCGACAACTACATATCTGATAAACATATGTCCTTCGACTGTGTTATATATGAAGACACCTGAAGAAGTTTGGTCGGGACATCCACCTAGTCTCGACAGACCGAGAGTATTTGGCTGTGTGGCCTATGCTCACATTAGGCAAGACAAGGTCGAACCTAGAGCTCTGAAATGAATGTTCATGGGATACCCTGAAGGAGTCAAAGCTTATAGGCTATGGTGCCTAGAGCCAGGTCACAGGAGGTATATCACCAGTCGAGATGTAGTTTTCAATGAAGCTGAGATGACTTTCAGGAAAACTGATGATGCTGACGAAGAGCTGGAACAGGGAGAGATTCCTGTTGAGGTGGAGCATGTAGTTGCTGAATTGCGTATCCCAGATGAAGTCGAAGATGAAGCAGAAGCTGTTGTCGAAGATAAGGAGATTGATAATGACTACCTGCTAGCAAGAGACAGGTCGAGGAGAGTCATCAAGCCACCTCAGAGACTTGGGTATGCAGATCTTATAACTTATGCCTTAATCTCTGCAAGTGAGGTTCTCGACGAAGAACCTAGAGACTATAAGGAAGTTATGAGGAGTCGAAAGAAGACTGAATGGCTGAATGCCATGGATGATGAGATTAAATCTCTTCATGATAAAAATACATGGGAACTGATTAAGAATCCTGATGGAGCCAGGTTAGTTAGCTGTAAATGATTTTCAAATTTAAGGAAGGAATCGAAGGAGTGACGTCAAGGAAATACAAGGCAATATTGGTTGCTAGGGGGTTCACTCAGAAAGAAGGTATCGACTTCAATGATGTGTTCTCTCATGTTGTGAAGCACAGGTCCATTCGAATGTTGCTTTCCATGGTGGCACAGTTAGACCTTGAATTGGAACAGATGGATGTGAAGACCGCGTTCTTGTATGGTGATCTAGATGAACCAATCCTGATGAGGCAACCTGAAGAGTATGTTGAAAAGGGGAAGGAATATTATGCTGCGCAAGCTGAAGAGATATTTATATGGACTGAAACAATCTCCTCGACGGTGGAATATGAGATTCGAAAAGTTCGTGGCACACATAAGTTTCATTAGAAGTCGGTTCGACCACTGTGTTTACTTTAGATTTTGACCTGGTAATTCATTTTTTATTTTGTTGCTTTATGTGGATGATATTCTAATAGAAAGCAACAATGTCGAAGACTCTATAAGGAGTTCGACATGAAGGATCTGGGAGCTGCATCCAGGATTCTTGGGATTGACATCCGAAGAGATAGAAAGCGGTCAAAATTATGCTTATCTCAAGAGGCATACCTACGAAAGATTCTATAAAAGTATGGTATGTCGAATTCAAAGCCTGTTGTGACTCTGACAAACTCTTAATTCAAACTAAGTATAGATCAGTGTCCCAGTTCTGATGTCGAAAGAGCTTATATGAATAACATTCCATATGCTAATATAGTGGGTTGTTTGATGTATGTTATGGTATGTACTAGACCCGACATAGCATATGCAGTAAGTCTTGTAAACAGGTACATGGCGAATCCTGGAAAGGCTCATTGGCAAGCATTGAAGTGGATTCTAAGGTATATAAATGGTGAAATTCTGGTATCAGACGTGTGATGTTAAAGTGCGATGTCACAACAACACACTTTGCACAATGGACAAAATAAACAGCTGCATAACACGCCAAATTGTTCACCCAGTTCGGTCTAACTACCTACGTCTGGGGGCTACCAAGCCAGGGATGAAATTCACTACTTGTAGAATTAATTTACAGACTCAACAACCCAGTTGACAATCTCCTAAACTTAATTCCTACTAGTGACTTTCTACCTAAGGAACCACTTAGATATGAGAACACTACTCAATCCCTAAAACAACACTCAAGGAACAACCTCTTTGAGCAACCTTGATCTTACTTCACAGTTTTGATCAAGTAATAACTCTCTATTACTTCACAGCTTCTAAGAGAGGACAGAAAACGACTCAGCAATTCAACCTAGAATTCTGGATATAAAACTCGTACAAAATACTCAAGACACTCAGCCTATGCTCTTGATCTTCTCTCTATATTTCTGTACTTTTTCCTTTGGTCTTGTGCGCTTTATATAGCAACCTGAATTGGACTTGGACCAGCTACAATATCTGACCTGATTTGTTATTTAAAACTGAATATTTAAAACAGATTTTCTCCTAAAATCTTTTCAAATCTTCAACCTTTTAAATCTCCTACAAATCTGCACCAGATCTCCTATGCAACAGAAAATATCTATCCCAAGATATTCGCATCCAATGAGACAGCTTGCTCTCCACAATTCCAGCTAACACGCAAACCCTAATAACATCACAACCTGATGTTATTAATTCTGCAGATCTAATGTCACAACATCGCCATGTGACATCAGACATCCAACTTCAGCAATTTAAATACTTAACACAGCCCAGTGTTAAGACTCAATGTTGCAACATCAGCACCTTGAGATCAACATTGAATATACTTTGTTTTACCAAAATTCCAGCCAATCCAAGAACTAACAATCTCCCCCTTTGGCTAATTTTGGCAAAAAGAAACTCTGCACTCTGCACCTTCAGAGACTTCAGCAGCGGAAAAACTTCAATCAAGGATTTTGAAACTCCAAGCAGCAGCATCAGCATCAAAACAGCTACAATCTTCAACCAGCTGCACACAATTCAAAATAGCTACAATCTTCAACCAGCTGCACACAATTCAACATTAGCAGCATCTTCAATTCACTTCAGCATCATAAAAACTCCATTATGGACTTTGCTTCACAAAAACTCTGCTGCAGCACCATCTTCAACAGCAACAATTTTCAACAATGTTGCTCCCCCTCAATCATGAACCAGCAAAGCCAGCTGATCACGCAGTTCAGTAATTACTCATTACTCCCCCTTAATTTCTGCATATTCCTTTGACAGCACCACAACTCCTTTGACAACATTAGACAATTATCTGACATTTGTACTTTTGGATTTCTTTCTTTGGCTACTTCTCCCCCTTTTTAGCCACAATTAGACAAGCTTCAATCAGAAGCCCTATTAACTACTGTAAGTACTCCCTAGCTCTCATTGTTAGCCTCACAGTTAGCAACCAGGCAAAGCAAATCATAGAATCGAAAAACATAAACGGTGCATATAACAGCACAACATTCAAATTACATAACCAAGCACCTTAAGTGCTGAAACAAAGACAGAAAATAAACTAAAACTACTAATTAAGAGAAACAATAAAAGCATTAATCATCTGAGCTGAGATCATCATCTCTTCGTCTTCTTTTGGACTGTCATTGTCAGACTCATCTGTCTTATCAGCAACTACTTTCTCACTTTCTTTTTCCTTCATCTTTAGGGACATAAGTAATTTTTTAAACTTGTCCTTCCTTTCAATGTTTACTCTGATGACTTCATCTAGTTCTTTACAGGCTTCCTCCAGTTCAGAAATCATATCAGTCTTGACATGAGTATGATTAGTAGATGTTGAGGCAGATGCTTTGACATTATCAGCAACATATTTTCCTTTAAACAGCTTCTGATGAAACAACAATCTAGGCTTCCTTCTACACACACTATCATCCTGGTCAAGAATCCCAGGATGCTGAGACAGAATTATCCCACAAACGAGGGATGGAAATGCAATAGGCAATTTCACAGCTCTTGTTGCAGCGTGCTTGATAGTCTGATTATAGATGTAAGAGCCATAATCAATTAGTTTCTTTGTTCCAATGGCATAAACTAATTTTCCCAGTCCAGCAGAAACAGAGGTCTTGTGGTTAGTAGGAACCCAGTTAACCGCACCTATTCTATGAAGAAAAGCATATTTCACACTTAATAAACTTGCTAATAACTTTCCTCTTGAAGGCCAAACTTCTACCTGACCAGTTGTGATCTCTTTGCAGATAACATTATTAGAAACTTCTAATTCTCCATCATCTTCCTCACTTCTTCCTAAGTAGGCATTGATCACATTAGGAGAGAACCAGACACACTTACCCCTAACGGTAACTCTTCTGAAGGTTAGGCTTTTGCTGTTATCAATAGACTCGGGGAGATTCACTATAAATTCTCTGGCCAGTCTATCATAGCAACTAGAAAATCCTGACACAGTCCTTATGAGACCAGCAAACTTAATTAGATCTACAATTCCAGTAGACTCTAAGTCATCTCCTACTAGCTCTCTTTCCAGAGTTATCCTTCGTTGGCTCACACAGTTCCACATGGATGCACTTCTGGCACAGTGAAATGAGATGTTATCAGGTACTTAATCAGTAGCTCCTTTCATCACAGGGTTGATGTCTTGAACATCACACTCTGAATCTGATTCTTCCCTGATTCTCCTCTTCTTGCCAGACCTGGCAACTTTGCTCCACGACTTAGGAGAGTCTGCAACTGAAGTCCTTTTCTTATCCTTGACCATATCTTCATTAGGAAGGGACTTCACTCCTTTCCCTTTCCTATCCTCACTATCAGATGAGTCCTCAACATCTATAACCTCAACCTGATCCTTCCCTTTACACCTGTGACTTTCATTCCTAGGGGACGATGTTCTGACATCAAAGAAGACATCAGTATCTTCAAGATCTTCTTCTTTATTACCACTTTCAGCGTCTCGAATCACCGTCAAGGCCAGTCTTTGAAGATTTGTGTCCTCGCTTTGAGAGTCCACCTGTTCAGTAGGCATTTGCCTTAATGGGACAGAAATCCCTTTCACCCGTATTCCCTTCTCAAGAATTTTGGTGGCAATCTGCTCCAATTGCATGTCCACATCATACTTCTCCTCAACAGCTTAAGAGGATGATGACCTAGTTTCAGTTTTATTCAGCTTGGTTGAATGTTCAAAGTTACCTGAGTCTGGAAGTGCCATAGGAATGTGTTCTTTGTTACCAAGTTCTTTTTCCGAATAAACCCTAGTTCGTACATGCGCAGGTCTTTGAGAATTAGAGTTCTTGGATGGGGAAGACATCGTTTCTTTGTAACAGACTAGGTTTAGAGAAGATTTTTCTATTTTGTTGAGGGAGATGAACCGTTGAGACGAGAACCCTTTGATAAATCTTGATATAGACTCAATATGGTAAGGCGCCTGATTTTGAGTACCTCTTAAAGACCAATTACTAATTTTCTCCCTCCATAAAGACTTTCCTTTTAAAAATTTAAAAGGATTCACATCAGAACTCATTAACTCTGAGTGACCTTTCAGCATCCTGACGTCATAGTCTGATGTTATAACATCAACTTGAGCTTCATTAGTTGAATTACCTTCAAGGGAAATCCACTGATAGCAGTTATCTTTGGTTCTGGCACCCTTCATAACAACTTGATTATGCTCACCAGATACCACACACTCATCTTTGGTGTAGTTAACTTTGTACCCTTCATCACACAATTGACTTATGCTGATCAAATTTGCATTTAAACCATTGACAAACAGAACATTGTCAAGTACAGGTCTACCATCACCTTTCACTTTTCTAACTCCTGCCACTACACCTTTCTCGCCATTGCCAAACATAACCTCATGAGAGGGACAATGACTGACTTCAACTATCAGAGTTCTGAATCCAGTCATATGCTTTGAACATCCACTGTCAAAGTACCACGTATCCATATCAACCTGGCTATCTGAGGTGTGGGCTAAAAGACATTTCACCTTCTCCTTAGGAACCCATTGTTTAGCAACTTTAGGTCTGACCTCCTTTGGTTTGCTTTGAGGAGTAGATTGTGGATAACCATGCAATTTAAAACAAGAGTACTGCATATGTCCAAACCTTCCACAATAGAAGCATCTAACTCTGTCATCTCTGAATTGGTTATATCTTCTACCATTATGATATTGTTGTGGCTTCCACCCATAGTGTAGTCTCCTACTTCCAGAGTTGGTCTGTCTTCTATGGTGCTGTTGTCTTTTACCATAGGTAGACTATCTCCTGAACTGAGGATGTTGTCTTCTAGGTTATCTCCTATGGTGATGAGGCTTCCTTCTTCCATAGTGATGAGGCACAACGTTGTTGTATTCATATCCATACCAGTTTTCCTTATGTTGAGACATCTGATGTGACATGTTCTGTTTCAACATTGCAGCTTGCATGCTCTTGTGATATTGGGGAGGCATATACTGACTAGCTCCTCGAGGCTGCAACTTCCTCTGATGGGGACCATTTTTTTTCTCAACATTCTGAGGCTGAACAACCTTCTTAGGGGTAGAATCCTGTCTCTTTGTTTGAGAAATTGGTTGGGACACCTCCTCCTTTGTTCCTGAGGTGCTTGCTTCAGCAGAAACCTTTCTGTCAGCCACAAACCCTATGCCAGACTTATCACCAGCAACCTTTTCTGTCTGAAGGATCTTATCAAGTGTGTTTGTACCACAGCTCAGCATCCTAACAGACTTGGTCATATGATCAAGGTGAGCTTTAACTAGTACAACTTCATTTTCCAGATCAGCTTTTTCATTCTCAAGCTGAGCAATCTGTTGCTTGTGGCACTTGTTTTCTTGACAAATCTCAGCACTTTTTAAACACAGCTCTTGATAAGTAGATGCCAACTCCTCATATGTTATTTCTCCATCACTAGAATCATCATCAGAAACAACAGTTCTTGTTAAAGCTCTAACATGCTTTGCTGACTCACCTTCACTTTCACTATCAAAGTCAGACCAGGAAACTGTCATGCCCTTCTTCTGCTTTTTCAAGAAGGTGGGACACTCTTTCTTGACATGTCCATACCCTTCACACTCAAAGCACTGAACTCCTTTATCTTGGGCAGTTTTCTCTTCATCCTTCTCTTTTGACTTGCTGGTGTCAGAAGATATGTTCTTGACATTAGGCCTGGAGTTATTATTCATTCTCTTGAACACTTTATTGAACTGTCTTCCCAACATAACTATGGCCTGAGATAGATCCTCTTGGGATTCAGAACTCTTTCCTTTTTCTTCTTGATCATTTGACACCAAGGCTATACTCTTTGGCTTCTTTTCTGGTTCTTCCTCATTCAACCCAAGCTCAAAAGTTTGAAGAGATCCAATGAACTCATCAACTCTCATCTTGCTGATGTCTTGTGATTCTTCAATGGCAGTTACCTTCATCTTATACTTCTTAGGAAGGGACATAAGGATCTTCCTTACAAGCTTTTCATCTGAAATTTTTTCACCAAGAGCACTGGATGCATTAGCCAGCTCCAGAACATTCATGTGGAAGTCATGAATAGTTTCATCTTCCTTTATCTTCAGGCTTTCAAATTTTGATGTTAAAATCTGAAGTCTTGACATTTTAACTCTAGATGTACCTTCATGAGTGGCCTTCAAAATATCCCACGCTTCCTTAGCAACTTCACAGGTATTGATTAGCCTGAAAATATTCTTATCCACTCCATTGAAAATTGCATTTAGAGCTTTGGAATTTCCAAGGGCAAGCTCATCTTCTTCCTTGGTCCATTCTTCTTCAGGCTTTGGCTTTGAGGTACCCTCTTTATCTTTGCCAGCATCATCTTTTTCACACACAACAGATGCTTTCCACTCTTTAATAATAGCCTTCCATGCCCTGCTGTCCAAGGATTTTAAGAATGTAGTCATCCTTGGCTTCCAATAGTCATAATTGGATCCATCCAATATAGGGGGTCTGTTGACGAATCCTCCATCTTTTTTATCCATCTTTACACCAGAAAGTAACTTCCCTAGATCTCACCCA